>OX375801.1:5950101-7370440 GCA_947359425.1 Lagria hirta | reverse complement strand
ACTAAAATAAACTAAAATAAACTAAAATAAACTGAAACAAACTAAAATAAACTAAAATAAACTAAGATAAACTAAAATAAACTGAAATAAACTAAAATAAACTAGAACAAACTAGAATGAACTAAATAAACTAAAACAAACTAAAATAAACCAAAATAATTTAAAATAAACTATAATAAACTAAAAATAAACTAAAATAAACTAAAATAAACTAAAATAAACTAAAATAAACTAAATAAACTAAAATAAACCTAAAATAAACTAAAATAAACTAAAATAACTAAAATAAACTAAAATAAACTAAAATAAACTAAAATAAACTGAAACAAACTAAAATAAACTAAAATAAACTAAAATAAACTAAAATAAACTAAGATAAACTAAAATAAACTGAAATAAACTAAAATAAACTACAATAAACTAAAATAAACTGAAATAAGCTAAAATAAACTAAAATAAACTAAAATAAACTGAAATAAACTAAAATCAACTAAAATAAACTAGAATAAGTTAAAATAAACTAAATAAACTAAAATAAACTGAAATAAACTAAAATAAACTAAAATAAACTAAAATAAACTAAAATAAACTAAAATAAACTAAAATAAACTAGAATAAACTAAAATAAACTAAAACAAACTAATATAAACTAAAATAAACTAAGATAAACTAAAATAAACTAAAATAAACTAAAATAAACAAAATAAACAAAAATAAACTAAAATAAACTAAAATAAACTAAAATAAACTAAATAAACTAAAATAAACTACAATAAACTAAAATAAACTAAAATAAACTAATATAAACTAAAATAAACTAGAATAAACTGAAAAAGTCTAACATAAACTAAAATAATCTAAAATAAACTAAAATAAACTAAAATAAATTAAAATAAACTAAAATAAACTAAAATAAACTAAAATAAACTAAAATAAACTAAAATAAACTAAAATAAACTAAATAAACTAAAATAAACTAAAATAAACTAAAATAAACTAAAATAAACTAAAATAAACTAAAATAAACTAAAATAAACTAAAATAAACTAAAATAAACTAAAATAAACTAAATAAACTAAAATAAACTAAAATAAACTAAAATAAACTAAAATAAACTAAAATAAACTAAAATAAACTAAAATAAACTAAATAAAACTAAAATAAACTAAAATAAACTAAAATAAACTAAAATAAACTGAAATAAACTAAAATAAACTAAAATAAACTAAAATAAACTAAAATAAACTAATATAAACTAGAATAAACTAAATAAACTAAAATAAACTAAAATAAACTAAAATAAACTAAAACAAACTAAAATAAACTAAAATAAACTAAAATAAACTAAAATAAACTAAAATGAACTAAAATAAACTAAAATAAACTAAAATAAACTAAAGTAAACTGAAATAAACTAAAATAAAATAAAATAAGGTAAAATAAACTAAAATAAACTAAAATAAACTAAATTAAACTAAATAAACCAAAATAATTGAAAATAAACTAGCACTAAATCAAAATACTTTAAAATAAACTATAATAAACTAAAAATAAACTAAAATAAACTAAAATAAACTAAAATAAACTAAAATAAACTAAAATAAACTAAAATAAACTAAAATAAACTAAAATAAACTAAAATAAACTAAAATAAACTAAAATAAACTAAAAGAAACTAAAATAAACTAATATAAACTAAAATAAACTAAGATAAACTAAAATAAACTCAAATAAACTAAATTAAACTAAAATAAACTAAAATAAACTAAAATAAACTAAGATAAACTAAGATAAATTAAAACAAACTGAAATAAATTAAAATAAACTAAAATAAACTGAAATAAACTAAATTAAACTAAAATAAACTAAAATAAACTAAAA
Source organism: Lagria hirta (assembly GCA_947359425.1). NCBI lineage: Eukaryota > Metazoa > Arthropoda > Insecta > Coleoptera > Tenebrionidae > Lagria > Lagria hirta. Next base: position 7,368,559 of record OX375801.1, on the reverse strand, counting down.
TAAGCTAAAATAAACTAAAATAAACTAAAATAAACTAAAATAAACTAAAATAAACTGAAACAAACTAAAATAAACTAAAATAAACTAAAATAAACTAAGATAAACTAAAATAAACTGAAATAAACTAAAATAAACTAGAACAAACTGGAATGAACTAAAATAAACTAAAACAAACTAAAATAAACCAAAATAATTTAAAATAAACTATAATAAACTAAAAATAAACTAAAATAAACTAAAATAAACTAAAATAAACTAAAATAAACTAAAATAAACTAAACTAAACTGAAATAAACTAAAATAAACTAAAATAAACTAAAATAAACTAAAATAAACTAAAATAAACTAAAATAAACTAAAATAAACTAAAATAAACTAAAATAAACTAAAACAAACTAATATAAACTAAAATAAACTAAGATAAACTAAAATAAACTAAAATAAACTAAAATAAACAAAAATAAACAAAAATAAACTAAAATAAACTAAAATAAACTAAAATAAACTAAGATAAACTAAAACAAACTGAAATAAACTAAAATAAACTAAATTAAACTAAAATAAACTAAAATAAACTAAAATAAGCTAAAATAAACTAAAATAAACTAAAATAAACTAAAATAAACTAAAATAAACTAAAATAAACTAAAATAAACTAAAATAAACTAAAATAAACTGAAATAAACTTAAATAAACTAAAATAAACTAAAATAATCTAAAATAAACTAAAATAAACTAAAATAATCTAAAATAAACTGAAATAAACTAAAATAAACTAAAATAATCTAAAATAAACTAAAATAAACTAAAATAAACTAAAATAAACTGAAATAAGCTAAAATAAACTAAAATAAACTAAAATAAACTGAAATAAACTTAAATAAACTAAAATAAACTAAAATAAAATAAAATAAACTAAAATCAACTAAAATAAACTAAAATAAACTAAAACAAACTAAAATAAACTAAAATAAACTAAAATAAACTAAAATAAACTAAATTAAACTAAAATAAACTAAAATAAACTAAAATAAACTAAAATAAATTAAAATAAACTAAAATAAACTAAAATAAACTAAAATAAACTACAATAAATTAAAATAAACTAAAATAAACTAAAATAAACTAAAATAAACTAAAATAAACTAAAATAAACTAAAATGAACTAATATAAACTAAAATAAACTAAAATAAACTAAAATAAACCAAAATGAACTGAATTAATCTAATAAACTAAAATAAACTAAAACAAACTAAAATAAACTAAAATAAACTAAAATAAACTAAAATAAACTAATATGAACTAAAATAAACTAAAATAAACTAAAATAAACTAAAGTAAACTGAAATAAACTAAAATAAAATAAAATAAGGTAAAATAAACTAAAATAAACTAAAATAAACTAAATTAAACTAAAATAAACTAAAATAATTGAAAATAAACTAGCACTAAATCAAAATACTTCAAAATAAACTATAATAAACTAAAAATAAACTAAAATAAACTAAAATAAACTAAAATAAACTAAAATAAACTAAAATAAACTAAAATAAACTAAAATAAACTAAAATAAACTAAAATAAACTAAAACAAACTAATATAAACTAAAATAAACTAAGATAAACTAAAATAAACTAAAATAAACTAAAATAAACAAAAATAAACAAAAATAAACTAAAATAAACTAAAATAAACTAAAATAAACTAAGATAAACTAAAACAAACTGAAATAAACTAAAATAAACTAAATTAAACTAAAATAAACTAAAATAAACTAAAATAAGCTAAAATAAACTAAAATAAACTAAAATAAACTAAAATAAACTAAAATAAACTAAAATAAACTAAAATAAACTAAAATAAACTAAAATAAACTAAAATAAACTGAAATAAACTTAAATAAACTAAAATAAACTAAAATAATCTAAAATAAACTAAAATAAACTAAAATAATCTAAAATAAACTGAAATAAACTAAAATAAACTAAAATAATCTAAAATAAACTAAAATAAACTAAAATAAACTAAAATAAACTGAAATAAGCTAAAATAAACTAAAATAAACTAAAATAAACTGAAATAAACTTAAATAAACTAAAATAAACTAAAATAAAATAAAATATACTAAAATCAACTAAAATAAACTAAAATAAACTAAAACAAACTAAAATAAACTAAAATAAACTAAAATAAACTAAAATAAACTAAATTAAACTAAAATAAACTAAAATAAACTAAAATAAACTAAAATAAACTAAAATAAATTAAAATAAACTAAAATAAACTAAAATAAACTAAAATAAACTACAATAAATTAAAATAAACTAAAATAAACTAAAATAAACTAAAATAAACTAAAATAAACTAAAATAAACTAAAATGAACTAATATAAACTAAAATAAACTAAAATAAACTAAAATAAACCAAAATGAACTGAATTAATCTAATAAACTAAAATAAACTAAAACAAACTAAAATAAACTAAAATAAACTAAAATAAACTAAAATAAACTAATATGAACTAAAATAAACTAAAATAAACTAAAATAAACTAAAGTAAACTGAAATAAACTAAAATAAAATAAAATAAGGTAAAATAAACTAAAATAAACTAAAATAAACTAAATTAAACTAAAATAAACTAAAATAATTGAAAATAAACTAGCACTAAATCAAAATACTTTAAAATAAACTATAATAAACTAAAAATAAACTAAAATAAACTAAAATAAACTAAAATAAACTAAAAGAAACTAAAATAAACTAATATAAACTAAAATAAACTAAGATAAACTAAAATAAACTAAAATAAACTCAAATAAACTAAATTAAACTAAAATAAACTAAAATAAACTAAAATAAACTAAGATAAACAAGATAAATTAAAACAAACTGAAATAAATTAAAATAAACTAAAATAAACTGAAATAAACTAAATTAAACTAAAATAAACTAAAATAAACTAAAATAAGCTAAAATAAACTAAAATAAACTAAAATAAACTAAAATAAACTAAAATAAACTAAAATAAACTAAAATAAACTAAAACAAACTAAAATAAACTGAAATAAACTAAAATAAACTAAAATAAACTAAAATAAACTAAAATAAACTAAAATAAACTAAAATAAACTAAAATAAATTAAAATAAACTAAAATAAACTGAAATAAACTAAAATAAACTAAAATAAACTAAAATAAACTAAAATAAACTGAAATAAATTAAAATAAACTTAAATAAACTAAAATAGACTAAAATAAACTAAAATAAACTAAAATAAACTAAAATAAACTAAGATAAACTAAAATAAACTGAAATAAACTAAAATAAACTAGAACAAACTAGAATGAACTAAAATAAACTAAAACAAACTAAAATAAACCAAAATAATTTAAAATAAACTATAATAAACTAAAAATAAACTAAAATAAACTAAAATAAACTAAAATGAACTAAAATAAACTAAAATAAACTAAAATAAACTAAAATAAACTAAAATAAACTAAAATAAACTAAAATAAACTAAAATAAACTAAAATAAACTAAAATAAACTAAAATAAACTAAAATAAACTGAAACAAACTAAAATAAACTAAAATAAACTAAAATAAACTAAGATAAACTAAAATAAACTGAAATAAACTAAAATAAACTACAATAAACTAAAATAAACTGAAATAAGCTAAAATAAACTAAAATAAACTAAAATAAACTGAAATAAACTAAAATCAACTAAAATAAACTAGAATAAGTTAAAATAAACTAAAATAAACTAAAATAAACTGAAATAAACTAAAATAAACTAAAATAAACTAAAATAAACTAAAATAAACTAAAATAAACTAAAATAAACTAAAATAAACTAGAATAAACTAAAATAAACTAAAACAAACTAATATAAACTAAAATAAACTAAGATAAACTAAAATAAACTAAAATAAACTAAAATAAACAAAAATAAACAAAAATAAACTAAAATAAACTAAAATAAACTAAAATAAACTAAAATAAACTAAAATAAACTACAATAAACTAAAATAAACTAAAATAAACTAATATAAACTAAAATAAACTAGAATAAACTGAAAAAGTCTAACATAAACTAAAATAATCTAAAATAAACTAAAATAAACTAAAATAAATTAAAATAAACTAAAATAAACTAAAATAAACTAAAATAAACTAAAATAAACTAAAATAAACTAAAATAAACTAAAATAAACTAAAATAAACTAAAATAAACTAAAATAAACTAAAATAAACTAAAATAAACTAAAATAAACTAAAATAAACTAAAATAAACTAAAATAAACTAAAATAAACTAAAATAAACTAAAATAAACTAAAATAAACTAAAATAAACTAAAATAAACTAAAATAAACTAAAATAAACTAAAATAAACTAAAATAAACTAAATAAAACTAAATTAAACTAAAATAAACTAAAATAAACTAAAATAAACTGAAATAAACTAAAATAAACTAAAATAAACTAAAATAAACTAAATTAAACTAATATAAACTAGAATAAACTAAAATAAACTAAAATAAACTAAAATAAACTAAAATAAACTAAAACAAACTAAAATAAACTAAAATAAACTAAAATAAACTAAAATAAACTAATATGAACTAAAATAAACTAAAATAAACTAAAATAAACTAAAGTAAACTGAAATAAACTAAAATAAAATAAAATAAGGTAAAATAAACTAAAATAAACTAAAATAAACTAAATTAAACTAAAATAAACCAAAATAATTGAAAATAAACTAGCACTAAATCAAAATACTTTAAAATAAACTATAATAAACTAAAAATAAACTAAAATAAACTAAAATAAACTAAAATAAACTAAAATAAACTAAAATAAACTAAAATAAACTAAAATAAACTAAAATAAACTAAAATAAACTAAAAGAAACTAAAATAAACTAAAATAAACTAAAATAAACTAAGATAAACTAAGATAAATTAAAACAAACTGAAATAAATTAAAATAAACTAAAATAAACTGAAATAAACTAAATTAAACTAAAATAAACTAAAATAAACTAAAATAAGCTAAAATAAACTAAAATAAACTAAAATAAACTCAAATAAACTAAATTAAACTAAAATAAACTAAAATAAACTAAAATAAACTAAGATAAACTAAGATAAATTAAAACAAACTGAAATAAATTAAAATAAACTAAAATAAACTGAAATAAACTAAATTAAACTAAAATAAACTAAAATAAACTAAAATAAGCTAAAATAAACTAAAATAAACTAAAATAAACTAAAATAAACTAAAATAAACTGAAACAAACTAAAATAAACTAAAATAAACTAAAATAAACTAAGATAAACTAAAATAAACTGAAATAAACTAAAATAAACTAGAACAAACTGGAATGAACTAAAATAAACTAAAACAAACTAAAATAAACCAAAATAGTTTAAAATAAACTATAATAAACTAAAAATAAACTAAAATAAACTAAAATAAACTAAAATAAACTAAAATAAACTAAAATAAACTAAAATAAACTAAAATAAACTAAAATAAACTAAAATAAACTAAAATAAACTGAAACAAACTAAAATACACTAAAATAAACTAAAATAAACTAAGATAAACTAAAATAAACTGAAATAAACTAAAATAAACTACAATAAACTAAAATAAACTGAAATAAGCTAAAATAAACTAAAATAAACTAAAATAAACTGAAATAAACTAAAATCAACTAAAATAAACTAGAATAAGTTAAAATAAACTAAAATAAACTAAAATAAACTGAAATAAACTAAAATAAACTAAAATAAACTAAAATAAACTAAAATAAACTAAAATAAACTAAAATAAACTAAAATAAACTAAAATAAACTAAAATAAACTAAAATAAACTAAAATAAACTAAAATAAACTAAAATAAACTAAAATAAACTAAAACAAACTAAAATCAACTAAAATAAACTAGAATAAGTTAAAATAAACTAAAATAAACTAAAATAAACTGAAATAAACTAAAATAAACTAAAATAAACTGAAATAAACTAAAATAAACTAAAATAAACTAAAATAAACTAAAATAAACTAAAATAAACTAAAATAAACTAAAATAAACTAAAATAAACTAAAATAAACTACAATAAACTAAAATAAACTAAAATAAACTAATATAAACTAAAATAAACTAGAATAAACTGAAAAAGTCTAACATAAACTAAAATAATCTAAAATAAACTAAAATAAACTAAAATAAATTAAAATAAACTAAAATAAACTAAAATAAACTAAAATAAACTAAAATAAACTAAAATAAACTAAAATAAACTAAAATAAACTAAAATAAACTAAAATAAACTAAAATAAACTAAAATAAACTAAAATAAACTAAAATAAACTAATATAAACTAGAATAAACTAAAATAAACTAAAATAAACTAAAATAAACTAAAATAAACTAAAATAAACTAAAACAAACTAAAATAAACTAAAATAAACTAAAATAAACTAATATGAACTAAAATAAACTAAAATAAACTAAAATAAACTAAAGTAAACTGAAATAAACTAAAATAAAATAAAATAAGGTAAAATAAACTAAAATAAACTAAAATAAACTAAATTAAACTAAAATAAACTAAAATAATCTAAAATAAACTGAAATAAACTAAAATAAACTAAAATAATCTAAAATAAACTAAAATAAACTAAAATAAACTAAAATAAACTGAAATAAGCTAAAATAAACTAAAATAAACTAAAATAAACTGAAATAAACTTAAATAAACTAAAATAAACTAAAATAAAATAAAATAAACTAAAATAAACTGAAATAAACTTAAATAAACTAAAATAAACTAAAATAATCTAAAATAAACTAAAATAAACTAAAATAATCTAAAATAAACTGAAATAAGCTAAAATAAACTAAAATAAACTAAAATAAACTGAAATAAACTTAAATAAACTAAAATAAACTAAAATAAACTAAAATAAACCAAAATAATTTAAAATAAACTATAATAAACTAAAAATAAACTAAAATAAACTAAAATAAACTAAAATAAACTAAAACAAACTAATATAAACTAAAATAAACTAAGATAAACTAAAATAAACTAAAATAAACTAAAATAAACAAAAATAAACAAAAATAAACTAAAATAAACTAAAATAAACTAAAATAAACTAAGATAAACTAAAACAAACTGAAATAAACTAAAATAAACTAAATTAAACTAAAATAAACTAAAATAAACTAAAATAAGCTAAAATAAACTAAAATAAACTAAAATAAACTAAAATAAACTAAAATAAACTAAAATAAACTAAAATAAACTAAAATAAACTAAAATAAACTAAAATAAACTGAAATAAACTTAAATAAACTAAAATAAACTAAAATAATCTAAAATAAACTAAAATAAACTAAAATAATCTAAAATAAACTGAAATAAACTAAAATAAACTAAAATAATCTAAAATAAACTAAAATAAACTAAAATAAATTAAAATAAACTGAAATAAGCTAAAATAAACTAAAATAAACTAAAATAAACTGAAATAAACTTAAATAAACTAAAATAAACTAAAATAAAATAAAATAAACTAAAATCAACTAAAATAAACTAAAATAAACTAAAACAAACTAAAATAAACAAAAATAAACTAAAATAAACTAAAATAAACTAAATTAAACTAAAATAAACTAAAATAAACTAAAATAAACTAAAATAAACTAAAATAAATTAAAATAAACTAAAATAAACTAAAATAAACTAAAATAAACTACAATAAATTAAAATAAACTAAAATAAACTAAAATAAACTAAAATAAACTAAAATAAACTAAAATAAACTAAAATGAACTAATATAAACTAAAATAAACTAAAATAAACTAAAATAAACCAAAATGAACTGAATTAATCTAATAAACTAAAATAAACTAAAACAAACTAAAATAAACTAAAATAAACTAAAATAAACTAAAATAAACTAATATGAACTAAAATAAACTAAAATAAACTAAAATAAACTAAAGTAAACTGAAATAAACTAAAATAAAATAAAATAAGGTAAAATAAACTAAAATAAACTAAAATAAACTAAATTAAACTAAAATAAACTAAAATAATTGAAAATAAACTAGCACTAAATCAAAATACTTTAAAATAAACTATAATAAACTAAAAATAAACTAAAATAAACTAAAATAAACTAAAATAAACTAAAAGAAACTAAAATAAACTAATATAAACTAAAATAAACTAAGATAAACTAAAATAAACTAAAATAAACTCAAATAAACTAAATTAAACTAAAATAAACTAAAATAAACTAAAATAAACTAAGATAAACAAGATAAATTAAAACAAACTGAAATAAATTAAAATAAACTAAAATAAACTGAAATAAACTAAATTAAACTAAAATAAACTAAAATAAACTAAAATAAGCTAAAATAAACTAAAATAAACTAAAATAAACTAAAATAAACTAAAATAAACTAAAATAAACTAAAATAAACTAAAATAAACTAAAACAAACTAAAATAAACTGAAATAAACTAAAATAAACTAAAATAAACTAAAATAAACTAAAATAAACTAAAATAAACTAAAATAAACTAAAATAAACTAAAATAAATTAAAATAAACTAAAATAAACTGAAATAAACTAAAATAAACTAAAATAAACTAAAATAAACTAAAATAAACTGAAATAAATTAAAATAAACTTAAATAAACTAAAATAGACTAAAATAAACTAAAATAAACTAAAATAAACTAAAATAAACTAAGATAAACTAAAATAAACTGAAATAAACTAAAATAAACTAGAACAAACTAGAATGAACTAAAATAAACTAAAACAAACTAAAATAAACCAAAATAATTTAAAATAAACTATAATAAACTAAAAATAAACTAAAATAAACTAAAATAAACTAAAATGAACTAAAATAAACTAAAATAAACTAAAATAAACTAAAATAAACTAAAATAAACTAAAATAAACTAAAATAAACTAAAATAAACTAAAATAAACTAAAATAAACTAAAATAAACTAAAATAAACTAAAATAAACTAAAATAAACTGAAACAAACTAAAATAAACTAAAATAAACTAAAATAAACTAAGATAAACTAAAATAAACTGAAATAAACTAAAATAAACTACAATAAACTAAAATAAACTGAAATAAGCTAAAATAAACTAAAATAAACTAAAATAAACTGAAATAAACTAAAATCAACTAAAATAAACTAGAATAAGTTAAAATAAACTAAAATAAACTAAAATAAACTGAAATAAACTAAAATAAACTAAAATAAACTAAAATAAACTAAAATAAACTAAAATAAACTAAAATAAACTAAAATAAACTAGAATAAACTAAAATAAACTAAAACAAACTAATATAAACTAAAATAAACTAAGATAAACTAAAATAAACTAAAATAAACTAAAATAAACAAAAATAAACAAAAATAAACTAAAATAAACTAAAATAAACTAAAATAAACTAAAATAAACTAAAATAAACTACAATAAACTAAAATAAACTAAAATAAACTAATATAAACTAAAATAAACTAGAATAAACTGAAAAAGTCTAACATAAACTAAAATAATCTAAAATAAACTAAAATAAACTAAAATAAATTAAAATAAACTAAAATAAACTAAAATAAACTAAAATAAACTAAAATAAACTAAAATAAACTAAAATAAACTAAAATAAACTAAAATAAACTAAAATAAACTAAAATAAACTAAAATAAACTAAAATAAACTAAAATAAACTAAAATAAACTAAAATAAACTAAAATAAACTAAAATAAACTAAAATAAACTAAAATAAACTAAAATAAACTAAAATAAACTAAAATAAACTAAAATAAACTAAAATAAACTAAAATAAACTAAAATAAACTAAATAAAACTAAATTAAACTAAAATAAACTAAAATAAACTAAAATAAACTGAAATAAACTAAAATAAACTAAAATAAACTAAAATAAACTAAATTAAACTAATATAAACTAGAATAAACTAAAATAAACTAAAATAAACTAAAATAAACTAAAATAAACTAAAACAAACTAAAATAAACTAAAATAAACTAAAATAAACTAAAATAAACTAATATGAACTAAAATAAACTAAAATAAACTAAAATAAACTAAAGTAAACTGAAATAAACTAAAATAAAATAAAATAAGGTAAAATAAACTAAAATAAACTAAAATAAACTAAATTAAACTAAAATAAACCAAAATAATTGAAAATAAACTAGCACTAAATCAAAATACTTTAAAATAAACTATAATAAACTAAAAATAAACTAAAATAAACTAAAATAAACTAAAATAAACTAAAATAAACTAAAATAAACTAAAATAAACTAAAATAAACTAAAATAAACTAAAATAAACTAAAAGAAACTAAAATAAACTAAAATAAACTAAAATAAACTAAGATAAACTAAGATAAATTAAAACAAACTGAAATAAATTAAAATAAACTAAAATAAACTGAAATAAACTAAATTAAACTAAAATAAACTAAAATAAACTAAAATAAGCTAAAATAAACTAAAATAAACTAAAATAAACTCAAATAAACTAAATTAAACTAAAATAAACTAAAATAAACTAAAATAAACTAAGATAAACTAAGATAAATTAAAACAAACTGAAATAAATTAAAATAAACTAAAATAAACTGAAATAAACTAAATTAAACTAAAATAAACTAAAATAAACTAAAATAAGCTAAAATAAACTAAAATAAACTAAAATAAACTAAAATAAACTAAAATAAACTGAAACAAACTAAAATAAACTAAAATAAACTAAAATAAACTAAGATAAACTAAAATAAACTGAAATAAACTAAAATAAACTAGAACAAACTGGAATGAACTAAAATAAACTAAAACAAACTAAAATAAACCAAAATAATTTAAAATAAACTATAATAAACTAAAAATAAACTAAAATAAACTAAAATAAACTAAAATAAACTAAAATAAACTAAAATAAACTAAAATAAACTAAAATAAACTAAAATAAACTAAAATAAACTAAAATAAACTGAAACAAACTAAAATAAACTAAAATAAACTAAAATAAACTAAGATAAACTAAAATAAACTGAAATAAACTAAAATAAACTACAATAAACTAAAATAAACTGAAATAAGCTAAAATAAACTAAAATAAACTAAAATAAACTGAAATAAACTAAAATCAACTAAAATAAACTAGAATAAGTTAAAATAAACTAAAATAAACTAAAATAAACTGAAATAAACTAAAATAAACTAAAATAAACTAAAATAAACTAAAATAAACTAAAATAAACTAAAATAAACTAAAATAAACTAAAATAAACTAAAATAAACTAAAATAAACTAAAATAAACTAAAACAAACTAAAATCAACTAAAATAAACTAGAATAAGTTAAAATAAACTAAAATAAACTAAAATAAACTGAAATAAACTAAAATAAACTAAAATAAACTGAAATAAACTAAAATAAACTAAAATAAACTAAAATAAACTAAAATAAACTAAAATAAACTAAAATAAACTAAAATAAACTAAAATAAACTAAAATAAACTACAATAAACTAAAATAAACTAAAATAAACTAATATAAACTAAAATAAACTAGAATAAACTGAAAAAGTCTAACATAAACTAAAATAATCTAAAATAAACTAAAATAAACTAAAATAAATTAAAATAAACTAAAATAAACTAAAATAAACTAAAATAAACTAAAATAAACTAAAATAAACTAAAATAAACTAAAATAAACTAAAATAAACTAAAATAAACTAAAATAAACTAAAATAAACTAAAATAAACTAAAATAAACTAAAATAAACTAATATAAACTAGAATAAACTAAAATAAACTAAAATAAACTAAAATAAACTAAAATAAACTAAAACAAACTAAAATAAACTAAAATAAACTAAAATAAACTAAAATAAACTAATATGAACTAAAATAAACTAAAATAAACTAAAATAAACTAAAGTAAACTGAAATAAACTAAAATAAAATAAAATAAGGTAAAATAAACTAAAATAAACTAAAATAAACTAAATTAAACTAAAATAAACTAAAATAATTGAAAATAAACTAGCACTAAATCAAAATACTTTAAAATAAACTATAATAAACTAAAAATAAACTAAAATAAACTAAAATAAACTAAAATAAACTAAAAGAAACTAAAATAAACTAATATAAACTAAAATAAACTAAGATAAACTAAAATAAACTAAAATAAACTCAAATAAACTAAATTAAACTAAAATAAACTAAAATAAACTAAAATAAACTAAGATAAACAAGATAAATTAAAACAAACTGAAATAAATTAAAATAAACTAAAATAAACTGAAATAAACTAAATTAAACTAAAATAAACTAAAATAAACTAAAATAAGCTAAAATAAACTAAAATAAACTAAAATAAACTAAAATAAACTAAAATAAACTAAAATAAACTAAAATAAACTAAAACAAACTAAAATAAACTGAAATAAACTAAAATAAACTAAAATAAACTAAAATAAACTAAAATAAACTAAAATAAACTAAAATAAACTAAAATAAACTAAAATAAACTAAAATAAATTAAAATAAACTAAAATAAACTGAAATAAACTAAAATAAACTAAAATAAACTAAAATAAACTAAAATAAACTGAAATAAATTAAAATAAACTTAAATAAACTAAAATAGACTAAAATAAACTAAAATAAACAAAAATAAACTAAAATAAACTAAAATAAACCAAAATAAACTAAAATAAACTAAAATAAACTAAAATAAACTAAAATAAACTAAAATAAATTAAAATAAACTAAAATAAATTAAAATAAACTAAAATAAACTAAAATAAATTAAAATAAACTAAAATAAATTAAAATAAACTAAAATAAACTAAAATAAACTAAAATAAACTAAAATGAACTAATATAAACTAAAATAAACTAAAATAAACTAAAATAAACTAAAATAAACTAAAATAAACTAAAATAAACTAAAATAAACTAAAATAAACTAAAATAAACTAAAATGAACTAATATAAACTAAAATAAACTAAAATAAACTAAAATAAACTAAAATAAACTAAAATAAACTAAAATAAACAAAAATAAACTAAAATTATTTAAGTTTATTTTAGTTTATTTTAGTTTATTTTAGTTTATTTTAGTTTATTTTAGTTTATTTTAGTTTATTTTAGTTTATTTTAGTTTATTTTAGTTTATTTTAGTTTATTTTAGTTTATTTTAGTTTATTTTAGTTTATTTTAGTTTATTTTAGTTTATTTTAGTTTGTTTTAGTTTATTTTAGTTTATTTTAGTTGATTTTAGTTTATTTTATTTTATTTTAGTTTATTTTAGTTTATTTAAGTTTATTTCAGTTTATTTTAGTATATTTTAGTTTATTTTAGTATATTTTAGTTCATTTTAGTTTATTTTAGTTTATTTTAGTTTATTTTAGTTTAATTTAGTTTATTTTAGTTTATTTTAGTTTATTTTAGTTTATTTTAGTTTATTTTAGTTTGTTTTAGTTTATTTTAGTTTATTTTAGTTGATTTTAGTTTATTTTATTTTATTTTAGTTTATTTTAGTTTATTTAAGTTTATTTTAGATTATTTTAGTTTATTTTAGTTTATTTCAGTTTATTTTAGTTTATTTTAGTTTATTTTTAGTTTATTATAGTTTATTTTAAATTATTTTGATTTAGTGCTAGTTTATTTTCAATTATTTTGGTTTAATTTAATTTATTTTAGTTTATTTAAGTTTATTTTGATTTATTTTAATTTATTTTAGTTTATTTAAGTTTATTTCAGTTTATTTTAGATTAATTCAGTTCATTTTGGTTTATTTTAGTTTATTTTAGTTTATTTTAGTTTATATTAGTTCATTTTAGTTTATTTTAGTTTATTTTAGTTTATTTTAGTTTATTTTAGTTTATTTTAGTTTATTTTAATTTATTGTAGTTTATTTTAGTTTATTTTAGTTTATTTTAGTTTATTTTAGTTTATTTTAATTTATTTTAGTTTATTTTAGTTTATTTTAGTTTATTTTAGTTTAATTTAGTTTATTTTAGTTTATTTTAGTTTATTTTAGTTTATTTTAGTTTGTTTTAGTTTATTTTAGTTTATTTTAGTTGATTTTAGTTTATTTTATTTTATTTTAGTTTATTTTAGTTTATTTAAGTTTATTTCAGTTTATTTTAGTTTATTTTAGTTTATTTTAGCTTATTTCAGTTTATTTTAGTTTATTTTAGTTTATTTTAGTTTATTTTAGTTTATTTTAGATTATTTTAGTTTATTTTAGTTTATTTCAGTTTATTTTAGATTATTTTAGTTTATTTTAGTTTATTTTAGATTATTTTAGTTTATTTTAGTTTATTTAAGTTTATTTCAGTTTATTTTAGTTTATTTTAGTTTATTTTAGTTTATTTTAGTTTATTTTAGTTTATTTTAGTTTATTTTAGTTTATTTTAGTTTATTTTAGCTTATTTTAGTTTATTTTAGTTTATTTTAGTTTAATTTAGTTTATTTTAGTTTATTTCAGTTTGTTTTAGTTTATCTTAGTTTATCTTAGTTTATTTTAGTTTATTTTAGTTTAATTTAGTTTATTTGAGTTTATTTTAGTTTATCTTAGTTTTATTTTAGTTTATATTAGTTTATTTTAGTTTGTTTTAGTTTATTTTAGTTTATTTTAGTTTATTTTAGTTTATTTTAGTTTATTTTAGTTTATTTTTAGTTTATTATAGTTTATTTTAAAGTATTTTGATTTAGTGCTAGGTTATTTTCAATTATTTTGTTTTATATTAGTTTAATTTAGTTTATTTTAGTTTATTTTAGTTTATTTTAGTTTATTTTAGTTTATTTTACCTTATTTTAGTTTATTTTAGTTTATTTCAGTTTACTTTAGTTTATTTTAGTTTATTTTTGTTTATTTTAGTTTATTTTAGTTTATTTCAGTTTATTTTAGTTCATATTAGTTTATTTTAGTTTATTTTAGTTTATTTTAGTTTATTTTAGTTTATTTTAGTTTATTTTAGTCTATTTTAGTTTATTTTAGTATATTTTAGTTTATTTTAGTTTATTTTAGTTTATTTTAGTTCATTTTAGTTTATTTTAGTTTATTTTAGTTTATTTTAGTTTATTATAGTTTATTTTAAATTATTTTGATTTAGTGCTAGTTTATTTTCAATTATTTTGGTTTAATTTAATTTATTTTAGTTTATTTAAGTTTATTTTGATTTATTTTAGTTTATTTTAGTTTATTTAAGTTTATTTCAGTTTATTTTAGTTTATTTTAGTTTATTTTAGTTTATTTTAGTTTATTTTAGTTTATTTTAGTTTATTTTAGTTTATTTTAGTTTATTTTAGTTTATTTTAGTTTATTTTTGTTTATTTTATTTTATTTTAGTTTATTTTAGTTTATTTTAGTTTATTTTAGTTTATTTTAGTTTATTTTAGTTTATTTCAGTTTATTTTAGATTATTTTAGTTTGTTTTAGTTTATTTTAGATTATTTTAGTTTATTTCAGTTTATTTAAGTTTATTTCAGTTTATTTTAGTTTATTTTAGTTTATTTTAGTTTATTTTAGTCTATTTTAGTTTATTTTAGTTTATTTTAATTTATTTTAGTTTATTTTAGTTTATTTTAGTTTATTTTAGTTTAATTTAGTTTATTTTAGTTTATTTCAATTTGTTTTAGTTTATCTTAGTTTATCTTAGTTTATTTTAGTTTATTTTAGTTTATTTTAGTTTATTTTAGTTTAATTTAGTTTATTTGAGTTTATTTTAGTTTATCTTAGTTTTATTTTAGTTTATATTAGTTTATTTTAGTTTGTTTTAGTTTATTTTAGTTTATTTTAGTTTATTTTAGTTTATTTTAGTTTATTTTAGTTTATTTTAGTTTATTTTTAGTTTATTATAGTTTATTTTAAAGTATTTTGATTTAGTGCTAGTTTATTTTCAATTATTTTGGTTTATTTTAGTTTAATTTAGTTTATTTTAGTTTATTTTAGTTTATTTTACCTTATTTTAGTTTATTTTAGTTTATTTTAACAGTTTACTTTAGTTTATTTTAGTTTATTTTAGTTTATTTTAGTTTATTTTAGTTTATTTTAG
The DNA here is from genome assembly GCA_947359425.1 of Lagria hirta. NCBI lineage: Eukaryota > Metazoa > Arthropoda > Insecta > Coleoptera > Tenebrionidae > Lagria > Lagria hirta. The sequence continues at coordinate 7,352,369 of OX375801.1, read as the reverse complement.
TTTATTTTAGTTTATTTTAGTTTATTTTAGTTTATTTTAGTTTATTTTAGTTCATATTAGTTTATTTACTTAACAGTACTAACAGTTTACTTTAGTTTATTTTAGTTTATTTTAGTTTATTTTAGTTTATTTTAGTTTATTTTAGTTTATTTTAGTTTGTTTTAGTTTATTTTAGTTTATTTTAGTTTATTTTAGTTTAATTTAGTTTATTTGAGTTTATTTTAGTTTATCTTAGTTTATTTTAGTTTATATTAGTTTATTTTAGTTTGTTTTAGTTTATTTTAGTTTATTTTAGTTTATTTTTAGTTTATTATAGTTTATTTTTAAGGATTTTGATTTAGTGCTAGTTTATTTTCAAATATTTTGGTTTATTTTAGTTTAATTTAGTTTATTTTAGTTTATTTTAGTTTATTTTAGTTTATTTCAGTTTACTTTAGTTTATTTTAGTTTATTTTAGTTTATTTTAGTTTATTTTAGTTTATTTTAGTTTATTTTAGTTTATTTTAGTTTATTTTAGTTCATATTAGTTTATTTTAGTTTATTTTATGGAGTGATGCCGGTCCATGGCACTTTTACTTTTGGATTTCAAATGGGTGTAGTACTGGACTGTCTCTAATTGGATGATACCTACAATTCAACTTTGCAGAAGTACTTTGAGAGTGCCCCTACAGTGGTTCATCAGTTTCATTGTGGCGAATGTAATTGTGATTCAAAATAATTATCAGTAACTTTCTTGCATCAGTTGTCAACGCAAACGTGTTCTTGGTCAGATATAGATGTTTACATTTTAATTGAGGCTGCAAAAGTGTTTTGGAGGTGCCGTCGGCAAGTTTCACGGCTGTTCAGCAGTTTGATTGTGACGAGTGTGGTTGCAACAATAATTATTAGTAGCTTTAAAACATCATTTACCAAGGCAATGGCGCCCTCTAAATGTTGTCATTGTTTTGAAATTGTAGGGCCCCTGGACACCAATAGATGTGATTCATGTCGCTTACCTCTGCACCTTAAATGTCTGGAACTATCAAAAGCAGAAGTTGGGATATTGTCTGGTAAGCGGTCGTTTAATATAAAAGTTATGTGCAACAAATGCAGCTCCAATATCGCAATTGCAAACGATCTGAAACAAATCGTACTAGACCTGAAATTGGCAATGGAAACGCGGCTATCTGCGTTAGAAAATTCCCTGACTGCTACTGTTGTGTCTCCTCGTCAACGTGAGGAGATTATTCAGGAGTCAGTTGATCGTTCATTACGCGCTTCTAATATTATTATGGCCAACGTACCTGAATCTGACGCTAAGCAAGAAGTTGATGTAGTTAATGATATTTTAGAAGTTATTGATCCCGCAGCTATCGCACATCCTGAAAATGTGCGAAGGCTCGGTGTAAAACACGGTAATCAGCCAAGATTATTAAAAGTAGACCTGAAGAGTGCAGAGCTTGTTAAAATAGTTTTGAGGAAACGTTCTATGCTAAAAAAAACTGAATACAAGAATATTATGGTACATGAGGATAGAACCCCTGCTCAAAATAAATACTTTAAAGATTTAAAACAGGAAATTAAACTGAGACAAGATCGTGGTGAGCTTAACCTTGGAATTAAATATACAAATGGTATACCGTCGATTGTGACTCGGTCTGAACTTACTGCAAATTCAAATACAAACCTAAGTTCAAATTTAAACTAAACAAGTCCTACAGGTTAAATATCTATTATCAGAACGTTAGGGGATTAAATACAAAAACAAATTTATTTTGTACTAATATTAGTGACAGTGAATATGATTTAGTTTTGCTCACTGAAACTTGGCTTACTAACGGTGTCTTGAATTCTGAACTGTTTCCGGACTGTTATATGGTTTATCGGTCAGATCGTGATTTTGTGCGTGCTAACAGAAGCAAAGGTGGTGGAGTTCTACTAGCACTAAAGAGCTCGTTTCATGCTGAAGCTATTGATTTAAAATTATTTGAATGTTTACCTTTAATCGATATTACCGGTTGCAGGTTATTTTTAAACAATAAGTTTATCTATGTGTTTGTTGTATATATTCCTCCTGATCTGAGTACAGCGCATTATGAATTATTTTTGGACTTGTTTCTTGAATTAAATGTATTATGTCATGACGTTATTATGATTGGTGATTTTAACATGGCCAAATTTATAACAAAAGATTCTTGGGATACAAAGTGCTATTTATTTCAAAACTTTCTTAGTTTTTCAGATTTATCACAATGTAATGATGTAATAAATTCTAATAACACATTACTAGACCTTGTCTGCACCAACTTGTCAAAATGCATAGTAACGCATGACTCAGTTACATTAGTTGGAGAGGATTTACATCATCCAGCATTGAGCGTAGACATTGAACTTAAGTGTTCCGTGAGTAAACCTTTTCCAGTACATTCACAGCATACAAGGTATAACTTTAAGAGGGCAAACTTTCAGGGTTTGTATAGTGCTCTCTGTGGTGTGGATTGGTCATTTTTACGCATGTATACGGATGTGAACGCTGCTTGCAATGCATTTTACACTAAACTCTATAACCTGCTTGATAATTACGTTCCTAAGCATAAATACAGACAGCGAAAATATCCACCTTGGTTTTCTAAAGAGGTAAAAGACAACATTAAAACAAAAAATTACTACTTAAGAAGATATCGACTAACAAAAGACCCGTACCATTATCAACAATTCCAAACTCTCAGGCGATTAGTTAAAACTCGCATTAAAAGTGATTACGTCCAATATATTAAACGAACCGAAAACAATTTAAAGTCAAACCCCAAAGAATTTTGGTCTTTTGCAAAGTCTATAAAAGGCTTTTCGCCAGTCCCACCATCAGTTAATTACAATAATGTCATCCACACAAAACCCCAAGATGTAGTCGATGCATTTTCTGATTATTTTTCAAGCATCTATAAAGAATCTCCTTTTTCAGTGAATTGCGTTAACTTGGAAAGCCTGAGCAATAATAACTGTTTGTGGCCAGATATTAGAATTAACCTAATTTCTAGCGAAACAATCTTGGAGTCAATTAACAAAATAAAATCTGCAAATACAGCTGGCAATGACGAGATTCCAATGTTTTTAGTTAAAGACTGCCGTCATATAATAGTTGAACCCCTGTCTATAATTTACAATTTGTCTCTGAAAACATGTGTCTTTCCTAACATTTGGAAGAAAGCAAAAACTTGTCCAATCTTCAAATCTGGGGAGAAAAGTTTGGTTTTAAATTATCGACCCATTGCGATTCTTAATAATTTTTCAAAAATATTTGAAGGAGCTGTGCACAATTTAATGTATTCAAAAATAAAAAATGTCATCAACGTGCATCAGCATGGATTCATTAAAGGACGCTCGACGATGACAAATTTATCTTGCGCCAGTCAAATAATAGCAGAAACCATAGACGCAAATGGTCAATTGGATGTGATTTATACCGATATTACAAAGGCATTCGATAAGCTTGATCACAAAATACTTCTTGATAAGATGCAACATTATGGGCTGTCTGATGACCTGCGACAATGGTTTCTGAGTTACTTGTCACATCGGGAGCAGGTTATAACAATAAACGGGTATTGCTCAAAACCTTTCTATCCTACCTCTGGTGTACCCCAAGGCTCAAACCTAGGCCCACTACTATTTTCAATATATATCAACGACGTAACTAAAGTGATAAGCAATTCTAAAGTACTGCTATATGCAGACGATCTTAAGCTTCTTAAAAGAATAGAAAATCTCTCAGATCACTTAGCGTTACAAGCTGATGTGGTAAGTTTTCAAAATTGGTGCATAAAGAACAAGCTTGAGCTTAATGTCAAAAAATGTAAGGTAGTAACGTATACAAAACGACGAACTTTTGAACCATTTTTGTATAGAATTAATGACTGTACAATTTCGAGAGATACAAAAATCAAAGATCTTGGAGTATGGTTTGACCAAGAACTGTCATTCGCAGAACATATTAACACTATTATCAGTAGCAGCAGCAAAATGCTGGGATTTATAATTAGAAACACTAAAGACTTTTCTAACATCGATACTTTGAAAACACTCTATTATGCTCTAGTAAGATCCAAGCTTGAATATTGTGTTTTGGTCTGGTTACCATTTTATAACCATTATAAAATAGCACTTGAAAAAATACAGCGTAAATTTTTAAAGCAACTACACTACAGAGTGGTAGGCACTTTTCCTCAGCATCGTATAGATCAGGAAAGTTTGTTGTCTAGGTTTAACTTAGTATCCCTAGAATATCGTAGGTACTGTTTATGTCTAACCTTTCTTTATAATTTAGTAAACAATGTATCAGACTGCCCCGAATTGCTCAACAAAATATGTCTGCATGTACCACGATTAAACGCAAGACAATCTGAGTATTATTCAAATGCTATATGTAGGACTAATGTTGGCAAAAGGGCGCCGGTACACACATTAACATCATACTACAACAAAATAGCGCATTTGTGTGACATTAATGTGTGTACCAAAAATCAATTATTGCAACATATTGAGCAGGCAATTATTGTTTAGACATTTAAAATTTTTGTGCATGATTTTTCTAGTTTTATTTAATTAATTTTTATTTTCATTTTTACTTTTATTTTTATTTTATTATTACTGTTAGCTTTCATGTTTGTGTTAGGATGCACGATGATTTGTATTGGTCCTGTAAATGGATAAAAATCTGTAGGACAATAAAGATTATTATTATTATTATTATTATTATTATTTTAGTTTATTTTAGTTTATTTTAGTTTATTTTAGTTTATTTTAGTTTGTTTTAGTTTATTTTAGTTTATTTTAGTTTTTTTTAGTTTATTTTAGTTTATTCTAGTTTATATTAGTTTATTTTAGTTTATTTTAGTTTATTTTAGTTTATTTTAGTTTATTTTAGTTTATTTTAGTTTATTTTAGTTTATTTTAGTTTATTTTAGTTTATTTTAGTTTATTTTAGTTTATTTTAGTTTATATCAGTTTATTTTAGTTTATTTTAGTTTATTTTAGTTTATTTTAGTTTTATTTAGTTTATTTTAGTTTATTTTAGTTTATTTTAGTTTATTTTAGTTTATTTTAGTTTATTTTAGTTTATTTTAGTTTATTTTAGTTTATTTTAGTTTATTTTAGTTTATTTTAGTTTATTTTAGTTTATTTTAGTTTATTTTAGTTTATTTTAGTTTATTTTAGTTTATTTTAGTTTATTTTAGTTTATTTTAGTTTATTTTAGTTTATTTTAGTTTATTTTAATTTATTTTAGTTTATTTTAGTTTATTTTAGTTTATTTTAGTTTATGTTAGATTTTTTCAGTTTATTTTAGTTTATATTAGTTTATTTTAGTTTATTTTAGTTTATTGTAGTTTATTTTAGTTTATTTCAGTTTATTTTAGTTCATCTTAGTTTATTTTAGTTTATTTTAGTTTATTTTAGTTTGTTTCAGTTTATTTTAGTTTATTTTAGTTTATTTTAGTTTATTTTAGTTTATTTTAGTTTATTTTAGTTTATTTTAGTTTATTTTAGTTTATTTTAGTTTATTTTAGTTTATTTTAGTTTATTTTATTTTATTTTAGTTTATTTTTAGTGTATTATAGTTTATTTTTAATTATTTTGGTTTATTTTAGTTTGTTTTAGTTTATTTTAGTTCATTCTAGTTTGTTTTAGTTTATTTTAGTTTATTTTAGTTTATTTTAGTTGGTTTTAGTTTATTTTAGTTTATTTTAGTTTATTTTAGTTTATTTTAGTTTATTTTAGTTTATTTTAGTTTATTTTAGTTTATTTTAGTCTATTTTAGTTTATTTTAGTTTGTTTTAGTTTGTTTTAGTTTATTTTAGTTTATTTCAGTTTATTTTAGTTTATTTTAGTTTATTTTAGTTCATTTTAGTTTATTTCAGTTTATTTTAGTTTATTTTAGTTTATTTTAGATTATTTTAGTTTATTTTAGTTTATTTATATTTATTTTAGTTTATTTTAGTTAGTTGTAGTTTATTTTAGTTTATTTTGGTTTATTTTGTTTTTTTTTAAATTATTCTAGTTTATTTTAGTTTATTTTAGATTAATTCAGTTCATTTTGGTTTATTTTAGTTTATTCTGTTTATTTTAATTTATTTTAGTGTGTTTTAGTTTATTTTAGTTTATTTCAGTTTATTTTAGTTTATTTTAGTTTATTTTAGTTTATTTTAGTTTATCTTAGTTTATTTCAGTTTATTTTAGTTTATTTTAGTTTATTTTAGTTTATTTTAGTTTATTTTAGTTTATTTTAGTTTATTTTAGTTTATTTTAGTTTATTTTAGTTTATTTTAGTTTATTTTAGTTTATTTTAGTTTATTTTAGTTTATTTTAGTTTATTTTAGTTTATTTTAGTTTATTTTAGTTTATTTGAGTTTATTTGAGTTTATTTGAGTTTATTTTAGTTTATCTAAGTTTATTTTAGTTTACTTTAGTTTATTTTAGTTTATTTTAGTTTATTTTAGTTTATTTTAGTTTATTTTAGTTTATTTTAGTTTATTTTAGTTTATTTTAGTTTATTTTTAGTTTATTATAGTTTTTTTTAAATTATTTTGATTTAGTGCTAGTTTATTTTCAATTATTTTGGTTTATTTTAGTTTATTTTAGTATATTTCAGTTTATTTTAGTTTATTTTAGTTTATTTTAGTTTATTTTAGTTTATTTTAGTTTATTTTAGTTTATTTTAGTTTATTTCAGTTGATTATATTTTTCTTTAGTTTAGCTTATTTTAGTTTATTTTAGTGTATTTTAGTTTATTTTAGTTTATTTTAGTTTATTTTAGTTTATTTTAGTTTATTTTAGTTTATTTTAGTTTATTTCAGTTTATTTTAGTTTATTTTAGTTTATTTTAGTTTATTTCAGTTTATTTTAGTTTATTTTAGTTTATTTCAGTTTATTTTAGTTTATTTTAGTTTATTTTAGTTTGTTTTAGTTTATTTTAGTTTATTTTAGTTTATTTTAGTTTAATTTAGTTTATTTTAGTTTATTTTAGTTTACTTTAGTTTATTTTAGTTTATTTTAGTTTATTTTAGTTTATTTTAGTTTATTTTAGTTTATTTTAGTTTATTTTAGTTTATTTTAGTTTATTTTAGTTTATTTTAGTTTATTTTAGTTTATTTTAGTTTATTTCAGTTTATTTTAGTTTATTTTAGTTTATTTTAGTTTATTTTAGTTTATTTTAGTTTATTTTATTTTATTTTAGTTTATTTTAGTTTGTTCCACTTTATTTTAGTTTATTTTAGTTTATTTTAGTTTGTTTTAGTTTATTTTAGTTTATTTTAGTTTATTTTAGTTTAATTTAGTTTATTTTAGTTTATTTTAGTTTACTTTAGTTTATTTTAGTTTATTTTAGTTTATTTTAGTTTATTTTAGTTTATTTCAGTTTATTTTAGTTTATTTTAGTTTATTTCAGTTGATTATATTTTTCTTTAGTTTAGCTTATTTTAGTTTATTTTAGTTTATTTTAGTTTATTTTAGTTTATTTTAGTTTATTTTAGTTTATTTTAGTTTATTTTAGTTTATTTTAGTTTATTTTAGTTTATTTTAGTTTATTTTAGTTTGTTTTAGTTTATTTTAGTTTATTTTAGTTTATTTTAGTTTATTTTAGTTCATTCTAGTTTATTTTAGTTTATTTTAGTTTATTTTAGTTTATTTTAGTTTATTTTAGTTTATTTTAGTTTATTTTAGTTTATTTCAGTTTATTTTAGTCTATTTTAGTTTATTTTAGTTTATTTTAATTTATTTCAGTTTATTTTAGTTTATTTTAGTTTATTTTAGTTTATTTTAGTTTATTTCAGTTTATTTTAGTTTATTTTAATTTATTTTAGTTTATTTTAGTTTATTTTAGTTTATTTTAGTTTATTTTAGTTTATTTTAGTTTATTTTAGTTTATTTTAGTTTATTTTAGTTTATTTTAGTTTATTTTAGTTTATTTTAGTTTATTTTAGTTTATTTTAGTTTATTTTAGTTTATTCCAGTTTATTTTAATTTATTTTAGTTTATTTTAGTTAGTTGTAGTTTATTTTAGTTTATTTTGGTTTATTTTGTTTTTTTTTAAATTATTCTATTTTATTTTAGTTTATTTTAGATTAATTCAGTTCATTTTGGTTTATTTTAGTTTATTTTGTTTATTTTAATTTATTTTAGTTTGTTTTAGTTTATTTTAGTTCATTCTAGTTTGTTTTAGTTTATTTTAGTTTATTTTAGTTTATTTTAGTTGGTTTTAGTTTATTTTAGTTTATTTTAGTTTATTTTAGTTTATTTTAGTTTATTTTAGTTTATTTTAGTTTATTTTAGTTTATTTTAGTTTATTTTAGTCTATTTTAGTTTATTTTAGTTTGTTTTAGTTTGTTTTAGTTTATTTTAGTTTATTTCAGTTTATTTTAGTTTATTTTAGTTTATTTTAGTTCATTTTAGTTTATTTCAGTTTATTTTAGTTTATTTTAGTTTATTTTAGATTATTTTAGTTTATTTTAGTTTATTTATATTTATTTTAGTTTATTTTAGTTAGTTGTAGTTTATTTTAGTTTATTTTGGTTTATTTTGTTTTTTTTTAAATTATTCTAGTTTATTTTAGTTTATTTTAGATTAATTCAGTTCATTTTGGTTTATTTTAGTTTATTCTGTTTATTTTAATTTATTTTAGTGTGTTTTAGTTTATTTTAGTTTATTTCAGTTTATTTTAGTTTATTTTAGTTTATTTTAGTTTATTTTAGTTTATCTTAGTTTATTTCAGTTTATTTTAGTTTATTTTAGTTTATTTTAGTTTATTTTAGTTTATTTTAGTTTATTTTAGTTTATTTTAGTTTATTTTAGTTTATTTTAGTTTATTTTAGTTTATTTTAGTTTATTTTAGTTTATTTTAGTTTATTTTAGTTTATTTTAGTTTATTTTAGTTTATTTTAGTTTATTTGAGTTTATTTGAGTTTATTTGAGTTTATTTTAGTTTATCTAAGTTTATTTTAGTTTACTTTAGTTTATTTTAGTTTATTTTAGTTTATTTTAGTTTATTTTAGTTTATTTTAGTTTATTTTAGTTTATTTTAGTTTATTTTTAGTTTATTATAGTTTTTTTTAAATTATTTTGATTTAGTGCTAGTTTATTTTCAATTATTTTGGTTTATTTTAGTTTATTTTAGTATATTTCAGTTTATTTTAGTTTATTTTAGTTTATTTTAGTTTATTTTAGTTTATTTTAGTTTATTTTAGTTTATTTTAGTTTATTTCAGTTGATTATATTTTTCTTTAGTTTAGCTTATTTTAGTTTATTTTAGTGTATTTTAGTTTATTTTAGTTTATTTTAGTTTATTTTAGTTTATTTTAGTTTATTTTAGTTTATTTTAGTTTATTTCAGTTTATTTTAGTTTATTTTAGTTTATTTTAGTTTATTTCAGTTTATTTTAGTTTATTTTAGTTTATTTCAGTTTATTTTAGTTTATTTTAGTTTATTTTAGTTTGTTTTAGTTTATTTTAGTTTATTTTAGTTTATTTTAGTTTAATTTAGTTTATTTTAGTTTATTTTAGTTTACTTTAGTTTATTTTAGTTTATTTTAGTTTATTTTAGTTTATTTTAGTTTATTTTAGTTTATTTTAGTTTATTTTAGTTTATTTTAGTTTATTTTAGTTTATTTTAGTTTATTTTAGTTTATTTTAGTTTATTTTAGTTTATTTCAGTTTATTTTAGTTTATTTTAGTTTATTTTAGTTTATTTTAGTTTATTTTAGTTTATTTTATTTTATTTTAGTTTATTTTAGTTTGTTCCACTTTATTTTAGTTTATTTTAGTTTATTTTAGTTTGTTTTAGTTTATTTTAGTTTATTTTAGTTTATTTTAGTTTAATTTAGTTTATTTTAGTTTATTTTAGTTTACTTTAGTTTATTTTAGTTTATTTTAGTTTATTTTAGTTTATTTTAGTTTATTTCAGTTTATTTTAGTTTATTTTAGTTTATTTCAGTTGATTATATTTTTCTTTAGTTTAGCTTATTTTAGTTTATTTTAGTTTATTTTAGTTTATTTTAGTTTATTTTAGTTTATTTTAGTTTATTTTAGTTTATTTTAGTTTATTTTAGTTTATTTTAGTTTATTTTAGTTTATTTTAGTTTGTTTTAGTTTATTTTAGTTTATTTTAGTTTATTTTAGTTTATTTTAGTTTATTTTAGTTCATTCTAGTTTATTTTAGTTTATTTTAGTTTATTTTAGTTTATTTTAGTTTATTTTAGTTTATTTTAGTTTATTTTAGTTTATTTCAGTTTATTTTAGTCTATTTTAGTTTATTTTAGTTTATTTTAATTTATTTCAGTTTATTTTAGTTTATTTTAGTTTATTTTAGTTTATTTTAGTTTATTTCAGTTTATTTTAGTTTATTTTAATTTATTTTAGTTTATTTTAGTTTATTTTAGTTTATTTTAGTTTATTTTAGTTTATTTTAGTTTATTTTAGTTTATTTTAGTTTATTTTAGTTTATTTTAGTTTATTTTAGTTTATTTTAGTTTATTTTAGTTTATTTTAGTTTATTCCAGTTTATTTTAATTTATTTTAGTTTATTTTAGTTAGTTGTAGTTTATTTTAGTTTATTTTGGTTTATTTTGTTTTTTTTTAAATTATTCTATTTTATTTTAGTTTATTTTAGATTAATTCAGTTCATTTTGGTTTATTTTAGTTTATTTTGTTTATTTTAATTTATTTTAGTTTGTTTTAGTTTATTTTAGTTTACTTCAGTTTATTTTAGTTTATTTCAGTTTATTTTAGTTTATTTTAGTTTATTTTAGTTTATTTTAGTTTATTTTAGTTTATTTTAGTTTATTTTAGTTTATTTTAGTTTATTTTAGTTTATTTTAGTTTATTTTAGTTTATTTTAGTCTATTTTACTTTATTTTAGTTTATTTTAGTTTGTTTCAGTTTATTTTAGTTTATTTTAGTTTATTTTAGTTTATTTTAGTTTATTTTAGTTTATTTTAGTTTATTTTAGTTTATTTTAGTTTATTTTAGTTTATTTTAGTTTATTTTTAGTTTATTATAGTTTATTTTCAATTATTTTGGTTTTTTTTAGTTTGTTTTAGTTTATTTTAGTTCATTCTAGTTTATTTTAGTTTATTTTAGTCTATTTTAGTTTATTTTAGTTTATTTCAGTTTATTTTAGTTTATTTTAATTTATTTTAGTTTATTTTAGTTTATTTTAGTTTATTTTAGTTTATTTTAGTTTATTTTAGTTTATTTTAGTTTATTTTAGTTTATTTTAGTTTATTTTAGTTTATTTTAGTTTATTTTAGTTTATTCCAGTTTATTTTAATTTATTTTAGTTTATTTTAGTTAGTTGTAGTTTATTTTAGTTTATTTTGGTTTATTTTGTTTTTTTTTAAATTATTCTATTTTATTTTAGTTTATTTTAGATTAATTCAGTTCATTTTAGTTTATTTTAGTTTATTTTGTTTATTTTAATTTATTTAGTTTGTTTTAGTTTATTTTAGTTTACTTCAGTTTATTTTAGTTTATTTCAGTTTATTTTAGTTTATTTTAGTTTATTTTAGTTTATTTTAGTTTATTTTAGTTTATTTTAACTTATTTTAGTTTATTTTAGTTGATTTTAGTTTATTTTAGTTTATTTCAGTTTATTTCAGTTTATTTTAATTTATTTTAGTTTATTTTAGTTTATTCCAGTTTATTTTAATTTATTTTAGTTAGTTGTAGTTTATTTTAGTTTATTTTGGTTTATTTTGTTTTTTTTTAAATTATTCTAGTTTATTTTAGTTTATTTTAGAATAATTCAGTTCATTTTGGTTTATTTTAGTTTATTCTGTTTATTTTAATTTATTTTAGTTTGTTTTAGTTTATTTTAGTTTATTTCAGTTTATTTTAGTTTATTTTAGTTTATTTTAGTTTATTTTGGTTTATTTTAGTTTATTTTAGTTTATCTTAGTTTATTTTAGTTTATCTTAGTTTATTTTAGTTTATATTAGTTTGTTTTAGTTTATTTCAGTTTATTTTAGTTTATTTTAGTTTATTTTAGTTTATTTTAGTTTATTTTAGTTTATTTTAGTTTATTTTAGTTTATTTTAGTTTATTGTAGTTTATTTTAGTTTATTTCAGTTTATTTTAGTTTATCTTAGTTTATTTTAGTTTATTTTAGTTTATTTCAGTTTATTTTAGTTTATTTTAGTTTATTTTAGTATATTTGAGTTTATTTGAGTTTATTTTAGTTTATCTAAGTTTATTTTAGTTTATATTAGTTTATTTTAGTTTATTTTAGTTTATTTTAGTTTATTTTAGTTTATTTTAGTTTATTTTAGTTTATTTTAGTTTATTTTAGTTTATTTTAGTTTATTTTAGTTTATTTTAGTTTACTTTAGTTTATTTTAGTTTATTTTAGTTTATTTTAGTTAATTTTAGTTTATTTTAGTTTATTTTTAGTTTATTATAGTTTTTTTTTAATTATTTTGCTTTAGTGCTAGTTTATTTTCAATTATTTTGGTTTATTTTAGTTTATTTTAGTATATTTCAGTTTATTTTAGTTTATTTTAGTTTATTTTAGTTTATTTTAGTTTATTTCAGTTGATTATATTTTTCTTTAGTTTAGCTTATTTTAGTTTATTTTAGTGTATTTTAGTTTATTTTAGTTATTTTAGTTTATTTTAGTTTATTTTAGTTTATTTTAGTTTATTTTAGTTTATTTCAGTTTATTTTAGTTTATTTTAGTTTATTTTAGTTTATTTTAGTTTATTTTAGTTTAATTTAGTTTAATTTAGTTTAATTTAGTTTATTTTAGTTTATTTTAGTTTATTTTAGTTTATTTTAATTTATTTTAGTTTATTTTAGTTTATTTTAGTTTATTTCAGTTTATTTTAGTTTATTTTAGTTTATTTTAGTTTATTTTAGTTTGTTCCAGTTTATTTTAGTTTATTTTAGTTTATTTTTAGTTTATTATAGTTTATTTTAGTTTACTTTAGTTTATGTTAGTTTATTTTTGTATATTTTAGTTTATTTTAGTTTATTTTAGTTTAGTTTATTTTAGTTTATTTTAATTTATTTTAGTTTATTGTAGTTTATTTGAGTTTATTTTAGTTTATTTTAGTTTATTGTAGTTTATTTTAGTTTTTCAGTTGATTATATATTTCTTTAGTTTAGCTTATTTTAGTTTATTTTAGTTTATTTTAGTTTATTTTAGTTTTAAACGTCTTTAAAAATAGTTTTAAGGATTTTTAATACTTTTTTAAGGTTTAATTTATACTTTTAATAAATTTTAAAAGCATTTTAAATTTTTTTAAGAATTTTTCAATAACTTTTAAAAATTTTCATTAAACTTTTTTATTTAATTTTTAAAATTCAATTCTACGTTTAAAAAATTTTAGAAGTTTAAATAAATCACTTAAAAGTGCTTGAAAAGATTATTTAAATGCTTTGGAATAATTTAAAAAATTTTTACCACAAGATTTGAATTATTTTTAATAATTATCAATTTAAAAATATTTAAACGTCTTTAAAAATAGTTTTAAGCATTTTTAATAATTTTTAAAGCTTTAATTTAAAATTTTAATAAATTTTAAAAGCATTTTAAATTTTTTTAAAAATTTTTCAATAACTTTTAAAAATTTTCATTAAACTTTTTATATTTAATTTTTAAAATTCAATAATACGTTCAAAAAATTTTAAAAGTTCAAATTAATTACTTAAAAGTGCTTGAAAAGATTATTTAAATGCTTTGGAATGATTTAAAAATTTTTAACACAAGATTTGAATTATTTTTAATAATTATCAATTTAAAAATATTTAAACGTCTTTAAAAAAAGTTTTAAGCATTTTTAATAATTTTTTAGGGTTTAATTTATACTTTTATCAAGTTTTAAAAGCTTTTCAAATTTTTTTCAACATTTTTCAAGAAGTTTTAAAAAATTTCATCAAACTTTATATATTTAATTTTTAAAATTCAATAATACGTTCAAAAAATTTTAAAAGTCTAAATAAATTACTTAAAAGTGCTTGAAAAGATTATTTAAATGCTTTGGAATGATTTAAAAATTTTTTAACACAAGATTTGAGTTATTTTTAATAATTATCAATTTGAAAATATTTAAACGTCTTTAAAAAAAGTTTTAAGCATTTTTATTAATTTTTTAAGGTTTAATTTATCCTTTTATTAAGTTTTAAAAGCTTTTCAAATTTTTTTAAACATTTTTCAAGAAGTTTTAAAAAATTTCATTAAACTTTATATATTTAATTTTTAAAATTCAATAATACGTTCAAAAAATTTTAAAAGTTCAAATAAATTACTTAAAAGTGCTTGAAAAGATTATTTAAATGCTTTGGAATTATTTAAAAGTTTTTTACCACAAGATTTAAATTATTTTTAATAACTATCAATTTAAAATAATTTAAACGTCTTTAAAAATAGTTTTAAGCATTTTAAATAATTTTTTAAGGTTAAATTTATAATTTTAAAAAATTTAAAATGGTTTTTAAATTTTTTTAAAAAATTTTTATTAAGTTTAAAAAAATTTTATTAAACTATTTATATTTAATTTTTAAAATTTAATAATTTGTTTAAAAAATTTTAAAAGAACAAATGATTTACTTAAAAGTGCTTGAAATAGTATATTACGACCCTAGGCCAGAAAGTTGGATTTCCTGGCCGATGTGATAGAAGTGCCGAGGCGAAGCCGAGGCTCTTCTATCACATCGGCCAGGTTATTCAACTTTATAGTCGTGGGTTGTATACTATTTTTCTTGATCCTACGCCGAAAGTTAATTAAAATAATTTATATTAAAGTAGTAGCACGTTCCGAGGCGAAGCCGAGGTGGGGTAGAGGGGGCGGGCCCGCCCGACTTTTGCAAAACTGAGGCGAAGCCGAAGTTTTTGCTGCACCGGGATTCTGGTGCGACGATACGATAGAAGTGTGTCGTGAGACGACGATAGCAGCGATTCCGGTATGCGACGAGCACGATTTTTCAGACGATTGCATCGTGGAAAAGGCGACTATTTGGACGACAACCCAAGAGGTATCGTCACAGTATCGTTGAAGGAATTGTCATGCGCATAATATGATTTTGCCAACTAAAGTGAAATATAATAATCGTCTTCGTTTATCATTGTTTATTCTTTAATTAGCTTTCATTAACATTCTTATAAATCATCATATTATAATAAATAATTATTATTGTTTATTCTGTTAGCCACCGCTAAAAGTCCCTTTAATAGTACATTATTTTACGAGTTTAATAAACAAAGCCTTATTGTTGTATGTTTTAATAAAAAAGGGAGTGTAAAAGTACGTTCTATTAATATACTATTTTTTCATTACAATATTTTTTTTTAATTATTTTTATCAATATTTAGAAAACCTGAAAAGTGTTTATAAAGTTTTACGGATCCGTTTATAGCGCGATGATTAAAGTGTCAGCTTGTAAAGCAAGCAATTCCCGGTTCAATTCCAGTTGAAACCTTTTTTTTTTTTTTTATTTTAAAATATTTAGAAAAAGACGTTCAACAATAGTTTTAATTGTTAAACTGTTTTAAGTATCACAATAAACTAATTGTGACACCAAAGTAGAAAAACTTTATTTCAAACAAACGCGGTTCGCAAAAATCTACCAAAATATAAAAAGTAATTTTGTTATTTTCACCAGTTGTTGAACACATGGGATAAACCGTAAGGAGTTCTAGGTAGCTTACCATTATTTTTTAACGCATGGGGCAAACCGAGGATATCGTAGGTAGCTTTGTGCACCGCAATTTTAATATTTTATTTTATTTGTAGAAAAATTGTCGAAGAAGAAAGTAGTCAAAGCTCGATGGCTTTTAAAGTTAGCGATTCCCACTGGGAAATTATAATAAATTATATGGAAGAGCATCAAGATTTTGCTGTAGGTCGCTTAAATAGTGCAAGCGCAAGAGAAACCCACAAAAAGATGTGGGACAATTTACGCAATATTTTAAATTCCGAAGGAGCTGGAATCAGAACACCGGAAAAATGGCAAAAGGTATGTAAATTATTTTTCAATATGTAATGCAAATAGGTACTGAGCAGAAGGCAATAATTATAAACATACATTTCAAAAAAGTACAGACATGGACAGATTTCAAATACCACTTAAAAAAAAAACAAGTCTACTGTCAACCAAGTGTCAACGTCAAAGTCGTCAAAAAAATAGTGCCGTTAGTTATAATTTTCATCCCATTAGAACGAAAATGTAGTCACGCCCACCGAAAGCCGATCGTTTCCGACGATAGTCATCCGGAATCGCAAAAGCCGCCATTTGCTTCACGATATCGTATAGAATTTGCTGTCGTCGTCGTCAATCGTACCGTGAGTTCGGAATCCCCTAGCTGGTCGGGGCGGGCATTCAAAAAAAAATATATTAATAACTAAAATGAAAAATTGATAAAATGGCATTGACAATTACAAATTTTCAAAAACTAACAAATACATGCAAACTTTATTGTATTATTTAACTTTAAATATTATAATTAAAAAAATAATCATAATTCATATAAAATGAATTCAATAGTACATTTTTTCTTATCAAACAATTAAATTGTTTTCTTCTGAGGAGGACAATGAACTTTTATTATCCTCTCGCCACTTTTTATAAGTATTATAAACCAAAAGATAACGATCACCAGATTTTTTTGGAGTAGCTTCACTTCGAACAATTATTTTAGCCTCTGTATCGAAATTTCTTATCGTTGCGCATACGAAACAGCGCACTCTAGTGAGAACGCCTCGTACCTCGAGCCGTCCACAAAAGTCCTTCTTTCTGGACGTTGCGCATACGAAACAGCGCACTCTAGTGAGAACGCCTCGTACCTCAAGCCGGCCACAAAAGTCCTTCTTTCTGGAGTGAACTGCGGCCCGGAAGACCGTACTTTCGGCGGGAGAAGCAAGAAAAGATTATTTAAATGCTTTGGAATAATTTAAAAAATTTTTAACACAAGATTTGATTTATTTTTAATAATTATCAATTTAAAAACATTTAAACGTCTTTAAAAAAAGTTTTAAGCATTTTTAATAATTTTTTAAGGTTTAATTTATTTTTTTATTAAGTTTTAAAAGCTTTTCAAATTATTTTAAACATTTTTCAAGAAGTTTTAAAAAATTTCATCAAACTTTATAAATTTAATTTTTAAAATTCAATAATACGTTCAAAAAATTTTAAAAGTTTAAATAAATTACTTAAAAGTGCTTGAAAAGATTATTTAAATGCTTTGGAATGATTTAAAAATTTTTTAACACAAGATTTGAGTTATTTTTAATAATTATCAATTTGAAAATATTTAAACGTCTTTAAAAAAAGTTTTAAGCATTTTTATTAATTTTTTAAGGTTTAATTTATCCTTTTATTAAGTTTTAAAAACTTTTCAAATTTTTTTAAACATTTTTTAAGAAGTTTTTGAAAATTTCCTTAAACTTTTTATATTTAATTTTTAAAATTCAATTCTACGTTCAAAAAATTTTAAAAGTTTAAATAAATCACTTAAAAGTACTTGAAAAGATTATTTAAATGCTTTGGAATGATTTAAAAATTTTTTACCACAAGATTTGAATTATTTTTAATAATTATCAATTTAAAAATATTTAAACGTCTTTAAAAATAGTTTTAGGCCTTTTTAATAATTTTTAAAAGTTTAATTTAAAATTTTAATAAGTTTTAAAAGTTTTTTAAATTGTTTTAAAAAATTTTTAATGACTTTAAGAAAATTTTATTAAACTATTTATATTTAATTTTTAAAATTTAATAATTTATTTAAAAAATTTTAAAAGTACGAATGAATTACTTAAAAGTGCTTGAAAAGATTATTTAAATGCTTTGGAATGATTTGAAAATTTTTTAACACAAGATTTGAATTATTTTTAATAATTATCAATTTAAAAATATTTAAACGTCTTTAAAAAAAGTTTCAAGCAATTTTAATAATTTTTTAAGGTTTTATTTATATTTTTAATTAGTTTTAAAAGTTTTCTAAATTGTTTTGAAAAATTTTTAATAACTTTAAAAAAATTTTATTAAACTATTTATATTTAATTTTTAAAATTTAATAGTTTGTTTAAAAAATTTTAAAAGTACAAATGAATTACTTAAAAATGCTTGAAAAGATTATTTAAATGTTTTGGAATAATTTAAAAAATTTTTAACACAAGATTTGAATTATTTTTAATAATTATCAATTTAAAAATATTTAAACGTCTTTAAAAAAAATTTTAAGCATTTTTAATAATTTTTTAGGGTTTAATTTATACTTTTATTAAGTTTTAAAAGCTTTTCAAATTTTTTTAAACATTTTTCAAGAAGTTTTAAAAAATTTCATTAAACTTTTTATATTTAATTTTTAAAATTCAATAATACGTTCAAAAAATTTTAAAAGTTCAAATAAATTATTTAAAAGGGCTTGAAAAGATTATTTAAATGCTTTGGAATGATTTAAAAATTTTTTAACACAAGATTTGAATTATTTTTAATAATTATCAATTTGAAAATATTTAAACGTCTTTAAAAAAAGTTTTAAGCATTTTTATTAATTTTTTAAGGTTTAATTTATCCTTTTATTAAGTTTTAAAAACTTTTCAAATTTTTTTAAACATTTTTTAAGAAGTTTTTGAAAATTTCCTTAAACTTTTTATATTTAATTTTTAAAATTTAATTCTACGTTCAAAAAATTTTAAAAGTTCAAATAAATTACTTAAAAGTACTTGAAAAGATTATTTAAATGCTTTGGAATGATTTAAAAATTTTTTACCACAAGATTTGAATTATTTTTAATAATTATCAATTTAAAAATATTTAAACGTCTTTAAAAATAGTTTTAGGCATTTTTAATAATTTTTAAAAGTTTAATTTAAAATTTTAATAAGTTTTAAAAGTTTTTTAAATTGTTTTAAAAAATTTTTAATGACTTTAAGAAAATTTTATTAAACTATTTATATTTAATTTTTAAAATTTAATAATTTATTTAAAAAATTTTAAAAGTACGAATGAATTACTTAAAAGTGCTTGAAAAGATTATTTAAATGCTTTGGAATGATTTGAAAATTTTTTAACACAAGATTTGAATTATTTTTAATAATTATCAATTTAAAAATATTTAAACGTCTTTAAAAAAAGTTTCAAGCAATTTTAATAATTTTTTAAGGTTTTATTTATATTTTTAATTATTTTTAAAAGTTTTTTAAATTGTTTTAAAAAATTTTTAATAACTTTAAAAAAATTTTATTAAACTATTTATATTTAATTTTTAAAATTTAATAATTTGTTTAAAAAATTTTAAAAGTACAAATGACTTACTTAAAAATGCTTGAAAAGATTATTTAAATGCTTTGGAATGATTTAAAAAATTTTTAACACAAGATTTGAATTATTTTTAATAATTATCAATTTAAAAATATTTAAACGTCTTTAAAAAAAGTTTTAAGCATTTTTAATAATTTTTTAAGGTTTAATTTATCTTTTTATTAAGTTTTAAAAGCTTTTCAAATTTTTTTCAACATTTTTCAAGAAGTTTTAAAAAATTTCATCAAACTTTATATATTTAATTTTTAAAATTCAATAATACGTTCAAAAAATTTTAAAAGTTCAAATAAATTACTTAAAAGTGCTTGAAAAGATTATTTAAATGCTTTGGAATGATTTAAAAATTTTTTAACACAAGATTTGAATTATTTTTAATAATTATCAATTTAAAAATATTTAAACGTCTTTAAAAATAGTTTTAAGCATTTTTATTAATTTTTTAAGGTTTAATTTATCCTTTTATTAAGTTTTAAAAGCTTTTCAAAAATTTTTAAACTTTTTTTAAGAAGTTTCAAAAAATTTCATTAAACTTTTTATATTTAATTTTTAAAATTCAATTCAAAGTTCAAAAAATTTTAAAAGTTCAAATAAATCACTTAAAAGTGCTTGAAAAGATTTTTTAAATGCTTTGGAATGATTTAAAAATTTTTTAACACAAGATTTGAATTATTTTTAATAATTATCAATTTAAAAATATTTAAACGTCTTTAAAAAAGTTTCAAGCAATTTTAATAATTTTTTAAAGTTTAATTTATATTTTTAATTAGTTTTAAAAGTTTTTCAAATTTTTTTAAACATTTTTTAATAAGTTTTAAAAAATTTCATTAAACTTTTTATATTTAATTTTTAAAATTCAATAATACGTTCAAAAATTTTAAAAGTTCAAATAAATTACTTAAAAGTGCTTGAAAAGATTATTTAAATGCTTTGGAATGATTTAAAAATTTTTTACCACAAGATTTGAATTATTTTTAATAATTATCAATTTAAAAATTTTTAAACGTCTTTAAAAATAGTTTTAAGCATTTTTAATAATTTTTTGAGGTTTAATTTATAATTTTAAGAAGTTTTAAAAACTTTTTAAATTTTTTTAAAAAATTTTTAATAACTTTAAAAAAATTTTATTAAACTATTTATATTTAATTTTTAAAATTTAATAATTTGTTTAAAAAATTTTAAAAGTTCAAATAAATTACTTAAATGTGCTTGAAAAGATTATTTAAATGCTTTGGAATGATTTAAAAAATTTTCAACACAAAATTTGAATTATTTTCAATAATTATCCATTTAAAAATATTTAAACGTCTTTAAAAATAGTTTTAAGGATTTTTAATACTTTTTTAAGGTTTAATTTATATTTTTAATAAATTTTAAAAGCATTTTAAATTTTTTTAAGAAATTTTCAATAACTTTTAAAAATTTTCATTAAACTTTTTATATTTAATTTTTAAAGTTTAAAAATACGTTCAAAAAATTTTAAAAGTTCAAATAAATTACTTAAAAGTGCTTGAAAAGATTATTTAAATGCTTTGGAATGATTTAGAAATTTTTTAACACAAGATTTGAATTATTTTTAATAATTATCAATTTAAAAATATTTAAACGTCTTTAAAAATAGTTTTAAGCATTTTTAATAATTTTTTGAGGTTTAATTTATTATTTTAAGAAGCTTTAAAAGCTTTTTAAATTTTTTTAAAAAATTTTTAATAACTTTAAAAAAATTTTATTAAACTATTTATATTTAATTTTTAAAATTTATTAATTTGTTTAAAAAATTTTTAAAACTACAAATGAATTACTTAAAAGTGCTTGAAAAGATTATTTAAATGCTTTGGAATGATTTAAAAAATTTTTCACACAAGATTTGAATTATCTTTAATAATTATCAATTTAAAAATATTTAAACGTCTTTAAAAAAAGTTTTAAGCATTTTTATTAATTTTTTAAGGTTTAATTTATCCTTTTATTAAGTTTTAAAAGCTTTTCAAATTTTTTTAAACATTTTTCAAGAAGTTTTAAAAAATTTCATTAAACTTTATATATTTAATTTTTAAAATTCAATAATACGTTAAAAAAATTTTAAAAGTTCAAATAAATCACTTAAAAGTGCTTGAAAAGATTATTTAAATGCTTTGGAATTATTTAAAAGTTTTTTACCACAAGATTTGAATTATTTTTAATAACTATCAATTTAAAAATATTTAAACGTCTTTAAAAATAGTTTTTAACATTTTAAATAATTTTTTAAGGTTAAATTTATAATTTTAAAAAGTTTAAAATGGTTTTTAAATTTTTTTAAAAAATTTTTATTAAGTTTAAAAAAATTTTATTAAACTATTTATATTTAATTTTTAAAATTTAATAATTTGTTTAAAAAATTTTAAAAGAACAAATGAATTACTTAAAAGTGCTTGAAAAGATTATTTAAATGCTTTGGAATGATTTAAAAAGATTTTAACACAAGATTTGAATTATTTTTAATAATTATCAATTTAAAAACATTTAAACGTCTTTAAAAAAAGTTTTAAGCATTTTTAATAATTTTTTAAGGTTTAATTTATCTTTTTATTAAGTTTTAAAAGCTTTTCAAATTATTTTAAACATTTTTCAAGAAGTTTTAAAAAATTTCATCAAACTTTATAAATTTAATTTTTAAAATTCAATAATACGTTCAAAAAATTTTAAAAGTTTAAATAAATTACTTAAAAGTGCTTGAAAAGATTATTTAAATGCTTTGGAATGATTTAAAAATTTTTTAACACAAGATTTGAGTTATTTTTAATAATTATCAATTTGAAAATATTTAAACGTCTTTAAAAAAAGTTTTAAGCATTTTTATTAATTTTTTAAGGTTTAATTTATCCTTTTATTAAGTTTTAAAAACTTTTCAAATTTTTTTAAACATTTTTTAAGAAGTTTTTAAAAATTTCCTTAAACTTTTTATATTTAATTTTTAAAATTCAATTCTACGTTCAAAAAATTTTAAAAGTTTAAATAAATTACTTAAAAGTACTTGAAAAAATTATTTAAATGCTTTGGAATGATTTAAAAATTTTTTACCACAAGATTTAAATTATTTTTAATAATTATCAATTTAAAAATATTTAAACGTCTTTAAAAATAGTTTTAGGCATTTTTAATAATTTTTAAAAGTTTAATTTAAAATTTTAATAGGTTTTAAAAGTTTTTTAAATTGTTTTAAAAAATTTTTAATGACTTTAAGAAAATTTTATTAAACTATTTATATTTAATTTTTAAAATTTAATAATTTATTTAAAAAATTTTAAAAGTACGAATGAATTACTTAAAAGTGCTTGAAAAGATTATTTAAATGCTTTGAAATGATTTGAAAATTTTTTAACACAAGATTTGAGTTATTTTTAATAATTATCAATTTGAAAATATTTAAACGTCTTTAAAAAAAGTTTTAAGCATTTTTATTAATTTTTTAAGGTTTAATTTATCCTTTTATTAAGTTTTAAAAACTTTTCAAATTTTTTTAAACATTTTTTAAGAAGTTTTTAAAAATTTCCTTAAACTTTTTATATTTAATTTTTAAAATTCAATTCTACGTTCAAAAAATTTTAAAAGTTCAAATAAATTACTTAAAAGTACTTGAAAAAATTATTTAAATGCTTTGGAATGATTTAAAAATTTTTTACCACAAGATTTAAATTATTTTTAATAATTATCAATTTAAAAATATTTAAACGTCTTTAAAAATAGTTTTAGGCATTTTTAATAATTTTTTATGGTTTTGTTTATATTTTTAATTAGTTTTAAAAGTTTTCTAAATTGTTTTAAAAAATTTTTAATAACTTTAAAAAAATTTTATTAAACTATTTATATTTAATTTTTAAAATTTAATAATTTGTTTAAAAAATTTTAAAAGTACAAATGAATTACTTAAAAATGCTTGAAAAGATTATTTAAATGCTTTGGAATGATTTAAAAAATTTTTAACACAAGATTTGAATTATTTTTAATAATTATCAATTTAAAAATATTTAAACGTCTTTAAAAAAAGTTTTAAGGATTTTTAATAATTTTTTAGGGTTTAATTTATACTTTTATTAAGTTTTAAAAGCTTTTAAAACTTTATTTTAAACTTTAAAAAAATTTTATTAAACTATTTATATTTAATTTTTAAAATTTAATAATTTGTTTAAAAAATTTTAAAAGTACAAATGACTTACTTAAAAATGCTTGAAAAGATTATTTAAATGCTTTGGAATGATTTAAAAAATTTTTAACACAAGATTTGAATTATTTTTAATAATTATCAATTTAAAAATATTTAAACGTCTTTAAAAAAAGTTTTAAGCATTTTTAATAATTTTTTAAGGTTTAATTTATCTTTTTATTAAGTTTTAAAAGCTTTTCAAATTTTTTTCAACATTTTTCAAGAAGTTTTAAAAAATTTCATCAAACTTTATATATTTAATTTTTAAAATTCAATAATACGTTCAAAAAATTTTAAAAGTTCAAATAAATTACTTAAAAGTGCTTGAAAAGATTATTTAAATGCTTTGGAATGATTTAAAAATTTTTTAACACAAGATTTGAATTATTTTTAATAATTATCAATTTAAAAATATTTAAACGTCTTTAAAAATAGTTTTAAGCATTTTTATTAATTTTTTAAGGTTTAATTTATCCTTTTATTAAGTTTTAAAAGCTTTTCAAAAATTTTTAAACTTTTTTTAAGAAGTTTCAAAAAATTTCATTAAACTTTTTATATTTAATTTTTAAAATTCAATTCAAAGTTCAAAAAATTTTAAAAGTTCAAATAAATCACTTAAAAGTGCTTGAAAAGATTTTTTAAATGCTTTGGAATGATTTAAAAATTTTTTAACACAAGATTTGAATTATTTTTAATAATTATCAATTTAAAAATATTTAAACGTCTTTAAAAAAGTTTCAAGCAATTTTAATAATTTTTTAAAGTTTAATTTATATTTTTAATTAGTTTTAAAAGTTTTTCAAATTTTTTTAAACATTTTTTAATAAGTTTTAAAAAATTTCATTAAACTTTTTATATTTAATTTTTAAAATTCAATAATACGTTCAAAAATTTTAAAAGTTCAAATAAATTACTTAAAAGTGCTTGAAAAGATTATTTAAATGCTTTGGAATGATTTAAAAATTTTTTACCACAAGATTTGAATTATTTTTAATAATTATCAATTTAAAAATTTTTAAACGTCTTTAAAAATAGTTTTAAGCATTTTTAATAATTTTTTGAGGTTTAATTTATAATTTTAAGAAGTTTTAAAAACTTTTTAAATTTTTTTAAAAAATTTTTAATAACTTTAAAAAAATTTTATTAAACTATTTATATTTAATTTTTAAAATTTAATAATTTGTTTAAAAAATTTTAAAAGTTCAAATAAATTACTTAAATGTGCTTGAAAAGATTATTTAAATGCTTTGGAATGATTTAAAAAATTTTCAACACAAAATTTGAATTATTTTCAATAATTATCCATTTAAAAATATTTAAACGTCTTTAAAAATAGTTTTAAGGATTTTTAATACTTTTTTAAGGTTTAATTTATATTTTTAATAAATTTTAAAAGCATTTTAAATTTTTTTAAGAAATTTTCAATAACTTTTAAAAATTTTCATTAAACTTTTTATATTTAATTTTTAAAGTTTAAAAATACGTTCAAAAAATTTTAAAAGTTCAAATAAATTACTTAAAAGTGCTTGAAAAGATTATTTAAATGCTTTGGAATGATTTAGAAATTTTTTAACACAAGATTTGAATTATTTTTAATAATTATCAATTTAAAAATATTTAAACGTCTTTAAAAATAGTTTTAAGCATTTTTAATAATTTTTTGAGGTTTAATTTATTATTTTAAGAAGCTTTAAAAGCTTTTTAAATTTTTTTAAAAAATTTTTAATAACTTTAAAAAAATTTTATTAAACTATTTATATTTAATTTTTAAAATTTATTAATTTGTTTAAAAAATTTTTAAAACTACAAATGAAATACTTAAAAGTGCTTGAAAAGATTATTTAAATGCTTTGGAATGATTTAAAAAATTTTTCACACAAGATTTGAATTATCTTTAATAATTATCAATTTAAAAATATTTAAACGTCTTTAAAAAAAGTTTTAAGCATTTTTATTAATTTTTTAAGGTTTAATTTATCCTTTTATTAAGTTTTAAAAGCTTTTCAAATTTTTTTAAACATTTTTCAAGAAGTTTTAAAAAATTTCATTAAACTTTATATATTTAATTTTTAAAATTCAATAATACGTTAAAAAAATTTTAAAAGTTCAAATAAATCACTTAAAAGTGCTTGAAAAGATTATTTAAATGCTTTGGAATTATTTAAAAGTTTTTTACCACAAGATTTGAATTATTTTTAATAACTATCAATTTAAAAATATTTAAACGTCTTTAAAAATAGTTTTTAACATTTTAAATAATTTTTTAAGGTTAAATTTATAATTTTAAAAAGTTTAAAATGGTTTTTAAATTTTTTTAAAAAATTTTTATTAAGTTTAAAAAAATTTTATTAAACTATTTATATTTAATTTTTAAAATTTAATAATTTGTTTAAAAAATTTTAAAAGATCAAATGAATTACTTAAAAGTGCTTGAAAAGATTATTTAAATGCTTTGGAATGATTTAAAAAGATTTTAACACAAGATTTGAATTATTTTTAATAATTATCAATTTAAAAACATTTAAACGTCTTTAAAAAAAGTTTTAAGCATTTTTAATAATTTTTTAAGGTTTAATTTATCTTTTTATTAAGTTTTAAAAGCTTTTCAAATTATTTTAAACATTTTTCAAGAAGTTTTAAAAAATTTCATCAAACTTTATAAATTTAATTTTTAAAATTCAATAATACGTTCAAAAAATTTTAAAAGTTTAAATAAATTACTTAAAAGTGCTTGAAAAGATTATTTAAATGCTTTGGAATGATTTAAAAATTTTTTAACACAAGATTTGAGTTATTTTTAATAATTATCAATTTGAAAATATTTAAACGTCTTTAAAAAAAGTTTTAAGCATTTTTATTAATTTTTTAAGGTTTAATTTATCCTTTTATTAAGTTTTAAAAACTTTTCAAATTTTTTTAAACATTTTTTAAGAAGTTTTTAAAAATTTCCTTAAACTTTTTATATTTAATTTTTAAAATTCAATTCTACGTTCAAAAAATTTTAAAAGTTTAAATAAATTACTTAAAAGTACTTGAAAAAATTATTTAAATGCTTTGGAATGATTTAAAAATTTTTTACCACAAGATTTAAATTATTTTTAATAATTATCAATTTAAAAATATTTAAACGTCTTTAAAAATAGTTTTAGGCATTTTTAATAATTTTTAAAAGTTTAATTTAAAATTTTAATAAGTTTTAAAAGTTTTTTAAATTGTTTTAAAAAATTTTTAATGACTTTAAGAAAATTTTATTAAACTATTTATATTTAATTTTTAAAATTTAATAATTTATTTAAAAAATTTTAAAAGTACGAATGAATTACTTAAAAGTGCTTGAAAAGATTATTTAAATGCTTTGAAATGATTTGAAAATTTTTTAACACAAGATTTGAGTTATTTTTAATAATTATCAATTTGAAAATATTTAAACGTCTTTAAAAAAAGTTTTAAGCATTTTTATTAATTTTTTAAGGTTTAATTTATCCTTTTATTAAGTTTTAAAAACTTTTCAAATTTTTTTAAACATTTTTTAAGAAGTTTTTAAAAATTTCCTTAAACTTTTTATATTTAATTTTTAAAATTCAATTCTACGTTCAAAAAATTTTAAAAGTTCAAATAAATTACTTAAAAGTACTTGAAAAAATTATTTAAATGCTTTGGAATGATTTAAAAATTTTTTACCACAAGATTTAAATTATTTTTAATAATTATCAATTTAAAAATATTTAAACGTCTTTAAAAATAGTTTTAGGCATTTTTAATAATTTTTTATGGTTTTGTTTATATTTTTAATTAGTTTTAAAAGTTTTCTAAATTGTTTTAAAAAATTTTTAATAACTTTAAAAAAATTTTATTAAACTATTTATATTTAATTTTTAAAATTTAATAATTTGTTTAAAAAATTTTAAAAGTACAAATGAATTACTTAAAAATGCTTGAAAAGATTATTTAAATGCTTTGGAATGATTTAAAAAATTTTTAACACAAGATTTGAATTATTTTTAATAATTATCAATTTAAAAATATTTAAACGTCTTTAAAAAAAGTTTTAAGGATTTTTAATAATTTTTTAGGGTTTAATTTATACTTTTATTAAGTTTTAAAAGCTTTTCGAATTTTTTTCAACATTTTTCAATAAATTTTAAAAAATTTCATCAAACTTTATATATTTAATTTTTAAAATTCAATAATACGTTCAAAAAATTTTAAAAGTTCAAATAAATTACTTAAAAGTGCTTGAAAAGATTATTTAAATGCTTTGGAATGATTTAAAAATTTTTTAACACAAGATTTGAGTTATTTTTAATAATTATCAATTTGAAAATATTTAAACGTCTTTAAAAAAAGTTTTAAGCATTTTTATTAATTTTTTAAGGTTTAATTTATCTTTTTATTAAGTTTTAAAAACTTTTCAAATTTTTTTAAACATTTTTCAAGAAGTTTTAAAAAATTTCATTAAACTTTTTATATTTAATTTTTAAAATTCAATAATACGTTCAAAAAATTTTAAAAGTTTAAATAAATTATTTAAAAGGGCTTGAAAAGATTATTTAAATGCTTTGGAATGATTTAAAAATTTTTTAACACAAGATTTGAATTATTTTTAATAATTATCAATTTAAAAATATTTAAACGTCTTTAAAAATAGTTTTAAGCATTTTTATTAATTTTTTAAGGTTTAATTTATCCTTTTATTAAGTTTTAAAAGCTTTTCAAAAATTTTTAAACTTTTTTTAAGAAGTTTCAAAAAATTTCATTAAACTTTTTATATTTAATTTTTAAAATTCAATTCAAAGTTCAAAAAATTTTAAAAGTTCAAATAAATCACTTAAAAATGCTTGAAAAGATTTTTTAAATGCTTTGGAATGATTTAAAAATTTTTTAACACAAGATTTGAATTATTTTTAATAATTATCAATTTAAAAATATTTAAACGTCTTTAAAAAAGTTTCAAGCAATTTTAATAATTTTTTAAGGTTTAATTTATATTTTTAATTAGTTTTAAAAGTTTTTCAAATTTTTTTAACTTTTTTTTAATAAGTTTTAAAAAATTTCATTAAACTTTTTATATTTAATTTTTAAAATTCAATAATACGTTCAAAAATTTTAAAAGTTCAAATAAATTACTTAAAAGTGCTTGAAAAGATTATTTAAATGCTTTGGAATGATTTAAAAATTTTTTATCACAAGATTTGAATTATTTTTAATAATTATCAATTTAAAAATATTTAAACGTCTTTAAAAATAGTTTTAAGCATTTTTAATAATTTTTTGAGGTTTAATTTATAATTTTAAGAAGTTTTAAAAGCTTTTTAAATTTTTTTAAAAAATTTTTAATAACTTTAAAAAAATTTTATTAAACTATTTATATTTAATTTTTAAAATTTAATAATTTGTTTAAAAAATTTTAAAAGTTCAAATAAATTACTTAAATGTGCTTGAAAAGATTATTTAAATGCTTTGGAATGATTTAAAAAATTTTCAACACAAAATTTGAATTATTTTCAATAATTATCCATTTAAAAATATTTAAACGTCTTTAAAAATAGTTTTAAGGATTTTTAATATTTTTTTAAGGTTTAATTTATATTTTTAATAAATTTTAAAAGCATTTTAAATTTTTTTAAGAAATTTTCAATAACTTTTAAAAATTTTCATTAAACTTTTTATATTTAATTTTTAAAGTTTAAAAATACGTTCAAAAAATTTTAAAAGTTCAAATAAATTACTTAAAAGTGCTTGAAAAGATTATTTAAATGCTTTGGAATGATTTAAAAATTTTTTAACACAAGATTTGAATTATTTTTAATAATTATCAATTTAAAAATATTTAAACGTCTTTAAAAATAGTTTTAAGCATTTTTAATAATTTTTTGAGGTTTAATTTATTATTTTAAGAAGCTTTAAAAGCTTTTTAAATTTTTTTAAAAAATTTTTAATAACTTTAAAAAAATTTTATTAAACTATTTATATTTAATTTTTAAAATTTAATAATTTGTTTAAAAAATTTTTAAAAGTACAAATGAATTACTTAAAAGTGCTTGAAAAGATTATTTAAATGCTTTGGAATGATTTAAAAAATTTTTCACACAAGATTTGAATTATTTTTAATAATTATCAATTTAAAAATATTTAAACGTCTTTAAAAAAAGTTTTAAGCATTTTTATTAATTTTTTAAGGTTTAATTTATACTTTTATTAAGTTTTAAATGTTTTTCAAATTTTTTTAAACATTTTTTAAGAAGTTTTAAAAAATTTTATTAAACTTTTTATATTTAATTTTTAAAATTCAATTTTACATTTAAAAAATTTTAAAAGTTCAATTAAATTATTTAAAAGTGCTTGAAAAAATTATTTAAATGCTTTGGAATGATTTAAAAAATTTTCAACATAAAATTTGAATTATTTTCAATAATTATCAATTTAAAAATATTTAAACGTCTTTAAAAATAGTTTTAAGAATTTTTAATACTTTTTTAAGGTTTAATTTATATTTTTAATAAATTTTAAAAGCATTTTAAATTTTTTTAAAAATTTTTCAATAACTTTTAAAAATTTTCATTAAACTTTTTATATTTAATTTTTAAAATTCAATAATACGTTCAAAAAATTTTAAAAGTTCAAATAAATTACTTAAAAGTGCTTGAAAAAATTATTTAAATGCTTTGGAATGATTTAAAAAATTTTCAACACAAAATTTGAATTATTTTCAATAATTATCAATTTAAAAATATTTAAACGTCTTTAAAAATAGTTTTAAGGATTTTTAATACTTTTTTAAGGTTTAATTTATATTTTTAATAAATTTTAAAAGCATTTTAAATTTTTTTAAGAATTTTTCAATAACTTTTAAAAATTTTCAATAAACTTTTTTATTTAATTTTTAAAATTCAATTCTATGTTAAAAAAATTTTAGAAGTTTAAATAAATCACTTAAAAGTGCTTGAAAAGATTATTTATATCCACCGAACCACTCCGAAAAAGGTCGGAGTGGTTCGAACAGTGGTCGAGTGCAGACGTGTTAATTTGCTGTTCAGCAAATAATAATTTTCATTTGTATTCAGGCGCCTGTTTTCCTCAAGATTTTGAACGTAAGACTATCTTTTGGTTATCGACCCGTGTCTGCCTATCTTTGCAGGTAAATATTGTATTTTTTTTTTGCCTCCGCTTTCTTATTCTATACATAACTGAATCTTAGTGGTTTCGGTCTGGCACCGGCTCATTATCGGCTGTGCTGATAAGCATTGGGTCTCCTTGACATTGTTGTAGTCTTCTTATCGGGTTTGCGCCTTTGCATTGGTTTTGTATTAATTCGAATCTTCATCAATAATAATGAATAAGAAATGCTGTCATTGTTTTGACGAGGTCTCGGACGTGTCAAAATATACATTGTGTCATGGATGTAAGTTACCAACGCACCTAAATTGCTTAAATTTAAATTCAGATGAAGCTGCATTAATTAAATCAATAAAATCTACCAACATTAAAATTTATTGTAACCGATGCAATGTTTCTATATCCGTTCTGACAGAAGTCAAGAGCATGATTGCGGAACTAAAAAACTCTGTTAACTCGCGCTTTGCTGAAATTGAATCGCTTATAAAAACATCAATCACAAATGTTTTATGTGATACTCTTTCTTTTCGGATAGCTCGGTGGAGATAACTTTGTCTTTGAGAAAGAAAACAACAATTCTTTTAAAGGTTATTTATTTGATTTACCACCCTGTATAATGATTTATGTACAATATTTATATGAGCCGGCTGCCTCGGGAAGTGCTCTACGGCCCTGTTTGAAATAAAAATGATTATTCGGTAGGATAGTTTCTTTGGCGGTTGATCGGTGGGGCGGTAAGTCAATCCCTGAGAAGACCCCTGGTAATTTCCGAAGAGGTATTCTCGGTGGGAGTGGGAACGCTCTGGTTAATGCTCAAGAGTGTTCTCGTAGACGGTATATTGAAAGGACGGTGAATCGGTAAGTCAATCCCTGAGAAGCCCTCTGGTAATTTCCGAAGAGGTATTCTCGGTGGGAGCGGGAACGCTCTGGTTAATGCGCTAGAGTGTTCTCGTAGACGGTATATCGGTAGGACGGTGAATCGGTATAACTGTAAGTCAATCCCTGAGAAGCCCTCTGGTATTTTCCGAAGAGGTATTCTCTCTGGGAGCGGGAACGCTCTGGTTAATGCGCAAGAGTGTTCTCGTAGACGGTATATCGGTAAGTCAATCCCTGAGAAGCCCTCTGGTATTTTCCGAAGAGGTATTCTCTCTGGGAGCGGGAACGCTCTGGTTAATGCGCAAGAGTGTTCTCGTAGACGGTATATCGGTAAAACGGTAAGTCAATCCCTGAGAAGCCCTCTGGTATTTTCCGAAGAGGTATTCTCTCTGGGAGCGGGAACGCTCTGGTTAATGCGCAAGAGTGTTCTCGTAGACGGAGAGGGATAGGGCGGTAGGTTGCTCCCTGAGAAGACCTCTGGTAATTTCCGAAGAGGTATTCTCGGTGGGAGTGGGAACTCTCTCGGTTAATGCTCAAGAGTGTTCTCCTTGATGCCTGCAACAGCTCGGGTTTTTATAGGAATTGGCATGTCCCAAGTCGTCTGCGCATAGTAGAGTGGGGTTTAGACGCGCGCGTCTTTGACTGGGTGTTCATGGACAGATTTGTCTAACTGTTCCTACGTAAACACTGCTTGTAGTTTATTCTATAGCAAATTGAATAATCTGTTTGACTCTCACGTTCCACAAAATAAATTAAGAACTTATAACTACCCACCTTGGTTCACATCGGAAATTATCAAAAACATCAAGACTAAACACAACTTGCACAAAAAGCTCAAGTACCTCAAAAATCCTGGTGATCATGTTAGATTTAAAAACTTGAGAAGACTTATCAAAAATGCTATTAGCGCTTCCTACAAAAATTATGTACGCAAAATTGAGTCCGACATATCGAGTGATTCCAATAAATTTTGGAAGTTTATTAAATCAAAGAAAAAAGGTACACATATTCCTAATAATATGGTATTTAATAATCAACAAGTTAGAGGTCACGCTGCAATTGTTAACTCATTTGCAACGCTTTTCAATTCCGTATACAATAACTCATCTTGTAACAAAAATGCTGCACATAACACTTCAGACAGTGCCGGTACTTCCTTCAATATATTTGTCAATTCTGTGAATGAAGATGAAGTTTTGGAAACTCTTCTTAGTCTCAAAGCTAAACACACTGCTGGGCCGGATGTGATTCCTGCGTTTTTTATTAAAAAAATTTCATCATTTCTTGCAGAGCCTCTGACAATATTATTCAATCTTTCGCTTGCACAGGGAATCTATCCGGATGCTTGGAAGGTATCTAAAGTTATACCATTGTTTAAAGGTGGTGATCGAGCTAATGGTGAGAACTATCGTCCTATATCAATAATGGACAATTTTGCTAAAATTTTTGAACGGGTCATTTTCAATCGTCTTTTTTTTTAAATAAAAAATCACATAACCCAATATCAACACGGGTTTATTCCGGGAAGGTCTACAATTACAAATCTCTGCGCATTCACACAGTTTGTCTCAGAAACCGTTGATATAGGAAGACAATGCGACGCAATCTACACTGATTTTTCAAAGGCTTCGATAAGCTCGATCATCAACTGTTACTATTTAAGCTGTCTAGTCTTGGTTGTTCTCCCTGTCTAGTTAAATTTCTCAAATCCTATCTGTGTAACAGAAAACAATTTATCTTCCTCCATGGATACAGCTCTGATTATTTTAATCCTACTTCGGGTGTTCCCCAAGGCTCTGTCTTGGGGCCACTGCTGTTTAATGTTTTTATTAATGACATTGTAAACTGTTTAAGTGTTGACTGCCTTTTGTACGCAGATGATTTGAAATTATTCAGTGTAATATCGTCTTTTGAGGACTGTGCTAGACTGCAGAAGAATGTATCAGAAGTAGAGAATTGGTGTTTAGTTAACGACCTGCAGTTAAACGTGAACAAATGCAGTGTTATGACTTATGGTCGAAAGAAAAAACCGATTTTGTTTCCTTATAAAATAAACAATGTTACTTTACAAAGGCCTGACACAGTGAAAGATCTAGGAGTTCTTTTTGATCCTGAGATGACTTTTAACCCCAACATTAATATGATTGTTAACTCTGCTATGAAACTTTATGGATTTATCGCTCGTAACTCCAAAGATTTCACAAAATCATCAACTATTATTAGCATTTACATTTCGTATGTCCGCACTAAGCTAGAATACGGCGCAATTGTTTGGTTTCCATACCATGCAGGGGCAATCGCCAGTCTGGAAAGAGTTCAGCGTAGATTTTTAAAATATGCATGTTTTAGAGAAAACGGTGTTTATCCCGAAAGAGGGGTTTTACAAAGCCTACTATTGCAAAAATTTTCGATTTCAAGCCTAGAGCACAGGTTTAAAATACAGTGTATTATTTTCTTGCAAAAACTAATTAGTGCGGAATACGACTGTTCCGATATCTTATCTAAAATTTGTTTCTACTTCAATTCACGTTCAGCTAATGCTCGATATGAGAAATGCGTCTTTTATCTCCCTACGCCACGAACGGACGTCTTAAAACATTCACCGCTTTACAATATATGTCATTACGGTAACGCAGCACATTTAAAAATCGACATTTTTAAATGCACAAAAAAAGCGATAAAATCTATTCAAATGGATGACATTTAACGGCGTGTTGAATAAGTTTTTGTGTGAATGCAATAAATGATAAATATTACAAAGTCTCGGCTTAAATCTCTATCCAGTAATTGGGATGTTAATCCTGTTGGACAGAGGAGGAGGTGGTTTTTAGTGGGTAGGGCCGGCAATACCGTCAAGCCGGAGGAGTCCCACACTACCCAAGATTATTTTGTCTTGGGTGTACGTAACGTATTTTCCCCTCCTCAACGCAAAAAAAAAAAAAAAAAAAAAAAAATGTTGAGGTTCAAAAGGAAGCTATCTTGAACGAGTCAGTGGAACGTGCTACAAAATCACGTAATATAATTATTTACAACTTTCCGGAGAATAATAGTGCGATTGATTCCATATCCGTTGATGAAGTCGGACAGGTGAACGACATTCTTGAATTATGCGATAAGACTTTAGTTGTCTCGCCGAGCTCGGTCAAGCGCATAGGAAAAAAATCTGCAGATAAAATTCGCCCTCTAAGAGTAACACTGGCCGATTCTTTCGCAGCCAAGCTATGCTTAAAAAATAAGAAACTACTTCTTGCAGACAAGGTTTTCAATAAAATTACAATAACTGACGATAAAACCACACATCAGTTGAACTTTTTAAAAGACTTGCGAGCAGAACTAAAAAATAGAATTGATACAGGCGAAAAAAACTTAACAATAAAATACATAAATAAAACTCCTACTATCACTCCTTTAAATCCGCAAAAAATCTTGTAAACGGCAAACCTTTAACGATTGAAATATTATATTGTAACATATCATCTTTGCTATCAAAACTCAACGAACTAACAACACATGTTGCTGACCTAAAACCCGGTATTATCGCAATTACTGAAACATGGTTGCACCCTGAAATTCATGACTCTATTGTCACGCTTGACAATTACACGCTGTACAGAAAAGATCGAACTGCTTGCAGAGGCGGGGGCGTATGCTTGTACATTCACAATAGTGTTTTACATCTGCTTGTTTGCGAAGTATTGAATATTTCTATAGATCCTTATGACGCAATTTTTCTTAAATTTAAAAGAAAAGATTTTGAATTCGTTGTTGGCTGCGTCTATCGACCCTCTCTGGGCACTACGTTAAACAGCCCAGCTAATGACAAACAATTATACCTTTGAACAACTGCTTTCAAACTCTTCCTAATCTTGTAATCTTGGGCGATTTTAATTTTCCAAACATTAAATGGGCAAAAAATATGTACACTGCGAGCAATGAAAATGATTGTGAATTTCTTGACATACTTACCGCTAACAATGTCAATCAACTTGTAGAGCATCCTACGCGATACAGATCATTTCAAGCGCCATCGGTTTTAGATCTTCTACTTGTCGGGGAAACAAATTTGATAACTGACGTCTCGATCAATAGCCCAATTGGAATTTCCGATCATTGCGCAATTCACTGCAAACTGCAAGTAATTTTGTATAGTTCTCCCAACTTTGAACATAAAACCTTCAGCAAGGTCTCTTACAACATGCTGCAAAAAGACTTGGAAAATCACAACTGGGACGTATTAAAGAATATGACATGCGTGCAAGAGCAATGGACTTATTTTTCGGCTGTGCTTAAAGATTATACTAACAGAAATACCTCGATTTATCACTCAAAACAAATAGTGAGAAAGCCATGGATTTCAGACACTCTGATAGAAAAAATTAAAGTGAAACATAGGCTTTGGAAACAATTTATGCATACTAAGAGTGCTGCTGATTTTTGTCGACACCGTGCATTTTCCAACCAACTCAAAGACCAAATTGCTACTTCGAAAAAACAGTTTGAGCAGAGCCTAACCGAGAGACCAAAAGCCTTTTATAGTTATGTTCGAAAATTTACCTCAAGTCGTGTTGGGGTCCCTATCTTGCGTAACAATGCTGGAACTTTATGCAAAAATCACGCTGAAACTGCCAATATTTTTGCTGACTTTTTTTCTTCGGTATTCAATGATCAAGACTTTTCAAACACGTGTCTGCCTAATTTACAAGTTGTCTGCGGTAGACTTAGCACAATTGCTTTTTCTGAGTCGGATTTGCTTTCTGAAATTGGTAAACTGCGTCTCGGTGCTGCCCCTAGTTCCGACAATATATCTCCAAGACTGCTAAAAAACTGTGCAAAATCGATAGTTTGTCCATTGGTCACAATATTCACATCGTCGTTGAACACAGGCCGGCTGCCATGCGAATGGCTCACAGCTGTTGTCACTCCTATATACAAAAAAGAGGACAAGTGTGATGTGCAAAAGTACAGACCGATCAGCCTAACATCTGCTGTTTGCAAGTTGCTAGAAAAACTACTGGTTAAAGCAATACTAGCACATATGCACAAGCACAATCAAGTGCCTAGAAGCCAACATGGCTTTATTCCAGGCCGGTCTACAATCACAAATCTGTTAACCTCTGTGAATCAGTGGACAAAACTGCTTGACATAGGCGGGACTGTTGACGTGGTTTACCTTGATTTTAGCAAAGCATTTGACAAAGTACCTCATAAACTTTTAATCCATAAACTGGCTTCATTTGGTATTGAGGGCACGGTACTTAGGTGGATATCGCAGTTTTTAACTAATCGAACGCTGACGGTTAAAGTTAGCAACACATTATCTATCAAAGTTACGGTCAAGAGCGGTGTACCCCAAGGATCAGTGCTTGGTCCGCTGCTATTTGTATTATTCACGGCTGATTTGCTCTTGAACTTAAAATGTCCAAACATCGCCTATGCCGACGATGTGAAAATTTTTGGTCTTTCTACAGATTCTCAAACTGTAATTCAACCATCGCTAAATTTTGTCTCTGAGTGGTGCAAAACATGGTCATTGCCTTTAAATTTAGAAAAGTGCACGGTGTTGCATATTGGCAACCGCAACCCCAAAAACAACTATTTAATAAACAATGTACAGCTGTCTCATACAGCCACTCAAAACGATCTAGGTGTTTCTGTTAACTGTGATCTCTCTTGGTCCCAACAATGTAACGTAGCATATAAAAAGTCTATGCGGCGTTTGTATTTATTTAAGAAAGCTTTCCCTACTCCAACATTTGACCTATGTAGTAAACTGTATACCACTTACATACGGCCGTTCTTGGAATACGCGATCCCGGTTTGGCGGCCACATCTTATCAAAGACCAAAAGCTATTGGATCGTGTGCAACATGCTGTTTCAAGGTGGCCTAGAAAAGCTGGCTTGCTCTCTTATAAACTAAGATTAAAAAATTTAAACATAGTCGATCTGACATCTAGGCAAAATAGAGGCGATCTTATACAAATGTACAAAATCACGCACAATTTGTTTCCTGGAGCTCAAAACGAATTTTGCAAACTAAATAATGACAGCAGACTTCGTGGCCATAGATATAAATTAAGAAAAGAACCATTTAAAGCCTCGCACAGACAGCATTTTTTGACAAATCGTTCTTTCTCGCTGTGGAACGCTTTAGATGATGACATTGTAAACGCCACAAACGTGTATCAGTTCAAGCAAAGATTAAGCAAAACCAATAAATTTAGTAGTTAGTCATACATCGGTGCCTACAGTAACGCACAAAATTACAAATTCAATCTTAATATAACAACATCACATATATACAACAACGTAATCACATGTGAACGCAGCATTAAAGGTTTGCCTCTGCTGCTTATCTTTTACTAATAATAATAATAATAATAATATGCTTTGAAATAATTTAAAAATTTTTTACCACAAGATTTGAATTATTTTTAATAATTATCAATTTAAAAATATTTAAACTTCTTTAAAAATAGTTTTAAGCATTTTTAATAATTTTTAAAGGTTTAATTTAAAATTTTAATAAGTTTTAAAAGTTTTTTAAATTGTTTTAAAAAATTTTTAATAACTTTAAAAAAATTTTATTAAACTATTTATATTTAATTTTTAAAATTTAATAATTTGTTTAAAAAATTTTAAAAGTACAAATGAATTACTTAAAAGTGCTTGAAAAGATTATTTAAATGTTTTGGAATAATTTAAAAAATTTTTAACTCAAGATTTGAGTTATTTTTAATAATTATCAATTTAAAAAAATATAAACGTCTTTAAAAAAAGTTTTAAGCATTTTTATTAATTTTTAAAGGTTTAATTTGAAATTTTAATAAGTTTTAAAAGTTTTTTAAATTGTTTTAAAAAATTTTTAATGACTTTAAGAAAATTTTATTAAACTATTTATATTTAATTTTTAAAATTTAATAATTTATTTAAAAAATTTTAAAAGTACAAATGAATTACTTAAAAGTGCTTGAAAAGATTATTTAAATGCTTTGGAATGATTTAAAAAATTTTTAACACACGATTTGAATTATTTTTAATAATTATCAATTTAAAAATATTTAAACGTTTTTAAAAAAAGTTTTAAGCATTTTTAATAATTTTTTAAGGTTTAATTTGTACTTTCATTAAGTTTTAAAAGCTTTTCAAATTTTTTTAAACATTTTTTAAAAAGTTTTAAAAAATTTCATAAAACTTTTTATGTTTAATTTTTAAAATTCAATTTTACGTTCAAAAAATTTTAAAAGTTCAAATAAATCACTTAAAAGTGCTTGAAAAGATTATTTCAATGCTTTGGAATGATTTAAAAAATTTTCAACACAAAATTTGAATTATTTTCAATAATTATCAATTTAAAAATATTTAAACGTCTTTAAAAATAGTTCTAAGGATTTTTAATACTTTTTTAAGGTTTAATATATATTTTTAATAAATTTTAAAAGCATTTTAAATTTTTTTAAGAATTTTTCAATAACTTTTAAAAATTTTCATTAAACTTTTTTATTTAATTTTTAAAATTTAATAATACGTTCAAAAAATTTTAAAAGTTTAAATAAATTACTTAAAAGTGCTTGAAAAAATTATTTAAATGCTTTGGAATGATTTAAAAAATTTTTAACACAAGATTTGAATTATTTTTAATAATTATCAATTTAAAAATATTTAAACGTCTTTAAAAAAAGTTTTAAGCAATTTTAATAATTTTTTAAGGTTTAATTTATATTTTTAATTAGTTTTAAAAGTTTTTTAAATTGTTTTAAAAAATTTTTAATAACTTTAAAAAAATTTTATTAAACTATTTATATTTAATTTTTAAAATTTAATAATTTGTTTAAAAAATTTTAAAAGTACAAATGAATTACTTAAAAGTGCTTGAAAAGATTATTTAAATGCTTTGGAATGATTTAAAAAATTTTTAACACAAGATTTGAATTATTTTTAATAATTATCAATTTAGAAATATTTAAACGTCTTTAAAAATAGTTTTAAGGATTTTTAATGCTTTTTTAAGATTTAATTTAGTTTTTTAATAAATTTAAAAGCATTTTAAATTTTTTTAAGAATTTTTCAATAACTTTTAAAAATTTTCATTAAACTTTTTATATTTAATTTTTAAAATTCAATAATACGTTCAAAAAAATTTAAAAGTTCAAATAAATTACTTAAAAGTGCTTGAAAAGATTATTTAAATGCTTTGGAATGATTTAAAAATTTTTTAATACAAGATTTGAACTATTTTTAATAATTATCAATTTAAAAATATTTAAACGTCTTTAAAAAAAGTTTTAAGCATTTTTAATAATTTTTTAAGGTTTAATTTATCCTTTTATTAAGTTTTAAAAGCTTTTCAAATTTTTTTAAACATTTTTCAAGAAGTTTTAAAAAATTTCATCAAACTTTATATATTTAATTTTTAAAATTCAATAATACGTTCAAAAAATTTTAAAAGTTCAAATAAATTACTTAAAAGTGCTTGAAAAGATTATTTAAATGCTTTGGAATAATTTAAAAATTTTTTAACACAAGATTTGAGTTATTTTTAATAATTATCAATTTGAAAATATTTAAACGTCTTTAAAAAAAGTTTTAAGCATTTTTATTAATTTTTTGAGGTTTAATTTATCCTTTTATTAAGTTTTAAAAGCTTTTCAAATTTTTTTAAACATTTTTCAAGAAGTTTTAAAAAATTTTATTAAACTTTATATATTTAATTTTTAAAATTCAATAATACGTTCAAAAAATTTTAAAAGTTCAAATAAATTACTTAAAAGTGCTTGAAAAGATTATTTAAATGCTTTGGAATGATTTAAAAATTTTTTAACACAAGATTTGAGTTATTTTTAATAATTATCAATTTGAAAATATTTAAACGTCTTTAAAAAAAGTTTTAAGCATTTTTATTAATTTTTTAAGGTTTAATTTATCCTTTTATTAAGTTTTAAAAGCTTTTCAAATTTTTTTAAACATTTTTCAAAAAGTTTTAAAAAATTTTATTAAACTATTTATATTTAATTTTTAAAATTTAATAATTTATTTAAAAAATTTTAAAAGTACAAATGAATTACTTAAAAGTGCTTGAAAAGATTATTTAAATGCTTTGGAATGATTTAAAAAATTTTTAACACACGATTTGAATTATTTTTAATAATTATCAATTTAAAAATATTTAAACGTTTTTAAAAAAAGTTTTAAGCATTTTTAATAATTTTTTAAGGTTTAATTTGTACTTTCATTAAGTTTTAAAAGCTTTTCAAATTTTTTTAAACATTTTTTAAAAAGTTTTAAAAAATTTCATAAAACTTTTTGTTTAATTTTTAAAATTCAATTTTACGTTCAAAAAATTTTAAAAGTTCAAATAAATCACTTAAAAGTGCTTGAAAAGATTATTTCAATGCTTTGGAATGATTTAAAAAATTTTCAACACAAAATTTGAATTATTTTCAATAATTATCAATTTAAAAATATTTAAACGTCTTTAAAAATAGTTCTAAGGATTTTTAATACTTTTTTAAGGTTTAATATATATTTTTAATAAATTTTAAAAGCATTTTAAATTTTTTTAAGAATTTTTCAATAACTTTTAAAAATTTTCATTAAACTTTTTTATTTAATTTTTAAAATTTAATAATACGTTTAAAAAATTTTAAAAGTTTAAATAAATTACTTAAAAGTGCTTGAAAAGATTATTTAAATGCTTTGGAATGATTTAAAAAATTTTTAACACAAGATTTGAATTATTTTTAATAATTATCAATTTAAAAATATTTAAACGTCTTTAAAAAAAGTTTTAAGCAATTTTAATAATTTTTTAAGGTTTAATTTATATTTTTAATTAGTTTTAAAAGTTTTTTAAATTGTTTTAAAAAATTTTTAATAACTTTAAAAAAATTTTATTAAACTATTTATATTTAATTTTTAAAATTTAATAATTTGTTTAAAAAATTTTAAAAGTACAAATGAATTACTTAAAAGTGCTTGAAAAGATTATTTAAATGCTTTGGAATGATTTAAAAAATTTTTAACACAAGATTTGAATTATTTTTAATAATTATCAATTTAGAAATATTTAAACGTCTTTAAAAATAGTTTTAAGGATTTTTAATGCTTTTTTAAGGTTTAATTTAGTTTTTTAATAAATTTAAAAGCATTTTAAATTTTTTTAAGAATTTTTCAATAACTTTTAAAAATTTTCATTAAACTTTTTATATTTAATTTTTAAAATTCAATAATACGTTCAAAAAAATTTAAAAGTTCAAATAAATTACTTAAAAGTGCTTGAAAAGATTATTTAAATGCTTTGGAATGATTTAAAAATTTTTTAACACAAGATTTGAACTATTTTTAATAATTATCAATTTAAAAATATTTAAACGTCTTTAAAAAAAGTTTTAAGCATTTTTAATAATTTTTTAAGGTTTAATTTATCCTTTTATTAAGTTTTAAAAGCTTTTCAAATTTTTTTAAACATTTTTCAAGAAGTTTTAAAAAATTTCATCAAACTTTATATATTTAATTTTTAAAATTCAATAATACGTTCAAAAAATTTTAAAAGTTCAAATAAATTACTTAAAAGTGCTTGAAAAGATTATTTAAATGCTTTGGAATGATTTAAAAATTTTTTAACACAAGATTTGAGTTATTTTTAATAATTATCAATTTGAAAATATTTAAACGTCTTTAAAAAAAGTTTTAAGCATTTTTATTAATTTTTTGAGGTTTAATTTATCCTTTTATTAAGTTTTAAAAACTTTTCAAATTTTTTTAAACATTTTTCAAGAAGTTTTAAAAAATTTTATTAAACTTTATATATTTAATTTTTAAAATTCAATAATACGTTCAAAAAATTTTAAAAGTTCAAATAAATTACTTAAAAGTGCTTGAAAAGATTATTTAAATGCTTTGGAATGATTTAAAAATTTTTTAACACAAGATTTGAGTTATTTTTAATAATTATCAATTTGAAAATATTTAAACGTCTTTAAAAAAAGTTTTAAGCATTTTTATTAATTTTTTAAGGTTTAATTTATCCTTTTATTAAGTTTTAAAAGCTTTTCAAATTTTCTTAAACATTTTTCAAGAAGTTTTAAAAAATTTTATTAAACTTTATATATTTAATTTTTAAAATTCAATAATACGTTCAAAAAATTTTAAAAGTTTAAATAAATTACTTAAAAGTGCTTGAAAAGATTATTTAAATGCTTGGGAATTATTTAAAAGTTTTTTACCACAAGATTTGAATTATTTTTGATAATTATCAATTTAAAAATATTTAAACGTCTTTAAAAATAG
This sequence comes from Lagria hirta, assembly GCA_947359425.1. Lineage (NCBI taxonomy): Eukaryota > Metazoa > Arthropoda > Insecta > Coleoptera > Tenebrionidae > Lagria > Lagria hirta. The sequence goes on along the minus strand of OX375801.1, from coordinate 7,309,624 downwards.
TTTTAAGCATTTTTATTATATTTTTAAGGTTTAATTTATCCTTTTATTAAGTTTTAAAAGCTTTTCAAAAATTTTTAAACTTTTTTTAAGAAGTTTCAAAAAATTTCATTAAACTTTTTATATTTAATTTTTAAAATTCAATTCAAAGTTCAAAAAATTTTAAAAGTTTAAATAAATCACTTAAAAGTGCTTGAAAAGATTTTTTAAATGCTTTGGAATGATTTAAAAATTTTTTAACACAAGATTTGAATTATTTTTAATAAATATCAATTTAAAAATATTTAAACGTCTTTAAAAAAGTTTCAAGCAATTTTGATAATTTTTTAAGGTTTAATTTATATTTTTAATTAGTTTTAAAAGTTTTTCAAATTTTTTTAAACATTTTTTAATAAGTTTTAAAAAATTTCATTAAACTTTTAATATTTAATTTTTAAAATTCAATAATACGTTCAAAAAATTTTAAAAGTTTAAATAAATTTCTTAAAAGTGCTTGAAAAGCTAGAATAAACTAAAATAAACTAAAATAAACTAAAATAAACTAAAATAAACTAAAATAAACTAAAATAAACTAAAATAAACTAAAATAAACTAAAATAAACTAAAATAAACTAAAATAAACTAAAACAAACTAAAATAAACTAAACTAAACTAAAATAAACTAAAATAAACTAAAATAAACTAAAATAAACTAAAATAAACTAAAATAAACTAAAATAAACTAAAATAAACTAAAATAAACTAAAATAAACTAAAATAAACTGAAATAAACTAAAATAAACTAAAATAAACTAAAATAAACTAAAATAAACTAAAATAAACTAAAATAAACTAAAATAAACTAAAATAAACTAAAATAAACTGAAATAAACTAAAATAAACTAAAATAAACTAAAATAAACTAGAATAAACTAAAAAAATCTAACATAAACTAAAATAAGCTAAAATAAACTAAAATAAATTAAAATAAATTAAAATAAACTAAATTAAACTAAAATAAACTAAAATAAATTAAAATAAACTAAAATAAACTAGAATAAACTAAAAAAATCTAACATAAACTAAAATAAGCTAAAATAAACTAAAATAAATTAAAATAAATTAAAATAAACTAAAATAAACTAAAATAAACTAAAATAAATTAAAATAAATTAAAATAAACTAAAATAAACTAAAATAAACTAAAATAAACGAAAATAAACTAAAATAAACTAGAATAAACTGAAAAAATCTAACATAAACTAAAATAAACTAAAATAAATTAAAATAAACTAAAATAAACTAAAATAAACTAAAATAGACTAAAATAGACTAAAATAAACTAAAATAAACTAAAATAAACTAAAATAAACTAAAATAAACTAAAATAAACTAAAATAAACTAAAATAAACTAAAATAAACTAAAATAAACTAAAATAAACTAAAATAAACTAAAATAAACTAAAATAAACTAAAATAAACTAGAATAAACTAAAAAAATCTAACATAAACTAAAATAAGCTAAAATAAACTAAAATAAATTAAAATAAATTAAAATAAACTAAAATAAACTAAAATAAACTAAAATAAATTAAAATAAATTAAAATAAACTAAAATAAACTAAAATAAACTAAAATAAACGAAAATAAACTAAAATAAACTAGAATAAACTGAAAAAATCTAACATAAACTAAAATAAACTAAAATAAATTAAAATAAATTAAAATAAACTAAAATAAACTAAAATAAACTAAAATAAACGAAAATAAACTAAAATAAACTAAAATAAACTAAAATAAACTAAAATAAACTAAAATAAACTAAAATAAACTAAAATAAACTATAATAAACTAAAAATAAACTAAAATAAACTAAAATAAACTAAAATAAACTAAAATAAACTAAAATAAACTAAAATAAACTGAAATAAACTAAAATAAACTAAAATAAACTAAAATAAACTAAAATAAACTAAAATAAGCTAGAACAAACTAAAATAAACTAAAATAAACTAAAATAAACGAAAATAAACTAAAATAAACTAAAATAAACTAAAATAAACTAAAGTAAACTAAAATAAACTGAAATAAACTAAAATAAACTAAAACAAACTAAAATAAATTAAAATAAACAGAATAAACTAAAATAAACCAAAATGAACTGAATTAATCTAAAATAAACTAAAATAAACTAGAATAATTTAAAAAAAAACAAAATAAACCAAAATAAACTAAAATAAACTACAACTAACTAAAATAAACTAAAATGAATTAAAATAAACTGGAATAAACTAAAATAAACTAAAATAAACTAAAATAAACTAAAATAAACTAAAATAAACTAAAATAAACTAAAATAAATTAAAATAAACTAAATTAAACTAAAATAAACTAAAATAAACTAAAATAAACTAAAATAAACTAAAATAAACTACAATAAACTAAAATAAACTAAAATAAACTAAAACAAACTAAAATAAATTAAAATAAAAAGAATAAACTAAAATAAACCAAAATGAACTGAATTAATCTAAAATAAACTAGAATAATTTAAAAAAAAAACAAAATAAACCAAAATAAACTAAAATAAACTACAACTAACTAAAATAAACTAAAATAAATTAAAATAAACTGGAATAAACTAAAATAAACTAAAATAAACTAAAATAAACTAAAATAAACTAAAATAAACTAAAATAAACTAAAATAAACTAAAATAAACTAAAATAAACTAAAATAAACTAAAATAAACTAAAATAAACTAAAATAAACTAAAATAAACTAAAATAAACTAAAATAAACTAAAATAAACTAAAATAAACTAAAATAAACTAAAATAAACTAAAATAAACTAAAATAAACTAAAATAAACTAAAATAAACTAAAATAAACTAAAATAAACTAGAATAAACTAAAAAAATCTAACATAAACTAAAATAAGCTAAAATAAACTAAAATAAATTAAAATAAATTAAAATAAACTAAAATAAACTAAAATAAACTAAAATAAATTAAAATAAATTAAAATAAACTAAAATAAACTAAAATAAACTAAAATAAACGAAAATAAACTAAAATAAACTAGAATAAACTGAAAAAATCTAACATAAACTAAAATAAACTAAAATAAATTAAAATAAATTAAAATAAACTAAAATAAACTAAAATAAACTAAAATAAACTAAAATAAACTAAAATAAACTAAAATAAACTAAAATAAACTAAAATAAACTAAAATAAACTAAAATAAACTAAAATAAACTAAAATAAACTAAAATAAACTAAAATAAACTAGAATAAACTAAAAAAATCTAACATAAACTAAAATAAGCTAAAATAAACTAAAATAAATTAAAATAAATTAAAATAAACTAAAATAAACTAAAATAAACTAAAATAAATTAAAATAAATTAAAATAAACTAAAATAAACTAAAATAAACTAAAATAAACGAAAATAAACTAAAATAAACTAGAATAAACTGAAAAAATCTAACATAAACTAAAATAAACTAAAATAAATTAAAATAAACTAAAATAAACTAAAATAAACTAAAATAGACTAAAATAGACTAAAATAAACTAAAATAAACTAAAATAAACTAAAATAAACTAAAATAAACTAAAATAAACTAAAATAAACTAAAATAAACTAAAATAAACTAAAATAAACTAAAATAAACTAAAATAAACTAAAATAAACTAAAATAAACTAGAATAAACTAAAAAAATCTAACATAAACTAAAATAAGCTAAAATAAACTAAAATAAATTAAAATAAATTAAAATAAACTAAAATAAACTAAAATAAACTAAAATAAATTAAAATAAATTAAAATAAATTAAAATAAACTAAAATAAACTAAAATAAACAAAAATAAACTAAAATAAACTAGAATAAACTGAAAAAATCTAACATAAACTAAAATAAACTAAAATAAATTAAAATAAACTAAAATAAACGAAAATAAACTAAAATAAACTAAAATAAACTAAAATAAACTAAAATAAACTAAAATAAACTAAAATAAACTATAATAAACTAAAAATAAACTAAAATAAACTAAAATAAACTAAAATAAACTAAAATAAACTGAAATAAACTAAAATAAACTAAAATAAACTAAAATAAACTAAAATAAGCTAGAATAAACTAAAATAAACTAAAATAAACTAAAATAAACGAAAATAAACTAAAATAAACTAGAATAAACTGAAAAAATCTAACATAAACTAAAATAAACTAAAATAAATTAAAATAAACTAAAATAAACTAAAATAAACTAAAATAGACTAAAATAGACTAAAATAAACTAAAATAAACTAAAATAAACTAAAATAAACTAAAATAAACTAAAATAAACTAAAATAAACTAAAATAAACTAAAATAAACTAAAATAAACTAAAATAAACTAAAATAAACTAGAATAAACTAAAAAAATCTAACATAAACTAAAATAAGCTAAAATAAACTAAAATAAATTAAAATAAATTAAAATAAACTAAAATAAACTAAAATAAACTAAAATAAATTAAAATAAATTAAAATAAACTAAAATAAACTAAAATAAACTAAAATAAACGAAAATAAACTAAAATAAACTAAAATAAACTAAAATAAACTAAAATAAACTAAAATAAACTAAAATAAACTATAATAAACTAAAAATAAACTAAAATAAACTAAAATAAACTAAAATAAACTAAAATAAACTAAAATAAACTAAAATAAACTGAAATAAACTAAAATAAACTAAAATAAACTAAAATAAACTAAAATAAGCTAGAATAAACTAAAATAAACTAAAATAAACTAAAATAAACGAAAATAAACTAAAATAAACTAAAATAAACTAAAATAAACTAAAGTAAACTAAAATAAACTGAAATAAACTAAAATAAACTAAAACAAACTAAAATAAATTAAAATAAACAGAATAAACTAAAATAAACCAAAATGAACTGAATTAATCTAAAATAAACTAAAATAAACTAGAATAATTTAAAAAAAAACAAAATAAACCAAAATAAACTAAAATAAACTACAACTAACTAAAATAAACTAAAATGAATTAAAATAAACTGGAATAAACTGAAATAAACTAAAATAAACTAAAATAAACTAAAATAAACTAAAATAAACTAAAATAAACTACAATAAACTAAAATAAACTAAAATAAACTAAAACAAACTAAAATAAATTAAAATAAAAAGAATAAACTAAAATAAACCAAAATGAACTGAATTAATCTAAAATAAACTAGAATAATTTAAAAAAAAAACAAAATAAACCAAAATAAACTAAAATAAACTACAACTAACTAAAATAAACTAAAATAAATTAAAATAAACTAAAATAAACTAAAATAAACTAAAATAAACTAAAATAAACTAAAATAAACTAAAATAAACTAAAATAAACTAAAATAAACTAAAATAAACTAGAATAAACTAAAAAAATCTAACATAAACTAAAATAAGCTAAAATAAACTAAAATAAATTAAAATAAATTAAAATAAACTAAAATAAACTAAAATAAACTAAAATAAATTAAAATAAATTAAAATAAACTAAAATGAACTAAAATAAACTAAAATAAACGAAAATAAACTAAAATAAACTAGAATAAACTGAAAAAATCTAACATAAACTAAAATAAACTGAAATAAATTAAAATAAATTAAAATAAACTAAAATAAACTAAAATAAACTAAAATAAACTAAAATAAACTAAAATAAACTAAAATAAACTAAAATAAACTAAAATAAACTAAAATAAACTAAAATAAACTGAAATAAACTAAAATAATTTATTTTAGTTTATTGTAGTTTATTTCAGTTTATTTCAGCTTATTTCAGTTTATTTTAGTTTATTTTAGTTTATTTTAGTTTATTTTAGTTTATTTTAGTTTATTTTAGTTTAGTTTAGTTTATTTTAATTTATTTCAGTTTATTTTAGTTTATTTTAGTTTATTTTAGTTTATTTTAGTTTATTTTAGATTATTTTAGTTTATTTTAGTTTATTTTAGTTTATTTTAGTTATTTTAATTTAATCTAGTTTATTTTAGTTTATTTTAGTTTATTTTAGTTTATTTTAGTTTATTTTAGTTTATTTTAGTTTATTTTAGTTTATTTTAGTTTATTTTAGTTTATTTTAGTTTATTTTAGTTTATTATAGTTTATTTTAGTTTATTTTAGTTTATTTTAGATTATTTTAGTTTATTTTAGTTTATTTTACTTTATTTTAGTTTATTTTAGTTTAATTTAGTTTAATTCAGTTTATTTTAGTTTATTTTAGTTTATTTTACTTTATTTTAGTTTATTTCAGTTTATTATAGTTTATTTTAGTTTATTTAAATTTATTTTAGTTTATTTTAGTTTATTTTAGTTTATTTTAGTTTATTTTAGTTTATTTTAGTTTATTTTAGTTTATTTTAGTTTATTTTAGTTATTTTAGTTTATTTTAGTTATTTTAGTTTAGTTTATTTTAGTTTATTTTAGTTTATTTTAGTTTATTTTAGTTTATTTTAGTTTATTTTAGATTATTTTAGTTTATTTTAGTTTATTTTAGTTTATTTTACTTTATTTCAGTTTATTTTAGTTTATTTAAGTTTATTTTATATTATTTTAATTTATTTTAGTTTATTTTAGTTTATTTTAGTTTATTTTAGTATATCTTAGTTTATCTTAGTTTATTTTAGTTTATCTTAGTTTATCTTAGTTTATCTTAGTTTATCTTAGTTTATTTTAGTTTATTGTAGTTTATTTAAGTTTATTTCAGTTTATTTTAGTTTAATTTAGTTTATTTTAGTTTATTTTAGTTTATTTTAGTTTATTTTAGTTTATTTTAGTTTATTGTACTTTATTTTAGTTTATTTCAGTTTATTTTAGTTTATTTTAGTTTATCTTAGTTTATCTTAGTTTATCTTAGTTTATCATAGTTTATCTTAGTTTATCTTAGTTTATCTTAGTTTATCTTAGTTTATCTTAGTTTATCTTAGTTTATCTTAATTTATCTTAGTTTATCTTAGTTTATCTTAGTTTATTTTAATTTATTTTAGTTTATTTTAGATTGTTTTAGTTTATTTCAGTTTATTTTTGTTTATTTTAGTTTTTTTTAGTTTATTTTAGTTTATTTTACTTTATTTTAGTTTATTCTCGTTTATTTCACTTTATTTTAGTTGATTTTATTTTATTTTAGTTAATTTCAGTTTGTTTTAGTTTATTTCAGTTTATTTTAGTTTATTTTAGTTTATTTTTGTTTATTTTTGTTTATTTTACTTTATTTTAGTTTATTTTAGTTCATTTTAGTTTATTTCAGTTTATTTTAGTTTATTTTAGTTTATTTTAGTTTATTTTAGTTTATTTTAGTTTATTTTAGTTTATTTTAGTTTATTTTAGTTTATTTTAGTTTATTTTAGTTTATTTTAGTTTATTTTAGTTTATTTTAGTTTATTTTAGTTTATTTTAGTTTATTTTAGTTTATTTTAGTTTATTTTAGTTTATTTTAATTTATTTTAGTTTATTTTAGTTTATTTTAGTTTATTTTAGTTTATTTTAGTTTATTTTAGTTTATTTTAGTTTATTTTAGTTTATTTTAGTTTATTTTAGTTTATTTTAGTTTATTTTAGTTTATTTTAGTTTATTTTAGTTTATTTTAGTTTATTTTAGTTTATTTTAGTTTATTTTAGTTTATTTTAGTTTATTTTAGTTTATTTTAGTTTATTTTAGTTTATTTTAGTTTATTTTAGTTTATTTTAGTTTATTTTAGTTTATTTTAGTTTATTTTAGTTTATTTTAGTTTATTTTAGTTTATTTTAGTTTAATTTAGTTTATTTTAGTTTATTTTAGTTTATTTTAGTTTATTTTAGTTTATTTTAGTTTATTTTAGTTTATTTTAGTTTATTTCAGTTTATTTTAGTTTATTTTAGTTTATTTTAGTTTATTTTAGTTTATTTTAGTTTATTTTAGTTTATTTTAGTTTATTTTAGTTTATTTTAGTTTATTTTAGTTTATTTTAGTTTATTTTAGTTTATTTTAGTTTATTTAAGTTTATTTTAGTTTATTTTATTTTATTTTAATTTATTTTATTTTATTTTAGTTTATTCAACTTTATTTTAGTTTATTTTAGTTTATTTTTGTTTATTTTTGTTTATTTTACTTTATTTTAGTTTATTTTAGTTCATTTCAGTTTATTTCAGTTTATTTTAGTTTATTTCAGTTTATTTTGGTTTATTTTAGTTTATTTTAGTTTATTTTAGTTTATTTTAGTTTATTTTAGTTTATTTTAGTTTATTTTAGTTTATTTTAGTTTATTTTAGTTTATTTTAGTTTATTTTAGTTTATTTTAGTTTATTTTAGTTTATTTTAGTTTATTTTTGTTTATTTTAGTTTATTTTAGTTTATTTTAGTTTATTTTAGTTTATTTCAGTTTATTTTAGTTTATTTTAGTTTATTTTAGTTTATTTTAAATTTTTTTAGTTTATTTTAGTTTATTTTAGTTTATTTTAGTTTATTTTAGTTTATTTTAGTTTATTTTAGTTTATTTTAGTTTATTTAAGTTTATTTTAGTTTATTTTAGTTTATTTTAGTTTAGTTTAGTTTATTTTTAGTTTATTATAGTTTATTTTAAATTATTTTGATTTGGTGTAGTTTATTTTTTTTTATTTTAGTTTATTTTGGTTTATTTTAGTTTATTTTAGTTTATTTTAGCTTATTTTAGTTTATTGTAGTTTATTTTAGATTATTTTAGTTTATTTCAGTTTATTCCAGTTTATTTTAGTTTATTTGAGTTTATTTTAAATTATTTTAGTTTGTTTAAGTTTATTGTAGTTTATTTTAGATTATTTTAGTTTATTTTAGTTTATTTTAGTTTATTTTAGTTTACTTTAGTTTATTTTAGTTTATTTTAGTTTATTTTAGTTTATTTTAGTTTATTTTAGTTTATTTTAGTTTATTTTAGTTTATTTTAGTTTATTTTAGTTTATTTTAGTTTATTTTAGTTATTTTAGTTTATTTTAGTTATTTTAGTTTAGTTTATTTTAGTTTATTTTAGTTTATTTTAGTTTATTTTAGTTTATTTTAGTTTATTTTAGATTATTTTAGTTTATTTTAGTTTATTTTAGTTTATTTTACTTTATTTCAGTTTATTTTAGTTTATTTAAGTTTATTTTATATTATTTTAATTTATTTTAGTTTATTTTAGTTTATTTTAGTTTATTTTAGTATATCTTAGTTTATCTTAGTTTATTTTAGTTTATCTTAGTTTATCTTAGTTTATCTTAGTTTATTTTAGTTTATTGTAGTTTATTTAAGTTTATTTCAGTTTATTTTAGTTTAATTTAGTTTATTTTAGTTTATTTTAGTTTATTTTAGTTTATTTTAGTTTATTGTACTTTATTTTAGTTTATTTCAGTTTATTTTAGTTTATTTTAGTTTATCTTAGTTTATCTTAGTTTATCTTAGTTTATCATAGTTTATCTTAGTTTATCTTAGTTTATCTTAGTTTATCTTAGTTTATCTTAGTTTATCTTAGTTTATCTTAGTTTATCTTAATTTATCTTAGTTTATCTTAGTTTATCTTAGTTTATTTTAATTTATTTTAGTTTATTTTAGATTGTTTTAGTTTATTTCAGTTTATTTTTGTTTATTTTAGTTTTTTTTAGTTTATTTTAGTTTATTTTACTTTATTTTAGTTTATTCTCGTTTATTTCACTTTATTTTAGTTGATTTTATTTTATTTTAGTTAATTTCAGTTTGTTTTAGTTTATTTCAGTTTATTTTAGTTTATTTTAGTTTATTTTTGTTTATTTTTGTTTATTTTACTTTATTTTAGTTTATTTTAGTTCATTTTAGTTTATTTCAGTTTATTTTAGTTTATTTTAGTTTATTTTAGTTTATTTTAGTTTATTTTAGTTTATTTTAGTTTATTTTAGTTTATTTTAGTTTATTTTAGTTTATTTTAATTTATTTTAGTTTATTTTAGTTTATTTTAGTTTATTTTAGTTTATTTTAGTTTATTTTAGTTTATTTTAGTTTATTTTAGTTTATTTTAGTTTATTTTAGTTTATTTTAGTTTATTTTAGTTTATTTTAGTTTATTTTAGTTTATTTTAGTTTATTTTAGTTTATTTTAGTTTATTTTAGTTTATTTTAGTTTATTTTAGTTTATTTTAGTTTATTTTAGTTTATTTTAGTTTATTTTAGTTTATTTTAGTTTATTTTAGTTTATTTTAGTTTATTTTAGTTTATTTTAGTTTATTTTAGTTTATTTTAGTTTATTTTAGTTTAATTTAGTTTATTTTAGTTTATTTTAGTTTATTTTAGTTTATTTTAGTTTATTTTAGTTTATTTTAGTTTATTTTAGTTTATTTTAGTTTATTTTAGTTTATTTTAGTTTATTTTAGTTTATTTTAGTTTATTTTAGTTTATTTTAGTTTATTTTAGTTTATTTTAGTTTATTTTAGTTTATTTTAGTTTATTTTAGTTTATTTTAGTTTATTTTAGTTTATTTTAGTTTATTTTAGTTTAATTTAGTTTATTTTAGTTTATTTTAGTTTATTTTAGTTTATTTTAGTTTATTGTAGTTTATTTTAGATTATTTTAGTTTATTTTAGTTTATTTTAGTTTATTTTAGTTTACTTTAGTTTATTTTAGTTTATTTTAGTTTATTTTAGTTTATTTTAGTTTATTTTAGTTTATTTTAGTTTATTTTAGTTTATTTTAGTTTATTTTAGTTTATTTTAGTTTATTTTAGTTATTTTAGTTTATTTTAGTTATTTTAGTTTAGTTTATTTTAGTTTATTTTAGTTTATTTTAGTTTATTTTAGTTTATTTTAGTTTATTTTAGATTATTTTAGTTTATTTTAGTTTATTTTAGTTTATTTTACTTTATTTCAGTTTATTTTAGTTTATTTAAGTTTATTTTATATTATTTTAATTTATTTTAGTTTATTTTAGTTTATTTTAGTTTATTTTAGTATATCTTAGTTTATCTTAGTTTATTTTAGTTTATCTTAGTTTATCTTAGTTTATCTTAGTTTATTTTAGTTTATTGTAGTTTATTTAAGTTTATTTCAGTTTATTTTAGTTTAATTTAGTTTATTTTAGTTTATTTTAGTTTATTTTAGTTTATTTTAGTTTATTGTACTTTATTTTAGTTTATTTCAGTTTATTTTAGTTTATTTTAGTTTATCTTAGTTTATCTTAGTTTATCTTAGTTTATCATAGTTTATCTTAGTTTATCTTAGTTTATCTTAGTTTATCTTAGTTTATCTTAGTTTATCTTAGTTTATCTTAGTTTATCTTAATTTATCTTAGTTTATCTTAGTTTATCTTAGTTTATTTTAATTTATTTTAGTTTATTTTAGATTGTTTTAGTTTATTTCAGTTTATTTTTGTTTATTTTAGTTTTTTTTAGTTTATTTTAGTTTATTTTACTTTATTTTAGTTTATTCTCGTTTATTTCACTTTATTTTAGTTGATTTTATTTTATTTTAGTTAATTTCAGTTTGTTTTAGTTTATTTCAGTTTATTTTAGTTTATTTTAGTTTATTTTTGTTTATTTTTGTTTATTTTACTTTATTTTAGTTTATTTTAGTTCATTTTAGTTTATTTCAGTTTATTTTAGTTTATTTTAGTTTATTTTAGTTTATTTTAGTTTATTTTAGTTTATTTTAGTTTATTTTAGTTTATTTTAGTTTATTTTAGTTTATTTTAGTTTATTTTAGTTTATTTTAGTTTATTTTAATTTATTTTAGTTTATTTTAGTTTATTTTAGTTTATTTTAGTTTATTTTAGTTTATTTTAGTTTATTTTAGTTTATTTTAGTTTATTTTAGTTTATTTTAGTTTATTTTAGTTTATTTTAGTTTATTTTAGTTTATTTTAGTTTATTTTAGTTTATTTTAGTTTATTTTAGTTTATTTTAGTTTATTTTAGTTTATTTTAGTTTATTTTAGTTTATTTTAGTTTATTTTAGTTTATTTTAGTTTATTTTAGTTTATTTTAGTTTATTTTAGTTTATTTTAGTTTATTTTAGTTTATTTTAGTTTATTTTAGTTTATTTTAGTTTATTTTAGTTTATTTTAGTTTATTTTAGTTTAATTTAGTTTATTTTAGTTTATTTTAGTTTATTTTAGTTTATTTTAGTTTATTTTAGTTTATTTTAGTTTATTTTAGTTTATTTCAGTTTATTTTAGTTTATTTTAGTTTATTTTAGTTTATTTTAGTTTATTTTAGTTTATTTTAGTTTATTTTAGTTTATTTTAGTTTATTTTAGTTTATTTTAGTTTATTTTAGTTTATTTAAGTTTATTTTAGTTTATTTTAGTTTATTTTATTTTATTTTAATTTATTTTATTTTATTTTAGTTTATTCAACTTTATTTTAGTTTATTTTTGTTTATTTTTGTTTATTTTACTTTATTTTAGTTTATTTTAGTTCATTTCAGTTTATTTCAGTTTATTTTAGTTTATTTCAGTTTATTTTGGTTTATTTTAGTTTATTTTAGTTTATTTTAGTTTATTTTAGTTTATTTTAGTTTATTTTAGTTTATTTTAGTTTATTTTAGTTTATTTTAGTTTATTTTAGTTTATTTTAGTTTATTTTAGTTTATTTTAGTTTATTTTAAATTTTTTTAGTTTATTTTAGTTTATTTTAGTTTATTTTAGTTTATTTTAGTTTATTTTAGTTTATTTTAGTTTATTTTAGTTTATTTTAGTTTATTTTAGTTTATTTTAGTTTATTTTAGTTTATTTAAGTTTATTTTAGTTTATTTTAGTTTAGTTTAGTTTATTTTTATTTTATTATAGTTTATTTTAAATTATTTTGATTTGGTGTAGTTTATTTTTTTTTATTTTAGTTTATTTTGGTTTATTTTAGTTTATTTTAGTTTATTTTAGCTTATTTTAGTTTATTGTAGTTTATTTTAGATTATTTTAGTTTATTTCAGTTTATTCCAGTTTATTTTAGTTTATTTGAGTTTATTTTAAATTATTTTAGTTTGTTTAAGTTTATTGTAGTTTATTTTAGATTATTTTAGTTTATTTTAGTTAATTTTAGTTTATTTTAGTTTACTTTAGTTTATTTTAGTTTATTTTAGTTTATTTTAGTTTATTTTAGTTTATTTTAGTTTATTGTAGTTTATTTTAGTTTATTTCAGTTTATTTTAATTTATTTTAGTTAATTTTAGTTTATTTTAGTTTATTTTAGTTTATTTAAGTTTATTATAGTTTATTTTAAATTATTTTGATTTAGTGTAGTTTATTCTCAGTTATTTTAGTTTATTTTAGATTATTTTTGTTTATTTTAGTTTAATCTAGATTATTATATTTCATCTGAGTTTATATTAGTTTATTTTAGTTTATTTTAAATTATTTTAGTTTATTTACTTTATTTTAGTTTATTCTAGTTTATTTTACTTTATTTCAGTTGATTTTATTTTATTTTAGTTTATTCTAGTTTATTATACATAGTTAGTTTTAGTTTATTTTAGTTTATTTTAGTATATTTTAGTTTATTTTAGTTTATTTTAGTTTATTTTAGTTTATTTTAGTTTATTTTAGTTTATTTTAGTTTATTTTAGTTTATTTTAGTTTATTTTAGTTTATTTTAGTTTATTTTAGTTTATTTTAGTTTATTTTAGTTTATTTTAGTTTATTTTAGTTTATTTCAGTTTATTCTTGTTTATTTGAGTTTATTTTAGTTTATTTCAGTTTATTTTAGTTTATTTTAGTTTATTGTATTTATATATATTTTATATTAATTTAATCTAGTTTATTTTATATTATTTTGATTTATTTTAATTTATTTTTGGTTTATTTATGTTTATATTAGATTATTTGAGTTTATTTTAGTTTATTTTAGTTTATTCCAGTTTATTTTAGTTTATTTAAGTTTATCTTAGTTTACTTTAGTTTATTTTTGTTTTTTGCAGTTTATTTCAGATTATTTTAGATTATTTTAGTTTATTCCAGTTTATTTTAGTTTATTTGATTTTATCTTAGATTATTTTACTTTGTTTTAGTTTATTGTAGTTTATTTTAGATTATTTTAGTTTATTTTAGTTTATTTTAGTTTATTTCAGTTTATTTTAGTTTATTTAGTTTATTTTAGTTTATTTTAGTTTATTTTAGTTTATTTTAGTTTATTTTAGTTTATTTTAGTTTATTTTAATTTATTTTAATTTATTTTAGCTTATTTTAGTTTATTTTAGTTTATTTTAGTTTATTTTAGTTTATTTCAGTTTATTTTAGTTTATTTTATCTTATTTTAGTTTATTTTAGTTTAGTTTAGTTTATTTTGGTTTATTTTTGTTTATTTTAGTTTATTTTGGTTTATTATAGTTTATTTTAGTTTATTTTAGTTTATTCCATTTTATTTTAGTTTATTTTAGTTTATCCTAGTTTATGTTAGTTTATTTTAGTATATTTTAGTTTATTGTAATTTATTTTAGTTTATTTTAATATATTTCAGTTTATTTTAGTATATTTTAGCTTATTTTCTTTTATTTTAGTTTATTTTTGTTTATTTTAGGTTAATTTAGTTTAATTTAGATTATTCTACTTCATTTGAGTTTATTTTAGCTTATTTTAGTTTATTTTAGTTTATTTTAGTTTATTTTAGTTTATTTTAGTTTATTTTAGTTTATTTTAGTTTATTTTAGTTTATTTTAGTTTATTTTAGTTTATTTTAGTTTATTTTAGTTTATTTTAGTTTATTTTAGTTTATTTTAGTTTATTTTAGTTTATTTTAGTTTATTTTAGTTTATTTTAGTTTATTTAGTTTATTTTAGTTTATTTTAGTTTATTTTAGTTTATTTTAGTTTATTTTAGTTTATTTTAGTTTATTTTAGTTTATTTTAGTTTATTTTAGTTTATTTAAGTTTATTTTAGTTTATTTTAGTTTATTTCAATTTAATCTAGTTTATTTTAATTTATTTTAATTTATTTTAGTTTATTTTAGTTTATTTTAGTTTATTTTAGTTTATTTTAGTTTATTTTAGTTTATTTTAGTTTATTTTAGTTTATTTTAGTTTATTTTAGTTTATTTTAGTTTATTTTAGTTTATTTTAGTTTATTATAGTTTATTTTAGTTTATTTTAGTTTATTTTAGTTTATTTTACTTTATTTTAGTTTAATTTAGTTTAATTCAGTTTATTTTAGTTTATTTTAGTTTATTTTAGTTTATTTTAGTTTATTTTAGTTTATTTTAGTTTATTTTAGTTTATTTTACTTTATTTTAGTTTATTTTAGTTTATATTATTTTATTTTAGTTTATTTTAGTTTATTTTAGTTTATTTCAGTTTATTATAGTTTATTTTAGTTTATTTTAATTTATTTTAGTTTATTTTAGTTTATTTTAGTTTATTTTAGTTATTTTAGTTTATTTTAGTTATTTTAGTTTAGTTTATTTTAGTTTATTTTAGTTTATTTTAGATTATTTTAGTTTATTTCAGTTTATTTTAGTTTTTTGCAGTTTATTTTAGTTTATTGTAGTATATTTTAGTTTATTTCAGTTTATTTTAGTTTATTTCAGTTTATTTTAGTATATCTTAGTTTATTTTAGTTTATCTCAGTTTATCTTAGTTTATCTTAGTTTATCTTAGTTTATTTTAATTTATTTTAGTTAATTTCAGTTTGTTTTAGTTTATTTTAGTTTATTTTAGTTTATTTTAGTTTATTTTAGTTTATTTTCGTTTATTTTTGTTTATTTTACTTTATTTTAGTTTATTTTAGTTCATTTCAGTTTATTTCAGTTTATTTTAGTTTATTTTAGTTTATTTTAGTTTTTTGCAGTTTATTTTAGTTTATTGTAGTATATTTTAGTTTATTTCAGTTTAATTTAGTTTATTTTAGTTTATTTTAGTTTATTTTAGTATATCTTAGTTTATCTTAGTTTATTTTAGTTTATCTTAGTTTATCTTAGTTTATCTTAGTTTATTTTAGTTTATTTTAGTTTATTGTAGTTTATTTTAGTTTATTTCAGTTTATTTTAATTTATTTTAGTTAATTTTAGTTTATTTTAGTTTATTTTAGCTTATTTTAAGTTTATTATAGTTTATTTTAAATTATTTTGATTTAGTGTAGTTTATTCTCAGTTATTTTAGTTTATTTTAGATTATTTTTGTTTATTTTAGTTTAATCTAGATTATTATATTTCATCTGAGTTTATATTAGTTTATTTTAGTTTATTTTAAATTATTTTAGTTTATTTTACTTTATTTTAGTTTATTCTAGTTTATTTTACTTTATTTCAGTTGATTTTATTTTATTTTAGTTTATTCTAGTTTATTATACATAGTTAGTTTTAGTTTATTTTAGTTTATTTTAGTTTATTTTAGTTTATTTTAGTTTATTTTAGTTTATTTTAGTTTATTTTAGTTTATTTTAGTTTATTTTAGTTTATTTTAGTTTATTTTAGTTTATTTTAGTTTATTTTAGTTTATTTTAGTTTATTTTAGTTTATTTTAGTTTATTTTAGTTTTTTTAGTTTATTTCAGTTTATTCTTGTTTATTTGAGTTTATTTTAGTTTATTTCAGTTTGTTTATTTTAGTTTATTGTATTTATATATATTTTATATTAATTTAATCTAGTTTATTTTATATTATTTTGATTTATTTTAATTTATTTTTGGTTTATTTATGTTTATATTAGATTATTTGAGTTTATTTTAGTTTATTTTAGTTTATTCCAGTTTATTTTAGTTTATTTAAGTTTATCTTAGTTTACTTTAGTTTATTTTTGTTTTTTGCAGTTTATTTCAGATTATTTTAGATTATTTTAGTTTATTCCAGTTTATTTTAGTTTATTTGATTTTATCTTAGATTATTTTACTTTGTTTTAGTTTATTGTAGTTTATTTTAGATTATTTTAGTTTATTTTAGTTTATTTTAGTTTATTTCAGTTTATTTTAGTTTATTTTAGTTTATTTTAGTTTATTTTAGTTTATTTTAGTTTATTTTAGTTTATTTTAGTTTATTTTAGTTTATTTTAATTTATTTTAATTTATTTTAGCTTATTTTAGTTTATTTTAGTTTATTTTAGTTTATTTTAGTTTATTTCAGTTTATTTTAGTTTATTTTATCTTATTTTAGTTTATTTTAGTTTAGTTTAGTTTATTTTGGTTTATTTTCGTTTATTTTAGTTTATTTTGGTTTATTATAGTTTATTTTAGTTTATTTTAGTTTATTCCATTTTATTTTAGTTTATTTTAGTTTATCCTAGTTTATGTTAGTTTATTTTAGTATATTTTAGTTTATTGTAATTTATTTTAGTTTATTTTAATATATTTCAGTTTATTTTAGTATATTTTAGCTTATTTTCTTTTATTTTAGTTTATTTTTGTTTATTTTAGGTTATTTTAGTTTATTTTAGTTTATTTTAGTTTATTTTAGTTTATTTTAGTTTATTTTAGTTTATTTTAGTTTATTTTAGTTTATTTTAGTTTATTTTAGTTTATTTTAGTTTATTTTAGTTTATTTTAGTTTATTTTAGTTTATTTTAGTTTATTTTAGTTTATTTTAGTTTATTTTAGTTTATTTTAGTTTATTTTAGTTTATTTTAGTTTATTTTAGTTTATTTTAGTTTATTTTAGTTTATTTTAGTTTATTTTAGTTTATTTTAGTTTATTTTAGTTTATTTTAGTTTATTTTAGTTTATTTTAGTTTATTTAAGTTTATTTTAGTTTATTTTAGTTTATTTCAATTTAATCTAGTTTATTTTAATTTATTTTAATTTATTTTAGTTTATTTTAGTTTATTTTAGTTTATTTTAGTTTATTTTAGTTTATTTTAGTTTATTTTAGTTTATTTTAGTTTATTTTAGTTTATTTTAGTTTATTTTAGTTTATTTTAGTTTATTTTAGTTTATTTTAGTTTATTTTAGTTTATTTTAGTTTAATTTAGTTTAATTCAGTTTATTTTAGTTTATTTTAGTTTATTTTAGTTTATTTTAGTTTATTTTAGTTTATTTTAGTTTATTTTAGTTTATTTTAGTTTATTTTAGTTTATTTTACTTTATTTTAGTTTATTTTAGTTTATTTTAGTTTTTTTCAGTTTATTATAGTTTATTTTAGTTTATTTTAATTTATTTTAGTTTATTTTAGTTTATTTTAGTTTATTTTAGTTATTTTAGTTTATTTTAGTTATTTTAGTTTAGTTTATTTTAGTTTATTTTAGTTTATTTTAGATTATTTTAGTTTATTTCAGTTTATTTTAGTTTTTTGCAGTTTATTTTAGTTTATTGTAGTATATTTTAGTTTATTTCAGTTTATTTTAGTTTATTTCAGTTTATTTTAGTATATCTTAGTTTATTTTAGTTTATCTCAGTTTATCTTAGTTTATCTTAGTTTATCTTAGTTTATTTTAATTTATTTTAGTTAATTTCAGTTTGTTTTAGTTTATTTTAGTTTATTTTAGTTTATTTTAGTTTATTTTAGTTTATTTTCGTTTATTTTTGTTTATTTTACTTTATTTTAGTTTATTTTAGTTCATTTCAGTTTATTTCAGTTTATTTTAGTTTATTTTAGTTTATTTTAGTTTTTTGCAGTTTATTTTAGTTTATTGTAGTATATTTTAGTTTATTTCAGTTTAATTTAGTTTATTTTAGTTTATTTTAGTTTATTTTAGTATATCTTAGTTTATCTTAGTTTATTTTAGTTTATCTTAGTTTATCTTAGTTTATCTTAGTTTATTTTAGTTTATTTTAGTTTATTGTAGTTTATTTTAGTTTATTTCAGTTTATTTTAATTTATTTTAGTTAATTTTAGTTTATTTTAGTTTATTTTAGTTTATTTTAAGTTTATTATAGTTTATTTTAAATTATTTTGATTTAGTGTAGTTTATTCTCAGTTATTTTAGTTTATTTTAGATTATTTTTGTTTATTTTAGTTTAATCTAGATTATTATATTTCATCTGAGTTTATATTAGTTTATTTTAGTTTATTTTAAATTATTTTAGTTTATTTTACTTTATTTTAGTTTATTCTAGTTTATTTTACTTTATTTCAGTTGATTTTATTTTATTTTAGTTTATTCTAGTTTATTATACATAGTTAGTTTTAGTTTATTTTAGTTTATTTTAGTTTATTTTAGTTTATTTTAGTTTATTTTAGTTTATTTTAGTTTATTTTAGTTTATTTTAGTTTATTTTAGTTTATTTTAGTTTATTTTAGTTTATTTTAGTTTATTTTAGTTTATTTTAGTTTATTTTAGTTTATTTTAGTTTATTTTAGTTTATTTTAGTTTATTTTAGTTTATTTCAGTTTATTCTTGTTTATTTGAGTTTATTTTAGTTTATTTCAGTTTATTTTAGTTTATTTTAGTTTATTTTAGTTTATTGTATTTATATATATTTTATATTAATTTAATCTAGTTTATTTTATATTATTTTAATTTATTTTAATTTATTTTTGGTTTATTTATGTTTATATTAGATTATTTGAGTTTATTTTAGTTTATTTTAGTTTATTCCAGTTTATTTTAGTTTATTAAAGTTTATCTTAGTTTACTTTAGTTTATTTCTGTTTTTTGCAGTTTATTTCAGATTATTTTAGATTATTTTAGTTTATTCCAGTTTATTTTAGTTTATTTGATTTTATCTTAGATTATTTTACTTTGTTTTAGTTTATTGTAGTTTATTTTAGATTATTTTAGTTTATTTTAGTTTATTTTAGTTTATTTCAGTTTATTTTAGTTTATTTTAGTTTATGTTAGTTTATTTTAGTATATTTTAGTTTATTGTAATTTATTTTAGTTTATTTTAATATATTTCAGTTTATTTTAGTATATTTTAGCTTATTTTCTTTTATTTTAGTTTATTTTTGTTTATTTTAGGTTAATTTAGTTTAATTTAGATTATTCTACTTCATTTGAGTTTATTTTAGCTTATTTTAGTTTATTTTAGTTTATTTTAGTTTATTTTAGTTTATTTTAGTTTATTTTAGTTTATTTCAGTTTATTTTAGTTTATTTTAGTTTATTTTAGTTTATTTTAGTTTATTTTAGTTTATTTTAGTTTATTTTAGTTTATTTTAGTTTATTTTAGTTTATTTTAGTTTATTTTAGTTTATTTTAGTTTATTTTAGTTTATTTTAGTTTATTTTAGTTTATTTTAGTTTATTTTAGTTTATTTTAGTTTATTTTAGTTTATTTTAGTTTATTTTAGTTTATTTTAGTTTATTTTAGTTTATTTTAGTTTATTTTAGTTTATTTTAGTTTATTTTAGTTTATTTTAGTTTATTTTAGTTTATTTTAGTTTATTTTAGTTTATTTTAGTTTATTTTAGTTTATTTTAGTTTATTTTAGTTTATTTTAGTTTATTTTAGTTTATTTTAGTTTATTTTAGTTTATTTTAGTTTATTTCAGTTTATTTTAGTTTATTTTAGTTTATTTTAGTTTATTTTAAATTTTTTTAGTTTATTTTAGTTTATTTTAGTTTATTTTAGTTTATTTTAGTTTATTTTAGTTTATTTAAGTTTATTTTAGTTTATTTTAGTTTATTTTAGTTTATTTTAGTTTAGTTTAGTTTATTTTTAGTTTATTATAGTTTATTTTAAATTATTTTGATTTGGTGTAGTTTATTTTTTTTTATTTTAGTTTATTTTGGTTTATTTTAGTTTATTTTAGTTTATTTTAGCTTATTTTAGTTTATTGTAGTTTATTTTAGATTATTTTAGTTTATTTCAGTTTATTCCAGTTTATTTTAGTTTATTTGAGTTTATTTTAAATTATTTTAGTTTGTTTAAGTTTATTGTAGTTTATTTTGGATTATTTTAGTTTATTTTAGTTTATTTTAGTTTATTTTAGTTTATTTTAGTTTATTTTAGTTTATTTTAGTTTATTTTAGTTTATTTTAGTTTATTTTAGTTTATTGTAGTTTATTTTAGTTTATTTCAGTTTATTTTAATTTATTTTAGTTAATTTTAGTTTATTTTAGTTTATTTTAGTTTATTTTAAGTTTATTATAGTTTATTTTAAATTATTTTGATTTAGTGTAGTTTATTCTCAGTTATTTTAGTTTATTTTAGATTATTTTTGTTTATTTTAGTTTAATCTAGATTATTATATTTCATCTGAGTTTATATTAGTTTATTTTAGTTTATTTTAAATTATTTTAGTTTATTTTACTTTATTTTAGTTTATTCTAGTTTATTTTACTTTATTTCAGTTGATTTTATTTTATTTTAGTTTATTCTAGTTTATTATACATAGTTAGTTTTAGTTTATTTTAGTTTATTTTAGTTTATTTTAGTTTATTTTAGTTTATTTTAGTTTATTTTAGTTTATTTTAGTTTATTTTAGTTTATTTTAGTTTATTTTAGTTTATTTTAGTTTATTTTAGTTTATTTTAGTTTATTTCAGTTTATTCTTGTTTATTTGAGTTTATTTTAGTTTATTTCAGTTTATTTTAGTTTATTTTAGTTTATTGTATTTATATATATTTTATATTAATTTAATCTAGTTTATTTTATATTATTTTAATTTATTTTTGGTCTATTTATGTTTATATTAGATTATTTGAGTTTATTTTAGTTTATTTTAGTTTATTCCAGTTTATTTTAGTTTATTTAAGTTTATCTTAGTTTACTTTAGTTTATTTTTGTTTTTTGCAGTTTATTTCAGATTATTTTAGATTATTTTAGTTTATTCCAGTTTATTTTAGTTTATTTGATTTTATCTTAGATTATTTTACTTTGTTTTAGTTTATTGTAGTTTATTTTAGATTATGCTAGTTTATTTTAGTTTATTTTAGTTTATTTTAGTTTATTTTAGATTATTTTAGTTTATTTTAGTTTATTTTAGTTTATTTTAGTTTATTTTAGTTTATTTTAGTTTATTTTAGTTTATTTTAGTTTATTTTAGTTTATTTTAATTTATTTTAATTTATTTTAATTTATTTTAGCTTATTTTAGTTTATTTTAGTTTATTTTAGTTTATTTTAGTTTATTTCAGTTTATTTTAGTTTATTTTATCTTATTTTAGTTTATTTTAGTTTAGTTTAGTTTAGTTTAGTTTATTTTGGTTTATTTTCGTTTATTTTAGTTTATTTTGGTTTATTATAGTTTATTTTAGTTTATTTTAGTTTATTTTAGTTTATTCCATTTTATTTTAGTTTATTTTAGTTTATCCTAGTTTATGTTAGTTTATTTTAGTATATTTTAGTTTATTGTAATTTATTTTAGTTTATTTTAATATATTTCAGTTTATTTTAGTATATTTTAGCTTATTTTCTTTTATTTTAGTTTATTTTTGTTTATTTTAGGTTAATTTAGTTTAATTTAGATTATTCTACTTCATTTGAGTTTATTTTAGCTTATTTTAGTTTATTTTAGTTTATTTTAGTTTATTTTAGTTTATTTTAGTTTATTTTAGTTTATTTTAGTTTATTTTAGTTTATTTTAGTTTATTTTAGTTTATTTTAGTTTATTTTAGTTTATTTTAGTTTATTTGATTTTATCTTAGATTATTTTACTTTGTTTTAGTTTATTGTAGTTTATTTTAGATTATTTTAGTTTATTTTAGTTTATTTTAGTTTATTTCAGTTTATTTTAGTTTATTTTAGTTTATTTTAGTTTATTTTAGTTTATTTTAGTTTATTTTAGTTTATTTTAATTTATTTTAATTTATTTTAGCTTATTTTAGTTTATTTTAGTTTATTTTAGTTTATTTTAGTTTATTTCAGTTTATTTTAGTTTATTTTAGTTTAGTTTAGTTTATTTTGGTTTATTTTCGTTTATTTTAGTTTATTTTGGTTTATTATAGTTTATTTTAGTTTATTTTAGTTTATTTTAATTTATTCCATTTTATTTTAGTTTATTTTAGTTTATCTTAGTTTATGTTAGTTTATTTTAGTATATTTTAGTTTATTGTAATTTATTTTAGTTTATTTTAATATATTTCAGTTTATTTTAGTATATTTTAGCTTATTTTCTTTTATTTTAGTTTATTTTTGTTTATTTTAGGTTAATTTAGTTTAATTTAGATTATTCTACTTCATTTGAGTTTATTTTAGCTTATTTTAGTTTATTTTAGTTTATTTTAGTTTATTTTAGTTTATTTTAGTTTATTTCAGTTTATTTTAGTTTATTTTAGTTTATTTTAGTTTATTTTAATTTATTTTAGTTTATTTTAGTTTATTTTAGTTTATTTTAGTTTATTTTAGTTTATTTTAGTTTATTTTAGTTTATTTTAGTTTATTTTAGTTTATTTCAGTTTATTATAGTTTATTTTAGTTTATTTTAATTTATTTTAGTTTATTTTAGTTTATTTTAGTTTATTTTAGTTATTTTAGTTTATTTTAGTTATTTTAGTTTAGTTTATTTTAGTTTATTTTAGTTTATTTTAGATTATTTTAGTTTATTTCAGTTTATTTTAGTTTTTTGCAGTTTATTTTAGTTTATTGTAGTATATTTTAGTTTATTTCAGTTTATTTTAGTTTATTTCAGTTTATTTTAGTATATCTTAGTTTATTTTAGTTTATCTCAGTTTATCTTAGTTTATCTTAGTTTATCTTAGTTTATTTTAATTTATTTTAGTTAATTTCAGTTTGTTTTAGTTTATTTTAGTTTATTTTAGTTTATTTTAGTTTATTTTAGTTTATTTTCGTTTATTTTTGTTTATTTTACTTTATTTTAGTTTATTTTAGTTCATTTCAGTTTATTTCAGTTTATTTTAGTTTATTTTAGTTTATTCTAGTTTATTTTAGTTTTTTGCAGTTTATTTTAGTTTATTGTAGTATATTTTAGTTTATTTCAGTTTAATTTAGTTTATTTTAGTTTATTTTAGTTTATTTTAGTATATCTTAGTTTATCTTAGTTTATTTTAGTTTATCTTAGTTTATCTTAGTTTATCTTAGTTTATTTTAGTTTATTTTAGTTTATTGTAGTTTATTTAAGTTTATTTCAGTTTATTTTAATTTATTTTAGTTAATTTTAGTTTATTTTAGTTTATTTTAGTTTATTTTAAGTTTATTATAGTTTATTTTAAATTATTTTGATTTAGTGTAGTTTATTCTCAGTTATTTTAGTTTATTTTAGATTATTTTTGTTTATTTTAGTTTAATCTAGATTATTATATTTCATCTGAGTTTATATTAGTTTATTTTAGTTTATTTTAAATTATTTTAGTTTATTTTACTTTATTTTAGTTTATTCTAGTTTATTTTACTTTATTTCAGTTGATTTTATTTTATTTTAGTTTATTCTAGTTTATTATACATAGTTAGTTTTAGTTTATTTTAGTTTATTTTAGTTTATTTTAGTTTATTTTAGTTTATTTTAGTTTATTTTAGTTTATTTTAGTTTATTTTAGTTTATTTTAGTTTATTTTAGTTTATTTTAGTTTATTTAGTTTATTTTAGTTTATTTTAGTTTATTTTAGTTTATTTCAGTTTATTCTTGTTTATTTGAGTTTATTTTAGTTTATTTCAGTTTATTTTAGTTTATTTTAGTTTATTTTAGTTTATTGTATTTATATATATTTTATATTAATTTAATCTAATTTATTTTATATTATTTTAATTTATTTTAATTTATTTTTGGTTTATTTATGTTTATATTAGATTATTTGAGTTTATTTTAGTTTATTTTAGTTTATTCCAGTTTATTTTAGTTTATTAAAGTTTATCTTAGTTTACTTTAGTTTATTTTTGTTTTTTGCAGTTTATTTCAGATTATTTTAGATTATTTTAGTTTATTCCAGTTTATTTTAGTTTATTTGATTTTATCTTAGATTATTTTACTTTGTTTTAGTTTATTGTAGTTTATTTTAGATTATTTTAGTTTATTTTAGTTTATTTTAGTTTATTTCAGTTTATTTTAGTTTATTTTAGTTTATTTTAGTTTATTTTAGTTTATTTTAGTTTATTTTAGTTTATTTTAGTTTATTTTAATTTATTTTAATTTATTTTAGCTTATTTTAGTTTATTTTAGTTTATTTTAGTTTATTTTAGTTTATTTCAGTTTATTTTAGTTTATTTTAGTTTAGTTTAGTTTATTTTGGTTTATTTTCGTTTATTTTAGTTTATTTTGGTTTATTATAGTTTATTTTAGTTTATTTTAGTTTATTCCATTTTATTTTAGTTTATTTTAGTTTATCTTAGTTTATGTTAGTTTATTTTAGTATATTTTAGTTTATTGTAATTTATTTTAGTTTATTTTAATATATTTCAGTTTATTTTAGTATATTTTAGCTTATTTTCTTTTATTTTAGTTTATTTTTGTTTATTTTAGGTTAATTTAGTTTAATTTAGATTATTCTACTTCATTTGAGTTTATTTTAGCTTATTTTAGTTTATTTTAGTTTATTTTAGTTTATTTTAGTTTATTTTAGTTTATTTCAGTTTATTTTAGTTTATTTTAGTTTATTTTAGTTTATTTTAGTTTATTTTAGTTTATTTTAGTTTATTTTAGTTTATTTTAGTTTATTTTAGTTTATTTTAGTTTATTTTAGTTTATTTTAGTTTATTTTAGTTTATTTTAGTTTATTTTAGTTTATTTTAGTTTATTTTAGTTTATTTTAGTTTATTTTAGTTTATTTTAGTTTATTTTAGTTTATTTTAGTTTATTTTAGTTTATTTTAGTTTATTTTAGTTTATTTTAGTTTATTTTAGTTTATTTTAGTTTATTTTAGTTTATTTTAGTTTATTTTAGTTTATTTTAGTTTATTTTAGTTTATTTTAGTTTATTTTAGTTTATTTTAGTTTATTTTAGTTTATTTTAGTTTATTTTAGTTTATTTTAGTTTATTTTAGTTTATTTTAGTTTATTTCAGTTTATTTTAGTTTATTTTAGTTTATTTTAGTTTATTTTAAATTTTTTTAGTTTATTTTAGTTTATTTTAGTTTATTTTAGTTTATTTTAGTTTATTTTAGTTTATTTAAGTTTATTTTAGTTTATTTTAGTTTATTTTAGTTTATTTTAGTTTATTTTAGTTTAGTTTAGTTAATTTTTAGTTTATTATAGTTTATTTTAAATTATTTTGATTTGGTGTAGTTTATTTTTTTTTATTTTAGTTTATTTTGGTTTATTTTAGTTTATTTTAGTTTATTTTAGCTTATTTTAGTTTATTGTAGTTTATTTTAGATTATTTTAGTTTATTTCAGTTTATTCCAGTTTATTTTAGTTTATTTGAGTTTATTTTAAATTATTTTAGTTTGTTTAAGTTTATTGTAGTTTATTTTAGATTATTTTAGTTTATTTTAGTTTATTTTAGTTTATTTTAGTTTATTTTAGTTTATTTTAGTTTATTTTAGTTTATTTTAGTTTATTTTAGTTTATTTTAGTTTATTTTAGTTTATTGTAGTTTATTTTAGTTTATTTCAGTTTATTTTAATTTATTTTAGTTAATTTTAGTTTATTTTAGTTTATTTTAGTTTATTTTAAGTTTATTATAGTTTATTTTAAATTATTTTGATTTAGTGTAGTTTATTCTCAGTTATTTTAGTTTATTTTAGATTATTTTTGTTTATTTTAGTTTAATCTAGATTATTATATTTCATCTGAGTTTATATTAGTTTATTTTAGTTTATTTTAAATTATTTTAGTTTATTTTACTTTATTTTAGTTTATTCTAGTTTATTTTACTTTATTTCAGTTGATTTTATTTTATTTTAGTTTATTCTAGTTTATTATACATAGTTAGTTTTAGTTTATTTTAGTTTATTTTAGTTTATTTTAGTTTATTTTAGTTTATTTTAGTTTATTTTAGTTTATTTTAGTTTATTTTAGTTTATTTTAGTTTATTTTAGTTTATTTTAGTTTATTTTAGTTTATTTTAGTTTATTTTAGTTTATTTTAGTTTATTTTAGTTTATTTTAGTTTATTTTAGTTTATTTTAGTTTATTTTAGTTTATTTTAGTTTATTTCAGTTTATTCTTGTTTATTTGAGTTTATTTTAGTTTATTTCAGTTTATTTTAGTTTATTTTAGTTTATTGTATTTATATATATTTTATATTAATTTAATCTAGTTTATTTTATATTATTTTAATTTATTTTAATTTATTTTTGGTCTATTTATGTTTATATTAGATTATTTGAGTTTATTTTAGTTTATTTTAGTTTATTACAGTTTATTTTAGTTTATTTAAGTTTATCTTAGTTTACTTTAGTTTATTTTTGTTTTTTGCAGTTTATTTCAGATTATTTTAGATTATTTTAGTTTATTCCAGTTTATTTTAGTTTATTTGATTTTATCTTAGATTATTTTACTTTGTTTTAGTTTATTGTAGTTTATTTTAGATTATTTTAGTTTATTTTAGTTTATTTTAGTTTATTTTAGTTTATTTTAGTTTATTTTAGTTTATTTTAGTTTATTTTAGTTTATTTTAGTTTATTTTAGTTTATTTTAGTTTATTTTAGTTTATTTCAATTTATTTTAATTTATTTTAATTTATTTTAGCTTATTTTAGTTTATTTTAGTTTATTTTAGTTTATTTTAGTTTATTTCAGTTTATTTTAGTTTATTTTATCTTATTTTAGTTTATTTTAGTTTAGTTTAGTTTATTTTGGTTTATTTTCGTTTATTTTAGTTTATTTTGGTTTATTATAGTTTATTTTAGTTTATTTTAGTTTATTCCATTTTATTTTAGTTTATTTTAGTTTATCCTAGTTTATGTTAGTTTATTTTAGTATATTTTAGTTTATTGTAATTTATTTTAGTTTATTTTAATATATTTCAGTTTATTTTAGTATATTTTAGCTTATTTTCTTTTATTTTAGTTTATTTTTGATTATTTTAGGTTAATTTAGTTTAATTTAGATTATTCTACTTCATTTGAGTTTATTTTAGCTTATTTTAGTTTATTTTAGTTTATTTTAGTTTATTTTAGTTTATTTTAGTTTATTTTAGTTTATTTTAGTTTATTTTAGTTTATTTTAGTTTATTTTAGTTTATTTTAGTTTATTTTAGTTTATTTTAGTTTATTTTAGTTTATTTTAGTTTATTTTAGTTTATTTTAGTTTATTTTAGTTTATTTTAGTTTATTTTAGTTTATTTTAGTTTATTTTAGTTTATTTTAGTTTATTTTAGTTTATTTTAGTTTATTTTAGTTTATTTTAGATTATTTCAATTTAATCTAGTTTATTTTAATTTATTTTAATTTATTTTAGTTTATTTTAGTTTATTTTAGTTTATTTTAGTTTATTTTAGTTTATTTTAGTTTATTTTAGTTTATTTTAGTTTATTTTAGTTTATTTTAGTTTATTTTAGTTTATTTTAGTTTATTTTAGTTTATTTTAGTTTATTTTAGTTTATTTTACTTTATTTTAGTTTATTTTAGTTTAATTTAGTTTAATTCAGTTTATTTTAGTTTATTTTAGTTTATTTTAGTTTATTTTAGTTTATTTTAGTTTATTTTAGTTTATTTTAGTTTATTTTAGTTTATTTTACTTTATTTTAGTTTATTTTAGTTTATATTATTTTATTTTAGTTTATTTTAGTTTATTTTAGTTTATTTCAGTTTATTATAGTTTATTTTAGTTTATTTTAATTTATTTTAGTTTATTTTAGTTTATTTTAGTTTATTTTAGTTTATTTTAGTTTATTTTAGTTTATTTTAGTTATTTTAGTTTATTTTAGTTATTTTAGTTTAGTTTATTTTAGTTTATTTTAGTTTATTTTAGATTATTTTAGTTTATTTCAGTTTATTTTAGTTTTTTGCAGTTTATTTTAGTTTATTGTAGTATATTTTAGTTTATTTCAGTTTATTTTAGTTTATTTCAGTTTATTTTAGTTTATTTTAGTTTATTTTAGTTTATTTTAGTTTATTTTAGTTTATTTTAGTTTATTTTAGTTTATTTTAGTTTATTTAAGTTTATTTTAGTTTATTTTAGATTATTTCAATTTAATCTAGTTTATTTTAATTTATTTTAATTTATTTTAGTTTATTTTAGTTTATTTTAGTTTATTTTAGTTTATTTTAGTTTATTTTAGTTTATTTTAGTTTATTTTAGTTTATTTTAGTTTATTTTAGTTTATTTAAGTTTATTTTAGTTTATTTTAGATTATTTCAATTTAATCTAGTTTATTTTAATTTATTTTAATTTATTTTAGTTTATTTTAGTTTATTTTAGTTTATTTTAGTTTATTTTAGTTTATTTTAGTTTATTTTAGTTTATTTTAGTTTATTTTAGTTTATTTTAGTTTATTTTAGTTTATTTTAGTTTATTTTAGTTTATTTTAGTTTATTTTACTTTATTTTAGTTTATTTTAGTTTAATTTAGTTTAATTCAGTTTATTTTAGTTTATTTTAGTTTATTTTAGTTTATTTTAGTTTATTTTAGTTTATTTTAGTTTATTTTAGTTTATTTTAGTTTATTTTAGTTTATTTTAGTTTATTTTACTTTATTTTAGTTTATTTTAGTTTATATTATTTTATTTTAGTTTATTTTAGTTTATTTTAGTTTATTTCAGTTTATTATAGTTTATTTTAGTTTATTTTAATTTATTTTAGTTTATTTCAGTTTATTTTAGTTTATTTTAGTTTATTTTAGTTTATTTTAGTTTATTTTAGTTTATTTTAGTTATTTTAGTTTATTTTAGTTATTTTAGTTTAGTTTATTTTAGTTTATTTTAGTTTATTTTAGATTATTTTAGTTTATTTCAGTTTATTTTAGTTTTTTGCAGTTTATTTTAGTTTATTGTAGTATATTTTAGTTTATTTCAGTTTATTTTAGTTTATTTCAGTTTATTTTAGTATATCTTAGTTTATTTTAGTTTATCTCAGTTTATCTTAGTTTATCTTAGTTTATCTTAGTTTATTTTAATTTATTTTAGTTAATTTCAGTTTGTTTTAGTTTATTTTAGTTTATTTTAGTTTATTTTAGTTTATTTTCGTTTATTTTTGTTTATTTTACTTTATTTTAGTTTATTTTAGTTCATTTCAGTTTATTTCAGTTTATTTTAGTTTATTTTAGTTTATTTTAGTTTATTTTAGTTTTTTGCAGTTTATTTTAGTTTATTGTAGTATATTTTAGTTTATTTCAGTTTAATTTAGTTTATTTTAGTTTATTTTAGTATATCTTAGTTTATCTTAGTTTATTTTAGTTTATCTTAGTTTATCTTAGTTTATCTTAGTTTATTTTAGTTTATTTTAGTTTATTGTAGTTTATTTTAGTTTATTTCAGTTTATTTTAATTTATTTTAGTTAATTTTAGTTTATTTTAGTTTATTTTAGTTTATTTTAAGTTTATTATAGTTTATTTTAAATTATTTTGATTTAGTGTAGTTTATTCTCAGTTATTTTAGTTTATTTTAGATTATTTTTGTTTATTTTAGTTTAATCTAGATTATTATATTTCATCTGAATTTATATTAGTTTATTTTAGTTTATTTTAAATTATTTTAGTTTATTTTACTTTATTTTAGTTTATTCTAGTTTATTTTACTTTATTTCAGTTGATTTTATTTTATTTTAGTTTATTCTAGTTTATTATACATAGTTAGTTTTAGTTTATTTTAGTTTATTTTAGTTTATTTTAGTTTATTTTAGTTTATTTTAGTTTATTTTAGTTTATTTTAGTTTATTTTAGTTTATTTTAGTTTACTTTAGTTTATTTTAGTTTATTTTAGTTTATTTTAGTTTATTTTAGTTTATTTTAGTTTATTTCAGTTTATTCTTGTTTATTTGAGTTTATTTTAGTTTATTTCAGTTTATTTTAGTTTATTTTAGTTTATTGTATTTATATATATTTTATATTAATTTAATCTAGTTTATTTTATATTATTTTAATTTACTTTAATTTATTTTTGGTTTATTTATGTTTATATTAGATTATTTGAGTTTATTTTAGTTTATTAAAGTTTATCTTAGTTTACTTTAGTTTATTTTTGTTTTTTGCAGTTTATTTCAGATTATTTTAGATTATTTTAGTTTATTCCAGTTTATTTTAGTTTATTTGATTTTATCTTAGATTATTTTACTTTGTTTTAGTTTATTGTAGTTTATTTTAGATTATTTTAGTTTATTTTAGTTTATTTTAGTTTATTTCAGTTTATTTTAGTTTATTTTAGTTTATTTTAGTTTTTATTTTAGTTTATTTTAGTTTATTTTAGTTTATTTTAGTTTATTTTAATTTATTTTAATTTATTTTAGTTTATTTTAGTTTATTTTAGTTTATTTTAGTTTATTTTAATTTATTTCAGTTTATTTTAGTTTATTTTAGTTTAGTTTAGTTTATTTTGGTTTATTTTCGTTTATTTTAGTTTATTTTGGTTTATTATAGTTTATTTTAGTTTATTTTAGTTTATTCCATTTTATTTTAGTTTATTTTAGTTTATCTTAGTTTATGTTAGTTTATTTTAGTATATTTTAGTTTATTGTAATTTATTTTAGTTTATTTTAATATATTTCAGTTTATTTTAGTATATTTTAGCTTATTTTCTTTTATTTTAGTTTATTTTTGTTTATTTTAGGTTAATTTAGTTTAATTTAGATTATTCTACTTCATTTGAGTTTATTTTAGTTTATTTTAGTTTATTTTAGTTTATTTTAGTTTATTTTAGTTATTTTAGTTTATTTTAGTTTATTTTAGTTTATTTTAGTTTATTTTAGTTTATTTTAGTTTATTTTAGTTTATTCTAGTTTATTTTAGTTTATTTTAGTTTATTTTAGTTTATTTTAGTTTATTTTAGTTTATTTTAGTTTATTTTAGTTTATTTTAGTTTATTTTAGTTTATTTAAGTTTATTTTAGTTTATTTCAATTTAATCTAGTTTATTTTAATTTATTTTAATTTATTTTAGTTTATTTTAGTTTATTTTAGTTTATTTTAGTTTATTTTAGTTTATTTTAGTTTATTTTAGTTTATTTTAGTTTATTTTAGTTTATTTTAGTTTATTTTAGTTTATTTTAGTTTATTTTAGTTTATTTTAGTTTATTTTAGTTTATTTTAGTTTATTTTAGTTTATTTTAGTTTATTTTACTTTATTTTAGTTTATTTTAGTTTAATTTAGTTTAATTCAGTTTATTTTAGTTTATTTTAGTTTATTTTAGTTTATTTTAGTTTATTTTAGTTTATTTTAGTTCATTTTAGTTTATTTTACTTTATTTTAGTTTATTTTAGTTTATATTATTTTATTTTAGTTTATTTTAGTTTATTTTAGTTTATTTCAGTTTATTATAGTTTATTTTAGTTTATTTTAATTTATTTTAGTTTATTTTAGTTTATTTTAGTTTATTTTAGTTTATTTTAGTTATTTTAGTTTATTTTAGTTATTTTAGTTTAGTTTATTTTAGTTTATTTTAGTTTATTTTAGATTATTTTAGTTTATTTCAGTTTATTTTAGTTTTTTGCAGTTTATTTTAGTTTATTGTAGTATATTTTAGTTTATTTCAGTTTATTTTAGTTTATTTCAGTTTATTTTAGTATATCTTAGTTTATTTTAGTTTATCTCAGTTTATCTTAGTTTATCTTAGTTTATCTTAGTTTATTTTAGTTTATTTTAGTTTATTGTAGTTTATTTTACTTTATTTCAGTTTGTTTCAGTTTATTTAAGTTTATTTTATTATATTTTAGTTTATTTTAGTTTATCTTAGTTTATCTTAGTTTATTTTAATTTATTTTAGTTAATTTCAGTTTGTTTTAGTTTATTTTAGTTTATTTTAGTTTATTTTAGTTTATTTTAGTTTATTTTCGTTTATTTTTGGTTATTTTACTTTATTTTAGTTTATTTTAGTTCATTTCAGTTTATTTCAGTTTATTTTAGTTTATTCTAGTTTATTTTAGTTTATTTTAGTTTATTTTAGTTTATTTCAGTTTATTTTAGTTTATTTTATTTTATTTTAGTTTATTTAAGTTTATTTTAGTTTATTTTAGTTTATTTTAGTTTATTTTAGTTTATTTTAGTTTATTTTAGTTTATTTTAGTTTATTTTAGTTTATTTTAGTTTATTTTAGTTTATTTTAGTTTATTTTAGTTTATTTTAGTTTATTTTAGTTTATTTTAGTTTATTTTAGTTTATTTTAGTTTATTTTAGTTTATTTTAGTTTATTTTAGTTTATTTTAGTTTATTTTAGTTTATTTTAGTTTATTTTAGTTTATTTTAGTTTATTTTAGTTTATTTTAGTTTATTTTAGTTTATTTTAGTTTATTTTAGTTTATTTTAGTTTATTTTAGTTTATTTTAGTTTATTTTAGTTTATTTGAGTTTATTTTAGTTTATTTTAGTTTATTTCAATTTAATCTAGTTTATTTTAATTTATTTTAATTCATTTTAGTTTATTTTAGTTTATTTTAGTTTATTTTAGTTTATTTTAGTTTATTTTAGTTTATTTTAGTTTATTTTAGTTTATTTTAGTTTATTTTAGTTTATTTTAGTTTATTTTAGTTTATTTTAGTTTATTTTAGTTTATTTTAGTTTATTTTAGTTTATTTTAGTTTATTTTAGTTTATTTTAGTTTATTTAAGTTTATTTTAGTTTATTTTAGTTTATTTCAATTTAATCTAGTTTATTTTAATTTATTTTAATTCATTTTAGTTTATTTTAGTTTATTTTAGTTTATTTTAGTTTATTTTAGTTTATTTAAGTTTATTTTAGTTTATTTTAGTTTATTTTAGTTTATCTTAGTTTATTTTAATTTATTTTAGTTAATTTCAGTTTGTTTTAGTTTATTTTAGTTTATTTTAGTTTATTTTAGTTCATTTTAGTTTATTTTCGTTTATTTTTGTTTATTTTACTTTATTTTAGTTTATTTTAGTTCATTTCAGTTTATTTCAGTTTATTTTAGTTTATTTTAGTTTATTTTAGTTTTTTGCAGTTTATTTTAGTTTATTGTAGTATATTTTAGTTTATTTCAGTTTAATTTAGTTTATTTTAGTTTATTTTAGTTTATTTTAGTATATCTTAGTTTATCTTAGTTTATTTTAGTTTATCTTAGTTTATCTTAGTTTATCTTAGTTTATTTTAGTTTATTTTAGTTTATTGTAGTTTATTTTACTTTATTTCAGTTTGTTTCAGTTTATTTAAGTTTATTTTATTATATTTTAGTTTATTTTAGTTTATTTTAGTTTATTTTAGTTTATTTTAGTTTATTTTATATTATTTTAGTTTATTTTAGTTTATTTTAGTTTATTTTAGTTTATTTTAGTTTATTTTAGTTTATTTTAGTTTATTTTATTTTATTTAAGTTTATTTTATATTATTTTAGTTTATTTTAGTTTATTTTAGTTTTTTTGAATTTATTCTAGTTTATTTCAGTTTATTTTAGTTTATTGTACTTTATTTTAGTTTATTTCAGTTTATTTTAGTTTATTTTAGTTTATCTTAGTTTATCTTAGTTTATCTTAGTTTATCTTAGTTTATCTTAGTTTATCATAGTTTATCTTAGTTTATCTTAGTTTATCTTATTTTATCTTAGTTTATCTTAGTTTATCTTAGTTTATCTTAGTTTATTTTAATTTATTTTAGTTTATTTCAGATTGTTTTAGTTTATTTCAGTTTATTTTAGTTTATTTTAGTTTATTTTATTTTATTTTAGTTTATTTTACTTTATTTTAGTTTATTCTCGTTTATTTCACTTTATTTTAGTTGATTTTATTTTATTTTAGTTAATTTAAGTTTGTTTTAGTTTATTTTAGTTTATTTTAGTTTATTTTAGTTTATTTTAGTTTATTTTAGTTTATTTTAGTTTATTTTAGTTTATTTTAGTTTATTTTAGTTTATTTTAGTTCATTTCAGTTTATTTCAGTTTATTTTAGTTTATTTTAGTTTATCTTAGTTTATTTTAGTTTATTTTAGTTTATTTTAGTTTATTTTAGTTTATTTTAGTTTATTTTAGTTTATTTTAGTTTATTTTAGTTTATTTTAGTTTATTTTAGTTTATTTTAGTTTATTTTAGTTTATTTTAGTTTATTTTAGTTTATTTTAGTTTATTTTAATTTATTTTAGTTTATTTTAGATTGTTTTAGTTTATTTCAGTTTATTTTAGTTTATTTTAGTTTATTTTAGTTTATTTTAGTTTATTTTACTTTATTTTAGTTTATTCTCGTTTATTTCACTTTATTTTAGTTGATTTTATTTTATTTTAGTTAATTTCAGTTTGTTTTAGTTTATTTTAGTTTATTTTAGTTTATTTTAGTTTATTTTAGTTCATTTCAGTTTATTTCAGTTTATTTTAGTTTATTTTAGTTTATTTTAGTTTATTTTAGTTTATTTTAGTTTATTTTAGTTTATTTTAGTTTATTTTAGTTTATTTTAGTTTATTTTAGTTTATTTTAGTTTATTTTAGTTTATTTTAGTTTATTTTAGTTTATTTTAGTTTATTTTAGTTTATTTTAGTTTATTTTAGTTTATTTTAGTTTATTTTAGTTTATTTTAGTTTATTTTAGTTTATTTTAGTTTATTTTAGTTTATTTTAGTTTATTTTAGTTTATTTTAGTTTATTTTAGTTTATTTTAGTTTATTTTAGTTTATTTTAGTTTATTTTAGTTTATTTTAGTTTATTTTAGTTTATTTTAGTTTATTCTAGTTTATTTTAGTTTATTTTAGTTTATTTTAGTTTATTTTAGTTTATTTTAGTTTATTTTAGTTTATTTTAGTTTATTTTAGTTTATTTTATTTTAGTTTATTTTATTTTATTTTAGTTTATTCAACTTTATTTTAGTTTATTTTTGTTTATTTTTGTTTATTTTACTTTATTTTAGTTTATTTTAGTTCATTTCAGTTTATTTCAGTTTATTTTAGTTTATTTTAGTTTATTTTAGTTTATTTTCGTTTATTTTTGTTTATTTTACTTTATTTTAGTTTATTTTAGTTCATTTCAATTTATTTCAGTTTATTTTAGTTTATTCTAGTTTATTTTAGTTTATTTTAGTTTATTTTAGTTTATTTTAGTTTATTTTAGTTTATTTAAGTTTATTTTAGTTTATTTTAGTTTATTTCAATTTAATCTAGTTTATTTTAATTTATTTTAATTCATTTTAGTTTATTTTAGTTTATTTTAGTTTATTTTAGTTTATTTTAGTTTATTTTAGTTTATTTTAGTTTATTTTAGTTTATTTTAGTTTATTTTAGTTTATTTTAGTTTATTTTAGTTTATTTTAGTTTATTTTAGTTTATTTAAGTTTATTTTAGTTTATTTTAGTTTATTTCAATTTAATCTAGTTTATTTTAATTTATTTTAATTCATTTTAGTTTATTTTAGTTTATTTTAGTTTATTTTAGTTTATTTTAGTTTATTTTAGTTTATTTTAGTTTATTTTAGTTTATTTTAGTTTATTTTAGTTTATTTTAGTTTATTTTAGTTTATCTTAGTTTATTTTAATTTATTTTAGTTAATTTCAGTTTGTTTTAGTTTATTTTAGTTTATTTTAGTTTATTTTAGTTCATTTTAGTTTATTTTCGTTTATTTTTGTTTATTTTACTTTATTTTAGTTTATTTTAGTTCATTTCAGTTTATTTCAGTTTATTTTAGTTTATTTTAGTTTTTTGCAGTTTATTTTAGTTTATTGTAGTATATTTTAGTTTATTTCAGTTTAATTTAGTTTATTTTAGTTTATTTTAGTTTATTTTAGTATATCTTAGTTTATCTTAGTTTATTTTAGTTTATCTTAGTTTATCTTAGTTTTAAAAAAATGAGTTGATGTAGATTTATGATAATATTCACACAAATTAAAGCTTAATACCTTAAAAACTTTAATACTACAAAAGCATCAATAAAATATCTGTTTAACCGTTGTTGGTTCAGTCTTATTTATATTACTAAACTAAACTTATAAATTAACCTAATAAAGTTCTTTATCTATCTTTATCTTATTTATGTCTATATATGAAACCACGGCCCAGAAACTTGACTGTTTTTATCTTTCAAAGAAAGATGGTATTCGAAATTACAGCTTAGCTTAAAAAATAACAAACTTATGTCGTAAAAAAGCTACAAAACTTAATAGAAATTTTACATTGTATTTTAAACACTGTATCAAAAACAAAATATCATAAATTAATGAAACGTGATAAAAGTTATATTGTTAGAAATCTGTTCACTTTTTTTTTGCTGTTGCAATACATTTTAGCGTAAAACCTCAAATATAATATTAATAAATGTTTTTTTTAACTTAAGTAGGTAAAAATTTTAAATAAACAGATATGGGAAATCATACATTTAGACCGCACAAACATCAATTATGTTAAAATATTTACAAAAACCCTGTTTTTCACATCTAAATCTTATTTTTTAATCGTCAACAAGTGTCAGTTCTAAATTAATAAAAAATACACTCAAAACAACATATGCTTAAGTATTCTTTAGAAGACAATACAAATTATATAAAATGGCACTTAATGGTTGAGTATACTTATTAATTAATTGATTAATCAGATTTTAATAAATAAAAAACTTATTTGTAGTCAAATAAAAAAAATTATACTTACAATCAATTAAATAAATTAGGTAGTCGTAGGATTATAGCCAATTTAAACCATCCAGGGATAAATCTAAAATAAATAAAAATGTAAAATATGAAAACTAAAGTTCCTATTGTGCTGCATGTTTAATATTATACGTATACCACAAAAATGTATACGAAAAATTGAAGTAATGTATATAAGTGGTAATAAAAATAGTACTTATACTATACGATTTTTTTAGAAAATTATATTAAAACTAATGTTTACCTGCCAAACAAATCAAATAAAACTTTAATTTAGGATTTTTTTGTATTTTCTTAACAAAAAAATTAATTTGATTAATCAATATAAAAAAATTACTAGTATAGATATATACTTAACTTTAAAGGATCCAGCAAAAACTATTAATCTCTTTTTAGACTAGTAAAAATATTAATATTGCTGAATGGTTTAAATTATTGCATTTAATAATTTTCATCTTTATTTCTGGTGTATCCTAGTCTATAACAAACGAAAAAACAATTATTATTCAATAACTAATAATGCAACTTACCTTTTAATTAGCTGATATTAAACCAATGTTTAGTTGACAAGAAAAATTTTAAAATGGCAGCTGTCCTCCCAGTCTCTTTGTTCTGTATTACGCTGATGCAGCAATTTTTTTCACATCAAGTTCCTTGCACCAGTTCTTTATCAATTGCATTATTTAGCGATAATTACGGAAAAAAGAGGCTTTAGGTACCCAGGTTTGCTTCACCAAATTTGTTTCGGGTTTCTCTACACAAAATTAAATTATTTTACAGTATTCGGTAGCGACTGCTGTTCAAAATATAATTATTATATTTATATAATTATTTTATTCATAATTAATTTATTATAAATCTTCAATAATCTGTTATATTATTAGTTAATAAATAATTTAAAAACACTTTTGAGAAGTAATTTTTCTTTAGAAATTAATTGCAAAATTCTTATTTGTTGAATGTCTTAATTATTGAAGAGTTTCTAAAATTACCTTCTACCAAATATCATACGCTTTACTCTAACATGATAATAAATAAAATTTACAACATACCTATCAGGTTTTTCTATATATATTTGTTGAAATTTTCTTATAAATAACGTTTTCACAATTATTTTTATGAAAAAATTTATAAATAATTATTTTGTTTGTGTTACTAAGAAACTAATAGATATATATGTCAATTTAAAAAAAAAATGTAATTATTAGTTGCTATAAACAAATTTGTTTATAGCAACAAAAAAAAATTTGGGGCTCAATTTTGGAAGACCTATTAACCAAAAACTTTCCTTTCAGCCATAATAACCTTCTCGACTTTTTAATCTTTACTTTTTCTATTATATTAGCTTCACCCCTTTGACATTTCGGGGGGCATGCTCTATCAATATAAGATTTTAGTATTTAATAAAAAAAAGTCGCTTCACTTATTTGACAGTTTGGAGCACTAATTTTTCTCTAAAAATGTCTTGAAATCTTTTAAAAAACAAACAAACCTTTATGAATCGTTCCAAAATAGCCTTTAAATGTTGTTTTCATTTGGAAATTCATTGTAATTTCTATTATATTTGCTTCAATTATTTGACAGATAGGGTACCAATTTTTCTCTAAAAATGTCATGAAATCTATTAAAAAGTAAACCAAACCTATGCAAATTTTTATCGGTCGCTTCAAAATAGTTTTTAAACAATGTTTTCATTTCATTTAAATATTTATTGAATTGTTCTCCCATTATATTCACACTTCAGTCCGTTGACAGTTTGGGGGGCTACAATTTATAAAATCTTCTTTCTTGATGAAATTACATTAAATCTCTTAATGGGAAATCTTCATAAATAAAGCCCCCATGTTTATTTAATAGATATTTTATAGATTTAAGCTGTATTTTGGTAGATTTTCGTAAAATTACGATACGACTGACAGGTTAGACACTGACAAATGACTTTTGCTGAAAAAATCCTTAGTGATATAGAATCTACCCATAGTACGTTCAGACGTTATTATCGCGATTTTGACACATTCCATCCTTTTCTCAAAGTCTGCTTTCGATCCCTCCTACGTTCAAGGGGGTTATCAAATTTGAAAAAAATTTTTAGAAATTATTAAAAAAACATTGTAATTTTTAGGATAGCTACTTTTTCATACAAAAACTCATTTAAAAAGGAAAAAATTTTTAAAAAATCTAAAATTTGTTAGACAGAGCAACTACATCGGGTTTTATTATATATTAACGAGAGTATGGTTTCGCACCCTCCGGGTGCTTACCTACTCTCTTGAGTAGAGGGTTGCCTACGGCAACGTGTATGAACCTAGAGGGGTTGCCTTCGGCAACCGTAAAACAGACGCACTTTTTTTTTTTATTAGATTATTGTTTATTTATTATTTTTTTATTGTAATATATTTTTATTTATTCTTTTTTATACTTTTTCTGCTTTCTCATATCAACGTTTGCCTTTGACAACATTTATATAAACCTAGCCCATTATTATTTATCTTGAAATTTATTATTATTTATTTAAAAAATTTTAATTAAATTTTATTAATTATACTTATTCTTATTTCATTATTTTTTTCTTTCTCATCTTTTTTTTTATAATACAGCAAGCATATTAGCATTTACTAATTTTTTTTTTATTTATTTTTATTTGTACTTGTTCTTACCATACTCTCTTCTATGTAAAAAGTGGCCTTCGGCAACAATAAAACAACAATTTTGTTTTTATTAACAAATTAAAATTAATAAAATTTATGTAGTAAAGCAATTTAGTAGTATTGTAAAAAAAAATTTTTTTTTTAATTGTTGATGTAATTTCCACATCACCTTTGAGGTAAACATCCTGATGCGTTACTTTTTTTTTTATCGATATTTATAACAGAGAAAGTTCGCCAATAGCCCTATATAAACTCTGTTGAATTTTACAAATAGTCGATTATATTCAAAAAAAAAAAGACCATCAAATTCAACAATAGTTTAATATATTGTAACAATATATGTATATGTTTTTGTATGGAGCTTTTTTTAGACTAATATATAAATATGTGTCAATACTATGAAAATGTTTCATGTTTAGAGACGACATTGTTTTTATATAATATATAGCCATTGATTAGCATCAACATAACAAATAATACTTGATTGTATAAATTATTAAACTATATTTTATGATTTAATAATGTTGACGTTTTTAATTTAATATATATTTATAATCGACCAATTGTATAGTTTGAGTTTGTATGAATTATTGAATATAGTCACAAAAAAACAAAAACAGTAGTTTAATATATCGTAACAATATTAATGTATATGCTTTGTATGGAGCTTTTTTTTGACTAATATATACAAATGTGTCAATACTATGAAAATGTTTCATGTTTAGAGACAACATTGTTTTTATATAATATATAGCCATGGATTAGCATCAACATAACAAATAATACTTGATTGTAAATAAATTATTAAACTACATAATGTATAATTGTTTTAATAAAAAATTTGACTATTTTAATTGTGATAAATTTTTTTTTCAAGTGATTAAATCTTTTCAAAACTCAATTGATTTACAAAATTTCATTATAAACAATATTTTTTGTATAGATGAAATTTGTATTTTCCTCAGGCAAAAGTCTACCTTGAGTGGCAGTATTTTCAATAAATACTGAAATATCATTAAATTTTCGAACTCGCGAAAATGCAACATATAATTGACCATGAGCAAAAACTGAATTTGGCAAATAAAGTAAAACATGATTATAAGTTTGACCTTGTGCTTTATTAATTGTTAATGCATAAGCGAGACGAACAGGAAACTGTCTTCGACGAAATTGAAATGGTAAATTTGTATTCGAAGGAATAAAATCGATTTTAGGTATTAAAACAAATTGATTTGTTAATCTATTACCATCATTCGATACAACTTAACCTTTAATATAATTTTGACCCAAAAATTGTACAATTAAACGGGTACCATTACATAATCCTTTACGAATATTTAAATTTCGTAATAGCATAACCAAGGCACCAACTTTTAATTCTAAACGATGTGGTGGTAGACCACTTGGTGTTAAAGCGTTAAGAAATTCAGGTTGATAATTAGCCGCATCTAACATTATTGCATCATCAGCATCATTCGGCTCTATACTATCAACACTATAATAAATTTTTGTTGGACCATTGATTTTTTCTAATAAAACTTTTTTATTAATTTTATCACATGTCTCATTTAATGGTGTTAAAATAACACTTTTTAATAAAACATTATTATTAGATCTTAAATTAGCATTATTATTATTATTAATGATATCAAAACATGAATTAATTAATTGATCATAATTTTGAACAATACATTGTTCCGGTATTTGAATAATGCTATATTGAAAATTAGGCAAATGTGGTAATCGATCATTACCTAAATTTAAAAGCCATTGAGAAAATTCAACTTGTTCTGGCAATACACGAACATTAATTGTTAAAGAAAATTGTTGAAAATGATTCCATAATTGTGCCGATTTAACACAGGCTGCAACAATTTGATTTCGTGTCCCAGGATATGGTACAATTGGAAGACATTGTTTAAAATCTCCACCAACAATTACTGTTTTCCCACCGAATGGAAGATGTGGTGTGCGACAAAGAAATCGTAAAATTTCATCAATCTTTTGAAAGGCCATCGCAGTAACCATACTTATTTCATCCCATACAATTAATTTTACTTGTCGCAATATTTCAGCATATGAACTTTCAATTCGAATACTTGATGTACTCGTCTCTAAAAGTGGAACAGGTAGCTTAAATGTTGAATGAACAGTTTTACCACCAATTAATAATGAAGCAGCTAGCCCTGTCCAAGCCATTGCTAATACTTTAATTTCTTGTCCTCTCGCATAACTGATGATTGTATTATAAAGAAAGGTTTTACCAGTACCAGCAGGACCGTCTAAATAAAATAAGTGATTTATTAAATTATCATCACCATTATTATTGTGGTTGATGATAGATGTTATAATATTATCAAAAATGCGTCTTTGTTCAATATTTAATTGATTAATCCAATTAGCACTTTGTTGTTGTTCAAATTCAACATCGATACGATTATCATCAACATCATCATCATCATCATCATTGTCATCATCGTTATTATAATCTAAATAGATGGCAAGTGGTTCAGGCAATTTAAAATTTTGCTAAAGTTAAACCATGTACATTTAATAATAATTTCAATTTATATAATGTACGATTTTCAGCTTCAATTACATCAATACCATGTCTTGTAAAGTCTTCCATTAAAGCGTCACGAAATTCATCCCATAATGCTAATGGATCTAAGACAGTACAAAAAGCTAAAATTGTGGCAAACATTTGTCGTAATTGATTTGGCATTTGTTGTTCAACAGCTTCACGAAGAGCTCGTTGCCATTCCATATCTTCATTAAGAAGATTTCGTCTACTACATGCTTCAGCATATGTTGGACAAATTTCACCATCAACAGTACGAACATCTTCAAAAGATGTTGCACCTCGTACATGTAATAATAGAAGACGAAGAAAATATAATTCTCTATTTCGTATACTAACACTATACATTCTAGCAAGTGTAGTAGAACGATTTCTTTGACGTGGACGCCATTCTCGTGCTCTATCAATCCATGTAAAATTTGGTGGAATTTCTACATATAGATATTGTCTCGAATTGTAGAGATTATTTCGATTCAATGTAAACCATTCGGTTAACATTGTTCTTCGATAGAGATCAAGACGTTCGGGAATATTTAGATCATTCTCTCGAAAAATAACATTTTGTCGTTCCTCTAAATGCACTGGCAAACGTATAACTGTATGTGTACTATCATGTAATACAAAATCATTAATACGCCATGCAGCTTCCGATGGTGATATATAACGGGCATTAAGATATTCCTCTACCTCATTATAATCACCTTGAATTTGATGAGGTGTTAAAGATGGATTTTCATCAACATCCATTTGATTATTATTATTATTATTACGTTCCTGTTCGATATTTCGAATACGTAATAATGCCATATCGACACCTTTAAAAATATATTTATATAAATATTTAACTGTTTTTAAATTGCCACACGCTTCAACATTAATGTGACATTTATATTTATATAAACAATATGGATTATAAGGTGCAATCCATTGATTATTCAATACATGCGGACCTTTTACAATCGTTATACCTGTATGTCGGCGTCTATATTGAATTCTACCATTTTCAGTAATAATTGTTTCATTTGAAGATTGTTTTGGAAATGTTCTACTACATTTTCCATCAACCATACAAATTGCATTATTATTAAATTGTGGTCCACATAGTCCATGTACCATATGAGTTTTTACCAATTCATATAATTCGGGTTGACGAATTGGATCTGGAATTTCAGCTGAAACTAATAAATCAACTCTCTCTGGTTCTAACATTCGATCTTCATGTCGTAAAATTATTAGAATATGTGCATGTGGTAAACCTCTTTTTTGAAATTCAATAACATGAATTGATCCAAGATGAATTCCAAAGATATG
The DNA here is from genome assembly GCA_947359425.1 of Lagria hirta. NCBI lineage: Eukaryota > Metazoa > Arthropoda > Insecta > Coleoptera > Tenebrionidae > Lagria > Lagria hirta. The sequence continues at coordinate 7,265,745 of OX375801.1, read as the reverse complement.
ATTTTCCAAGATATCACTCATGAATGCTTTTAATTTCATTTGAAATACTCGTGCAATAACCATAGGATGATCATTTGATTGAGTATTATTTGGAATCGCATTCACAATTTCATTCCATTTAGGATTACATGTAAATGTAATAAAAAGTGAGGGATATCCTAAAGTTGTAACCATCGACATAGCATCTTGAAATCTTTGCTGTTGACTTCGTGGGCTGCCTATATATGAAGAAGGCAATATAACCATTCGTCCAATATTAATATTTTCAACAGCAGCTCGATTATGTAAATAATCGCGTAAACCAACATATTCCTCAGCTCGCAATTGATTTTGATGTCTTTCAATATATAAAAGTCGATTGCTTTCCATTTTAACATATGCAGCTACAATATATTGTTGACTTAATTTACCTGCTGAATGTATCGCAGAAAAATCATCTCTATAAGCTAATCTATATTTATAATATGAATTAAGGGTCATATTTGTATTTCTATCGTTTCGTGCGGTGTGCATTGTTCATCCACTTTCACCAAATGGAAAAAGTAATGGAAACGTCAATGCATCAACAAATTCATTTTGAGGACTAATGTTTGTAAATGCATGTTGTGCATTTTGTCGAAGAAATACTCTTAGATTTGTTGTAGGTGGTAAACCTTCATTACGAAATTGATAAACGGCTGCAACTTCGTTTACGATTGGCATATCGTATGGTCTATTTTGACGACCTCTAACATTTAAAAATTCTAAGACAATATTTGGTGGATTTACTAAACGTTGTCTTTGCTGTTCCTCGTACACTTCATATAGATGACGGTAGGCTTGAGCAAATGGATTATGACGTTGAAGTATATCCCCTATTTGTTCGATTAATTCACGATTTAAATCATTCGAATTATGAATACGTTGAGCATTTGCTCTATTAGAATCTAAGAAATATACTTGACCGTAGCTTATGTTTTGTGCATTTATATTAATGTCGGAAATGTGATGCACCATTCGACCTTCAATACAATAAACATATGGTCCACGGCCAGGCAAATCACGTCTTTTCGCTTCAATGCTAGCAAATTGAAAAGCGTAATTATATTGTAGAATATTTTCCTTAAAATGTCTAGAATGTTGTTGATCATTATTTAACATTAAATTTTGTAACAAATTAGGAAAAGGTGTTATTAAAGCAGGTAATCTTACTTGTCCATTATTACAACATCCACTATAATATCGGCGTGTATTCAACTCCACTTGAAAATATTTACCCATACAATGTGGACATTGATGTACCATACCACCAATACTATGTAGTACTGGTCTCTGCTGATTACCTGCTTCCAGATAGAATGGATAACGTTGTCTATCTTGGCAATTTCTTGTTAAACGTTCAAAGACCATCGCGTTTAACAATAAAACATCTACTACATTTGCCTCAATATTGTCTCTAGCTACAGGTTCAATAATGTTTGGCTCTTGTTGTTCATTCGGAACAACAACATCATCATCATCACCACCACTCTCTACCATTGTTGTTCCAGGATTTGCGTCATTATTATCATGATCATCGGAAATAGACACAATACATTGCGACGAAGATGAAAACATTGATACGTATTGAGGAGTAGATGCAATATTAGAATTTCTAATTGGAACAATTTTACCACCTTCTTCATCATCGTCGCTACTATCTGGATAAATATTGTGTCTCGGTGGAGGACCGCATATTATTCCGTCTTGTGGTGCTTTAGAAGGTCCAGCAACTTGCAAAGTATGAAATTTTACATTTTTGTTAGAATGTAAACGTTTTTCATCTATAGAAAAGGAGAAAAAAAAAATAAAAATAATGTCCAAAATATTTTATAATTTTTCTATGCTTATTTTTTATCTATTATAATGAAATATAATATACGATTGAACTTATAAATCAATAGTAATCTTTTAATAAATTTTTATGTTATCATAAATATTTGAGAATTTTTTTTTTTGCACTTAAATGATCTATTAGTAAATTTAATAATTAAAATTGAATCCTGCAAGTGTAATACAAATAGGTATGTAATTTGTTATTTTTTCAAAATTAAATCTTTTTAGTTTCTATAATATTATTATTACAAAAAAGCAACATACCTAATACCAATAATAATAATAATAATAAATTAAATCAATATTTTTTTTTGGAAATAAAAAAATACAAAACATTATTATTTATAATATATATAAATTATTGTTTATAATAATTATTATTATCTTTCTACCTTCTTTCTGCACAGCGTCTTGTATCTGTAGTGGTAGAGTTGTACACTGTATCCCTTCTAATAAAGCTGGTTTTTTAGAAGGGCCTGGTATTTGAGATGTATTCACTCTTTTTCCACTCGCCGATACAATTTCAAGCGAAGCATCATCTTAGATGGTGGTGGTAGAGGCAATAATGATTGTGATGATTCTTCTTCTATAATTATAAAAATTAATAATTTAAAAACATTTAAAAAAATTTTTTTTCTCTCAACTTACGTTCGTTAACATTTGAACGTCTTCTATTTAATCCTTTTTTTGGTTTTGTAAACCTCAACTTTCTAGGCATTATCTAAAAATAAAATTTATAATTAATATAATACAGTATTCAGTAGATGATGAATAAACATTTTTAGAAAGCTATTTTTATGGAAATTAGATGAAAATTGCTTATTTCCTAAATTTTTCAAACATGAAATTATAAAGCAAGGTTAAAAATTAAAAATTTTTAAAAAACCTTCAACTACATCAGTATTCTACATTTATAAAAACATAAAATAACTTAAATATAGCACATACCTATCAGATTTTTATAAAATATTTCTTAAAATACCGAAAAACTCTTTCTAACAAAATATAACGCCTATAACGGTTTTCTTGTGAAAAAATCAATAAATAGTTCTTTTATTTTTTTAAAGAAAATAGTAAGTAACCATAAGTAACAGATAATAGCGCGGTAAATTTAAATCATTATTAATTTTTATAAAATAATAATTAGAACATTTTTTTTAATAAACTTTTTTTTAATAGAATAATATTGAAATAATAAATTAAGAAATTTATAATTTTCTATATAGTATTTCTATATAATAGAAGAATATAAAAAATTTAGGAATTATAACCTCAAAAACTTTTTTTTTTTCGGACAGTTCACCAAATAATATTCATATTCATATAATTATAAAGACTTACCGAAAAAAATAACACTATTTTATTTTATTTATAATAAAAGACAAACAACATAAATATTTCAATACAAATTATTTTTCTGTGGTTATAATTTATGACAGCTAATGACTATATTACCATAGAAGATATATCAATATAGAAGTTGCATTCTATGAATATAGAATATGGCAAAGAATTTTACATAATTTAAAATTGGCAAAATTTTGGTTTAAATTTCGATTTTTATTGAGAATATATAATTTGTTTAAATATTTATATTGTAATTTATAATTGTTGAAAACAAATTAATTAATAAATATTTAAAATTAACTCTATGGTTGTTTTCAAATAGTAATCGATAAAAAAAATAGAGTAAGGTACGGCAAAGTTTGTTTATAAAAGAAAATGGCGGAAGCAACCGAAAATTCAGTAAGTTTTATAAATTTTTCTTTAAAATTGATTAAAAAAAGCCAAATTTTTAGCCAGTATAGATGAAACTCTTTAAATATAATGTTATTAGATATCAAAATTTGAAAAAATTATAAATTCAACTTATTCATTTAACATCAAATAAAATTGTAGGTTATAGGCAGCATATACTGCTGCTTAAAAGTGTAAAAGAGCCCCATTGAGTGTATTGTATCAATATTAATTATTTTTAAGTTACTATCTTAGTGTACCCGATGAATATAATATAAAAAACCTCATTTTAAAAAAAAAAAAAATTTAAAAACTTGTTGTGTAGCATAATACTTATATTTATATAGGAACTATCATATTGCAAAAACTACATAAAAAACTTATTATCAACCAATATATTCTTTATTAGAATATAAATTTGTACTAAAATTATTTTGAATTTTTAAATAGAAAAACGCTTCATCAGATAAAGAGATGATTGTAGTAGATGATAATCATCAAAAAGAAAGAAACGAAGGGGGAGAAAGAAGCGAAGGGGAAGAAAGAAACGAATGGGGAGAAAGAAGCGAAGAGAAAGAAAGAAGCGAAAAGGGAGAAAGAGACAGAGAGGGAGGAAGAAAGAAAGAGAGAGGTAGAGGTGTGAGGAATTGGCGAGGGAGGGGGAGAAGAAACAACGGAATAAGAAAAAATGTAATAAAAAAAATTAATAATTATTATATAAGAGATTCAAAAATAAATTTTAACAATTAATTTTTTTTTTCTTAATAAAAATTTTTTTAAAAACCTCTCAAAATCATTTTTCTTTAAAATTCATTAACTATATTGTATTTTATTATAATTTCATTCTTTACGTTGTCGTCTAATGGTTGCAATTTTAGAAAAAAATGTTCAAAATAAGCTTTTTTTTACATGATGATTTTACAGTATAAACTCTTTATGTATTATATTTCAAATCAATTGCAAATTAAATATAAGAAACATAACCTAAAAATAACGTCAAACGGATGATATATATAAATATTCATTTAAAGTTTACTTATCATATTTCTAACTTTTACTTAAAAAAATATATATAATAATAATAATGTAAAAGATTTTTTATGGTGATCTTCTTGTGAAGCAGCAATTAGATTTTTTCTATAACTACTAATCTAAAATCAGTCCAAGGCTATATTTTCTTCAAAATTCCTTTTCAATGAGGGCAATGTTTTGTATTAGCTTTTTTTTGCTGTTAATGTTATCTCTCGCTTGAAGCTCTAAAAAAGAAAAATTTAATATATATAATCTCTAAATGGATCTAATAAACCGTGTTACAAATTCTTCTTTCAAATTAAATCTTGAAATTGAGTCTTAACTTGCATGTAAACAATAGTTGTGTTCGATTGTCCTTTTCTAAAAAAAAATACATCAAATCATAATCTTTTATTTGACAACGTATGTAGTTTTTTTTTGTTGATAATCGATAAAGTTTTTTAACTTTAAAATTTAGTTTCTCTATCATTCGTAAACAGTAATTTTACAAAATTACTGTTTACTGAGTCTTCAACATTTAGATTTTAATCTTAAGTAAAGTTATTTCTTCTCCATCTCTTTCTATCAGATAAAAATTTTCTTTTCGTCATTATCTGAAAACATAAAAGTATAGTATTTTATATACCCTATGACAGAGCAAATAAATAACGGTAATCTCATTAAATCTCCATATAAAAAAACTATAATGATCATTTCAAATAAAAAAAAAATAAATTAAAATCAATAAAAATTTATACAATTTCATGTTCAGAATCTATTCTCTGGCATATTATAGTACTCCAAATCATAACAATTTTTTTACAAATTCCTTGACGAAAATTGATATCAAATAAAAAGTAAAATTACCAATTTGTGAGAGCCTACTGAAGCAATTCGTTACTAACAATAATAATAAAAATAATGTTGTGTTGTGATGAAGCAACAATTATTTTGGCAGTAGAAGATGCAATATCCATATTTTTAAGTTCCAATATTAAACTTATTAGATAAGCTTCCTCCCGTCTAAAAATATATAAAATTAAAAAAAAAAACATTTTAATTGTTTTATTTTCACCTTCTTCTTCGTCAATACTGTCCAGATAACTGGAACATTAAACTGTGTGCTTCTATATTTGGCTTAGATGGTCCAGACACATTCGAATTGATAATGAAACGATTTTGTGTTGTAGCACAACACTCCAGGACTGATTTTTTTGTTTGTTTGATAGACTTTGCAATTGAGAAGAATGCCAGTTTATTCTTCTTTGAACTATGTAAAAAAAATTATATTATTAATAAGCAAAGCAATAAATATTGATTAAAAAACAATAAAAAAGTTTTCCATTATAAAAGTATATCTATAATCTCTATAAAACAATAATAAATTTATTGTTGTGAGGCTTTACCACTTTGATTTAAATCTTCTGAAGGAATGATGTTTGTCAATATTTCAGGCTCTCCACTTATTCCTTCTTCTAATGCTAGAATAATGTTTTGTGAACAATCTTTTCTCCATCTAGAGATCCTTCCTTTTTTTCTGGAAAAAGTTGTAATTATGTCCTCTTCACATTTTCTTTACAATAAGAAAAACATTGACTCATGTTTGCTTATACTCAAAAAGCACGCAGATTGAGAATATACACTAATCACATTCACTAACTGAAAAAAATTAAGCGTTTAGTTTTACAAATCATTTATATTTAAAGTAGTAAATAATATAATAATGTAAATACCTTTTCTAAAAAAGCATCTAGAGAAAGTTTGTTTGCTAGTGATGTTTTAGGTGTCTCCTTCCTTTTTTTCTATCCGATAGTCTTCTTTTCGGCATTTTCTAATGACATATCAAACTTGTCTTGAAATGACTATCGGAAGCAGCTTTAATAGTACCGGCTCAATTATTAATAATATAGACACTAATGTCTCACACAACCAAAACTTGTATCTCTAAAACAGAAAAGTTATTTGAGACGCCGCCGCCCCCATTTGTGGGACTACAAAATACAACTTACCTTGCCTTTTGATGTTATGTACGGTAGACAACGGGCACTGGGTCTACTCTAATCTTGCATAATCTCGTCGGTTTTCGATATAATTGCAGCAATAAATTGCTTTTCTGTCGTCGAATATTATAATAAGGTTATGACAGAATGACATAACCTTTTTGACAATTTTTGACAATTTTGACAGAATATAAAGAATTAGGTCAAAAAATCATTGACCTTAATACTTTAAATTTATATTACATTAATGTTAATTCGTTATTCTATTTCAAAACCCTAAAAAAATATTATTTATATTATATCTCATTGTTATTTTGATAAAATATTGTCTAATGCACGCAGATTTGAATGTGTACACTAACCACATTCAATCTTCATATATTTTGCTTCTCTTCTCTTACTTCCTGGTTTTGTTGTTGTTGTGTTATTACTTCTAGCATCTTAGTGACATTGTCTGTTGGTCGAACTGAAGTTTTAGAAGAATGGAATCTAGAATATCAAATAATTAAGCTATGACAATATTACAACAAACCTATTTTTTATTTCCCTATGTATGTCTTCAGCATCTATCCTTATTTCTAAAGAATCTTGGGTTGACAAACTCCCCAAAATAGCATTCACTTCAAAATAGAGTCTCTCTTCTTCCTGTGCCAATTATTTTCGAAAAGTGTCAGCCCCTGCACGGGTATATCAAAAGCATTGCTTCTCATTTCGATTGAAATATTTTGCCAAAGAGAGTTCTTTAATGTTATCCTATCATTAAATTTGTCATTATAACGTGTTCTTAACTTTAGAAATAGTAGAGTAGCTTGTTTTGTATTGAAATTCAATCATGCTTTGTTTCGAAACATTCTTCAACACGACTCTCACAGTCTAAAGTTTGATCCTTCAATAAGGCCCCATTAACTAAACAAATCAACGTAGTTATCAACGTTTCTGTATATTTAACCTCACTTTTCTAAAAATAAAAAGGAGCTTCGCTATCAACAGCTTTTTTTATCATAAACAACACACAAAACACTGCTTTATTTTCCACCACAATAGGTCAAACTCCTTTTCAGTTTCCAATAAATATATAAAAATCAATCGTCGCTTGACACATGAAAGTATAAAACTTTATACAATCTCTTCTATTACATATCGATTTTAATAAAACCACTTTAGACCTTTTAATAAGTAGGGCCCCATTACTTAAAAGTCCAATTTATTATATTCCAGCTGTATTTTGATGATTCGCCCCCCAAAAAAAAAATACGTCAACAATTTTTGCACACGGCACTTTTTCATCAAGAAAACAAAACAAATCACTACTCCATCATATCCCATCAACATTTTAGCCACATTAAAAGCTTTCGTTTCATTATTTTTCACAATTTTAACGATAAATATTTAAAATGACATAACCAAACAACTTGGAACTGTTACAATTTAGACAGTAAAATGACGAAGTGTCACTGAAAGCCCAGCTTTCAAAGTTTTCTATCTAGAGTGGTTTTTTGGCGAAATGTCCTATCCGTTTACTCTTTTTATCGGTCATTTTTTTGAAAAATTTTTTTTACTTTGAATCTCTCCTACTCCTTTCGGCTAGCACAAAAAAATCCAATTCTTTGCTCAAAACATTACACCGTCACTCTCTTGACAAAGTTTTTTCTCAAATTTCTTACAACATTTAACAATTTCTCCAAATTAATAATACTTTTTCAAGTGTCACTCTTTGCAAGAAAGAGATACTACATCAGCTTTTATTATAGGTGTAAGGAGAGTATGGTTTCGCACCCTCCGGGTGCTTACCTACTCTCTTGAGTAGAGGGTTGCCTACGGCAACGTGTATGAACCTAGAGGGGTTGCCTTCGGCAACCGTAAAATAGACGCAGTTTTTTTTTTTATTAGATTATTGAAAATTTATTTTTTTATTGTAATATTTTTTTATTTATTTCTTTTTGTACTTATTCTACTTTCTCATATCATTGCCTTTGACAACATTTATATAAACCTAGCCCATTATTATTTATCTTGAAATTTATTATTATTTATTTAAAAAATTTTAATTAGATTTTATTAATTATACTTTTTTCTTTTTCTTTTATCTTTCTCATCTTTTTTTTTATACAAAAGCAAGCATATTACCATTTACTAAATTTTTTTTTTATTTTTTTTTGTACTTGTTCTACTCACTCGTATTGAATGTTGCCTGCGGCAACATATAAATCTATTATTATTTATTTTTGAAAATACTTTTACTATTTATTATTATTATAAATTTTTTATTTTTTTCTCATTATTTAGGTGGCGGACAGTCATTTTCGGTTATAAAAATTCTCGTTATAACATTTGAGATCAGATTTTGACATGTTTTCATATTAATATTACTTTAATATTTAAAAATAATATTACTATCTATCATTATTTTATATTATTTATATTATATATATATATTTCTTATTCCTTTTTGTTCTTACTATACTCTCTTATATGTAAAAGGTTGCCTTCGGCAACAATAACACAACAATTTTTTTTTTATAAAAAAATTTTGCATTACATTTTATTTAATATACTTGATTTTTATTCTTCTTTTTCTTTCAAATTTTTTTCTTTCTTTTATTTTAATTTTTTTTTCTTTGTTTTAATTTTTTTTATTTTTATATTATTTTATTATTTTAATAATAATTGTTGTTAAAATTAGAAGAATAAAAACTATAATATATTATAATAATTTATATGAATTTTTTGTTATTCTCTTCTAAAAAAAGTCTTCTATTATTTTTTTTCAAAATTAAAATTCTTATTTTATATATTTATTTTTGTTTCTATTATTATATTTTTTTATTTATTCCTCCTTTTACTTACCTCACTTTCTTATATATATATATATATAAGGTTGCCTTAAGCAACCATAAAACAACCATATTTTATTTTTAATAAAAAGGTTCGTATTACATTTTATTAATTATATACCATATTCTTTCTTTTTTTTTCTATTTGTTTTCCTTTTCTATTTTATTTTCCTATTCTCTATTTAATTTTTTTAAAATATGTAATCATTCAATTACAATCATACATAATCTAAAGAAAAAACCAATAAAAATTATTTATATTTTAGTTATATATCATATATCAAGTTCAAAAAAACAACTACTCTATAGAAATTCGTACATTGAAACTTTTATTTTCTCTTTCTTTTTATTCTTTTTCTTTTTTATCTCTTCAACTTTTTTTTTCGAACTCGTTTTTTTATTTCTCTTCACTTTCTTCTTTTTGATTCTATTTGTTCCTATTTTTATAATGTATTTACTTAATTTTTATTTTTTTTATTTTTATCTTATTTCTCTCTTACATTTTCTTTTTTTGTGTTTTCTAATTTTTTTTATACTATTCTTTTTTTAATATTGTATTATCCATCTATAAACTCCTGATTGTTTAACATTTTTTTTTCCTTATTTATAACATAGTTTTCCAATCTAAACATTTTCTTTTCTATAAATCTTTTTTTCGATTTTTTTTATTCTTTACTTAATTTTATCAATTTTTATTTTTCTACAACAACCATAATTTTGTTTTTCTATACTACTTAAATTATCTTTTCTTTTTTATTATCAACAAATTTATAATTTCTTTTAGTTTTTCTTGATGCTTTTTTTACATAAATCATAGCATATCTTTTAAATTAACATTTTTTAATTTTTAATTTTTTGCAAATTTTTTTTTCCGCACATTTGATTGTCGGAAATTAAATATCAAAGTTTTCAAATTTTTCTTGTATAATTATTAATTAGAAATATTTGTTTAAAATTAGAAACATTTGTTTATAATTAATACAATCAAAAGAAAAATTTTTTTTATTAAATATTTAATTTGGCAACACTTTTAAAAAAAAATTTTTTAATTGCCAAGTTGCAACAATGTAACCGAAAACGTTTGTTTCTTGACAAATATTTGACGTAACTTTCATAAAAAAAAATTAGGTTATATCGTAGCGAACACATTGACATCTTTCAATAATATTGTCAATGTTAAAGATGTGTCACACATAATCAATATTAAGTTGTTGCCATTGTGCACTTTTATTATGAAAAAAATTTTTAAAAAATCTAAAATTTGTTAGACAGAGCAACTACATCGGGTTTTATTATATATTAATAATATAAGATTTCCAACCCAAACACTACTAAACGTGCTTAATAATGTTTTTTTAATTGGCAATACTTTTTAGAGACTTTTTTATTGCACCTATCTGCAACACTGTAACCAAAAACGCCGTTTCTATTTCCTCTTGTTACCAATTTAGATAAACACAAATTCAAAACTTTTCTTTTTTAACTATTAATTATAAAAATTTGTTTGTACAGCATAAAAAGAGCCAAAATTTTTTATCAATATTTTTTTTTTTCAGTTGGCAACACTTTTTATAAATTTTTGAATTGCCTAGTGGCAACACTGTAACCGAAAACACTTTTTTTTAAATATTTGACGTAACTTTTATAAAAAAAAAAGTAGGTTATGTCATAGCAAACATAATGACATCTGTCGGTGTCATAGATTTGTCACTCATTATCAATAGAAAGTTATTATCTTAATACAATTTTAATATAAAATATTTAAGTTTTCCAACTCAAACACTCTTAAAGCTTAATTAAAAGTTTTTTTCCCACATGATGATTTTACAATATAAACTCTTTATATAATGTAAAAGATTTTTTATTGTGGTCTTCTTGTGAAGAAACAATTAGATTTTTTTCTATAACTACCAATCTATAATCAATTCAAGGCTATATTTTCTTCAAAATTCCTTTTCAATGAGAGTAATGTTTTGTTTCGACTTTTTTTTTGTAGTTGATGATATCTCTCACATGAAGCTCTAAAAGAAAGTAGAAAAACCTGAAAATTAATTAAATATAAACTCACACTATTAAACTCTTTTTTTTTATCTATAATATTAACACATATAATCTCTAAATGGACCTATTCAATCAACATTTTTGCACTCATCATTGAGCCCCATTTTTCCATCACTTCACTCCTGAAGTTATAATTTTCTCTTGAAATGACTTTTTAAAATTACATTGAATCTCTTGATGTGATGACTTTATAAATAAAACCCCCATGTTTATTTAATAGATTTAAGCTGTATTTTGGTAGATTTTCGCCAAAATTACGATACGACTGACAGGTTAGACACTGACATTTGTTGATTTTTCTCTACAAAATGCCTTAAAATCTATTAAAAACTGAATACAACCTTTACAAACCATTATCGGTCTTCGGTCTTTCCAAAATAGCCTTTAAACGTTGTTTTCATTTGAAAATTCATTGTAATTTCGATTATATTATAATCTTCTCTTGAAATGACTTTTTTTCTTCCTTGACGAAATTACATTAAATCTCTTGATGTGATGACTTTATAAATAAAACCCCCATGTTTATTTAATAGATATTTTATAGATTTTTGCTGTATTTTGGTAGATTTTCGCCAAAATGACGATACGACTGACAGGTTAGACACTGACATTTGTTGATTTTTCTCTACAAAATGCCATAAAATCTATTAAAAACTAAACACAACCTTTACAAACCATTATCGGTCTTCGGTCTTTCAAAAATAGCCTTTAAACGTTGTTTTCATTTAAAAATTCATTGTAATTTCGATTATATTATAATCTTCTCTTGAAATGACTTTTTTTCTTTCTTGACGAAATTACATTAAATCTCTTGATGTGATGACTTTATAAATAAAACCCCCATGTTTATTTAATAGATATTTTATAGATTTTAGCTGTATTTTGGTAGATTTTCGCCAAAATTACGATACGACTGACAGGTTAGACACTGACAGGTTAGACACTGACATTTGTTGATGAAAATTCTTAGTGATATAGAATCTAGCCATAGTAAGTTTAGACGTTATTATCGCGATTTTGACACACTCCATCTCTTTCTCAAACTCTGCTTTCGATCCCTCCTACGTTCAAGAGGGTTATCAAATTTGAAAAAAATTTTTAGAAATTATTAAAAAAACATTGTAATTTTTAGGATAGCAACTTTTTCATACAAAAACTCATTTAAAAAGGAAAAAATTTTTAAAAAATCTAAAATTTGTTAGACAGAGCAACTACATCGGGTTTTATTATATATTAACGAGAGTATGGTTTTGCACCCTCCGGGTGCTTACCTACTCTCTTGAGTAGAGGGTTGCTTACGGCAACGTGTATGAACCTAGAGGGGTTGCCTTCGGCAGCCGTAAAGCAGACGCACTTTTTTTTTATTAGATTATTGTTTATTTATTTTTTTATTGTAATATATTTTTATTTATTTCTTTTTGTGCTTATACTCTCTCATTTAGATTATTACCTGCGGCAACAATTTGTTATTATTTACCTTTAAAATGAATATTATTTATTATTATATTATATGATTTTTTATTATTTTGTGTTTTATATTACTATATTTTTATTCAATCTTTCTTATGCTTACCCTACTTTCTTACATGTAAAGCAAACATGAAACAACCATATTTTGTATGTATTAAAAATCTTTTATTATATTTTATAAATTATACTTATTCCTTTTTTATTATTTTTCTATCTTTCCCATCTTTTTTTTGTTGTGATAAAGCAAACATATTATTAATTACGATTAAAGCTTTTTTTTTTATTTTTATTGTAATAGTTTCCTACGGCAACATATATAAATCTATTATCATTTATATTTAACAAAAATTTTACTATTCATTATTATTTTATATATTTTTTTCTCATTATATTTTTTTATTTATTTTTTTTGTATTTATCCTACTATCTTATACGTAAACGGTTGCCTTCGGCAACCTTATTTGGATTTTGTTAAAAAAATTTATATCACATTTTCTTCATTATATTTTTTTTTTCTTCTTTTTAATTTTTTTAATTTTCATATTTAATATACTACTATAATTTTTAAAAATAATATTACTATTTATTATTATTTTATATAATTTTTTTCACTTATTATGTATATATTTTTTATTTATTTCTTCTTTTGCTTACCATACTCTCCAATATTGTTGCTTACCATACTTTCTTATATGTAAGATGTTGCCTTCGGCAACAATAAAACAACAATATTTCTTTTTTATTAAAAAAAATTGCATTATATTTTATTTAATATACTTAATTTTTATTCTTCTTTTTTTTCCAATTTTTTTCTTTCTTTCTCTTCTCTTTAATCTCTTCTAAAGCAAGTCTATTTTAATTTTTTTTTCGAAATAAAAATTGTTTGTTTATATATTTTTTGTTGTTTCTATTATTAAATTTTTTCATTTATTCTCCCTTTTGCTAGTTTACTTTGCTCTCTTATATATATAAGGTTGCCTTAGGCAACAATAAAACAACCATATTTTATTTTTATTAAAAAAGTTTGTATTACATTTTATTAATTATATACTTTATTCTTTCTTTCTTTTTTTTTTCTATTTGCTTTCTTTTTCTAATTTTCTCAATTTTTTTCTATTTTTTATTTAATTTTTCTAAAATCATTCAATTACAATCATACATAATCTAAAGAAAAAATCAAAAAAAATTATTTATATTTTAGTTATATATTATATATCAAATTTAAAAAAACGACCACTCTATAGAAATTTGTACATTAAAATTGACAGAAGAACGTTTCATATTTCATGTTAGTTATAAAATATAAATCATTAATATTAAGTGATCACTTTGTATTTTTTAATTGATTATGTTGTAATAATAATTGACAATTGACATCGTATTTTTTTTTTAAATATTTAATTGCTTATATAAAAATATAAAAATAAGTACGTACGATTGAGAAAAACATATATATTCTGTATAGATATACTTTTCGAAAATAATTTTCCACTTCTATCTGATTTTAATTCATTTGTATAAATCTTCTTTCATCGATTGGTCTCAAACACAACTTATTCTCACTTTTCGTATACACAATTATAAATTTTCCTACAACCACAGTTCTATATCTTATATAATATAATCAAAAAGGCTCTTCTAGCCATTCGTATTATATTCCCATATTGTAATAAAGGAAAAAATCTAAAACAGACCAAAAAAGTAAGTGTCTCCTCAAAAATTTTCATCAAACCTTATCTAAAAAAAAAATTATAGACAATGAGATTAAATAATTATTAAACCTACTTTATTTTAAGCTTTTCACTTATATTTTGCAAAAAAACAACACTTTTACACTTAATTTTGTAAAATATGTAAATACTTTTTGAAAATTCTAAAGATAATTAATTTATTATTATATTTTTTTTGTTGCTAACAACAACGATGTCAAAAATATTAGAGTGGTAAATTTAAAATTGTTTTTCATTATTTCCTTTTCAAAGACCACTTTCAGGCATGCTCTATCAATATAAAATTTTAGTATTTAATAAAAAAAAGTCAAAAAACCTACCCAGAGCTTTTCTTTCTATTATTTCTTCTATCTTTTCCAATATAAAAAAGCATTTCAATTAATTTGGGGCTCAATTTTAGAAGAACTATTAACACAAAACCTTTTCTTTCAACCATAACAAATTTATAATAAAGTAAAACTGTCAATTTGACAATTTTTTTTGTGAGCTTTTGATATTTTGGCCGAAACCAAAAAAAAAACCCCTTTCGCCTTTTCGATCTTTGCTTCTAACTTTTTGGTGAGTGCCAATTGTTTATTTAATCAATATTTTAATTGTTTTGAGCTGTATTTACGTAGATTTTCCATTACATTCGCTTCACTTATTTGACAGTTTGGGTCACTAATTTTTCTCTAAAAATGCCTTGAAATCTTTTAAAAACTAAACAAACTTTTATAAATCGTTCAAAAATAGCCTTTAAACGTTGTTTTCATTTGAAAATTCATTGTAATTTCTATTATATTCGCTTCACTTATTTGACAGTTTGGAGCACTAATTTTTCTCTAAAAATGCCTTGAAATCTTTTAAAAACCAAACAAACCTTTATGAATCGTTCAAAAATAGCCTTTAAACGTTGTTTTCATTTGAAAATTCATTGTAATTTCTATTATATTCGCTTCACTTATTTGACAGTTTGGAGCACTAATTTTTCTCTAAAAATGCCTTGAAATCTTTTAAAAACCAAACAAACCTTTATGAATCGTTCAAAAATAGCCTTTAAACGTTGTTTTCATTTGAAAATTTATTGTAATTTCTATTATATTCGCTTCACTTATTTGACAGTTTGAAGCACTAATTTTTCTCTAAAAATGTCTTGAAATCTTTTAAAAAACAAACAAACCTATGCAAATTTTTATCGGTCGCTTCAAAATAGTTTTTAAACAATGTTTTTTTTATCATTTAAATATTTCATTGAATTGTTCTCCCATTAAATTCACACTCCACTCTGTTGACAGTTTGGGGGGCTACAATTTATAAAAACCTTCTTTCTTGACAAAATTACATTAAATCTCTTGATGGGAAACCTTTATAAATAAAACCCTCATGTTTATTTAATAGTTATTTTATAGATTTAAGCTGTATTTTGGTAGATTTTCGCCAAAATTACGATACGACTGACAGGTTAGACACTGACAGGTTAGACACTGACATTTGTTGATGAAAATTTTTAGTGATATAGAATCTAGCCATAGTAAGTTTAGACGTTATTATCGCGATTTTGACACATTTCATCTCTTTCTCAAACTCTGCTTTCGATCCCTCCTACGTTCAAGGGGGTTATCAAATTTGAAAAAAATTTTTAGAAATTATTAAAAAAACATTGTAATTTTTAGGATAGCTACTTTTTCATACAAAAACTCATTTAAAAAGGAAAAAATTTTTAAAAAATCTAAAATTTGTTAGACAGAGCAACTACATCGGGTTTTATTATATATTAACGAGAGTTGGGTCGCGCACCTTCCGGGTGCTTACCCTACTTTCTTGAGTAGAGGGTTGCCTACGGCAACGTGTATAAACCTAGAGGGGTTGCCTTCGGCAACCGTAAATTAAACGCATTTTTTTTTTTTTTTTTTTTATTAGATTATTGATTATTAATTGTTTTTATTGTAATATGATTTTATTTATTTCTTTTTGTACTTTTTTTACTTTTTCATATCATGGTTTGCCTTTGACAACATTTATATAAACCTAGCCCATTATCATTTATCTTGAAATTTATTATTATTTATTTAAAAAATTTTAATTAAATTTTATTAATTATACTTATTTCTTTTTTTTTTATCTTTTCCATCTTTTTTTAATAATAAAGAAAGCATATTACCATTTACTAAAATTTTTGTTTTTTTATTTTTTTTTGTACTTGTTCTACTCACTCGTATTGAATGTTGCCTGCGGCAACATATATAAATCTATTATTATTTATTTTTAAAAATACTTTTACTATTCATTATTATTTTAAATTTTTTATTGTTTTCTCATTATTTAGGTGGCGAACAGTCATTTTCTGTTATAAAAATTTTCGTTATAACATTTTAGATCAGATTTTGACATAATGTTTTCATATTAATATTACTTTAATATTTAAAAATAATATTACTATCTATCATTATTTTATATTATTTATATTATATATATTTTTTTTATTCCTTCTTGTTCTTACTATTCTCTCTTATATGTAAAAGGTTGCCTTCGGCAACAATAACACAGCAATTTTTTTTTATAAAATAATTTTGCATTACATTTTATTTAATATACTTGATTTTTATTTTCCTTTTTTTTTTCAAATTTTTTTCTTGCTTTTATTTGTATTTTTTATTCTTCGTTTCAATTTTTTTTATTTTCATAATAATTTTATTACTTTAATAATATTTGTTATTAAAATTAGAAGAATAAAAACTATAATATATTATAATAATTTATATAAATTTTTTCTTATTCTCTTCTAAAGCGAGTTTTTTATTATTTTTTTTCAAAATTAAAATTGTTATTTTATATATTTTTTTTGTTTCTATTATTACATTTTTTTATTCATTCTCCCTTTTTCTTACCTTACTCTCTTACATTAAGGTTGCCTTCGGCAACCATAAAACAACCATATTTTATTTTTATTAAAAAGGTTCGTATTACATTTTATTAATTATATACTATATTCTTTCTTTTTTTTTCTATTTGTTTTCCTTTTCTAATTTATTTCCCTATTTTCTATTTAATTTTTTTAAAATATGTAATCATTCAATTACAATCATACATAATCTAATGAAAAAATCAATAAAAATTATTTATATTTTAGTTATATGTCATTTATCAAATTCAAAAAAACAACTACTCTATAGAAATTCGTACATTGAAACTTTTATTTTCTCTTTCTTTTTATTCTTTTTCTTTTTTATCTCTTCAACTTTTTTTTTCGAACTCGTTTTTTTATTTCTCTTTACTTTCTTCTTTTTGATTCTATTTGTTCCTATTTTTACAATGTATTTACTTAATTTTAATTTTTTTTTCAATTTTTTTTATTTTCGTTTTATTTCTCTCTTACGTTTTCTTTTTTTGTGTATTCTAATTTTTTTTATACTATTCTTTTTTTTATATTGTATTATCCATCTATAAACTTCTGATATTTTAACATTTTTTTTTCCGTATTTATAACATAGTTTTCCAATCTAAACATTTTCTTTTCTATAAATTTTTTTTTCGATTTTTTTTATTTTTTACTTGATTTTATCAATTTTTATTTTTCTACAACAACCATAATTTTGTTTTTCTATACTACTTAAATTATCTTTTTTTTTTTATTATCAACAAATTTATAATTTCTTTTAGTTTTTCTTGATGCTTTTTTTACTTAAATCATAGCATATTTTTTAAATTAACATTTTTTAATTTTTAATTTTTTGCAAATTTTTTTTTCCGCACATTTGATTGTCGGAAATTAAATATCAAAATTTTCAAATTTTTTTTGTATAATTATTAATTAGAAACATTTGCTTAAAATTAATACAATCAAAAAAAAATTTTTTTTTAATAAATATTTAATTTGGCAACACTTTAAAAAAAAAATTTTTTAATTGCCAAGTTGCAACAATGTAACCGAAAACGTTTGTTTCTTGACAAATATTTGACGTATCTTTCATAAAAAAAAATTAGGTTATTACGTAGCAAACACATTGACATCTTTCAATAATATTGTCAATGTTAAAGATATGTCACACATAATCAATATTAAGTTGCTGCCATTGTGCACTTTTATTATGAAATTTAAGATTGCCAACCCAAACACTACTAAACGTGCTTAATAATAATTTTTTAATTGGCAATACTTTTTAGAGTATACTGTTTAGAGTATACAATACTTTCACATTAATTTTTTTCTATTTTCTATTCAATTTTCCCACAATATGTAATCATTCAATTACAATCATACATAATCTAAAAAAAAAATCTATAAATTTTTTTTTTATTTTACTTATATTTCAAATTCAAAAAAACAACCACTCTATAGAAATTTGTATATCAAAATTGACAAAAAAACGTTTCATATTTCATGTTAGTTATAAAATATAAAGCATTAATATTAAGTGATCACTTTGTATTTTTTAATTGATTATTATGTCAACAATAATAATTGACAATTGATATCGTATTTTTTTTTAAATATTTAATTGTTTATTTAAAAATATAAAAATAAGTACGTACGATTGAGAAAAAAATATATAGTCTGTATAGATATTTTTCCAATAAAATTTTCCATTCCCATTTTATTTTAATTCATTTATATCAATCTTCTTTCATCAATGGGTCTCAAACACAACTTAACCTCACTTTTCATATAAACAATTATAAATTTTCCTACAACCACAGTTCTATATCTTATATTATAATATAATCAAAAAGGTTCTTTTAGCCATTCGTGTTATATTACCATATTATAATAATCTAAAAAAAAATCAATAAAAGTTATTTATATTTTAGTTATATATTATATATCAAATTGAAAAAAAACAAACACTCTATATAAAATTCTACATTAAAATTAACAGAAAAACGTTTCATATTTCATGTTATTTATAAAATATAAAGCATTAATATTAAATGATCACTTTGTATTTTTTAATTGATTATGTCAACAATAATAATTGACAATTGACATCGTATGACACATGTCAAACTTTTTGACATTCTTATTGATTTTTTAATGTTAAAAATCGGTTTAAGGTTAGGTTCGACGATGGTGACAGTCTGACAGATGGGTTTACTTATTATTGTAGAATTTGAAAAGTTACGAAGAAGTTTTATTCATTATCCTGGTAAGAGCAGATGTATGACTTTTAATTGTGATTAATGAAGTAACACTGGATTTTCAGGTGTAATAGGGGCCTGTTGATGGGTGTCATATCAACATTAAAGGGCATATAGATCAACATGATAGTTATGCAGACAGATACATGTCACATTCTATAAATCTAATGAGAATTTGTAACTCTAAGAAAATTTTCACTTATGTTTTCATCGGTTTTCCAGGTTCAGCTCATGATGCGAGAATAAAAATAATTTTACATTAAAAATTACTTATGGCACTTATCTTATGTTTTAGGTGTTTGCCAATTTAATCTTTGTAAGGAATATTGAACGATTTGGAAAACATAGATATTTTCCCAACGATGATTACTATGTGATAGGAGAGAGTGCTTTTCCATTATCAAGTTGGCTAATGAAACCATACAGAGATGCAAGGACATGCATTCAAAGACACCACAATTATATATTAAGTGCAGACAGAGTTTGTATTGAACATTGAACTTTTGGCATTTTATTGGGAAGATGGAAACGACTTCAGTTTATAAACACCCCTACTTCATATCAAAAGCTATTGAAGTCGTCACTGTTGCATGTGTGTTACACAATTTTTGTTATTTAAATAATGATTTATGGGAGGGTGCATTTTTTGATTATAACCAATTAGAGGAAGAACAGTATAATCCTAGATTAGAGATGAATTTAGGGGTAATTAAAAGGGATCGTATTGCCGCAGATTTAATGTAAAAAAAATAAAATAAAAATTGACATATATATATCTTTTTATTTATAAAACGCTAACGTAACTATCTACATAACAAAAATAAAAGAGATTTTCTGGGTAAAATAATAGGCAAACAATCTTACGATTATCGGCTCTTTGTAACAATTGAAAAAGACTTTCTCTCTGTTCATTGTGAACAGCTATAGCATTTTCTAAAATCTTCATATATTTTGCTTTCTCTTCTCTTACTTCCTGGTGTTGTTGTTGTTGTGTTATTACTTCTAGCACTTTAGTGACATTGCTTGTTGGTCGAACTGAAGTTTTAGAAGAACGGAATCTAAAATATCAAATAATTATGACAATATTACAACAAACCTATTTTTTATTTCTCTATGTATAGAAGTTGATAAATTACAACTTGCTCCTGACTCATTCTCAGTATCAACGCTTCTGATATCTATTTGCCCTTGTCTAGAAGTTGATGAACAGCTTGCTGAATGCTTTTGTCTTCATTTTAATATAGCAACATACAACTCATATTAAGATACTCAATAAAATATTGATAATAAAGACAATATCATGTTGTAAAATTTTTCAATTTAAGAGGGTGTCTCTCTTCATCGCGGCCTTGTGCTTTCATATCTTACACTAATCACATTCAAGCCATCCATTTAAACTGAAAAAAATTAAGCGTTTAGTTTTACAAATCATTTATATTTAAAGTAGTAAATAATATAATAATAATGTAAATACCTACATATCTTTTCCAAAAAAGCCTCTTGCAATTAATTGAAAGACTTTTGTCTTTCTAAATTCCATCTTCCATTTTCTAAATATTTGAAGTTGACCTTGTCCTTACTCCCCAAAATAGTATTTATTTCCTCAAAATAGGGGAAAAATCTTCTTTCTGTGCCAGTTGTTTTCATACTTTTCATATAATTCATGTAACTTTGTTGCAAATTAGCGAATTTTTAAAGGGTTTTTAACCTTAGAAATAGTAGAGTAGCTTGTTTTGTATTGAAATTCAATCATGCTTTGTTTCAAAACATTCTTCAACACGACTCTCACAGTCTGAAGTTTGATCCTTCAATAAGGCCCCATTAACTAATCAAACCAACGTAGTTATCAACGTTTCTGTATATTTAACCTCACTTTTCTAAAAATAAAAAGAAGCTTCGCTATCAACAGCTTTTTTTATCATAAACAACACACAAAACACTGCTTTATTTTCTACCACAATAGGTCAAACTCCTTTTCAGTTTCCAATAAATATATAAAAATCAATTGCTTGACACATGAAAGTATAAAACTTTATACAATCTCTTCTATTACATATCGATTTTAATAAAACCATTTTAGACCTTTTAATAAGTAGGGCCCCATACTTAAAAGTCCCATTTATTATATTCCAGCTGTATTTTGTTATGATTCGTGAGATTTTCGCCCCCCAAAAAAAAAAAGCGTCAACAATTTTTGCACACGGCACTTTTCCATCAAGAAAACTAAACAAATCACTACTCCATCATATCCCATCAACATTTTAGCCACATTAAAAGCTTTCGTTTCATTATTTTTCACAATTTTATAACGATAAATATTTAAAATGACATAACCAAACAATTTAGAACTGTCACAATTTAGACAGTAAAATGACGAAGTGTCAGTGAAAAAGCCCAGCCTTCAAAGTTTTCTATCTAGAGTGGTTTTTTGGCGAAATGTCCTATCCGTTTACTCACTTTCGCGGTCATTTTTTTGAAAAATTTTTTTTACTTTGAATCCCTCCTACCCCTTTCGGCTAGCACAAAAAAATCCAATTATTCGCTCAAAACATTACACCGTCACTCTCGTAACAAAGTTTTTTCGCAAATTTCTTACAACATTTAACAATTTCTCCGAATTAATAAATAATTTTTCGAGCGTCACTTTTGCAAGAAAGAGATACTACATCAGCTTTTATTATAGGTGTAACGAGAGTATGGTTTCGCACCCTCCGGGTGCTTACCCTACTCTCTTGAGTAGAGGGTTGCCTACGGCAACGTGTATAAACCTAGAGGGGTTGCCTTCGGCAACCGGTAATATAAGCGCACTTTTTTTTTTTTTATCAGATTATTGTTTATTTATTTTTTTATTGTAATATATTTTTATATATTTCTTTTTGTACTTTTTCTACTTTCTCATATCAACGTTTGCCTTTGACAACATTTATATAAACCTAGCCCATTATTATTTATCTTGAAATTTATTATTTTTTATTTAAAAAAATTTAATTAAATTTTATTAATGATACTTATTCTTATTTCATTATTTTTTTCTTTCTCATCTTTTTTTTTTTTAATACAGCAAGCATATTAGCATTTACTAATTTTTTTTTTATTTATTTTTTTGGTACTTGTTCTTACCATACTCTCTTATATGTAAAAAGTGGCCTTCGGCAACAATAAAACAACAATTTTGTTTTTATTAACAAATTAAAATTAATAAAATTTATGTAGTAAAGCAATTTAGTAGTATTGTAAAAAAAATTTTATTTTTTTAATTGTTGATGTAATTTCCACATCACCTTTGAGGTAAAAATTCTAATGCGTTACTTTTTTTTTATAGATATTTATAACAGAGAAAGTTCGCCAATAGCCCTATATAAACTCTGTTGAATTTTACAAATAGTCGATTATATTCAAAAAAAAAAAAGACCATCAAATTCAACAATAGTTTAATATATTGTAACAATATATGTATATGTTTTTGTATGGAGCTTTTTTTAGACTAATATATAAATATGTGTCAATACTATGAAAATGTTTCATGTTTAGAGACGACAATGTTTTTATATAATATATAGCCATTGATTAGCATCAACATAACAAATAATACTTGATTGTATAAATTATTAAACTATATTTTATGATTTAATAATGTTGACGTTTTTAATTGAATATAATATATTTATAATCGACCAATTGTATAGTTTGAGTTTGTATGAATTATTGAATATAGTCACAAAAAAACAAAAAAAGTAGTTTAATATATCGTAACAATATTAATGTATATGCTTTGTATGGAGCTTTTTTTTGACTAATATATACAAATGTGTCAATACTATGAAAATGTTTCATGTTTAGAGACGACATTGTTTTTATATAATATATAGCCATGGATTAGCATCAACATAACAAATAATACTTGATTGTTGAAAAATCATTAAACTACATAATGTATAATTGTTTTAATAATTTTTTAATTGTGATTAATTTTTTTTCAAGTGATTAAATCTTTTCAAAACTCAATTGATTTACAAAATTTCATTATAAACAATATTTTTAGTATAGATATTTGTATTCTCGTCATCAGGCAAAAGACGACCTTGAGTGGCAGTATTTTCAATAAATACTGAAATATCAGAAAATTGTCGAACTCGCGAAAATGCAACATATAATTGACCATGAGCAAAAACTGAATTTGGCAAATAAAGTGATACATGATCATAAGTTTGACCTTGTGCTTTATTAATTGTTAATGCATAAGCGAGACGAACAGGAAACTGTCTTCGACGAAATTGAAATGGTAAATGTGTATTCGAAGGAATAAAATCAATTTTAGGTATTAAAACAAATTGATTTGTTAATCTATTACCATCATTCGATACAATTTGACCTTTAATATAATTTTGGCCCAAAAATTGTACAATTAAACGCGTCCCATTACACAATCCTTTACGAACATTTAAATTACGTAAAAGCATAACTATTGCACCAACTTTTAATTCTAAACGATGTGGTGGTAGACCACTTGGTGTTAAAGCGTTTAAAAATTCAGGTTGATAATTAGCCGCTTCTAAAATTATTGCATCATTAGCATCATTCGGCTCTATACTATCAACACTATAATAAATTTTTATTGAACCATTAATTTTTTCTAATAAAACTTTCTTATTAATTCGATCACATGTCTCATTTAATGGTGTTAAAATAACACTTTTCAATGGAGCATTAGATCTTAAAAGAGCATTACCAAAGCATGAATTAATTAGTTGATTATAATTTTGAACGATCCATTGCTCCGGTATTTGAATAATACTATATTGATAATTGGGCAAATGTGGTAATCGATCATTGCCTAAATTTAAAAGCCATTGAGAAAATTCAACTTGTTCTGGCAATACACGAACATTAATTGTTAAAGAAAATTGTTGAAAATGATTCCATAATTGTGCCGATTTAACACAGGCTGCAACAATTTGATTTTGTGTCCCAGGATATGGTACAATTGGAAGACATTGTTTAAAATCTCCACCAACAATTACTGTTTTCCCACCGAATGGAAGATGTGGTGTGCGACAAAGAAATCGTAAAATTTCATCAATCTTTTGAAAGGCCATCGCAGTAACCATACTTATTTCATCCCATACAATTAATTTTACTTGTCGCAATATTTCAGCATATGAACTTTCAATTCGAATACTTGATGTACTCGTCTCTAAAAGTGGAACAGGTAGCTTAAATGTTGAATGAACAGTTTTACCACCAATTAATAATGAAGCAGCTAACCCTGTCCAAGCCATTGCTAATACTTTAATTTCTTGTCCTCTCGCATAACTGATGATTGTATTATAGAGAAAGCTTTTACCAGTACCAGCAGGACCGTCTAAATAAAATAAATAATTCATTTGTAATAAATTATTATCATTATTATTATTATTGATAGATGTTAAAATATTATCGAAAATGTGTCTTTGTTCAATATTTAATTGATTAAGCCAAATAGCACTTTGTTGTTGTTCAAATGCAACATCAATACGATTATCATCTGCATCAACATCATTATTATTATCGTCATCATTATTATCTAAATAGATGGCAAGTGGTTCAGGTAATTTAAAATGTGCTAAAGTTAAACCATGTACATTTAATAATATTTTCAATTTATATAATGTACGGTTTTCAGCTTCAATTACGTCCAAACCATTTCTTGTAAAGTCTTCCATTAAAGCATCACGAAATTCGTTCCATAATGCCAAAGGATCTAAGACAGTACAAAACGCTAAAATTGTAACAAACATTTGTCGCAATTGATTAGGCATTTGTTGTTCGCCAGCTTCACGAAGAGCTCGTTGCCATTCCATATCTTCATTAAGAAGATTTCGTCTACTACATGCTTCAGCATATGTTGGACAAATTTCACCATCAACAGTACGAACATCTTCAAAAGATGTTGCACCTCGTACATGTAATAATAGAAGACGAAGAAAATATAATTCTCTATTTCGTATACTAACACTATACATTCTAGCAAGTGTAGTAGAACGATTTCTTTGACGTGGACGCCATTCTCGTGCTCTATCAATCCATGTAAAATTTGGTGAAATTTCTACATATAGATATTGTCTCGAATTGTAGAGATTATTTCGATTCAATGTAAACCATTCGGTTAACATTGTTCTTCAATAGAGATCAAGACGTTCGGGAATGGTTAGATCATTCTCTCGAAAAATAACATTTTGTCGTTCCTCTAAATGCACTGGCAAACGTATAACTGTATGTGTACTATCATGTAATACAAAATCATTAATACGCCATGCAGCTTCCGATGGTGATATATAACGGGCATTAAGATATTCTTCTACCTCATTATAATTACCTTGAATTTGATGAGGTGATAATGATCGATTTTCATCAACATTTATTTCATTATTATTTTTTTTTTTTTTTTTTGCGTTGAGGAGGGGAAAATACGTTACGTACACCCAAGACAAAATAATCTTGGGTAGTGTGGGACTCCTCCGGCTTGACGGTATTGCCGGCCCTACCCACTAAAAACCACCTCCTCCTCTGTCCAACAGGATTAACATCCCAATTACTGGATAGAGATTTAAGCCGAGACTTTGTAATATTTATCATTTATTGCATTCACACAAAAACTTATTCAACACGCCGTTAAATGTCATCCATTTGAATAGATTTTATCGCTTTTTTTGTGCATTTAAAAATGTCGATTTTTAAATGTGCTGCGTTACCGTAATGACATATATTGTAAAGCGGTGAATGTTTTAAGACGTCCGTTCGTGGCGTAGGGAGATAAAAGACGCATTTCTCATATCGAGCATTAGCTGAACGTGAATTGAAGTAGAAACAAATTTTAGATAAGATATCGGAACAGTCGTATTCCGCACTAATTAGTTTTTGCAAGAAAATAATACACTGTATTTTAAACCTGTGCTCTAGGCTTGAAATCGAAAATTTTTGCAATAGTAGGCTTTGTAAAACCCCTCTTTCGGGATAAACACCGTTTTCTCTAAAACATGCATATTTTAAAAATCTACGCTGAACTCTTTCCAGACTGGCGATTGCCCCTGCATGGTATGGAAACCAAACAATTGCGCCGTATTCTAGCTTAGTGCGGACATACGAAATGTAAATGCTAATAATAGTTGATGATTTTGTGAAATCTTTGGAGTTACGAGCGATAAATCCATAAAGTTTCATAGCAGAGTTAACAATCATATTAATGTTGGGGTTAAAAGTCATCTCAGGATCAAAAAGAACTCCTAGATCTTTCACTGTGTCAGGCCTTTGTAAAGTAACATTGTTTATTTTATAAGGAAACAAAATCGGTTTTTTCTTTCGACCATAAGTCATAACACTGCATTTGTTCACGTTTAACTGCAGGTCGTTAACTAAACACCAATTCTCTACTTCTGATACATTCTTCTGCAGTCTAGCACAGTCCTCAAAAGACGATATTACACTGAATAATTTCAAATCATCTGCGTACAAAAGGCAGTCAACACTTAAACAGTTTACAATGTCATTAATAAAAACATTAAACAGCAGTGGCCCCAAGACAGAGCCTTGGGGAACACCCGAAGTAGGATTAAAATAATCAGAGCTGTATCCATGGAGGAAGATAAATTGTTTTCTGTTACACAGATAGGATTTGAGAAATTTAACTAGACAGGGAGAACAACCAAGACTAGACAGCTTAAATAGTAACAGTTGATGATCGAGCTTATCGAAAGCCTTTGAAAAATCAGTGTAGATTGCGTCGCATTGTCTTCCTATATCAACGGTTTCTGAGACAAACTGTGTGAATGCGCAGAGATTTGTAATTGTAGACCTTCCCGGAATAAACCCGTGTTGATATTGGGTTATGTGATTTTTTATTTGGAAAAAAAGACGATTGAAAATGACCCGTTCAAAAATTTTAGCAAAATTGTCCATTATTGATATAGGACGATAGTTCTCACCATTAGCTCGATCACCACCTTTAAACAATGGTATAACTTTAGATACCTTCCAAGCATCCGGATAGATTCCCTGTGCAAGCGAAAGATTGAATAATATTGTCAGAGGCTCTGCAAGAAATGATGAAATTTTTTTAATAAAAAACGCAGGAATCACATCCGGCCCAGCAGTGTGTTTAGCTTTGAGACTAAGAAGAGTTTCCAAAACTTCATCTTCATTCACAGAATTGACAAATATATTGAAGGAAGTACCGGCACTGTCTGAAGTGTTATGTGCAGCATTTTTGTTACAAGATGAGTTATTGTATACGGAATTGAAAAGCGTTGCAAATGAGTTAACAATTGCAGCGTGACCTCTAACTTGTTGATTATTAAATACCATATTATTAGGAATATGTGTACCTTTTTTCTTTGATTTAATAAACTTCCAAAATTTATTGGAATCACTCGATATGTCGGACTCAATTTTGCGTACATAATTTTTGTAGGAAGCGCTAATAGCATTTTTGATAAGTCTTCTCAAGTTTTTAAATCTAACATGATCACCAGGATTTTTGAGGTACTTGAGCTTTTTGTGCAAGTTGTGTTTAGTCTTGATGTTTTTGATAATTTTCGATGTGAACCAAGGTGGGTAGTTATAAGTTCTTAATTTATTTTGTGGAACGTGAGAGTCAAACAGATTATTCAATTTGCTATAGAATAAACTACAAGCAGTGTTTACGTAGGAACAGTTAGACAAATCTGTCCATGAAGTTGAGGATAAATCCTCCAACAACGACTCAAAATTAGTTTTATTAAAGTTATAGCTAGAAACGGAGCATTTAGGCGATAAATATTTGTTTGCTACCCTAAAACTTTCAACAGAAATGGAAAGACTTGGATGATAAGGATCTTCTGGAACCATTGGATGCTCATCTCTGTTCACTATACAAATTGTATTAGATAAAACTAAATCAAGTAAGCGCTGCTGAAAGTTTAGAACCTGATTGGATTGCTCCAAATCTAGCACACAACTAAGATGAATTAAAGAAGTTACATTGTTCTTAGATCTGCTTGCTATAGCATAACTACTATAATCGGGGACATTGAAATCTCCTACCAGTAATAACTCAGACTCATAAACAAACTGCAGCGAAAGGATAAAGTCAACAAAGTCACTATATATAAGATCCTGCATGCCAGGAGGAACGTAGACCCCAAAAATGTATAGTGTTTTTTTAGA
The DNA here is from genome assembly GCA_947359425.1 of Lagria hirta. Taxonomy (NCBI): domain Eukaryota; kingdom Metazoa; phylum Arthropoda; class Insecta; order Coleoptera; family Tenebrionidae; genus Lagria; species Lagria hirta. Next base: position 7,236,753 of record OX375801.1, on the reverse strand, counting down.
AAAGGAAAGTTTAACGCACACTAAATCGATCCCTATTAGGTTATTTGGATATAAGTGATCCAAATCCACTAAGGTTGACAATATAGACGATTCAACTGCTATCAACACCCCCCCTCCTCTTGAAGTGTTTGTCCCAGCAAAATTGCGATCTTTTCTGTACACTGAATATTTTGACATAAACAGCTCATCATTACTGACATTTTGATGAAGCCAAGTCTCTGAGAGAATAATGACGTCATATTCACCCAGCGAGGCTGATCTGTAGAAGAGACTCACTTTAGTATTAAGTCCACGAACGTTCTGATAGTAAATTGACAAGCAGTCATGAGATAATAACTCTGGTGAATTAACGAGTACGATTTTGCTCGGGAGGGTATGAGAAAGGATAGTATTTTCCTTGCAATCAAAGTTTGAACTCACTATTGAACCAGTTTCAGAAACAAAAGTAGAGACTTTAGTTAGCTGCTATTTTGAAATAAGAAAATCTTGTTTCAGTTTTTCAAGACAATTAATGTAAGTGGGACATCTTGTGTCCCAAGCAGCATGCTCAGTACTAATGGTTGAGTTTTTAGACTGATTCTCACGAACACAGTTAATACATTTAAGAGTGGTTGCAACACAAGACTTAACATCATGATCTAAACTGCATCTTGGACATGAAATGTGCTTTGTACATCTTGCAGAGGTATGATTTAATTCGTTACACCTGAAACATCGCCTAACTTGTAACGCATTGTAAACCGTGCAATAATCATAGCCAACGAATAAACCCATATCCTTCATCATGCTATCATAAGTAACTTTATCAATTTCAAGAATTGCTTGGTACACATTTAGATTTTTTTTAGTTGGGAATGTTTTTATGACTTTGCATGTTGAGTTTAAATTAAGCGCAGAAGAATTCGTGCTTACTCCGTGTTGTACCAGATCAGCTAGGTCTTCGTTATTGTAGGTTTGTGTAATACCTACTATTTTTACACGAGGTAATAAACCCTTTACTTCCCTAACTTCATAACCATCAGCAAGCTTTTCTGCTGCTAGCTTTTTTAAACGCAGGTTGTCGTCGTTAGAAGAGCACCCTATCAGCACACCGCCATTTTTAACATCTTTTACTTTTTGTATTTTTAACTGTGAATCAACAGGATTGAGATTCTTATTAAGATCAGCTCTAGTTAATTTGTTACATTGCGTCGGATTCTTCGGCTGTATGATTATAGCAGAGTTAGTTGCGTTTTTTAAGATCTGAGAATAAGAAAAAGAAGACCTATCTCTTTGAACTCTCTGAGATTCTAAGCCATTATTTGCATTAAACACAAATAAGTCATGCTTGAGAGTGTCAAAAACACCGTTAAATTTGGCTAAAAACTCGTTATACTTAGTGTCTAGGAATTTCATCAAGCCGTCATTGTCTACAGAAAAACAGCGGGTGACACAATCCACACATTTCCAAGATAATCCGGAGTGAGAGAGTATATTGTTATAAATATCAATTGATAGCTTGACACATTTTATATGAAAACTCCTGTTACATATACCAGAACATTGTAAGAAAAAGTTACTATTTGCTTCAGGTGACAACGCCTCGTGGCATACTCCACAAGAAGTAGTCATGACTATTACGGAACAGCACGTTTATTGAGTTCAGTGCCTAAACTGCAGCTTTTACGACAAGTTTATCGATACTAATAAAATTAGCAACAATTAGGAAATTGGAACACAGCCAATTATTATCAGCGCCAGCTGACACCTTATCAGTGAGGCCACTGATAAAGAAAATAAAGAAAAATTGGAACCGTGACCTTTATAGCATTTATAGAGCAACTAGACAATTCACCTAACTCCAAACAGCCAAAAAAACAATGCACTCACCTTAGCAAGGCAGAATCTCACCAAAACGCGATTTAAAAAGTCTCAAAAACACCACCAAAATGCAGAAATTCACCCGATAGCAAACACCACATGCATTCACGGCTATGATAATTTTAAAGTTACTAAAATATGTGATACTCTTTCTTTTCGGATAGCTCGGTGGAGATAACTTTGTCTTTGAGAAAGAAAACAACAATTCTTTTAAAGGTTATTTATTTGATTTACCACCCTGTATAATGATTTATGTACAATATTTATATGAGCCGGCTGCCTCGGGAAGTGCTCTACGGCCCTGTTTGAAATAAAAATGATTATTCGGTAGGATAGTTTCTTTGGCGGTTGATCGGTGGGGCGGTAAGTCAATCCCTGAGAAGACCCCTGGTAATTTCCGAAGAGGTATTCTCGGTGGGAGTGGGAACGCTCTGGTTAATGCTCAAGAGTGTTCTCGTAGACGGTATATTGAAAGGACGGTGAATCGGTAAGTCAATCCCTGAGAAGCCCTCTGGTAATTTCCGAAGAGGTATTCTCGGTGGGAGCAGGAACGCTCTGGTTAATGCGCTAGAGTGTTCTCGTAGACGGTATATCGGTAGGACGGTGAATCGGTATAACGGTAAGTCAATCCCTGAGAAGCCCTCTGGTATTTTCCAAAGAGGTATTCTCTCTGGGAGCGGGAACGCTCTGGTTAATGCGCAAGAGTGTTCTCGTAGACGGTATATCGGTAAAACGGTAAGTCAATCCCTGAGAAGCCCTCTGGTATTTTCCGAAGAGGTATTCTCTCTGGGAGCGGGAACGCTCTGGTTAATGCGCAAGAGTGTTCTCGTAGACGGAGAGGGATAGGGCGGTAGGTTGCTCCCTGAGAAGACCTCTGGTAATTTCCGAAGAGGTATTCTCGGTGGGAGTGGGAACTCTCTCGGTTAATGCTCAAGAGTGTTCTCGTAGACGGAGAGGGATAGGGCGGTAGGTTGCTCCCTGAGAAGACCTCTGGTAATTTCCGAAGAGGTATTCTCGGTGGGAGTGGGAACTCTCTCGGTTAATGCTCAAGAGTGTTCTCCTTGATGCCTGCAACAGCTCGGGTTTTTATAGGAATTGGCATGTCCCAAGTCGTCTGCGCATAGTAGAGTGGGGTTTAGACGCGCGCGTCTTTGACTGAAGTAGGGAGCAGCGTGCGTCTCTGACTGGAGAAGGGAGAAGCGTGCGTCCCTGACTGGAGAAGGGAGAAGCGCGCGCTTCTGTTGATAATCTCAGCATTCGGCAGCGTTTGCGTGGACTGCAAATTTGATGAAAAAATGTTTTGTTTCCATCCATCTTCTAAATTAAAATCACTTCATTACACCCCCCCCTTACTTAAGATTATTTTCTTGTTCTAAAAAAATAAATTATAACTATTCTAACACACAAAAAAAAATCTCTCTTTGCAGTCTAGTAGAAAATAAATAAATCTTAACAATCCAAAAAAAGAAAATCCGTTTCTGCCGTTCAAAGTCACAAGGTCACTTTAAAATGTTAGTGTCCGGGCCACTGAACTTCGACACTCCATCGGCCGGGATGGAATGGTAACCCATCGGTACCCTCCATCTGTCGTTGCTAACCGAAGTCTTATTACGTTCCTCTTCGATATTTCGAATACGTAATAATGCCATATCGACACCTTTAAAAATATATTTATATAAATATTTAACTGTTTTTAAATTGCCACACGCTTCAACATTAATGTGACATTTATATTTATATAAACAATATGGATTATAAGGTGCAATCCATTGATTATTCAATACATGCGGACCTTTTACAATCGACATACTTTATTGTATGTCGGCGTCTATAATGAATTCTACCATTTTCAGTAATAATTGTTTCATTTGAAGATTGTTTTGGAAATGTTTTACTACATTTTCCATCAACCATACAGATTGCATTATTATTAAATTGTGGTCCACATGGTCCATGTACCATATGAGTTTTTACCAATTCATATAATTCGGGTTGACGAATTGGATCTGGAATTTCAGCTGAAACTAATAAATCAACTCTCTCTGGTTCTAACATTCGATCTTCATGTCGTAAAATTATTAGAATATGTGCATGTGGTAAACCTCTTTTTTGAAATTCAATAACATGAATTCATCCAAGATGAATTCCAAAGATATGATTTTCCAAGATATCACTCATGAATGCTTTTAATTTCATTTGAAATACTCGTGCAATAACCATCGGATGATCATTAGATTGAGTATTATGTGGAATCGCATTCACAATTTCATTCCATTTAGGATTACATGTAAATGTAATAAAAAGTGATGGATATCCTAAAGTTGTAACCATGGACATAGCATCTTGAAATCTTTGCTGTTGACTTCGTGGGCTGCCTATATATGAAGAAGGCAATATAACCATTCGTCCAATATTAACAGCAGCTCGATTATGTAAATAATCGCGCAAACCAACATATTCCTCAGCTCGCAATAGATTTTGATGTCTTTCAATATATAAAAGTCGATTGCTTTCCATTTTAACATATGCAGCTACAATATATTGTTGACTTAATTTACCTGCTGAATGTATCGCAGAAAAATCATCTCTATAAGCTAATCTATATTTATAATATGAATTAAGGGTCATATTTGTATTTCTATCGTTTCGTGCGGTGTGCATTGTCCATCCACTTTCACCAAAAGGAAAAAGTAATGGAAATGTCAATGCATCAACAAATTCATTTTGAGGACTAATGTTTGTAAATGCATGTTGTCCATTTTGTCGAAGAAATACTCTTAGATTTGTTGTAGGTGGTAAACCTTCATTACGAAATTGATAAACGGCTGCAACTTCGTTTACGATTGGCAAATCGTACGGTCTATTTTGGCGAGCTCTAACATTTAGAAATTCTAAGACAATATTAGGTGGATTTACTAAACGTTGTCTTTGCTGTTCCTCGTACACTTCATATAGATGACGGTAGGCTTGAGCAAATGGATTATGACGTTGAAGTATATCCCCTATTTGTTCAATTAATTCACGATTTAAATCAATCGAATTATGAATACGTTGAGCGTTTGCTCTATTTGAATCTAAGAAATATACTTGACCGTAGCTTATGTTTTGTGCATTTATATTAATGTCGGAAATGTGATGCACCATTCGACCTTCAATACAATAAACATATGGTCCACGGCCAGGCAAATCACGTCTTTTCGCTTCAATGCTAGCAAATTGAAAAGCGTAATTATATTGTAGAATATTTTCCTTAAAATGTCTAGAATGTTGTTGATCATTATTTAACATTAAATTTTGTAACAAATTAGGAAAAGGTGTTATTAAAGCAGGTAATCTTACTTGTCCATTATTACAACATCCACTATAATATCGGCGTGTATTCAACTCCACTTGAAAATATTTACCCATACAATGTGGACATTGATGTACCATACCACCAATACTATGTAGTACTGGTCTTTGCTGATTACCTGCTTCCAGATAGAATAGATAACGTTGTCTATCTTGGCAATTTCTTGTTAAACGTTCAAAGACCATCGCGTTTAACAATAAGACATCTACATTTGGCTCAATATTGCCTTGAAGAGGGGATGCTTGAACAACGTTTATCTCTTCTTGTGGATCATCAATAGCATCTACAGCATTATCAATCTCTATTATAGTTGTACCAAGATTTGCGTCATTTATATTATCATAACCATCATTGGAAATAGACATAATTGATTGTTGTAAAGAAACAATGGTAGCGTCGTTAGGTGAAGTAGATGTAATATATAAATTCCTTGGAGATTTTCGTACTGCAATTAAAGAAACCCCCTCTCTTCTAATTGAAACTAAATCTCCATTATCATCATCATCATCATCGCTACTGTCCAGGTAAATATTATGTTTTGGTGGAGGACAATATACTATCCCTTCTGGCGGTGCTCTAGAAGGTCCAGCTATTTGTGAAGTATGAAGATTTGTAGTTTTGTTTTGTTTAGAATGCAAATTTTCTTCATCTGTTGAAATAAAAAAAAATAAATAATAATGTAAATAATTTATATAAGCAAATAGTAATTTTTTATTAAAAAATTCTTTCTTTTTTTAATATTAAATTTTATATTTGTATAAATCGATTAATTCATTTTTGTTTTAATATTAAAAATGATGACGTAAAAATTAAATTGATTTATTGTTTGTAGTAACAATTATTATGCATTTATTACCTTCTATGCCAACACCATGTATCTGCTGCGGTAGAGGTATTCCTTCTAATACAGCTGTTTTTTTAGAAGGACCTGGATTTTGAGAGCTATGTAATCTTTTATTAGACGCTCCTCTACCTATATGGAAAAAAAACACATCTCAATATTAAAATAAATATTATTAATTTAATAATTTAAAGGTTCTCCTAATATTACCAAAAGTTTCCAAAGATAAATTTTCCTCAAACGTCGCAGAGATCTGCGATATAACATCTGTTGCAGCTGATGTCGATGCTCGCTCTATAGTAGAAAAACATAAAAATATAAAAACATTTAAAGCTTTTTATTTCTACAACTTACCTTTTTTATTTTTCGAATTTTTCCCCTTTTTCGCTTTAGAAAAACCTTTATTTCTTGGCATTTTCTTTAAAAAAAATGATTAGAATTCATATAGTAAATCTAACATTATATTATTATTAGTAGATGATGAATAAACATTTTTAGAAAGCTATTTTTATGGAAATTAGATAAAAATTGCTTATTTCCTAAATTTTTCAAACATGAAATTATAAAGCAAGGTTAAAAATTAAAAATTTTTAAAAACCTTCAACTACATCAGTATTCTACATTTATAAAAACATAAAATAACTTAAATATAGCACATACCTATCAGATTTTTATAAAATATTTCTTAAAATACCGAAAAACTCTTTCTAACAAAATATAACGGTTTTCTTGTGAAAAAATCAATAAATAGTTCTTTTATTTTTTTAAAAAAAATAGTAAGTAACCATAAGTAACAGATAATAGCGCGGTAAATTTAAATCATTATTAATTATTATAAAATAGTAATTAAAACATTTTTTTTAATAAACTTTTTTTTAATAGAATAATATTGAAATAATAAATTAAGAAATTTATAATTTTCTATATAGTATTTCTATATAATAGAAGAATATAAAAAAATTTAAGAATTATAACCTCAAAAACATTTTTTTTTTCGGACAGTTCACCAAATAATATTCATATAATTATAAAAACTTACCGAAAATAATAACACTATTTTATTTTATTTATAATAAAAGACAAACAACATAAATATTTCAATACAAATTATTTTTCTGTGGTTATAATTTATGACAGCTAATGACTATATTACCATAGAAGATATATGAATATAGAAGCTGTATTCTATGAATATAGAATATGGCAGACAATTTTACATAGTTTAAAATTGGCAAAATTTTTGTTTAAATTTCGATTTTTATTGAGAATATATAATTTGTTTATTTATTTAAATTGTAATTTATAATTGTTGAAAACAAATTAATTAATAAATATTTAAAATTAATTCTATGGTTGTTTTCAAATAGTAATCGATAAAAAAAATAGAGTAAGGTACGGCAAAGTTTGTTTATAAAAGAAAATGGCAACAGCAACCGAAAATTTAGTAAGATTTATAAATTTTTCTTTAAAATTGATTAAAAAAAGCCAAATTTTTAGCCAGTATAGATGAAACTCTTTAAATATAATGTTATTAGATATCAAAATTTGAAAAAATTATAAATTCAACTTATTCATTTATTGGGTTCTTCTACTACTGCTATTGCTCGAAAAGTGTTAAAAGCCCCATTGAGTGTATTGTATCAATTTTAATTATTTTCAAGTTACTATTTTAGCATCCCTGATAAATATTCTTATACTTTTATATAAAATAACAAATTTAAATAAAAAAAAAATAACAATAAATAAATTATAATTGTGTATCATATATACTTATATAGGTACTATTATATTGCAAAAAAAACTACATATAGATCTTATTATCAACCAATATATTCTTTATTAAAATATAAATATGTACTAAAATTATTTTGAATTTTTTTTTAAAAAGGATAAAGCGGCAGAAGATGAAAGAGAAAAAATTTTTGAAAAAGAAACAGATAGTAATTATGGAAGTGAAGGAAGTGAGGAAAGTGATGGCAGAAGCAGAGGCGAAGAAAAAGGCGTGGACGATGGAAAAAGCAGAGGCGGTGAAAAAGGCAGAGGCCACGAAGGAAACAGGGGCGGTAATAGAAATAGGGGCGGTAATAGAAATAGGGGCGGTAATAGAAATAGGAGGAGTAACAGAAACAGGGGCAGTAAAATAAACAAAGGCGGTGGAAGAGGCAGAGGCGGGGTCAACAGTAAAAGAAACGTCACAAAAATAATCAATTATTATATAAAAAATTGTACAAATCACTTTGAAAATTAAAATATATTTTTTTCATTAAATTTTATTTTTACAACGTCTTAAAGTCACTTTTCTTTCAAATTTATTCGATATATTGTATTTTATTACAATTTCATTCTTTTTACATTGTCTATGTGTATAAACTCTTTATGTATTATATTTCAAATCAATTGCAAATAAAATATAAAAAACATAACATAAAAATAACGTCAAACGGATAATATTTCTAAATATTCATTGTAAATTTACTTATCTTATTTCTAGCTTTTACTTAAAAATATATATATATATATATAATAATAATAATAATGTAAAAGATTTTTTATGGTGGTCTTCTTGTGAAGCAGCAATTAGATTTTTTCTATAACTACAAATCTAAAATTAATTCAAGGTTATATTTTCTTCAAAATTCCTTTTCAATGAGGGCAATCTTTTGTATAGCTTTTTTTTGCAGTTAATGTTATCTCTTGCTTGAAGCTATAAAAAAGAAAAGTATAATTTATAAAAACTCTAAATGGATCTATTCAATCCAAATAAACCGTATTACAAATTCTACTTTCAAATTAAATCTTGAAATTGAGTCTTAACTTGCATGTAAACAATAGTTGTGTTCGATTGTCCTTTTCTTTCCATTACTTTATTATTTTGGTTACATTATGGTGGTCTTCTTGTGAAGCAGCAATTACATTTTACTTTAGATTACTTTACTTTAGAATCAACATTTTTGCACTCATCATTGAAGCCCTACAATTTTTGTTTTTTTCTATAACCTAGAAAAAAATCTTTCAGATAAAACATTAAAAGTTTTCTCCACTTACCAGATTCTCACTTAGGGATGTTTAAATATGCAATTTTCTATTTAATTATTATTGTAATAATTAAATTATCAACATTTATTACATTTAAGTTCTCGTTTCATTTGACATATGTCAATTATACTTTTTGACATTTTATTGATTTTTTAATTCTAAAAATTCAAGTGGTATAGAATTTTGACAGAATTTAAAGAATTATGTCTTATGAAAAACGTTTCATATTTCATGTTAGTTATAAAATATGAAGCATTAATATTAATTGATCACTTTGTATTTTTTAATTGATTATGTCAACCATAATAATTGACAATTGACATCGTATGACACATGTCAAACTTTTTGACATTATTATTGTATTTTTAATGTCAATATGTAATGTTTATATGTAATGAAATGTATGAAAAAAAAGTACATTTTTTGGCCAAAGACATTGGAAGAATTTGAAGACATAAGAAAAAGTAGTTTTATCCGTTATCCTGGTAAGAGCAGATGTATGACTTTTAATTGTGATGAATGAAGTAACACTGGATTTTCAGGTGTAATATGGGGCCTTTTGATGGGTGTCATATCAACATTAAAGTGCCAATAGATGAACATGATAGTTATGCAGACAGATACATGTCACATTCTATAAATCTAATAGGAATTTATAAGTCTAAGAAAATTTTCATTTATGTTTTCATCGGTTTTCCAGGTTCAGCTCATGATGCGATAATAAGAATAATTTTACATTAAAAATTACTTATGGAACTTATCTTATGTTTTAGGTGTTTGCCAATTTAATCTTTGTAAGGAATATTGAACGATTTGGAAAACATAGATATTTTTCCAACGATGATTACCATGTCATAGGAGACAGTGCTTTTCCATTATCAAGTTGGCTAATGAAACCATACAGAGATGCAAGGACATGCATTCAAAGACACCACAATTATATATTAAGTGCAGACAGAGTTTGTATTGAACATTGAACTTTTGGCATTTTATTGGGAAGATGGAAACGACTTCAGTCCATAAACACCCCTACTCCATATCAAAAACTATTGAAGTCGTCACTGCTGCATGTGTGTTACACAATTTTTGTTATTTAAATAATGATTTATTGATTATAACTAATTAGAGGAAGAACCGTATAATCCTAGATTAGAGATGAATTTAGGGGTAATTAAAAGGGATCGTAATGCCGCAGATTTAATGTAAAAATAATAAAATAAAAATTGACATATATATATCTTTTTATTTCTAAAACGCTAACGTTACTATCTACATAACAAAAATAAAAGAGATTTTCTGGGTAAAATAATAGGCAAACAATCACTATGTTATCTATAATTAGTCGTCAGATTCCTCTCTCTTTTCCAATATAAAAAAGCATTTTAATTAATTTAAGGCTCAATGTTAGAAGATCTATTACCCAAAGAGCTTTTCTTTTAGGCATAATAACCTTCTCGACTTTTTAATCTTTACATCTAACTTTTAAGGTTATGTTTTCTCATATTTCTTCTATCTTTTCCAATATAAAAAAGCATTTCAATTAATTTGGGGCTCAATTTTGGAAGACCCATTAACCCAAAGCTTTTCTTTTCGCCCCAAAATACTCTTTAAACGTCGTTTCATTCAAATATTCATTGTAATTTCTATTATATTCGCTTCATCCTTTCGACATTTCCGGGGGCATGCTCTATCAATATAAGATTTTAGTATTTAATAAAAAAAACTCAACAAACATACCCAGAACTCTTCTTTCTATTATTTCCTCTCTCTTTTCCAATATAAAAAAGCATTTTAATTAATTCGGGGCTCAATTTTAGAAGAACTATTTACACAAAATCTTTTCTTTCAACCATAACAAATTTATGATAAAGTAAAACTGTCAATTTGACAATTTTTTTTGTGAGCTTTTGATATTTTGACCGAAACCAAAAAAAAGACCCCTTCCGACTTTCCGATCTTTGCTTCTAACTTTTGGGTGAATGCCACTTGTTTATTTAACTTATATTTTCATTGTTTTAAGCTGTATTTACGTAGATTTTCTATCAAATTCTGACTCTGTTGACACGTCGGGAGCCACTTATTCTTCCTCTACAAAATACCTTAAAATCTTTGAAAAAAATTATTCAAACCTTTATCGGTCGCTTCAAAATAGTTTTTAAACAATGTTTTCACTTAAATATTTATTGAAATTCGGTCTATTCTCACTTCCACTTCTTTAACAGTTTAAGGGCTGCAAATTGTAAAATCTTTTTTCTTGACAAAATTACATAAAATTTCTTGATGGGATATGTTTATAAATAAAACACCCATGTTTATTTAATAGATTTAAGCTGTATTTTGGTAGATTTTCGCCAAAATTACACTGACAGGTTAGACACTGACAAACATAACCTAATGTAAAACTGTCACCGTTGAATGGCATATGACATTGTTTTGACCTTGTGTCAGTGTAAAACCCCAGCCTTTAAAGTTTTCTATCTAGAGTACGTTTTTCCGTCATTCATAGCAGCATTTCGATCATTCTATCTTTTTCTTAAAGTTTACTGGCGGTACAACATACAGCCAAGGGGGCTTACAAATGAAAAAAAAAACTTTACTACGCAAAATAAAACACAAATAATTGTCATAATAGCGAAAATTTATTTAATTTAAACAATCGCTTCAATAGAAAAATTGAAAAAATTTACAATTTGTTAGACAGAGCTACTACATCAGCTTTTATTATAGGTGTAACGAGAGTATGGTTTCGCACCCTCCGGGTGCTTACCTACTCTCTTGAGTAGAGGGTTGCCTACGGCAACGTGTATGAACCTAGAGGGGTTGCCTTCGGCAACCGTAAAATAGACGCACTTTTTTTTTATTAGATTATTGTTTATTTATTTTTTTATTGTAATATATTTTTATTTATGTCTTTTTGTGCTTATACTCTCTCATTTAGATTATTACCTGCGGCAACAATTTGTTATTATTTACCTTTGAAATGAATATTATTTATTATTATATTATATGATTTTTTTTTATTTTGTGTTTTATATTACTTTATTTTTATTCAATCTTTCTTATGCTTACCCTACTCTCTTACATGTAAAGCAAACATAAAACAACCATATTTTGTATGTATTAAAAATCTTTTATTATATTTTATAAATTATACTTATTCTTTTTTTATTATTTTTCTATCTTTCCCATCTTTTTTTTGTTGTGATAAAGCAAACATATTATTAATTACGATTAAAGCTTTTTTTTTTATTTTTATTGTAATAGTTTCCTACGGCAACATATATAAATCTATTATCATTTATATTTAACAAAAATTTTACTATTCATTATTATTTTATATATTTTTTTCTCATTATATTTATTTATTTATTTTTTTTGTATTTACCCTACTATCTTATACGTAAAAGGTTGCCTTCAGCAACCTTATTTGGATTTTGTTAAAAAAATTTATATCACATTTTCTTCATTATATTTTTTTTTTCTTCTTTTTAATTTTTTTAATTTTTATATTTAATATACTACTATAATTTTTAAAAATAATATTACTATTTATTATTATTTTATATAATTTTTTTCACTTATTATGTATATATTTTTTATTTATTTCTTCTTTTGCTTACCATACTCTCCAATATTTTTGCTTACCATATTTTCTTATATGTAAGATGTTGCCTTCGGCAACAATAAAACAACAATATTTCTTTTTTATTAAAAAAAATTGCATTATATTTTATTTAATATTCTTAATTTTTATTCTTCTTTTTTTTCCAATTTTTTTCTTTCTTTCTCTTCTCTTTAATCTCTTCTAAAGCAAGTCTATTTTAATTTTTTTTTTGAAATAAAAATTGTTATTTTATATATTTTTTGTTGTTTCTATTATTAAATTTTTTCATTTATTCCCCTTTTTGCTAGTTTACTTTGCTCTCTTATATATATAAGGTTGCCTTAGGCAACAATAAAACAACCATATTTTATTTTTATTAAAAAAGTTTGTATTACATTTTATTAATTATATACTTTATTCTTTCTTTCTTTTTTTTTTCTATTTGCTTTCTTTTTCTAATTTTCTTAATTTTTTCCTATTTTCTATTTAATTTTTCTAAAATCATTCAATTACTTACAATCATACATAATCTAAAGAAAAAATCAAAAAAAATTATTTATATTTTAGTTATATATTATATATCAAATTTAAAAAAACGACCACTCTATAGAAATTTGTACATTAAAATTGACAGAAAAACGTTTCATATTTCATGTTAGTTATAAAATACAAATCATTAAAATTAAGTGATCACTTTGTATTTTTTAATTGATTATGTTGTAATAATAATTGACAATTGACATCGTATTTTTTTTTTAAATATTTAATTGCTTATATAAAAATATAAAAATAAGTACGTACGATTGAGAAAAACATATATATTCTGTATAGATATACTTTTCGAAAATAATTTTCCACTTCTATCTGATTTTAATTCATTTGTATAAATCTTCTTTCATCGATTGGTCTCAAACACAACTTATTCTCACTTTTCGTATACACAATTATAAATTTTCCTACAACCACAGTTCTATATCTTATATAATATAATCAAAAAGGCTCTTCTAGCCATTCGTATTATATTCCCATATTGTAATAAAGGAAAAAATCTAAAACAGACCAAAAAAGTAAGTGTCTCCTCAAAAATTTTCATCAAACCTTATCTAAAAAAAAAATTATAGACAATGAGATTAAATAATTATTAAACCTACTTTATTTTAAGCTTTTCACTTATATTTTGCAAAAAAACAACACTTTTACACTTAATTTTGTAAAATATGTAAATACTTTTTGAAAATTCTAAAGATAATTAATTTATTATTATATTTTTTTTGTTGCTAACAACAACGATGTCAAAAATATTAGAGTGGTAAATTTAAAATTGTTTTTCATTATTTTCTTTTCAAAGACCACTTTCAGGCATGCTCTATCAATATAAGATTTTAGTATTTAATAAAAAAAAGTCAAAAAACCTACCCAGAGCTTTTCTTTCTATTATTTCTTCTATCTTTTCCAATATAAAAAAGCATTTCAATTAATTTGGGGCTCAATTTTAGAAGAACTATTAACACAAAATCTTTTTTTTCAACCATAACAAATTTATAATAAAGTAAAACTGTCAATTTGACAATTTTTTTTGTGAGCTTTTGATATTTTGACCGAAACCAAAAAAAAGACCCCTTTCGCCTTTTCGATCTTTGCTTCTAACTTTTTGGTGAGTGCCAATTGTTTATTTAATCAATATTTTAATTGTTTTGAGCTGTATTTACGTAGATTTTTCATTACATTCGCTTCACTTATTTGACAGTTTGGGTCACTAATTTTTCTCTAAAAATGCCTTGAAATCTTTTAAAAACTAAACAAACTTTTATGAATCGTTTAAAAATAGCCTTTAAACGTTGTTTTCATTTGAAAATTCATTGTAATTTCTATTATATTCGCTTCACTTATTTGACAGTTTGGAGCACTAATTTTTCTCTAAAAATGCCTTGAAATCTTTTAAAAACCAAACAAACCTTTATGAATCGTTCAAAAATAGCCTTTAAACGTTGTTTTCATTTGAAAATTCATTGTAATTTCTATTATATTCGCTTCACTTATTTGACAGTTTGGAGCACTAATTTTTCTCTAAAAATGCCTTGAAATCTTTTAAAAACCAAACAAACCTTTATGAATCGTTCAAAAATAGCCTTTAAACGTTGTTTTTATTTGAAAATTTATTGTAATTTCTATTATATTCGCTTCACTTATTTGACAGTTTGGAGCACTAATTTTTCTCTAAAAATGTCTTGAAATCTTTTAAAAAACAAACAAACCTATGCAAATTTTTATCGGTCGCTTCAAAATAGTTTTTAAACAATGTTTTTTTTATCATTTAAATATTTCATTGAATTGTTCTCCCATTAAATTCACACTCCACTCTGTTGACAGTTTGGGGGGCTACAATTTATAAAAACCTTCTTTCTTGACAAAATTACATTAAATCTCTTGATAGGAAACCTTTATAAATAAAACCCCCATGTTTATTTAATAGTTATTTTATAGATTTAAGCTGTATTTTGGTAGATTTTCGCCAAAATTACGATACGACTGACAGGTTAGACACTGACAGGTTAGACACTGACATTTGTTGATGAAAATTCTTAGTGATATAGAATCTAGCCATAGTAAGTTTAGACGTTATTATCGCGATTTTGACACATTTCATCTCTTTCTCAAACTCTGCTTTCGATCCCTCCTACGTTCAAGGGGGTTATCAAATTTGAAAAAAATTTTTAGAAATTATTAAAAAAACATTGTAATTTTTAGGATAGCTACTTTTTCATACAAAAACTCATTTAAAAAGGAAAAAATTTTTAAAAAATCTAAAATTTGTTAGACAGAGCAACTACATCGGGTTTTATTATATATTAATTAATGAATTTTTTTAGGTATTATAATTATATTTTCAGTTTTACCATTAACTTCTAAGCCAATATAGCGAAGAATTTTCGAAGACGACCAACAAGAGCTCAGTCCACTTCTGTGGTGTCGAAGTTTAACGCGGTTAAAAACTAGTTATAATCACAGTCATATCAGTAGTAAAACACTTAATAATTTTAAAACAAACAATAAATACAGTTTTATAAAAAATGTAATCAGAGAAGCAGTTAGAATTATTGGTATAACGCAAAGTATAAAACCGCTCGTATCAGTTATGTTTAAACTCAGTTGAATTTACGTAAAACACTTAAGACTGACGCAGCCGTTTGCACCTTTTTTAAGGGGTTTTTGATTATAAGTTAATAAGGCTATTGAATATAAATTTAGAAGCACACAACGTAACTTTGTTCAGTTTACATATTATTGGAAGCAACACTTTTAACATAGTTTTTACATGTTATTTATTTTAAGTTGCACAAGAGTAAATATCGTTTCTTTATTGCTTTGTATACTAGTTTTTTACAAAAAAAAAAACTGATAATATTAATATAAAGTAAATTTTATAATATTAGTTGATACTTATCTTGTAATGAGTATATAAACACTGCTTATAGAAAAATCTATTTTAATAATATTGCTAATAGAGTTTTTTCATTAAACTCTATTTTTTTAAGCAATAAAAATTAAAATATATAAAATAAATATATGTCATAGGTATCTGATACCACTAAGTATTACGGGGATCAACAAGTGTTCAACATCAACAAAACTTTTCAAACATTGATTACAAAATGAATTAAGCATAAAACATAACAAATCTAGTTTATTTTCAAAACTTATGACGCTTATCTTTGTTGTTCTGCCTCTCTTAACTTACTTTTTGTTGCTGCGACTATTATTTGAGTTGCTTTTTAGAAAAGGTTTAATCTTTATACATCGGTATACTATTCAATCGGTACAAGACCACCCTAAGGCGATTGTTTTTTCCGCTTGAAGAGCTGTCCAAACAAGCAATAGACTGTTAGATATACGTAAACAGTATTCAACTACGCAGTTTTGCCCTGTTCGACTAATCACGTATCTAAAGCCGATACGTAAACGTGTTGAGCAGTAAACATATGGTTATAAGTAATGTGGTCGCTGTAAGATAAACGAGCTGGGCTGCTGTAAAGACGTAAAATGCGCCAGCCGTATATGTTTTGGATCAATGTCTGTGTACTCTTCTACTTTTTTATTAGCATGTTGGAGCATATCTGCTTATAAAGTTCACCATCAGATAATTGAAATCGATACAATATTTGGAAATATGGTATAAACAAATTTATAATCACTTACAAATAACAAAAAAGATTTATTTTTGTACAAAACTCTAGTTGGACTTAAAACCCTTTTTTTTTGAATTAACAAATAGGTACATATGAATTTTTTTTTAAAAGCCGTAAAAAACAAAAAGTAGAGAGAGTCAAAAATCAAAGTTTTGGTTTTTGTACTCACTGTTAATAGTGTATGCTTATAAGAAGCTGTATGAGTTTCCTGACTTTGACTTGATAGCCAAAGAAATAATGCATAATAAAATTTACTTTTTGAATACAGCTTTTATTTTCTATATTGTGAATTAGTAACAAAAGAAAAAATAGTAAGATCTAAAGTTAGCAAATCGAGATTTTAAACATTTAAGATGTTTTAAAGTTAACCCTGAGATCTAAACCAGTACATATACTATCAATTTTAACAGGTATCCTTTAGAGTAAATATTCTTCTTTTTCTACATATTGCAAATAATACAACTTTTATTTATAAACAGTTTTTATCTTTGAATAAGAGTTCATAATAATTACTGTATAATTGTAACTTGTAAGGCCTTAAAGAGCATTTAAGTCCTAATCAGTTATTCCTAGTCCTAACCTACGCATTATAGCATAGGTTAGCATATCATGAGTTTAATAATTTTTCTATCGTTGTTTCTTGATACAGAATTCTCATTTAAATTTTATGAGTCAACTTTGATAGTGACGTCATTATCATATTTTTCTATTGAGAACCCAGCTTAATATATTATACAAACATATCTATTTTTCAAATTTCTAAATTTACAGTACTCATATTAATTTCCAAGAATTTTATTAAAGTAGTCATGTTGATTGATTATTGTTCACAATTTACATTTTTACCTGATAAAGTCTAGCTTAGCTCTCTGGTTGCTCGCCATTATATGTGACGCTTGCGCAATCAATTTCAAGAACACATATCTCAAAGAAAAAATTCATGGTTAATCATCGACGGAGGAAAAATTTCAAGTGAAGCTGCGCAATTAACTAAGGCTTGTAGGAAGCGCATGCGCAAACGGTCATGGCAAATATTCCAAGACCAAGACAACAGGTGTTAACGCTCACGGTCGTTGATTGATTATTGATTAGCTATTGATTGATTATTGGTAGGTATCGCATAATTTACTATTTTACCTGAAAAAAGTCTAGCTCGCTATTGTTTTATGATCGCCATTATATGTGACGCTTGCGCAATCAAGAACACATCATATCCTGCAGAAAAAATTCATGATTAATCATCGACGGAGAAAAAAATTCCAATTGGAGCTGCGTGATTAACTAAGGCTAGTGGGAAGCGCATGCGCAAATAATTATTGCAAATATTCCAAGATCAAGACAACAGGTGTTAACGCTCACGGTCGTTGATTGGTTATTGATTACTTATTGATTGATTAGTGTTTGATTATTGGTATCGCACAATTTACATTTTTTTTAACTGATAGCTCTCATCATATCAAGGTGACGATGGTTAATCATCATTTGGAGACAAATATCCAAGTGGAGCTGTGCGATTAACTAAGGCAAGTGAGAAGCGCATGCGCAAACGGTCAATGCAAATATTCCAAGATTAAGACAACAGGTGTTAAGGCTCATGGTCATGTGGCAGGTGTTCCGAAATCGCCATCTTACTGTATTTCCAATTCAAAGAATTGAAGTTGATTACTTATTGATTGATCATCGATTGATTATCGATTATCGATTATTGATTATTGACTATTGATTATTGATTATTGATTATTGATTATTGATTATTGATTATTGATTATTGATTATTGATTATTGATTATTGATTATTGATTATTGATTATTGATTATTGATTATTGATTATTGATTATTGATTATTGATTATTGATTATTGATTATTGATTATTGATTATTGATTATTGATTATTGATTATTGATTATTGATTATTGATTATTGATTATTGATTATTGATTATTGATTATTGATTATTGATTATTGATTATTGATTATTGATTATTGATTATTGGCCGATCATTGGTCGATTCTTGGTATTACAAAATTTACATTTTTTTATTTAAGCACGTCTAGCTTTGCTCGCGCTTAATGAGTGAATGCTCCAAAGTGGCTATCACAATTTTCGAAAAAAGTGGTGAGGGGAAAAGAATGTGGTAGGGGGAGAACAAAGTAGTCGAAGAGCAAATGTACACAACAGGTGTTCCATGGTCGTTTCAAGGTTGAAGGTCAAGGACATTCCAAAGTCCAAGGTCATATGACGTAAAAGTGGTCGGGGGGGCATTTGTACCCCCATTCTATATCTACTTACAATCAAGAACTTTATAAGTATATGAACATATTTACAAGACAAAGACTATGAGTATTTATTAAGACGACATTTAAATCAAAACTCTCCTGAAAACTTTTTGGGAGGCATGGTACTTTGTATAAAAATCTAACTCCAACAATATTTGCGCCAATTTTTAAAACTTTGTCAGTAAATTCCACCCTCTGTCTATATAGTTCTGGTTTTAATTGTAAAAACGACGATTGTGAAGTGCTTTTTGCTGCAAATAAAGATTTTTTTGGGTCTAATGAAACTGCAGAAGTGCCACCACCCTCCATATCAAGGACTACTGCAACAGTAGCCAAGCTTAAAAATATGATTAGGTTCGGTTAAATAAATTACATTTTTTTTTTAAATTAGTTCATTTTGGTTTTCAAAAGTACCGATTATAAAATAAAGTCTTTCATCAACTCTGAAATCTGCAAGTAGATGGTTTTAAACGTTACAATTTATGATAGATAAATTTTGTTTTTTGAAAACTTACGTCATGTTAGCTAAAATATCCGTAAGATGGTTTTTATTTATGTACGTAATGAAAAAAAAATATTAAATTTTTAATGTTTGGACAAATTATTTTACCATTTTTATGAAAAGTAACAATAAAAGTAAAAACTTAAAGGTGGGTGGAAAGTTTGTTTTTTCCAATCTTTTAAAAATGTAATCTAGCATTATTGTTGTTTATTAAAATACATTAAGTGTTATTGTTTTATTTAGAGTTAAAGTGTGCATAATTTTTTTTAAGTGTGTATGCCCCTAAATTGTGTTAGAATGTAATCCAATAACGCATAGAGAGTGTGAATTATTTTAATATTTATATAATGCATGAAAGGTTATATCTTTGAGTATCTCATGAAAGTGTAATGTTTTCTGCAAATTCCGAAGACGCCGCTCATACTATATATGTACGCATCGGACAACGCACATTGTGGGTGAGATGGTTTTAACTTTTCAATAAGATGGATATTGTGAGCATTAAGGCCATTTTTGTACTAACAAATAATTAAAATTATGTGTTGAGACAGACAGACATGAAATACTCAGAGATATAACCTTTTATGCATTATACGAAGATTAAAATAAAAAGAGTTTTCAACAGACACAATTTTCGCACATTTCTGGCTTTGATTGTTAAATGCAATTATTGTTATATTTCAAACCTACAATTTAATGTCAAGTTTCTAGGCACTGTACTACAATATAATCACCATTTAGACATGTTCTAATAGTCTAATTTAGCAGACAAAGCAGGAACCGTTCATGTTCAGTTGCCGCTCAGTGAGCAATTTTCAATTGTGTCAGTCTTTTATTTTTGGTAAAAACGTGGTGAGATTATGCTCAAGTATTGCCCAACCTTGCGCATGCTGTCAATAACGAGACAGATTTTAAGTGCCACTAAGCAAAAGCGGCGATGTTTATAGTTTAATAATGTTAAACGTTAAAAGGTTTTTACGGCCCAAAGTTATTAAAATATTGACATCTTTCGGAAAAGACCGTGTCAAAATGTTTGATAAAATTTTTGAAGTTTTGCACTAGGTGGCATCAGGACAGAAAAATAAGAGTAATAATAAGCACAGTAACTCGACATGTAAACTACGCTAGGACTAAAACTTATTGTGAAATGCTAGAGGCAAAACTTATTCGCAATAAGTGGTTTACACGTTGAGTTACCGTGCTTAATTGTAAGAATAACATAAAGCTGTTTTCGAAATTGCGTAGAACTTTTTGTGATTTATTACATCAATTTGATTAATTTGTGTTATTGTTTTTAGAGGCTAAAAAATAAGAATTACTTTTTTTTATCCTGTTTGAAAATTTGCCGTTTTTTTTTAGATTAATTAATTAGATCATATTCAAAAAATGAAACAAATACTTGAGGTCCGGCATTTATGCACGGCACTATGCTCAAATGTGAAATAAATACGTGTAATACCAGCTTAGCAGATCGGTAATAATGATTAGTTATAACAATTAATCAATGTTAATTTGGAAATGGAATAAGACAAGAAAATAAAGAATAGAAATATTCGATTAAAGCGTGTCTTTAAGAAAAGTAGTTATTTTACCAAATTCTAGTACGAATCGATCTAAGACCTAATGCCAGAAGAGCACAGCCGAATTTGACTCATGTTAATATTAGATATACACTTTGTAATTGCAAAAACGGCAGCTGTAAGACTCCTATAAATAATCAAATGTTTAACATTCAAGAATAGGATTACAGATTGTCATTGACATTAAATGACTGATGTAAGCAAGGTTGTCTAGTATAAAAGTTTCTTAGCAAGTAACCCTGTTACACCACAATGGTAACAGTGGTTTTTCATTTTTTTTACAATGTTGTCACAACTGTGACAAGCCTTGCAAAAACGTTGCAGCTGCAGTTTTTGTTTAATCTGTACAATATAAAGCTAATTTACTTTTTATACTTATGTAATTTGTGTAATTGAAGTTAGTATAAAAAACATACAGTAATCACATTTTTATTGGCAGTGCTTCAATTTTTCTATAACTATTTTATATAACGTTAAAAACAATCCTCAAAAAAATAGCATTTAAATGTGTGTAAATAGAGAAAAATGTTTAAACAGAGCTGACAGAATACGATTAACAATTCTGAAAGTCGTTAGTAAAACTTTTTAATTGTTTTATTTTTAGTTTATAAATAATTGTTTTAATGTAGGTAGTTTAGTAAGAATCGCCGCATGAGTACCAAAAACTATTCCATATAATTTTTAAAAAATTACAAATAATTTTTAGCTGTGAAAAATATATATATTACGGTCTACAAAGATTTTCCAAAATGTCTACGACCGTAATCACATTGTCGTAGGCTACAAGCTATTTCTAGCAACTAATTTTAAATTGTCAACATGAAAACTGCTTGAAAATTAATTAAATTAAATTTGAATTAAAATTATTGTATATATTTGAATTTTTATATTCGCCAATAAAAAAAATTATATGCATTGCGTATCAGCGCATAGGTTTGTTTTTGTGTCGCCGACTTTTATTCTGTGACAGCTGCTACGTTTTGATACAAGAGATGCAAGGGTCTAAAAATTATATTTAATAAAATATTACGCATTCGATGGTAACTTTCAAAAATTGGAATACAATTTATTTCATTAATAAATATTTACTAAATGCATTTTAGCAAATATTTGTGCTTTTTACTGGGCCAAATCATTTAGAAAACTGGCAAAAACCTAATCTCTAATTTTGTCAAATATCTGTCACTTGTCATTTTATTGTCGGCGTAGAAGCGAAGCTGTTAAAAAAGAAAAATCTGTCAGAGTATTTTTTGCAGGATAAGAGTAAAACTTTTAAAAAATGTGGGGCTGTTTCCAAAAATTCAATTGTTATTCTTCTCTTTCGCTTTATAAATGTGAATTTTGCAATTTTACAAGAAATGAGAAAGTTTTCTTATCTAATCATGAGTGCGGATTTGGAGGTTATGACAATTTACGGCCCGTTTTTAAACGATGCAGGCAATGTAAAGTGGGTAGTCACTCAATTCTTTGGCGTTTTTGTCATAAAAAAAATTGTGTCAATAACAGTAACTCGCCAGTAAATAAAACAAAAAACTATTTACTGAACAAACTGGTTGAATGTGATGAGTGTAACTTTCAAACATACCGGTGCAGTGCTAAAAAAATACAAAGAAAACGTGCTTCAGTCAAATTAGACAAATGGTTTCAGTGTGATGATTGTGAATACAAATCTAAATTTAAAAGTAATTTAACAAAACATTATGAAAGCCGACATAGTGCAATTCAGTTGCAACCTAACTTTACCTGCATTGACTGTGATTATAAAACTAGCGTTCGACGTTACTTAATCAAACATATGAAGAGAAAACATCTTCCAATTGAGTTGCAAACAATTTTTAATTGCAATGAATGTGACTTTAAAAGTAAATTTAAATGCAGTCTGACGCAGCATATGAAAGCGAAACATACTCAAGCGTGTTTTAATAGAAATGAAAATATCGTTAAAGAAAACGTAGCAAAGCATAAGAAAAGCATTCATACTCTATTTGAAATGCCAACTGTTTTTAATTGCGATGATTGTGAGTATAAAACGAATGTTAGACGCTACTTAAATAATCATATAAGGAGAAGACATCTTCCCATTGAGTTGCAAACGATTTTTAATTGCGATGAGTGTGAGTTTAAAACTAAGTATAAATATGATATAGCAAAGCATAAGAAATTAAAACATACTCCAAATGATCTGCAAACTTTTTTTAACTGCAACCAATGTGAGTATAAAATTAAGCGTAAATCTTATTTGGAAAAACATAAGAAACTGAAACATACTCCAATTGAATTGCAAACTTTTTTTAACTGCAACGAATGTGAGTATAAAAATATCTTCAAAGAAAATGTAATAAAGCATAAGAGAAGCAATCATACTTCAATTGAATTGCAAATTATTTTCAAATGCGATGAGTGTGAGTATAAAACCAGATTTGAATCTGATCTAAAAAAACATAAGAATATAAAACATACTTTACCTGAATTGCAAACTTTTTTCAATTGCAACGAATGTGAGTATAAAACTAACACTAAAGATAAATTAACAAAGCATAAGAAATACAATCATTCTGCAAACTATTTTCAATCGCAATAAGTGTGAGTATAATACTCTTTGGACACACGATTTGATACATCATATGAAATAAAAACATTCTGATTGAACTACAAAGCTTTTCAATGCGATAGATGTGAAAAAAAAAACGATTATTATTTTGGCTTTTTTTTTATTTAAACTGATAGTTTAAAATATTCTTAAGTAGAATATTTTAAATTCAAGACTTTCAGTCTAGTTATAGAATATTTTTGAAATCTGAAACTTTTTAATAGAAATGTTTAATTTAATAGTCAAATTCAAATAAATATAAAAAATATTCTGATGTAAATTTATTGTTATATTGTAGAAATCTAACTATTGTAATTCTGTGTAGAAATAGACATTTTTAATTAAATTATACCTAAAGTTATTTTTTTTATGCAGGCAGATACTGTAACAAGTCTGATTGAACTAGCAGGGCGGTCAATCTGCAACGAGATCCATCTACAACTTTTTTAGGGAGACTAAACGTATGAATTAAACAAATTAAACAAAAAGAACAACGAAGCAAATAACTTGCGGCAGGTTATTTGCTTCGTCGGTCTTCAGAAGATGGGACTTATTCTTATTGTCAAAATAAGTTAGTTTTCTAGCCGAGAAACCAAATCTGTTAGATTTAGATTCGTAGGAATGTGCATTAATTAATAATTTACAAGGGCCACAAGTAAATTGAATTCAATTGAATTTTCGAATTTTTTCTTTGAGTTGAGTAATAGTAGTTTCTTTGAGTTAGTGATTTTAGTCTTTGTTTATTATTAGGTTTTTTTATTTAACAATTAAAGAAAGTGGTTTTACATTTGTTTACTTATTTTTCGACATTAAACACTTTTTAATGGAGTTTTTTTGTACTAATTGGCATCGAAAACAGGAACAGGTACATCAATCCCACAAACCCTTTAGTATGAACCTTGTGCGAGCAGGTGCAAAGTCGTCAAAAACTACAAATTATAAAAGATGTAAAGTACTAAAGTACAAGTGTTTTTTTTTCACCTTTAACCCTGCATACGGTACAACTTACGAAAAGCATTTTTGGTCATTAAAAAAATCTGTGAGTTTAAAACTAAGCATAAATCTCATTTGAGAGAGCATAAAAAATTGAAACATACTCCAGTTGAATTGCATTCTAAATTCAACTGCAATGATTGTTAGTATAAAACTAACATTAGACGTTATATAAGGCGACATTAGATAATGAAACATACTCCAATTGAGTTTTAAAACGAGTTTTAATTGCAGTAAGTGTGAGTATAAAACCCATAATATGAAAAGACATAAGAAAAAATGACATACTCAAATTGAATTGCAAGAGGTTTTTAATTGTAATGAATGTGAGTTTAAAAGCAGATGTAAATATAATTTAAGAAAGCATAAGAAAAAAAAACATACTTTAAATAAATTGCAACAATTTTGACTTCCAACTGTGTGATTGTAATACTTGATTGTTGAGTATATATTTTTTTAAAAAGCGATTTTATACGATTTATGATAAACAACCATATTTTAATTAAACAACAAAAGGCTTGACAATGCGACAAGAGCATTGTAAATTGAAAAATTTTATAATTGATGAAATCTATTATTAATAAAATTGAACGAAAATTGAAAAATTATAAATACAAAAGTCATGTTTGAATTACCTAACCAGTGATTTTTTTAGATACATTATACTGATTATAAAACTTATCATAAATCTTATTTTATAGACCCAAGCACATAAGAGCTAGTCATCTATTTTCTTCTAGCATATTTATTAATCTTATTCCTTATCTGTTCTTCTTATTTTCTGTTGTTCTTTTACAATTATTTTTTTCTTCTCTCTAATTTTTTTTCTATTTTGTCTAATCTTGCATTGTAATTGCCTCCTATTAATAGATTTATAAATTCTTCACCTTTGTTTTGTTTTCTCTCTCTTTATTTTAGCTGTCTCATGTCTCTGCTATATATCGTCTTCATCTCCTATTGTTCCTCTCTAATTTTTTTTATCTCAGTTCCTTTATTTTTTTCTTGGTTTTTACCTTTTATTTTTATATTTCTCTAGTTTTAAACTCAATAGAAAATTATTTTGAAGTAAAATAACTTAAAAAGTATTGTATAAAAAAGGAAAAACTATATGCAGAAATGAGAATAAAAATTTTGTATAAAATATGTATTCTGATTTCAATTAGTAATATTATCTACGTAGATCATTATATGCCCATATAACTGACGCACCTCACTAAATTGGATTAACCATTTTTAAATCACAGAAGGTCAATTATCGATGCGGAAAAAGCAAAAAAAAAACGTGCCCATATTAACCTTTCGCCGAGTATTTCCAATAATCTTTCTAATTAACAATTCTAATCTTGCATCGTTTCCAAAAATTGTGTTTTGATTTAATCAATACCCACTCCGTTTAAACGTTTTGAGGGTTGACTAATTTAGAGATACAAAAAGCAATTTGACTATTTATTTCACCAACTATGTTTATTGTATGATATAATGCAATAAAAATATTTTTTAATTAAGAATAAAGTTTGCAAGAATGCCATGATATTTTGTATAGGCGTGGCTTGTCAGGAAAGTTATGATATTCTTGTCAGTTAAATATAATGTTTAACATTTTTTGTAATAATGTTTAATTTTTGACTTCATATAAGTATTAAACATGTCTTTGTAGCAGGAACAGTTATCTGGATTATTTTAAAAATAAGCAATGATAGAATATCATAACTCGCTGAACTGCAACATGGATAATTATGATAGACATTAACTTTATTTAAGAATATTTGACGTTTGAATTAGTGACTTTTTCAGACAAAAGCTGTCATATTGATCCGTTCTTATTTTTTTATAACAAAATAGTAAATATTAGAATATTTAATATGTAATAACTTCAGAACTGAGATTTTTAGTCTCAAATATGTTTTGTGCGGATTAACACTTTAAATCAAATGTGTAAAAATTAAATACACTGCTGTTGAATTTAATCGTGTTTTTAAAAAAATTTTCAGCAGTTTTATATTTATCCACATTAGGCTAAGAGCCAGTGAACGGATATCTGTATGTATTTGACCAGACCTGAGTTTTTGTACATTGAGGCCCCTATACCTACCGTACATGAGATGGGGACTCACTAAGCCCAAAGTGGTAACCGCGGCGAGTGCGCAGGTGAGACAGGTACCGATTTTTGGCTATTTAGAAATGCATTTGACCACGTCTGCCGTTTTGATATTTGAAAATATATTATTATTATTAATTGAAAATAACAATGGCAGACTATTATCACGCGTTTAACATTGTGCAGACAATTTTAAAAATATTAAAAAAAATTTTTTTTTGAAATTAATTGACAGGATCTGTCATCAATATAATTATTTTATTTATTATGCACCTTCTTCCTAATTTAAGCCTGACTGTCTGTTATTGCACCCTTTTTCTCCATCTCTCTTCTCATCTTTACATCCAGAATTGACGCATACAATCAATACCCTGTGTTTAGCAAGCTATTTCTCGATAGTTTTGTTCTCTACTTTTATCATTATTTTTGTAGATAGGGCAAATTATGTCTTTTCTCTAACCTGCCGAAACTTCTTCTTCTCGGCGCACTCTATTTATTACTTCTACCAATCTTTTTGAAGCTATTGACATTGCCATGTCCTGTATATATATGTCTGTCTTACACATGTCAAAAAAAATTTTCCACAATATGATGATGATTATTGAGGTTACCGACACGGACGGACGTTTGTATCGTACTCCGTAAAATCGCTCATAAAAACAAAGCATACTAAGTGTGTACTAAAAAAAGTGTAACTATCCAACTTACCTATTATTAAGAACTGTGGTATTTGTGATAAAAAATGTGAACTAAATGACTATCTAAAATGCGATAAGTGTATTATGCCTATACACAAACTATGTTCGGAGTTAAATCGTGCTTATTTAAATACCTACTTTAAAGAAACAAACCGTCTTATCTTTCATTGTGCAAATTGTTTTAAAGCAAAAAATGAGATTGCTGAATTGAAGAACATGATATCAGAATTGCAAAAAAATATACGCGAGCTACAGTCTGTAGGCAATGCGTCTTCGGACACGGCAATTAAAGAAATTATATCCGAAATGAACGAGAGAAATGAAAGATCTTCAAATATAATTATATTTGATATACCTGAAGAACACGGCAAGGATCGCGATAAAAAGGACAACGATTTAGAAAAAATCAAGCAAGTCAAGCAAGTCGTGCATGACTTAGTACCAACAATTAATACGCAAAAAATTAAGACATTTTGAATTGGCAAGCCAATTCTTAATACAAATAGGCCACTCAAAGTCAAATTATTAAGCTCAAACAATTCTAAATCAGTATTAAAAAAGAATCGGGAGAAAAACCTAAAATACAACATAAGATGTGACGAAACGCCAAGACAAAGAAACTATAGAAAACAGGTAGCCGATGAACTTGATAATCGCAAAAAAAACGGAGAAACGAATATCAAAATAAAATACGTAAAGAACATTCCCACAATAACAAAAACCAATTAACGATTAAAGACAGGACGTTTATCGAACTGACTATTCTATATACAAATATTTGATCTCCAAAAACATGAATTTAATATATATATCCAAAATATAAAACCTACCTTTATATTGTTATCTGTCACCTGGCTTGACTTAAACATACCGTACAGTCTAATAGATATACCGGGCTATACAATATAAAGATCTGATAGGAATCGATCCGGCGGAGGTGTCTGTATTTATATACATAATGAACTAAACTACAAAACTAGTGTAAAAGCACTCAATAAATAAATAACACAACCACTAGAATCTATTTGGCTACAAATAAACATTAATAACATTGACATAATATTGTCCTGTGTATACAGACCTCCCAACTTTTCAGTTGAGCAGGACCACAACTTAAAATCAGCATTACTATCTGCCTCTGAACACTGTAAAAACTTGCTCATTTTTGGCGATTTTAATTATTCAACAATAAACTGGTCTAATTTAAACGAAAATTACGGATCGCCTGCAGCCAACGAATTTATGGAAACTTTTCTAAACACGGGATTAACACAAATTATAACATTTCTAACTAGATATAGATGTACACAAGCAACAAACACTCTTGATCTTGTTTTTGCTTCGGAAAAAAATTTACTATTTGATGTGAAAGATAGGCCACCAGTTGGCAAAAGTGATCATATAATACTAACAGCAAAATCTCAGTTTAATTCTGTTTGAAGACTTGTGCCGGTATTCATAGTCGTGTCTCAAGTTCAAGCTTAAGCTTAGACTCAAGCAAAGACTCCGGCAATGCTCGGAAAAGCGTTTGGCGTTTTGTAATAGAATTATCGCTGATTCCTTCTCAAGCAAGGACTTCAGCAATGCTCGTGAAATCTGATGTTCATATCTTGAGCTTGAAGCCGAGCTCAAAACCGAACGGTATTCATAGACAAATCTCAAGATTTAAATATCAAATTACGGTGTGAATAAAGGCGATTTTTGCTTGATAGCAAGCGCACTGGGTCCGTCTGAAGTCGGACTTGAGCAAGGTCTCGACTTGTCTTGAGTCCGACTCCAGGCGCCATTCGCCGGTTATGGCATCGTTTGACGTTGGAAAATACTAAAGAGTATTATGTGTTGCAGTTCATAACAACGAACGTTGACATGCTGCACGACTTATGTACGTGGTGCTGCAAACCCATTGGAATTTTTTTCCAACTTTAAATGTAAGCGTTGCTACAGCTTCACAAAAGACAATGTAGTGAATGTAGAATTGCTTGCAAATTAGTGGAAAGACAATTGTTACTTATACAAAATTAAAGGGCTTGCTACATTTTGTGCAAAAATGAAAGCATTGAATAATAATAAAAGTCACAGATATTTATTAATTGAGTAGTATTTTTATTTCGTAACACCTTCTACTGGTAAACATAAGTACAAGAAAATTAAAATTTTTATTAGTATACATTATAAGTGTAAGGTATTGTTTGCAGAAGCATAGTAGACAAAACAGCAGCCGAAAACTTTCATCTTTACACACTTCTTGAATAGCTCCTACTACTCACTACTCTGATAACTTTTCTGCATCACATTTCCTGCAATAAAAGTGGATAAAGGTCTGGTTAGATTTATATTAATGTTGCACTTACATTGTCCTTCTCAAAAGCGCGCAGTGTGAGCTAGCTTCTATTTGGGTCTCACTTTTGCAGCTTTCGTGTTTCGAGGAGAATGTAATAATGGTCCAGATTGCTCACTATTGCGGCAACCGTCGTTTTACTTTCCACATTATTAGAGTTATCCATGCGAGACTAGAGCAAGAATTTTGCTTTTTGTGTATACGCGGCTTTTTCGTGTATAATGCACATTTTATGAAGATACTATACACACAAAAATGACTACTTTGGTGACTTCCGCAAGACCCACGTTTTCCCGAGCATTGTCGAAGTCCTTGCTTGATCTCCCGAGCATTGCCTTGTCCTTGCTTGAGACGGCGTCTCAAGCTTGAATTCAAGGTTGAGCCTCAGATACGACTATGAATACCGGTATTGATGTCTGACAAACCGAAAAAGCGCGATGTACCAAAGATTTAATGACAGGGCAGGATTATGATGAGATGTCGCATGAAGACAGCGATATGAGAAGGCTTTCGATATATTGTATGACCCAAAGATCCGTTAGGAAAACGTGTTACCAAGACATTCAAAAATGAAAGAGAATTTTGATTCTCAATTTTCATTGTAAATTGAATATCTTTATTTAAACCATTTAGATGATTTAAAAAGTCTGGCAAACTGTCTTTACCGCGAGGTCAAATAATAATCGTGTCATCCACATATCGGAGCCATACTTTAGGTTTTAAAACCGATGTTTTAAGTGGTTTAGTTTCAAAAGATTTCATAAAGATATCAGCAATGACAGGAGGCAGAAGACAACCCATTGGAGTTCCTGTGACTTGCTTATAAAATTTATTGTTGAATCAAAAATATATTGAAGCTAAACATTTTTCTGTCAAATCTCCTAGGATTTGAGAAAAGTCACCATCACATAGCAACTCTCTGACAATAGCCACTGCTTCTAGAACAAGAACTTTTGTAAAGAGTGATACTACATTAAAACTAACCAGCAAATCTAAAGAATCCAAAAAAAACGTGGATAACATTTGAACGAAATGAGAAGAATTTAGAACATGAGACAAATTTTTTCCACTGTAACCTTTGAAAAGTGAGGCAAGATAACGGGCCGTTTAAAAACTGGGAGAATTAATTGTATTGACAATTGGTCGTAGTGGAACGTCTGGTTTATGAATTTTTGGAAGACCATACAACCTTGGAGAAACAGAGTGTTTTGGAATTAATTGGGTTTATATTTTAGGCGAGAAATCAGAAGATTTTATCAATGTTGAAAGGTCCTTTTCAATTCTTGATGTAGGATCTCTAAATAGAGGAAGATATACGTCTTTTCCGAAAGATGTCAATATTTTAATAACTTCGGGCCGTAAAAGCCTTTCTTCTTCATTCATTATTCAATTATTTATTTCTTTTTTTGTGTATTTCCTTTATCTGCTTATTTTTGTTTTTTTTTTATTGTATCTTCTAATATTTTTTCAGCTTCACTTCCATCTTCTCCACCTCTTGCTTCTCAAATTTAACGTTTTCTAGCTTTCTTCTGTGTTTTTCCACGCTTTATTCGTTCTATACTTTAATTATTACATAATTGTTTTCTCTTCTATGTTTATCTCTATAGGAAGGCGGTCTGACTCTATTCTGTCCTTTGCTCTAAAATCTTTTACTTTCTTCTACGCCTCCTCATTCGTTATTCTATAGTCTATTACTGATTCCCTACTGCCTACATACGCTCACTCTCCTTTTTCATCCCCTTGCTTATCTGTATTCAATACCATCTATCCCTTTCCTTCTATCGATTCCATCAATTTTCTTCTCTCCATATTTTACCTCTTATCTTTGGCTTTTTTTTCCATGTCTTCTTTTTTCCTTCCGATTTCTAGCTCTTCTTTCACCTATTTCCTTGTTAAAATCCCCTCCAATAAATGTACATTTTTTTTGTATTTTCTTTTGCGGTTTCTTCTATGCTTCTTATTGTCTTTTTTATCTCTTTGCTGTATATTGTCATAATTTTTTACCACTAAACGCTGCTCAAAATTACAAAGCTCATGTATGGTTGAGTGGAGGTTGAGAGAAGCCAATATGGCTGCAAAAAACGTTGATGTCACGGTATAAAAATCTTAAAACAAAAGATAGCTGGCTAATTGATCATAATACATTGACATAGAAATTGACACATAAATCAAATGTCGTTACTAACCAAGATGATGTTGTCAATTATCCAAAAAAGTTTTTAAATTTGGTAGAATTGCCTAGACTACCACTTTATAATCCACAATTAAAAACAGCACCGGTAATTATTTAGTTGCGGAATATAAACCAGTTTTTGTAATAGTGCCCGCTTTGCAGTACAAGAATTGATAAACGTCATCAAAATCAAAGTTTTTAAAAAAAAAGTTGAAGTTATTTTAAATAAAAGAACAAGTTCGTTTGGTTAATCAAGCTGTGCTTTATTAATTTTAACGTAACTAAAAAGGATTCTTAACTCAAACGTCACACACTTGTGTCATAGAATAATTTACTAGAGAGCACACTCCAAATGTCACCTTAGTGACAGAAACAAACAAACACTACCAACTAATCCAAATGCAGAACATTGCACATATTCTTTAACACCCTCTCTCAATGTTATACATTTGAACAAAATTTAACAAAAATAAACAAAGTATTCTAGTACCAAAAAACATATCTACAACCTAGTAGATTTATTTTAGCATTACATTACCTACACCGCACTCTTTCAGAATCTTCACAATTGATTCTTTGCCAAGAAATTTTGTTAACAGGTCTGCTGGTTGTTTCGAAGAGCAGATGTACTTAAGGGAAATTTCATTAGTAGATATAGAATGAGGGTACAAATGCCCCCCCCACCACTTTTACGTCATATGACTTTGGACTTTGGAATGTCCTTGACCTTGAACCTTGAAACGACCATGGAACACCTGGTTTGTACATTTGCTCTCCCACTACTTTGTTCTCCCCCCACCACATTCCTTTCCCCCCACCACTTTTTTCGAAAATTGTGATAGCCACTTTGGGGCATTCACTCATTAAGCGCGAGCAAAGCTAGACGTGCTTAAATAAAAAAATGTAAATTTGCAATACCAAGAATCAAACAATAATCGACTAATAATGGACTAATAATCAATCAATAATCAATAATCAATAATCAATAATCAATAATCAATAATCAATAATCGATAATCGATAATCAATCGATGATCAATCAATAAGTAATCAACTTCAATTCTTTGAATTGGAAATACATTAATAAGATGGCTGCTTGGAACACATGACCGTGAGCGTTAACACCTGTTGTCTTGATCTTGGAATATTTGCATTGATCGTTTGCGCATGCGCTTCTCACTTGCCTTAGTTAATCGCACAGCTCCACTTGCATATTTGTCTCCAAATGATGATTAACCATCGTCACCTTGATATGATGTGTTTGTAAAATTTATTGCGCAAGCGTCACATATAATGGCTACCATAAATCAATCATTAAGCGAGAGCTAAGCTAGACTTTTTTCAGGTAAAATAGTAAATTATGCGATACCTACCAATCAATAGCTAACCAATAATCAATCAACGACCGTGAGCGTTAACACCTGTTGTCTTGATCTTGGAATATTTGCAATAATTGTTTGCGCATGCGCTTCCCCCAAGCCTTAGTTAATTGCGCAGCTTTACTTGAAATTTTCCCTTCGTCGATGATGAACCATGAATTTTTTTGTCGAGATATGTGTTCTTGATTGCGCAAGCGTTACATATAATGGCGAGCGACCAGAGAGCTAAGCTAGACTTTATCAGGTAAAAATGTAAATTGTGCGATACCTTCCAATAATCAAACAATAATCAATCAACATGACTACTTTAATAAAATTCTTGGAAATTAATATGAGTACTGTAAATTTAGAAATTTGAAAAATAGAGATGTTTGTATAATATATTAAGCTGGGCTCTCAATAGAAAAATATGATAATGACGTCACTATCAAAGACTCATAAAATATACATGGATGCTCCGCTTATACAGAGTTTTACTATTTAATTTTTTTGCTTATTGGTAAACCGTGTAGTTTAGAAGTGAAAACAAAAGGATTATTAATAAAATGTTTTTTATGACTAGTATTTATTTATTTGTATAGTGTACATGTTTCGTTTGGTATACAGCTTTTATATGGCGTGCAAATTGACAAGCAATGCATTCAGAAGCAGCTATCTCTGTTTCTCCGCCACAGTTTATACAAGTATAATTCACAGGAATGGGCATTTTTTATTTGCAAGTTTTTAGTTGTTTTACAATGAAGAGTTTGATGGACAATACAGTTAAAAAATAATAGTTGTCATTTTTATATAAGATTTTGTACAAAATCTATATAATTATAATATATAAGTACAATTTACAAACATTTATTCTATTACTTAAACAGTAAGTAAATAAACAAAGTGGTTGCATATAAGAAACTAATCCACATCAAAATAAACTGATTAGATTCATCAATCTTTTGAGTGAATACAGCATTATAAAAAATAGATTGATTTAATAAGGCAAACGCACAATCCGGTGAAAATTTTAAATGTTCCTGCTGTACTATATCGGTGGATTTCCAGTGTCCTAAGAGAAGCTTGCAGCAAAAGCAGATAACTGTATCGAAGGAATTTGTGTAAAAAAATCCAGATTTTGACAAATCAATCGCGGTAGGTGAAGAGAGTTTCCACGTCTTAAACGATAAAAGCCTTTGATCAAAACACGAGTAATTGTTTTTCAAAATAGGGATTCCAGTTGAATCATCGAGGCACATTATGTAGATTCTTTCACTCTATGTTTCCCGACCGTGTGCTCTCAAAAATGATTGGTAATTTTACTACTAATTCCACAAAAACATACGAAATTTTATTCTCGAAAGAGTTTCTTTCAACGGTTATTTTATCACCAAACCGAAGAATTAGTTTTTGTTTTAAGGAAATTTTAGTATTATTAATTTTAAGAGTTATCCTTTTATTAGGATTAAGTAAAATGTTTTCTACAATTCCTTCTATATATAGAAAAATATATATAGTATCTCCCGTGGGAAGTGTAAACTCTAAACTTTGTTCACTTATGTTACCGTATAACTGTAGAGTTTGGAAATAGTATAGATCGCTTAAAAAGTTTTCAAATAATCGATGAAAATTATGAGTTTCTGTATGATTGAAGAATTTATCAAGTGACATTATCAAC
This sequence comes from Lagria hirta, assembly GCA_947359425.1. Lineage (NCBI taxonomy): Eukaryota > Metazoa > Arthropoda > Insecta > Coleoptera > Tenebrionidae > Lagria > Lagria hirta. The sequence continues at coordinate 7,201,586 of OX375801.1, read as the reverse complement.
AGAAACACGACTAAACAGTTTTTGATTGAGGTGGAGTTTATATAGAGATCTTTCAAGGTTATTTTTTAAACTTGTTTACACATGTACAGCTTGGCCTTGAGTTTATGTTTAAATCAACTTATTTAAAACAATGATGCTCATGCGCAGATACGTGAAAAAAAGTATAAAATAAGACAGGGTTTGACAATTTTGATTAGTTTATTTGTACATTATGTCTTGCCACTTTGTGCTTAAGAGTAAAAAACCCATTATGTTGAGTGAACAAGTTTTTTTTCTAAACAAGTCAAAATCTAAATATTTAACTGTTGGTTTTAATACCGATATTTTGTTTTCTCCAACAATTCGCTTTGCTGCAACCCGAAGTTATCAAGTTGTGGATATGTCCCGTGAAGACTTTATTGCCTTTTTGGAGTTAGAACAGTGGATTACCACCATTTGCGAAAATTGGTCAACAATTACTCAAAATGATAACCGATCAGAGATCAAGCAATGTGGAAAAATAACTGTTATGTTCTATGACGTTAAGACAAAACCAGTTCTACAAATCTTTAAATCGCAAGATACTGTAATGTTCCTTGGTCAAGAATCGTTGAAAAGTGTATTTTACCTAGGACAGCTAATTTTAACTAAACTACAATTACTTGAAGAAAATCAGTTTAGAGAATTCTATGAATCAATTTTAAGAAGATCATGTAAAAGACAAGGTAATGTGCTGGAGAATATAAAGGAGCTGCTCAAAGTTATAAAACCAGATGAAAACACTTGCGCACTAAAACAGTTGGTGCTTTTTGAACCTGATGTGGTACAAAAAGATATGGAAACATGTCGAATATTTTTCTAAAAAATAAAATGTCTGTTAGGTTTAACTCTAGTGTAGAAGATCATGTTATGCATGTTTGGAGTTTTGCATATCAACAATCACGCATTGGTCAATGGGAAATGATTGCAAGAGACTCTGCTAGATTTTATAGAAGAATTGAAGCCACTGGTTTAAAAATTTCAAAAGTGTTAGAGGTTAGGCACAGAGAGACTATATATAATAATAGATTTAAAAACAAATGCTAAAATAAATTTTAATAAAACAAATAATTTGCTAATTTGTCTTTTATTATAAAATATACACTACAAGTTTGTAAGATTTTTAAATTCAATCCACGAGTTGTGTTTTTTGTCCATATTTAACCATTTAACATACACTTGACTTCCTTTCCGTCTTAAAATTTTCTCAACTAAATAAACGTCGTTGTGTTTTACTTTTTAAAGTTCAAACTCATAAAAACCGCCTTTAATTATTTCTCCAAGGTAATCTTGAATAATATAAGTGCGAGGATTGGTCATTTGTACTTTTACAATAGAAAATATTTCATTACTCCATGATGGTGTGTAACCTTTTTTGAACACACTGCGGTGCTTACTCACTCGGACCTCATCTCCAATTTTAAATTTTGGTTTTTTGACATCAATAACTTTTAGATGGGTATAGGCTTTCTGTAATATCAATTTTTCATTCTGCTCATCAACATCACATGGTTTATATCCAGTTGTCCTATGTTTTGTGTTATTGTACTTAAAAATTATTTTAGGTAAAATATTTAACCACTTATAATTTCCTTGCATACTAAATTCTTTGTACATCAAATTTTTTATTGTTCGATTGACTCGTTCAACGACACTAGCTTTCAGATTAGAATATGAACTATAATGATTTATTTTATGCTTTTTCATGAGTGCTTCAAACTCTTTGTTATAAAACTCTTTACCAAAATCTGTTTGCAAATTTTGAGGGGTATGCTTTATTTGACTTAAAAATTGTTTGAATGTGCGCACTACTTCCTCTGCACTTTTATTTTTAATTGGATAGCTCCACACGTATTTTGAAAATACATTGATTATCATTAAAATATATCTATATCCTTTATTAACTTTAGAATATGGAATCATTTCAACTAAATCACACTGATATAAATCATTTAGACCTTTGACAATTACACGACGTCTTGGATAATTAACTCTAGCAGGCTTATGTAATTCATTGACTATATCTCTTTTGAACGACTCTTTCATAATTAAAATTTAATAATTTTTGACCTTTTTAACTCGTTAATAATATAATTAATATCGTTCTCATTGTTTGTATTTCCTGCTAATTTTGATGCAACCAACGTTTGAAGGCGCTTAATTAGTGTGTTTGGGTCTTTATACGGAACAAATTGCACTTGTTTGTTAGTTAAAATCAGCGTACGTAAAGATTTTCCAATTTTGGAGATAGAGCTCAAATTTCCTCGTTTTACGCTAGGTAAACTTCCTGTTCGTGGACGTTGTTGGAAAAACGGTGCAGGTTTTTGAAAGTCTTTTATAATATTTTTATATTTGACGCCTATATTACCAGCAATTTGAAAGTTGGGGTTATACTGTTTTCTGTTCGCGGCTGTTCGCTCTACAATATCACGGTATTGTGTGAGATCTGAGTCATTATATCCTTTAAGATCTTTTTTAAACAGTAACTCAAATAAACCTGGTGTACCTTTGTAAAGTAATTTTTTAATATACAAATCATTGCCTTTAAAATCAATTTCCGAATTTCCAATAAAAAATTTGGCAGTTTTTACATCATGTCGCACACCATACTGAGTGTCATAAGACCCATCAACGTCCTTTATAAGTCCTTCAATATATTGATGAGGAAGGCCAGACCACTGATCCAAATAGTCTTGGAATCCTACTGTTTGACTTAGATTTTCTTCATCTATTGGATTTGTTGTTATATTACTAGTGTCATCATGTACAGCTTCTGTTTCGACGTCTGGTCTGAATTCAAATGTTTCCATAGGTGGAAAAATTACAGAATTATGTTGTGGAGTCATAATGGGCTTTCTACTTAGTGCGGTCTTATGACCTTTAATATTTGGAGTTGATGAAATATGTTCAAGCACTTCATTTTTTATATGCGGCTCTTGTTTAATTCTTTTATTTTGTTTTAATTCAGTTATCAGTTTGTAGATAGGTTCAGAAAAAGGTTGTAATTTTTTTTCAAATTGAAGCTAGGATGTTTCTAAATCAGTTTGCAAACCACGCAACTTGCTTCTCACATTTTTTCTAGCTTTCTCTAGTTGTAGAGATAAATCACGACGTTTATCCATGTTGAATGATTAAAGCTGAATGCAATGTTTATCACTGCTTATGGTATAATAAAACTGTCAAAGTCTTTGCGATATCGACCATTAGTTATTTCAGAATCTTTATCAACCACTAAAAAACCATAAGAATCTTTCCAACAGTGTGTACATATGTTTTGAAACTTTTCAAATGACATATCCACATTTACGTGATCATTAAAAATATGTTTGAGGTTTGTAACATCTTGTGGAAAAATTATAATAAAATTAGTATTATCACGAATAAGTTGCTTTGGTACGGCTGAATAGGTTTGAGCTAAATAAAAGCAATCGATATAATAATGTCTTCCAAAACAAAAGTAATCACGTATTATGCTTTGATTATCACATATAACATCATCAAAAATTATGATTGAAAGTGGTTTAGCTTGTTGTGGTGTTAAAACATCTTTACTATCTTCAAACTCTATATAAGAGACGTCTTTTATAGGCTCCAGAACTGTTTTTAAAAATTTATATTTCGGTTGATCCAATGTTTTGGAATATAAATAAATATTCGAAAAACGTAAGCCGTTCTCATGAAGTAATAAACTTAGTAAAGCATTAGTTTTTCCAGACCCGGAGCTTCCAATCACTAGTCCTCGCTTTACTGTAGAACCAAAAAGAGAATTGTGTTTTTTAAAGGAATTAGTAACGCTACAAAAGTCATGATTTATAACGTGTAATGAATCTTTTTGTTTTACAATCTTCATGCTTTGTACAAATTGAAAGTACTAACTAAATATTCTAGATAAAATCTAACATTATATACTATACTATAAAAATACTCATTTATTCACAATATTAGATATTTTTCAAAAGTTCAAACAAAAGGTTGAAATTATTTTGACGTTCGATATCATAATGCCCCCATGCTAAAGTTTTATTAGAACCTTGTACTACGTAGCGTTTATCATCAACTGCTGACAATGCAACTTTATGACGCAATTCGGTGTATATGTCGTGCAAATAAGATTTAAATATTGACATACTACAATAAACTGATACGTTATTAATTATAACATTTTGATAATCTGCAATTTGTAGTGTAGTTTGTACAACGTGTTTACTTACACCTTTTTTATCAGTGTGGTCGTTCAAGTCAATACAATATGCTTTGGCACCAGTACCGTAAAATGCTTTAAGTGGAGCACCTGCATATTCGTTCTTCATTTTACCAACAACTGAAACATTTGGCTGTATTCCATGACTATTAAATATTGAATAATTTGAAAAATCAAATCTATCACTATGTTGTTTTATATCTTCATAAATATTTTCAGTAAAGACTTCTAATATTAGAGAATCAGTATCCATGTATAAAAGAGAAATATTATTCCGATATTAGGTTTAAGAAAATCGTAAAAAAATTCATACATGACAGTTTTTGCTTACTCTAAAATGCAAAAACCTACATAAACCGGTTTGTCATACGTTACAAAAACTTTATTCATTTCAATTGCTATCAAGTTTTCCGAAAAAATTGCAAAATTTTTAAAATTTGGTTTGGCAAGCCAGGTTTCTGCACCAAATTTACGAGTTTCTTTTGACCAATGAGTTGCAATTTTAATGCTAATATATTTATCAACATTCTCCATAGTTTTACCAAATACGCTGTTATTGTATAATTATCGCAGATCTTTTTCAGATTTGGTTTTAGCTTCCGCGCGGTATTTTGAATTTAGGTCGATATATTTTTCAAGCCAAGGAGATTGTTTAAAAGTTAATATTCTATGAATTTTTTTTAATATTAATCCATGTTTTAAGCATTGCTGTAAAGTGATGTAATGTATGATATAATTTGATTTATTATTTAAATTTGGTATTAATTTTGGTAATTTTCCACTTGGCGATACAATATTTTCTGGACAAAAAAGTAAATCATTATGGTAATCATGTAATTCTTTTGGATAATCTAAATCTACTTCAAGTACATACCCGTCTTCTGAAGTATGAGATATTTCAAAAATTTTAAAAGTAGTTATTTCTTTTTTATTTAACCATCTAAATTTACCAGTTGGTAAATATTGTTTCATTGCCCATCCGTATAAATTAGTAGCATCCAAATATAAAATGTACGATAAGGGATCTTTTGAATTATAATTATCTATCAAGGGGTTGTTTGCTTTACAAATACGCTTAACACATGTACTAACACCACCTCGAATACCTTTTTTAAAAAAATGAATCATATCTATATCTGTTAAAAGTTCTAGTTCAACCTGTGTATATTTTAGCATGGCATCCCAGCTAAGAGATGGTATAGTAAGATATTGCGCAGGATCTAAACCATACGAGTTTAAAGAAGCTTCTCGAAAGTTTTCAAAAACATCGCAAAGTAATAAAACATCGGACTTTAAATAAATATCTGAATAATCACCTAACGTCTTACATTCAAAAGTTGACCACACTAATTGAGCGCGCTTGTATGACTCATCAGAAATATGTTCATTTTTAATTTTATCGAAAAAATCGTCTTTATCGGGTAATTGCTGTAAATCTAGTTTATCCCAATCGTCTACAAATAAATACGGAAACACACCTTTTTGTCTAATTAAGCAAAATTGTTCATCAAGTGGAAAATAATTATTAACTTCATTACATTGATATGCTTCTAAAGTATCAGCTAAAGTCTCTAAAGAAGATGACAAAAATCGATACGAATCTATAAAGCGTAATTTGAACTTTTTTTTCACTGTTTGCCCGTTTTTATTTTTGTATTCGCCAACATCAAGGATTTTAGTTAGCGCAATATACTTTTCTTTAGTTTTTCCAATAACTTCAATATTTTCGTGATGTAGAGCTAACTGCTTTACAAATAAGTGCATGTCGTAATTTGTTAAATTATGGAAAAAAATTGGAAAAAAATTTGGAACTCTAAAATTTAAATTACATGCGTTATGGCTTGAGCCACGGAAAAAGCCGGTTGTATGCGAATGCTCTCGAACTTTAACATCGGTTTCAGTAAATTCTTTTTCACAAATGTGGCAAGATTTATCAAAATAAAATTTAGCTTCCTCTTCAGGTGAAAGAGGTCTCATTGGTTTTATAGGCTTTAAATATTTATGATACAATTCTATTGCATCAGTTTCTAACGATGTTAAAAATTCTTGAACACAATTTTTACCTCTAAAAGTTTTAAAAACAGATAAGTCATCGTTAAAAGCACATTTTATATAGTATGCGCATGAATAAGGTTCGTGCAAATGTGTTTTTACATGAAAACTTTCTGTATTTGCTTTAGAATTTGGTTGACAAGTAGCTAAAGGCATAAGTAAACACTCAAAATCAGCATATGCAACAAATGGAACTTTATATTTTTTTTGAAAATTTTCAAATTGTAAAATATTTGATGGGATTAATTTACCGAATTTAGTTGTTCTCATCTCTGTGCTAGGAATTTTTACAGCTACTGTAGTACAATCGTTTTCACAATGTCGTTCCAATATATCTTTAGTAGTAAAATATTGCAAACACCCATCACAAAAATGTTTTTTTCTTTTATGATTTGAAACATGACTTGATACTAATCTCGATAAATCTTTAATAACACAATAATGCTGGTTGCCAGATTCATCATCAATCAATAATAAATTAATATGAACATTTTGTTTGAATTTTGAAAAATATAGCGGACCAACTATTTCATATCGCTTTTTGTTATTATGAAAAATAAGTTCTAAACCGTAAACATTAATCGAAATATTATTATTTTTTTCAAAAATTGCAATACTTTCTAATTTAACTGAAAAAACTATATCAGAAAAATTACACACTTGCGTAAAATGAGGGTATGACATTGGACTGCTTTCGGGACCATTTGGTTGAATTAGTGCTGCCACAATACTCCAACCAAAACACTTGTTGTCATCATTTTGGATATTTATAATGGCTTTTTTTTTACTAATGCATTCTGGTAATTCAATGTATGACGATGCTCGAAGAGGATTATACTTATTTATATTTATTTCTAAATATAAAATATGTTTTAAAGCCCACCCTAAAAAATTTAAACTGTAATAAATGTACGTATGAAAAAATTTCTTACCAGAGTCTTTTTCAGCAAATATTTCCATTTTATGCTGAATTTCTTCTTTAAATGTTAACAAAATCTCATCTAGAGATGAACCAGGTGTGATTATTTTGTTAGCTGTTTGAAACGATTTGATGTCCGTCAAGTTTTTTGATTCAATTGTGTATAAACCATGTAATTCCACATTAACTTTGAGTGTGATCATTTTGTCCAATTCTTTTTGAAGTAAGTCGAAGATTTTTTCCTTTTCATTTTCAAGAAAGTCCGAAATATTCACATATTCTTCTTCTGGAATTTAACGATAGGTCGCAATTCGTTTTTTGAATGCTGTAGCAACAATAAAAATATTTGCAGCCAGCGGTGTAACACAGTTATTTTTATGGTGTCGACTTGATTGATGACTTTTTAACTGTTGGCGATTGATAAAACAATCACATAAATCGCACTTGACTAAGTCTGCAAAAGGATTATCAATATAGATTAATTTTCTAATAATGTAAATTTTACCATTTGATTCTGACAATTTTTGTTTTTTGTTTGGGGTACATGAGTTGGTCATATGTCTATTTTTATGATAAGTTCTAGAAAACTGCTTACGACACCAATCGCAAGTAAACTTGTTCTAAAATAAAAAATATTTCAAATTACATAACTAATCTACTTTATTTACAACTTAGATCATTTAAAAAAATTAACATACGTTTGTCACTAGATGACTGGACATTGTTACACTAAAAAATGGCAAAAAAATAAAACTGCACCGTTAAAACACAAGTGAATAACAATAATTCCTGGATCACTAACAAAATGGAAGTGATTGCCACGTATCAGATTTTCTTTTTTATCTGAAAAAATCCGGAGTAGGTGCAATAATCATGTGCAATGTACCTATGCGCATGACCTTCTTATATTTTTCAAGGCTTCGTTATCACGCAGCTGCAGATGACACCTGTTGCAACAAATTCTTAACAGGTCAACATCTCTTATTTATTGTCAAGGTTTTCTTGCAGAATAAAATTTATAAACTCTTCATTATCGTCAACAATCTACATCAATCAAACTTTATAACTTATTTTTTAATCTTTATAACAAATAATTTATTTTTTAACTAGAGTTGTTAGGATTTATATAGGAAGACTCATATTATGTTAAAATGTAATTTTATTTTTACTTGATTGAATGTCAAATTTTGGAACACATTTACATTATTGCTGTTAGATGTAGTACTAGACTTTAGTACGCAAACAATATAAAATACGTTTACTTATCTCTAAACTTAACTTGAATAATTTATTTTCCAATTTTCCAAATAGATTCTAAAACTTTTACAGTTCTTAAACTACAACGGCAACGCTCTGAAGAATGAAATAAACAACTAGGTGTATCTAGTTTTAATGATGGACTTTCTGGTAGTTCAATAATATTTTTATTTAAAATTTTTCCTAAATAAAAAGTTTTTTCTCTTCCTTTAACATAAATTTTTTTGACATCATAAGTACAACTTTTCAATATATCTTCAAACTTTTCACATTCAATTTCGCCTTTATTCCACTTTATACAATGATGATTTTTCATCAACCAATTGGCTTGTGCCTGATATTTTGTAGGTAACTCTTCGAACGGAAACGGTGGTTTAAACACAAAATGTGCAGTTTTTTTGTTTTTGATTACAGCTAATTCTTTAACAATATATTGTTGATGATCTATTTCAAATAACTGTATATCTACAACCGCATTCATTATTACATTTGTTTTATGGCTTGTGTTTGGAGATTATATGTGAAGATACGATCGCTAATTATAATAGCATGAGCGGTTGTATTATTTGGAATTATAGAATGTGTATCGAATTCTATTCTTAATACTACGGCTTGAGTTTGAAAACCGAGTTTTTGATAAGAACAGTCGACGATTATCAAAGGAAAGTTAGATTTAAACTGAGCTGGTGTTATTGAACACTCAGTTTTATCTTGATAATAGTAAGTTTTTCGAAACTGTGTAAACATTTCATATAATGTAGCAAATTGATTGTTATTGAAAGATATATTTAGGTTTTCATATGGATAACGTTCGTTGTTTAAAAATACGCGTATATTGGCGAAATCACAATGATCAAATTTACTCATATCTTTTTTCAAATTTCCTTCTCTATTAGTTTGAAAACCAAGTATAATATAACGTGGCGATTCAAGTTTTGTAGAACTTTTCACAGACCAAATATGTTTTGTGGTATTTGGTAACGACGGATAACTATGTAATTGCCAACTACGAAAGGATAAAATAACATCTTTTCCTTTTTCAATTTTTTTTGTAAGTTCGACTTCTTCTCTCAAACCAGGAGCGATATGTGGTACTCTCCAAACAATTTTGTCTATCACTACTTTTGGTTTTTCGTTCTCGTTCACTACGCTTAAAGCATTGTTGTCCGAATTACTGCGAATCAATATCAATTCTTGAGCAATATTAACCATCACTTCTGTATAGTCTTCCGCAAAACCCAATAACATCTTAAGAGGAATGCAAACGTTAAATTTTCCATTTTCCACTAAAGTGCCTTCTCCATTCATAAACCACCCGGCGTTCTGATATCGTATATTTTCACTATGATTAAAAGATGCTAGTGCTTTCATTGTACTTGTTATTCCTGGTTTTGTATTAATATCTATTGTTTGTCCATTTACTTCATATCTTATTTCACTAAATAAAAATGTCACACCGTTATTAACAAACTGTGCTTGGGATGCAGTTATGTTATCTTCTTCAACAATTCGCCCTTGTATAAACAAATAGCTATAACTAGGTCTAGTACATAGGTCTTCAGGTAAACGAATTCTTATTTCATCATTATTTTCATATCGCGATGTATAAGCTTCATGACTATAAAATCTATAGCTAACAATAGACTCATCTATTGATGGTTTTTCAGCAAGCTCAAACATTTTTATATAATTTAAAACCTAATGACTCAAAAAATGTTTTATTTTCAGTAGTTATCCGCTTCACGTTTCTTGTCTTACTAAAGCGATTTATACACATTTTACTTAATTTATTTGTTTTTTAAATAACGCACGCTTAGGTAGTGCTATTGGTAGTTTTTTTGATACCATTGACTTGGTTCAATAAATAAGCCTTTTTCTTTCTTTTTTTTATGTACAGAACGTTTCTTTCAAAATCCTTTTCTTTTAGCATTTCCTTCCATAACTTTGTTATGTCGTTGCGTCTCTTCTAATAATTTCTTATCTGCTTGCGCTTTATTTACAGCCGTTGCAATTCCAGCTGCACCTCCACCTAAACCTCCTAACATCCCTAATAATGGAAGCAGTAGCGGTAAAAATCCTCCACGCTTTGGAGCTTTCAATATTCGTTTTTTCTTTAATTTTTTTTTTTTTGCAGACCCATTCCTAACTTTGTTTTTGCTTTCATCAATGCGATGACTATTGCTGCTGCGGCTTTTTCTCCAAGTGGTGTATGTTTTGCTTTTAACCGTTCTTTTGCTTTTGTTATCAATAATTCGTCTGCTTTGTGACGTTTGTCTATCTCTTTATCTTTAGAATATGCTATGTCGTGTTCCTTACAAGCTGAATCTAACAGATTTATTCCACTATCCCCTCGTTCTAATCTTTTTCCCAACTTTGTACCAGGACCACAAAATTGATACCCAGGTAAATGCAACTCTACAGGTAGTTTATTAATTAAATTATTAATAAATCCAGTACCTTTCTTGCAGGTGTTTACACTAGAATTAAGCTTTTTATTTTGGTTTCTGTCTTTATATATTTTCATTTCTACATACAAACAGAACTACCTACAAACTAACTGGTAATTTAATTCACACTTTCCTTCTATACTTTTTTTAAGGCTGCTCTAACTATTCTCATTCAACAATATTTGGCTATCATAATTGTTTTCAAAAATTTATCATCTACCTTCATATTCAAGCATACGACTTGAACATTTACTATTACTTGATACAGAATTCTCATTTATATTTTATGAGTCAACTTTGATAGTGACGTTATTATCATATTTTTCTATTGAGAGCCCAGCTTAATATATTATACAAACATCTCTATTTTTCAAATTTTTAAATTTACAGTACTCATATTAATTTCCAAGAATTTTATCAAAGTAGTAATGTTGATTGATTATTAGTAGGTATCGCACAATTTACATTTTTGCCTGAAAAAGTCTAGCTTAGCTCTCTGGTCGCTCGCCATTATATGTGACGCTTGCGCAATCAAGAACACATATCTCGACAAAAAAGTTCATGGTTCATCATCGACGAAGGGAAAATTTCAAGTGAAGCTGCGCAATTAACTAAGGCTTGGGGGAAGCGCATGCGCAAACAATTATTGCAAATATTCCAAGATCAAGACAACAGGTGTTAACGCTCACGGTCGTTGATTGATTATTGATTAGCTATTGATTGGTAGGTATCGCATAATTTACTATTTTACCTGAAAAAAGTCTAGCTTAGCTCTCGCTTAATGATTGATTTATGGTAGCCATTATATGTGACGCTTGCGCAATAAATTTTACAAACACATCATATCAAGGTGACGATGGTTAATCATCATTTGGAGACAAATATGCAAGTGGAGCTGTGCGATTAACTAAGGCAAGTGAGAAGCGCATGCGCAAACGATCAATGCAAATATTCCAAGATCAAGACAACAGGTGTTAACGCTCACGGTCATGTGTTCCAAGCAGCCATCTTATTAATGTATTTCCAATTCAAAGAATTGAAGTTGATTACTTATTGATTGATTATCGATTATCGATTATTGATTATTGATTATTGATTATTGATTATTGATTATTGATTGATTATTAGTCCATTATTAGTCGATTATTGTTTGATTCTTGGTATTGCAAATTTACATTTTTTTATTTAAGCACGTCTAGCTTTGCTCGCGCTTAATGAGTGAATGCTCCAAAGTGGCTATCACAATTTTCGAAAAAAGTGGTGGGGGGAAAGGAATGTAGTGGGGGGAGAACAAAGTAGTGGGAGAGCAAATGTACAAACCAGGTGTTCCATGGTCGTTTCAAGGTTCAAGGTCAAGGACATTCCAAAGTCCAAGGTCATATGACGTAAAAGTGGTGGGGGGGGGCATTTGTACCCTCATTCTATATCTACTTTGATTGTTTTCAATTAAATCTTTAACAAAGTGGTATCTTATATTCACATGTTTCAAGCGTTTTACAGATTCTGTGCTTGCGTTCAATATTGCTGACTGATTGTCACAAAACATATCTACTGGACAAATATTTTCAAACCCAAAATCTTGTAACAGCTTAACTATCCAACACGCTTCACTAGCAGCCATACTCATTGAAACATACTCAGCCTCTGTTGAAGACAGACTTACAGATGATTGCTTCTTTGAGCACCAAACTATTAAGCAATTTGCAAAAGTAAACAAATACCCTGAAGTAGACTTTTGGTCTCTTAGGTCGCCTGCCCAATCAGCATCACAAAACCCTTGCAACATTGTATCATTACATTTATATACTAAGTCATAATCAATAGTATACTTTACATAACGCAATACTCTTTTGAGCGCACTTAGTAATTCCTCATTGGCCGTATTCTGAAATCTACTTAACATAGAAATGGCAAAACAAAGATCAGGCCTAGTGCCTGAAACCGCATACATAAGACAGCCAATTATTTCCCTACAAGTTCTTTCAAACTTTTTATCACATCCTACATTAGAATCAAGTATCTTACTGTTAAAATTTTTATCCATAGGAGTCATCATTGGCTTACAATTTTCCATGTTAACTCTTTTTAATACATTTTCCAAATAATTTCTTTGTGATAATACAGTTGTACCTTTTTGCAAATTTTGCTTAACAATTATTCCTAAAAAATCTGAAATTAACCCTAAATCCTTCATTTTATATTCCTTATTTAATACACCTTTTAGTTTTATAATCTCCTGTTTGTTTGTACCAAAAATTAACACGTCATCTACATAAATTAATACAAAAATTTTATCTGTGTCATTATACTTTGTATACAAACATGAGTCACTCTTTGATCTCGCAAAACCTGATTTTGTAATTACTGTATTAAATTTTTGATTCCAACACTTTGGAGAATTTTTTAATCCATATAAAGATTTCTTTAATTTAACTATATTATTATTTCCTAAATAAGCTCCTTTAGGTAAACTAACATACACTTCTTCTTTGATCTCCCCATTTAAAAAAGGCCCCGTAACGTCCATTTGATAAATAGGCACATTTAATTTTGTTGCTACTGCTACAAATAGTCTAAATGTAGGCAACTTCGCTACTGGCGCATAAATATCACACAAATCAAATGATTCTTGTTGTTCAAACCCTCGGGCAACTAGCCTAGCTTTATACTGTAACACATTTTTTACATTTTTTATCTTAAATACCCACTTACTGCTAACTATTTTTCTATTTACTGGTATATCACAAAATTCCCAAGTGTCATTATCTTCAAGAGTCTGTAGTTCCCTAGCAATGGCTTCACTCCACTTGCTTTCGTCACTTCTGTTCATAGCCTCACTGTATGTAGTTGGTTCACACTTACTGACACCTAACTGCACATTATTGCATTTATAGAAGCATGTTTTGTTTTCTTACCCGCTTGCTTCTTCCATCTCTAGGTAAATCACTTTCATCCAATAGATGTTCGTCGTCACTCCATGGTAAGTACTCATTGTCACAGTCATTGTCTGATCCATCCTTTTCAGCACTACTTGTATGAGTTTCCTCCATTGTCTCATCTTCGTTAGTAATAAGTTCACTCAAAGGGTGAATTTCTGTCTCAAGATTACTATCTACCACTGGTTCTTCTAGGTTTATTGATGTTATAATTTCCTTTTCTTTGCTTTCCTTCACTTGAAGTTTTTCTTTCATCATCTTGATTTAGAAATACAACATCTCTCTTTATCTCCACTGTGTTTGTTTCTGGAAAATAAATTCTATACCCCTTCACATTTTCTTCATAACCCACCATCAAACCCTTTTCACCTTTCTTGTCCCATTTCCTTCTTCGTTCTTTCGGAATGTGAGCATACACTTCTGTGCCGAAGACTTTCACTCTGGTGAATGTCAAATTTTTTGTTTGTCCATACTTTAAATGGTGACCTTCCATTTTCATGACTTTTCCCAGTTCTATTCAAGACAAATACTGCCGTATTTATTGCTTCTGCCCACAGTTTCTTTGGAAAGTTTTCTTCATGTAACATTGTTCTTGCTGCATCCACCAATGTTCTATTTTCTCTCTCAGCCTTTCCGTTCTGTTCCGGCGTATAGGGTACAGTTGTTTGATGTGTTATTCCACGTTTTGAAAACATCACTTTCACTTCTTTGTTTATAAATTCTAAACCATTGTCACTTCTAAACATTTTCACTTTGTTTCCTGTTGTGTTTTCGGCCTTATTTATAAAGTTCTCAATACAGTTTTTGATCTCATTTTTGGTTTTAACAAAGTATACATTTCTGTAATTCGAATAGTCATCCTTCAGTATAACAAAATACCTCGCTCCTCCAATAGATGTTTCTTCCATTGGTCCACAAGTATCCGCATGAATCAACTCGCAAGTCCTTGTACTCACGTTCTCACTTTTAGTAAACGGTAATCGATGTATCTTCCTAGCTAAACAACTCTCGCACTCAGGTTTAGTGGTTTGTTTAACAACAACATTATGTTTTTGCAAAATATCTTTTACGTAAGTAAAGTTTTGATGCGCGAGTTTTCTGTGTCACTCATTTAGGTCATTCTTTACTAGTGTTGAAGAGCTTGCCTTTTCGTAATTATTCTTATACCGCAATTCCAAATAATAAGAATTGCCAATTCTTTCCGCCACCACCCTAACTTGGTTATCTTTGTAGAATTTGCATGACCTGGCATCTGTCGTCATCACATAACCTTTATCTATGGCGCGAATCACTGAAAACAGATTATTATTTAGTTTTGGAACGTACAGAACATTGTCTATGACCGTATTAATCCATTCAGATCCGTTCGACACTTGCACCATCACCTGTCCACAGCCGAGGACACTAATTGTCTTACCATTACCGACAACCACAGATTCTTCTGTGATACGAGTGAATGATCTAAACAAGGCACGATTTCTACACATATGTTCACTAGCGCCTGAGTTTACTAACCACTTTGATTTATGCAGTTCATGTGACGAACTAGACACTACTAATGCATTTTTCTTCGTTTTGTTCTCAGTCTTAGTAAATTTTTGTGTACGAAATCTACACTGCGCCTTGAAATGTCCAAACTTTTCACAATAAAAGCAATTTTTATTATTTACATTTTCTTCACTGCCATTTTTATTTTGTCTGCAATCACTTTGAAAATGCCCATTTTTGCCACACTTCATTTGTCTTGTATTTTTTACAACGAACGCAGAAGATGAAGATTGATGCGACTTTTCCATCTTGTCTTGGACCCTTTCTTCTTCAATTAATAATCTAGCAACCAAGTTGTCAATAGTTTGTTTATCGTCAGGTGCAGACTCCCACGCTGACACAAAATGCTTATATTCGTCAGGCAATGACATTAATACCTTTGTTATAACAAACTTATCAGATATCTCTTCGCCCATCTGTTTCAACAAGTTTCTCATCTCTTGGATTTTAGACAAGAAAACTGACATATCAATGCCCTTTTCATATTTGTACCGGAAAAAACGTTGTTGTATAATGTGTATACTAGTTTCAGACTTCTGTTCATACACGCTTTAAAGTTTCCGCCACATTTCAGCAGAAGTCGTGCATGTGATAATGTGTAACATGACCGCTTCCATCATCCGTGTTACCAACAAAGTCTGCGCCTTGGCATCTTTAGCTTCCCATTTGGTTATTTCATCTAGATCTACGGGCTTAACACATTTGCCCTCTACAACGTCCAGCAACCCTTGACCTCTAAACAGCACCATAGTCTGAAATTTCCAGATATTCCAATTTCTGGAACCTTCCAGCTTGATCACGTTCATATTAATGTTACTCTCCATTTTTCAACCTTGTCTACGATCCAGAACAAGTTATCCTTAGTTGGGAATACACCACGTTACACCACGTGTTTTCCGTAAGACCCAGCCTCACTTTCTTTTTCTGATGAGTAACTACTAACACCAAACCTTTCTTGATTCAACTAACTAATACAGGATTATGTGTCTGGACCCATAACCTAAAGTTATTTTAAATAAAAGAACAAGTTCGTTTGGTTAATCAAGCTGTGCTTTGTTAATTTTAACGTAACTAAAAAGAATTCTTAACTTAAACGTCACACACTTGTGTCATAGAATAATTTACTAGAGAGCACACTCCAAATGTCACCTTAGTGACAGAAACAAACAAACACTACCAACTAATCCAAATGCAGAACATTGCATATATTCTTTAACAGAAGTACAAAGGAAAAGGCGTTTTAATCCCAATAATTTCTCGGTTGCCAAACAAATTGTCATATTCAAGTTTAAACGGTTTCCACGTCCGGTGCGGCTAGCATTTGCAATGTCAATGCATAAATCGCAAGTGTTTGTGACATCAATCTTTAAAATCCTTTTTTTTCACATGATCAGTTATATGTAGCCTGTTCCTGTGTCGGAATACTAACAAAACTATTTATATACGCAAAAGAAAAAAACAGCTAAGACTAGTGTACGTCATAAAGCATTAGAATAATAAACACTTTTCTTTCTAAAATATTTTTAATATTAATTATACAAATTAATATTCAATATTCATAGTTAAGACAGGGCAACGTCTGTCGAATGAGATAATTGTAAATAAAATACAATTTTTAAAGTTTTTATAAAATTTTTGTCTACATTTAACTTTTGGATAGCATTCAAAAAGTTTGTGCTTCAATGTTTATATCTATACTATCGTATTTGCTTAGAAACTGCGTTTTTTCTATATTTTGATCGTTATAATAAAGTCAAACTATAATTTTATAGCCTGCTCATTAAAAGTTTTCGTTTTTTAGTAGTGGCGTTGAAGAGCTTTTTAGTGTTCAATTAGACTATTTTTGTTATTCATATTTTGTGTCAAATCGCTCTTATTAAAATGTCAAATCGCAGACAAATAAATTTATCTGCACATTCTATTGGTTTAGGTATGTACTATTTTCTTATGTCTACGCAGATTAGATTTAAACATAGTTTTATGCTCACATTCCGTGCATTTGAAAATAGTTTGTAATTCAATAGGAGTATGTTTTAAATTCTTATGCGTTCTCAAATAAGATTTGAACCTGGTTTTAAAATCACACTCATTACAATTAAAAGTAGTTTGCTGTTCAATTGGAGTATGCTTAGATTTCTTATGATCTTTCAGTGCAGATTTATACTTAGTTTCAAACTCACACTCATTGCATATAAGAGTTTCCCATTTTATTGAGTTATGTTTCAGTTTCATATGCTTCGTTAACGAAGATTTAAAGTTTGTTTTATACTCACAATTGTTGCAATTAAAAATAGTTTGCAATTCAATTGAAGTATGCTTAGAATCCATATGAACTTTGAGTGCAGATTTATACTTGGTTTGAAAGTTGCACTCATTGCAGCTAAGAGTTTCCCATTTTCTTGAGTTATGTTTATTTTTAATATGCTGCGTTAGATTAAATTTTAACTTAGTTTTATACTCACAATTGTTGCAAATAAATATAGTTTGCAATTCAATCGGAGTATGTCTAGAATACTTATGATCTTTAAGTGCAGATTTATATTTCGTTTTAAACTCACACTCATTGCAATTAAAAATAGTTTGTAATTCAGTTGGAGTGTGCATGCGTTTCTTATGCTTTGCTACGTTTTCTTTAAATATATTTTTATACTCACATTCGTTGCAGTTGAAAAATGTTTGCAATTCAACTGGAGTATGTTTTAGTTTTATATGCTTTATTAAATCAAATTTAAAGCTGCTTTTATACTCACACTCGTTGCAAATAAATTTCAATTCATTTGTAATATGTTTTTTTTTCACGTGCTTTGTCAGATCAGGTTTATACTTAGTTTCAAACTCACACTGATTGCAATGAAAAATAGTTTGTGATTCAGCTGCAACATGTTGTCTTTCGTTATGTTTTAATAAATTACCTTCAAATCTAGTTCTGTATGTACAGTTATCACATTGAAACCATTTTTTAGAGTCAATAGAAGAATCGTTTTTTACTTTATGTATTTTTAAGCCATTGCTTCGGTGAATTTGAAAGTTAAACTCATCACATTTAAATAATTTTTTGAAAACAAAGTTTTTTCTTTTTTTTATTGTCGAACTTTTACTGTTAGCACAAATCTTTTTATGATAATAACGCCACAGAAACGAGTAACTCCTCACTTTACACTGTTTGCAACGTTTAGAAACTGCCCCCAAATTATCATAACCTCCAAATCCGCACTTGTGATTACATTTTTGAACTTTCTCATTTGTAGTGAAGTTGCAAAGTTCACATTTATAAAGAGAAAGGAAAGAGTAACAAATAAATGTCTGCATTTTTTTAAACTTAGAAAGAAACTTCTTATACAACATAAAAATATGTTAATTTAGACAGACCAGTTTTTTGACAACCCGCATGCGCATTAGATTGTTTATGGTTTTGAGAGTTAAAATACTCTATTTAAATCATTCCTTGTTTGATTCTTTGTTTTTTGATGAGTATATATTTTTTATTTTGCAGTATTTCTTATTTAAAAGAAGAATTTAGTTGAAATGGTGTGAAAGTTTTTAATTTTTGTAATAATTTATATCTATATTTAAAGTAAAATACGCCAATAAGGCGCTAAATAGCTTGTACCATTAAATAATCTTGATGAGAACTATATAGCATTTTAAGTTAGACGAGGAGAGGTTGGTCTTGGCATCCCCGGAAAGTGCCAGTGAGTGTGCACCCTGAACCGAGATAGACAGTAAAAAAAAGATCTTTGAACGGTCGGTCGGGCGATGTGTGAATAGTTTGTAAATATAGACAAAGTGTGCTGTTGTCGCTGCTAATGAAAACGTGTTGTTTTATGATATGATTACAGGAGAAATATTAATTCAGTGCTGACTTTCGAAGAAATAAGGATTAAAGTATTATTAATAAGTTATGAGATAAATATGTATTAAAACGGTTAATATTAATATACACGGCCGAAACTACAGTTTGTACCTGGAGTACGGTCTATGTGGCATTACATTATAGACTAAGGTTGCACTTCCATGACGTCTGTAGGCATTTACAGATTGCTATCCTGACTCTCTACTTTCTGGAACAGAGACGAAGAGGTAAAGAGATGGGCTGGAGCCCGTTAACCGCTATGGTTATGTTCCTGTCAGCGAATAAAAATGTTGTTGATTTTTCTTTTGCTGGCATGACAGAATATTGCGCTATGTTCTTAGGTTTTTGATTTATTAATAATTATTCTATTTCTTTTCTTTTTACGCACTAATGCTGTCTGAAGTAAAGATTGAGTCAATCGAGTCTATGGAGTGCTTGTCCAAGTCCAATGCACCTGGTGATGTCTCTTACTAGCAGTTTGAGAGGAAGAAATTTCTGCGAGGAAAAAAAAGCCACAGTGAGTTACTTTACAGGTATTATTGACAGATACATTATGTGTAAATTTCTTTCATGTTTCGCTCTATCGATCTGTCTGGCCGTTCGAGCGTTTCTATAACAATGAATATAAAGAGGTGAGTTGAAGTAGATTGTTGATGATAATGTAGCTGGCTGTTGCTATTCTGTGCACTGTTCTTAAGTGGATATTCAAGGCTAATAATCGTAGAACATAGAGATCTTGATAAATTTATTATAAAAGAGGAGTTGACTGTTATTTAATTCAATTTAATTGATAAAATTTAGCAAAACGCAAGATTAGAATAAAAAAGTCTTACACATATAATAAAATTAAATAATACATATTAGATACAATACCAAATTTGTTTGACGAATTATTATTGAAATATGTTTATAATCCTTTAAAATTTATGGGTAACAGTGATCATGATAATTTTGAATCGCAAATCTCTAAAGCATTATAAAAACTTATAGCATTACAATTATTGATACAATTTGTTAAAAAGATGTTTCCTATTTTTATGATTTTTCAGGTTTGTTTTGTCAGTAATAATTGTATATTCACATTAATCGCATTGAAATTTGTTATAATTTGCTTAAGAAATGCTATAAATTTATATATGTCTCAAGAATTCCTTAATAAATAGTTGTTCGCACTGAGAAGTCTGCTGTAATTCACTTGGCAGGTGTCTCAATTTATGTGTTTTGAAGTGATGTTTAAAAACAGTTGAATATTCACACTGATGGCATTAGAATCTTTGCTGTAATTCACGGAGAAAGTGCTTTTTTTCATGTGTTTCAATGAGATATTTATAAAAATTTCTGTTGTAATTCGCTTGGAACATGTTTTATAATTTTATAATTACTTGTATCTTTACATTGATTGCAGACAAATTCTGGATGCAGTTCATTTAAAAGGTGCCTTTTTAATGACTTTTGAGCGTTGTTGCATATTTACATTGATTGCATTAAAATGTTAGTTGTCGTTCGCTTGAAGGATGATTTGTAATTATATGTATAATCAGGTTTCTTTTATAAAAAGTTTTATGTTCACACTGCTCGCATTGGAATTTTTGTTGTATTTCTTTTAAAAGATGCTTTGCATTTATATGTGTCTTAAGGCTTTCTTTATAAAAAGTTGTGAATTCACACTGATCGCATTGAAATTTTCGTTGTAGTTTGCTTGAAAGATGCCTTCTATTACTATGCCATTTTATAAGTTGTTTATGAGGAGTTTTGTATTCACACTGAACA
This sequence comes from Lagria hirta, assembly GCA_947359425.1. Classification (NCBI taxonomy): domain Eukaryota; kingdom Metazoa; phylum Arthropoda; class Insecta; order Coleoptera; family Tenebrionidae; genus Lagria; species Lagria hirta. Next base: position 7,180,585 of record OX375801.1, on the reverse strand, counting down.
CATTGAAATGTTTGTTGTAATTCTTTTGAAAGATGCTTTGCATTTTCATGTCTGTTTAGATTTCCTTTATAAAAAGTTGAATATTCGCATTCATCGCATTTGTAGTTTTGCTGTAATTTTCTTGGACGATTAATTTTATGTTTTTTTAAACAAGCATTTTTCTCGGCCGTTTTAAAATTACCAGGCATTTCCTTGGCGATTTTTTGCAATTTTGGTAAAGAGTGCTTTCTGTCTTAATGTTTCTGATAAATATGACTTTTTAACTGGAATTTGTATTTACTTGTATACTTGGATTGATCACATTCAAAACAAGTAGCAAATTGGTAACGTTTATCTGTTTGGCTAGTCGTTGTAATAATACTGTTTCCATTTTCCGTATTAGATGTTACAGATGATTTATGTTCTGTAAAATTACACTTTCTTTTGTGAAAGTATCTCCACACATACGAAAAGCTACCCACTCTGCAACGTTGACATTTTTCGAAAGAGTCTTCATCCAAAACATCTAAAAACTCACAATTGTGAATAAAATAAACAATTTTTTCATTTGTTTCAAAGTTGCATAAACGGCATCTATAAGATTCCAGTGAATCGTAACAGGAAAAAGCCGAGGAAGAGCGGCAGCACTTCGAGAAAACCGACATTTTTGATAACGTCAAATTGAACTAAAACATCAATATTTTAATATTATTTATGTTAAAAGTAAGCCGTTAATATAACCATTCATTTGATACGTTAAAACTGCTTTTTTTTAATCTGAGATGATAGTAACACAACACTTTATTAGATGAAAATCTAACCTCATTTCTAAACTTTCATTAGTTACATTCAGCAGACAGACCGGCAACCGTTCACGCTTATTCGCTGCTCGGTGAGTAAAAGCTCTGTCTGCTGAAAACACTTTTCATCTCTGTCAATCTGTCATTTTGCCGAACAAAATTTGAAACCTCGGATTTTAGAATAAAAAGTTGTGGTGACCGACACGATCTAAGCTACTCTGGTCAGACGGCCGATTCTAACGCACTATCGTAAAAATTTCGACTCAAATTCTAACAAAATTAACCATATTTGATAGAAAAAGAACACGTAGCCACCTGGCGATTCTAATAAAAGGATTTAATGTGACGGCATAGATATTTGATATCAAAATAGTATATTGTCATGCGAGTTGCACAAGGCATTTGCTTCTGGCACGCATGAGTCAAATAAATAAGTGTTACAAACATGTCTTGTAAAACAAGTGTAGAGAACATACTATATTCCTATCTTTTAATAATATGTATGATACAATATTAAGATTATGAAAAATACGTCTGAGGGCTAACTCTGTAACTTTTTTTCAACGAAATCTGTCAAAAATTTTTATTTTGGTTAGAGAATTTTCTATTTTGACATTTTCAGATTAGTTGTGTGAGAGTTTTTAATTTTATAATAATTTGTAGTTATTTTTTTAAGTAAAAATAAGCCAATAAGGCGCTAAATCGCTTGTATAAGTAAATAATCTCGATGAGGGCCTTATGGCATCTTGAGTTAAAGAGGGAAAAAATCGGCTTAGCATCCCTGGAAAGGTGGTGGTGGAGGCCAGTCAGTAAAACTGAGCGGTGCGAGAGGGAGAACGTCGGTAAAAAAGGTCAGAGCGGTCGGACGGGCAGTATTATAAATATTTAAACTGATAATTGTTTTTTGTAGTATAATTCAGTGCTGACTCCCTGAATTTGGAGAAATAATGAGTAAATATGTTAATATGAAATATCCTCGGCAGAAACTATAGTTTAATACCTGGAGTACGGTCCATGTGGTAATTCATTTCAGACTGAGGTGGTACTCCCATGACGTCTGTAGACATTTACAGATTTCTATCCTGGTTCTCTACTTCCCCGAACAGTGGCGAAGAGGTAGAGGGGTGAGCTGGAGCCTGTTAACCGCTTTGAATATGTTCCTGTCAGTGTATAAAAAAGTTCTGGATTTTTCTCCCACAATCAGTTTGAGAGGAAGATAATCCTGCGAAGAGAGAAAGATAATCCTGCGAGAGGAAGAAAAGCCCCCGGTGAGTTACTTTACAGGTATTATTGACAGGTACATTATGTGTAAATATGTTTCATGTGTCGCCCAATCGATCCGTCTGACAGCTCAAGCGTTTCTCTAACAATGAATATAGAGGGGTGAGTTGAAGTAGATTGTTGATATAATGTAGCTGGCTGTTGCTATTCTATACACTGTTTTCAAGTAAATATTTAAGGCTAATGATCGTAGAACATTCTGACCAATTTATTATAAAGAGGGAGTTAGCTGTTGTTTAATTCAATTTAAATGTTAAAATTTAGCAAAACGCAAGATTGGAATAAAAAAGTCTTACAGTTGTAATGTAAGTAGAATAAATACATTAGTTAACAAATGACCTTCTTAACTGTTCTATTAGTGTTTGTAGCGAATAATGATCTTTTTATATAAAACCCAAGTGGCAATTAGAAGGCTTGACCGTCAAGAACAGAAAAATAGGACATGACTGTAGCGAAACATCAATGTGAGACCGTATAGAAATAGATGTATAAGAGCTACTCTTACTAGTAGCTAGTAGTGTCAAACGAGTATGCAAAAGGGGGGAGGGCAAGCAATGCGCCACCAATACTTAAAACTATTTTTAAACGATCTCTCTATAAATATGTCAAAAGTCAAAACTATTTAACTTTTTCAAATTATGTACTATTATTTATATTTTCAAAGCAATCGTTCAAATAAAACGTAGTTTTTCTGTATCTCATGTATCTTGTGTATTTTTATTTGATGTTTTATTTATTTCTGTAACGCGTTTTACTTTTTTGCACTTAGGCCTTAAGCCGTTTAAAAAACCAGTATTACAAGCAAGTTTTACGGACATTGTCAATGTTTTTCTATATTTTTTACTTAATCCTAGCGCAACGACACCACAACTCGTCAATCCAAATTTTTCAAAAGAGTTTAATGACAGGTTGCATACGAAGCGTTAAAAAGTTGAATGCTGCTGCAAGTTTGATAAAACAATAATGATGTCTCAAGTTTGCTTTGAACTTGCTGCAAACTTGTTATTTTTAAACATGTTAAGTTCACTTTTGCTTCTCCTTTTGATTTATCCTTGCTTTTAATTGTCACGTCAAACTTGACACGACCAATATACATCAACACTGCTGCAAGTTTGAGAAACCAATGTTAATATTTCAAGTTTGTTTCAAGTTTGTTGCAAACTTGTTTTTTTAATTACACTATTTATAATTTTAATTTGTATAAGCTAGCCGAATCGTGTCGTTGTAAAGTGTGATTTACCAGTTAAAAAATACCTGAATAAAATAAAAGCTGTTGTGTTAAACCATTGACTAAATATACCTAGACTTCCCACCGTACAGTAAATTTTGAAGCTCATTAAAGACACCCGATAACAGAGCGGCGCTGGAAAATCCATCTAGGATGCGGTGCAATAACTAATTGAGTAGCTAGATAGGGAGGCCATCGCGTTGTCAGTGTTGTCACTAGCATAGGATTGTCGCAAGGTCATGCATGGACATTTGATACTCTTTTTTGTCTTATCTTATAGGGGATTGCTGATGTTATTATTGTGAAATATAAAGCTAACTCATTTATTATATAGTAGTTCATTTTGTTTCAAAAAAGAAATAATAAGTGATGCGTTTGTGAGCACTATAAAGAAAGTTAGATTGATTTGATTTTATAGAATATAATTGTTTACAAAATAATGTTTACACAAATATAATTGTTATATTAAAATATAATAATAGTAATTATTATTAGAATACTATGGATACAAGGTGAAAGTATGAGGCAAAAAATAATTAAAATAAAAATTATAATGTTTCGACTGGATTTTGTTGTAGAAAAAAAGTATCATTTCTTTGAACTTATTCAAATATGAAATGAAAATACAAATTTTTCAAGTAGAACAAAACAGAAATAACAAATAACGTTTGGTTTTGTGCAAGTGCTCTTGCACCTTGTTTGTGTATGGTAGTAATAAATGATAAGATAAATCGTTGTTTTGCACTTTTCTTTGATTTATCAATAAATAATGATAATAAACATGAATAATTGAAATGAGAAGAAAAATGGTGGTCTCAGGTCTTATCTTGTATGTGCTCAATGATTGAAATGAAGAATGAAAAAAAGAGAAAGAACTCTAATAACAATAAAATGAAGAAAAAACACAAAAATAAATTTAGAATAACGGTTTCGCCAAAAATGTTTTTGACGTAAAAAATATATTAATATTTGTTTTCTAATTATATTTGATGCGGACATATTGGCAACGCATTTTGGTAACGCCGCATTTTTCTCATATAAATATTGTCCAACGTGACTGAAAAAGTTTACACTTTAATAAATTTTCTATTTGCTAAAAATTCCGGCAACATGGCATGTAAATAAAATTTGCTTAATTGTCTTTTTCCAAAAATTCTCATTAAGTTCACTTTGGAAAAATTAAATACTAATACAAGATAAACCATTAGAAGCGCCGGTCGAATAAAATTTGGCAATATAGAATCTAGAATTTTCATCAAAACTGACTTTATATTTGCCCTATTTAAAAAGTAACAAAAATACGATTTTTCAATTTTTGCAAAAATTTTGCATTTAGACAGAATTATAATATTGAATATGTATTTCTAGAAAGAATAAAGTATTAATTTTTTCAAGGATCATACTAAACTAGAAAATAGCAATACTGCCAGCTGGCTCTGAGCTTGATAATAATAATTATAATTTTTTTAAAAACTGTACGGGATTTTCTAAAATAAGTATTTATTTTTTTAAAACAGCCTGGCTCCGGCGTCAGTTGTGAGGTAGCATTTTTACTATACCTTTATCGCTTTAAGAATAATCAGATGCACCAAACTTTATTCAATCTATGACTTTTTAGAATTTTGTTTGAGACAAAAACAATGTCTGTCCAAAAAGTTGTGCGGAAAACTCTCATAAATATTAGTGAAAGTTAAATAATCCGTTGTAAAGTTTTAACGAGGACAATGTCATAATTGCACTAAAGCGAGCTTTAGTGGTATAGTAAAAACAAAAATTTTATATTTTGACAACTTTAAGTTGGTGGAATTCATGTGTTTGATTTTCTTTTTAAATTACTGCACAAAAAAATTATACAACGGTTTTCCGATGAGAATATTTTATAAACAGAAAAGTCGAAATTTTAAATCACTTATACAACACCGAGTTGTCTCATAGACGGGATTATTTTCTTGTACTTAGAATAATAGATATACTTTATACTAAATTCGAAAAAACTGCTGTTTTTCTTATTTAGAATAAAATGTATAGAATAATTTATCCGATAAAAACTTAATTTTGCAGAGCATCAAATTGCTGATAAGAAAATGTTGTGGGTATTAATTAGATTATTATTAATTATCAATTATCAATTATTAATTATTATTAATTATTTGTATTATCATTGAACTACAAAATCTCATTTTAAAAATTTTATATGTTAATGTTATTTTATATGTTATTTTATATTTATTTGTAAAAAAGTCAGAGCACATAAATAATAATTTATAAATAACATCTATACATAGATTCAACATCGGCTGGATAAAAAATAGGAAAAAAAAAATTGAAACAAGCGATAATTACCCGTGTTGAAGCTTCATAGCATAAGGTCAAATAGCTTGGCTTAGGCCGTGGTATTATAAGCCTTCTTCGCTTCTCGCGTGATACGCTGTAAATTTTAGCAATAGCACACGAAAAAAATAATACAAGCTAAACGGCTCATCCTACAGAAAATCTCAACAACTTTAAGCAATCTACAATCTCAGATCTACAACGTTTGTTTCAATGTATTTTTTGATAAATTGCCGCGTTTTCGAATTATGGTGATTTTACTAATTTACGATTTATGCGTCTCAGGGCGAGCGTTTATTCGATAAAGCACTCCATAAGAAAGCATTGCAGAGGCAATAATAAATAGTTAATATAAGGCATTTCCACTTGACGGTTATGCATAATATTAAATGACCATAAAGATAGCGTATTAGAAATTTAAGAAATGCAAAAAATTTTTTTTTTATAAAACCACCTTAAACCCTTGCATAATACGATTTTTGCACGACCAAGCCAAATCTTTTTTTTTTCGATGAGGATCTCTATAAAAAATTGTAGCTTTTATCAACACATTGCAAACCACAATCGATTCTAGACGACTTGGGAAGATTTTTGAATTCTACTAATACTACACATTTATTTATTACGAGTCTCGCAACCGAGCCCGAAAAAACAAACATTTCAAATCTATTCGGTTTCAGGTTTCATACCCATTAAAACCTTAACTATTTCCATGCATGAGTGAAGGCCTTTTGCATAATATAACAGATTTCTCTACAACTATTCACACACTCTGAAGATTCAGCTTTTTGCCCATAGGTACCAGCGGCTGTCAAGCCACCCCTTTCATCCTCGCGCCCGTCTTACCTACAACCAAAATGTGTTACATTTCTCCCATAAGCGTGGCTAGTTTAGGTTTACTTAGTCTATGATGTAAAAACAATTTTTCCACACTGCGGTGTTTTTTACTTTGCAAGCGAAACTAGGCGAAATGACTTAGTCAGGTTTGTTTTGAAATCCAGAGACGTCACGTCAAACTGTCAATTGTCACACAACCATTCTACAAAATGGCTGTTTCTGATCACACACGTAAATAATCAACACAAAAAATTTATTGCCAAATAAGTAAGAAAACGATTGAAAATAGTAAGTAATTGATTAATAACACAAAGTTCCAAAATTATTGTTGGTTTTCAGGCGAAGAGGATAAAAAAGTGCAATTATTAAAGATTCGCACATTCACAGTGCAGTTACTACATTCTTTAATCTCCACTGCTGGACTTTGTATGGTACCTCTGTTGACAAGTGTTGTGGATGTATGGGTGCGGCTGTAGATGTTGAGGGCTTCCTTGTTGACAAGTGTGGAGGCTGGGCTGGTGAATCATTTTCGATATTTCGATTTTGTTGCGTAGAGAATTCTGAATATATGACTCACAAACTGTAGATGATTTCCATCCCCCATGTTGTTTGATTCCCACTAAGCCCTCACCACGATTTGCCAACAAGGTTGCTCAGCTTCTGGGAAAGCTGTGACCAATAAATGTCCAAGGTTCTTCTAGTTTTAGAAATTGAGCAATTTTCATTGGTATTTTTTCAATGGTATTTATTCTCACAGAAGCGTTTATACACTTCTCATTATGGTCATTAATTTTTCTTACACTACTATATTTTTGTTTGTTTGTCGATCCACTGGGGGTAAGAGATGGCAAATGATCTAGAAATCCCAGTTTTAGTTTCAAGAATGGTCACTACTATGACATCATTTTGAAACACAATATCAGCAGGCTTCATTTTGCAGAGTCCTTCACGCCGCAAAGCGCCTGAAATGCTCATTGTCAGTGCCACCTAAAAAAAATTTGAAAATCTCAATAATAAAAATGTTTAGAATTATATCGGTTTATTTGTGAACCATCATCATCAGGTAGGAGCAATCTGGTGCTTCATCTAAGAATTGGGAAATTTGAGCAGCATCCAGAAAAGCAGATTTGTTAGGCTTGTGATGTTGAGTGGCTTTTTTTAAAAACGCGATTAGTTTATAAAATTTTGAAATATCTACGTTATTCTTTACCGTGCTCTCATACCTCAAGCGGCTTCTCTCAGGAAGCAAATTTGATACTGCTCTATTTGCAGATTCTCTAATTTCAGGTGGAGTTAAAATTTCTCTATCGGAGTCGCTCATATATACAAATTTGAAACGAAAATCCGCAGAAGAAAATGGCGGAATAAATTTTTAACACGATGCTCTTATATTTCAATAAAACTATAGCAACAAAACAATAAAACTATTTCAAATTTAAAAAATCAGATTATCGGCGTGGGCAACGCTACCAACCAAAAAATAAGTAAAAAACTAAATCATTTATTATCAAAAAATTAGTTATTTATTATTAAAAAATTAGTTATTCGTTGCATAAAAAATTGTACCTAACTTTTTCGGAAAGAATGTTTCCCTATTAGATTGCAAAACAAAGCACTCATGGAGGAAATTTCACTTTCCAAATTCGTTAGGTAAATAACTATTGTAATTCAATTAGAGTATGTTTTATTTTCTTATGCCCTGTTAGATTATTTAAAAGTTAGTTTTGAACTCATATAGACTGCAGTTGAAAACAGTTTGTAATTCAATTGCCATATGGTATCTTTGATTATGTTTTACTAAATAATCTTATTTATCTCGGTATTCACAGTTATCGCATTGAAACCATTTTTTCGATTCAATAAAAGCGTTTTTTTGTTCTATGTTTTTCCAAACAAGCCCTTCGATGAGTTTGAAAGTTACGCTGATCACATCCAACCAACTTTCCTAGTAAATCAATTTTTGTTTTTTTTCCTGGCAAATTATTGCTATTGACACATCTCTTTTTATGATAATAACCCCTAACAAATGAGTAGCTAAAAAATTAAAACCAACTTAAGTTTTATATGCATATCAATTTATACTGTTATTAATAATATGAGAGATAAGAATGAAAAACAAATAAGCAAAAAAAATAACTTTTAAAATAATAATTTTAAAAAGTAAAGTTGTTATGTTCACCTGTGTCATATGGGATGTTATACTATTAGTATTAGTCATAATTAAGAAAACACTGTTTGTTTGATTATTTGTTATTAATCGTAGGAATATTTTTATCTTTACATGCAAATACATTATTCAAAGGCCGTATCTATTCAATTGAGATAATCTTCTATCATTAAGGAACTTTTGTTCTATTAATCTGAGCCAAATATTTAAGAAAGATTGATATTTTATCAATGTGCCGAAGCTACGAACTTTGAACATAAGTCAATTTATATATATCAAAATCCATAAGAGGAGGGTCACCTACTCTCTTCCTTACCTACTTACGCTTAGACTTACAGTCTTACTAGCTTATTCACTATATTTCTTCATAAACCGATTTTTTTATGTTTTCGTTTTGTTATTAAATAGTTGTTGTATCTTGGAAGGACCTTTTGGTAGGGAAATAACACACGGTCTTCTAATTATACATTAGGTTTATTTCACTTAAAATTAACTGCTCTTCTTCTCATGGTATTATATGATCTACCGCACAGAACACTCATTATCGTTCCGGTACGCATGCGTTTGTCTCTGACACGCGTAATAAGTTTGTTTATATAACCAACATAACACCCTCACACTTAAATATAAACATATCTAAAATATAAAATAAAATTATCTGGGGTGCGATTCTTGAGTTCGTTCGAAAGTTTGTTCGGACGGATTGATTCGGACGGATTGATTCGAACGGTAAGTTTCGGACGGATCGCAAAATGTCTATTCTCGACCAACCTTCGAAACCTGTAATCGAAGCAAATTTTTGTTTCGATCAAAACTTGGCAACGTTGTAGAAAATTCAGTGCTACCAACATACCAACCCCAAATAATCCTAAATGCACCAACAGTATTTTGTAATCTATTTTCCAATTTGTCCCCATTTTTAAACAAAAGCCGCGAGTCATTGAAATAAAAATTATAAAAGGACAAAATAGCAATTACGTGAAGAAAAAGATGTGGAAATATTTTCTCCGCTCAGAAGGAAATGATGGTGGAGTTTACGAAAAAGCACCCCGATCTTCAAATTGGAAAGATTACGCAAAACTTTCCAAAGCAACGTGCTCAGCAGCTTTGGAAGGTATTATTAGGAAATAGTTTAAATAGTTTAGGAAATGCTAAAAAAGTTGACCTGACGGCAGGTCAGGTCAGATCAGGACAATAAAAAACAATATAAATAAAGTGTGAATATTTTAAACCATATTTACTCGTTTTGGTAAAATAAGTTTGTAAAATTATTGGTTTGTCTGTATTTATCTATTCTTATATATAATTTTTTCTCATATTTTTTTTTAAGTATTAGTTGAAGATTAGTTCAGACTTTCAAAATTTAATGCACAAAACTCAATACGGTTCTAACAAAAGTGTGTAGACAAAAGTTATTTGTCAAAAGTTTAAAGTTAATATTCAATGTTTTTTCTTTGCAAATTTCTTGTCAATAAATAGTACCTACTATCAATCAAATCTTAAATTCAATTATTAATGTTTTTGTTTTAATACAATTTTTCTGGGCGGTAAATTGGTAGCAGCTTGTCTAGTAACAAATAGCTTTTTTCATGAAAAATATAAAAAAATAAAATGTAAAATAATACTATGATAAACAACGTATAAGATGTGAAATAACAATTATGGCATGCTTCTAATAAACTTGATTAGAATTTTCATCAATCTCAAATTTTTGGTTTTGCTTTTTTAGACTAGTATAATTAATAATTTAATAAAAAACTTTAAATTTTAATCAATTTCAAGAAACGAGGAGCAAAATTTCAAATTCAAATATTTGGGTTTTACCCAAATGACACTTGTCATTTTGTTGTCAAAATGCACAAATTTACCTGAAATGACCCAAACTTGTACGAATTTACCATGCGACCAGCCGGTCGAACAGTAATTCGTAGACGACCAAATTGCCGTATGCGAAACTGAATCCGCCTAGTCAAGAATACACTTTCATAGTTTTCGTTCGCAACTATTCGATAGTCGAACAGTTTCGTATACGGATCTAACTCAAGAATCGCACCACTGAACTTAAAATTATATATTGCTTTTGTAAGTAAGCTATTCGAAACCATATCTAGACACAGGTTTCTTATATCGCTGAGGTCTACTATTACTTAAACTATTATCGTCTAGAACTACAGAATTGGGCTGTGTACAAGCAATCGACGTGACGTTAGACTCCAACAACTGTGCATAACCTACTTTTGATAGTTTTGTTTTGACTGCAACCTTCTCGCCTTCTACTTTGATGTTTGTCTTCAAAAGCTGATTCTCATGTCTTCTCCAAAGCTGACCATTTGGGATTTTGCAAATGTACATTTTACTTCCCATTATCTTTATGATTTCGGCTTGCACCCACTCTTTCTTGTTAATTCTTGTGTAGTCTCAAACCATAACTACTTCCCCTACCAGAAATTTGTTTGTTTGAATTTTATCTATTTCCTCTTCGGTTGTCGGCATTTCTTTCAATATTGCTAATCTTGTTCTTAGATTTCTCCCTAACAATAGTTTTGCCGGTGTTTCTTTTGTTGTAGCATGCTCCGTACTTCTATATGCGATTAAAAATCTTGATATCAGTGTATTAACACTCTCTCTTGTATTTTTAGGATCCAATAATAACGCTTTCATTTTATTCTTAAAGGTTTTCACGGAATTTTCTGCTGCTCCATTGCTTTGTGGATGAAAAGGTGGTGTGGTGATGTGCTTGATCCCATTTTTGAGTAGAAATGTCTCAAACTTTTTTGATACTATTGACTTTCCATTGTCTGATACTAGTGTTTTTGGTAAACCAAATCTTGAAAATGTATCTCTCAACTTTTCTTCAAGTTCTTCCGGTCTCATCGAATTTACCTGGTACGCCTCTGGCCATTTTGTGTACGCATCTGTCAACACTAGGTACGTTTTACCCTTTATCGGTCCAAGATAGTCAATGTGCACCCTTTCAAAAAATTCCTTTGTCTTCGGCCACAAACTCATAGATTTAGGTGGATCTTGTCTGGTCTGTAAACATGGTAGACAACTTTTACATAGATTTTCGATATCTTTGTCTAATGTTGGCCACCATAATAAGGATCTTGCTTGCGCTTTCATACGCGTCATGCCAAAATGGGTTGAATGCAGCTCATCTAGCATGTTCCTTTGTAATTCTTTGGGTATGACCACTCTGAAACCTCACATTAAAGATTCATTTTGCACTCATAGTTCGTTTTTCCTATTAAAATACGGTTTAAAGCTGTCTTCACTTTCAGTGTTCCAATCTGTTCTGATCTTTTCTATTACTCTTTTTATCCTTAGCTGTGGCTTCTTTGATGTCATCTAAGTTGATTGGCAACTCCTTGCTTGTCGCTGCAAAATTCAAGTCTCGCTTGATATTGTTTTTATTCTACTCGGCACTCTCGAAAAACAATCCGCTACAGGGTTAGATTTGCCTGTAATGTACTCAATTTTATAATTGAAACCTGATAAAAACGTAGCCCATCTTTGCAATCGATTTGCTGACATTATAGGGATGCCGTTGTTCTCTCCAAATAACGCTACAAGAGGTTTGTGATCGGTCTTCAAAATCCATTTTTGTCCCCATAAATATTGATAAAATTTTATTGTGCCATAATAAATAGCTAACGCTTCTTTTTGAATTGTTGCGTAATTCTTCTCTGCTGGCATTAAAGTCCTTGATACGCATGCTATCATCTTTTCATTTCCATCTATTACGTGACTTAAAACTGCGGCTATTCCTTCATTGGAAGCATCAGTCGTCATACCTATTGGTAACTTGGGGTCAAAATGAACTAAACAATTGTCTGAAGCTAAGACTTCTTTGATTTCGTTAAAAGCTCTTTCGCATTCTTTTGTCCATTTAAAAGTATTTTCTTTTGTCAAAAAATTGGTTTTAGCTTCATGGCGAGATTCGGTATAAATCTCGAATAATAATTGACCATTCCACAGAAAGAACGTACCTGCCGTATATTTCTGGGGTGCTTTAATGATAGCATTTATTTTTTCTTTAGTTTTTCTTAATCCATTTTTATCAATAATGTGACCCATGTATTCCACTTCATCCTAGAAAAATCTGCACTTTTCCTTCTTTACTGTCAATCCAGCATCATTCAATTTCGTCAAAACGACTTCTAGCGTTTTCATGTGCTCTTCCCTGTTTGGCCCTGTGACTAATATATCATCTAAGAAATTCACAACATTTTCTATCCCCATGAATATTGTTCAATATATTTTTGAAATTTAGCACTAGCTGGTGCTATTCCAAAAGGCATCCGGTTCATCGTAAATAATCCACGATGGGTGCTCCATGTGAGTAATTTTTTTGCTTCATCATCAAGCTCAAATTGCGTATAAGCTTGATTTAAGTCGATCTTCGTAAATTGTTGACCACCGTGCAATTTAGCAAAAAGTTCTTCTACTCTCGGCAATGGGTAGTTTACTTCCACTAAGCATTTGTTGACTGTTGTTTTGTAATCACCACATAGTCTTACCGTTCTGTCATTTTTTAATACTGGCACCAACGGTGTGCCCCACTCGCTTGATTCGGTTGGACTCAAAGCTCCATCGTTCAACATGCGATCCAGTTCCTTGTCGACCAATTCTCTGAAAGCCAATGGTATTGCTCTGGTTTTGGAAAATATTGGTTTTGCACCATCTTTCAAGTCTAACGCAATTTTCGAATGCTTATACAGGCCCAACCTGCCACTGAAAACCTTTGGAAATTTATTAGTAAGCTCGCTTACACTATTATTAACCTTAATTGAATTAAATCCGATGTTGAAAGATTCTAACCAATCCCTGTGTAATAATGTAATTGGTTCGTTGAAGGGAAACACATACTGGTTCCAACGAAGATGATTTATTTGTGGAATTAATCTATGCCTATACTACTACTACATCTCCGACTCTTTGACTCCCCTGGACGCTACATGCGTCGCCTTATATTAAGGTGCTATTTGCGTCATTGCATTGACGCAAATGCACCGCACAATAATTTATAAACTGCTTAATTGCTAAGGAAGCATCCGTTCTTTCGCAATAGTTCATTCGTTCATTCATACGGTCATCCAACTATCAATTCATCCCTTATGCGTCTATATACCCTTACACCTTCCCGGCGATGTAGAAAAAAAAAATTTATATTACTGAAAGATATACATTTTTTTTTGTTTAACTAAAAAATTTCTTAATTCTATCCTTATGTACTAACATGTCTTTATTGCCTACTCTAATAACTATATTTGGAGGGGTTTTTATATCAATTACAATGTAAGGTCCGCTATATAAAGCGTCCATTTTGTGTCCTCCTTTGTTTTTTAATAATACCTTATCTCCTATGTTATATTGATAATTTTTACTATTTACATTTAATCTATTTACTCGATCACTCTTTGTTCGCAACAAATTCTCTCTAGCACTCAACCAACTTTGTTGTAACCGGTACTTTAATTCGATAGGATAATTATCAAAGTTGTATAAAGGTTCGACATGTTCGCTAAGATTTGATGGTAAGTTTACGCATTTTCCGAAAACTAATTCGTATGGTGTATGTTTTGTGGATGTGTGGACTGTGTTGTTAAAAGAAAAGTTCCAAAAAGGTGACCAATCGCTGCATGCTCCTAAATTTTTCGCTATACACATGCGCAAATATGCACCAAGGCTTTTGTGACTGTTTTCTAAGCTTCCTAACGTTTGGTGATGATATGCTGTAGAGTTTAATTGTGTAATACCGAATACTTTACATGTGTCTTTGAATAATGTAGATACAAATTCTTTCCCGAGATCAGTTACTACTGTGGGTGGTATTCCGTAACGCAATATAAAATTCGTAACAAAAGATTTCGCTACTGTTATGGATTCTTTATTCTGTAATGGGATGTTTCAACAAATTTGCTAAGATCGCACTGGATCGTCAAAATATATTTGTTGTCGTTTTCATCTTTTGGTAATGGTCCAACCAAATCTAAATAAATTTTCTCAAATGCACTCATAGCTGTCGAAGTGATAACCATTGGTTCATGTCGTTGTTGAGAATGTTTATGTCTCTGACAATCGTTACATGTTTGTATAAAATTCTTTATATCTTTTTCCATAATTTCCCAATAATAGTATTTCTTTACATTGTTATACATCCGATTGATGCCTGTATGCCCTCCTGTTTTCAAAATGTGAAAATCGTTCATTATTAGTTGTCTTTTATCTTCATCTTTAATATATTTCACGTTTCTTAATATAGATATTTTTAATCCTAACTTTTTCATTTCATTTATATTTGTAAATAGAATTTCCCATGCTTCTTCGATTGTTAGGAATAACTTTTTCCTATTATGGACTATTGACGGCACGGGATTCTTCGCCCACTTTGCACGCATTAAGTCATCTTTCATTATTAATATTTCTGTAATATTTTTTATTTTGCATATTCTCTGAAGATCTCTCAACGATTCTATTAATGATAGCGCCGATCGAGGTGTCTTCCATAAAATGCAATTATTATCGACTATAAAGTCTCCTATTACTTCTGTTTTATTTTGCATGGCTATACTTGTAAATTCATTATATTCTATAATCTTCAATAAATGACTTTCTGCAGGTTGCTCTAAGACCTCTACAACTTCTTTTTTATTACTTTTGCTTCTGGTCATAACATACATCGTTTCAGTTACTTTAGATTCTATGTTTTTTAATTCGTCAGATGTCAGTTTTATTCGTGATAAAGCGTCTGCTACTACGTTATCCTTCCCTTTAATGTATTCTATTTCAAAATCATATTCTTGTAATATCAACTTAAATTTTGTTAATCTGCTAGATGGATTATTCATACCGAATAAATATATTAAGGGTCGATGATCTGTATAAACTTTAAATTTTTTGCCATATAGTAGGGCCTGAAATGTTTAATTCCCCATACTATCGCCAATAATTCTTTTTCTATCGTTGGGTAATTGACTTCTCCTTTATTCAGTGTTCGACTCGCATATGCTATTGGTTTATCATCTTTGTTTGACAATACGACTCCGATTGCAAAGCCTGAGGCGTCTGTTTTCAAAATAAATTTACTATTTTCTGAAAAATCTGGGTATTGTAATATCGGATAGTGTGTTAGTTCGTATTTTAATGTTTGAAAAGCATCTTCACATTCTTTTGACCATTGAAAAGTTACGTTTTTTCTTGTAAGTTTATTTAATGGATATACAATTTTTGCAAAATTATTTACGTACTTTCGGTAGTAGTTGGCAAATGCCACAAATCTCTTTACCTCTTCTGCATTCATAGGTGTTGGATAAGTTTTCACTACTTTCAACTTGTCGGGGTCAGGCATTACTCCTTTATCTGATATGATATGACCTAAATAAGCTACTTCCTTTTTTAGAAATTCGCATTTTCCTGGATTTAATTTCAAATTAACATCTCGTAATCTGTCGAATACTTTCACTAATTTTTGTGTATGTTCTTCTAATGTTCTACTAAAAACAATAATGTCATCTAAATAAATAAAACATGCATTGTAATTTAGTCCAGACAAAGCTAACGTCATTGCTCTTGAAAATGAATTTGGACTTATCTTTAATCCCATTGGGAGTCTTGTCATTTGGAATTGTCCTTTGTGCGTCGAGAATGCTGTGTACTTCCTACTTTGTTCGTCTAAGCTTATTTGATGAAAACCTTCTGAAATATCTAGATGTGTAAAATACATTGCTCCTCCCAAGGAGTCTAAGATATCTGTAATATTTGGTAATGGGAATTTATCATCTTCTAGCTGTTTGTTTAGTTGTCTGTAGTCAATCACTAATCTGTGCCTTTTTATTCCGTCTTTTCCCACTTTTTTTGGTACTAACAATATTGGGGATGACCATTTACTTCTACTTTCTTCTATGGTTCCATTTTGTAACATTTTTTGAACCTCATTGTCTAATTCATCTCGTTGCGACTACGGCATCCTATAAGGTTTAATATAGATTGGTTGCGTTTTATCTTTTAATATTAAGTGTTCTTTATAGATGTTTGTTACTGGAAGTTTGTCTCCTTCAAGTCGAAATATATCGTTGTACTTTGCACAAATTCGTTGCATTGAATATTTTTCGTCTTTATTTAAATGTTCTAATAGTCCAGTCATTACGTACATTCAAAAAAGAAAATGAATTTGCGCTTCTAATTTTTTAATATGTTGTAGGGGATACCTAGAAAAGCTTAACTTGAGATTGTCGACCAAACTTTCCTAGGAGCTTTCGCCGCCATCTTTAAAAAAGGGGTAAAATTTGTTTCTCGGCAATAACTCGGCTATCCGATGAGATTTCGAAAAATTTTGTAGGACACTTTTTGTAGCTTTCTTTGTGCTCTACAATAACGCTTCAATCATTTTTAGCGTATCATGCATCGTTATCGAGATATCGATCGATAAAGTCAAAAATTTAGAACACAATTTTTGTTTTTTGCTTTTTTTTTGTGTGGGTCTTAATAAATATGAAAAATTGTGGAATTCAAACTTGTAGAGCATATTCAGACCTACAATTTCCTTATTGAATTTTTTTATGTTGGACAAAAATTACGATCTCCAGCGCGCCGCAAAGTCGGTGAATCCACACTCAGCGTCGAGCGAGCTGCTCGCTCGGTTGTGTCTGGATGTCGAATCGAATGGGAAATTGTTCAGGAAATTGATGGGATAAAAAATAAGTACATAGAGCAACAAATTAAGGATCACACAATAGTAATTTATTAAACAAATAATTTGTTTAGTTGATTGATTTGGAATCTTTGGCACTATAAACTATTAACACAGTTTTACCACTTGCCAAAAAGTTTATTTTTAGATCTCGAGAGCTTTTTCGACCACCATGTGGTCATCATCAGAAGATGAATAAAACTGAATGTTTACTTGTTTAATTTTACCTGTTTTGGTGAAAGTTGGGTTTTTCCTAGTAAGCCGATTAAGCAGCTGAAAAGAGGACCGTCATCTTTGTTTAGAGCATTCGCTTTATTTTTGTGAATTTCGATAAGCTCGGCGGCGTCAAGATGCCTATAGTTATTCAATGGCTTAATTAATTTTACGCTGTTAATACTAATTTGGTGATTGTTATTAAAGACGTGTTCGGCTATACTCGACTTTTCTAATCTGCCGAATTTTAAATGAGATAAGTGCTCTTTGTACCTAGTCTGAACTGTTCTACGCGTTTGCCCTATATAACATTTCTCACAGTTATCACAGTCTATGCGATAAATTCCTGATTTTTCTAAAAATGGTGTTTTGTCTTTCGGACTTCCTAGCAAATCTTTTAATTTTGACCCTGACTGATAAACCGTTCTAAATCCTAAATTTCTAAGCACACTCTCAAGTCCGTTGGTTATCTTGGGCTCAAAGGGTATTGAAATGAATTTTAATTCTTTTTTGTTTGTTTGAAAAGTTGTGCAATTTTTTAAATTTGCTCTAAATTTTTGTTTATTTATAATTTGTACTATTTCTTCATTATATCCATTGACATCAGCAATCTTTTTAATGAATGTTTTTTCTTTATTAAAGTTTTTTTGACTTAGAGGAAAGTTAAATAATCTATTTACTAAAAAACTTAAACTTGCTATTTTGTGTTGGAAGCAATGGTTTGAGTCGTTAGGAATGTATCTCAAAGTACTAGTTTCTTTTCTAAAAATATCAAACTCTAAAGCGCCACCTGTTTTTTTAATTATGTTTACATCTAAGAAAGATAGTTTGTTATTTATTTCCTCTTCATAAGTGAATTTTATCGAGAGAAAGCAATTATTTAAATTTGATACAAAATTTGTTAAACTTTTAGAATTATCAAAAACTGCGAAGACGTCATCTACATATCTGATCCACATTCTAGAAAAATATTGAAAACTGCTTTTTGCATTATTTTCAAAATGGTGCATGAATAGCTCAG
Organism: Lagria hirta; assembly: GCA_947359425.1. NCBI lineage: Eukaryota > Metazoa > Arthropoda > Insecta > Coleoptera > Tenebrionidae > Lagria > Lagria hirta. Next base: position 7,162,036 of record OX375801.1, on the reverse strand, counting down.
CCAGAAATGGCATTATGCATTGACCCATGCTGCCTCCTTCATTTTGATTATAAAATTTATTGTTACATTAACAGAGTTATGCATAAAACAATCAATTTTCCAATGTAACAATAAATTTTATAAACAAAATGAAGGAAGCAGCATGGGTCAATGCATAATGCCATTTCTGGATTCACCGACTTTGCGGCGCGCTGGAGATCGTAATTTTTGTCCAACATAAAAAAATCCAAGAAGGAAATTGTAGGTCTGAATATGTTCTACAAGTTTGAATTCTACAATTTTTCATATTTAATAAGACCCAAAGAAAAAAAAAGCAAAAAACAAAAATTGTGTCTTAAATTTTTGACTTTATCGATCGATATCTCGATAACGATGCATGATACGCTAAAAATGGTTCGGGCGTTATTGTAGAGCACAAAGAAAACTACAAAAAGTGTCCTACACAAATTTTCGAATCTCATCGGATAGCCGAGTTATTGCCGAAAAACAAATTTTAAGCGTTTTCCAAGATGGCGGCGAAAGCTCCTAGGAAAGCTTGGTCGACAATCTCAAGTTAAGCTTTTCTAGGTATCCCCTACAACATATTAAAAAATTAGAAGCGCAAATTCATTTTCTTTTATTTGCCTTTTTTTCGGACGAAATGACTGGACTATAAAATCAAAATACTAAATAATTTATCTACTCTTTCTACCATATTAGTTTTCTCTATTTTTGTCTGCTGCATTATATGGTAATTTCTTAGTAGTTCCACTTCTGGTTTATAATTTTTTAAAGTCACTTCTTTATTTGTTGTATTTAACACTCGTATAGGAATTAGGTTTGACTTTGGTTGTACGATTGCACTACCTACAAATACTCCATCGCATATCTCTTTTGGTATTATAACAGCTTCGTGTTCCCAATCAACTTTTATATATCTAATTACTTCACATCTTTTTGGTATACTTATTATCTCATCCATAAATGATAACATTTTTAATGTTGTTCTTTTTTTTCCTATTTTCAACGATATTTGCTGAGTTTCAAAATTCAAAATAGCTTTAAATTTCCACATGAAATTTGAACCTAATACGCCGCTAAAGTTTTCGTCAAATTGATCCATAACCATAAATTTATGTTGAAATACATCTCCTGTACCCGTTTCTAATTTAAGATTTGTTTCTCCAATAGATTCTCTGTATCCAGATATACCGTTTATTTTAATCTTATTATCCTCTATTACTTCGCTTTGGTTAAGTATATTTTTGAAAATTATGCTTATTTCCGCACCAGAGTCTACAAGAAATCTTTTAATATCTCCTGAATATTTTAAATTTAGAAAATATAATCCCTTATCTAATGAGAAAATTTGTTTTTCAAGCTTATTTTGAATTCCTCTGTAGGTCACAAAAAAATGGTGATGAGACATTTTCTCTATTAGTATATTTAGCTGGTCGCGCATTCGTTGATTGCTGAGTATTGTATTCTCGATCTTGACCTATATTTCTATGTTGATATCTGAAACTATCGTAGTTTGTTCCGGGTCTATAACCTTGATTTTGTTTATTTACATTTTGAAATGAGTTCGTTTGATACCTGCCTTGTGTGTATCTTTTATTTCGCGAATTTGGTGCAAAGAATGTATTTTTTCGGTGTTTCCTTCCGTACATTATATTTGCTTCGTTTTGCTGACTTTGTATTTCCAAGGCAGCTTGAATCGCGTCGCTTAATTTACTGCAATTTCTACTTTGTACTATAGTTTTTAAGTCTCGATTTTCTAAACCTTTACAAAAACAATGTATTCCTAAAGTTTCCTTTGTTTCTTTAAAAATTTGAATTTTCGCTTGATCGCCTTTACTCTGTTCTAAAGTTAATTTTAGCATTAAATCTTCAATATACCGACCGTAAGAGTCTATTGATCGACAACCTTGTTTTGCTGTTGTTAATTGCATAGAAAGCGTAATTTGAGATTGTTTCTTAAGTAGATGTCTTTTTATATCTTCGAGGAGTGCCATTGGATTAGCATATGTCGTGTTTAAGCGTAGTTTTGCCGCGTATGTAAGTCGCGTTTTTAATACGAAATTTACCAACAAAATCTTACCTTGGTCATCTAAAACCGAATTGTACATATCTATGGCGTCAATCATTTCTAATGTGACGTCCTCAGTGTGATTCATTCGCGGAATTAAAGAACTGGCTACACGGAGATCAAATTTCTTCATTATTGTTATGTTAGCTTTAGTTTTATTACTCGGACATTCAACTTTTGCACTATTATTATGGACCTTTAATCTATTATGTAATATAAATTCACTCGCCCTTAATTCTTTTGTAACTATATCAACGATAATTTTTACTGTATCAGCAGGCCATGAACTTATATTAGTCTTATCAGTTATTAATTGCTTAAAATCACTTTTAAAAACTTCTAAATATTCTAACTTACGAGTTAAAAGTTCTTTATTGTTTCTTCTGTCTTCGTTGTCTTTCCGTAAATTTGTGTGAAACTGTCGTACGTCTTCTTGAAGTTTCTGTAGTTTGTCCATTTGTTGTCACTATTAATTAACACTACCATTTTTATTTTGCACTTCACTGCTCTGCTTTTTGTCCTCACCTACACTTATGCTTCACTCACAATTTAAACGTCTTCTTGGCTTACTTGGTTCCTTATGTTGGATAGGGTTGCTGCTCTAGCTAACCGTCTTCTCCACTCTCTTTGCCTTTTCTCGTAAAAATATATGATAAATCCTAATAATTGTAACAGTATTATTACCAGACACAGGATAGATTCTAAGCCAAACGAGGATTGTTCCCTAGGGTTCGCGGCAATGATAATTTTTTCATTGGACTGGTCGAGCTTCGATGCATTGTTGCCTCCCATGACTTTGGATTGTAGTTATGCAGATTCTTACAAGGTTTTCTAGAATTATTTGGAGACTTCTTTACTTTTCGCAATTTTATTTTCAGCTTGCTTTTCGCAGGGTTTCTTTTCGCAGGATTTCTTCAGGTTTCTTTTCGCAGGATCGCCATGTAATAATGTAATTGGTTCGTTGAAGGGAAACACATACTGGGTCCAATGAAGATGATTTATTGGTGGAATTAATCTATGCCTATACTACTACTACATCTCCGACTCTTCGACTACCCCGGACGCTACATGCGTCGCCTTATATTAAGGTGCCATTTGCGTCATTGCATTGACGCAAATGCACCGCACAATAATTTATAAACTGCTTAATTGCTAAGGAAGCATCCGTTTTTTCGCAATAGTTCATTCGTTCATTCATACGGTCCTCCAGCTATCAATTCATCCCTTACACCTGCCTAATAATGGAGGTCCTCCATTTTTATCTACATAAAACTTTACATGCTTTGTGCAATTTTTATACGTCACATTTACTTTAATGTAACCCAAAGGACTTATCGAATGTCCCGTATAAGTTTTAAAATTTAATGAATTTTTCAACAACGGTATATCATAAAAATTATCATTCTAAGTTGTCTCGCTTATAAAGCTCATAGCTGCACCGCTGTCTAATTCCATTCGGTACATCTTGTTATTTATTTCTACCTTAACTATAAAAGGATTACAAATGTGATTTACATGTTGTGTGATCGTATACAATTCCGACTCTAGTTCTACATAATGACTTTTTGCTGAATGGTATACTTTAGATAAGTGCCCTATCTTATGACAAATATTACAGGAATAATTAGAGTACTTACAGTTGCCTCCGTGTATTTTACCACAGTGTTTACAATTTTTTTTTATTCTATTATCGCTTTTAGAAGTTTGACCTTGTTTGCTGTAGTTCCATCTTTGTCTGTTGACGTCATGTTGACTGTCGCTCCCGCTGCCGCTTTAAAATAACAATAGTCATTTTAAATTCAGTGTTTTTCTAAAAATTCCCCGTAACAAAGTTAATATATGAATTTTTTATTATTCGATATTTATTATACAAAAACCATAATTTTAAACACACTAAGCTTTAGGCTACAGAACAAATGATGTTTCAAATTACTTAAATATTCACACTGATGGCATTAAAATCTTTGCTGCAATTTATGCAGAAAATGTTATTTTTCATGTGTTTTAATGAGATATTTAGAGAAATTCCTGTTTTAATTTGTTTGGAACATATTTTATAATTACTTGTAACTTTACATTGATTGCAGAGACATTTTGGATGCAGTTCACTTGAAAAGGGCCTTATTCTGTGTGTTTTCAAATGACTTTTAAGCCTTGTTGCATATTTAGATTGATTGCATTAAGATTTTAGTTGTAGTTCGCTTGAAAGATGTTTTGCATTTATATGTTTTTTCAAAAGGTCTTTTCTAAGAGTTTTATATTCACACTGATCGCATTGGAATATTTGTTGTAATTCTTTTGAAAGATGCTTTGCATTTTCATGTCTGTTTAGTTGATTTCTATAAAAAGTTTTATATTCACACTGATCGCATTGGAATTTTTGCTGTAATTCTTTTGAAAAATGCTTTGCATTTATATGTGCCTTTAGGCTTCCTTGATATAAAGTTTTATATTCACACTGCTTGCATTGGAATTTTTGTTGTAATTCTCTTGAGAGATGCTTTGTATTCTTATGTCTTTTCAGATTTGATTTACAAAGAGTTGTGTATTCACACTGATCACATTGGAATTTTTGTTGTAAATCTTTTGAAAAATGCTTTGCATTTATATGATTTTTCAAACGCTCTTTTCTAAGGGTTTCATATTTACACTGATCGCATTGAAATTTTCGTTGTAGTTCGCTTGAAAGATGCTTTGCATTTATGTGATTTTTCAAATGCTCTTTTCTAAGGGTTTCATATTCACACTGATCACATTGGAATTTTTGTTGTAATTCTCTTGAAAGATGTTTTGCATTTATATGTATCTTCAGGCTTCCTTTATAAAAAGTTGTATATGCACACTGATTGCATTGTAAGTTTTGTTGTAATTCTTTTGAAAGATGCTTTGCATTCATATGATGTTTTAAGTTTTGTTTATAAAAAGTTGTGAATTCACACTGATCGCATTGAAATTTTCGTTGTAGTTCGCTTGAAAAATGCCTTCTATTTCTATGCAATTTTATAAGTTGTTTATGAGAAGTTTTGTATTCACACTGAACACATTGGAATGTTTGTTGTAATTTGCCTGAAAGATGTTTTGCGTTTATATGATTTTTTAGGTCCTGTTTATAACAAGTGGAAAAATCACACTGATCGCATTGGAATTTTCGTTGTAATTCTTTTGAAAGATGCTTTGCATTTATATGATTTTTCAAAAGGTCTTTTCTAAGAGTTTTAAATTCACACTGATCGCATTGGAATTTCTTTTGTTCGCTTGAGAGATGTTTCGCATTTATATGTGTCTTCAGGTTTCCTTTATAAAAAGTTTTATATTCACACTGCTCGCATTGAAATTTTTGTTGTAATTCTTTTGAAAAATGCTTTGCATTTATATGTTGGTTTAGATCTCCTTTATAAAAAGTTGAATATTCGCATTTATCGCATTTGTATTTTTGCTGTAATTTTTTTGAAAGATTAAATTTATGTTTTTTTAGGCGAGCATTTTTTTTTGTGGTTTCAAAATCACAAAGCATTTCTTTTGCAATTTTGGTAAAAAATGCGTTCTGGTAATATGTTTTTGTAAAACCCCATTAAACATAGTTTTAAACTCACATAATTCACATTGAAATGTTAATGGAGAATGTTTTAATTTTTGATGCTTTGTAAAATATGGTTTATAAATGGTTTTAAACAAACATCGACCACATTTAAACCATTCCTTAATTTCATTGGGCTTATGTTTCAGATAAATATGTCTTTTTAACTGAAATCTATGTTTACTTGTATATTTGCATTGATCACATTCAAAACAAGTAGCAAATTGTTTAGGTTTATTTGTTTGGCTCGTCGTTGTAGTAATACTGTTTCCATTTTCCGTATTAGATGTTACAGATGATTTATGTTCTATAAAATTACACTTTCTTTTGTGAAAGTATCTCCACACATACGAAAAGCTACCCACTCTGCAACGTTGACATTTTTCGAAACAGGCTTCATCCAAAACATCTAAAAACTCACAATTGTGAATAAAATAAACAATTTTTTCATTTGTTTCAAAGTTGCATAAACGGCATCTATAAGATTCCAGCGAATCGTAACAGGAAAAAACCGTAGACAAACGGCAACACTTAGAAAAAACCGACATTTTTGATAACTTCAAAAAGAACTAGAACACCAATATTTTAATATTTTTTATGTTAAAAGTAAGCCGTTAATATAACCATTCATTTGATACGTTAAAACTGCTTTTTTTGAATCTGAGATGATAGTATCACAACACTTTATTAGAAGAAAATCTAACCTCATTTCTATACTTTCATTAGTTACATTCAGCAGACAGAACCGCAACGGTTCACGCTCATTCGTTGCTTGGTGAGTAAAAGCTGTGTCTGCTGGAAGCACTTTTCATTTCTGTTAATCTGCCATTTTGCCTAACAAAACGTCAAACATCGAATTTTAAAATAAAAAATCGTGTTTTTTTCTAATAACCGACATAATCTAATACCTGTATTCATAGTCGCTTTTTGAGCTTGACCTCAGTCTCAAGCATTGCTCAAGTCCGGATCGGTATTCACAGACAAATCTCAAGCTCAAGTTTCAGTGTGCGCCAACGCTCCTACATGATTTTTGGTGTGCGCAAGCACTCTTTGCGCGATCTCAAGCTCGGCTCAAGCAAGGACCTGTCTCAAGTCCGACGCAAGTCGCGATTTGCAGGTTAATGTTCAATTTTGACGTTTGAAAATAAAGTTATTTGGCGCGGTTTATAACAATGAACGAGTTTGTAGTTTTTTGACAAATTAGACAATGAAAACAACGCGATAATGCCAAAACGATGTGTGCGGGATGCTAAAAGTTTATTGGAATTTTATATTTAAGCGGCGCTATAGGTTTACCAAAGACAGTGTAGTGAATGTAGGATTGCCTTAAAATTAGTAGAAAGACAGTTATTACTTACACTTATTAGTCAAAAAAAACTAAAGGTTTTTTCAAATTTTGTGAAAAAATTAAATCAATGTTACATATCAATATAACAAAAAAGTTACAGATAATAAATAATTGTATTTTGTAACAACTCCTACTAGTAAAAATAAGTACAAAAATGTAAAATTTTTATTAGTGTACATTATAATTGTAAGGTATTGTTTACAGAAACATAGCAGACAAGGCAGTTGACAACCTTAATCTTTACACACTTCTTGAATAGCTCTTACTACTGAGTACTCTGACAACTCTTTGTTGGACTTCGCAATAAATAGATATGTGACAACAGCGCCTGTTGTATCTATCTGGCAACGTTAGCTCTGTGTGCCGTAAATGTCAAATTGTCAGTTGTCAGACGAACAAGCCTTGCAACTGTCTTGTCTATATCGAGTCTCTGTGTAGGACACATGTTTGTGTCAACTGGTCTAAGTATTCATTCAGTTTGTTTAATAAACTTATTATTATATTACTGAACGTATCTAATCTTTCAAACCTAAGATTGTTACACTCTTCTACATCACAGTTACTGCAATAAAAATGGGTAAAGGTTTGGTAAGATTTATTGATGTTGCACTTACATTGTCCCTCTCAAAAGCGCGCAGTTTGAGCTTTGTTAGCTTCTGTCTGGTCTTACTTTAGCAGCTTTCACTGCTTTCAGAAGTCCGGTCTTTGTTTTGAGGCAAATATGATAATGGTCCAGACTGTTTGCTTTTCTTGAACTGTTGCGGCATCCGTCTTATAACTTTCCACACTATTGGCGTTGTCCATGCGCAACTACAACAGACGTTTTGCTGTTTTTGTATACGCAGTCTCTTCGTCTATAATGCAAATATTATGAAGTTACCATAGACGTATTCTGTCAGTAGGGATGTACTCACCCGTCGCAGAAATAACACAAAACACTTTCGATATGACCTCTGCGGTATCGAGTTATTACTTGACCTGTTACTTTAAAGTAAACATAAACACGCAAAATGACTGTCATGCGTCAAAATTGTCAAAGTTTTAAACCTAACAACACAAAATTTACTACTTTTGTGACTGCAGCAAGACGCAAGCGAGCGCTTTTCCAAGAACTGACAAAGCTCCAGCTTAAAACGAACTTAAGTCTGACTTAAGCTTGAGCTTAAGATACGACTATTATTACCGGTATAAGCTACTCTAATCTGGGGGCCGATTCTAGCTCACTATGGAAAAAGTTTCGATTCAAATATTGTCAAAATTAACTACATTTGAAAGAAAAAAAAACACGTAGTCACCTGGCGGTTTTAATAAAAAAATAAAATGTGACGTCATAGATATTTGATATCCAAAAAGTATATTGTTATACGAGTTGTCGAAGACATTTGTTTGTGGCACGCATGGGTCAAATCATAAAGCTATAATAGAATAGAGTCAGGATTCCTCATTACAATTTTTGTTTGTTGTAATGCAATAGTACAAGAAGCGGAGTGCTTTAGAGGTTTGTAGGAGCTGACACTTAGAATAGAAAAGCAGTAGCGGCGCAAACATTTAAAAAAAGCGAAATAGGTTTAAAACTACATGTATAATGAATGTAGTTTTAATGAATCTTTAATTTGTATGAAATGGATGACTGTTACAAGTTCTGGAATTAGTTCTTTGTTGTTTACGATGCTTTAAGTTGGATGTTATCTATAATCTAATACGTTTTTTAGCGGTTGTGTATAAATTAACAATATTGCTATATAAATATTTATTTTGCAATTGATGCATGTAATAATGAAAGACACTTATTAGCCTTATAGACTTTGTCAGAAAAAAATTCATAAAGCTGTGACAAAATATAAACTTCCACACCCCTGTTGATGTGAATACAACAATGATCGGCCTTGAACAGTAACATATTTTCATATAGACACTTTTTAAATCTACACACCACATTCCAATCGAACCATTGTCTTAAGGTTTTTATTAACACCTCTATTATTATATGCTAGAAAATTTCGTTAAGTTTATTCACAAAACATTAGTTTTCCTACAATTGAAAATAATTTAAGCAGACCCCCACAAACCAAATAGTAAACAAAACTTCAATCCGACGTTGCCCGCCCTTGCAATTTTTTACAAAAACAACAAACTTTTATACTGCACCACGCTTTAGCTTTGTAGGCACGTACCTTGTAAACAAAAAGCGTGTGGCAACGTATATACTCTGCGCTTAGAATGCTCTTTTTTTGCATTAAAACAAAATGCCTACATTTTGACTTTATTCTATTATAGCTTCATGGGTCAAATAAATAAGTGTCACAAACATGTTTTGTAGAACGAGTGTAACATGCAATATTTTGATTTTGCTTTTATTAATATGTATGATTCAATATTAAGATTATAAAAAATACATCTGGGGGCCAATTCTGTATCTTTTTTCAACAAAATATGTCAAAATTTTTTATTTTGGTTAGAAAAGCGACGCGTAGCTCTCTGGCGAGAATTGGCATTATGAGCATATGACGTCATAACTTTTTACAAGTTAGAAAATCAAATTCGTTACCTTTGAACGCAAGAAAAGTGAATTCTATGAGAATATTTTGACAGCCGGAACGTTGATGCAAGGTGTGTGACATCACGTGTGTTTTTACCACATTTTCAGATTAGTTGTAATGTAAGTAGAATAAATGACTTTCTTAACTGTTCTATTAGTGTTCGTAGCGCATAATGGCTTTTTTATATGAATATATAAATTCTTAGTGGCAATTGAAGAGCTTGGCCATCAAGAACAAAAAAATAGGGCGTGATTGTAGCGAAAAAGCAATGTGGGACTGTATAGAAATAGGTGAATAAGAGGTACTCTTACTAGAGTGTCTAAACGAGTATGCAAAAGAGGGACGGGAAAAGCAATGTACCGCCAATGCTTGAAACCGTTTTTAAAAGATTTCTTTATAAATAAGCCAATAGAAAAAAACTATTTTACTTTTACAAATTATGTACTGTTATTATTTATATTTTTAAAGCCATTGTTTAAATAAAACGTTGTTTTTTTTTCTCGTCGGTTGATTCTGTTTTTAAGGTAATTTTGTCTATTTCTATTTGATGCTTTCATTTGTTTCTGCAACGGGTTTTTTTTGCATTAGACCTTAAGCCGTTAAAAAACCAAGTAATATAAGCAATTATAACGGCGATATTGTCAGTGCGATGTCCGTTGTTCATAAAGTGGATGTCGTTCCATATTTTCTACTTAATCCTAACGCATCGACACCACAATCCCCATTTTTCAAAATAGTTCGTTTAACACATCAACACGAGTGCAGATGTGAATGAAGTTGAGATGTTATCCACTCTTGCCGAATTGGAAGAGATTCTTAGTACTTTGTTGCTTAAATAAATATGGATGGAGTAGGCTACAATAGTTCAATTTTAAATTTAGTTAAGATACTAATCGTAAGATGTCGCAGAATATTTTTTTATATTATATTTTTCTTTATTAAATTTATTTTGTATATAATGTGATTAGTGTAGTTTTTAATATTTTTTTATTTCATATTTTTGTAACATTCATATAGTCTTCATAGATAGTCCTCATCTGTTACCATAGAATTATAGATAAAAGATGGAATAATGCCGTTGCTTTTATTGGGTTGCCATTTGCAATTTCTAATAAAACATAGATTTTCCCATACGGTGATTATCCAACATACGTTGTCGATTCAAGACAATTCCAAACAATACCAAATTGTATTTGAATCTTATAATGATCACCCGTCGAGCTTCTTGCAGTGTCTTTTTCTTAACTTATTGCTTCGTCTTTTCGTATTAGCCGAAAAAAACAGATTTCCGGTTCTCGCTTCGCTTGCTCTAACAAAAACTTCCCCATCTTTTTTTTTTTTTACTTTTTTTATCAAGAAAAAAAACTTATCTCTGCATTGCTTTTATTTATGGTGACTATACAGAGTGTTATTAATAATGTTTAAATAAAAAAATATTCCAAAGCGTTACAATTTTTTATTTCATATTTTTGTAGCATTCATATAGTCTTCATAGATAGTTCTCATCTGTCACCATTTTTGTGTGGTAGTTTTATTTGTAACTTATGCGGTTTTGTGCTTTAGAAGTGTAAATTGTGGCAATATTAGTGAAGACATTAACATTATAGTCGTCTGTCATTTTTATGTTTGGCAAGATACTTCATAATCATACATTTTTAACTTTGGATGAGTGGCGTTGATTAATATAGAATCCAGCATTTGAAAATTTGAGCTCACAGGAACTCTATGAAAAAAAAGTTTGTCAACGACATTTTGAGCAGTAACACCTTTTCTCTGGTACCAATAGGCTACATTTAAATGCTGTACCATCTCTTTATTTACCACCAGCTTCAAGTAAGTTTCATAAACTTCAAATGCTTTTTCTGTATAGTGACCAATAACACATTTTGATTGGATAATATGTTAAAACAACCCCTACAGGCTATGTGATTATCTTGCAGCAGAATCAAATAAACAAACTTTGTCAAATGAAAGCAATGAGGGACTCTCACCAACAGCCAAGCAATGTGCACTGGAACCAGAAACAAATGATTAAGTACCGGTTAGATCTGGAACCTCAAATTGGCAAGAATCACTTTCTGAGCATTCGCCAATGGAGAAAGTCTTAAAACGTGATACATTATTTAAATTTATATATATATTTTCTTCTGAAAATATAAATTATTTCGCTTTCCATCTGATGAAAAGATTTTTGTTTTATCCTTATATAAGCAGAGCCCTAAATCTTATCGGTTTTTATTGAAAATATTTACATTGTCTTTTGAAGGGACGCTAAATCATTTTCTAAAAGAAATCTACTGTGAACCTGGTTTTAATGATAATATCTTTGAGGCATTGAAAAATTCATGTGCAAAATGGAAGTTTTGTAAAAAAATTGTCAGACTGATGTGGGACAAGTTGTCTCTAATGCCAAACCTTTCTTTAAACAAAAGTAAGGGTTGCACTACATGGATTTGGCGATATGTAAAAAAATTAAATATCTAATGAGATTGCTGATTATGTGCTAGTGTTCATAGTAAAAAGCCTAAAAAAAATTTAAGCAACCGGTATGCTACACATTTTTTTACGAAAGTGGTGCAAAAGCGCACTAAATTAAGAGGAACGTGGAGCAAATTATTGAAAAATTAATTCAGATAGGTTTGAAGCCACTCGTCACTGTCGGTGATCAAGCGACTGCAAATGTAAAGGTGTTAAACCCTTTGATTCAGAACACAAAAGAGAAATATACCAGAAGTGGATGTGAATATCGTGAAGGACTTTTTGAAATTCAGAATATTAAAATATTTTTGATTTTTGAACCGCCATATTTGTTGGAGGATTCAGGGAGCAACTTTTTAACAAAAAAATTGTGTTTTGAAAAAGACAGTACCAAGAAAGTGGCAAAGTGGGAGCATATTGTTTGACTTTACAAACTTGACAATGGGTTAAACATGATACAAGGTCTTCGGGCGTTACCTCATCTAACTGATAAACATATATATGTAAATAAAACAAAAAAATGAAGGTAAAGTGTGCTATCTAAGTATTTAGCCAACGATTTGCATCAAGTTTTAAATGTGGCAGAAAATATTGGTAACTCTGCGTGCTTTTTTTAATAACTTTTTGAACTTTTACAGACACCTTTAAAACACTGGGAAATGGAGTGCATGACACTTCCAAGCTTTTGCTTTTTCTTGACAAGCTTTTTGATTCTGTGAATGAGAATTGAACTACCCAACTTAAGAGAAGACCCTCAGATGCGGAAACAGCAATACCAGCGATCACCTAAAATTTTGGGAAGTGGAGGCTATACCACTTCTTTCCACAATGTTACGTAAAAACCTGGGGTCAAAAACAATGTCTCAATAACTGAATATTTACAATCAAGAACTTTATAAGTATATGAATATATTTACAAGACGAAGACTATGAGTATTTATTAAGACGACATTTAAATCAAGACTCTCCTGAAAACTTATTGGGAGCTATAGTATTTTGTATATAAATCTAACTCCAACAACATTTGCGCAGATTTTTAAAACTTTGTTAGTAAATTCCACCCTCTGTCTATATTGTCCTGGTTTTAATTGTGAAAACGTCGATTGTGAAGTGCTTTATGCTAGAATTAAAGATTTTTTTGGGTCTAATGAAACTGCAGAAGTGCCACCACCATCTATATCAAGGACTACTGCAACAGTAGCCAAGCTTAAAAATATGATTAGGTTCTGTTAAATAAATTTAATTTTTTTTTAAATTAGTGAATTTTGGTTTTGAAAAGTACCGATTATAAAATAAAGTCTTTTCATCAACTCCGAAATCTGCAAGTAGATGGTTTTAAACGTTACAATTTATGATAGATAAATTTCATTTTCTGAAAACTTACGTCAGGTTAGCTAAAATATCCGTGAGATAGTTTTTATTTATGTACGTAATAAAAAAAAATTATTAAATTTTTAATGTTTGGACAAATTATTTTACCATTTTTTTGAAAAGTAACAATAAAAGTAAAAACTTAAAGATGGGTGGAAAGTTTGTTTTTTCTAATCTTTAAAAATTGTAATCCAGCATTATTGTTGTTTATTGAAATATATTAAGTGTTATTGTTTTATTTAGAGTTAAAGTGTGCATAATTTTTTTTAAGTGTGTATGCCCTTAAATTGTGTTAGAATGTAATCCAATAACGCATAGAGAGTGTGAATTATTTTAATATTTGTATAATGCATAAAAGGTTATATCTTTGAGTATCTCATGAAAGTGTAATGTTTTCTGCAAATCCCGAAGACGCCGCTAATACTATATATGTACGCATCGGACAACGCACATTCTGGGTGAGTTGGTTTTAACTTTTTAATAAGATGTGTATTGTGAGCATTAAGGCCATATTTGTACTAACAAATAATTAAAATTATGTGTTGAGACAGACAGACATGAAATACTCAGAGATATAACCTTTTATGCATTATACGAAGATTAAAATAAAAAGAGTTTTTAACAGACACAATTTTCGCACATTTCCTGCTTTGATTGCTAAATGCAATTATTGTTATATTTTAAACCTACAATTTAATGTCAAGTTTCTAGGCACTGTACTACAATATAATCACCATTTAGACATTTTCTAATAGTCTAATTTAGCAGACAAAGCAGGAACCGTTTATGTCCAGTTGCCGCTCAATGAGCAATTTTCAATTGTGTCAGTCTTTTTTTTTTTGGTAAAAACGTCAATAACGTCAATAACGAGACAGATTTTAAGTGCCACTAAGCAAAAGCGGCGTTGTTTATAGTTTAACAATGTTAAACGTTTGATTTTCTGAAAATTAAATATTAAAAACCTTGAAAAAGAAAGGTTTTCACGGCTCGAAGCCATTAAAATATTGACATCTTTCGGAAAAGACCGTGTCAAAATGTTTGATAAAATTCTTGAAGTTTTGCACTAGGTGGCATCAGGACAGAAAAATAAGAATAATAATAAGCACAGTAACTCGACATGTGAACTACGCAAGGACCAAAACTTGTTGTGAAATGCTAGAGGCAAAACTTATTCGTAATAAATTTTGTCTCTAGCGTGGTTTACAGGTTGAGTTACCGTGCTTATTTGTAAAAAATAAGAATTGTGTTTTTTTATCCTGTTTGAAAATTTGCCGTTTTTTTTAGATTAATTAATTAGATCATATTCAAAAAATGAAACAAATACTTGAGGCCCGGCATTTATGCACGGCACTATGCTCAAATGTGAAATATATACGTGTAATACTAGCTTAGCAGATCGGTAATAATGATTAGTTATAACAATTATTCAATGTTAATTTAGAAATGGAATAAGGCAAGAAAATGAAGAATAGAAATATTTTATTAATTTGTGTTTTTAAGAAATGCAGGCTGAGTAGTTATTTTACCTAAGTCTAGTACGAATCGATCTAAGATCTAATGTCAGAAAAGCACAGCCGAATTTGACTCATGTTAATATTATACACTTTGTAATTGCAAAAACGGCAGCTGTAAGACTCCTATAAATTATTATTATTATTATTAAACTTTGAAAAATTGCAGAGGCAAACCTATTTTGCAATTTATTGAAAGAATTTGGTTACTAGTCGCTTTGAATGCAGGCTCTTATTTATTTAATATCTTGATAAGTAGTTATTGTAAACTTGAAGCTTTTACTCCAGTTCATCAAAACGTTTTTTGAACTGATATACCGAAGTTGCGCCAACAACGCGGTTTGACAAGCCGTTCCATTTATCGAAAGCTCTATTAGTCAGAAAGTGTTGCCTAATCGTTGTTTTAAATGGCTCTTTAACAAGTTTAAAAGAGTGTCCTCGTAAACGTTGATTGTCTCCCATAGTGACAAAATTGTCACAAGGTTCCGGAAAAAGCGCATGAGTTAATCTGAAGATTTGAATCAAGTCGGCTCTGTCTTGCCTGTCTTTTAGACTTGCAATATCTAGTTGGGCTAGGCGTTCGCAATATGGTTTTATCGCCAAACTTGACGACCATCTTGTTACTGCATGTTGTACCTTGTCAAGTAAATTTTGGTCTTTTGCATAAAGAGGTCGCCATACAGGCACTGCAAATTCGATATGCGGTCGTATGTAGGTAGTGTACAATTTTTTAACTGTGGATGGAGAGGGATGTGGAAACACTTTTTTTAACATATGAAATGACTTTGTTGCTCGAAGTGCGGCCTTAGCGGTTTGTTCGGACCATGACAGGTCCGGTGTTACTGTAACCCCTAGGTCATTTTGAGAGTCAACTTTAGGCAGCACATTATTATGTATCAAATACTTGGTTTTCGAGTTGTGGAAACCAAAATACATAACAGTACATTTTTGCGTGTTTAGTGAGAGCTTCCACTTTCTACACCACTCTGCAACGAGGTTTAGTTTGTGTTGTAGCTCAATGTTTGAGAATCCAAATAATTTTAAATCATCTGCATATGCAGAGTACCCAGTTTGTAATGACAGTAACAAGTCGCTGGTATATGCGATAAATAGTATTGGACCCAAAACAGAACCTTGAGGAACACCGCTAGTAACGGGTCTATAAGAGGATGTACAACTACCTACACGAACCGAAAATGTCCGAGATATCAAGAAAGACCTAATCCACCGAAGACACATGCCCTCAACTCCGAGAAGTTTAAGTTTATGCAGCAACAAGTCATGCGAAACCGTGTCAAAAGCTTTACTAAAGTCTAAAAAAATTACATCAAGAGAGCCATATTGATCCAAAATTTTTGTCCATTGATTTACTGATGAAATTAGGTTGGTTAGCACCGAACGATTAGGCAAAAAACCATGTTGCTGTTGTGGAATAATATTGTTTGCAAAAAAGTGTTGCAGCAAATGGTTTGCTATTAATTTTTCCATCAGTTTGCATACTGTGCTTGTAAGGCTAATGGGTCGGTAGTTTTTAGCGTCCAGTTTGTCACCTTTCTTAAAAATCGGAGTAACGCTGGCTTGGCGCCATTGATTGGGTAACGAACCGGTAGAGAACGAAGTTTTAATAATTTCTGTTATTGGTTCGACAAGATAATCGGCACATATCTTTAGAATTTTTGAAGAAATAGTGTCTGGACCCGGAGCAGTGGTTTCGGAAAGTTTGGATAGGTAGTTATTAACCACACATTGATCAATGTGAATATTACTCAATTTTGTTTTACACATGTGGTTGTTGATGTTGGGAAAATATGTGATGGGATCATTAAGGTAGACAGAAGCAAAGAAATCGGCAAACACATTTGCTGCAGCAGTGTCATCTGAACACAAAACTCTGTTGCTATCGCAAATCATCGGATTAGAAACTTTTGACGCTATATGTTTGCGAACATAGGAGTAAAAAGCTTTTGGTGTTTGTAGTAAACTGTTTTCAAATTTATATTTAGCTGCTTGAATTTCTGTTTTTAACAGATTTGAAAAGTTACGATGTGTGACATAGTCCAAGTTGCTATCAGAACGCTTGAATTGTTTCCACAATTTTTTCTTATGTTTTATTTTGTTTATCATGTGTTTATTTATCCACGGTTTTTTGTGTATACGCTTGGAAGTGTAGTAACTTGTGCTTTTATTTATTAGACTAGTGATAGTGTTAACAAAAAACTTCCATTGATCTTCAATCACAGTTGTCTTATATAAATAATTCCAGTCAATATTCTCCAGATTCTGTTTAAGAGAAGAGTAACACAGTCGTTTATTTACAAACGTTTCAATGTTGGGACTGGAGTATAAAAGAACTTGTATGGTCAGATATATAGTAATATGGTCTGATGAGCCAACAGGATCAGATAATTTAACATTTGAAATAAGATCTCTATCTTGTAATAGTACCAGGTCCAACAAAGAAGATTGTTGGTTAGAACGAAAACGGGTGGGCTCAGATATCAATTGAAAAATACCATGCTCATGCAGCATATTGACAAAGAGCAATTCAGCAGAATTCTTGCTTATGTATTGGTTTTTGCTCCAGCCAATGTTGGGGTAATTGAAGTCTCCAACAAGAATTAAATTGGAGTGCAGCTGAAATTGATCTGCGATTGTTTTCACAAGTAGTTTGTCGTTTTCTGTTGAATTGTAGTTGGTTCCGCTAGGAGGTCTATATAAACAGCACATCACAAATGAAAACAGGTTGTTTGAGAATTTTAGCCAGAGCGAGTTGTATGGCTCAGTATCTACGTCCAAAATAGTTACAGAATAATTGTGGTTTATCAAAGAGTTAGAGACGTACATACAAACGCCACCTCCCCTACCGTGGACGCGGTCTTTTCTGAATATTGTATAGTTGTCGATTTGGATTGTAGTGTCATTTACCGCTGAGGTGAGCCATGTTTCAGTAAGTGCTATAATGGCTGGCTGAGTCAAAATAATTTCGGCAACCAAATCATTAAATTTTGCCAAGAGAGAAGCAATATTGGTATAAAGTAAGGAACAACAAAATGGCTTGCCTAGAACTAGTTTTTTTGGGTGACAATTTGGGGAGTTTTGTTAATGTATTTGATAGTCAAGTTAGATTCACCATTGTCAACGCGAGTTTTCAGTTCATCTCTGAGAGATCTTAAGATGTTTTGCTGCTGTTTAGTTTTGTCGTCGGATATAACTACTTTTGAGTATTGACCATGTGCCAACAACGCTGATTTTTTTTTGAGACAGAGTCTAGCCATCTGAAAGTTTCTAAATCGTACTTTAAGAAGCCGAGGTTTTCCATTATTTGAAGAGCCAATTTGTAAAACGTCGTCAGGAGATGCAACTAAAGAAGAGTCAATGACCTCCAGGATATCGTTTACCAAGTCGCAGTCATTTACTCCTGCAGTTACCGGAACGTTATAGAGTATAATATTTGAGGCACGAAGAGAGCGTTCGACCGATTAGTTGATGGTGTTTTCTTTATCCGTATAGGATTGAGAAACGGTGTTTTGAATTAAATTTTCTAATTGCTGAAAGCGTGAATCGATATTAGTTTTAAGTTCATTTACTAATTGTTTAACCTCATTGGCGGCAGTAACTGCAACATTGCAGCGATTACAAAATAATTTTAAATTACTAGACTGCATTCGTGGAATCAGTCGTTTCTCGTCTTTGGTCAGATCAAGGCACTCAAGATGAATATTAAATTTGCAACCATGACATTTTGAAGCTGTATCGGGTAACAAGATATTTTCAAAACAATGACAGCATTTTTTGTTCATAGTGAGATAGGTGAATGATTCCTAATATAGATAAGTGAAATTAACAAAATATGACGATCAAGTTGTGGACAGGTGATAGGAACCGATAAACAAATCCGCAAAAAACCTGTTCGATTAGAGGCAAAAGAAAAAGAAAAACACACGTTTTATTTGATAAGGTTTAGTTATTGTTAACTAAAGTATGAAATTATTAATTTTAGTTTGATTATTGATGTAAAAGACTAAATTTTAGACAAAGAAAATTTATGATCTATTGTTAGGAGAGAAAAAAAAAAGAAAAGAAATTGCATATGCTCAGTATTAACTTGAATATAATTAGAAGCAGGTATCCGGTGCGATACAATCCGCAAATTAATAGAATAAGATATTATTGGACTTGTACTCACCTGGAATGGACCAAATTTTAAAATCTGGTTATTAATCGAGTAGTTAGGCAAACAAGATGTGAATCACAAACTTCTGGTAGAAATAACAAGAATAGTTAGTAATTAATCGCGAGCACTCATAAACACGTCTATTTCGTACGGCGACTCAATTATCATTCAAATGTTTAACATTTAAGAATAGGATTACAGATTGTCATTGACATTAAATGACTGATGTAAGCAAGGTTGTCTAGTATAAAAGTTTCTTAGCAAGTAACACTGTTACACCACAATGGTAACAGGGGTTTTACATTTTTTTTACAATGTTGTCACAACTGTGACAAGCCTTGCAAAAACGTTGCAGCTGCAGTTTTTGTTTAATCTGTACAATATAAAGCTAATTTACTTTTTATACTAATGTATAAAATATGTGTTGTGGTTATAACGGCATCATAGCTGCAAATATCGTACTCATCTAGGGCTTTAAGTATATGGAGACGCAAGAAACGGGCTTTAATAAGGATTGCAATAATCGGGACGTAAATATTACGAGTGGCAATAGGGTCGTTGTCAAATTAGAGAAAGGGTCAGTGTTTGGTACCTGGGATTTGTTTGTCTAATATGTAAAGCATCCTACATGTTAAAATCCTTGTCTATGTAATAATGGTTGCACCCGACAATGTCTGTTGTTCTATAAATGTAATCTTGAAATCAAAATAACTATAAGTGTCTTGGTGCATAATCTAGAGCAAGTCCAAAATTACGCTCGTACTCAGTGCTTTACTCATCTCCTTGTTTATATCAATTAAAGACACTTAATTTTATCTATCTAGTGAGTACCGATTGCATAACAATCGCAGTACTTTTCTGTTCATGTAGTATTCTGATGCTACCAAAATGTCTACCAGTCATTGTTCAAAATATATCTTCCTGTTATTTCCGGTTTGTGGAGAGGCGGATGGAGGTAGGCTTTCCCATTCATTCCTATTCCTTCCCCATGGTTGTTTTGGTTCATAGGGACAAATCCATCTTTAAACAAAGGACGCCGATAGTTCAATCTCAGGACGCCATCTTAGAAACGACTTCAAGGCCCCACCAGGCGAGAGAAGAAGGAAGAAGGAGCGAGCGCCATTAGTCCAGATAATGTCTTGTTTTCAGTGAGAATCTCGTAGATGCGATCTGCGGCTATGAGAGGGAGCCACTAGAGTTAATGACGTGGATGTTCTGGGACCCGGAGCTTTTTATCCAGGCGATGCCACCGATGCCCTTTGTAATATTATATTTATATATATTATTTTAACTCATGGCATTGTTAGCTTAATTAACTACGTCAGTTGAACATTAAAGTAAATGGCGCTTACTTAGCAAAATTTGGTCAATCGAGAGGAATACTTTTAAGCCGCAGGCTATAACATATACTAACCGGTCTGAGAATTCTAGCTGTTGATAGGAAGGAAATGCAAACGTAATTGTAGCTAATTTAAATAGATTGTCGCTTAATCCCGCTTAAGTGAATTATGTGAGCTGTGCTTAGGCACAAATGGGCACCGCTCATTAGTTTCGGGAACCCGGGTAGGGATATTTGACTAGGACTGTCGTAGGCGCGAATAGGGATTCAGACCGTTCTTCGGTTTGAATGTACTTCTTCAGTTGGTCGTACCCAGGACTAACTGAAGAATTCTTGTGTCCGTTCCAGGGATTTAGGCTAGCTAGGAAGCGAGATCAGTTTGACACTATCTCGGTGATCAAGCGGCCGTTTACTGGGGAGTGGACCGTTGTTTGAGCTTTAATTAATCGAATGGTTAATCAAAGAGTAGGGCTTCATAAAATCCATCGTGCATTTTTGAGTAGACGGTGGACCTAACTTAAACCTTTTAGGGGCATCCTCCTTCATCTCATTTTTATAAACCTAGCTCCGCATCACGTGATGCACCCTGTGTTTTCTCGACTTCGTAGGAGGGTGAAAGACTCTTGCAAGAGGGAAACAGGTTTTTTTTAACATGTATTTAGCTGGTCATGTTAAGTAGAGTTCACAGACTTACTGTGTTTAGCCAGAACGACTTAAATGTAATAATAATCAGGAGAATCTCCGCCTCTCAGTGCTCGCGACATTGTTTCAGCTAGTAAGTTGTTATTTGCAAACAATTGCCCGTCATTTCGTTGCAGTAAAATCTGACAACCACAATGCCATTCAGTTCGTATTTGTGTATCATTGTTTTACTTTGATGTTTGTGTCGTGATGTTGTTTTATGTGTTTGTCTCATTTGATTGCCTATGTTGATTAGCTTGTTTTATGTATTTATGTGCCTGCTGATGTATTTCATTCATTTATTTTATTATGTACAATTGCAGTAATACCATTGTGAGTGACCTTGGTTTCTCCAATATGAATCTCATATGTGTAAATTTCATTGAATTTTGTTGGTGCTGTATTCATTATTTTTGTGTCGGATTGTATAATCTGTTTGTATTTTACTGAAACTTGTAGAATATAATTGTAGATGAAATATCTGTTTTATTGGTTCCAATAGTACTGCAAGCGAGCTCACATTCTATTTAGAATCAAGGTTATTTCAAACTCACAACGACAAAAAAAAACACAACGCAGGAATCCGTCAATATAAATTGCATCTGTCACTTTTAAAATTTCAACTGTCAAACTAGACGTCACTTGCCAATAAAGATTTAAAAAAATTACAAATAATTTTTAGCTGTGAAAAATATATATATTGCGGTCAACAAAAATTTTCCAAAATGTCTACGACCGTAATCACATTGTCGTAGCCTACAAGCTATTTCTAACAACTAATTTTAAATTGCGTTGTCAACATAAAAACTGCTTGAAAATTGATTAAAATAAATTTAAATTAAAATTATTGTAATTTTTATATACGTCAATAAAAAAATTATATGCATTGCGTATCAGTGCATAGGTTTTTTTTGTGTCGCCGACTTTTATTCTGTGACAGCTGCTACGTTTTGATACAAGAGATGCAAAGGTCTAAAAATTATATTTAATAAAATATTAAGCATTCGATGGTAACTTTCAAAAATTGCAATACAATTTATTTCATTAATAAATATTTACTAAATGCATTTTCACGAATGGTTGTGTTTTTTACTGGGCCAAATCATTTAGAAAACTGGCAAAAATCTAATTTCTAATTTTGTCAAATATCTGTCACTTGCCATTTTATTGTCGGCGTAGAAGCGAAGCTGTCAAAAAAGAAAAATCTGTCAGAGTATTTTTTTGCTAGATAAGAGTAAAAGATTTTAAGAATGTGGGGGTGTTTGCCAAAATTTAATTGTTATTCTCCTCTTTCGCTTTATAAATGTGAATTTTGCAATTTTACTAGAAATGAGAAAGTTTTTTTATCTAATCATGAGTGCCGATTTGGAGGTTATGGCAATTTGCGGCCAGTTTTTAAACGATGCAGGCAATGTAAAGTGGGTAGTCACTCATTTCTTTGGCGTTTTTGTCATAAAAAAAATTGTGTCAATAACAGTAACTCGCCAGTAAATAAAACAAAAAACGATTTACTGAACAAACTGGTTGAATGTGATGAGTGTAAGTTTCAAACTTACCGGTGCAGTGCTAAAAAAATACAAAGAAAACGTGCTTCAGTCAAATTAGAAAAATGGTTCCAGTGTGATGATTGTGAATACAAATCTAAATTTAAAAGTAATTTAACAAAACATTATGAAAGCCGACATAGTGCAATTCAGTTGCAACCTAACTTTACCTGCAATGACTGTGATTATAAAACTAGCGTTCGACGTTACTTATTCAAACATATGAAGAGAAAACATCTTCCAATTGAGTTGCAAACAATTTTTAATTGCAATGAATGTGATTTTAAAAGTAAATTTAAATGCAATCTGACGCAGCATATGAGAGCGAAACATATTCCACTTGAATTGCAAGCGTGTTTTAATAGCAATAAAAATATCGTTAATGAAAACGTAGCAAAGCATAAGAAAAGCATTCATACTCTATTTGAAATGCCAACTGTTTTCAATTGCGATGATTGTGAGTATAAAACGAATGTTAGACGCTACTTAAATAATCATATAAGGAGAAGACATCTTCCCATTGAGTTGCAAACGATTTTTAATTGCGATGAGTGTGAGTTTAAAACTAAGTATAAATATGATATAGCAAAGCACAAGAAATTAAAACATACTCCAAATGAAATGCAATTGCAAGCAATTTTCAACTGCGTTGAGTGTGACTATGAAACTAAGCATAAATTTTATCTGGCAACACATACAAAATTGAAACATACTTCATCTGAATTGCAAACTGTTTTTAAATGCACTGAGTGTGAGTATCAAACTAGGCGAAAAAAGAATTTTATCCGTCATAAAAATCGAAGACATACACCAATTGAATTGCAAACAATTGTCAATTGCAATGAGTGTGAGTATAAAACCAGATTTGAATCTGATCTAAAAAAACATGTGAATATAAAACATACTTTACCTGAATTGCAAACTTTTTTCAACTGCAACGAATGTGAGTATAAAACTAACACCAAAGATAAATTAGCAAAGCATAAGAAAAGCAATCACAACTGCAGTTAAAAACTTTTTTTAACTGCAACCAATGTGAGTATAAAATTAAGCGTAAATCTTGTTTGGAAAAACATAAGAAACTGAAACATACTCCAATTGAATTGCAAACTTTTTTTAACTGCAACGAATGTGAGTATAAAAATATCTTCAAAGAAAATGTAATAAAGCATAAGAGAAGCAATCATACTCCAATTGAATTGCAAATTATTTTCAAATGCGATGAATGTGAGTATAAAACTAGCACTAAAGATAAATTAACAAAGCATAAGAAATACAATCATTCTGCAAACTGTTTTCAATCGCAATAAGTGTGAGTATAATACTCTTTGGACACACGATTTGATACATCATATGAAACACAAACATTCTGATTGAACTACAAAGCTTTTCAATGCGATAGATGTGAACATAAAAACAATTATCATTTTGGTTTTTTTTTATTTAAGCTGATAGTTTAAAATATTTTTAAGTATATTACTTTCAGTCTAGTTATAGAATATTTTTGAAATCTGAAACTTTTTAATAGAATTGTTTAATTTAATAGTTAAATTCAAATAAATATAAAAAATATTCTGATGTAAATTTATTGTTATATTGTAGAAATCTAACTATTGTAATTCTGTGTAGAAATAGACATTTTTAATTAAATTATACTTAAATGCTTGCGTTGTTTGCTTAATAAATTATTAAAGTACGTATCTTCTATTGAAATAAACTTTTTTGAAACAAGTAAACATGTAATGTTATTTTTTTTATGCAGGCAGATACTGTAACAACTCTGATTGGACTAGCAGGGCGGTCAATCGGTGCTAACCCCATGAACAAATGGAAGAAAAGCAGTTCCAGTATTATTTTTCGATTCTCTTGTTTTTGTGGGGGGATGTCGATGGTGGTTTATAATACGTTGAATATTTTGTTTCTTATATCTATTATTCATTAGACTAAATGTTAACCGGTCTAATTCGGTTTAAAGACTTGATGTTTGACAAACCGAAAAAGCACGATGTACCAAAGATTTAATGATAGACAATTTTTGAGCAGGATGATGATAAGATGTCGCAAGTGTAAAAGCCTGTATATTTAGGTTACTTTGACCCAAGCAAACCATGAGAAAAATCTATTTTTAGATCATCTTTTGTGTGTTTCGACCCTCAAAACTTTCTAAAAGAATAGATACATTGCCAGATGTGCCAACTCAATACACTTGACCCTACAAGCCAAAAGGCATTCCAAATTTAGCGGTGGTTGAGTTTAGTGGTGTTCTAATTATTATTTAATTCTTATGCTGGTATGCATAGTCGTAGCTCGAGATCGCCCTTGGAAAATATTTTGAGACGGACTCGAAGCACAGTCTTCGGCAATGTTCGGAAAACCGTTTGCATGCGTGTTTAGCTGATTCCATCGCAAGATTGGACTTCGTTATAATGCTCGGGAATGAAAGCGTTGAACTCTGTTCGGCTTTCCGAAGCACAGTCTCCGGTAATGCTCGTGTGCGTTCAGTGATTTTGGTTTGGTAAGGTTTGCAAGCATGTTGGCATGTTTTGGTAAGGTTTGCAAGCATGTTGGCATTTTGACAGACTACAGCGACAGTTCGACTCTTCCATTTCCAATTGACATTCCCAAGAGGACGCATTATCGTAATAACAAATAGAAGCGTGTTGCAAAAGTGTTTACACAATGGCAAGTGGTAAGTACGCATATAATTAATGATCTATGTTGATAACTATATATAAAATTGGCCTTGTAGGAGATAGATTCACCGAAAATGAAAAACTGTTGTTGGCGTCCCTCGTGGAGACTCACAAACTAGTGGAGAGTAAGAAGACGGACGCCGCAACAGTCCAACAACGGCAAGCGTTGTGGGAGCGCATTGCCAACGAATTTAATTCGCATGGGGCTTTTATTGGAAAGCAAAGAAATGCCGCCCAATTGAAAAAATTATGGAGCAATCTTAAACAACGGTTAGTAACGCCTTTTGTAAAATACATATAGTCTATATACATTACGTTTCAGAACCAGAAAAGCCAATACGGAGCGGAAATATCAAAGGCTGCTAACCGGGGGTGGATCTGAACCGGAAGATAATCCAGACCCCGTGTTAGAGTCTATAAACGTAGCCGCTCCCCATGCGGATATCTCGTTGGCGTGCAGTTGGGACTCTACGGGCGTGTATGAGTCACCACAACGTGAGTACTTGTTCAGCATGCATGTTATAGATCTGATAACAAGTTATTTACAGGCAAAAGACAACGAAGTGAAGCGTCGTCGTCACATGAAAGTGATAGCTGGGTGCTGCCTGGTATGTAATGTTGTACTATGAACAGATACAAATAGAGGATTAGGCATTGTAATGGTAAGGTAATATGTTTCTAGGAACTCCTGTGGAGAGGCCCCCAAGGGTTGAGAGGCCGGCGACGCTTATTCGCGACAACACATGGCCGGTTGTAGGTATGTATTTTGGGTAGTCTATAGTACAAAGCAATTAGCATTATTTTATTAGGTGCGCATGCGAAGAGGCGGCATACTGAGGACGGCCCGTCGACGCCGTCCCCAAGCACACGGGAAATCAACATACCGGGCATGGGTATGTACTGTAGACTACGAATGATTATACGAAAATACAATATTCATATTTGTATTTGTAGGTGAAGCAGTTGAGAGAGAAGAAGACGCATTTCGTTCTCCGACGCCATTGGCGAGGGCACGCACCTATTGTAAGATAGCAATAGTATATATGAGGATGTGTTTATTCATATGTCAGTTGTAGCTCCTCCAGGGCGCAGAGGCGCGCTTGACGCCGAAGCCGAGTTACGCTGCCGCAAAGTGGAAGCCAGTATTCAGCATCAGGAGCAGGTGCACGCGGTGCGCCTGCAAACTGAAAATGAAATGTTGCGAACGGCAGCCTCGGCTCGCCGCACACAGGAGGCCAAGGAGGCTACAGAGGCCGAACGTGTGCGAGAGGCAGCCTCGGCTCGCCGCACACAGGAGGCCAAGGAGGCTACAGAGGCCGAACGTGTGCGAGAGGCAGCCTCGGCGCGCCGGACCCAGGAGGTAAAGGAGAGATTAGCGGAGTACCAACTGCGAGTCTTCGAGAGGGACAATGTGAGTGCAAAAGTAATAATAAAACAGTCCACATTTTAACCGTTGTCTTTTTTCAGAGCTTGTGATACGCATGAAGACGTACCGGCGAGGTCCCTCCATCTCAACTGCATAAAAATCGCCTCTAGAGAGGTTACCATAACAATTAAAAAGAAAAACATATAATAATCAAAAGGTATTTTTTTTTATTTCGATTGCAACTTCAACATTTATTGATTTACAGCGTCCACTTTTTTCGCTATTTATTTCAACTATTCCTATGAGATACTTTGTTTATGGTAATAAGGGGCAATGGGGATTTCGCAACCTGCTCCAAAATGAAGGAATGACTTGAACAGGGGTCTTAATGTGGAAAGTTAGCAGTTGCGATCGAAATATTACATGAAGAGTTCTATTAGCACGACATTGCTTTATTCATATGTCTTTATTCACAATAAAATAGTTGTTTACCTTTATTCGTATGTCTTTATTCACAATAAATTAGTTGTTTACACAAATGTACGTATTTTAATTGTATATGTATACGATACAAAGACATGCGGTGTATTTGGCGACTAACAGCGTCGATATTAATGTCTGTTTATCGAATGTATTAACTGTATGGTGAGATGGTAATAAGAGGGACATTAGTAAAATCGTTAGGGGTCTGAAGCATGTGTAATCAAGTAGTGGAGCGACGTGTTTTTCTTCATACAATGTACCTTTAAAGAGTAAATAGCTGGTCAATAACCATCAAGGATATTTCACGTTAGAACTCATATGCACGTAACTTGTTTTTTTATTGAAGGAAGTTACACTTTTCTACTAGGTTAGGGTATTGACTTAACGCAATATAATACCAACTAATGTCGAATAATAAATCCACTAATGCACATTAATAGCCTTTATTTAGACGAAGAAACTAACACGTATTATTCTTATTCTACAATAATTAATATAAACGATGCAAAGGAAGTAATATTGTGACTGTCAAGAAAATGGAACGATTACCGGTGTGGCAGCACCGGTAACGACATATCTGTTTGATAGACAGAAACTAATAAATAACGTTATGAATCAAGTGCTAAATAAAATACACGAGAACGTTCACTATTATTGACAATATGACACTGTTCAAAACAATTAACAGTTTACTTAATATTATGAAACATTACTTTAAACCTATAAACGCATTACTACTAATTAAAATGTCTATTTATGAAGTGTCTTCGAAAAACTAAACCTATCTGATTCTGACCAACATTGCCTTGCGGTTCCATTGCTTCATTTTCGTCTGCATTTTCTTCCCACCGATCATGCACCTGCATAGCTATATTATGTAATACGGCACACGCACAGATAATAGTTTGTGATGTTTCAAGCTTGGTTTTCAGCTGCCTCCGTAAACACGGAAACCTGCGCTTCCACACTCCAAACACTCTTTCGACTATATTTCGGGTGCGTATATGGGCCCTGTTATACCGTTCTTCCCGCACATTACCTAAAATGGGGTCACAGAGTTATTACTGCATGTCTAGTCCTACTTATATGTTGAGTACACACCTGGGCGAATGACAGGAGTTAGCAAATATGTGCGACACGTATAACCATTATCGCCTAACAATAAACCACCTAGCCGACCCTGTTCACATTGCACGCGTAATGCGCTGCGGTCAAAAATCAGGCTATCATGTGCGGAGCCTGGATGTCGCACAACAACATCCAATATTCGCATATGTGGATCTACAGCAACCTAAAAACATAACAAGTATAAACACATCAAACATGTCACTTTGAACGAGTATTATTACTTGAACGTTTAGCGAAAAAAAACCCTTTCGGTTGCGAAAGACTTCTGCATTTTCGCCTCCTGGACTTGCAATAGCAATATGGGTACAGTCCACACAGCCAGCCACACCTGGAAAGCCAGCGATAGCGTGAAATCTCCGAATATTGCTGCGCTGCTCTGCTACGTTTTGTGGCAATTTCACATACTGACCCAATTGCGCCGCAATATTTTCCGATACTCGTTTTATCATGCGTGAAACCGTCGGCTGGCTAATACCACGTAGATCACCGGACACCATCTATCAACAAATATAATAGTAATTGTTAGAGTTATTATTATTAGGATTTCCTCTTTCCCCTTTTACCTGAAAATTGCCAGTTGCATAAAAGCGTAAACAGGTTAATAATTGCATTATAGGTGCAATCGGCAACCCCCTGGAGTTTGGTGTACGCAATGGTATGTCTACGAACGGCAATAACACATTCACTACATTGTCTTTGGTAACTCGGTAGCGTCGCTTAAATTCAACATTGGAAAAAAATTCCAATGGATTTGCAGCATCCCGCACATAGCGTTTTGGCACTCTCATGTTATGTTCATGTTCATTGTCTAATAAGTCGAACATCTCCACAAACTCGTCAAACTCGTCCAACATTTCAATCATTGTTATTACATATGCCACATAACCCTATTTCAGTATTTTCAAACGTCAAACATTGACATAACCTGCAAATGGCGTCTCGAGACAAGTAGTACCCTTGCTTGAGTCCGACTTGCGACGGACCCACTGCGCGTGCTCATAAACCAAAACTCGCCCTTATTAACACCGTAATTTGATATTTACATCTCAAGATTTGTCTATGAAATGCAGCTTGCTCGAGACCGATCTCAGCCTCAAGATTTGAATATACGAGCATTGCCGAAGAGACGGAATCAGCGATAACTCGATTTCCAAACGCATACCAACGCTTTTCCGAAGATTCCCGGAGACCGTGCTTGAGTCCGTCTCAACCAAGATACGACTATGAATACGGGCATTAGTGCTTTATATCACCAATTGCCCACGATCATGTACCCGCTTAAAGACATCCAACAAATCAACATCTAAAGGTAAGGTTGTCTTACTGAGTTTCTCAATTATCGCATGAGTTAAAAGGGTTGATTTATTGTTTGACTAAAGAAAAATAATAAAAGAATTGAATTAATCTCATAAACAGAATCATCTGATTATCTTGATAAATCAACTTTTAAGAATTAGTCTTACAGTAACGTAGATCTAAATTATGGTTTATCGTCACAATATATTTTATTAATATTGCACTTTCTTGTGACAAAAATATAATTACTAATTATTGGCACCTAAAGTAGAACCATTGTCAACCTAAATCAGTAGTCAATCACGTTGATTGGCAAAGATTATATTATAGTTAAGCATATGCAAAATAATTTATATATAGGGTGCCTCAGTAGAAAGTTGATATACAAGGTGTATCAGACATGACTTGGTGTAACAGTGATAACTGTTAACTGACATAACAAATTAGGTACACTAATCAAAGATTATATTCGCATTTCGTTATTAAATATATTACCTGAGATATCATATTATTTTAGAAATCTTATGTGTATCTTTGTAGTTAATATTCACTGAGTGGACTAGTTAGCAAACTTCAGACTAGTTAAATTTAGTGTATTAATACGCACTTGTCTATCCTACCTGGTCTAAGTGAGAGGCTTGTGTTACTGCGGAGTCTTTACAAATATATCATTGCATTTTGCGTTGACCTTAACAGTCAGATAGATACCCAAGGATATTTTTGTAAAGCATTGCACGCCCGAGACTAATATAACTATCTAGATATTATTTCTATATCATAACAAGATAAGTACCGCTAATTATCATTATGTAGTTCGTACGCAAACTGCCTACTCCTATTGATTTATGTGTGATTGAAAACTCAAACGCCATTTTTACGTTTTAGGATTAGCGTTTGAAAGTGCGGTTGGCCATCCAGACATTTCTATTAGTTCCTCTAGCAGAGACGGTAAGATTTAAAATAACTCTGTTTGAAAGAAAAAAAAATAATTTTGCGATAAACATATTTCCCCTCTTTCTCTTCGTTTCTCTCTCTCTCTCTATCTCTCTTTCACAATTTTATTTCATTTTCGATTTCTCCTTTTCTCTTTTACATGAAGATAGCGATCTGTTTAAGTAGGCTTTCGATATATTGTATGATCCAAAGACCCGTTAGGAAGACGTGTTACCAAGACATCCAAAAAGGGAAGAGAATTTTGATTCTCAATTTCTATTGTAAATTGATTATCATTATTTAAACCATATATTAGATGATCTATAAAAGCTGGCAAACTGTCTTTACCGTGAAACCAAAAAATAAACTTGTCATACACATGTCAAAGCCATACTTATGGTTTTCAAACTGATGTTTCAAGTGCCTTGGTTCCGAAAAAATCCATGAAGATATTAGCAATGACAGGAGAACCCATTGGAGTTCCTGTGATTTGTTTATAAAATTGATTATTAAATCGAAAATATGTTGAAGTTAAACATTTTTTTGCCAGATCCCCTAGCATATGAGGAAAGTCATCATCACATAGCAATTCTCTGACAATAGCCACTGCTTCTGAAACAGGAAGTTTTGTAAAGAGTGATACTACATCAAAACTAACCAGCGAATCTGAAGGATAAAAAAAAACGTGGATAACATTTGAACAAAATTAGAAGAATTTAGGACATGAGACAAAGTTTTCCTACTGTAACCTTTGAGAAGTGAGGCACGATAACAGGCCGTTTGAAAAGTAGGAGAATTAATTGTATTGACAATTGGTCGCAGTGGAACGTCTGGTTTATGAATTTTTGGAAGACCGTACAACCTTGGAGAAACAGAGTGTTTTGGAATTAATTGGGTTTTTATTTCAGGCAAGAAATCAGACGATTTTATAAATGTTGAAAATTCCCTTTCAATTCTTGAAGTAGGATCTCTAAATAAAGAAAGATAAAGCTCTTTCCCGAAAGATGTCAATATTTTAATGACTTTGGGCCGTAAAAGCCTTTCTTCTTCATTTATTATCCAATTATTTATTTCTTTTTTTTGTGTATTTCCTTTATCTGTTTATTTTTGTTTTTTTTTATTGTATCTTCTAATATTTTTTCAGCTTCACTTCCATCTTCTTCACCTCTTGCTTTTCAAATTTAACGTTTTCTAGCTTCCTTCTGTATTTTTCCACGCTTTATTCGTTCTATACTTTAATTATTACATAATTGTATTCTCTTCTATGTTTATCTCTATAGGAAGGTGGTCTGACTCTATTCTGTCCTTTGCTCTAAAATCTTTTACTTTCTTCTACGCCTCCTCATTCGTTATTCTATAGTCTATTACTGATTCCCTACTGCCTACATACGCTCACTCTCCTTTTTCATCCCCTTGCTTATTTGTATTCAATACAATGTATCCCTTTCCTTCTATCGATTCCATCAATTTTCTTCTCTCCATATTTTACCTCTTATTTTTGGCTTTTTTTCCCATCTCTTCTTTTTTCCTTCCAATTTCTAGCTCTTCTTTCACCTATTTCCTTGTTAAAATCCTCTTCCATAAATGTAAATTTTTTTGTATTTTTTTTTACTGTTTCTTCTATGCTTCTTATTGTCTTTTTTATCTCTTTGCTGTATATTGTCATAATTTTTTACCACTAAACGCTGCTCAAAATTACAAAGATCAGGTATGATTGAGTGAAGGTTGAGAGAAGCCAATATGGCTACAAAAAACGTTGATGTCACGGTATAAAAATCTTAAAACAAAAGATAGCTGGCTAATTGATGACACATAAATCAAATGTCGTTACTAACCAAGATGATGTTGTCAATTATCCAAAAAAGTTTTTAAATTTGGTAGAATTGCCTAGACTACCACTTTATAATCCACAATTAAAAATAGCACCGGTAATTATTATGTTGCGGAATATAAACCAGTTTTTGTAATAGTGCCCGCTTTGCAGTACAAGAATTGATAAACGTCATCAAAGCCAGAGTTTTGAAAAAGAAGTACAAAGGAAAAGGCGTTTTAATCCCAATAATTTCTTTGTTTCCAAACAAATTGTCATATTCAAGTTTAAACGGTTTCCACGTCAGGTGCGGCTAGCATTTGCAATGTCAATGAATAAATCGCAAGTGTTTGTGACATCAATCTTTAAAATCCTTTTTTTTCACATGATCAGTTATATGTAGCCTGTTCCTGTGTCGGAATACTTACAAAAATATTTATATACGCGAAAGAAAAAAACAGCTAAGACTAGTGTACGTCATAAAAGCATTAGAAATAATTTTTTCTAAAATATTTTTAATATTAATTATACAAATTGATATTCAATATTCATAGTTAAGACAGGGCAACGTCTGTCGGGTGAGATAATTGTAAATAAAATACAATTTTTAAAGTTTTTATAAAATTTTTGTCTACATTTAACTTTTGGATAGCATTCAAAAAGTTTGTGCTTCAATGTTTATATCTCTACTATCGTATTTGCTTAAAAACTGCGTTTTTTCTATATTTTGATCGTTATAATAAAGTCAAACTATAATTTTATAGCCTGCTCATTAAAAGTTTTCGTTTTTTAGTGGTGGCGTTGAAGAGCTTTTTAGTGTTCAATTAGACTATTTTTGTTATTCATATTTTGTGTCAAATCGCTCTTATTAAAATGTCAAATCGCAGACAAATAAATTTATCTGCACATTCTATTGGTTTAGGTATGTACTATTTTCTTATGTCTACGCAGATTAGATTTAAACATAGTTTTATGCTCACATTCCGTGCATTTGAAAATAGTTTGTAATTCAATAGGAGTATGTTTTAAATTCTTATGCGTTCTCAAATAAGATTTAAACCTGGTTTTAAAATCACACTCATTACAATTAAAAGTAGTTTGCTGTTCAATTGGAGTATGCTTAGAATCCATTTGAACTTTGAGTGCAGATTTATACTTGGTTTGAAAGTTGCACTCATTGCAGCGAAGAGTTTCCCATTTTCTTGAGTTATGTTTATTTTTAATATGCTGCGTTAGATTAAATTTTAACTTAGTTTTTATGTTTAGAATACTTATAATCTTTAAGTGCAGATTTATATTTCGTTTTAAACTCACACTCATTGCAATTAAAAATAGTTTGTAATTCAGTTGGAGTGTGCATGCGTTTCTTATGCTTTGCTACGTTTTCTTTAAATATATTTTTATACTCACATTCGTTGCAGTTGAAAAATGTTTGCAATTCAATTGGAGTATGTTTTAGTTTTATATGCTTTATTAAATCAAATTTAAAGCTGCTTTTATACTCACACTCGTTGCAAATAAATTTCAATTCATTTGTAATATGTTTTCTTTTCATGTGCTTTGTCAGATCAGGTTTATACTTAGTTTCAAACTCACACTGATTGCAATGAAAAATAGTTTGTGATTCAGCTGCAACATGTTGTCTTTCGTTATGTTTTAATAAATTACCTTCAAATCTAGTTCTGTATGTACAGCTATCACATTGAAACCATTTTTTAGAGTCAATAGAAGAATCGTTTTTTACTTTATGTATTTTTAAGCCGTTGCTTCGGTG
Organism: Lagria hirta; assembly: GCA_947359425.1. Taxonomy (NCBI): domain Eukaryota; kingdom Metazoa; phylum Arthropoda; class Insecta; order Coleoptera; family Tenebrionidae; genus Lagria; species Lagria hirta. The sequence continues at coordinate 7,127,922 of OX375801.1, read as the reverse complement.
AATTTGAAAGATAAACTCATCACATTTAAATAGTTTTTTGAAAACAAAGTTTTTTCTTTTTTTTATTGTCGAACTTTTACTGTTAGCACAAATCTTTTTATGATAATAACGCCACAGAAACGAGTAACTGCTCACTTTACACTGTCTGCAAACGTTTAGAAACTGTCCCCAAATTATCATAACCTCCAAATCCGCACTTGTGATTACATTTTTGAACTTTCTCATTTGTAGTAAAATTGCAAAGTTCACATTGATAAAACGAAAGGAAAGAGTAACAAATAAATGTCTGCATTTTTTCAAACTTAGAAAGAAACTTCTTATACAACATAAAAATATGTTAATTTAGACAGACCAGTTTTTTGACAACCCGCATGCGCATTAGATTGTTTATGGTTTTGACAGTTAAAATACTCTATTTAAATCATTCCTTGTTTGATTCCTTTTTTTTTTGATGAGTATATATTTTTTATTTCGCAGTATTTCTTATTTAAAAGAAGAATTTAGTTGAAATGGTGTGAAAGTTTTTAATTTTTGTAATAATTTATATCTATATTTAAAGTAAAATACGCCAATAAGGCGCTAAATAGCTTGTACCATTAAATAATATTGATGAGAACTATATAGCATTTTAAGTTAGACGAGGAGAGGTTGGTCTTGGCATCCCCGGAAAGTGCCAGTGAGTGTGCACCCTGAACCGAGATAGACAGTAAAAAAAATATTTTTGAACGGTCGGTCGGACGATGTGTGAACAGTTTGTCGCTGCTAATAAAAACGTGTTGTTTTATGATATGATTACAGGAGAAATATTAATTCAGTGCTGACTTTCGAAGAAATAAGGATTAAAGTATTATTGATAAGGTATGAGATAAATATGTATTAAAACGGTTAATATTAATATACACGGCCGAAACTACAGTTTGTACCTGGAGTACGGTCTATGTGGCATTACATTATAGACTAAGGTTGCACTTCCATGACGTCTGTAGGCATTTACAGATTGCTAACCTGGCTCTCTACTTTCTGGAACAGAGACGAAGAGGTAAAGAGGTGGGCTGGAGCCCGTTAACCGCTATGGTTATGTTCCTGTCAGCGGATAAAAAGGTTGTAGATTTTTATTTTGCTGGCATGACAGAATATTGCGCTATGTCCTTAGGTTTTTCATTTATTAATGATTATTCTATTTCTTTTCTTTTTACGCACTATTGCTGTCTGAGGTAAAGATTGAGTCAATCGAGTCTATGGAGTGCTTGTCAAAGTTCAATGAACCTGGTGATGTCTCTTACTAGCAGTTTGAGAGGAAGGAATTTCTGCAAGGGGAAAAAGCCACAGTGAGTTACTTTACAGGTATTATTGACAGGTACATTATTGACTGCTCAAGCGTTTTTCTAACAATGATTATAGAGAGGTGAGTTGAAGTAGATTGTTGATGATAATGTAGCTGGCTGTTGCTATTCTATACACTGTTTTTAAGTGAATATTCAAGGCTAATAATCGTAGAACATAGAGATCTTGATAAATTTATTATAAAAGAGGAGTTAACTGTTATTTAATTCAATTTAATTGTTAAAATTTAGCAAAACGCAAGATTAGAATAAAAAGTCTTACACATATAATAAAACTAAATAATACATATTAGATACAATACCAAATTTGTTTGACGAATTATTACTGAAATATGTTTATAATCCTTTAAAATTTATAGGTAACAGTGATCATGATAATTTTGAAATACAAATCTCTAAAGCATTAAAAAAACTTAAAGCATTACAATTGTTGATACAATTTGTTAAAAAAATGTTTCCTATTTTTATGATTTTTCAGGTTTGTTTTGTCAGTAATAATTGTATATTCACATTAATCGCATTGAAATTTGTTATAATTTGCTTAAAAAATGCTTTAAATTTTTATATTTTTCAAGAATTCTTTAATAAATAGTTGTTCGCACTGAGAAGTCTGCTGTAATTCACTTGGCAGGTGTCTCAATGTATGTGTTTTGAAGTGATGTTTAAAAATAGTTGAATATTCACACTGATGGCATTAGAATATTTGCTGTAATTCACGCAAAAAGTGCTTCTTTTCATGTGTTTCAATGAGATATTTATAAAAATTTCTGTTGTAATTCGCTTGGAACATGTTTTATAATTTTATAATTACTTGTATCTTTACATTGATTGCAGACACATTCTGGATGCAGTTCATTTAAAAGGTGCCTTACCAATGACTTTTGAGCGTTGTTGCATATTTACATTGATTGCATTAAAATGTTAGTTGTCGTTCCTCGAAAGATGTTTTGCATTTATATGTATCATCAGGTATGCTTTATAAATAGTTGTATATGCACACTGCTCGCATAGGAATTTTTGTTCTAAATCTTTTGAAAGATGCTTCGCATTTATATGTGTCTTCAGGTTTCCTTTATAAAAAGTTGTATATTCACACTGCTCGCATTGGAATTTTTGTTGTAATTCTTTTGAAAGATGCTTTGCATTTATATGTTTGTTTAAATCTCCTCTATAAAAAGTTGAATATTCGCATTCATCGCATTGGAATTTTTGTTGTAATTCTTTTGAAAGATGCTTTGCATTTATATGACTTTTCAAATGATCTTTTGTCAGGGTTTCATATTCACACTGATCGCAATGCAATTTTCGTTGTAGTTCGCTTGAAAGATGTTTAGCATTTATATGTGTCTTCAGACTTCCTTTATAAAAAGTTGTATATTCACAATGCTCGCATTGGAATTTTTGTTGTAATTCCCTTGAGAGATGCTTTGTATTCTTATGTGTTTTAAGATTTGATTTATAAAGAGTTATGTATTCACACTGATCACATTGAAATTTTCGTTGTAGTTCGCTTGAAAAATGCCTTCTATTTTTATGCCAGTTTATAAGTTGTTTATAAGGAGTTTTGTATTCACACTGAACACATTGGAATGTTTGTTGTACTTTGCCTGAAAGATGTTTTGCGTTTATATGATTTTTTAGGTCCTGTTTATAACAAGTGGAAAAATCACACTGATCGCATTGAAATTTTTGTTGTAAATCTTTTGAAAGATGCTTTGCATTTATATGATTTTTCAAATGCTCATTTGTAAGGGCTTTATATCCACACTGCTCACATTGGAATTTTTGTTGTAATTCTTTTGAAAGATGCTTTGCATTTAAATGTATCTTCAGGTTTCCTTTATAAAAAAATGTACATTCACACTGCTCGCATTTGTATTTTTGCTGTAATTTTCTTGGGCGATTAATTATATGTTTTTTTAAACGCGCATTTTTTTCGGTCGTCTTAAAATTATCAAGCATTTCCTTTGCAGTTTTTTGCAATTTTGGTGAAGAGTGCTTTCTGTCTATATGTTTCTGATAAATATGTCTTTTTAACTGGAATTTGCATTTACTTCTATACTTGCATTGATCACATTCAAAACAAGTAGCGAATTGGTAACGTTTATCTGCTTGGCTAGTCGTTGTAATATTACTATTTCCATGTTCCGTATTAGTTGTTACAGATGATTTATGTTCTATAAAATTACACTTTCTTTCGTGAAAGTATCTCCACACATACGAAAAGCTACCCACTCTGCAACGTTGACATTTTTCGAAAGAAGCTTCATCCGAAACATCTAAAAACTCACAATTGTGAATAATATAACAAATTTTTTCATTGGTTTCAAAGTTGCATAAACGGCATCTATAAAATTCCAGTGAATCGTTACAGGAAAAAGCCGAGGAAGAGCGGCAGCACTTCGAGAAAACCGACATTTTTGATAACGTCAAATTGAACTAAAACACTAATATTTTTAAAAATTTTATACTAAAAGGAAGCCGTTAATATAGGAGGCGTTCATTTGATATCCTCATACAATACCCTATCTTTGATAGAATGTAATCGGTAATGGTAACGGCCGGTAACATTCTAGTGGCGCCACCTGCATTTCGGTTCCGCTTGCTTCGGAACCATTCCGCGGTAAAATTCATTTACCGCTTGTTTTTGAATATTGAAAGAAAAAATTTGTTTATCAAAAAAGTTTATATATATTGACACAAGTACAATTAAATGTAGTGCGTTAGCTAGATGTTATCACACCATTAACAATAATACAATACACAAAACAATATAATGCTATCAGGGAGTTCATTTTTGTAAACAATAGCCCATGACAGCAATGACTCACTACGCTCTCGAAATTTATTTGTAAATTTCGGGGGGGTTAAATCTAAAGTAAAGAAGTGTTTACAAAATTGAATAAAATTATAGCCATACAGATAAAGTTACAGAAATGCTGAATAAAAAAAGCCATAAAAATAAAGTAGTTATCAGGCACAAATATAAATGCTAAAAGTACATAATCAAAATGTTAAGTAAAACCATATAAAGATATAAATAGTAAAAGTAAATTAAATAACAAAAACATGAGTAAAAAACTTTAAACATACAATTTATACATAGTATTAACGGCACAGATATATGCTACAATTTTATACAAAAAACAAAAAAAATAGTGTTATAAAAAAATAATTATAACTAAAAATAGCATAGCGTCACAAATGTAATGGGCACGTAAAAAAACTATAAAAACCGATACAGAAAAGCAAGAAATCATTGCAACATACAATCTTTACAAAGTACTAACGGCGTAGATGTAAATGCTAGAATTATGCAATAAAACAAAAAAAATATATCGTGTTATGCGTTACGTGTTGCATTCGCACTGTTTACTAAGGGTCGCTTTATCTCGCATCAGAACGACTGTATTCAGAACCCTGTAAAACATATACGAGTCATTTGTGGTAAAATTTGTGTGATGCCATATTTATCCAAAAAATGTTTCTAGGGGATCTTGATTTAAACTGCGTGGTTTGAGGTAAGTGAATCCATCGTTGTGCAGTGAGGCACTTTATTCATTAATTGTATAAATTCTACAGTGCCTCAAGCTTGTTTTTCAACGACGTCTAAAAAGTAAATCAATAACACAAGTGCACAACATAAAAAATCGTTGCATTTTACTTACTGGCTTTAAGAAGAAACTTTAAGCTCGATGCGACATAATGACTAACACTTGGAACAGCAATTGACACTTTAATTTTTTCAATTTTCATTACCGTAAAATTCGGTCAACTTCCGCAGTGCGCTAAATTCGTAATATGTTGCCCATCTACTTCAAACACATAATCTTGTGGTTCCACACTTTTTTGTGTATCACAAACAAGTTCATCTAATTTAGTTGTTTCTTGATCGCATACGGATGATACAGCCGTTAACCAAGCTGCGTTTACGTTCCATATTACATTAACAGTAATTGTTTTTAGCGTAAGGGCTTTCATCGCATCATTTAACAAGTAATATGCAAGTATCTAGTTGGTTCCAATTTTTAAAAATGTCTCGTAGGCATACAAACACATAAACTACATAAGTTTTGAAACTTTTCATTCATTATACTTATTACCAGAGCATGATTAGCTATCCTTAGATAGATCTTTCGTGTCGAAGATCTATAAAACCCTCAATGTGCAGATTATACTGCAAATGGAGTTCTATCGACATCTCATAAAATAGTAACGTGCAGAATGTGGTATTTTTGTTCATTTTGCTTATAGCACCTTTAAGTGGCTATGAGAATTCTTGTTGTCAACATTTTTTGTAATGTTATTTTTGCATCACAAAAATCGGTTTCCGAATGTCACACATCGGTGTCTCTCAAATTTTTTCTCATCGCTGCAATTTTGGTCTTGCCAAAACCCCAAATAGCCGTATATCAAATACAACTAAATTTGTTATCAATTGCGACAAGACACACTTTTGCAAAATTTTCATTAATTTATTTGCAAAAAAATACAAATGGCTGCGTATTTTCCGCTATAGCATATCACCATGTCAGTTGTCAATTGTCAGTCTACAAATTGACAAGTGACACAATTATATTAGAACTACTTCATTCTGACGTCACAGACTTAAAATCAACATGCAAAAATGGCAAAAGCAAGTAGAAGTTATTTACCTAACGACTTTGGAGAATAATTGTTTTGACTTGAGCACTTTGTTTGTAAGCTGGCTTAAAGAAGTGCTGCATAATGGAGTAAATGTTTTTCCGCAAAGATAGAATTTTTTTTTTAATGTTATGAAATATATTTGTTTCAAACATTTGACCATAGATGCGGCAGCAAAGGAAAAAACAGGTGCAGAACAATTGTTTTTATTTTATTGGAAACGATCGGAAAACACCGATCTGTAAGCAATGAGTGCAAAAAAGAAATGACAGTTGCATACGGGACTAATTTTTTTAACATTCTTTACTAATTGTTTTACGTATCCTGTACTATTACAAACACTTTGTTGTTAACAATCTTATTGTTTTTATGACGCAACAATGACAGCAATTGGTTTAGTACCAAACATTGTTTCTGCACCAAAAGCAATTTTTACGTGTTTTATTTTATTTTGTGAATTTTAACGAACGATTGCTATTTTTTAAGCATGGTGATATGTGCAACTTACCGTTGTGGAAGTCATAACGATAAAAAAGAAGCCGGAGTTTTATTTCACAGGTAAGTAAGATAACATGGTACTTTGCACTTTATTTATTTTTAATAATTTTTTTATTATTACTTACAATAAATGTTGGGCTTAGTGTACTGATTATATCAATAATTTTATGTCTGCAATAGCATCTACTTTTCATTCGTAATTTGCTTATGAAATGAGAATAAGTGAGTTTCAGCCGCCATTATTCTATAGACGTCGAGAAAAAAAGTACTTTGGGAGATGATAATTTTTTCTATTTCTGTGAGTAATATGTGGCTTTTTTCATGTTGATGCATTTACATTTTACACACCCATAATACCCATGTGATGTTAGGTCATGGTTCATACACAATAACCTACTATATGTTTGCAAATTTATTTTTATTCAGATTTCCAAATGATGCTGCTAGGTGTAAATTATGGGTGGACAACATGAAACTGTTAAATTGGACTCAAACAAAAAAATCGCGTCTTTAAAACATTTTTAAAAAAAATTGTTTTACCGAACTGATTATAAAGTGCGTTGACTAAACGAAGCAGTTACAACTATATTCTCCGAATTACCCAGCTATCTTTTACCAAATTTAAAAAAGATTTGTTAAATAATAATAAATATTTTGTAATGGTTGAGAAATGACATAAAAAAAGGATTTCTGTTTTTCTTTACAGACGAGAAAAAGAACAGTTGACTTTATGTCAACAGCATCTGAGGCAACTTTTTCAACATCGCAGGCAAATTCTTCAACACTCCAGACAGATTTTATATACGCTCTAGAAGATACTCCAAGGAAAAAGAAATGGAATAGACAATTGTTTATTGAAAGACGAAAAAATATTTGAAAATCAAAAAAGATTAAAGCACTGGGACAAATTGTCAAAAATTACAAGAAAAAAAATTGTATCTACGAACATTTTAATTTGGCAGTTGAGAGCAAAGAATTTTATAGATTCCGAAAGTTGTGCATTTTTGTCAAATTTTCCAATTTGTATTAAGGAGATGTTGCAACGAAAACCCGGATCAAGAACAACATTTAGCCTAGAGCTGAGAAAATTTGCAATATCTCTAATTTTTTTTATCTTCTAAGGGTTATCAGTTTGTGCGATCTCAATTCAACACGTGTTTACCTCATCCCAGTACAATTGAAAAGTGATTTCAGAATATTGATGCTGAGCCTGGATTTACAAAAGAAGCTTTTGAAATTTTGAAAATCACGGCGGAGAACTCCAACCAAACACTATTGTGTTTCCTAGTTGTTGATGAAATGTCCATAAGAAAACACCTAGATTGGGACGGCAAAAAATGTTATAGGTATGTGAATTTTGGCATTGAAATGCAGGATGATAGAAATGCTTTAGCCAAGGAAGTATTTGTATTCTTTGTGGTGTGCGTCAATGGAAAATGGAAGATCCCAGTAGGGTATTTTTTCACTGACTCTTAAACTGTAGATCAGAAATATATTTCTGTTAAACAGTGTCTAAAATTATGTGAAGACACTGGTGTGAAAATAGTATCACTTACTTTTGATGGCGCTCCTTTAAATATAGCTATGGCTACTCGTTTTGGCTGTGAGTCCAACATAGATCAGTTGAAAACAAATTTTCAATTTGAGTCATTTCAGCGAATATACTTGTTTTATGATCCTTGTCATATGATCTAGTTAGTGCGTAATGCACTTAGAGAATTAAAATGTTTTGTTGATATGGACGGTCAAACAATTGATTGGAAGTTCATCGAGTTGTTGCAACAATTACAGGAAAGTGAGGGTTTGCATTTACGCAATAAATTAAGAAATGCACACATTAGTTTTTGTAAACAGAAAATGGAAGTTCGCCTTGTTGTGCAATTATTAAGTTCTTTTGTTAGTGATGCATTGGAATTTTGTAATAAGCATTTAAAACTTCAATCATTTAGCGGCTGTGAAGCAACTGTGCGGTTTATTCAAATCATGTATAATGTTTTTGATGTTTTGAATTCGAGAACCTTGGCGGCCCCACAATACAAAAAACTGTGCTCAAAAAACATTGCGGCAAGCAAAAAGTTTGCAGCTTATGCAACAAAATACATTTCTAATTTAAAAGTCGGCGGTGAATAATCAATTGCTGATTCATTCTAAACGCAAAACAGGTTTTATTAATTTAATCATTTCATTACCGAGTGCTCTTGGTTTATATACCTATGCTGTTAATGAAAAAGAATTATTAATATACGTACCAGTATATAAAATAAGCCAAGATCACCTTGAGCTATTTTTTTCTTCTGTTCGCTCTCGAGGAGGCTGGAATAATAATCCATCGGCACGCCAGTTTACGGCTGCGTATAAAAGATTTCTCATAAGGACTGAAATACGTCTGGAGCAAATACCTGTTTTGGTTTGTTCGAGTGAACTTAAAAGTGGAACGGCTGAAGATATTATTAACATGTCCACCCCTCAATGCCTGGACAGTGTTGTGTCTGATTTGGAAAAAAATAAAATATTGTTCCAAGAACATGACTACATCTGCGACAATTTTCAATCATTGCAGTTTTTAGAACAAGTAGTGGTATATATAGCAGGGCTTGTTTCATTTTAATTACAAAAAACATTGAAATGCGAACACTGCATTTCTGCGTTAATTGGTAAAAGAAACAACTTTTTGTTTTCTTTAATTGAACAAAAATCACACGGCGGACTTACTTATCCGTCTGATAGGGTTATTTTAATTTGTAAAAAATCTGAGCAGTTTTTGCGAGTAGCTTAAAATGAAAATAAACTGCATTTAAAACAGTACATAATTAAATTAACTAGAGATATACTGGCTTCTTGTTTAGAAACACACAAACTGTTTTTAACATAAGATAATCATGTATTAACTAATAAAGTTAACTATGTTTATTTTTTAATTAAGGCTGTTTATTGTAAATATTTAAATATAAGAACGCATTTTATATGTAAAAATAAAAGTACACAAAAAGATCTGGTAAGGAATCACTTTACTAAACTTGTACTATTTAAAGGACAGTAAATCCTATTTGTTCTTGTTTTTTTTTTCTCCTTACATACCTAATACACAATTTTATAATGCTTGTTTCCATTAAAAAAAAACAGTTATGCCACTGGAATATTCGTTTGGTACCATTTGGTCACACCGGTAGACGTCATTATATGTGCCCCTTCTCTTTCCTAGTCTAAAATCACAACACTTTATGAGATGAAAATCTAATCTCATTTCTATACAACCTTATTTTATTGGTTGCATTCAGCAGTCAGAGTGTAAGGGATGATTTGACTTAGCTGTATCAAATATTGTATAATTGCTTAATGTATGATTAACCTAGATATAGTTGTGAAATGCTTGAGTAATGAATATTGCGATAACGGCATTCTTCATAGGTTAGCTGACTAAAGAACCTACTTAAGTCTAACCATGTCACAATGCCTGACCACGTCCAATGAATACTTCTTATTTAGCATAATTAGATATTATAAATATAGATTCGTAAAAGTATGAAAAGATAGATAGTGATAGCATAGTGTCAATAACGTATCAGTAGAGTAGTAGTGTAGTATGGTGTACCAAATAAAACATCACATATTGGTAATCTTTTTTGGTTCCCTACCATGACCCTTGGTGAGAAGGATCATTCTATCAAGAATCATTACATGGCGATCCTGCCTTTAGAACCCTATGAAATCTTCTGATTGAAAAGGCTCATTAAGGTTGACCCTCAAGAAGCAACACATGGCGTCCATCCTGCTGGCTAAGTTCAATAAATCTTCTGAACTCATCATCAGTTCTCACACATAAGAAAACAAACAATAAAAAAAGAATCATGGGTACGACTTAATCTAAAGAAGAGGTCATTATTGCAGGAAATAGCGGAGGAATATCAACAGGAACAGATCTACAACAGCTATCAGTAAACGAAATTTTGGGTATTGCCGCTTTTATTTTAATTGCCCTGGCCATATGCATCTCCTGCTATCGGCATGGTAAAAACAAGTTTGAGAAAAGCATCACGAACGAGGTTCGACGAAGCCAAGAGTTGCTTGTCTCCTAGACCGTATGAAGCTTCATCAAATCTACACATTCAACCCTTATGACAACCAAGCTGGAAGAGTTTTGAAACATATACGAAGAACTAAAGGTATTTAACAAAAATTTAATAAAAGGCAATCAACAAGTGCGGGCAAATGCCGAGTCTACTCGCAATAAATTAAACAAATTAAGTAGGTTAGAGAAAGAATTGTTAGAAATTAGAAATAAATTTAATGCGAAACAACATAATCCGATTATTGTCAAGAAAGCGATAGATTATGTTTTGAATATTAGGCAATTTATAATTAATGTTAAAGATATATTGAATAGTAGAATAATTACTAACGTTGAGATAATGGGAGAAAAATTCGACTTACGGACGGCGTCCAGCCTCCTTCCTTTAATGGATGGTAGATAGAGTACAACAAAGCAACTAATAGATAACATTGAGCTTTATGACAAATTATTAGACGTAAATGGAAAATTAATGCTTACAAAATATGTTCTTAAACCGCAATTAACTGCCAACGCGAAGCCAAGTTGAACTCTACCTATGCATCTAATACAGAATTGTTAAATGCAATGAAAATTCAATTATTGTCAAAGCAATCTACAGCAGCTCTTTCTGTAAAATTACACAACCTAAAACAAAATGAAAAATCTATTGACCAATTCGGAAAAGCTATCGAAGAATTTTAGTCAACTTGACCTTAGTACAATCCGACGGTAATACTGACCTAGCGCGGACGTTGAAACCCATTAATAAAAAAATCGCAATTAGTTCATTTACCACGGGGTTGCAAAATTCAGAAATACGAACAATTATAAAAGCGCAAAACTATGCTAGTTTAAACGAAGCGATTAGAGGCGCTCAAGATGAAAAAATATCAAAAAATAGAGAATCCAATGCAATGCACCATATCAACTTATCAACAATAATAAAAGAAACTCAAGAAGGGAATCAGGTACATTTAATAATAATAAGAAATATTATAGAAACAATCATGAATTTCAAAATACAAATTCGGGATTTAATCGCATCAAGCCAAACACTTCTTTCCAATATAACAAGCAACGTTATAATACATATACCGGTCCAAAAGAACGTAAAAAATATTTTCCTTATCACAACAATAAACATAGAAATTACCTAATGGAATCATGCGAAAATGAATTTGCTAACACAGCAACTCCAACTGAAAACAAGCAAATGCAATCGTCAGTAAACAATAAATAGTATATTACACTACAAGGGACAAAAGTTGAATTTTCGGCCCTGCGCGCCATAATGCTAGAGGCGAAGCCGAGGGCATCGTGGCGCGCAGAACCGAGATTTCAACTTCTGTCCCGCGTCGTGTATACGATTTTTCTTCATACCTCGGTCGAAAGTACGTACTTTTATTTTTAATTTTATTTTTTTAACTTTAAATGCTGATAGTTTTTGATGCCTGCCGCGACATTTGCGGCACGAGCGAAGCGAGTGTTGCTGGTCATATAACATAGTTACGAGTATAAATAAACACGATGAATTCTTTCTTCCCGCTATTATAGGGAAGAAAGAATTTCATCTTACATGGACTAAAAGTTAAACTTTCGTCTCTGTTATTAGGGACGAAAGTACGTACTTTCGACCGAGGTATGAAGAAAACATTTTTTCGTCCCTAAAAAGAGCGACGCACCAGAAATTTTCAATTTAAATGGTCTTAACTACATTCACCTACAGCATCGGAGTCAAAATTTTAAATTTTTATTAGATACTGGCGCATCGATTAGTGTAATTACAGCACAATCATTAGCCGAAAATCAAAATGTTAACACGGCAACGAGAGTAGAAATTAAAGGCGTTTCGGGTTCAATTTTTTCTGAAGGCACAGTTAATCTAACTTTCAAAACAAATAATTCACTTTTAACACATAAATTTTATATCATAGATAATTTCAGAGAAAATGTTCACGGAATTTTAAGCGCAGATTTTTTTAATGAATATTCAGCGATTATAGATTATGAAAAACTTTTATTTTCATTTTGGAACAAAGGTTACAAATTTTCGATATCACTTATCTTGGATACCGGACAAAAAATTAAAATACCGCCACAATGTGAAACGATTCATTATTTTAAGGTAAACACAAATAAAGCATGCATTACTCTTCTACAGGAATTATGTAATGGTGTTATCTTAGCAAGCAGCATTGCACAGCCACGCAACAATTCCAGTAAAAATCTTAAACAATAACGATAAAGAAATTATATTAAGAAACTTTCAGCCAAAAGTCGAACAATTATCAAATTACGAAATACAGAATTTTGAGGTCACGGAAAAGAATGTAAGTAGAGTCGACACTCTACTAGACATCTATATATATAAAAAAAAGTCGTGTTTGTTACAGCACTTATAAATCAAAAACGGCTGGACCGATTGCCATGGTTTTTAATTTGTTGGATTTGTTTCCGTCCCGAATAGCAGAATACATCTTAAAAACAATGAAAACTCGATATGTGTAATGAGTACTTAATCATTTCAATAGATGCTGATTTGTTTATTACATGTCAAACATTTGTTGTTCAATCCTGTCAAATAGTGTAACAACTCTTTTTTTTTGGAGCTTATGGCCTGGTTGCTGAGACCTTTAAGCCACAACTTCATTTTTTTCTGAAGACATCAGTGTGCGTTCAGAAATTTATTTTATGTAAAATGTCTACAAAGTTCAGGTAATGTTATATTTGTTTGTTTTAGATATTAATTCCCGAAACTAATACCTAAGATTTATTCTACAGTAAAAACATAAAATCGTCGGAAAGGGAGGAACCGAATTTATGGAATAAAAAATCAGTTGGTAAAGGTCATAATATTAAGGAAAAAAAACCTACAGGTTAACAAAAGTGTAAATGTCTTTTTATAGGTTGTCTATGATTTTTCTTGATAAGCTATTCATACGTAGTGGTTATATACTCTTTGAGCTATTGTCTATGTCTCGAAAGTTCAGGCGCTGTTATTATATTTGGTGGTTTTATGCGAGTGCACATTTTATATTAATAACAATGCCGCGTCCTAGAAGATCTAATCTTTCCTAGCGAAGCCGTAATGCAATTAGGCAACGGAATATCGCGAGTCAATTATCTGCGAGAAATTGCACGCGTCGATACTTAAAGGAAAATCTAAAGATGACGAAGTTTTTATTCTTAGGATTCTGATGATCCCAACGGATATGCCCTTTGAGTTTAAACGAATTCAATTCCCGATTCGTCTTGCTTTCGCCATGACGATCAATAAATCACAGGGCCAATCTTTGACTATTTGTGGCCTCAATCTAGAAAATGCTTGTTTTTCTCATGGCCAATTGTACGTGGCATGCTCACGTGTCGGCAAACCATCCGCTTAATTTGTTTTTGCGCCTGACCAAAAAACAAAGAATGTCGTTTACCACAAAGTGCTTGAATGAAAATCTTATTAATGAATTAATCCGAGTTTTATTTTTTTTTCCCCAATCTGCACAACATAGTTTTCAATCATTTTTTTCTGACATGAGTTTGAAGTACTTAATTATTATTTTTAATTTTTTCTTATTTTTATTCTCATTCTGTATGTATGTTTTCATCATCATTCATCATAATAAAATACTTTTTTGTTTCTATCTATATAAATATATTATTTTGTATCATTGTTTTACGTTCATCAAAGCCTAAATTAGTTCAGCTAAAAAGTAACACGACATTCATTGACTGTTAGGCGGTACGAAGTTCGCCGGGTCAGCTAGTTATAAATACACATGATTTAAATACTGAAGAAGCAACTTCTATTCAGAAAATATGTGCAAAATTTGCTGACGTTTTTCATTTAAACCATGACCAACTCACCACAACAAACATTTACAAACAAAAGATCCAGTTACAAAACGAGACAACACCTTTTTATATCAAACCTTACTGTTTACCTCATAGTCAAAAAACGGAAATAAATCAACAAGTTGATAAAATGCTATTCAATGGAATTATCGAGAAAACCAATTCTCCTTGGTCTTCTCCATTATTAATAGTCGCAAAGAAAGACAGTAAAAACGGCGCAAAACAATGGCGTCCGGTAATTGATTATAGACAATTAAACAGGCATATAGAGGATGACAAGTTTCCCTTACCCTGTATTGATGAAATTTTAGATGCGTTATCAGGTGCTATTTACTTTTCACATTTAAACTTAACTCAAGGATATTATCAAATTGAATTAGATCAAAAGTCAAGACAGTACACTGCTTTTACTACAAAAAAAGGACAATTCCAACTTACTCGTTTACCGATGGGATTAAAGATTAGTCCCAGTGCTTTTTCAAGAGCTATGACTATAGCTTTATCAGGATTAAATTATACAAATTGTTTTGTTTATTATTTAGAGGATTTAATTGTTTTTGGAAATAATGTAACCACTCATAATCAAAATTTAGTTAAAATTTTGGAAAGATTAAGACAAGTAAATTTTAAACTAAATCCACAAAAACGCGAATTTCTATGGAAAGAAATTTTATACCTAGGACATACAATATCGTCAGAAGGAATATCACCAGATCCTGAAAAAAATAGAACAGTAAAAGACTATCCTACACCAACAAATGCAGCGAAAGTCAAACGTTTTGTTGCATTTGCAAATTATTACAGAAAATTTATTAAAAATTTTGCTGAAATTGCAAATCCTTTGAACCAATTATCAAAAAAGAACGAAACATTTGAATGGACAGAAAAGTGTCAAAAAGCTTTTGAGACATTAAAAGAAAAATTAATAAATCTACCTGTATTACAATATCCTAATTTTACCGAAACAAATAAGTTCATACTTCGAACAGACGCTTCTGGCTATGCTATCGGTGCAGTTTTATCAAATGCGGATGATAAACCTGTAGGATACCCTAGTAGGTCGTTTAACAAACATTAAAAATTATATGCCACTATAGAAAAGGAACTATTAGCCATTCGTTGGGCAGTAATGAAATTTCGACCATATTTATTTGGCAAAAAATTTGATATTTATACAGATCATAGACCACTGATCTATTTATTTGGTCTGACTAATCCATCGAGCTGACTCACTAAATTCAGGTTAACATTAGAAGAATACGACTTTAACATACATTATATTAAAGGAGAAGACAATATCACAGCAGATGCTTTGCCACAAATTCAATTAGACACAAACAAACTAAAAGAATTGCGTAATACAACTGAGGAAACATTAAATGTAATTACAAGAGCACAACACAGAAAAAACATAGAATCCAAAGAAGATATTATCAACGACCCTATGGATATCGGTACTGGCCATCCCGGTATTGTAGAACTGTTGAAACCTTCTCCAAATTCTGTCAAACTCAAGTTCATTTTAGAAACAGAAGTACAGAAATTATTAAAATGTAATGAACTATATTCAAAAGGGGAAATAATTTACGACAAACTGTCGAATGAACTTTACCTATCTCAGAAACTTCGATCGACAGGAGTATTAAGTACACTGTTGAGAGACCTGGAGCAGATATGTAAAAAATTTCATATTCTGAAAGTCTTAATAAGGAAAAATCCAGAAAGCGCGCAAATTTTAAAGCAAATAAAAACTCCAAGTTATTTAAAGATACCAGTATAAACATTTCTATTATTAAGAGTGCACAAGAAATAATAGATACAGAACAGCAATAAATAGTAATTAACGATTTCCACATTCTACCAACAGGAGGACACGCGGGAATCAAAAAAATGTACAATAATATTAAGAAATACTATTTTTGGAAAAAATTGCGAAACGACATAGAGAAATTTGTAAAATGCTGCGACAAGTGTCAAAGATTTAAATATTCGAACATACGCAAACAACCACTTCAAATAACAACAACGGCATCATCTGCATGTTAGCGGTTTTCCTGTTGGATGGCTTTGTTTTCCTGTTGAAGTATTTTCCGGGTGGTGTCAGGCTCCACCATGTGAACTTATCAGTTGTGACTTTTTCCTGATGTGATGTCATGCTTACGCATTACACGTGTGGTGGTCAAGAGTGGGGTAGTGGGCATACTAACTGGCGTCTTCCTCCGGGTGATAGATCAGACTGTTATTAGCTCTTATGAGGTTGATTACGTCACCTTGATCATTTATTGTTTAATTCTATTATTTTGTGTTTTTATGTTCAATATAGTTGTGAGTGATTACATGGAGCTTTGCTTGATTTATTTATTAAACTGCAAGAGTCTCTAAATGTTCCGCGAAAGACCTCTGATGAAGTGGCATTACCAATTTTTGATCCTGCCAAAACAGACATCGGTGCTACAGGCTGGTGCAAGGAATTGAATGAATTGGCGACCGAGTTCAAGTGGAGCAGTACTGAGTGCGTTGCCAGAGCAGGCACGGCTTTACGCGGTGAAGCAAAAGTATGGTTTGAAAATTGGGAACCCGAACAACGAGATTTGCCTAGTTTTAAAGCTGACCTTATCAACTTGTTTCCACCTGTAATTTGCCTGAAAAATTACGAAAAGCTGTGTTGCTGACGAACGAGAACTTTGATACATTTTGTGAGTATGCAAGAGAAAAATTATTGTTGTTTAGAAAAACCAAAATTAACTTCTCTGAAAGCGAACTGGTGGATCTAATTATTGGTGACATTTGTGAAACTCCCGTCCGAATGGCAGCCTTGAACAGCGGTGTAAGTATCACTAGTAATTTATTACTTTTGCTTTCGAGTTATTCAAAAGTTTCACGCAAACGTTCAGTAGAATTAATAGAAGCCGGCTCTGGCCCGAGCAATTCAAAACATGGGAAATTTAAAACCCAAAAAAAGTTGTTATTTTTGCGGTAAAAGTGGTCATGTACAAGCACAGTGCTTAAAGCTTTCTGAAAAACATTTCCGTCAAAATTTAAATATTTGAAATGCGCCTCCGCCAATTGATCGTGAAATTACATCTGAAAGAATTTGTACCTTTTGTAATAAAAGAGAACATTTTGTTGACACATGTTGGGCAAAACAAAAGACTGACAACCATTCTAAAGTAAATTTTTGTCAGGTATCAGTTGATAAAAATGATTTAATCTTAACAATAATAAAAAGCAAACCAATTTTTTGTTTAATTGATACCGCCGCCGACTGTTCTCTCATCTCCGAACAAAGTGCTAAAAAGATCTGTTGTTTTGTTGAACCGCATGTGACTCATTTAACAGGTTTAGGTCATAAATCGATTCCCACAATTGGTAAAACATCCCTTGTAGTTGAGTGTGAAAACGTTTCCTTTGAGTTAATTTTTTTTGTCGTACGCGATATCCACCTTGAATATGAGGCCATCATCGGCAAAAATATTTTTAAATATAATGACGTAACGCTGATAAGTACTCGAAATGGTACACGCATAATGGGTTCGTCGAGTCAGGAGCCAAACATTGATAAAAATGTTTATTTTTTTTCTCACACTGATCTAGAAACTGACCTACGTGGAAGCGATCGTGAACTTTTACAAGAATTATTAATCCAATTTTCAGAAATGATAACAAAAGGTAATAAAGTGCGCCCAATTAAAACAGCTGAGATGGAAATTAAACTTAAAAATGATTGCTTGATCAATTATCATCTTTATCGATTGTCTTTTGTCGAAAAAGGAGAATTGCAATTGATTATTCAAGACCTATTAGAAAACTCCATTATTCGCGAAAGTCAGTCACCTTATGCTAGTCCAGTCATTTTAGTCAAGAAAAAAGACGGTGGTAATCGACTATGTGTTGATTATCGGGCTTTAAATCGAGCCACAATTCCCGATCGCTGCCCCCTTCCTCTAATCGATGATCAATTAGATCGCTTGGCTAATAATAAATATTTCACAACACTGGATATGGAGGCTGGGTTTCATCAGATTTCAATAGCGACAAATTCAATTTCAAAAACAGCCTTTGTGACGCCCGATGGACATTTTGAATATTTAAGAATGCCCTTTGGTCTGCGTAACGCTCCTGCCGTTTTTCAACGGGCTATTCATGGAGCTTTAGAAGCTTTAAAAAATACTGTTGCTCTCGTTTATTTAGATGATGTGTTAATTCCCTCAAAAGCAATTGAAGACGGTTTAGAAGCCTTAACAAAAGTTCTTGAGGCTCTGAATACTGCAGGCTTTTCTCTTAATATGAAAAAATGTCGATTCTTTGTGAAGCAACTTGAGTATTAAGGCCGCGAAATTTCAGCTGAAGGTATTCGGCCCAGTAAAAGAAAAGTCGAAGCTTTAATCGCATCAAGCCCTCCTGTAAACGTTCATCAAGTTCGTCAATTGATGGGTTTGGCTGGCTATTTTCGAAAGTATATTCTCTCCTTTGCTAGCAAAACCGCTTGTATATCAAAATTAACAAAAAAACAATAAACCTTGGAGTTGGAGGGAAGAACAAATTTCTGCTAGAAATTACGTAATTAATTGTTTGATTGAACGACCGCTGTTAGCTTTCTTCGATCCAAAATTACCAACTGAAATTCTCACGGATGCAAGCGCAATTGGTTTTGGTTCAATTCTGTTTCAAAAAAATGAAGAAGGCTTACGCGTTGTGGCTTTATATAGTCGGCGCGCTTTGCGTGAAGAAAGTAAATATCATTCTTATGAACTTGAGACCTTAGCAATTGTTTACGCTTTTAAACACTTTCGTTCATATTTGATTGGACTTACATTTAAACTTGTTACTGACTGTAATGCAATAAAAGCGACCGCTCATAAGAAACATTTACTTTCTCGCGTCGCACAATGGTGGATGTTTCTACAAGATTTTACATTTGATATTGAATACCGTAAAGGTAAATACGTCGCTCATGTTGATTATTTAAGTCGCAATCCACCTGCAGCTGCAGAACATTGAATAAACATTATCTGTGAAGGATCATGGTTGGAAGTAGAACAAACCAAGGATCAAGAAACACAACAATTGATGGAGCGGGTAAATAATAAAGAAACAATTATATCTGATTTTACAATTAAAAATTTGTTGTTATGTCGGAAAGTTTTAGCCCAAAACGGTGAACTTGTTTTGAAATATTTTGTTCCAAAACGCTGTCGTTTTAGTTTATGGCGTCTGTATCACGATGAGCAATGTTATGTCGGGTCAGCTAAAACTCTTTCCAAAATTCGTGAGCATTTTTGGTTTCCCCGAATGGAAGCATTTTGTTAAAAAATATCTTGCCCATTGTCTGATACGTGTCTCGACAAAAAAATTGTCCGGTTCTAAACAAGGATACTTACACTGAATCGATAAAGTACCGATACTATTCCACACAGTTCACTTCGACTGTGTTGGACCATTTCAAATAACATCAGAAGGTTATAAGCACATTTTGTTCGAGTTTCTTCAAAACATTGAATATCGAACATCATCTGATTGCAACGGATGCTGCCAGCGCAAATGGTCAAGTAGAACGTTATGTTGCTACAACTATCACCTCTTTAGCAGTTGAAATTCACAAGATGCGTTGCCTAAAATTCAGTTAACATTAAATTCCACTGTTCAAAAAACAACCGGGTTTTCCCCTTTACGACTTTTAATTGGAACTGACTTTAATAATACCGTTGTTCAGGGTTTAGTTAATGCGCTTCCAGTTCTCGAAACGACTAGTATTGATGTTAACAAAGAAAGAGCCCTTGCATACACCAGACTTCAACGCAACGCTGTTGAACAAAAAGACCGTTTTGATAAAGTTCGCGGTAACACTAAAAGTTTTGCTTTAGACGATTACGTTTTTATTCCCAAAAGTAATGCACGTGCTGGCAAGTTAGACCCACAATTTCGAGGCCCATATCGCATTATTGAACTTTTGCCAGGGGATCGTTATCGGGTCGAAAATAAGAAATTTAAACGAGGACCACTAGTTGTACCAAAAGACCGAATCAAACTTTGGCCTGGAGAATTATCTGAATCTGAACCTGACGATTCCAATGATGAAGAATCTGATACTGTCCGTAATATTGATCAAGGTGATGCTGAAAATGAAGCTGTTGATAAGACCTTAATTATTGCTCCTTCAGATGAGCATGTAGTTAATTCCTGTGTTGCTGTTGCTCTGAATGCAAATATAAGTTTTCTTTGTTATAAGTTTTCTTTCTCTCATATGTGCTTTTGAGAATAATATGTTCAACACTTGAATATGAAAGTTTAACTCGCAAACCTCTGAGCTTTTGAAACAAGTGCAGTCGTTTTGACACCTCTGAGTTCAAAAGACAAGTTTCAACTGAAAACCTCTGAGCTTTTAAAACAAGTGCAGTCGCTATGACACCTCTGAGTTCAAAAGACAAGTTATAACCGAGACTGAGCTTTTACAACAAATCAATTGTTGTATGTTGATTTTCTTTCAACTTTTCTGAAACAGATGTTTTAAGACTTAGCTTTCTGTAGTTTAAGTATGATGCTGACTTTGTTGATTACGTAGTTTTTTTTTGATAAGCTGTGCGTCTTGAGTAAAGAATAATGAACGAAGTACAGCGTCCTGCATTGAAACCTTTTGTTGATATTTTTTTTTTCTGTGGTTTACTTTTTGTAGGTTGGTTTGCGAGAAAATCACGTCTAATTAATAGCAAGGAACTGAAGAATTTCGAGAACAAAATTTGTGTCTGGCTGGCCGTGTTAGCGGTTTTTCTGTTGGATGGCTTTTCTATGTTCCCGCTGGACTCTTTTCCTGCTGGATTCTTTTCTTGTTGGATTATTTTCCAGGTGGTGTCAGGCTTCACCATGTGAACTTCTTATTAGTTGTGACTTTTTAACGATGTGATGTCATGCTTACGCATTACACGTGTGGTGGTCAAGAGTGGGGAAGTGGGCATACTAACTGGGGTCTTTCTCCGGATGATAGATAAGACTGTTATTAGCTCGTATGAGGTTGATTACGTCACCTTGATCATTTATTGTATAATTCTATTTGATTTTGTGTTTTTGTGTTCAATATAGTTGTGAGTGATTATTTTATTCGTTTATCTTTCCTTTTATGCAAATGTAATTTGGTTTGTTCTCTAGGTATGGTGTGGCTATCTCTCCTGTCCGCGTACGAGCTTGTTTTTTTATAACAGTTTGTAGTGACATTCGTATTTAAAAAGTAACAAAAATACAATTTTTCAATTTTTGCAAAGATTTTGCATTTAGACAGAATTATAATATTGAATATATATTTCTAAAAAGAATAAGGTATTTATTTTTTCTAGGATCACATTAACTGCTAGCTGGCTCTGAGCTGGATAATAATAATTATAATTTTTTTAAAGACTGTACGCAATTTTCTAAACTAATGCATTTATTTTTTTATAACAGCCTCTTTTGGTGTCAGTTGTGCGGCAGCATTTCTACTATACCTTTATCGCTTTAAGAATAATCGGGTGCACAAAACTTTATTCAATCTATAACTTTTTAAAATTTTGTTTGAGACAAAAACAATGTCTCTACAAAAAGTTGTGCGGTAAACTCTCATAAATATTAGTGAAAGTTAAATAATCCGTTGTAAAGTTTTAACGAGGACAATGTCATAATTGCACTAAAGCGAGCAACGAACTTTAGTGGTATAGTAAAAACAAGAATTTTATATTTTGACAACTTTAAGTTGGTAGAATTTATGTTTTTTATTTTTTTTTTAAATTACTGCATTAGACTATGGTTTTCTAATGAGAATATTTTATAACTTACTTAGTCTATGGTAATATTGAATGTTTAATTTTATGTGAGTATTCAAAAACAAACCGCGAACGACTGAATGATCGCAAAACACAATTAGTAACGAAAACCAAACGCAGAACAGCGTCACCGAAATGTTCTGACCGTTACCATTACAGATTACATTCTATTAAAGACAGGGTTTTAAATGGGGAGCCCATTACTCTTTTTATGCTATTTATTATGATAGAGAGAGTTGAGTACAATGTTGAAAATTGTTAGATGTCAACGCTGCATCGGTAGATTTTTGACGTAATTGTTGAAAACCAGCTTTAATTGAGTATTGCCATTTATCATCAACTCAGTCGCTGTTAAAAAATAAGATTCCACCACAAAAATGTTTTGTTCTTGTAAGAAAACTATTTTAAATTAAACTAATAAAAAAATTTAGTAATTATTTTGATACTACTAGAGCAATTGTTGAAAATTTTAATTATTGTCTGCTTACACCAACTCATAGGCTTAGCCAATTATAACACCAAATTTTAAAAAGCACTTGTTATTTTAGGTTGTAAACATAATTGAAAATTAAAACCGATCTTTGTTTATTGTGTGAGAGTTTTTAATTTTTTAATAATTTATTGTTTTTTTTTTAAATAAAAATAAGCCAATAAGGCGTTAAATTGGCTTCGCATCCCTGGAAAGGTGGAGGCCAGTCAGTATCAGTCAGCTGAGCGGGGCGAGAGTGAGAACGTTGGTAAAAAGGTCAGAGCGGTCGGACAGGCAGTATTATGAATATTTAAACTGCTAATTGTTTATTGAAAGAGAAAGATAGTTAACGTGTTGATCTTGTTGATCATATGTTGTTTTGTGGTATCATTGGGAATTCAGTCCTGACTCCCTGAATTCGGAGGAATAATGAGTAAATAGGTTAATATGAAATATCCACAGCAGAAACTATAGTTTAATACCTGGGGTACCGAAACAATGAAGACATCATTGAAAACACGATGCTAAAGAAAAGGGGTAAAGATTGAGTCAATTGAGTCCATGGAGTGGTTGTTAACGTCCAATGAGCCTGGTGATGTCTTCCACTATCAGTTCGAGAGAAAGAAAATCCTGCGAGGGGGAGAAAAGCTCTCGGTGAGTTACTTTACAGGTATTATTGACAGGTACATTATGTGTGAATATGTTTCATGTGTCACCCAATCGATCCGTCTGACTGCTCAAGCGTTTCTCTAACAATGAATATAGAGGGGTGAGTTAAAGTAGATTGTTGATGATAATGTAGCTGACTGTTGCTATTCTGTACACTGTGTTTGAGTGAATAATTAAGGCTAATAATCGTAGAACATAGACATCCTGACAAATTTATTATAGAGAAAGAGTTATCTGTTATTTAATCCAATTTAATTGTTAATATTTAGCAAAACGCAAGTTTAGAATAAAAAAGTCTTGCAATTGTTATTATTTTATAAGATTATAGGTATCGAATTGAAGAAGTTATGTCAATAATCGAACGACAAGTTATTTTTCATGCAAAAAAATTTACCACCAGGTGGCAGCACTATTCATAAACGAGAGGTTTATTATTAGTGTTTGCTTTTTCTCAAAAATGTGTGTTTATTTGCAAAAATTTATTTGTTACTTTCCTCTTTCGGTCTATAAATGTGAATTTTGCAATTTTACTACAAATGAGAAAGTTCAAAAATCTAATCATAAGTGCGGATTGTTTGGAGGTTACGACAATTCGGGGGCAGTTTTTAAGCGCTGCAAGCAGTGTAAAATTGGTAGTCACTCGCTTCTTTGGCGTTATTGTCATAAAATAAAATGTGTTAACAATCAATATTTATCAGTGGCGAAATTAAGCAATTTATTTGAAAGATGGATTAAATGTGATCAATGTGACTTTGAGACTAGCCGAAACAAATACCTGAAAATACACATAGAAAGAAAACATGCCACTTTTAAGTTGGAAAAGTGGTTTCAATGTGATGAGTGCGAGTATAAAACTGTATGTAAAAGTGGATTAATACTTCATACTGAAGAAAACCATAATTTCATTAATTTGCCAACAATTTTCAATTGCATTGATTGTGAGTTTCAAACTAAGTTTAAATCTGATCTAACAACTCATATGACAAAGAAACATACTCCGATTAAATCACAAACAAAGTATAATTGCAACGAGTGTGAGTATAAAAGTAACTTTAAAAGTAATCTTACGAAGCATAACAAAATCAATCATACGCCAACTGAATTGCAAGCATTTTTCAGTTGCAATGAGTGTGAGTATAAAACAAAATACAAATCTGATATAGCAAAGCACAAGAAAAGAAAACATACTCCAATTGAAATGCAAGCAAGTTTTAACTGCAATGAATGTAACTATAAGACTAAGCTTATAGGTTATCTATCAAGACATAAAAAAATAAAGCATACTCCAATCGAATTGCAACCAGCGTTTAAATGCATGAAATGTGAGTATAAATCTAAATTCAAACACAATTTAACAAATCATATAGCAAGGAAACATACTCCCATTGAATTGCAAGCAGTTTTTAGTTGCAATGAGTGTGAGTTTAAGACTAAGTATAAATCTGATATAGCAAAACATAAAAAAAGAAAACATACACCAAATGATATGCAAGCAATTTATAGTTGCAATGAGTGTGAGTACATGACTAAGTATAAATCAAATATAGCAAAGCATAAGAAAAGAAAACATACTCCAATTGAATTTCAAACTACTTTTAACTGCAACGAATGTGAGTATAAAACTATGTTTAATTTTAAGCTAACACAGCATAAAAAGTTAGAACATACTCCGATTGAACTGCAGGAAAAATTTAATTGCAATGAGTGCAAGTATGAAACTAAGTACAAACATTATTTAACATATCATATGAAAATGAATCATACTCCAATTGAATCGCAAACGTTTTTCAACTGCAATGAGTGTGCGTATAAAGCCAAGCGTAGATGCACTATAACACGGCATAAAAAAACAATGCATATTCCAGCTGAATTGCAAACTATTTTAAACTGCAGTGAGTGTAAGTACAAAACTTGGCTTAAATTGGATTTAAAAAAACATGAAAAAATAAAGCATACGCCGATTGAATTGCAAACTATTTTTGATTGCAATCATTGTGAGTATAAAACTAACTGTAAACGTTATTTAACAAAGCATATGAAAGTGAGACATACTCCAATTGAACTGCAAATATTTTTTAATTGCAATGAATGTGAGTATAAAACTAAATATAAACATTTTCTAACAAAGCATCTGAAAATAAAACATACTTCAACTGCAAACCAATGAGTGTGATTATTAAACTCCTAGAAAACATAATTTTGCACAACAAACATTTTGCAATTAAAAGTGACGGAACTCGATGTGACAGCAACAATTGTTTTTTGGCAGAAATGTCTAAAGTTTTCGTTTACTTGTTGAGTACTTTTTAGCATGGAATACACTGACCAGAATATTGAGAATAAAAATGTTGTTACCTGTAAGATTATTTAATTTAGTGCTTTTACATGAAAGTTTTTACATATATTATTGTTTCACTTACGATGTTTTGTTTTGAAACAAATGCTTGACACTTTCTTAAAAATCGGAAATATATTATAATAAATTAGTAATATTTTGTAGAAAGTACGTAAGAAAAGTGAGTTTTGTAGCTTGTAGATATCGTGATCTGTTTTCACTCTTACCTGTTAAACAATCTATAGTATTTTCAAGTTAAAGACAAAGTCTTTAGAGATAAGCAATATAATGCGACCCAATCGGTCTAGCCAGTCAATCGCGGCACTTTTTGCTAAAGCATGTGATAGTTCAACCAATAAAAACTTTAATAATTACCAATCACGTGACCGACATGTATCTCTTCCTGTTTACATCCACTTCGTCTTTAACTTGAAAATACTATACCTAGTATTAATTCAGCAAGAAAAAATTGGAAATATTACTACAAACATTTAGGATAAATCACAAAATGTATAGTTTTGAGTTGCAAATATTGTTAAATTCAATTACTGTTTATATTAAGTAGATTTAATTTATAGTTATATAAATAATGGCTTAAGTTAGACAAATAGACTAAAATTATAATATTAGAATTTATGCTTTAGAAAAAAAAAAGAGTATTACCAGTTGATGTCAGCATTACTTTAATAAAAATATTTTTGAACTTAAAAACGCAGGATAATTTTTGTCAAGTGCTGTTTAATTCACTTTGTATAACAGAGTCAGCGTTTACTTAAATTGTATCTAAACTTAAATTATACTGATTTTTAGTATTTTTTGAGCTTATTTTTGGCGATTAGTTTTGTCTTGGTGTGCCTTTATCTCATGGAGCTATAATAAGATGGAGTCAGGATCCCCACTTAATTTGCGTTTGTTGTGATGCAAACTTACGCGGAGCGGGGTGCTTCAACGGTTTATGGAGGCCGTCACTTAGAATGGGAGAGCAGTAGCGGCGCAGATGTTCAGAGAAAAGCCAAATATGCTAAAAACTCCATGTATAAAATGCATCTGAGATTTGTAGGAAATGGAAAACTGTCACAAGTTTTGGTATTAGTCCTTTGTTCTTTACGATGCTTTAAGTTTAATGTTATCTATAATCTAATACGTTTTTTAGCGCTTCTGTATAAATTAACAATATTGCTATAAATATTTATTGATGCAATTGATACATGTAATAATGAAAGACACTTATTAGCCTTATAGACTTTGTTAAAATAAAATTCATAAAGCTGTGAGAAAACATAAACTTCTACACCCCTGTTGATGTAAATACAACAATAATCGGCCTTGAGCAGTAACAAATTTTCAGCTGGACACTTTTTAAATCCACACACTACATCCCAATCGGACCATTGTCTTAAGGCTTTTATTAACACCTCTATTATTATTTGCTAGGAAATTTTGTCGAGTTCATTCACAAAACACTAGTTTTCCCGCAATTAACAATGATATAAGCAGACCCAAATAATAAACAAAACTTGGTTCCAAAGTTGCTGACCGTTGCAATTTTTTTCAAAAACAACGAACTTTTTTACTGCACCACGCTTTAGCTTTGTGGCCACGTACCTTGTAAACAGAGAGCGTGTGGCAACTTATATACTCTGCGCTTAGAATGCTCTCTTTTTGTTGCATCAAAACAAATTGCCTACATCTTGACTCTATTCTATTATGGCTCCATGCTTTATCTGCGCTTGTTATATAATAAATATTACATGTTATTGACGTTATTCCGTTAATGTGTTACAGTAATTAGAATCTTTGATTAATATTGTAAAAGTTTATAAATTTAATAATTTAAATTTGCGCTAATAAAATAAAATTACAATTGATTATTATAGGTTGTTTCGATGAGAACCATATGATATTTTTAAATTAGAAGGAGAGACTATGATTTCAAACATCCCTTAAACGGTTGACTGGGAGTTAGTAAACTGGGAAATTTCCGGACGATGAGTCTGTCGGGCATTATTAAAAATGTTTGAAATGTGAATTGTTTATGAAAAGAATAATATAATAATGTGTTGTTTTGTGCCATAATTACAGGAGGTGTATGAATTTACTGCTAAGTTCTTGAATTTGAACAAATAAGAGTGAAGTATTGTTAATGAATTGTAAAATAACCGGTGGTTCAAATAACTTGCACAGACATAAGCATACATAGATACTTGAGCCACCCAAAACAATAGAAGTTTATTGTGCTGGACTCATTTATACAGAATGAAAAATATACCACTTACACCTAACACAAAAACTAGAAAAAAAACACACACAAAATTTAAATGACAAATAACAAGCAACATATACTTAAACATAAGACTGACAAAACAAACGAGAATCACAAGCGTCAAAAGTAAATGACAGTTGAAAACATCCAAAGAAAATGAAACTTAAGATAATAAAACTTAGGATACACATTCTTTGATTCAATTTTATTATCTATGATTAGATCACCAACCTTAATCAAAATTTTTAATCTATGTACTAAACCACCGTTATTTGAACACATATTATTTATATTATATAGAAAAGAGGATAAAGTTTTGTTAGACCAAAACTCGTTTTTGAAAAACAGTCGAATAAATTCATCCTTAAAAAATCTAACAAAATAAAAAAAATTACATATCAAAAAAAAAGTGTGAGACGTCATGGAACGCCTAGCAGATGTAAAATAAAGTACTAATATACATAACAGATAACGACAGGAACTAAATATTGCTTAACGAATAAAAAAATTATTTTTTTTTTAAAATAGTGACTGTCTTTTTAATAATTAGTTAGTTTTATTAAATACAAAAATTAGAAAATCTGGTTAAACAATGTAAGATAATTTTTGTTTAAATATTTGACTTATGTACTTAGCATAAGTAAGTGAATATGTTCCTTCTCAAATTGTATGTAAACTTAAAAGTAAATATTTTGGACTTTATGTACTTAGCATAAGTAAGTGAATATGTTCCTTCTCAAATTGTATGTAAACTTAAAAATAAATATTTTGGAAAATTATGTGAAAATGGAAAAGTTCATTAATTTGTGTATTTTTTTTGGCAATTGATGCCCATTTTGACCTAACCTGACCTGATCTAACCTGACTTTTTATGAGATATATCCTTCTTTGCGCAAACCTAATTAAAATTGCCGTCAGAAATCAAAATTGATTGTAAAATGATTTTTTTCTTATAATTAGCCAAAAATTATAAGAATATGGCAAATATTTTCTGCAAGTTGACGTTTTTTATTAAAAAGCAAAATATTTCTTCTAAGTTGACGTCTTTATAAAAAACTAGCTTTGTAAACCTTAATAACAAATCTCAGTACCGATTTCTTTAAATTTCGTTTTATTTTAAAAATTTCTGAAAAAATTGTAAATATTAGACTCTCTTTAAAACCAAAATTATTTAACATTAGAAAATAAAACACCAAAAAATAAATAAAAAGTTTGACAATCTTGAGCTAAGAGAAAAAACAAATGTCAATACTTGTGTCTTTGACAAGTTGACCTAAATGTCTGATATAGTTACAGTATTTTTTTTAAGTAGACTCTAACTTGGTTAATTTTATAGCAACTTAGTATCAAGTATGTTTAAATTTAAGAGGATCCTCACGCTAGAAATGAACTTGAAACTGTGATTTTTCGGGGGTGTGTTCATAAAATGTTCAATGTTGATGTATCGCTTTGAACTGCATCTGATTGGATAAACAAGAATGACACATATCCTCAAGTCCACGTGGACTGTAATATGATCTTTTAAGTTAAGCATCGGCTGCTGATAACTTTATAAACTAGAAAAGCCGATAAGCGCTACTTGATATCCCGTGTAAGTACTGCGTGGCAAAAGATAAAAATATAAAAGCTTTATAAAACTCTAAACACTAAAAAAATTTTTAATTTTTTCATATGATATCAGAAACATTTGCAACATGTTTAAACATGTGTAAAACATGTTCAACTAAAGCACATAAAACGCACATATTAAACAAATTAAAGTATATACCGTGCGTTATTTAGTTTGGATTATTATCTTTTGAAATAAACTCTAATCTAATGTATATTTATATCAAATATTATTATTTACGCTCAAAAGAAGTGCCGACACTGTTTGGTGACGCCTGTTCTCATCTAACCAGTTTAGTAACACCTCTACAGCTCGCTCAAGGAAACATGAGCTACGGAAAATATGCAAACTGAATTAGCAAAGTCAGGAGTAAATTAACCAATTGGTGCGGTGTGTACATGAAACCTAAAGCGACCTCAGGGCAGATCACGCTTCTTCTGAGCTTATGTTTGCTTGGGTGGACTCTAGTAACTGACCGCTGGCACTCTTTTTTAGGAGATACTAATAGCAGGTTTCTCCTATATTAATTATGTTTTAAAATTTCTGGTATCATTACGTTATAATAAAACTCATTAAGTTTTGGCAACATTGCGTTCCAAAAGTCTTTGTCATATGGTATCTGCAAAAAAAAAATAATAGTATATTATAACATAATTGTGATATTATGCAATATCTTACTTTATCTACATTTTATATATATAAAAATGAATCCCTATTTCCCTTGGTCACGGCATCACGCCTGAACGGCTAGACCGATTTGGCTGATTTTTTTTTGTTCTGTTCGTTATTATCAGGAAAAGGTTCTTATGAAAGAAAAAATTAAGAAAATCTCTCAGAAAGATTGAAAAATATACATTTAATTTTACATATTTTAAAAAAGCGCGTTACAAATGTCAACGTCATTCCATTTAAAACAAAAAACTCTGTGGTGATCTATGACACCACAGACATAACCTCGCTAACAAATGTCAACGTCATTCAATTTAACTTCCCTCTCAAAATGTTTGATAGGGAAGTACGAAGGCGAAGATGTTTTAATCTCACGCATCTCTATGATACCAAACGATATGCCATTCAGTTTTAAACGTTTACAGTTTCCAGTGCGGCTTGCATTTGCAATGTCAATAAATAAATTGCAAGGGCAGTCGCTAAGTGTATGTGGCATCAACCTAAAAAATCCATGTTTTTCACATGGCCAATTATATGTTGCCGGTTCCCGTCTCGGAAAACTATCAACATTATTTATTTACGCGCCAGAACATAAAACTAGAAATATAGTTTATCAAAAAGCTTTAGAATAGAGAGAAGCAGTAAAGCGTATAGAGGCTATTCGTTGCTTTCTAAAACGCGCATGATAATAAGCTCAGTGTTTACTTCAAATATAAGTGAAATTATTGAACCCTACGAAATAAACACTATTATGAAAATATATATATTTTGTTTTTTATTTAATAAAATTAGTAAAGTAAATGGAGGATATTATAGATTCCAGTTCAAATTGAATAGGTACGCATACATAAGATAGGTCAGCTATACAAAATAAAGTAGTGCATCAAATTTACGCTAAGGCGGTACGAAGTTCGCCGGGTCAGCTAGTCGCCAATAACTCCTAAAGGCGTCCACACAACAAAGTAGCAAAATTTAGCTCCACTGAGCGCTAATTGATCTTGTACTTGGTTGTAATAGTTATCAGTTTTTTTAAGGCGATAGATTCCATCTGCACATGCTTCTAAACATTTAATTTTTTTTTGGAAAACTCTTCTTCTGGAGTTAACTGCCGACTTGAATACGGGCATTTAATTTCTATAATGTCTTCCCCCGAAAGTAATCCGTCTGGACTGGCTCCTAGATGTGGAAAGTCCGCATCAACAAAGAGGCCGGATTCGGTAATTGCTTCGATCTTATAATATTCTATAAATTTGGCTTTGGCAATAGGTTCATGATCGACACCCCAGCGCGTTGCAGCAGATCCTGTAAAATTTGAATTCACAATTCTTTTGGCAAGTTTCTTCAGATCGGTAGATTTTCGTAATTTACATACTGCCCCAAAGTTGGAAGCAGTAAGCCTGTACATGCGCTCCATTTTCCACAAAGGACTGCTACACTGTCCTTTAGTTTTTATTTCTAATTCCCGGATATTAGAAGTAGCAATGAGAGATAACAGTTCTTCTTTTCTACTTTCTAGAGTGGCAGGGCTTAATTCGCCGACTGCTCCATAATCAGCATCTGCACTAGAAAATGTATTTCTTGTTTTAATCTTTGTAGAAAAAAGTTGTTTTCTTTTTAAATTATACATTCTTTTCCGTCTAGTTTTGTCAATGTACAACTTTGTGTATTTTCCCGGGCTTGTCGTCGTCATTGTTTTATAGATCTTGGATATATAATTTTCGTGCTCGTTAAATTGGAGCGCTGCAATTCGACATCTTACCTCATAGCTGTTTTTCAAACTAAAATTTATTCGTTTGCCACCAACAACTTCTTTTGCTTTTTGTTTTGATAATATAGTATAGTTTGTCTAAACATTTTGTGCAAATATGGTTTTATTGCTACGTAATCTTCACTAATTTTTATGAGGGTTTAGCGCAGGGTTTTGCCTGTGCAGAATCTTAAAGATACTGCCAGTGCTGTATTCAGGTTGCTTCTATTTTCTTCGCCTGCATGCTACTGAATCTAACAATAAAATTACATTTAATTCTCTAGCCAAAGATTTATTTATTATTGAATAATATAAAAATTATGTAGAGTATTAAAACATTAGTAATTTTTATTTAATCATTTGCATAAATATCAGAATCACTGTTACTATCATTATTAACTTGAATTATTCGTTTTGATACTATTTTTAACGGTAGAAATGTTTTTCTTCAATTACGTAACGACTACAGTTTTTTCAACTTGACGGTGAAATTTAGTCCGGCAAAAAATTTTCATTACGGTCCATGCTAACAAGAACTACAAACGCATCTGTCGGCTTCCAGTTTGATGCAAATAGGGGTTGCAAAGTATGTAAGAAGGCAAAATTGTAATCGTACTAAATGTTTAGCTAAACTATACCATCTGAGGCTAAGTCGTTCCTTTGCTTTTATTCCACAGCTGGAACCAGCCCGGCTATTTCCTTCATAATATATTTATTGCCAATTTTATTTTTTATTTGTTTTGACATTCTTTAAACGATTAATGTTTATTTAAATATCACCTATTATTTTGTTTATGATTCTATTTATTATAAATTTAAATCAAAATTTTCATTGCGATACACAACTTAATAATATGCATATTATCAATTAATAATATGTATGTATAATAATTTACTTTTATGAAAAGCACAATTACAAAAGCGGTGATCGGTGTCTCTTCTCTTTATCTAGCGTTAGGTCTGAAACATAAAAACAATCATCGTATCCTCGTATAGTAATTTGAGACAAGTGCTTCTTAACACTCTGACAGATAAGTTGAAACTATATCCGTGATTTCTCTTAATGTGACGTCGATAATAAAGCTCTTGGAGGAGGAGTTAGATACATTCAAACGACACACCTCACCAGCTAAAATTTTCAACTATTATCCGCCAATTACTCCCTTATTTACAAAAATTTTGAAAAACGTGTATCCTAATTTTACCCTTAAAACTACATTTTAATACCACCGTTGATTTAGATTTTCGAGTTATCAATTTTTACAATTTTTTATCACTTTCTGATAACAATTTCAAAAATCGAAATCAAGCAATCGATAGAGAAGACATTAAAACTTTTATATTCAAAATTTCGTTTGATTTGCGTAAAAACTAAGCTCAAAAAACTTATCTCATGTTTCCAAGCATTTTATCCACCGTGAAGATCCCCTTAAAGATTTTTTGTTGACATTCATAAAATTGCCAACGTTGTATGAACATCGACGTTGACAACCAGGGGTAACTTAGTTTAACTAAAGTTGATTGTTACTTTTTTGACTTAGCATAATGTTTGTGCTCTTATTGATCTAGCATAAAGATTAAAAATTTAGTTTTCTAGCCTCTCTATTAGAGCTATCCAAGTAGTAGTTCATAAAAACTATTTTTAGCCTCGTCGATTGTAAACGGCATATATAAGTACGTCTTGTCAATTTCTATGGTAGCTAGACTTTTCTACATGCAGAGCTTCCATCTGTCATTTTGACTCACTGGCGTGTTGAAAAATACTACAAAAATTGAAGAAGAAAGGCTTTCAAGGCCCGAAGTTATTCAAATATGATCATCTTTTGAAAAAAACCGTGTTGAAAGTTTAATGAAATTGTCTACGTTTCGCACTCCATCGGTGGAGGCGTCATCAGGACAAGGAAATAAAAATATAAACAAGCACGGTACTACATCAAAACTAACCAGCAAATCCGAAGGATCTAAAGAAAACGTAGATAGCATTTGAACGAAATGAGAAGAATTTAACTGTATTGATAATTGGTCGCAGTGGAACGTCTGGTTTATGAATTTTTGAAAGACCGTACAACCTTGGAGAAACAGAATGAGCTTTGACAGAGCAGAAAAAGGTGCATAAATTTGGGCTCATGGTCACAGTCATCACTGAACATCATCTAGACACCGGTCACAAAATTTGTCTAGATGAATCTTCTTTGATTTGTGAATCAAAATTTTCTTATGACAGAATAATTAGAAAAGCAATCAAAATTATAAAACACCCCAACAACTTTAATAGAGATGCAGGTTATTATATTTCAAACGTTTGGAAGTCCTTGTTCGTAAACACTCCTTCGTCATCAACACAAAGCGCTTCGTCTTTCTCCGCAGCTCTCTCTGCCCCTCCCTCCGCTTTCTCTTCCTCGCTCACCAATATAAGCCCAAGCAGCAACGAAATCTAGCCAGAATAATTTTTGCCTTTAGCGTGGTTCACACGTCGAATTACCGTGCCTGTTCTCATTTTTATTTCCCTGGCCTGATGACGCCTCCACCGATTAAGTGCGAAACGTCGACAATTTCCTTAAACTTTTCGACACGGTCTTTTCTGAAAGATGTCAATATTTCAATTACTATGAAAATTATCTGTTTTTAAAGACCATCAAAAAAAGTGTTGTTTAGTCATAAATATAGTTTGTTTATACTAGGACAATTGACCACACTTGATAAGACCTATAGATTTTAAAAATAAAGACAATTTAATATTTTTGGTACAAAGTTTAAGGCGCCGTCAGCATCATCTTGTGGTGTGGTACTCAATTACTATACTTACCACACACTAATTGCACTTGAGCTGTTAGCTACAAATCAATTCAAATTTCGGAATTTTTAAAACAGACAAAACTGTGTCTTCAGTTAAAAAGTTGAATATATTAGTCGTGCGTTAATCATTTTACAGCCCGCGGTTTTATTAAAGACCTCCGCAGAGCGTCAGGCTTCAAAATTAAAATCTTGCGCTGTAAAATGAAACTTACCGCACTGATAACGTAAATAACTATTACAGACTACAGAAAACAGTAACTCACCAATTTATTATTTATTTTTTTGATTGCAATTTGTTAAGGTATTCCATCATATTTTTTACAATAAAATCATAATAATTAATAGTAAATAAAAAAAAGATATTTATGATAATTTATTGTTTTTTTTTAAATCTACTATTACTTATTTTTTACACCAAATAAACTCGGCTCATGTGTTGGAACTTTATTTATTAGTTATTTGTTTTCTTTTGATTTTGTTTTCTAAGAAAATCCATTTAAAAATGTTTTTTTTTTTAAATTGAAGGCTAGAACTTAATTTTTTTTCAAATATCGTAAGAAATGCATCTTCATTAATGTCTTTATAGTTACCGCTTTTGTATAAGTTTACCACTTTTATTTAAATGTGTAACCGTGAAGTTACACAAGGGGAAATGGAGAGAAGGGAATAAAGGGAATAGGAAAACTCGAGGACAGGCTAATCTCGGCTAGCTTTACCTTGTTCAAAATTGCCCGGTAGTTCAGCCGTAGAGGCGTGAATCTAAGAACACAGGTGGTGGAATGGCGCCACTCAACCTAAGCGCAGACAATAGCCGAAATTAGCCTCCCTTTAGCCTTTTAGGGGTCAAGACCTGCAGGCTAAACAAAAGCTCCAGTAAAATGATATTAATATATTGAATAAATAAAAGAAAATACAACAAATAAAAAAACTAACTGATAGCAATAAGTGATATTGGCCTCAAAATGAAATGAAATAAAAAAAAAGATAAATCCAGAATGTTCAAATAATTAATTAGTTCTAAATAATTCAAATAAAATTTTATCACAATTTTAACAGAACTTGACAGGACTCGATGCAGTCTGAGTTAGACAAGACAATTCCGTTGAAGTTAACTCAAGCACCCCTTACAGATTGTCCTGATTACCACAAACAATAAAGGCAATAATTTGATGAAACAAAATATAATAAAAGGAAGGTTTTCTTCACTTTAAAGGTGTCGTTCAAAGGCTTACTAACATTCACACATTCATTCTACCTTTCATAGAGCTTGAACTAACCTTATCTGCTGTTTCCGTTGGAGATGGTTGTTTTGCAGTGCTTTACTCCTCGGAAGCTCGATGGTAAATAGCAGGAAACAGGAGGAAGAGATCGAGTGCCGCAATTGAGTCGTCTCTCGACTTGACCCTAGACTCGCCCTACATGACCCGCGAAGTAAAACCGTTAGTGGTGGAATTAATGAAACTGTTTAACTTACCCCTTCTAACGTCACGTAGACGCGAAAATGGTAAAGTCGTTATCAAAACGTGGCTTCAAAGACGTACCAATTTTCTTGTCAAAAAGTCGTGAACACACGCAATACCCACTACCGGGTTTATTTGACTCACTACTGGCGTAGAAGGGTACATTAACACTACGTACGGTGGCGGACTTAAAGTGAAACATGGGCGCTAACACCACTCCTATATATAGAGTCGGTATCTTTCCCGCTTAAAATCTGGTAAATTCTGCTTTACTATCGGATTATTCTCTTCCTATCCGTTAAAAACTACCTGGGTTTTTTTCCCTGGCCAATAAAAAAAGTTAGCTTGCTTTACTTTATATACAGAGTGTTCAGAAAAGACAGTTACTCGAAAGACATAAATTGTCTTAAAGGCGTCGGGTCTTTGCAGTTCTAGACTAAATCGATGACAGCAAATTCGACAGTGCACAAACTAGCGTCATGCAATGAGTAGTTTACCGCAAAATAGCAAGAAGGCGCTTATTTATCGTAATTTTTGGCGTGTGCCGCAATTCAACCGTTACAAATGATAATGGATATAACTCTGCGGCAACCATCATTGCACTTTTTTATCAACTTTTAATAAATGGCCCACAGTTGGGTGGCTCGTTTGGTTAATTTGCTTATTGTCTATTATCTATTTTTAGTTTTGGACTCTTCTAAATAATTTAATGTATATTTTAATAACACCTATTTACTTCAAACTTTCCAAAATATTATTTTGCTTACAATTTTATTTATCATAAATTTAAATCAGAATTTTTTTACTTTGCGTTACTATTTACACATCTAATTTTTTTCTAGAGAACTTTTAGATACTTATTATTGTTTCAGATTGGCCGCCCTGCTTGTTTAATGTGGGTTGCTACAATACCTGCCTGCATAGAAAAGAAAAACATCATTAGCTTGTTCCTAAAATCAATTTCAACCAGCATTTTTATAGTTTATTAAAAAAATAACGCAGGCATAAGTATATTTTTTCCAACTTATTCAAAAAAAGTTGGTTTTATTATTGAATTATATTTGAATTTTACAATAAATTAACCACATTGTTTAAATTTAAATAATTTTATAGTTTTAACGACGGCAAAACCTTTCTATTGTAAAATTCTAGATTTAAGAACTATTCCATAATTAAACTAAAAATAACACGCTTAAAATTCTTTATTCAGATCACGTTCAAGTATAAGTTGGATCAGTTTTACATTTCAGTTATCTCATATTATATAAAATGCGTTCTAATTTTAGAGTTTTTGAAAAATTGTTTTTTTTTAAGTTTACACTCATTTTGTAGTTCAACTAGAATGTTTGTGTCTCATATGTTGTATCAAATTGCTTTTCCTATAAGTATTATACTTACACTTATTGCAATTAACAATAGTTTTCAATTCAATCGGAGTGTGCATGCGTTTCTTATGCTTTGCTAATTTATCTTTAGTGTTAGTTTTATACTCACATTCGTTGCAGTTAAAAAATGTTTGTAATTCAATTGGAGTATGTTTTGTTTTCTTATGATTTGTTAGATGAAATTTAAACGTTGTTTTATATTTACACTCATTGCAATTGAAAATAGTTTGCAATTCAATTGGTGTATGTTTTTTATTCTTATGACGGGCTAGATTCCCTTTCAGCCTAGCTTTATACTCACACTCAGTGCAGTTGAAAATAGTTTCCAGTTTAGTTGGAGTATGTTTGAATTTCTTATGCTCAGTCAAATAAGATAGATGCTTAGTTTTATACTCACACTCAATTGGTAGCAATTCATTTTGAGTATGTTTTAATTTCTTGTGCTTTGGTATAACATATTTATACTTTGTTTTAAACTCACACTCATTGCAATTAAAAAATGTTTGCAATTCAGTTGGAGTGTGTTTTACTTTTCTATGCTTTGTTAGTTCAGATTTATACCTAGTTTTATACTCACATTCATGACAGTTAAAAACCGATTGCAATTCAATGGGAGTATGTTTGATTTTCTTATGCTTTGCTAGAGCAAATTTAAACATAGTTTTATAATCACACTCATTGCAATTAAAAATTGTTTGCAGCTCAATTGGAAGATGTTTTCTCTTTATATGTTTGATTAAGTAACGTCTAACGTTAGTTTTATACTCACAATCATTGCAGTTGAAAATAGGTTGCAACTGAATTGCAATATGCTGGCTTTTATTATGTCTTATTAAATTACTTTTAAATTGAGATCTGTATTCACAGTCATCACATTGAAACCATTTTTTCGATTCAATAGAAGCATGTTGTATTTTTAAAGCACTGCATTTGTTAGTTTTTGAATTACATTCATCACATTTAACCATTTTTTCCAATAAATATCTTTTTGTTTCTTTTACTAGCAGATTCTTGCTAGTGACACATTTTTTCTTATGAGAATAACGCCAAACAAACGAATGACTACCAACTTTACAACGTCTACATCGTTTGAACTTGGCCCCAACATTATCATAACCTCCAAATACGCACTTATGATTAAATTTTTGAACTTTCTCATTTGTAGTAAAATTGCAATATTCACATTTATAGAATGAAATAGAAAAGTAACAATTAAATATCCGCAAATAACTCCGCATTTTTAAAAACTTCGGTACAGATCTCTTACCTACTCTTATCTCTAGCTAAAAGATATAACCATAGATAACCTAATATTTGAGAATGAAATATGTACCACTTAAAAACGGTTCAGGTTTAACTGTTTTATTACATGTAGTCGTCGTCGATGCCGTCATCTCTCACGTTTCTTGTGGTGTCGGTCCTTATATCGGGTGTTTTTTTAAAGTTCACCTCAGAGTAGGCTGTGACGAGTTGTTTGTGAACGCACTTTATTAGATTGTAGATTGAGAAGGGGTCGTTTGGCGCTTTCCATCTTACGGAACTGCGACCAATTTGATCTATTGTTTTTGAACCCTACGCTCATTGTTTCCCTAGAAATTCTAAGCTTTTTGTAAAGCCAAGTATATTCCTAAATGGTTTGTTCTTGACTTTGGCAGGCGTTAGTCTTGCACTGTCTAAGTAGGTCAGCCTTTGGGACGCTAACGCATCGCAATTAGAGAGTATGTGCTCAGCGGTTTCACTGTCCGATTCACATAGTCTGCAGTTCTCATTGTCCACCAGATTCAGCTTTTTAAGGTGATCCCTTACTGAGCAGTGTTCAGTAAACAGGCTTGCAATGATCCTTATATCGTTGTTCAATAGAAGAAGAAGCCTTTTTGCATTCTCTGGCAAATATTCGATGAATTTCTTTGCCTGTCTTTGCCCAGGAGTATTCTTCCATTGGCGCATTTTAGTTGGCAATTCCCACCTAAGGATTTCCGTCCGACCATGCGGTTTTTTTAGTCCACAGAACGGTTTGTGGCTTATTGGGAAAGCTTTCGAACCTGCTCCCGCTAGTTCGTCGGCAATTTCGTTTCCTTCAATTCCTTCATCACTTGGTACCCAAATGAGGGCAATCTTGTTGCCCATTGCCAAGTTTTTAAAAGACTGTCTGCATTCCCAGACCATTCAAAATTCAGTGTTATTTGCACTGACAGCTCTTATGGCCGCTTGGCTGTCAGACAGAATACCGATTTTTTTGCCTTTAATACGCTTTCGCG
Organism: Lagria hirta; assembly: GCA_947359425.1. Taxonomy (NCBI): domain Eukaryota; kingdom Metazoa; phylum Arthropoda; class Insecta; order Coleoptera; family Tenebrionidae; genus Lagria; species Lagria hirta. The sequence goes on along the minus strand of OX375801.1, from coordinate 7,088,087 downwards.
GACATTCTTGGACAGTTAGATCTATAGCAAGTGTCTCAGCTTGCATAATTGAAGGTATGCTACCTAGGGCTATTGTTGCTCGGTATTTTGGACCATAGATCTCTATGCCTGTCTCTATAGTTGTTTTTGATTCATCTGTGTACCAGATGAAGAAGTTTACGCCAATTAAGATATGATTAATTTTTATTTATTATTTTAAGTTTTAATAAAAAAAATTATTATTAATTTTAATTTATAATTACTAGGTTTAATCTTCCTTGTTTCTGAGACACAACCATTTTGCTAGATTTAAAAGTCATTACTGTCTTTGCCAAGTTATGATAACGGCAATATAAATATTTCAATAATACAAAATGTTTTTTGTTGGTTTTTGTATTTTTGTTTGCTTCTGCTATGTTATTTTTTGGAACTAAAGAAACCTGTATCTAAGTTTTTCTGGTATTTTATTTCTATTTTTGTTTCGTAAATATTTTTTTTTACCAGTGATGGTTATATGCCATGTCTGTCATTTCTCTACCTCTAAATTTTTTTCTTCTAGAGTTTTCTATTCTCTTTCTGTCTATCTAATCTCATTGTCTATTCATATTTTCCTAGTAATTTTAATATTTTCTCGTTTTTTTTATCACTTTTGGATTGTAATTTCTGTCAATTTTTTTATACGTTTTTTAAAGTATCTTGTTCACCTGTTTATTTTTAGCTTCTAATTTTTTTTTTAATCTAATAGTAGTTACTATTTTTTTTTGTTTTTTTTTATTTGAAAGTTTTGTTTTGTTCTTCTTTCTTTCTTAGCTCTGATTTCTATTTTTCTTAGCTATAAAACCTTGTCTGTGCTTATTTGCTTCTTTGACGCTATCTACCCACAGTCAGTTACATTACTAATATTTGTTTTAAATTTACGCGTGATTTTATATTATTTATACAAAATGTAACAACTGTGTGTAAAAACTCAATAAGACTAGTACTTTTTGTGTAAATTTTTAGAACTCATATTTATCAAATAATTTTAGTTATATCTATTATTTCTATTTTTTTCAAACCACAATTCATTTTATTAGTGTTTTTTTTATTTTACGGTTGTGACTTACGGTTGTGACTCATTAGAACTCAAAAAACCTAAAACCAATTTTATTTTTGTAAACAATACCGATAACACCTAATAAAAACGAAACAGTGAAATAATTTATTTTTAAAATCGCCATTTATTTGTTTATTTTTAGCAAACTGTTTTGGATGAAATTATTAACATTCCTGAAATGTATTACTTTTTAGAGAGATTTAAATGCTGTTTTGCTTATAAAAATTTGAACAAAGGGGATAAATAATAAAACAGATTTTAGATTGTTGAAATTTCTACAAATTTTATTTTTTGTTGCACATTACTAAACCTGGTTTCATTTAGAAGAAATGTTTATATAATAGTTATTTAAATAAAAGTCAGGAAAATGTCACATTACTGAAGAGAAGCTAAATTGAAGTTTTGAAGTTTAAAGCTCCGAGTCAAGTAAGAGATTTTACTGACGTGTTTTGTATTAAATTTTTCCGGAAATCGTAAAAAAAGACGAAATTTACAAATTTTAGAATTTTTTTGACAAATTCCACAAAAATCAAGTTTTTCAATTTTGCTGGCAACTATAGTTACTAGAGTATCTTTTAAATTTTGCGTCTTGTAAAGTATTTACACAACTAGTCCGGAAAACTCAATTTTCTTGCGCGTAAATAAGCAGGAAAATGTGATTTCTAAGACGATTTCCGGAAAAATTATTTAAATACCGAATAACCTTAGAGCCAAATGTTGCTAATAATTTATTGCTTTCCTTTATCCTACATAAAGTAACTCAACGGCACTAGCAAAGGACTCTAGATTTAAATAAGTATAATTCTTTTAAGTCAAATACTTTACCTGACTAGGCAGGTAAAATTGACTTTTTGCCCTCATCGCTCAAACATCAGTAGTTTCCGTTCGTCCCCAATGCATGTAAAGACAATTTTTCCACACTGCGGTGTTTTTTCCTTTGCAAGCGAAACTAGGGGAAATGACTTAGTCAGGTTTGTATTGAAATCCAGAGACGTCACGTCAAACTGTCAATTGTCACACAATCATTCTACAAAATACACAACGTTCCCGAAAGTTTATAAAATTTTGAAATATCTACGTTATTCTTTACCATTAAGCAAAGTTTAAGCATAGAGTAAACAGACCAAAGGGATTTCTTGCTTTGATGTTGTTGAAAATATGCCAATAAACAATTCTCGGTGAAATTTTTGATTTTTCTTTTTTTGCACCAATCTAAAAATTAGTTGTATGGTTAAAAAGCCGCTCGTACCTTGAGCGGCTTTTCTCAGGAAGCAAATTTGATACTGCTCTATTTGCAGATTCTCTAATTTCAGATGGAGTTAAAATTTCTCTATCGGAGTCGCTCATATTTACAAATTTGAAACGAAAATTTGCAGAAGAAAATGGCGAAATAAATTTTTAAAATGATGTTTTTTTATTTCAATAAAACCATAGCAACAAAACAATAAAACTTGTTTAAATTTAAAAAATTAGATAATCGGCGTGAGCAACGCTACCAACCAAAAAACAAGTAAAAAACTAAATCATTTATTATCAAAAAATTAGATATTTATTATTACAAAATTTGTCATTCGTTGCAAAAAAAATTGTACTTAACTTTTTCGAAAAGAAGTTTTCCCCATTCGCAATAGATGCAGCACGACCAAAGAGAGTGCTGCAAACAAATTGCTCATGTGGGAAACTTTACTTTCCGAATTCGTTAGGTAAATAACTATTACCTGACTAGGCAGGGGTAGAGTTTTATTTTCTCTAGTCAAATGAGTATGATTAAATAGTACTTTAGATAGTGGTATCCAAAAAATAATTTGTCAATCTACTAATTTTCATGAAAATAAGTGTTTTGTTCAAAAACAAATTTTATTGATTCATAGGTACAGATAATAATGTTTTTGTCTAATCATGGAAGTTTATAGGCAATTTTGCTAATCTCAGCTTAACTTGTCATTTACGATAAAAATAAATTTTAATGTAATAATTTGTACAAAGTACTAATTTGTTTACGTTTTTCAACGATGAGAAAATTGCTTAAATCACCGGAAAGAAATAACAATAATAATTAAATGCAATTATAAATGCGAACAGTTACGTAACAAGTTTGTATTATAAACAGTTTCATTAAAATAAAGAATTACGAAACAAGTCTGAAACTAGCACAGTTATTGTGTTTGAAAACGACGTCAAAGCACTTGAATCTGTCAATTTAAAAACAAATCACAAAACTGTTGTTATCCAAAAATATATTTTAATCAATCGATGATGGCGATGAGATGACGATAGTCAAATTAACGACGAAGTGGTTTTTCTTATAAAATCAACTGTTGGTCAAAGAACCGCATTTGTTCGGCGGATGTTCACTCGAAGGTGAAGGTTTTGTAAATATCTATCTATGTAAAAGTGACCAGAAAATGAAGAGGCTTATTGTAAGTTTTTTAATAATATTTAAACAACAAACTTACTAGTAAAAATAAAAAAAAATTGCTTTTTTTTGCATATAACGCTTTTTAGGATTTTAGTACGCCTTGTTCATTTTTCTCAAGTACTAAACTCAACTATTTGTGTTATTAAAAGCGTGCTTTAAATTTTAAAATACATCACTTCAAAAATAAAATTGGTATCACATTCAATTAAAATAATTAACAATAAATAAATATGGGTAACAAATTAACTTTAATTCTATTTAAATATTTAATTTGAGTACTGTAAACCTTCTCTGAATCTATTCATTTAATCATTAATCACCGTGTATTAGAAATCAACAGTAATTTAAAAAAATATACTTTGGTATTACAAACACTTTACGACATTAAAAATAGTTGCATAATAAAAACTATTATGCAACTCTTTCTAGTAATTACTCAATAATCATTATAAAAGAAAGCTGCTAATCTCAGTGGCTGAAATTCAAGTAGTATCTATTTCTAAAATGATTTCTAAAAATATTTCTAAAAATGTAAACTTTATGACACAAATAAAGGTAACAATATTATATTTTATAAAACCGAGCTAAAAAAATTATTAACAGTTTAAATGAAGACTTCCAAGATAATAATTTAAATTATTAAAATTTTTTCAAACAAGTTTTTCAAACAACGTAGCTAGATTAAGTCCAATGCTTTCTCTATTAACTTAATTTTTTTGATGTTATTAAATAGACTTCAATAGATAATGTAGGAACAATATTAAAATTTAATAAATTTTATTCTAAATTTTTGATTCAACGATTCTTAATTTTTAGACAATAAGAAAAAAAAAATATTTAGAATTTATCAATATATTTAAATAATCAAATATCTAAGTGGCAAAATTATTTTTATAATTGTTATAAAGCTGGTAATAAATTATTAAAATTTATTGTTGACACAGATATAGGATTTACATTATTGTAACTTGTGAAGGTGTTCCATCTTTTTGACACAAAATGGGATTGTAATAATTAATTGTAAATTAAAAAAACACAATATCTTCCCATAGATGCCTCCATAGATTCCCATAGCATCTATGGGAAGATATTGTGTTTTTTTAATTTACAATTACATTATTGTATCTAAAGAAAAAAATCATTAAAATTAAATAAGATAAACAAAATAATAACTTAATTTTGAACAAAAAAAAAGTAAGAATATTTTGAATATATCATAAACAAAATACAGTAAATATAAAAAAAATTAATTAGGTAAGATCAATGAAGAGCTGTCATTTATATGCATTAAAAAAAGCTACTTTTTCCAGGAACTGCAGTTTTTGTTTTTCCTAATAATTCATGCTAAAAATTTTTTTAACTTTAAAAGGAAATTTAGCCAACGACATTTGTAGAATATGCAATTTTTCAAAAACCACTAAACACAACATTTCATCATTGTGTTTATTCTTTTTGGAAAGCAGTTCAAAAAGAATGCTCTACTCTGTCTTTTAAACTTTTTCAAAATCCGACTGATTTTAGAGGAAGACGCATCTGGAGATAGTGTTCTTGTTTTTCCCTTTAGTAGCACGGAATAGCAATAATCTGCACGGAAGCAGGTCTTTTTGTTTTCTCTGTTGTTCCTCATTGTGAGTAGCCTTAGGGACATGGTAAAAAATTAGATTACATGACCGATTCTATTTTCTAATTCAGCAAGAATGTTATTATTAATAGAGAGATAAGAATTATTGTTTAAATTTATGACGCCGAGTTGCTAGATTTAGCTTTTAATTCAAGCACCTCTTTCTTTAAATTAAAAACTTCGAGTTGCATTCTGTTGTGGCCATCAATAAATTTAAAGATGTCGAAATAATAAATTGAAAGCGCATTAATCTACAAAAACACAAATGATTCAATGAATACATAAATAATTAAGTAAGTAAATAAACATAAAATAGATAATGCTTACAAAAGTAACAAAAAAATATAAGTAATTTAAAAAACTACAGAGTTTTAAACTTTAAATGTTATTTTTTTTAAACATTATTTTTAAAATATAAAAAAAACATACAATACCTCTAATCTTCCTTCTACAAAAATAAGAATTTTTTAAATAGTAGCAAAAGTTTTGTAACTCTTCTTGTAAATCTACGATTTTAAAATCTTTTGAAAAAAAAATTTTCTGTGATTAATATTATCAAAAAAATTTTCACTCAACAATAACATAAAGAAACTTTTATTTAAGTTTGACTTTAAAAAATTGGAGTATTTATATAACCTTTAATATTCTTAGAAAATAAAGTAAATTTTTCAGTTGACAGAATTTAATTCATAGTCCAGTCATTTCGTCCGAAAAAAAGGCAAATAAAAGAAAATGAATTTGCGCTTCTAATTTTTTAATATGTTGTAGGGGATACCTAGAAAAGCTTAACTTGAGATTGTCGACCAAGCTTTCCTAGGAGCTTTCGCCGCCATCTTGAAAAAAGTGGTAAAATTTGTTTCTCGGCAATAACTCGGCTATCCGATGAGATTTCGAAAAATTTTGTAAAACACTTTTTGTAGCTTTCTTTGTGCTCTACAATAACGCCGAAATCATTTTTAGCGTATCATGCATCGTTATCGAGATATCGATTGATAAAGTCAAAAATTTAGGACACAATTTTTGTTTTATGCTTTTTTTTTCTTTGGGACTTAATAAATATGAAAAATTGTAGAATTCAAACTTGTAGAGCATATTTAGACCTACAATTTCCTTCTTGGATTTTTTTATGTTGGACAAAAATTACGATCTCCAGCGCGCCGCAAAGTCGGTGAATCCACACTCAGCGTCGAGCGAGCTGCTCGCTCGGTTGTGTCTGGATGTCGAATCGAATGGGAAATTGTTCAGGAAATTGATGGGATAAAAAATAAGTACATAGAGCAACAAATTAAGGATCACACAATAGTAATTTATTAAACAAATAATTTGTTTGTGCAGCAAAAATTTAGGGCACAATTTTTGTTTTTTGCTTTTTTTTTCTTTGGGTCTTGATAAATATGAAAAATTGTGGAATTCAAACTTGTAGAGCATATTCAGACCTACAATTTCCTTCTTGGATTTTCTGCCGCCTGTGGGTGCAGAAAAGCGGGAATCAGTTGCTCCGTTATTTGCATGCACTGCAGTGGGCAAACATGCAGTAACGTCGCCAGAGTCGACATTTTGCTTGACAACGACGACGATGTCTGTAACGATGATGATGACGATGCTCTCATCGAATCAGCATCATTTCCAACGTTTCAACAGACACAACAACTCGAAGAGTTTACGGAGGACGAAGATCTTCAGCCTGGACCATGCAAGCGAAAAAAAACATGAAAAAAGTCCATCGTTCGTGTCTCGAGTGCAGAAAAAAATATTTTTCTTTTCGTTTATTTTGTTTTGTTTATTTTGTATTGTAAAAAAATAATTTTTTTTACTGCACAAACAAATTATTTGTTTAATAAATTACTATTGTGTGATCCTTAATTTGTTGCTCTATGTACTTATTTTTTATCCCATCAATTTCCTGAACAATTTCCCATTCGATTCGACATCCAGACACAACCGAGCGAGCAGCTCGCTCGACGCTGAGTGTGGATTCACCGACTTTGCGGCGCGCTGGAGATCGTAATTTTTGTCCAACATAAAAAAATCCAAAAACGAAATTGTAGGTCTAAATATGCTCTACAAGTTTGAATTCTACAATTTTTCATATTTATTGAGACCCAAAGAAAAAAAAAGCAAAAAACAAAAATTGTGTCCTAAATTTTTGACTTTATCGATCGATATCTCGATAACGATGCATGATACGCTAAAAATGATTTTGGCGTTATTGTAGAGCACAAAGAAAGCTACAAAAAGTGTCCTACAAAATTTTTCGAAATCTCATCGGATAGCCGAGTTATTGCCGAGAAACAAATTTTACCACTTTTTTCAAGATGGCGGCGAAAGCTCCTAGGAAAGCTTGGTCGACAATCTCAAGTTAAGCTTTTCTAGGTATCCCCTACAACATATTAAAAAATTAGAAGCGCAAATTCATTTTCTTTTTTGAATGTACGTAATGACTGGACTATCAAATCAATAGCAAAATCATATAAGGCTAATTCCTATCTCATCGTATATATTGTTTCTATTCTATATTTCTATTATGAGTTTTTTTTTATCCTACACCAACTCAAAATAAAAGTTTCTCGTCTCTCGACAGCCGTGAAAGTACATCATTTCCAGGCTAGCCGAGAAAAGATGTACTTTGTCGGCAAGCCGAGAAAAAAAAATCTGATTTTCTCCGTCAGGAGTCGCTGTTATAAGAAAAATTACTTTAAACTCTAAACGTCTCACTATTTATGAAGGGTGTTGAAATTTTAAATCACATTTACTGTTTATAAACATCAATCTTATTTTAAAAAACTACTTTTGTGCAAGATAAACTGTGTAAATCACGACAGTAAAGTAGTCCATAAATTTTTCACATCTGTCAAAGTTTGACATTTTGAATTGGCGATTGGCGGTAATAACCTTAAATCAATTTTAAGATAATGCTCGATTATAAGGTAATTTGTGTTGGATAAAAAATAATGTGTAAATCACGGCCGCAAAGTGATTTTTCAACCACTTTGCCGCCTAGGTTTACAATATACTATTGTCTATTTTACATTTGTATTTAATTTTTTTTTACTGCTGCTGCAATTTTTGTTATGTGCTTTAGGTTTTTTCTTGCATATATTTTCAGAAATTTTTTTCTCTATTGTTTGGCTTGCTACGTTTTGAAAAAACATCTTATCTAAAAATTTAATGCCAATTTAGTAATGCCTATTAGAGGTGGACAAATAGTTAAAATTATTTTTTTTTATTAGTTTTTTATATAATTTTAGAATTAATTTTTAGAAATTTAATTAAACAGGCTCGGCTTAGCCTAGCCCGGGCTTTAATTTTGACCAGGGCCGGCCAGGCCCAATTCAATCTCTAAGTAATTCAGCCCGAGCCCGGCCCGAACATTGCAGGGCCGGGCTGCTTACCTAATGCCTATTTAGTTTTGTTGTCTTAAAAATGTAATAATTGTAGTTTACATTTATAAAGATTATTCTACCAAGAGAGAAAATACTATCGAAACGCACAGATTTCATGATATTATTTTTAATATTAATAATTTATTTAAGCATTGTATTTATAAAAATAGATAAATAAATTTGATAAAATACGTTTTTAAAAATAAAAAAAAAACGATTTTTAAACACATCTTGTATACATTAATTAATAATTTAAAAATATATTTTTTGTTTTTTTTAAATAAAGAATTTGAATTGATTGATGGATGAATATACAATATATACATTATAATACATTACACGTACCACAAAGATGTATGATGTTTTAATATTTAGCTCACGCCCCATGGTAAACCAAAATGCAGCAAGACAAAGACATGTTGGCCACACTGTTTGCATTTATTAGAGATTATAGTTTAAATTCTTTATTTCTAATTAATTATTTTTAGTTTTACACTTGCATTTTATTACATTGTAGATTTTTTTAAAACATGTTTTATATTTTATTTTTTAGTAATAAATAAGACAATCATAAATGTTTTTTTTATGTATGCATTTTATTAATTAGACTTCAAAAGTATTCTGATTAAATTTTATTTTTTAATTTTAAAGTATAGTTTCACAAAAACAAAATAAATTCTAAACATTGTCGTTGTCGAAATTTTGTTTTTTGAAAAAAAGTCGTTAAAGTTTTTTAAGCATTCAAACTACTTTGGGAAATATGTTGGCTTTTTATTAAGTAACACCTATTTTTAAGCCAACAAGATATAAAGGCTTAGAAACTTTTCTTAAAATGCTATACACATAGGTTCACCACTTGCCAAAAGTTTGTTTATCAAAAGCTCTTTCGACCACAATGTGATCATTATCAAAAGATGAATAAAAGTGGAATACTATTTGCTTAATTTTACCTGGTTTAGAAAATTTTTGTAGTTATTTTTTCACTGATTCGATTGAGGAACTAAAAAAAGAACTCTATCTTTGTTAAAATCATTTGCCTTATTTTTATAAATTTTAATAAATTTATCAGGGTCTAGATGTCTATAGTTATTTAATTGCTTGACTAATTTTAAATTGTTGATAGTGATATAATGATTGTCATTAAAAACGTGCTCTGGTATACTTGATTTGTCTAATCTGCCGTATTTTAAGTGAGCTAAGTGCTTTTAGTATCTAGTTTAAACTGATCTACGCGTTCTATAAAACATTTGTCCCAGTTGTTACATTCTATGCGATAAATTCCAGATTTTTTAGAATTGATAGGCTTTTGGACCTTCTAACAAAGCTTGTAATTGATAATCTGCTCAAAATCCTAAATGTTAAAACACAATATTAAGATCGTTGGTTATCTGATATAATGAACTTTAATTTTTCTGTATTTGTTTGAAAAGTTGTGTTTTCTAGACTGGTGATTCAAATAACTGTTTAAAAAACAAGTTTACTCTAACTCTGGACAAGTGTGCCTTGTCATGTAACTCTAAACTTCTAAAAAACTGACTTTTTGCAATGTGAATTTATTTTTTCAACCAAGTTCACATTAAATCAATGGCAAAATAATAAAAAAAACTAACTATTGCTACAATTAAAAAAAACATGTATAAGTTTAACCAATTACAATAACTCAATTTGACAGTCTAAATTTATACATGAAGGAACTTTAATATTGTCAAACAACAAAGATTTTACATCTGAAACTAATTTGAATTTTTTACTACCCGAAAATAACTTTGAATATTTTATTGCTTTTAATAAATATCTTGACCTGTAAACCGTCTAACTCAGATACTCATTTGTTTTCGCAAAACCTACTTAATCTGCTTGAGCTATTGCTTATAAAAAGTAAGAAAATTTTATGTGGAGTTTTTAACATTGACTACACTAAAATTTGCCCTGTCCGGAGACTTTTACTATCTATTTTTAATCTCTTGATTTAACAATGCATATAGACACACCAACAAGAATTATAAAAACATTGTAACGGTTCTTTTACATATATTTGAATTTTCGAGCTCTTCATTAACAAGTGACATTTATTTCGACAAGTGAAAATATAGTCTAACAGTTGACATTGAGTTTGACAAGTAAATTTAGTTTGGCGGATCCCTACGTTGTATTTTTGTAATTTAAAACCGCGATTCAAAATGTAGTCTAAGCTCGGTTGCAGTACTTTAGGAAACAATAAACAGATAATTGCAGTACAAATATATTCTACAAGTTTTGATAAAATACAAACAGGTCTTGCCAGAAGCTGACAAAAAAATAATGAATACATAACCAGCAATATCATCACAAATTTACACACATAAAATCACAATATTTGAGAGATCAAAGTGACTCAAGGCAGCTTTACTTCAATTAGTACCTTATAAATAAATAAAATACATCAGCATACACATAAATCAATACGAACGAGATAATCAACACAGGAAATCAAGTGAGACAAACACATAAAACAACATTACGACACAAACATCTAAATAAAACAATTATACACAAATAAGAACTGAATGGCATTGTGGTTGTCAGATTTTACTGCAACTAAATGACGGGCAATTATTTGCAAATAACAACTTACTAGCTGAAACAATGTCGCAAGCACTGAGAGGCGGAGACTCTCCTTATTATTAGTACTTTTAAGTCGTTCTGGCTAAACACAAAGTCTGTGAACTCTCCTATACATGATCATCTAAATATGTACATCTCAAATCCCTGTGTCACTCTGATGAGAGTCTCTGACGAAGTCGAGAAAACACAAGGCACATCACGTGATGTAAGTAGCTTGGGTTAATAATAATGAGATGTTGGAGGATTGGTAGCCCTATCAGTAATAAAGGGAAGCCCACCGCCTAATCAGAAATGCTCGATGGTCAAAAACTCTACGCACCTACTTGACACAGACTCAAGAATGGACGATGTCAAGTCAACTAATTACCTGATGCCCTACTATTTAATTAACCAGTCGATCAATTGAACCCCAAACAATAATCCATTACCCAATGAACAGTTGGTTGGTCAACGATATTGTCAGCTGAACTCAGGTTCAACTAATCTCCCTAGCTGGCCTGACGCCTTAGTACGGACACGAGCATTCATTCAGTTAATTCTGGGTAAGAATAACCGAAGGAGTTCATTCAAAGCGAAGAACGGTCTGAGCCCCTATTCGCGCCAACGACACTTCTAGTCAGTTTGCTCTTCCGGGGTTCCCAAAACGCTAAATAATTGTGCACACTTGTGCTTAGGCACAGCTCAAAATACACTACTTGTTCGGAGCTAAGCGACAATCTATTTAAATTAGCTGCGAACGTTTTGCATTTTCTCCCTAACAACAGTCAGAATCCTCAGCACGGTAAAGGGTTATAGCCCGCAACTCAAAAGTATAACCTCTCGATTAAAACGGTGTTACTGATTAAGCGTCATTTGCGTATGTGTTCAACTGACGTAGTTAATTAAGATAACAATGCCATGAGTTAAAATAATATTTACAAATATAATATTACGAAGGGATTCGGTGGCTCCGCCTTGATAAGCAGCACTAATTCCCACAACATCCACGTCATTAATTCTAGTGGCTCCTTCTCACAGCTGGAGATCGCATCTACGCTGCTCTCACTGAAAAACAAGGCATTATCTGGTCCAATGGCGCTCGCTTCTCCGTTTTTCGTCGGGTATGACCTTAAAGTGATTTCTAAGATAAGCACCGGTTATTGAGATATCTGGATTATTGGTTGTTGTGTGCATTTTCCTATACTAAGCAAAACAAGGATGAGGGAAAGAAAAGGGGAAAATGGAAAGCCGACCTGCTCCGCCTCTCCACGACCGAACATAAAAGGAGGAATTAATCGAAAAGCACAAGAAGGGGACAAATTGGTAGCATACGAATACTACCTGGACGGGAATTTACTGATATTGCTGCACAATACAGAAATAGGGTTATTCAGTGTCTTTCAGAAATTAGTCTATACATGACTTGAGTGAAGAAATTACCTTGAGCGTGATATAGAGCTTGCTCCATATGATTTAAAGACACTAAGGAATTTATCTTTAGACATTCTTTTATACTGGATTTACTGGCAAGATATAGTTTCTTTGATTTCAAGATGGCATTTATAGAGCAATATAAATTGTCGAGAACATAATCTCAAGAAAATCACACGTGGCATTATTTACATTTTCTCTAACCAACTCCAGATACACAACAATAACGGTCGTTGCGAATAATAATTAAATAACACCGATAACATTCCACGAGAATAATATGGGTTCTCCTGAAGCCCCATAATTAAACAATAAACAACCCCAATACTGCGGTCTTGCTTCACGCTCCTTCGAGTTTGGCGGTCGTACTTCTTTGGGTCAAAATATTTGAGAACCGGTCATTGCAGCCATTATTAAAGCTCGTTTCCCGCGCCGCCATATACTTAAAGCCCTAGATGAGTACGATATTTGCAGATACCATGCCGTTCTAACCACAACACAGTTTGGCTTATTTCGCGAACGCAACGGACATTGAATATATTATTCCACAATTAATCATGACCGACACTTCAAAACATAATTTCTTAGTAAGCACGTCTATCTCTTCCCACGTTTCATCACTGAACCAGCCGTCCCGCTACTTTCTCATTCTTCTACCCCTTTTCCAGAATTGCCAATGTAACCAAAGCAGTCAACAAAACCCCTAGTTTTTACGGAACTAACATTTTATAATTTAAATACTTGAGCAACATTGACACAAATGAAACTTTCAACAATAATCGACTCATTGACAACAGCGTGGGTCAGTTACATTTTGTAAACTAAAGATTTAAATAAAAAAACAAATCTATGTTATTTATCTATAGAGAACGGCTTTAATCAAGTGGCGCCATCTACAATTTAATGTTTTGTTCAGCGCGTCAAAATTATTTCAATTTGAATTTGAAATGGGTTTCTTCAACATCATCAACCATTTACATTTGACTATTGACTATATCGTCTCTGATTTTCCTCAGTCGAAAATTGTTACTGAGACAATTCATTCTGGTCTCTCTGATTATAAAATTGTTTTGGCTAAATTCTCTATCAAATGAAAACCTAAATCAAATGACACTGCAATGGGAAGAATCGCAAATTTCATTTATTTTAAAAATTTATGTTTAGGTGTTGATTGGCGTTTCTCTGAAAAAAATGTTAAGCAAGATTTCTCTACCTTTATTAACCAGATCCTATTTTTTTTAACATTGCTTTTTCACTCAAAAACATTAAACGTATTAAACAAAAACCTTGGATATCTCAAGGCTTAAGAAATTTATTGAAAAATATGCGCTCACTATTTTATATTAATAACGCCGACATTTTTGAGTTATATTCTCAGATACAAAACCACAAATTTAAAGTTGATAAAGATTACTAAAGACCTTTACTGCAATTATCGCTTATCAAATGCTTAAAATGTGTGAATAGAAACGTGAAATATAATTAACGAGTTGCGGAAGAAACCACGCACATCTGTCTCATCAAACCTAAATTTAAATTTAGTGAATAATTAATTTGTAAATGTTTCAAAAAAGTTATTAAATAACATAACTTTTTCAGATTTTTTTTTTCATACTTTTCGTCTGCAGACATGACTAAGAACAGCTTTTATTTATGACCGGCTTATTACTTGGAAGTAGTGGAAGCAATAAATAGTGTAAAAAACAAATCTTCTATCAGCACTGATGTCTTATCTAATAAAATCTTTTTGGTTTTTCCCCCTATAGTTTTTTATGCCTTGTGTAGCCTAATAAATGACTTGTAAACGGCATTTGTCCACAATGCCTATAAAACCTGCTATAATTGGTAATGAAACTGATGTATGCAACTATAGAACGATAGCACTTCTTTCGACACTATCTTAAATCATAGAAAAACTGATAAAGTCCCAAATGCTAAATTTTCTCTCTAAATATTAGAAAAATGACTTCTACTCTATTCGGGTTATTACACACACAAAAAATGATGCATTCTATTTACTACTCACCAACATCTACAGCAATCTTAATAATCATGTGCATCTAGAAACAGAATTCTGCAACATAGCCAAAGCTTTTGACTGTGTATGTTATAACATACTTTTAAACAAATTGAGTTTCTATGGTAATCGTGTAGCTCCGCTTGAATGGGTTGAGGTCAGAAAATGGTAAAAGCAAACAAATCTTATTTAAGCTGTAGAGCAACTAAAATTAGAGTATGTCAAGGTTTATTTTTAGGTGTAATTCTATTTATTTCTTCTTTTTATTAATGACATTATTAAAGCTAACAGAAGTAGAATCTTTCTGTTTGCTGACGACACTAGTTTTACGTAAAACGCTTCTAACAGTTAGTCTTTACATGCGTTTATTCCATATACAAATCTTATCAAAATAAAACCTTAATACTCAAAAAACCTAATATTGTCATATAAAACTTTATCAAAACATATTACGTTAAGCAACAAGCTAAACGTTAAGCAACAAGTCAAGCTAAAATCTGCTAAATTTTTAGGACTTTTTTAGAACTTTTAGAAAAAAACTATCTTTTGCATGCTTTGCAATCAGATCTGTTTTTAAAACTTTTGATCTTAATACTGCTAAGTTACATTATTTTGCTCTATTTAAATCCCATCTTTGCTACGGGTTACCTTTTTGGAAAAATTGTCTTTAGCAAAATTTTGAAGTTATCTTTAAATTGCAGAAAAGAGCAATCAGATACATGTGTAGACTAAAACAAATCTCCATTGCAAGCCCTAGCTATTTTAAAAAACACAAAATAACTATTCTGCCATCACTTTTCATTCTGTATGTCTGTTTCGAAAACTCATCGGCGATCTTCCTGAAAAAAAACCTATGGTTTGACATTCAAATCTAAATATGTATTTGCAAATACCTAGTTCATCTAGGTATTTGCAAACCATACAAGATACACAATTTTTGAAATGGTGTGTTTTTAAGATAATTTTATTGTCATCAAACTAAGATTTCAATGATAACAAAACATGTCCAAGTTAACAATGATTGAATAAATTTACTTTAATGTTATGTTTCTAGCACAAAAAAATAGCATTATTACAAATTGGATGTATAATAATGCTATAATGTTTCATAAACATTTAATTTTTTGATTTTTTGCAGGTTTATTTATTTCTTGTTTTTTCTGTCACGGTTGAGAAATCAAATGGAGCCATGACAGAATCAGAGCTTCGCGACTTTCTCAAAAATGTGTACGAGCAATTTGCTTCAGCAGCTTGTACCAAAATGAACGAAGCAGAATGGAATTTTGAAACGGACATTAACAACTCCCAAAAAGAAGATTATTTAGTAAGTTAGAAATTGGAATTAAGATTAAAGTAATAAATTAAGTTAAGTTAAAAAGTTTTCTGAAAAACGTTGTGCTGGTTTTTACAAAATAAAATAGTTATCTTGGAAAAAATTGAAAGATGAAAAAATTTAATTGATGGCACATTTGCCAATCGGTCTTGCATTTAAGACTAATTTTAAGTCGCTCAGTGGCCAGGTGACTGACGATAGTGCGTTCAGGGAAGACCTGGTCAAATGAGCAGCATGGATTCAAATCTTATGCAAGCGAAAATATTTTTTTTTAAAAAAAAATTTTTTTTTGACTATAGGTGTTTGTAAATGTAAGGAACACAATAGATCAAAAAATCCGCAGTGCAAAATCATTGTTAATCTTAACCTTAACCTAGAACCGATTATAGAGTTTCATTCCTTCTTCAGTTACATACAGTCCAACAATCCATCTTTATTCATAATAAAACAATGACTGACTGCATCTTACTCTAGCAAAATTACAAATTAATGTCTTGCAAATTATTTATTATAATATAAGTAATTATACGCGATGGTTTTTTGAGATTGGAGTACTAGAACAGCTTAAACTTGTTTTTTGTAATTGAAGACAAGATTAATTTTGAACAAATTATATTAGTTAGGATAGGTTTGTTTTTTTTTTAAGAAAAAAGACTTTCACGACCCAAAGTTATTGAAATATTGACTTTTTTTTTATTGCTTAATTTGACACAATATTTATAAGAAAAGTTAAAAAATTTGAAAAAATTACTAAAAAACAACTTTAAAACTTACCGGTTGACTGAATCAACCATTAAGATTAAATCGTTTGCCTCCAACATTATACATACATAGGTTAACAAATTATACAATCTATAAAAAAATTAGCAAAAATAAAAACAAAAAAAAGAAAGTGTATGAACAGTGTTTGTTGTTCTAAAAACTGTTTTTGTTAAAGTAAAAAGAAAATAAATGTTTAAAAAAAATTGAAGGAAAACTGATTGCGAGTGTTAAAAAATATATATAAAAAAAACCAAAATGTATACTGTGAGTAGAAAAATGAGTAAGTAAACTTAAACTAACTAAATACAATTCATGTCGGCAAGTATAATGCACAAAAAAAAGGTAATTTCAGTACAGAACCATATTAGTTTGATTCAAAAAAGTAAACAATGTATTGAGAAGAAACATTATAGTTCAAATGTTCTGAATTAGCAAATTTTATTTTTTCCTTTGCAACAAATTGTCATAACTCACCTACTTTGTTACTAAAGTTTTCAAGATTTCATAAAACACCAAAAATTATTGCTTGTCAATAAAAATTATAATTGCTAAAAAGCTTACTTTCTGAACTAGATCAACAGTATAAAAACTATAAAAAACACTAATGCCGGTATTCATAGTCATATCTCAAGCTCAAACTTAAGTCCGTCTTAAGCAAGGACTTCGGCAATGCTCAGGGGAAAGCGTTTGCCTGCGTCATCCAGAAGTAGTAATTTTTGTGTAGTTAGGTTTGACAATTGTGACGCATGAACGTCATTCTGCGTGTTTATATTTACTTCAAAGTGAAAGGTCGAGTAATAACTCGATGCCTCAGAGGTCATATCAAAAGTGTTTTGTGTTGTCGAGTGAGTACATGTCGACTGACAGAATACGTGTATGGTAACTTTATAAAATGTGCATTATAGACGAAAAAACTGCGTATACACAAAAAGCAAAACCCTTGTAGTCCCGCATGGTCAACTCCAATAATGTGGAAAGTAATACGACGGATGTCGCAATAGTGACCGATCTGGATCATTATTACATTCTCCGCAAAACACGAAAGCTGCAAAAGTGAGACCTAACAGAAGCTAGCTCACACTGCGTGACAATGCAAGTGCAACATTAATATAAAGCTTACCAAACCTTTCCCACTTTTATTGCAGGAAAGTTATCCGTTAGTAGTAGGAGCTATTCCAGAAGTGTGTAAAGATGAAAGTTTTCGGCTGCCGTTTTGTCTACTATGCTTCTGCAAACAATACCTTACACTTATAATGTAAACTAATAAAAATTTTACTTTTTTTGTACTTATTTATACCAATAGAAAGTGTTACAAAATAAAAATACTACTCAATTAATAAATATCTGTTACTTTTATTACTATTAAAACAATGCTTTTCTTTTTGCACAAAATGTGGCAAGCCCTTTAATTTTGTGAAAGTAATAATTGTCTTTCCACTAATTTGCAAGCAATTCTACATTCAAACATTGGCTTTTGTGAAGCTGTAGCGACGCTTAAATTCAATGTTGGAAAAAAATTCCAATGGGTCTGCAACATACCGCACATAACCCGTCCAACATGTCAATGTTCGTTGTTATGACCTGCAACACATAATACTCTTCAGTATTTTCCAACGTCAAACGATGCCATAACCGGCAAATGGCGTCTTGAGTCGGACTTGAGACAAGTCAAGGCCTTGCTTGAGTCTGACTTAAGATAGACTTAGTGCGCTTGCTCATCAAGCCAAAATCGCTTTTATTCACACCGTAATTTGATATTTAAATCTTGAGATTTGTCATGAATACCGATCCGGTCTTGAGCTCGACCTCAAGCTTAAAATATGAATATTAGATTTCACGAGCATTGCCGAAGTCCTTGCTTGAGATGGAATCAGCGATAAATCTATTTTAAAAACGCATGCAAACGCTTTCCCGAACATTGCCGGAGACCTTGCTTGAGTCTAAGCTTGAAACAGACTTAAGCGTGAACTTGAGATACGACTATGAATACCGGCATAAGTATCAAACTATTTAAAAGATTATAAACACAGAGTAGCTATAAAAATTTTTATATAAAATTATCTAAATAATTTTTGTAGTTGAATGTTACTTTAGAAGAAGCTGCCTTTGAAAAAGATACATGGAATCATTATTTTAAAGATTTAAATGCAGATGATTATAAAGATGAGTTTTTGCGACGACAAGTTGAAGACTTAATAGTTTTGGGCAACGCAGCTCTCGATGAAAATCGGTTATCTGAGCTGACTACTACTGTCAACACAATGACAAATATTTACAGCACTGCAAAAATATGTCCCTACAAAAATCAAAATTGTGATTTGGAAACTGCAGGATTGACGTTAGAACCGGGAATTGAAACAATTATCGCACAATCCCAAGACTATGATGAGCTGTCCTATGCCTGGGCGGCTTGGAGGGATGTTTCTGGAGCCCAAATGAAAAAATTATATCCGGTTTATGTTAATTTATCAAATCAAGCAGCTCAAGCTAATGGTAAGTAAAATAAACTTACACCACTATTATTTTGGCAAAACTTTTATTTATTTTTTTAATATAATATGAATACTTTTTTGTTGTAATTAAAAATTTTCTTTTCAAAAAAAAATCTTTAGAAATAGTCTTAGTGGTTGTACCAGATAAACTTTAGGTTTATTTGTGGTACAAACTATGAATGTTAAACTCTTTGTTTTTCTATTTTTAATTTTTTTTTGTTTCTCAGGTTCGCTGTTTTTATCACCTGCTATTTTTTCACTCATTTTTAATTTTTTTAAATTATTTTACGTTACATCTCATTATTCTTTTGACACTGCTTGTTCACACATATTTTTTTCTATTCTATTTTCGCTTTATTTCTCTAATTTTTTTCTTCTGCTACTAATTTTTATAGTTTATTTTACTTTTTTACCTGTTTCTATTTGATCAATTCAATCACTATCATTGTTTTCTTTTATCTTTCTGACTTTTACTACCTCTCGCGTTTTTTGGTTGTCAGTTTTTCAATTCATTTTTTGTTTTTTTTTTATTTCTAGATTATTAATTAGATAATTGATTGTTTTTTCTACTTTCTGTTCCAATTGTTTAATTTTTTTCACTTTTCTTTCTTTTTTAGGATTTCTTAATTTTAAGCATTTATTCTTTATTTTTTCTAACTATTTCTTAAAAATTTTTATCTCTTCTTTAATTTTTTTATTCATGTCATATATCTGATCATGTCTGATCTTGGCTTTATTTCTTTATAATTTTTCTTTTTTGATAACACATCTTTTTATTTACTTTTTGGTTTAGCTTGATTTGATTTCTTCTTAAAAACCTAAAAAACTTTTAGCTTTCTTTTTTCAATGTAAATTTATTCAAATGTTTTGTCAAATATACACCTTGACACGACGATAAACAATAATCAGTTTTTACTTAAGAAATAATGTTTGTTGATAAGTAATTGTATAGCACTTGTAATAAAACTTAAAAAGTTACTATTCACTCTTATGCAATTACAAGCTAATTACTATTGGCATAATTCAATTACCAGTGAGTATCGTGTTTCCTAGTGTAAACGATGTCATTGCCAAATCAATGTTTAGTTTTTTCAACAGAATTACTAAATTTAACAAATTTTTTTATTTTCTAAAATCCGTTCCTTTCTGATGATTTTATGTTTTTACTATAGAATAAATCCTAGGTATTATTTTCGGAAATTAAAAACAAATATAACAGTACCTGAACTTTGTAGACATTTTACAAAAAATAAGGGTTTCAGCAACTAGGCCATAACCTCCAAAAAAAAAATAGTTGTTACACTATTTGACAGGATTGGACAACAAATGTTTGACATGTAATAAACAAATCAGCATCTATTGAAATGATTAAGTATTCATTACACATATCGTGTTTTCATTGTTTTTAAGATGTATTCTGCTATTCGGGACGGAAACAAATCCAACAAATCAAAAACCATGGCAATTGGTCCAGCCGTTCTCGAGTTATAAGTGTTGTAACAAATACGGCTTTCTTTTATATATATATAGATTATCACTCATTGATACTATTTCTTATTTTGTATTGTTCAATGTAAATATTTTTGTATTTAAGGTGTGTATTCACTTATTTATTATTATTAGAATGTCTGATCCTCTCTGTTCCGGAGGCACAGCTATTTTGCTTGATCAACAATTATTACGATCTTTGACAAGTAAAGATAATTTAATACAAAAATTTCAAAAATGTAAAAATTGTTGGAAAAGAAGCATTTAGTTTTCAATTACATAGTTTAAAAATCAGTCACAAATAAAATTTGTGATTGAAAACATACCTATAAACTGTGTTTTAAGCGAAATATAAATAATACATTGTTTTTTTTAAGTCAAGCTAAATTATACTGTCTCTTGACGTATTTGTGATCATATTATTTTAATTGTCAAATATATAATATTTAAGAACATTTGACAATATGAACATAAACATAATCATACTGCTTTCTGTATTTCAACAAAAACTTTTACATTATCGACACCCATATTTGAAACAACTAAAGTTAAAAATTAAGCTATTATTGAATTCCAAAAATCTCTAATAGTCACCGAAGGCAGCGAATAGTTAACTATTTTTATATTAAATGTATGAATGGCAAGATTTTAAAACAGCAATATTTTTAAATAACTAATTTTTTGTTTTTCTAAATACTATTACAAAAATTAGCTTCAATTTTTAAAGCATGTTGCATTGTTTGATTCAAATATAATTTGTAATTATTATTATTATTCAAAAATTTTTGCAAAATATGATAATAATATAGTTTAACATTTTTCACTAAATTAAATTTGAAAGTCAAATTTGAATATTCAACTATTTTTGCAATCGCGTCATGTCTTTTTTTATATTGTTTATTAACTAGCACTAAACAAGAAGATAAAATGTGTTCAATTATTTCCGACAAATTAAAACACATTCTACAAATGTTATTAACTAATTGTTTTTTTTTATTATAAACTTATGCTAGTTTTTAGTGCGAGTTACTCTATTCTAAAAAGCAAAAACCAAACTTTCGGTCTTTGGATAGAGTTGACTTTTCTTAATCCATAAAAATAACAGTTTTTAATTTTTTCTAATCCGTTTGATTCGATGTCATTAAAACATCTGCTGTATAATGTTTTTGTTCAATTTTTGCTAAATTTTTTTTATCAGATATAATATTAATAGTCTTTTTAATAATTTTTTTGACTGTATTTTAAAAAAGTATTATTTAATTACCTGTTTTGAAAATTTACGAGAAAAAATTACTGGAAATAATATATACACCAATATAATTCAGTAGAGAATCACGAGACGTTGCCAAGGATTCAAGAAACAGTAAAGCACGGTAAAAAATAACATATGAAAAATTAGAAAAAAAAAGATAATAAATGATGGGATAGAAAATGTGACGAAAAAAAAAAGAAAAGTGAAAAAAAAATTGAAAGAATGGAGAAATAAGAAAGGGAAAAAGGAAGAATGCATAAAGAAAAAAAAATACAGAAAAACATGCAAAAGAAATAAGCAAAAAATAAGAAGAAAAACAAAAAAGAATAAAAGAAATAAGAACGCAAAACGAAATCTGGGAATATGTAAAAGAGACCAAAGAAGAGACAGAAAAGATAACAAACCAAATTGAAATGAACAGGTAGTAGAAACATTTTAAGGATTTACTAGAAGGAGAAGAAGAAGAAGAGAAAAAAACCAAACGAAAAAATTTAGAAAAAGAAAGAATTGAGTAAAAAAGAGAAGAGACAATAAAAGGAACAATAACAACAAAAAAAGTAAAAATTATTTTAAGAAAACTTAAAAAAAGAAAATCTCCAGGAACGGATGGGATACCGAATCAAGCATGGATGTATGCGAACGAAAGGTTAAAAAACAGATTGATTAGAGTGATGAATAAAGTGTGGAAGAGAGAAGAGATACCTCGGAAGTGAACAAAGGGGATAATAACACCTATCCACAAAAGAGGGGATAAAAACAATAAAAAAAAAATACCGAGGAAAAACTCTTCTAAATACGATGTACAAGGTGTATGCAATGTGTGTGGCTGAAAAATTAAAAAAAAAGTTAGAGAGAGTGGGAGGATTACCAGACTGGCAAGCGGGGCTTAGAGAGGGAAGAGGACAGATAGACAATGTATATATATTGAATGCGGTAGTAAAAAGCGAGATAGAAAAGAAAGGAGGGAGAGTATGCGGAGTATTTGTATTATTTTTAATTGCGTAGTATTTTTATTTTGTAACACCTTCTACTGGTAAAAATAAGTACAAAAAAAGTAAAATTTTTATTAGTTTACATTATAAGTGTAAGGTATTGTTTGCAGAAGCATAGTAGACAAAAGGGCAGCCGAAAACTTTCATGTTTACACACTTCTTGAATAGCTCCTACTACTAACTACTCTGATAACTTTTCTTCATCACATTTCCTGCAATAAAAGTGAGTAAAGGTTTGGTAAGATTTATATCAATGTTGCACTTACATTGTCACGCAGTGTGAGCTAGCTTCTGTTTGGTCTCACTTTTGCAGCTTTCCTGTTTTGCAGAGAATGTAATAATCGTCCAAATCGTTCGCTTTTGTTGCGGCATCCGTGGTATTGCTTTTAAGCTATTGAGGTTGTTCATGCAAGACTACAGCAAGGGTTTTGCTGTTTTTGTATACGCAGCTTTTTCGTCTATAATGCACATTTTATGAAGTTACCATACACGTATTCTGTCAGTAGACATGTACTCACCCGACAACACAAAACACTTTTGATATGACCCCTGCGGCATCGAGTTTTTACTCGACCTGTCATTTTAAAGTAAATATAAACACGCAGAATGACGTTTATGCGTCATAATTGTCAAACCTAACAACACAAAAATTACTACTTTTGTGACTTCCAAATGACTCACGCAAACGTTTTCCCCCGAGCATTACCGAAGTCCTTGCTTGAGACGGACTCAAGCTTGAACTCAAGCTTAAGCTTGAGATACGACGATGAATAGCGGCATAAATGAAACTTGGCTTCATATTTAAAGAAACAACTCAACTTCAACATATTTCTGTTAAAATTGTTAATAAACCGAGAGTTTTTGAACACATCAAGGACAATCCACAAAAAGGAGTTTATATTATACTACTTGCAGACGATAGGAATACACAAGTAAATATCCTGTTTTAAATTTTGAAGCAAGTGGTGGTTGATAATGTAACTTATTGTAAAAGTCAACGTAGAAATGTTCGTGGCGCTTCTTCTATTATTTGCCTTACATTATTGACAACTTCGTTTTTTTTTTTTTTAGAAAAATTATTATACTTTTTTGCGATGACACAAGCCAATCTCAGAAAAGAGTTGAATACATTTCGATGTAAAGTGTTGGATGTCAACACTGCACTAGGAAACTTTTAGAAAAATTGTTGAAAACAAGCTTGAGTTGCGTATTTACCGCCAATTCGGTGGCCGTTACAAAAATAAGATTTTACTACAAACATTTTCTGTTCCATTTTAAAATTAAAAATAAAAAAAATTGAGAAGTTTAGTTATTATTTTCATATTTGAAGCAATTGTTTTAAAATTTATGGTCCGTTCACTCAAACTCGTAGGCATGAGCAACTATATCGCCAAATTTTTAAAAACTTTTGTTATTTTTAAGATAATTTAGTGATTTTTATTTAGTTGAATAATTGATTGTGACTGTCTGCATATATTTTTATATCATCCATATACATAAGACGAACAACGAGAAATCATTGTGACTTTTTATCAGCTTATAACATCAAATTATATATGATATATAATAATTGCTAAACAATACCATAAAAAACTTAATGAATCTCTTTGAAATATTCTGAGATTGAATGGAATAATGCAACTGTGTTGCATTATTGAGTGGAATTATTGATTTGCTACAATTAAAAGATGAAGTAAAGATAAGGAACAGAATCATAAGCTTTTTTATAATCGATAAAAGACACGTTTATTTAATCAAGCTTGCTTGGAAAATTAGATTATTAATGTTATTTTTATTTTTATTATAATTGTTTTTCAAATTTCGATAAAACTGTTTTATTTTAAATTGTTTTTAATTTTTCTTAAAAATGCTTTTTTATAAACATTCAAACGCTTCAAATACAAGCAAAGTTTTTGTTTAACGTATTTTTTACAACCTGAAGGGAATAGTTGTATTCCCATAATGTACGTTGGTAAATAAAATATTTATTTAGAATATTATCAATGTATTTTTTAAGATAATTTAATTGTGTGCTTTTCAAATATTGAGCAATTTAGCCTAAATATTTTCTAATTGAATTAATTTTTGTATTTAATTAAATTTTTTAAATGTCAGAAGCAAATTTGAAATAAAATTATTAATGTTATAAACGATTATTATTAGGATTCTAATTATTAAAATTATAAAAGCAAAAACCATAAAATGCGTTTAAAGCTTAATAGAAAACATAAATATTTTAGAAAAATTAAATTTAATCTGCAATTATATTATTTAAATTGTTGGATTTCGCTTTAAAACTATTCGAACAATATGAGATAAACATAACGATTAGTTTTCTGCATTTCTGCAAAAAATTTTAATTTAAAATTTTAAAATTTTTGTTCAAATTATATGGGTACAACAACCATATGTAAAATAATTAAAGGTACAATTTTTACTATTTTTAAATTCTAAAAGGTTTTAATGGCCATTAAAATAAGCCATAATTACACATTTCTCTATCAAAAATTTAGTTAAAAGTATTCACCAATAACCAACAAACTCATATCATAGGAGTCTGTGTTGAGACGATCCAATAACTTAGTTTTAAGCCAAATCCTGGGTTTCTAAAAGGTTTTTTAATTTTTTTTGTACATTTTTGGTATTATTATTATTGCCATTAATATTATTATTCTGACGTCAAAAGTAAAAAAATTAAGTTTTAAAGAAATATATTTTGCCTCTACTATGCTGTATTCAATATTAAAATTGGTGTAACTTATGGAGAGTTTTTACGTTTTTAGATTTTTCTGACAAAGGAGAATTATGGCGTTCTGCTTATGAAGATGACAGTTTTGTAGAAGATATAGATGGTCTTTGGGATCAAGTAGAACCATTGTATTTGGAACTTCATAAATACACAGCTAATAAGCTAAAAGAGCGCTATGGGGATAAACTTGATTATTCTGATGGGCTTCTCCCAGCGCATATTTTTGGAGACATGTGGGCTCAAGACTGGTTAACTTTATCTTCTTTACTAAAACCATATCCAAATGCAAGTAAAGTTGATGTTGATGCAGCTTTAAAAGAACAAAACTACACAGCTTTGAGTATGTTTGAAACCTCCGATCACTTTTACCAAAGCATGGGTCTTTTGCCTAATGATATCTCGTACAACACAACCGCTGGTGCTATGATTGAAAAACCAACTGATGGAAGAGATGTTTTGTGCCATGCAAGCGCATGGGATTTTTGTGATGGAAAAAATTATAGAATTAAAATGTGTACAGAAGTCACGTTTGACTATTTTACTACAATTCATCACGAAATGGGGCACATCCAATATTATTTACAATACAAAGACCAACCCATTGCTTTTCGGGATGGAGCCAATCCCGGATTTCATGAGGCTATAGGCGATACTATAGCTTTGTCAGTGTCTACACCACAACACTTGAAAAAAATTGGACTTTTACCAGATTATGAAGATGATGATAAATCATCAATCAACGCTCTTATGGATATGGCTTTGCAAAAAATTGCATTTTTACCATTTGGTCTTCTTATTGATAAATGGAGATGGGATGTTTTTGCTGGAGATGTACCTGAAGATAAATGGAATTCTCATTGGTGGTAATACAGAGCAAAATATCAAAAGCTCAAACCTCCAGTACCACGTTCTGATGATACAGATTTTGATCCAGGAGCGAAATTTCATGTAGCTGGAGATTCCTATTATATTGCGTAATTTTTTACTAGATAGTCAATATTTGAATAATAATTTTTTATTTCACAGCTACTTTGTGGCACATATTCTTCAATTCCAGTTTTACAGAAGCTTATGCATAGCTGCAGGAGAGTACAATCCAGATAATCCAGAAGTGCCTTTACACAAATGTGATTTTTATGAATCAGTTGAAGCTGGAGATTTATTAAAGTTAGTTTTTTCTTCGATTTAATCGCATTAATTTACTTTATTTTTAGATCTGGTTTGAAACTTGGGTCTAGTATTCACTGGAATGAAACGCTAGAATTGATGACAGGAAACAGAAATATGGATGCCGGTGCTTTGTTAGAGTATTTTGCGCCATTATACAATTTCTTAAAAGAGGCTAACAGTAAATTGTAAACATTAAGCCGATTGGTTGTTTAAACAGAAAGGAATAAAAATACAAATTTTTATTATTTACTAGCTCTGCCTCGCAGCTTCACTCGCATAAGTCCTGCCGCAAAACGAACGTAACCGTCAATAACGTCATCCCACACGCGTCTACTCGCGTTTGAGTAGCGCTCTCATATTTTGCAATCCCGCACTCATTTCCTCACTAATCACTTCTTTTCCTATCTCCCACTCATAGTGCGTCAAACCGCCTGTCCCATTTGCCCCCCGCTGTCGTAACTATTATAATATTTGCCTAAATAATATAGTGTTGAAGAAAAGTTTTTGCTCTTATCGCTCAAACATCAGTAGTTTCCGTTCGTTCCCAATTCATGTAAAGACAATTTTCCCACACCGCGGTGTTTTTTACTTTGCAAGCGAAACTAGGAGAAATGACTTGGTCAGGTTAGTATTGAAATCCAGAGACGTCACGTCAAACTGTCAATTGTCATACAACCATTCTACAAAATGGCTGTTTCTGATCACACACGTAAATAATCAACACAAAAGATTTATTGCCAAATAAGTAAGAAAACGATTGAAAATAGTAAGTAATTGATTAATAACACAACGTTCCAAATTTGATACTGCTCTATTTGCAGATTCTCTACAAATTTGAAACGAAAGTTCGCAGAAGAAAATGGCGGAATAAATTTTTAAAACGATGCGTTTTTATTTCAATAAAACCATTGCAACAAAACAATAAAACTATTTCAAATTTAAAAAATTAGTAATCGGCGTGGGCAACGCTACCAACCAAAAAATAAGTAAAAAACTAAATCATTTATTATCAAAAAATTAGTTATTTATTATTATAAAATTTGCCATTTGTTGCAAAAAAAATTGTACCTAACTTTTTCGGAAAGAAATTTCCCCTATGTGCAATAGATGCAGCACGACCGAAGGGAATTCGTTAGGTAAATAACTATTTTCTAAATCTAAATGTCAGAAACAATAGAAATATTTATTTTGATGGATTAATTTCTTATTATACTATATGCCTTCTTTCGCCTATTGGCAAAACGTATCGGGCATTTTTAAAAATTTTAATATCGCATTCTATTTCTATTTGAAGCAATGTCTCGTTCACACAACACAATTTTATGTCAACAAGACTTAACAGGATTTTTTTTATGACAATATAATTTATAACTTTTTAATAAATTTGTCAGTTTGACAAGTAAAATTTTTTATTAATTTGTATAGAAACAGTTTTATTGACTAGTAATCGATGGGAATGGGCAACTTATTGTAATATCAACCATAAGTTGAAAAATATGAACTAAACTCTTCTGAAAAATACCTCAATTAATAAGGAATCTTAACGGCGACAGTTTTGCAAAAAGTTTTGCGACTCATAATTTTCCACAATGAATGGAACTACAAATATCTAAGATTTAGCAACCATTATGGAAGACTACGCTTTTAATATGAGGGAAACAGATGGATCTTAATACAAGAAGTCTGTAGTAAAAACATTGTAGAACTGTATTTTGAACAGTTTAAAATTAAATTCAATCGTTTTGAAGACATTGAGCTTCAAGAAGCAAGGAAAGCAAGAGACTTTAATGCCGGTATTCAGAGTCGTATCTCAACTTCAAGCTTGAGTCCGTCTCAAGCTCAGACTAAAGCAAGGACTCCGGCAATGCTTGGGAAAGCGTTTGCATGCGTTTTGAAATAGATCTATCGCTGATTCCATCTCAAGCAAGGACTTCGGCAATGCTCGTGAAACCTGATATTCATATCTTGAGCTTGAGATTGATCTCAAGTCCGGATTGATATTTATAGACAAATCTTAAGATTTAAATATCAAATTACGGTGTGAATAAGGGCACTTTTTGCTTGACGCTCAAGCGCACTGGATCTATCTCAAGTCGTACTCAAGCAAGGCCTCGACTTGTCTCAAGTCCAACTCAAGACGCCATTTGCAGGTTATGTCATCATTTGACGTTGTAAAATACTGAAGAATATTGTGTTGCATTTCATAACAACAAACATTGACATGTGAGACGAGTTATGTGCGGGATGTTGCAAACCCATTTGAATTTTTTTCTAACTTTGAATTTAAGCGTCGCTACAGATTCACAAAAGACAGTGTAGTGAATGTAGGATTGCATTCAAATTAGTGGAAAGACAATTATTACTTACACAAAATTAAAGGGCTTGCCACATTTTGTGCAAAAATGAAAGCATTGTTTTAATAATAAAAAAAGTCACAGATATTTATTAATTGTGCAGTATTTTTATTTTGTAACACCTTCTACTGGTAAAAATAAGTACAAATGAAGTAAAATTTTTATTAGCTTACATTATAAGTGTAAGGTATTGTTTGCAGAAGCATAGTAGACAAAACGGCAGCCGAAAACTTTCATCTTTACACACTTCTTGAATAGCTCCTACTACTCACTACTCTGCATCCCTTTTCCTGCAATAAAAGTGGATAAAGATCTGGTTAGATTTATATTAATGTTGCACTTACATTGTCCTTCTCAAAAGCTCGCAGTGTGAGCTCCGCCAGCTTCTTTTTTGTCTCACTTTTGTAGCTTTCGTGTTTTGAGAAGAATGTAATAATGGTCCAGATCGTTTGCTTTTCTTGCACTATTGCGGCATCCGTCGTATTACTTTCAACATTATTAGAGTTGTCCATGCGGGACTACAAGGGTTTTTCTGTTTATGTATACGCAGTTTTTTCGTCTATAATGCACATTTTATGAAGTTACCATACACGTATTCTGTCAGTAGACATGTACTCACCCGACAACACAAAACACTTTCGATATGACCCCTGCGGCATCGAGTTATAGTGTCTATAATATAGTTATATTATAGACACGCAGAATGACGTTTATAATTGTCAAACCTAACAACACAAAAATTAATACTTTTGTGCCTTCTGGATGACAGAAGGCACAATAATTTTCCCACAAACCTTTTAGTATAAACCTTGTGCGAGCAGGTGCAAAGTCGTCAAAAGCTACAAACTATAAAAAAGTACTAAAGTACAATTTTTTTTTCTCACCTTTAACCCTGCATATGGTACAACTTACAAAAAGCATTTTCGGTTATTAAAAAAAATCCCATGCGTCTCTTAAAGTCCGCCTTGAACATTCAGCTCCAATCTTCAATTTAAATTGCGATTTTAACAAATTATTCATAATTAACCAGATCAGTATGTAGGTACTAAATTGTAATTTTTTCACGGATTGGCATTAATTTTAACATTGACATACTAAACTAACCGTCAAAAACTAAATTCAAACGTTATTTTTCCTCTTAACCACCGTGATTTCGTTTCTATTCACCACGCGAAGCCAGTGGTTGAAAATAATCAGTTTTTCGAGTAAGAGTGGCTAAGAAATAACCACTGGGGCGCTTACAGAATCGCAAATACTGCGTCGTAGTTATATTTAACCACTTTGGTAGCTCTAATCACTCAGTTGAGTGATAAAAAACTAACCACTCTCTTACAGAATCGGTCTGAGTGTCTCATTTATTTAGTGCAGTGAAACTCAAATAAAAAGATTACAAGCAATTTAGATTAGTTGTTACTATTCACACAGTTTTATCACATGCCAAATAGTTTGTTTATCAAATCTTTCTTTGATCACACTTTGATCATTATTAGGCGATGAATAAAGTTATTTTACCTGAGCTAACCTGGCTGCAAAAGTAAAGATGGCAAGATAAATTATGATTAAAATACACCAATTTTAACAAATGTTACTTTTTAAAGTCTTTTTCAAACATAATGTTTTTTCTGTTGATTGACAATTTCTCATAAATTACCCACTTGAAAAGATAAGAATGCTGCAACAGTCTATGCACTCCGGCGCCGAGTGTGTTAAAGACGGTCCTGAATTTGATCAGTCATCTTTTGCCAAAAACAAAATTATGTTTTGTAGAAACAATGTTTAGAATAATAATTGAAATATAATTTTATAAAAACATAATCATAATTTAAACAGTTATTAAATAAAATGAAAATCATTCTAATAAGTTTTGAAGAAATCTTTGAATGAAGTGGAAAGTTGATACCTGGTATGTATTTATCTATAAAGTCTACAATCTCAAAGTTCTATTGTAAAATATGAGAGCAATCACAACATTTGGGTGTGCTAAAGTTTAGTCCAGCAGTAAGACAAAAAATATGATCATGGTACAAAATAAAGGAATAATAAATCTAAATTGTAGAAGAAAGTGTCTGCATTGAGAATTTATAGTTTTACTGGCTGACGCGGCGAACTTCGTACCGCCTTAGCGTAAATTTGATGCACTACTTTATTTTGTATAGCTGACCTATCTTATGTATGCGTACCTATTCAATTTGAACTGGAATCTATAATATCCTCCATTTACTTTACTAATTTTATTAAATAAAAAACAAAATATATATTTTCATAATAGTGTTTATTCCGTAGGGTTTAATAATTTCACTTATGTTTTTACAAATCGCTATTGAACAACTGAGCATTTTGAAGTAAACACTGAGCTCAATATCACGCGCGCTCTAGAAAGCAACTAATAGCCTTTATACCTTTCACTGCTTTTCTCTATTCTAATGCTTTTTGATAAACTATATTTTTAGTTTTATGTTCTGGCGCGTAAATAAATAATGTTGATGGTTTTCCGACACGGGAACAAGCGACATATAATTGGTCATATAAAAAACATGGATTTTTTAGGTTGATGCCACATACACTTAGCGACTGCCCTTGCGATTTATTTATTGACATTGCAAATGCATGCCGCACTGGACACTGTAAACGTTTAAAACTGAATGACATATCGTTCGGTATCATAGGGATGCTTGGGATTAAAACATCTTCGCCTTCGTACTTTCCTTTCAAAATGTTTGAAAGAGAAGTTAAATTGAATGACGTTGACATTTGTTAGCGCGGTTATGTCTGTGGTGTCATAGATCAACACAGAGGTTTTGGTTTTAAATTGAATGACGTTGACATTCGTAACGCGCTTTTTTTTTAAATATGCAAATTTTAATGTATATTTTTCAATCTTTTTGAGAGATTTTCTTAATATTTTTTCCCGTAAGAGCCTTGTACAAAGTATTAAAAAACTACAAAAAAAAATGAGCCAAATCGGTCAAGCCGTTTTCATGCTATGTCGTGACAACGGAAAACGGGTATTATTTTCATATTTATATAGATTATAAATTCAATTGAATTTTAAGAACAATATAGGTGTCAAGCGAAACCAACTACTTTTGCAATCAATAAAATTTTAATAATATTTATTTTTTAGTGACATGATATTGTTGATTTTCGTTATGGATACGATATATGAAACGTATCTCATATCTCCCTTGGGACTTTGTAAAGTTTTTCACCCTCAAACACATGGTTACCATGCATTTGCAGCAATTATACATTCATGCATTCTCGGATGTTGTTATTTTTCATATAATTTTATTAAGAAAGCAGTAATGAAATGCTAAAAAATAAAATATTTAATGCACTACGGGAGATATTCTGTTTTTCACCCTCGGTAGACTTACAGACCGCGGGCCTCCGGCCCTTGGTCTGTAACACGTCAACCTCGGAGAAAAAACATTCATATCTCCCTTAATGCATAAATATCTATTTTTTGTCAATTAAATGACCTATTCGCTATATTACTTCTTCCCTTATTTTTTTAATTCTTTTTTATTTTTTTTTAAGTTTTGTTTTGTTTCTTGATAAATTTTGTTTTTAAATTCACATTGAATTGTAGTATGTTTTAGTGTACTATTTTTTCAATATTTAGTTAGCCGCAAATAATTTTTTCCGGAAATCGTCTTGGAAACAACATTTTCCTGTTTATTTACGCGCAGGAAAATTGAGTTTTCGGACTAGTACTGTAAAAACTCTACAAGACGCAAAATAAAAAAGATACTTTAAAAAAGAACAATTTATTCAAAACTTTTAATTAGAAATTTTCCGATGTTGATGTTGTTTACTTTGTAACTATAGTTGCCAACAAAATTGACGAACTTGATTTTTGTAGAATTTGTAAAAAAAATTCTAAAATTTGTAAGTTTTGTTTTATTTATGGTTTTCTGAAAAATTTAATACAAAACACGTCAGTAAAATCTCTTACTTGACTCGGAGCTTTGAAATACTCGGCACAAAGTGCCTCGTATTCCAATTTAGCTCCTCTTCAGTAATCTAAAATTTTCTTGACTTTTATGTAAATAACTATTAAATTATTTTAATCAATTGAATGAGCGTTTGGTACTTATTGGTAATGTTACAAAAATTTTAAATGTTATATAGCACAACCAAATTAGTGTAACATTCTGTTAAATCGTTTGAGATTAAAAGTGGTAATACATTCAATAAATATAGTTTGTTTGAATATTCTAAAAAAACTTTAATATTCAATTTTTAATAACTATTTTACAAACAGTTTCAATTCCATTAGAATGGCTTCTCAAATAACCAGCATTAAGAGGAATTGAAAATTTGGAATTTGGCTAATAAGACTATTACAGCCCATGTAAAACTATTCAGCTACAATTTGTAGCTGAAATATTTATTTTACATATCTGCTATTTGTTTTAAAGCTGATGTATTAGCTGTTTTTTTCAAAACACTGACAGACTTTACATGACTGTACCATTTAAATCCTGGTAATGATGATAATAATAGTATAGATCAGGTCAAGCTACTTTTTAAAGTGAACAAAAAGCGTATGAACAAAGAACCTTTTGCCCAAAAAGATTATTGAAAAACACGAAACACTTTAAAGCATAAAAATGGTTATATAATAAAAATTCTTCTTTAGATATCTGGTTTTATAAATATTGTCAAGTTAACTTTATTTATTATTTCAAGATGTGAAACATATGGAAGAACAAATTTGAGAGAAAATCATTCTAACGTGTATATACTAAAAGTAAAGTTTGATTTTTATTTAAAAACGAATAATATAGCATCCTTAGGTATGGATGCTATATTATTTACAGATGTTTTAAAAAATAATAATTTCTGAAAAAGCGCTTAACACTGAAATTTACCATGGGTGAGTTTTTACACACATCTAGCAACACTGTATAATTTCCAGCAATGACATCATCTCTTGAACAATAGACAAACCCAACAAATTTTGATTAGGATTGTGTCAAGAGTAAAATTTTAATTTTATATAAAATATAAGTCTTACGGCGACATCTATGACTTTACATGGTACTGCGCTTAGACCCCTCGCCTTAAAAAAATGAAAGATCTGTCAAATCATACGTCAAAAGTGTTTGTCGATCAAAACTCATCTGCACCGCGATTCTGAATGGTTTCGACTCGCTCGATAGTATCGAGTACGCCATTTTTCCGAGATTGAGCGATTCTCATTGCCTTCGTCTCGTCAGAGTTTCGTCTTGCAGGTCACGTGCTTTCGACTGGAAACGTCAGTTCCAGACGGGACCGAAGTAGGTATCGAGTTAGCCGTAGAATGTCTCTATCGCTCTCGATTTGGTAGTTTATCTCTTTCTACCGGTTTGAAAATATCGCGAGAGCTTTGGCGCCAAGATCATAAAACATCTGCGAAGCAAAAGTGGAATATTTTTTCCGTCGAAGACCGTTTTCAGAGGAATTTGCGGGTAAAAAGTAATAAAACATGTGCAAATTAAATTTCTTTATTCTTGGCGGTCAGTTTTCTGAAAACTTGGCAAGAAGAAAGAAGCACCCTGCAAATTACATTCATTTTGCAAGTTTCTTAATCAAGTTTATCATGTAAGTATACTTAATATTTTCAATAATTAATTGTTTTGCTAGTTCTTAAAAAAAGATTACTTTTACACAATAATTATAAAATATGTTTTAGGGCGACATTTAAAGTGAAAGATGCTCACTGGGAGATTTTCCTTGATTTTTGCGAACAGTATCCTGATTTCGCAACAGGTAAATTGAATTGCTCCAACGGTCGACAAAAATATAAAAAGTTGTGGGGCGAATTAGCAACTACATTAAATTCTGCTGGATATGGTGAGAAATCAGTAGAAAAATGGCAAAAAGTAAGATTAAAGTTCAAACAAATAAACATAAGCTGCATTTGATAGACGTACTTTTATTGTTTTAGACGTGGAGTGATTATAAATGCTCATTAAAGAAAAAAGCGGCCGAAGAGCGACGAGCACAAATCGCCACAGGTGGGGGCCCTGCTGATGAAAAAATAAGTTTGTCAGAACAGGAGCTGCGCTTTTTGGGAATTTTAGGCGCAACTTTTTATAAAGGGTGCGATGTACCAGAACGTGGTGTAAGAAATTAATCTCTTTAAAATTACAAAACAAAATTTATTATTTTATTTGCAGCTGGGACTTTTAAATAGAGAGTTCATGGAACGAAAAGAAACTGCCGAAGCGGGACCTTCTGGATTGGGAGCGAATGGTCGATTGAGAACCCCGGGATCAAAGCATAAGTTGCTGGACGTGGAAGAAAACGACCA
Organism: Lagria hirta; assembly: GCA_947359425.1. Classification (NCBI taxonomy): domain Eukaryota; kingdom Metazoa; phylum Arthropoda; class Insecta; order Coleoptera; family Tenebrionidae; genus Lagria; species Lagria hirta. The sequence goes on along the minus strand of OX375801.1, from coordinate 7,052,665 downwards.
CAACTATTCATTTAACACACCCAGCGGCAATTGTAAAAAAATGAAGAGGGACGAAGATCCAGTCCAGCTTTACGCTGAAACTGTATCAGTGCTAAAAAGCATTCGGGATATGCTAGATATCAGATTGCAGGAAATCAATGAAAGCGTAAAAAATATAAATTGTAATTGCAATAAAAAATAATTATTATAGATTGTTGTTTTTTCATAATTTACATTTCAGACTAAAAACTAATGATTAATAATTAAAAAATGTGGAAAAAGCCGACTTCAAAATGATTAATTATTATTTAATTTAATTATTAATCGATTCAAATTGCTTAAATTTATGCAACAAATAAACTATTATTTTATTATATTGAAATATTTTAATATAATTGTTCTCTAATTGCTTAACCATAATTAATTATACAAAACAGAATTAAATGCAGTGCGTATTCAATTGCGCCTGCTCTAACACGAATAAAATAGATATTTTAGGTATTTGCATTTATACAAGAAAAGTTGCTGTAATAAAATTACAGCAAAGCATTTTACGATTATCAATGTCTCTGTGACTTTAGTAAATTTAAAATATTTAAATTTTGTATTAAAGAGACATTATTTGTAAACGAGTATCAAATGGCTTACATACTAATTGTTAGTACTTTATTTTAATTATATAAACATTAGGAGTTTTTTTCAGTGCCTTTTTCATCCACTTGACTCCCTCGGTGTATAATCAACTATTTTAATTTCTCTCAAATTTGTCTCTCGACGGCGCCTCAAAAAATGATCCACAATGGGCAGCATATTGTTTGAATAGATTAAAGGAATTAGTAAAAAGAAAAACTATAATACGAACAAAATTTGAACGAGATAGATGTGTAGAAGATCACAATGATCAAATGGAGATGTTGGCGCCGACTGCTGCCGATGGCCGCCGACTAATTTTGCTACGATCGGCTACGACGCTAGCCAACTCGAAAGTGCTTCAGAATACCAAAAAACGATGCGAGTTCCTCTTTCGAGTCGCACCTTCGAGCAACCTTCGACTCGCTCGCTATCGGCAAGAATTTCAGAATCCCCTTGCTGTTGACAATTGATTTTAAATGGAGTGGCTATCGCAGTAAAAGGGTGTGCTAAAGTTTGTAAAAATGTGGAGCTGTTTGCAAAGATTTAATTGTTATTCTTCTCTTTTGCTTTATAAATGTAAATTTTGTAATTTTACTACAAATGAGAATGTTCAAAAATGTAATCACAAGTGCGGATTTGGAGGTTATGATAATTTGAAGACAGCTTATAAACGTTGCAGACAATGTAAATTGGGTAGTTACTCGTTTATCTGGCGTTATTATCATAAGAAGAAATGTGCTGAGAAAAGAAAAAATGATTCGCTAGTACCAAAACCAAAAAACTATTTGGAAAAACGAATTGAATGTGATAAGTGTAATTTTATAACTAGCCAGTGCAGTGCTTTAAAAATACACAAGAGAGAAAAACATTTTTTTTTTGAATTGGAAAAATGCTTCCAATGTGATAACTGTGAATACAAAACCAAATTAGAAAATAATTTAAAAACACATAATGAGCACCGACATAGTGCAATTCAATTGCAACCTATTTTCAAATGCAATGATTGTGAGTATAAATGTAAAGTTAAACGATACTTAAATAATCATATAAAGAGAAAACATGTTCCAATTGAGTTACAAACAATTTTTAACTGCAATGAGTGTGAATACAAAACTAGGCATAAAGATGATATAGCAAAGCACAAGAAAACACAACATACTCCAAATGAATTACAAACTATTTTCAATTGCGATGAGTGTGAGTATAAAACCAGGTTTAAATATGAACTAAACACGCATATGAAATTGAAACATACTCCAATTGAATTGCAAACTATTTTTAATTGCAATGAGTGTGAGTTTAAAACTTACGTCAAACGTTACTTAAGGCGACATAAGATAATGAAACATACTCCAATTGAATTGCAAGTTATTTTCCATTGCAGTGAGTGTGATTACAAAACTAAGTATAAAAGTGATATAGCAAAGCACAAGAAGATAAATCATACTCCAATTGAATTGCAACCTATTTTCAATTGCAATGAATGTGAGTTTAAAACAAGATTTAAATCAGCTCTATCTCATCATAAGAAAATAAGACATACTTTAATTAAATTTCAAACTATTTTTAATTGCAATGGGTGTGACTTTAAAACTAACACTAAAGGTAAAATAGCATATCACATGAAAGAAAAACATACACCGATTGAAATGCAAACTATCTTTAATTGCAATAACTGTAAGTATAATACTCTTAGGAAACGCAATTGGATGCAACATATGAAACGCAAACATTCTAATTAAACTTCAAAATGTTTTTTAATGCGACCAATGTCTGTGTAAAACAAGCAAAAAACAGTCTTAGAAAAATTATGAAATTAGAGCGTATTTTTGAATCAATTAATATACGGTTTATGAATGCGTGTAATGAATCCTTTGGCCTGGCCCTGACCTGATTTATTTAAACTAATTGTTTAAAATATTTTTAAGAATATTGCTTTTAGTCTAGCTATGAAATATTTGTTAAACCTTAAACTTATCAATAGAATGTTCTATTTATTATTCAAATATTAATAAATAAAAATTTTCTGCTGTGGTAAATTTTTGTATAATTGTAGAAATCCAAGTATTATAGTTTTATGTTAATATAAACTTTTTTAAATAAAATGGGAAAATACACCAAGTACCTATATCTTTAATAATAATATTCTTTGTTGCAACAAACATTGACAAATATAAAGTAATGACATTGTGAGCATTATATGCACAAACTTGTCTACAATGTAAATGCAACCACTGGGCAAAACTCCGGATAACCTGTTACTTAACCCAGAAAAATTAAATGTAATGGACTGATATAATTCCTACAACTAATATAAGAAATCAAAAACAAAACTAGAGTAGTGCAATGTGCAAAAGCACATGAAAAAACGAAAAAAAAATTAGAGCAATTTACATTTGTTAAGAAAAGAAAAGATCTGAACTGGAAAATACTTACCATATATATTGTAAGAAAAACTTCGTTTAAATAATGATGATTTGAATTTTGGCGGAAAGATCAATCCTCTTGCCGGTATTCATAGTCGTATCTCAAGTTCAAGCTTAAGTCCGTCTCAAGCTTGGACTCAAGCAAGGTCTCCGGCAATGCTCGGGAAAGCTTATGCATGCGTTTTGAAATAGATTTATCGCTAATTCCGTCTCAAGCAAGGACTTTGGCAATGCTCGTGAAATCTGATATTCATATCTTGAGCATGAGATCGATCTCAAGTCCGGATCGGTATTCAAAGACAAATCTCAAGATTTACATATCAAATTACGGTGTGAATAAAGGGGCTTTTTGCTTGATGAGTAAGTGCACTGAGTCTATCTCAAGTCGGACTCAAGCAAGGTCTCGACTTGTCTCAAGTTTCACTCAAGACGCCATTTGCAGATTATGTCATCGTTTGACGTTGGAAAATACTGAAGAGTATTATGTGTTGCATTTCATAACAACGAAAATTGCTGGACGAGTTATGTGCGGAGTGCTGCAAACCCATTGGAATTTTTTTCTAACTTTGAATGTAAGCGTCGCTACAGCTTTACAAAAGACAATGTAGTGAATGTAGGATTGCTTGCAAATTAGTGGAAAAACAATTATCACTTTCACAAAATTAAAGGGTTTCCTACATTTTGTGCAAAAATGAAAGCATTGTTTTAATAATAATAAAAATCACAGATTTTTATTAATTGGGTAGTATTTTTATTTTGTAACACCTTCTACTGGTAAAAATAAGTACAAAAAACGTAAAATTTTTATCAGTTTACATTATAAGTGTAAGGTATTGTTTGCAGAAGCATAGTAGACAAAAGGGCAGCCGAAAACTTTCACCTTTACACACTTCTTGAATAGCTCCTACTACTCACTACTCTGATAACTTTTCTGCATCACATTTCCTGCAATAAAAGTGGATAAAGGTTTGGTAAGATTTATATTAATGTTGCACTTACATTGTCCTTCTCAAAAGTGCGCAGTGTGAGCTAGCTTTTGTTTGGTCTCACTTTTGCAGCTTTCGTGTTTTGAGAAGAATGTAATAATGGTACAGATCGTTCGCTTTTCTTGAACCATTGCGGCATCTGTCGTATTACTTTCCACATTATTGGAGTTGTCCATGAGACTACTAGGGTTTTGCTGTTTTTGTATACGCAGCTTTTTTGTCTATAATGCACATTTTATGAAGTTACCATACACGTATTCTGTCAGTAGACATGTACTCACCCGACAACACAAAACACTTTCAATATGACCTCTGCGGCATCGAGTTATTACTCGACCTGTCACTTTAAAGTGAATATAAACACGCAGAATGACGTTCATGCGTCACAATTGTCAAACCTAACAACACAAAAAATACCACTTTTGTGCCTTCTGGATGACGCAGGCAAACGCTCTCCTCCGAGCAATGCCGAAATCTTTGCTTGAGACGGACTCAAGCTTGAACTCAAGCTTAAGCTTAAACTCAAGCTTGAGCTTGAACTCAAGCTTGAGCTTGAGATACGACTATAAATACTGGCATTAAAGTCGCATGTAGAATCGATAAAATTTAATTTTTTTTAAGAAAAAAACACATAAATTTTGTATTAAAAAGAGTGGGTGTTGTTATCACTTATCTATCTAGTGGACAAAATTAAGAATAAATTTGTGCATGACTGATTTTTTAAACTTTGATCAATGTGAAAATATTGTGAAAAGACATGGATAGATATTACTTAAGTTGTTAAAATTGCTCTTTTTATTCATTGCGATCTGACATTCTCTAATTGTGACCATCTTTTTGAATTTTATTTTGAATAAGTTTTTTTCTTTTTCTAATGGCTTGGCTTTGTCCTAGTTTATTTTGTAGCCGGTAGAAAGATGGTGTTCTACTAAAGCACATGAATTTTCCTCTAGTCTACAGTCACTTTTATGTGACGTAAGCCAACCTTTCAAATTGCGTGATGTTTGACCAATATACTCTTTTTCACAATTGTGGCATGGAATCATGTAGATGATAATATACTGCTCAAAGTGAGTCTTCATTTTACGTAACAGAAAAGGTTATTGATTGTTAAAATGATTTTTCTAGCTATCACATTTTTATTTTTAAAGATGATAATAAGTTCCGGTGTGAGCTGTTGTATGTGTGGTAATGACGCATAAAGTGTTTGATCTTGTTCTGTATCGTTTCTGTTGTTTGTGGAATTTGTTTTATTTGTTGGTTTTGTATCTTTTAAAATATTTCTATTATAAGTGTCTGTTTCTCTTTGACTATGTGGTGTTGAAGAGTATAATATTTTATTGATTAGTTTTTCAGAATATGAGTTTTGTAGAATTGTTTTTAATTTTCTAAGACAGACATATAATTTTGTGGTAAGAGATAAATCATTGTACTCTTGTTTTTAAAGCTTTGATTAAGTTTATTTCAACTTTGAGAGGATGATAAGAATAATAATTAATGAATCTGTTACTTTCCATAGGCTTTCTGAACCATTCAGTTATTAAGGTGTTGTTTGTGGTCCGTATGACACGCATGTCTAAGAATGGTACAGAATTGTTGGATTCTTTCTCTACGGCAAATTTGTTTTTCAATTTTATCTGTTATTAGACCATCAACATATCTTTTCAAAAAAGAGACTGAAAAACTTAGCTTTGCTAAGCAATTTTCGACAAGTTCATCTAACACATAGTTGGAAAAAATAGGAGAAATTTTACTACCCTTTGAAACTTCAAATATTTTAATTAAAAACTTATTTTCAAATTTAAAGACATTAGATTCAAATACAAGGTCTAATATCTTGAAAAGGTTTGAGTTGCTTAATGTGGTAAAATCTTTTTCTTGCTACTCGAGTCGAAAGTACGTGGTTTCGGCTGCGATTCTACGGCAGAAAGTATATCTTTCATGTACTGGTAGAGCTGCACTTTCGGCCGTGGAATCGTAGCCGAAACCACGTACGTTCGACTGGAGTAGCAAGAAAACTAGTATACACTACACGGGCAAAAATTTGAGAACCCTAAACAGCGCGCCATAATGCCTGAGGCTCGGCTTCGGGCATTATGGCGCGCAGTGCAGGAATCTTATTTTTCTGCCCCTGTAGTGTAATATACTATTATTGTGTTCTTTTTGTCAATGTCTAAACTTTGTTTAACAGTTTTTTGTGCTAAATTTGTGTATAGAGAACTTAAAATATTAAAATAATGATGATAAATTTAGATAGGTTGCTATTAGGAGGATTTACTGTGGAGATAGTTGGTCTAAGAGGATTTTGTGGCTTATGGATCTTAGGAAGAGTGTAAAATCTTGGAATGGTTGCATTATCGTTTCTAAGAGCGCTAGCGCAATTTTGGTCTATCAATTTTTTTTTTCTAATGCTGTTATTAATTTATTGGCTTTTTGTTGTATGGAGTATGTAAGATCATTATTTATCCTGTTATAATATTTTTAGCTGTTTGATTTGTTTATATAATCTATTTTGGACATAGCAACTGTGACGTTACATTTATCGCTCGTAATAATATATAGATCTTTGTGTTAAGTAATTAGTTATAATGTTTGTAAATTGAAGTCAATAAGTGTGTTTGTCGCAATTATTGATTATATATTCTAGATTTGCAAGCAAATAACCTAGATTAATTTCTTTGTTTGTGGGTGGAATACAGAACTTTAGACCTAATGACAAAAATTGTTTAATTTCTAGTGGTATTTCTATGTCTGTTAGATTTGTAAACAATTTTCTTGAGTTTTGATTTTGTTGACAACGTGCAGCTCTAAAGTCTGTTCAGATTCAAGAAAGAGTATTTTGGTCATTTGAAAGTTGAATAGTTTTTAAACCATTCAAAATTGGTTTAAAATGAAATATACGATTTTTTCTTCGGCCTGCCCTGCCCGAAAAATTGTCAACTATCTCCTACTTCATAGATGTGATCACGTGGAGCCTGCATGCATTTGTTTTCATGCACTCTTTCTTGAAATTGAATAGAGTATAGCTTTTTAAATTTTTTGCAATTTTGTTCCTTGACTTTATAAAAAATTGTATTAAATTTGATCTTGTTACGTCTTTTGAATTCTATATACATATCGTTGGGAATAAGGGATTTGACTTGTTGTTTGAGTTTGACTAATTGTTTTTGAAGCATAATTAATTTCGAGAAGACCATCTTAATTTCTAGATTCAAAACATTTTTCTTCACATTTTTGTTAAAATTTATAATGTTATTGCCTATCTTACCTTGTGTGTGATCTAAGAAATTATTCATGTTTTTGATGCTTTCTACTACCTATGTGTTTTGGATAGATATTCTTGAAACGATGTTGACGATGAAACGATGAATATTGATGTTGGTTTTTGTCTAGCTTTTTAGCAACTGTACAACAACGTTTCCATATGTCTTATGTCTTGGTAGAAGCCCATGCCAATTAATTTCAGCTAATTATTTTTTGACCAAATAATATTTAGATCACTTTAACATCTAACATGATCAATATAAAGCATTTCTATCTATCATTCTCTGCATTTATATAAATTGCAACATCTTATATGTAATCTCACTATTAGTAAGTGTACTCCTAAATGTTTTTTAAAATAATATAATAATAATTGTTGTTATTATTTTAGAATCCTGATGAAAGAAGGAATTACTTCCGAAAGCTTGATTTATAATAAAAGAGTATCACTTAAAGAGCAATTAATCGATCATAAAAACCTAGAAGACCGCTTCCCCGAAATCCAGTTTTACCTTAATTGATAATTATATATGTATATATATATCCGATAGTACCGGTTTTTCAAGTAATGCATGCTAAAGCATGACTTTGATAAACTGTTAGTACAAATATGCACTTATACACACAATACATGAAAGATTAGAACCACTATCTCACCTACTATGTACGATGTCACATTCGTACATATAGGAGAGATCGAGCTTGTGGAAGTGTACTGGTTTCTGCAATACCCTGGCCTGATGAGTTTCAATGAGAACGAAACAGCGCTGTAGTCAGGTTTGCATAAGACATTACACTTTCACGAAATGCTAAGTGATATAACTTTTTATGCTTCACATATACAGTGAGATTATTGTTTTACTGAACATAACGTTATAAAACGCATGTTCAGTTTTAAAAAAACCATGTCAATACATTGTCGCTAGGTAGGCAACCAAATTAACAAATGTTTTATTTGGCACTTGATAGAACAGAACTCTGAAATTTTATTCATAGATAAGGAAGGTTATGTTACCTCTTAATAACAAGTTTAAAAAGAAACTTTTAATCAAATTAGTTTAATAAATGTTCAAAGTGACCACTTTCTTGCTCCAAGCAATACGCCAAACGATTGTAAAATGCTTGTACTGTATTTTGTAAAAAACTGTATTCTATTCTATTCTTTAGTTCTTCTGTACTCTCTATTACGATACTGTTGTAGACTTTAGATTAGAGATAACTCCAAAGAAAGAAATCGTTTGGTGATACTCACCGCCTGCAACGAAATAAATTCAGTTTTTTTATAAAGTACTGTACAAGCATTTTATTGCTTGGAACAAGAAGGTGGTCACTTTGAACATTTATTAAACTAATTTGATTAAAAGATTCTTTTTAAACTTGTTATTAAGAGGTAACATAACCTTCCTTATCTATGAATAAAATTTCAGAGTTCTGTTCTGTTAAGTGTCAAAATAAAACATTTGTTAATTTGGTTGCCTACTTGATATATATATATATATATATTAGATAATTTTCTTTTCCTAACTGATTGAATTAGAATATCTGTAATTTTACTAGGAATACCGTTATTTTTAGGGCATCTAAGAGAAACTCTTTATTGCTACTCCGAGCTTTCGAAAATGTTTATTTTTTTGTTCAAGGAAGGCTAAAAATTATTCTATTACATTGATGGATAATGGTAACGATTAAAATACAATTACCTGTTGTGCAATATAAGCTACCCAATGTTGACCAGTTTGCAACTCATGATCGCAGAAGAATCAATATTATTGTATACTTTATTTTTTCGATATTTTAACTAACAGGAGTCTTGTATAATTTAAAACAATCAAAACCTTAAAAATTTTTTATTAATTTGATAAAGATTTCCACAAGAAATGTGTTGCTTATCACAACAAGAATAAAAACAATAAAATTTCTGTTAGTTGATATACAAAGTGTTTATAAAATGTGGTTGTTAACAGAATGTTAAAAATAGATGTATATTTGTTAAATGATTATTACTATATGTATGTAATATACTTTAATGTTAAGAAGGAGTCAAGTCATTTTTGTTGTTTGTTTTTTTCTTTACCTTTCGTGCTTTGTACGTGCTTTGTACGCCTAGTCAACAAGTTCGTGTAAGAGTTGACTAGGTGTTGAATGTCTTTTTTTTGTTTATTGCATTTGGATCCATAATCGTTTTAAAAGTTTTCAAAAACAATTGCTGTGTTAGGTGGTTTTCTTTGCAGACTGCCTTCACTCCCTCCTAGTTCGCTTGATGTTTTTCTGTAAGAGAGTGTTCTGCCAAAGCACAAGATTGTTTCTTCAATTTAATGTCACTTTTGTGTTGAGTGATTCTGTCTTTTAGAACTCTTGAGCTTTGGCCATAGTAAACTTTAGGACATTGTTGGCATGGTATGCAGTATACAACTCCCGATTGTTTCAAAGTTTTATCTTTGTTTTTGTTTTGTGTATAAATGTTATTTATGCATGAGGTGTATTTGTATGTGAGTTTTAGGTCAGCTTCTTGTCGGAGTACATTAATGATTGATGGTGTGAGTTTTTTGATGTAAGGGAGAGCACAGTACGTTGTTGGTTTTACTTCTTCTTGAAACTCAGCAGTTGTTAAATTATCATTCGTATTAAGATTTTGATTATCACCGTTTTCATGATTGTTGCTTGCCGGTTTCAAGATTCTTGTGCTGTATATTAATTTTTTTTAAATTTTTGGTGGGTAGAAATTTGCTGTTTAGATGTCGTAAAGTTTTCTGTAATTGTTCTCTCAAAGTGATGAATGGCAAATGCGCTGTATCCTATTTTTCATTCCCAGTACAAGGTTCGTTTTTATTTTTTCGGGATGGTCTGAAAAATAGTTGAGATATCTACCTGAGTTACATGGTTTTAAGAACCAGTCTATCTTCAGTAAGTTGTTATCGCTTCTGATCACTTTGGTGTCAAGAAAAGGTACACATTTGTCTGTATCTTGTTCTATCGTAAATTGTAACTTTGAATCATACGAATTGAAAATTTCGAGAATGTGCTCTTCAGAATCTTTCTTAATAGGGCAAATAATGTCATCCACAAATTTACCGAAACTTAACTTCCAACTTCCTTTCATAAAAAAATTAAGTGGACTTCTTGGTTAGAATTCCTTGACGGCGTTTCGGCAAAATCGCATTTGCCATCTTCAGGTCGGAAGGTTCTTGCTTGACTGCGAGTCACGCGCGACTTTGAGTTTTCCAGTCTATTTCAAAAACAGTTTTAATTAGATAAAGCGGAACGAAAGGACTAACTACTTTTTATTTATAGAAAACTACCTAAATAAAATAATTATATTACACAAAACTTATAACTATTTGTAATAGCGTTAGGTACAGATTTTGAGTAGTGAACATTTAAGACGTTTGATTTTTTTTTATTTTGAGAAATTATTATAGAAACACATATAACAAAACCAATGATCATGTGACGTCGTTTTTTTTATAAATACAACAATGATTTATATATTCAATAAAGTCTACAGCCTCTATGCTAAAGTTTAGATATAAATACCTGAAGACATTCGTCGCGTCACCAAATACTTACAGTCACAAGAAAAACTACGATTTTGCCTTCATATCAATAATAGATATCTCACATTGTTAACAATGGTTACTGAAACTCTGTAGACGGACAACATTAGAATAATGTCCGTTGTTGAGTGAACACGTGCAAAGTGTGCTCGTGATAATTTGAGCAAAACCGGCATTATAAGTAATAAAAAAAAAAGTGGGAAGTCAAAAAAACGTTTCCTCAAGGTGTTGGCAGAAACCGTTACAGCCGCCGTGAGAGAAAATTTTGGAAAAAAATTAGAAAAAAATACACAGAAACTCAACTTAAAAGTCAGTGCATTGGAGGAAGAATTAATGAAAACCCTTAGTAAATGTGACAAACTCGAACAGGATTATAAGCGATGAAACCTGAGAATAATGGGGTTGCCGGACAAAAAAGATCAGAAGCTGGAAGAAGTAGTGTTAGAAATGATTACCGAAAAGCTAGAACTTCCTTGTAGAACAGACGATATAGAATACTGTTATCGACTAAAAAATAATCGTACTAGAAATCAGCCAGGTACTATTATGGTTATATTTTCGTCTGTTCAAATGAGGCAATCTATCTACAAAAGGAAATCCAAACTAAAAGGTACAAAAACGATTATCAAGGAAGACTTTTAGCAATTTTTACAAAAGCGATCGAGGTGTATGGATCTCGTAATGTATTCACGTCAAACGGGATTTATGTGAAGAAAAATCATAAAATTAAAAAAAATATTAAGCCGGAGCAAATCGGAGATCTATAAACAGCATGCGGGCACACTAGCAGTATCCAACATCTTATACCGGACCAATCAGGTATATCGATACCAAGAAAGTATTCTTTTATAATTTCATTATTTTTTTGATATAGTATAATTTTTTCCTTACTATAGGTTCACATATTGATAAGAATAAATAAAAAAAAAAATTAATCTTCTTAGCAATTTTATATTATCTGCATACTTGTTGATAAAAGTTTGTTCCTTTTTTTTTTTTGTGAGTGTGATTAACTATACTACATATGAACAATAAAAATAAAATAATATGTACTAGTTTTGAAGATGTGTCATTTGAAAACTTTTTCCTATTAAATAACAATAACATAACAATAATACACCAAAACATTCGTAGTGTCAAAAAAAATTTTGACCAGCTTCTTCTACAGTTAAATCAATTAAAAGATTTGCCACAAATCATTATACTGTCAGAAATCTGGATTAGTGATAATAAAGTAAATTTTTTTAAGATTCAAGGCTATAACTGTATATATAAATGTAATGATAGACAGCAATCAGCAGGAGTAATGATCTATATTCATAAAAATTTAAATATTAATTCGAGTTCCACAAATATTTTCAAAACGGCTGACAGCATCACAGTAGAATTAAAAGTAGGTAAAACACTATTAAAAGTTCTTTGTTTATACAGACTACACTCTTATTTGATAAAAAAATTTATAGATTAACTAGAAACAGTTCTTGACATCATTGGTAGTCGTAAATGCATTATTATAGGTGATCTGAATATAAATATTAATAATAAAGAGAATCAATCGATTGATATTAAAAGGTATCTAATGATAATGGCATGTAAGGGATTTGGGTCCTACATAACTAGTAACACAAGAATAACTGCGCACTCAGAAACGTGCATAGATCACATCTTCATTAGAGCCCAAGATCTCATAAATATCTCAGCGGCGGTATTCCATTTAGGAATAACAGATCATAGTTTGACTGCAATAAAATTTCAAATGGACAATTATAAACATGAAAAAAAAATTGTTAAACTTCAAACAATCTATCATAGATTACAACAAGTTTGAGAAAAAGATTACTAAGACAGATTGGGATTTTATATATATCTGAAATTGATAAAGCGTATGATACTTTCAGCAATTATTTAACTAAAAGTATAGAAGAGACAGTTACAATAAAAACCAGCTCTAAACTATCTAAAATTAAATTAAATTAACATTGGTTCACTGACAAAATTATATAGATGGTAAAAAAGCTAAATAAAATTATTAGAAAACTCACCAAAGAGCTTTTCAATAAAGAAATCTGGCAATAAAGAAGATATTAATAATTATAGACCTATAGCACTCGTTTCTGTTGTATCAAAAGCTTTTGAGCGAATAATAAATAGAAACCTTCTTAATTTCCTGCACAAAAATAATTTTTTCTCTAAGAATCAATTTGGATTCTTAAAAAACTGTAATACTGAAAAAGCACTGCTTAATTTTACAAATAATATATATACAAACATAAATGATGGAAAAAAAGCGCGAGACTATTCTTGGATGTTAAAAAAGCTTTTGATACTTTAGATCGAGAGATACTGCTTGAGAAACTTGATAAGACGGGAGTGAAAGGTATATGTAACAAATGGTTTCGTAGCTATCTGACAAATAGAGATTAAGCGGTTAAGATCGGTAATACTGTTGGCGACTGGAAAGTAATGAACAGTGGAGTACCGCAAGGATGTGCCCCTTCTGCAATATTATTTTTAGTTTATTGCAATGATTTATGTAATGGGAAATTTGCAGGAAAGCTTACAGCCTTTGCGGACGACACGGCTCTTCTATACAGTGATAAAAGCTGGGATCTTTTGAATAAACAAATAGAAAATGACCTTGAATTATTAAAACTGTGGTTTCATTATAACAAACTTAAAAAAAGATATTCCATCAACACTTATAAAGTCAATAAAATTTCATAATAATGAGTGCTGTAATGGTAATAATAATAATGAATGTACATGTCCTGAGATTAAAAAAACATTTGAGCAGAAAAACTTAGGTTTAATTCTAGACAGTGAGATGACGTGGCATGCTCATATTAACCATTTATATAAAGTTTGCTTAATTGCAAATCTTGCGATTTACTATTTGAAAGATACAACGGATATAAACACAAAAAAAATGCTTTACTTTGCCTTTTACAACTCAAAAATAGAGCCACCTGGGGTAGTTCTTACAAATCTGGGTGGTTCTTACAAATCTCATTTAAAACCCATCTTAATAGGCCAAAAAAAAGCAATTAGAAATATTTCGTTGTCCAATAGATATGGACAACTACTGGGTAGGTATACTGCCACTCAGATATTTATATGTTTATAAGGTGCTAAGAGAGTTTTTTGAAAGATCACATTGCTTTGGAATCTAATACTATACAAAATGTACGAGAAACACTTGCATTAGCAGGCTCAAGCTCCCCAAAGTTAATAAATGTATTTTTAAAACTTGTTTTCTATACATAGGACCTGCTATTAACAATAAATTGCCGGATTATATTAAAAATTACCAAAATTTAAAAGGTAAACTAAAACTTCTAAAAGGTTGGCTCTTAGAAAACAAGGAAACTGTGAGATTTTGTGTACCGCTAATATAGCAATGTAAATTTAATAGATTTCCTGTTTTTTTCTTTTTTTTTCAGGTGACACAAGCATTGAAATTGTTATTTATTGTTTATTTCTTTCTTTGTGATTAATCTTTAGATCCAGTATAGTCATATAAACAAAACTATACTGAAGATTTAACCTGGAATGTAGAAAATTATGTTATTTTGGTCATTTTTTTATTACTGTATGAATTAGGTTGAATAAATATTATTATTATTATTATTATATTACAGTTTTAATTCCATTAAAATTGCTTCTCAAATAACCAACATTAAGAGGAATTAAAAATTTGGAATTTGGCTAATAAGACTATTACAGCCCATGTAAAACTATTCAGCTACAATTTGTAGCTGAAATATTTATTTTACATATCTGCTATTTGTTTTAAAGCTGATGTATTAGCTGTTTTTTTCAAAACACTGACAGACTTTACATGACTGTACCATTTAAATCCTGGTAATGATGATAATAATAGTATAGATCAGGTCAAGCTACTTTTTAAAGTGAACAAAAAGCGTATGAACAAAGAACCTTTTGCCCAAAAAGATTATTGAAAAACACGAAACACTTTAAAGCATAAAAATGGTTATATAATAAAAATTCTTCTTTAGATATCTGGTTTTATAAATATTGTCAAGTTAACTTTATTTATTATTTCAAGATGTGAAACATATGGAAGAACAAATTTGAGAGAAAATCATTCTAACGTGTATATACTAAAAGTAAAGTTTGATTTTTATTTAAAAACGAATAATATAGCATCCTTAGGTATGGATGCTATATTATTTACAGATGTTTTAAAAAATAATAATTTCTGAAAAAGCGCTTAACACTGAAATTTACCATGGGTGAGTTTTTACACACATCTAGCAACACTGTATAATTTCCAGCAATGACATCATCTCTTGAACAATAGACAAACCCAACAAATTTTGATTAGGATTGTGTCAAGAGTAAAATTTTAATTTTATATAAAATATAAGTCTTACGGCGACATCTATGACTTTACATGGTACTGCGCTTAGACCCCTCGCCTTAAAAAAATGAAAGATCTGTCAAATCATACGTCAAAAGTGTTTGTCGATCAAAACTCATCTGTTGACAATTGATTTTAAATGGAGTTGCCATCGCAGTAAAAGGGTGTGCTAAAGTTTGTAAAAATGTGGAGCTGTTTGCAAAGATTCAATTGTTATTCTTCTCTTTTGCTTTATAAATGTAAATTTTGTAATTTTACTACAAATGAGAAAGTTCAAAAATGTAATCACAAGTGCGGATTTGGAGGTTATGATAATTTGAAGACAGCTTATAAACGTTGCAGACAATGTAAATTGGGTAGTTACTCGCTTATCTGGCGTTATTATCATAAGAAGAAATGTGCTGAGAAAAGAAAAAATGATTCGTCAGTACCAAAATCAAAAAACCATTTGGAAATACGAATTGAATGTGATAAGTGTAATTTTATAACTAACCAGTGCAGTGCTTTAAAAATACACAAGCGAGAAAAACATTCTTTTTTTGAATTGGAAAAATGCTTCCAATGTGATAACTGTGAATACAAAACTAAATTAGAAAATAATTTGAATACACATCATGAGCATCGACATAGTGCAATTCAATTGCAACCTATTTTCAAATGCAATGATTGTGAGTATAAATGTAAAGTTAAACGATACTTAAATAATCATATAAAGAGAAAACATGTTCCAATTGAGTTACAAACAATTTTTAACTGCAATGAGTGTGAATACAAAACTAGGCATAAAGATGATATAGCAAAGCACAAGAAAACACAACATACTCCAAATGAATTACAAATTATTTTCAATTGCGATGAGTGTGAGTATAAAACCAGGTTTAAATATGAACTAAATACGCATATGAAATTGAAACATACTCCAATTGAATTGCAAACTATTTTTAATTGCAATGAGTGTGAGTTTAAAACTTACCTTAAACGTTATTTAAGGCAACATAAGATAATGAAACATACTCCAATTGAATTGAAAATTATTTTCAAATGCGATGAGTGTGAGTATAAAACTAACGTTAGACATTACTTAGTCAACCATATAAAGAGAAAACATCTTCCGATTGAGTTGCAAACGTATTTTGATTGCGATGAGTGTGAGTATAAAAGCAAGGCTAAATCTGACCTAAAAAAGCATAAGAAAATAAGACATACTTCAATTAAATTTCAAACTATTTTTAATTGCAATGAGTGTGACTTTAAAACAAACACTGAAGGTAAGATAGCATATCACACGAAAGAAAAACATACACCGATTGAAATGCAAACTATCTTTAATTGCAATAAGTGTAAGTATAATACTCTTAGGAAACGCAATTGGATGCAACATATGAAACGCAAACATTCTAATTAAACCACAAATTGTTTTTAATGCGACCAATGTCTGTGTAAAACAAGCAAAAAACAGTCTTAGAAAAATTATGAAATTAGAGCGTATTTTTGAATCAATTAATATACGCTTAATGAATGCGAAACCCAAAATATAATCCTGAACAAACTCCCTTTGACCTGTCCCTGACCTGACTACAATATTAAAAGCATAATTTTATCATAAAGAAGTACATATTAATTGGAGAAAATTGAAGATTAGTCAAAAATTCTTATGTTGACAGAAACATTATTTTCCACTAGATTTAGTTTTGTTTTTATTTAAGCTAATTGTTTAAAATATTTTTAAGAGTATTGCTTTTAGTCTAGTTATGAAATATTTGTTAAACCTTAAACGTATGTTCTATTTACAATAGAACCTAAATAACTTTAAAACAATAGAATGTTTTATTTATTATTTAAATATTAATAAATAAAAATTTTTTGAGGTGGTGAATTTATTGTATAATTGTAGAAATCTAAGTATTATAGTTTTATGTTAATATAAACTTTTTCAAATAAATTGGGGAAATACACCTAGTAATTATATTTTTAATAATAATATTTTTTATTGCAACAAACATTGACAAATATAAAGTAATGAGATTGTGAGCATTCTATGCACAAACTTGTCTACAGTGTAAATACAACCACCGAGCGAAACTCAGGATAGCCTGTTCTTAACCCAGAAACAATAAATGTAATGGACTAACTGATATAATGCTTGAAATGAAAAAACGAGAAAAAAAACAGAGCAATTTACATTTTTTAAGAAAAGAAAAAAATTGAACTGAAAAATACCATAATATATATTGTAAGAAAAACTACGTTTAAATAATGATGATTTAAATTTTGGCGGAAAGATTAATCTTCTAATGCCGGTATTCATAGCCGTATCTCAAGTTCAAGCTTAAGTCCGTCTCAAGCTTGGACTCAAGCAAGGTCTCCGGCAATGCTCGGGAAAGCGTTTGCATGAGTTTTGAAATAGATTTATCGCTGATTCCATCTCAAGCAAGGACTTCAGCAATGCTCGTGAAATCTGATATTCATATCTTGAGCATGAGATCGATCTCAAGTCCGGATCGGTATTCATAGACAAATCTCAAGATTTAAATATCAAATTACTAACTACTCTGATAACTTTTTTGCATCACATTTCCTGCAATAAATAGTGGGTAAAGGTTTGGTAAGCTTTATATTACTGTTTATATTACTTTATATTACATTGTCCTTCTCAAAAGCGCGCAGTGTGAGCTAGCTTTTGTTTGGTCTCACTTTTGCAGCTTTCATGTTTTGAGGAGAATGTAATAATGGTCCAGATCGTTCGCTTTTTTTGAACTATTGCGGCATCTGTCGTATTACTTTCCACATTATTGGAGTTGTTCATGCGGGACTACAAAGGTTTTGCTGTTTTTGTATACGCAGCTTTTTTGTCTATAATGCACATTTTATGAAGTTACCTACCATACACGTATTCTGTCAGTAGACATGTACTCAAAACACTTTTGATATGACCTCTGCGGCATCGAGTTATTACTCGACCTGTTACTTTAAAGTAAATATAAACACGCAGAATGACGTTCATGCGTCACAATTGTCAAACCTAACAACACGAAAATTACTACTTTTGTGCCTTCAAACACTCTCACTCGAGCATTGCCGAAATTTTTGCTTGAGACGGACTCAAGCTTAAGCTTGAGATACGACTATGAATACCGGCATTATATTATTATAGTATGCTACACCAAATGCATGTTTGATATTATTAATAGAATCCATAACTGTTCAATAGTATCGCTAAGTACTATATTTGAAACAATAAATTGCTCTCTAATATAAAATACAACACCCGCCTCTTCTGCTATCTCTGTGTGTTGGAATATAATTACCAATCCATGTTTCACTGATTTTTAAAACATCAATATTATTTGATTCAAGACATAATTGTACCCTACCTAATTTAGGCAGCTAAGATCTTACATTTAAATGTGCAAATTTAATAATGTTGTTGTCAGACATGTATGGACATAGATATATACATATTACAACTTATATAATATACTAAAGAATTCAGTAAAAATTATTAATAATAATAACAAAAGAACATACTGATATGCAATTTAAATTCTTTTTACCCCTTTTTTAATTATTTTAACAAATGTGATTTACAATTGCGATCTTTCAATTAAAAACGTATTATAATCGCTTAGAGTATGAATTTTATAAATTTTGTATTTAAGTTTAACACAAATGTTACTATTATTGGTAAATACATCTTTAAAATTAAATTTACGAGATAAATCCTCTAACATCGCAACATGTTGTTTCGTCAAACTATAATTTTAGTGCCTTTGAACTTACGTTTTGCGGAAAATACTTGATTTTCAACAGCTCTTCTAAAAAATCGTATCAATATTGGACGATGACCTTCTACTTTTACTGATAGGCGATGACAATAGTCTATATCTTGCGAGCTGATTTCCAGACTCAGTTTTTCATTGCATACTTTCATTATCATTGTTTCTGTGTTTTTCATTTTTTTTTTGGGATTTTTTAAAGAAATGTGCAACATCATTCACAACTGAGAAACACGTCTACTCAGCACGCTTGTTCACGATATCATTTGATATATTATGATATATTAATAATAATAATATTAGCATACACAATACCAAAACTAACTGCAAGCCCACTCGGAAACTCAGTAGAAAAGATTAGGGATCAAGGAATACATTCTAGTAAGCGAGCCGCGTACTAATCAAAAAAAGGATTGATTGACAAGTTGGAAAAAAAAGTGATTGATAAGAAACAGTCTACATCTCAAATCTTACGCTTATTCAGTTTTTATTTTTAGTTATAGTGTCAAATTATTTATAGTCGTATTATTTTTTTTTAATTAAAGAGTTTGAATTCAAAATGTAGTGTGAGCTCGGTTGCAGTACTTTAGGAAACAATAAACAGATAATTGAAGTACAAATACATTCTACAAGTTTCAATAAAATACAAACAGATCTTGCCAGAAGCTGACAAAAAAAATAATGAATACATAACCAACAATATCATAAAAAAATTTACACACATAAAATCACAATATTTGAAAGACCAAAGTCACTCAAGGCAGCTTTACTTTAATTAGTACATTATAAATATATGAAATACATCAGCATACACATAAATCAATAAGAACAAGGAGAGTCAAGTGAGACAAACACATAAAACCACATCACGACACAAACATCAAAATAAAACAACTGTACACAAATAAGAACTGAATGGCATTGTGTTTGTCAAATTTTACTGCAACTAAATGACGGGCAATTATTTGCAAATAACAACTTACTAGCTGCAGCAATGTCGCAAGCACTGAGAGGCAGACACTCCTTTTATTATTAGTACTTTTAAGTCGTTCTGGCTAAACACAAAGTATGTGAACTCTCCTATACATGATCATCTAAATATGTACAACTCAAATCCCTGGGTCTCTCACGAAGTCGAGAAAACACAGGGCACATCACGTGATGCAAGAAGCTAGGTTAATAATAATGAGATGTTGGAGAATTGGTAGCCCTATCAGTAAGAAAGGGAAGCTCACCGCCTAGTCAGAATTGCTCGATGGTCAAAATCCCTACGCAACCTACTTGACAAAGACTCAAGAATGGACGATGTCAAGTCAACTACTGTTCAGAAACCTGAAAATACTCTAATTACCTGATGCCCTACTATTTAATTAACCAGTCGATCAACTAAATCTCAAACAATAATCCATTACCCATAGAACAGTTGGTTGGTCAACGATATTGTCAGCTAAACTCTGGTTCAACTGATCTCTTTCTAGCTAGCCTAACGCCCTAGTACGGACACGAGCATTTTTCCAGTTAATTCTGGGTAAGAATATCCGAAGGAGTCCATTTGAACCGAAGAACGGTCTGAACCCCTATTCGCGCTTACGACATTTCTAGTCAGTTTGCTCATATTGGGTTCCTGAAACGCTAAATAACTGTGCACACTTGTGCGTAAGCACAGCTCAAAATACCCTACTTGTTCGGAGCTAAGCGACAATCTATTTAAATTAGCTACGAACGTTTTGCATTTCCTCCCTAACAACAGCCAGAATTCTCAGCACGGTAAAGTTTATCGCCCGCAACTCAAAGGTATAACCTCTCGATTAAAACGGTGTAACTAGTTAAGCATCATTTGCGTAAGAGTTCAACTGACGTAGTTAATTAAGATAACAATGCCATGAGTTAAAATAATATCCACCAATATAATATTACAAAGGGCATCGGTGGCTCCGTCTTGATAAGCAGCACTTAGTCCTAGAACATCTACGGCATTAATTTGAGTGGCTCCCTCTCACAGCCGAAGATCGCATCTACGAAGCTTTCACTGAAAAACAAGGCATTATCTGGTCTAATGGCGCTCGCTTCTCCGTTTCTCGCCGGGTATGACCTTAAAGTGATTTCTAAGATAAGCACCAGTGGTGCGATTCTTGAGTTAGATCCGTATACAAAACTGTTCGACGATCGAATAGTTTTGAACGAAAACCATGAAAGTGTATTCTTGACTAGGCGGATTCACTTCCGCATACGGAAATTTGGTCGTCTACTATTTACTGTTCGACCGGCTTGGTCGCATGGTAAATCCGTACAAGTTTGGGTCATTTCAGGTAAATTCGTGCATTTTGATGACAAAATGACAAGTGCCATTTGGGTAAAACCCAAATATTTGAATTTGAAATTTTGCACCTCGTTTCTTTTTCATTAAAATTTAAAGTTTTTTATTAAATTATTAATTATACTAGTCTAAAAAAGCAAAACCAAAAATTTGAGATTGATGAAAATTCGAATCAAGTTTATTAGAAGCATGCCATAATTGTTATTTCACTTCTTTAACGTTGTTTATCATAGTATTATTTTACATTTTATTTTTTTATATTTTTCATGAAAAAAGTCATTTGTTACTATCTGGTAGACAAGCTGCTACCAATTTACCGCCCAGAAAAATTGTATTAAACATTCATCTGGAACAAAAACATTAATACTTGAATTTAAGATTTGATTGATAGTAGGTACTATTTATTGACAAGAAATTTGCAAAGAAAAAACATTGAATATTAACTTTAAACTTTTGACAAATAACTCTTGTCCACACACTTTCGTTACGACCGTATTGAGTTTTGTGCATTAAATTTTGAAAGTGTGAACTAATCTTCAACTAATACTTTAAAAAAAAAACCGGCCGGATTGATCGCATGGTAAATCCGTACAAGTTTGGGTCATTTCAGGTAAATTCGTGCATTTTGATGACAAGTGCCATTTAGGTAAAACCCAAATATTTGCAGTTGAAATTTTGAAACGAGGTGCAAGCACGTGCGAATAAATTTGTTTATAAAGAAAAATATTTCTTGTATTATAAAACTATGGGTGGAATTGCTCAACAAATCAATTTGTTAGTGTTGGAGGAGCTGGAAAATGCTGAATTTGATGTGGAAGAAGGACATCGTCAATTCCATGAGCCACTATTTAGAATAAATCCAGAACTACATCGGGGAAGAAGAATACAACAACAACTAATTAGGAATTATTTCCGCGGTTAATCTCCTTTTCTGCATATGGCTTGTGGATCGGGTAGAGGTGGTTTTTAGAGGGTAAGAATCCCACACTACCGGCCAATAACATAGGCCGGTGTCTTTTTGAAGATTTTCCACCCCTCTAACAAAAAAAAAAAAAATATTGGTTTAAGTCAGTAAATAAAACAATGTTTAAATTCTATTCAGTTTCTTTTGTAAAGTATTTTAACAGACTGCGTAAACTAGAACTAATTTCGCTCGCGCAATTGCTGTTTTGTCCATTTATACTTTTTCTTACAATAACACGCGGCTTCTGTTTAAAAATGAAGACACAATTCCAAATGATCACAAAATACTGTTAGTGCATTTAGGATTATTTGGGGTTGGTATGTTGGTAGCACTGAATTTTCTACAACGCTGCCAAGTTTCGATCGACACAAAAAATCCGCTTCGATTACCGGTTTCGAAGGTTGCTCGAGAATAGCATTTTGCGATCCGTCCGGAACTTACCGTTCGAATCAATCCGTCCGAACAAACTTTCGAACGAACTCAAGAATCGCACCCCAGTTATTGAGATATCTGGATTATTGGTTGTTGTGTGCATTTTCCTATACTAAGCAAAACAAGGATGAGGGAAAGGAAAGGGGGAAATGGAAAGCCGACTTCCTCCGCCTTTCCACGACCGGACATAAAAGGAGGAATTAATCGAAAAGCACAAGAAGGGGACAAATTGGTAGCATACGAATAATACCTGAGAGGAAATTTACTGATATTGTTGCACAATACAGAGATAGGGTTATTCAGTGTCTTTCAGAAATTAATCTATACATAACTAGGGTGAAGAAATTAGCTTGAGCGTGATATAGAACTTGCTTCATAAGATTTAAAGACACTGAGGATTTTATATTCAGACATTCTTTTATACTGGATTTACTGGCAAGATATAGTTTCTTTAATTTTAAGATGGCATTTATAGGACAACCTAAATTGTCGAGAACACAATCTCAAAAAACTCACACGTGGATTTACTTACATTTTCTCTAACCAACTTCAGATACACAACAATAACGGACGTCGCGAATAATAATAAAATAACACCAATAACATTCCACGAAATTAATATGTTTTTCTCTGAAGCCCCATAATTGAACAATAAACAACCCCAATACTGCGGTCTTGCTTCACGCTCCTTCAAATTTGGCGGTCGTACTTCTTTGGGTTGAAATATTTGAGTACCGGTTGTGGCAGCCATTATTAAAGCCCGTTTCCCGCGCCCTCATATACTTAAAGCCCTAGATGAGTACGATATTTGCAGATACCATGCCGTTGTAACCACAACACAGTTCGGCTTTTTTCGCGAACGCAACCGACATTGAATATATTATGACACAACCCGACTTACACAGAATACATAAATAACAATTTCTCTAAACAAATAAACTGTACAATTAGCGTACTTACAATTAATAATGGACGACTCTTCAAAACATAATTTCTCGGTAGGCACGTCTATCTTTCCCACGTTTCATCACTCAACCAGCCGTCCCGCTACTTTCTCCTTCTCCTACTCGTTTTTCAGAATTGCCAATGTAACCAAAGCAGTCAACAAAACCCCTAGCTTTTACGGAACTAACATTTTATAATTTAAATACTTGTGCAACATTGACATAAATGAAACTTGTAACAATAATCGACTCATTGACAACAACGTAGGTCAGCTACATTTTGTAAACCAAAGATTTAGGTTTACAAAAGAGAAAAACAAATCTATGTTATTTATCTATAGGAAAAATTAGGTGGCGCCATCTACAAATTAATGTTTTATTTAGCGCGCCAAAATTATTTCAATTTAAATTTAAAATGAGGTTTTTCAGGCTTGTTATATATTTACAAAGTTTGTTTGGTTATTATGACTTATGAACATATTAATTAATAATTATAATTTACGGTTTATGTTTATAATATTCATATGATTAGTATATTACAAAAATACCTTGACTGACACCGACATTAAAAATAACAACAATTGCACATTATGGTATCCAAATAATTTGATTGTTTTTCAAGCATACACGTCTACGCAATTAGTTTATACTTTTGAAAAAAAATTTTTCTATTTTTTAGGGTTGGTTTTTTTTTGTCAAAATATTTTTTAATTTTCAAGTGGATTTGATTTCAGATATCATTTGTTACAATATGGGTAAACCTGCTTAACGCGCTGCTAATAACAGACAGCGCTGTTTGAATAAGACAAACCAAAAAAAAACAGAAAAACACATATCTCAAGACAGAAAATTTACTTCCAGAGCCATTTCAACAAAGACGTGTCAATACCGCAAAAATAAGCTTTTAAAAATGGGAGACTACATGAAAAATGTATTGAGAAAGAAAAATAACGAAAAAACGTTGAAGAACGTATTTTAAGTAGTCTCGAACCGTTATTAAAGATTCTTAATAAACGTTTCAGTCAAAATTGGGGTAGAGGGCAGGTCATTTTATTTGCAAAAGATGTAGTGGAAATAGCTGAACAGTTACAATAATTGACACCACATCAAGCCGGCTTAGTCTTGGTAGTAGAGAATCTCAAAAACCTTTCACGTTCTAAAGAGTTTGTCGTGAATATGCAAAGACTGAATCGAGCATTAACTTGGTTAATTTCTAATAATTATCTTTATAGAGATGTTCAGGTGCATTTTAAAACTACCTTAAATATTCCTCATATAGGCCAATTAGCAGTAAATTTTATTTTTGAACAGGTAGATGCTGCTTCTGATATGCCTTGAAAACATTATGTGACTTGGATAACAACAAGGCAATATTACGCTGTTCATTTAATCAAGGTGACTTACAATTTAATTTTTCTTGGGGTAAACAACCCAGATAGCACCAAACGTCCGATGGACGTCTGTTATAGGTCCATTAGAAGTCCATTGGTCCACAGACTAAAAGTGGACGTTATATGGACATTTATACATGGACGTCCTATGTACGACTATAAAGTTTGTTTTATAGACATCCATTTACTGTCAAATATTAGTTCATTTGTTCACGGACTAAAAATAAACGTGTAGTGGACATTTACATTTTTGTACTTATAAATTATAAAGTCAATAAAACACATAACAAATGCTCTAAACAAGACGTTCTCAAAATTTTTCCAGAAATGTACATAATATTTGATGTCTTCTCTTTATTTATTAACATTTTCTACGAGTATTTTTGAATTAAATAATCCAGGAACTGTAAAACTTTTTTACACTATTTAATCCAATATTTTCGTACTGTACCTAATATATATTATTATTTATATATTATTAAAAATTGAAAAATAAGAACAAGCAAAATCTCTCGTATTTGGTGCTTATCTGTGAGAATAAAATTTATTTAAAGATAATTGTGTGACAATAATATTGTTTCACTGTTTGTTTTTGCTTTTATTTGTGTAACTAGGTGTATTGTGTATTAGTGTTTGGTGTGTAAATTGTATTGGTAAGTACGCATAATTCATTACTTTAATTATTGTATTGTTTGGTAGTAAAAGTTGTGGGTCTCATGGTCTCAACATACTTTTATAAAAAGCCATATACGACGTTATTACTTATTAGGTACAAACTTTTCTCTTTTTCGATCTTGTTTTGTAGTCACAGACTCTGTAATGAAGAGATGTCTTACATGTTTTGGAAAATATTACATTATTATTTTTATTCCTATTGTAAAAGTGTGCTTATTTAAGCTACCCTAACCCAAGAAAACCATTAAAAAAATCTATTTTTAGACCATGTTTCGTGTATTGACCCTTGAAACCCCCTAAAAGAAAATAAACATTTCCACATGTGTCATGTGTCCGCCCCTCAATGCACTTGACCATACAAGCCAAAACTCAAAAGGCATTCCAGATTTACCAGTGTTTGTGTACTGTTGTAGTACTGTTATAATTTTTAGCTAATTATTAGTGTTTTATAGCGCCAATTATACAAATCAATATCTAAAGGTACGATTGTCTTACAGAATTTCTCCATTATAGCATGAGTTAAAAGGGTTGATTTATGGTTTGATTAAAGAAAAATAATTAAAAAATTGCATTAATCACATAAATAAAATCATCTGATTATCTCGATAAATCAACTTTTACAAAAGATAATTAATCTGAAATAGAATTAGAAAATTTGAAAGAATATCTTGTCAGTACGGAGGCTATGAGTACTGCTGTAAGTATAAAATCTGACTGTTCATCTCACTTTAAGATTTTAGAGAATTATAATAATCTATTTACTTTTTTGCAGATAAAAGAGATTTCGTTATCTGGGGGGAAAGATGCATACGAATTAATATATAGGGCCACGAAAAACGAATAACAAATAAATTTGCCTCAAACTACAGTTATTTTGAACGTCAAAAAAAATTGTTTATTAAAAATAAACGAATTGCTTAAAAGTAAGAATGTTGTTCTGTGCATATATATTCTTATAAATTTTGGTTTTTTAGAAGCCGCTATTCGAGTTTTTCTTTAATGTTCCGAAAAGGAAGCTGAAGTGGCTATAGCAAAATGGCTTCGGCGCTGCGCAGAACGTACGAAGAAAGAATAGCTAAATAATAAATGAAAAAATAATAACTTTGTTAAAACATATCTTGTATTTTAAAAATTAATATAATATTATGCTAAAATTATTCAGTCTACTAGTTATTCAAACAAACCAAAAAAGCTTTATAAATAGACTGATCACGTACTCGTTTGTCTTTTCTGAAAATTTAAAGTTTTCTTCTCCAATTATTGTTAGTCTTCCGGTTTTAAATAAAATGTTAAATGTTGTCTCTTTATTATTGTTACAAAGTGCTGTAACATGGTAGGAGGTGCGTTAATTATTTGTTAAATTTTTTTTGTAATTGATGAATTTGGTTTTGGAACTAAATGAAGAATAAACATCATTTTCAAAAACGACGATAATGAACGCCTTAATTATCAAACGCGATATGGACGTCCGGTAACCGACGCTATATGACGAGTAGCGTACGCCAAATGAACGTCCGGTAGTGGACGCTCTATAAACGTCCGGTAACGGGCGCTCTATAAACGTCCCATCCATAAAGCGCCCCCTAAAATGTACGTAATGTACATTTTACGGACGCCCAATGTTGTGACAAAAGGACATTAAATGTTTACTATTAAACGTCCACTGGACGTTCATACGACGGAAACAGATGTACAATGGACATCCAACCGTACTTGAAGGGACGTCCACTGTACGTCCATGGACTACTTGGTCCTATCTGGGAATGTATTGAGATAGCCGCTGTTGCTTGTGCAGCATTTCTGTGCAACTGAGCAAAAAGTGATATCAATTACATTGTAATCATTGGCGATAAATACAATAGTAAATTTGACGATTTACATGTTATTTTGCGACGCAATTTATTTGTATCGACAAATAAAATGTCAGAAAAAAACTTTTAACATAATCTTAATGTATTTTCGTTAACATTAAAGGTCAAGTGAGGTCAAAGGTTAAAAATTGAGTGAGGTTAAAGGTCACTATTGATCACAGCTTTAAACACCCAAATTCAGTCGTTTACGCCCATATTGCAACAATCGACAATAGTAAAAATACATAGTCCAACATTTATACAAAACGACTCTCTTCAACCAATAGTACATACTAGTAATATTCTCTTCAAACACAAGTTATTCTGTTTTTCCAAAGAACCATTTTAGTAACAGCAATCCATTTGCAGTTACCTTTAGCAGCAAATAAATTTTTGGGCTCTTTGTTTATCGAATCAACAAGTATGCTGCAAAACATAATCGTTAGTCTACCTAATTTAAAAAATGTTGTTAATATAAATAAGTCTTTAACTGATGATACAATGAGATTGGCTGCAATAACAAACAAAAATTGTGTGTGTCAGCTCCGTCGCACGACTGGAGTTTACTCCTTAAGTTCGATAGTCTAACCAGACGTAAAAAAAGTTTATTTAACTTAAAAAAGATTGATACTGTATGAAAGGGTAAATTAACAAATTAATAAAAATAATATACATATATAAATTGTAACCTAGAAGTTACACAAGGGGAAAAGGAGAGAAGGGAATAAAGGGAATAGGAATACTCGAGGACAGGCTAATCTCGGCTAGCTTTACCTAGTTCTAAATTACCCGGTAGTTCAGCCGTAGAGGCGTGAATCTAGGAACACAGGTAGTGGATATGGCGCCACTCAACCTAAACGCAGACAATAGCCGAAATTAGCCTCCCTTTAGCCTTTTAGGGGTCAAGACCTGCAGGCTAAACAAAAGCTCCAGTAAAATAATATTAATATATTGAATAAATAAAAGAAAATACAACAAATAAAAAAACTAACTGATATCAATAAGTGATATTGGCATCAAAATGAAATAAAATAAAAAAAAAGGTAAATCCAGAAAGTTCAAATAATTAATTAGTTCTAAATAATTCGAATATAATTTTATCACAATTTTAACACAACTTGACAGGACTCGGTGCAGTCTGAGTTAGACAAGACAATTCCCTTGAAGTTAACTCAAGCACCCCTTACAGATTGTCCTGATTACCACAAACAATAAAGGCAATAATTTGATGAAACAAAATATAATAAAAGGAAGGTTTTCTTCACTTTAACGGTGTCGTTCAAAGGCTTACTAACATTCACACATTCATTCTACCTTTTATAGACCTTGAACTAACCTTATCTGCTGTTTCCGTTGGAGATGGTTGTTTTGCAGTAGTTTATTCCTCGGAAGCTCGATGGTAAATAGCAGGATAACAGGAGGAAAAGATCGAGTGCCGCAATTGAGTCGTCTCTTGACTTGACCCTAGACTTGCCCTAGACTTGTCCTCGACTTGCCCCTAGACTTGTCCCTAGACTTGTCCGTAGACTCGTCCCTAGACTCGTCCGTAGACTTGTCCTACATGACCCGCGAAGTAAAACCGTTAGTGGTGGAATTAATGAGACTGTTTAACTTACCCCTTCTAACGTCACGTAATCGCGAAAATGGTAAAGTCGTTATCAAAACGTGGCTACAAAGCCGTACCAATTTTCTTGTCAAAAAAGTCGTGATCACACGTAATACCCACTACCGGGTTTATTTGACTCACTACTTTGGCGTAGAAGGGTACACTAACACTACGTACGGTGGCGGACTTAAAGTGAAAACATGGACGCTATCACCACTCCTATATATAGAGTCGGTATCTTTCCCGCTTAAAATCTGGTAAATTCTGCTTTACTATCGGATTATTCTTTTCCTATCCGTTAAAAACTACCTGGGTTTTTTTTTCCTGGTTAATAAAAAAAGTTAGCTTGCTTTACTTTATATACAGAGTGTTCAGAAAAGACAGTTACTCAAATGACATAAATTGTCTTAAAGGCGTCGGGTCTTCGCAGTTCTAGACTAAATCGATGACAGCAAATTCGATAGTGCACAAACTAGCGTCATGCAATGAGTGGTTTACCGCAAAATGGCAAGAAGGCGCTTATTTATCGCAATTTTTGGCGTGTGCCGCAATTCAACCGTTACAAAATATATATTTATTTATTTTATATACATTTATTATAACTAATCGATGAAATATTTTACATTAAACTTTTTACAATAGTCAATTTCAGATGTGCATAAATATATCATTAGGAATATGTTGATAAATTATGTAATTATTGTTATCAGACTATTATCATTTTTTCAAATATTAGCTAAATCAGCATTGTCTGCATTATTACAGTGACAAGTGGTTTATGGTAACTAAAATAAGACACATGGACGTTCGTAGATACGTGGTTCACGAATCTTGAAAATACCGCATCAATGTGATTACCGTTAGGCAAAGCACATCTCGCAGCACATATGTCTTCCAATGAAGAATGTGTTTGAATGTACATATTCATTTCAACCAAATTAAAAAGTTGCGCGACATAGGATGCGCACCAAAAACGTAACGACGTCATTCACGATAAATTTTACTCCTCACATTTTTCTCATACCGAGCCTCTTATATATGCAAATCGATTCTTAAGGAGTAAACTTCAAAAAAACTGCACCTTCTTTGAATTCAGAACGTGAACGCCGTATGGAGGAATTATGTTGGTATTTTCTTTTTACAAATGGCAATAATGGCTTTAGAGAGAAAAGGGAACATGCTTGTACCCTTCTAGACTACTTTCAAAACCGGGTAATGAGTGTTGATACCTAAGAGGTTCAACAGAAATGAGTATTTATTTTATGCTTTATCTATTGTTCAATATTATTGTGCAAAATCAAGCGTATCTGTGTCATCTAGTATGCGACAAAGTTATAGAGAGCAAACGCCACATGGACTTGTGGATAATATGCATCTCACTATGAGAAATATTCTTAGATTGGTGGAATGGTTAGAACTTTAGAGCCATCCACATTGATTCAACATTTTACTGTAACGATTTAAATTGATCAGACATGACAGAAGCTTTATTAATCGCCGATAGACAAGACCTTAATCATGTCAATTGCTGGTCATTCCTGGAACGCTTAAATCTAGTGCAAAAACAGTACGTGTTAACGCTCTTATGCGATTTTTAAAAAAACATAAACATTGTTTAAGTGGTCTTATTGAAGATTTTTGGTATCGACTAAATTTTCAAAACCGCGGTGGTTTACATCTGCATGTGTTAGCTACCGCACTTACGCTGCTTGTAAAACCAACGTGGAGCATAGTAAGCGTTGTTGTGCACCAACAGTAGATATATTATTAAGCCTATCTCTGTGGAAGTTGAGTCGTTAACCTGAGTCGCCGCTTGTCACATTTTTGGCAAAACACCCATAGTATTTTTTTAATTCCTATTGAAAAAAACATACAATGTCATACACAAAAATTACAGGTCAAGAACTGGAGAAAGAAAAACGTAAGTGGCGTTACATCAATTGGTTGATCATTCTAACCTTTGCAGTACTATTTAATGCTTTTGTTCGTTCTAAGCTCAAATATGCAAGAGTGGTATGGCATCCATGTGCACAAACTAATATTGAGTTATTGAAAAAAATGCAACGCCGTTATCTCAAGTTTCATTCATTTAAGACCGACAGTGTTTATCCGGATAGAGGTTGTTCGCAACAAGATCTTTTGGATAAATTTGC
The DNA here is from genome assembly GCA_947359425.1 of Lagria hirta. NCBI lineage: Eukaryota > Metazoa > Arthropoda > Insecta > Coleoptera > Tenebrionidae > Lagria > Lagria hirta. Next base: position 7,021,334 of record OX375801.1, on the reverse strand, counting down.
GTATGAAAGCTTGAAAACGAGACGAACTTCAGCTTCTTTAACTTAACATAAAAGATTTATTTTTGTACAGAACTATTATAGTTGCACTTAAAACTTCTTTTTTGAATTAACATAATACAGATGTATTTATTTCTAAAAAGCAGTAAAAAAACAAAAAGTAGTGAAAGTCAAAAATCGAATATCAAACTTTTGGGTTTTGTACTTAATATTAACAGTGTATGCTTATGAGCAGTTGTGTGGGTATCTTGACTTTGACCTTAATAGCCAAAGAATTAAAGCATAATAGAATTTATAAGAATCTTTTTTACCCCCCAGGACCAAATAAACAACAACGACACAGTATAATTCTTAGAAGTAACGTTGGATTCAACACTTAAATGGGAAGCACACGCTTCCAAAGTATTAAATAAGTTGTGCAAATCTGTTTATTTATCAAAAATTTTATCTGGAGAGGTGTCCCAGAAAGTATTTTTGTCAGCATATTATCCTCTTTTTCAAAGTATTATCTCTTACCGAAGTCATAGCGCCCACGCCACAAGAATATTTACTATACAACGTCGTGTTGTCATAGTTGTTGCTAATCTTTAATATCAAGAAGACGTCAGATCAAAATTTGAAAAACCAAAAATTTTACTAAGATAAATAAAACTCGAAACATTAATAATTATTATAGGCCTATTTTATAAATAAGTAGCAAAAGACATAACTCCGTTACCTCAAAAGCTCTTTACCCAACAAGTTAAAACAATGCTACTACAAAATGCATTCTATAGTTTAGATGAGTATATGTATGTTATGTGAAGTCTTTATTTTTTTTTAACTAAAATAAAAGCTGACCTAGCTGGCCCTTTCTAACAAATTTTAATTTTTAAAAAAAATTTTTGTGTTTGAATGGAGAATGGAGATGAAAAAGTAGCTATTAAATCAATTACACAGTTTTTTTTAATGACTTCTAGCAATTTTTTTCAAATTTGATAACCCCCTTGAGCGTACGAGGTACCGCTAGCCGAGTTTGAGAAAGAGATGGAATGTGTAAAAATCGTGATAAATGACGTAAAAACTTACTATCGATAGATTCTAGGTCACTAAGGATTTTTTCAACAAATGTCGTAACCTGTCAATTTAATTTAATTTTAGCGAAAATCTACCAAAATACAGCTAAAATCTATAAAATATCTATGAAATAAATATGGGGGTTTTATTTATAACGATTTCCCATCAAGAGATTTAATGTAATTTCATCAAGAAAGAAGATTTTTACAATTTGTACCCCCTCAGCCCCAAACTGTCAACGGAGAGGAAGTGAGAATATAATGGGAGAACAATTCAATGAATATTTAAATGAAAACATTCTTTAAAAACTATTTTGAAGCGACCGATAAAAGATTGATAAACTTTTTTAAAAGATTTTAAGGCATTTTGTAGAGAAGTGCCCCAAAATGTCATCGGAGTAATGCGAGAATATAATGTGGAAATTACAATAAATATCGACCTTTTAAAGATTATTTTGGAATGGTTGATAAAGGTTTGTATAGATTTTGATTAGATTTTTAATAGATTTCATGACATTTTCAGAGAAAAATTAGTGCCCCAAACTATCAATAGAGTAAAGTGAAAATATAATAGAAATTACAACTCAAAACATTAAAATATTGGCTAAATAAACAAGGGGTACTCATTCGAGAAGGCTTTTAAGCCCTACATTGAGCAAAAAGTCATTTGAAGAGAAGATTATAGCTCCAAACTGTCAACAGAGTGAAGTGAGAATATAATGAAAATTTCAATGAATATTTAAATGAAAAACGACGCTGAAAAACTATTTTAAAGTGTCCCATAAAAATTTGCATAGGTTTTGTTTAGTTTTTAAAAGATTTCATGTCATTTGTAGAGAAAAATTAGTGCCCCAAACTGTCACAGAGTAAAGTGAGAAAATAATGAAAAATCTACGTAAATTCAGCTCAAAACAATTAAAATATTGGTCAAATAAACAAGTGGCACGTACCAAAAAGTTAGAAGCAAAGATCGAAAAGTCGAAAAGGGTTTTTTTTTGGTTTCGGTCAAAATATTAAAAAGCTCACAAAAAAATTGTTAAATTGACAGTTTTAGGTTATTATAAATTTCTTATGGTTGAAAGAAAAGATTTTGGGTTAATAGTTCTTCTAAAATTGAGCCCCAAATTAATTGAAATGCTTTCTTATATTGGAAAAGAGAGAAGAAATAATAGAAAGAAAAGTCTTGGGTATGTCTGTTGACTTTTTTTTATTAAATACTAAAATCATATATTGATAGAGCTTGCCCCCCGAAATGTCAAAGGGGTGAAGCGATTATAATAGAAATTACAATAAATATTTAAATGAATCGACGTTCAAAGAGTATTTTGGGGCGAAAAAAAAAGCTTTGGGTTAATAGGTCTTCCAAAATTGAGCCCCAAATTAATTGAAATGCTTTTTATATTGGAAAAGATAGAAGAAATATAAGAAAACATAACCTCAAAAGTTAGAAGTAAAGATTAAAAAGTCTAGAAGGTTATTATGGCTGAAAGAAAAGCTTTGAGTTAATAGGTCTTCTAACATTGAGCCCCAAATTAATTAAAATGCTTTTTTATATTGGAAAAGAGAAAAGAAATAATAGAAAGAAGAGCTCACGGGTATGTTTTTTGACTTTTTTTTATTAAATACTAAAATCTCATATTGATAGAGCATGCCCCCCGAAATGTCAAACGGGTGAAGCGAATATAATAGAAATTACAATAAATATTTAATTGAAACGACGTTTAAAGAGTATTTTGGAGCAAAAAAAAAAACTTTGGGTTAATAGGTCTTCCAAAATTGAGCCCCAAATTAATTGAAATGCTTTTTTATATTGGAAAAGATAGAAGAAATAATCGAAAGAAAAGCTCTGGGTATGTTTTTTGACTTTTTTTTATTAAATACTAAAATCTTTTTTTGATAGAGCATGCCTGAAAGTGGTATTTGAAAAGGAAATAATGAGAGACAATTTTAAATTTACCGCTCTAATATTTTTGAAATCGTTGTTGTTAGCAACAAAAAAAAAATTATAATAAAATAATTATTTTTAGAATTTTCAAGTATTCACATATTTTACAAAAATAAGTGTAAAAGTGTTGTTTTTTTTGTAAAATTTAAATGAAAAGATTAAAATAAAGTAAGTTTAATAATTATTTAATCTCATTGTCTATAATTGTTTTTTTTAGAAAAGGTTTGATGAAAATTTTTGAGGAGACATCTAATTTTTTTGGCCTGTTTTACATTTTTTCCTTTATTATAATATGGGAATATAATACGAATGGCTAGAAGAACCTTTTTGATTATATTATATAAGATATAAAACTGTGGTTGTAGGAAAATTTATAATTGTTTATATGAAAAGTGAGGTTAAGTTGTGTTTGAGACCCATTGATGAAAGAAGATTGATATAAATGAATTAAAAAAAAATGGAAATGAAAAATTATATTCGAAAAATATCTATACAGATATATATTTTTCTCTCAATCGTACGTACTTATTTTTATATTTTTAAAAAAACAATTAAATATTAAAAAAAAAATACGATGTCAATTGTCAATTATTATTGTTGACATATTCAATTAAAAAATACAAAGTGATCACTTAATATTAATGATTTATATTTTATAACTAACATGAAATATGAAACGTTTTTTTGTCAATTGTAATGTACAAATTTCTATAGAGTGGTTGTTTTTTTGAATTTGATATAGAATATATAACTAGAATATAAATAATTTTTATAGATTTTTTTTTAGATTATGTATAATTGTAATCGATTGGTTACATATTTTGGAAAAATTAAATAGAAAATAGGAAAAAATTAATATAAAAATAGGGAAAAATTAAGAAAATTAGAAAAAGAAAACAAATAGAAAAAAAGAAAGAATAAAGTATATAATTAATAAAATGTTATACGAACTTTTTTAATAAAAATAAAATATGGTTGTTTTATGGTTGCCTAAGACAACCTTATATATATAAGAAAGTGAGGTGAGTAAAAGAAGGAATAAATAAAAAAATATAATAATAGAAACAAAAAAATATATATAAAATAACAATTTTAATTTTGGAAAAAAATAATAAAAGACTTGCTTTAGAAGAGAATAAGAAAAAATTTATATAAAATATTATAATATATTATAGTTTTTATTCTAATTTTAATAACAATTATAATATAATATAATAATATTAATAATAATTATTTATTAAAGTAATAAAATTAATATGAAAATAAAAAAAAAGTACAAATGAAAGAAAGAAAAGAATTGGAAAGTAAAAAAAGAATAAAAATTAAGTAAATTAAATAAAATGTTTTGCAAAATTTTTCAATAAAAAAAAATTGTCGTTTTATTGTTGCCGAAGGCAAACCTTCTACATATAAGAGAGTATGGTAAGAACAAGAAGGAATAAAAATATATATATATATATATATATATAATGATTGAAAAAAATAATATAAAATAATGATAGATAGTAATACTATTTTTAAATATTAAAGTAATATTAATATGAAATCGTTATGTCAAAATCTGATCTCAAATGTTATAACGAGAATTTTTATAACAGAAAATGACTGTCCGCCACCTAAATAATGAGAAAACAATAAAAAATTTAAAATAATAATGAATAGTAAAAGTATTTTTAAAAATAAATAATAATAGATTTATATATGTTGCCGCAAGCAACATTCAATACGAGTGAGTGAAACAAGTACAAAATAAAATAAATAAAAATAACAATACGAGTAAGTGGAACAAGTACAAAATAAAGAAAAAAAAATTGTAAATGCTAATATGCTTGCTTTATTATAAAGAAAAGATAAGAAAGATAAAAAAAACAAGTATTATTAATTAAATCTAATTAAAATTTTTTAAATAAATAATAATAATAATATATTTCAAGATAAATATTAATGGGCTAGGTTTATATAAATGTTGTCGAAGGCAAACGTTGATATGAGAAAGTAGAAAAAGTACAAAAAGAAATAAATGAAAATATATTACAATAAAAAAATAAATAAACAATAATCTAATAAAAAAAAAAGTGCGTTTATTTTACGGTTGCCGAAGGCAACCCCTCTAGGTTCATACACGTTGCCGTAGGCAACCCTCTACTCAAAAGAGTAGGGTAAGCACCCGGAGGGTGCGAAACCATACTCTCGTTTCATAATATAATGTGATTTTACAATTAATTTTTGATTAAATAGTCAATGTCAAAACCAAAATTTTGATTATAAACTCTATGTTAAAATCGTACATGCCGGCACAAAATGAAAGGAAAGAGATAATATTAGAAAAACTTAAAAAATATATGTATTTATTTAAATTAAATTAAAAGCTATAATTATATTTTTATTTGTTATTGAGAAAAAATGCAGTCGAATTGTGTATGTACCTTGTACCAACCATAATTATCCATTTTTCAAAAGTAGGTGTCGGTCATAGTTAAACATATAATTATCTGAAAATGAATTTACCTATTGACCTATTCTTTACCTTGATAGTTTACAGACTCTTGTATCTTCAGTTGATAGTTTACCATGTTACATACAGTATCAAAAATAGTAATAATATATTTATTTTTATTTAATTTCTTAAGTAAAAATGTTTTATTACAAATATCATGTGCAGATGTGGAGTATGAGAACAAGTGAGTATATAGAAAAATAAATTGTATCGTTTGCACTCATATTTTTCATCAATGACATTTTAGTTATGATGATGATGATGATGATTATGACGAGGCATCAGGAGATTTTGAGTAAGTATTTAAAACTAACTTTGTGAGAGATTTGTTTTCATAAAATTGCAATTTTTATCTAATTTTATAATATTTCAACATCTTTAAATGCAAATTCAATTATCAAAATAGGGACCGAAATAACATATATTAACTATATTTTTGGCTTTTAATCTATATTGTATGGAATACTAAAGTAGGGATACTGTTTTTTTAATACCTATTTTGTGACAAGTGTAATATATTATATAGATATAAACATAATAAAGATTATTATGTTTGACCCTCCCTGTGTCGGAGGCACAACAATTTTGCTGCATTCAAAACTTATTACGGTCTTTGACAACTAATGATAATGACAATATTATTTATCAAATAATATAAAAAATGTTAAAAAACAAACTTTCAATTTGCAAATAGTTTGAAATCCAATTTAAGAATTAAATTACAAACAAAGATCACAAATTGTGTTTTAAACTAAATAAACTATACAAAGTCATTTTTTTAAGAATCAAAATAAATTACTATCTTCCCACGCAACTGCGATTATGATATTTAAATTTGACATTTAAAAACATTCCAACAATATCACATGAACACAATAATGCTGCTTTCTGTATTTCCGCGAGGAATAAGAATTTATTGCTTGTTTCAAATTTTTACTATTTAGTACTTGTTTGAAAAACATTTTGTTAATACTATTTTTAATTTTCTAATGAAAATTTTTTTAATTTTGATTTTGATTATAACCTAGATGTTTGTACAATTCTGTATCACTTAACTATTAATAATTTAATTGTTTCCTAATTTAAAACATAAAATTTAATTTTTACTTTTGTTTGTGACTGGCTAACACCAAAATCCGTACCAGTACTATTTGAAAACCACCCAGTAATTTTTATTAAGTTGAATAATTGATTTTTACTGCTTGCATAAAGTGGAAATACAATGGTAAGCCGGTGCGCATTTTTTTACTTTGTTTTCTATCCTTCTCTGTCAGAAACTGTTACCAACGTGGCGTCATTGTTATGCTATCGTAGTTGTGGAATGTTTGCACCAGACGCGATCAGTTTATCATTAATACCATGGTGAAAATTTCCAACATGGTTAAACCATGGATGCCATGTATAAGTCTGTTCAGATTCAAGAAATAGTAATAGTAAATAGAGTGTAAGACGTGATCAATGCGTGATTCATTCATAAAGTCTACGTGATACCCACTTCTTGGAATCCTAGCGGAACAGACATTCGAAGGCACAGGGGTGCATTATGCTATTGTTTCGTTGCTGTTTCTGTGTCCCAAAATGTCGTCTACGAAGACAGAGACTGAGGCTTATCCCAAAACTCTTTTTTTCTGCGGCCTGTCCTGTCCGAAAAATCGTCGATCATCTCCCACTTGATAGATATGAGCACGTGGAGCCTGCATGCATTTGTTTTCATGCACTTTTTCTTGATAGTGAATAGAGTTTAGAATGCCGTCACGATCAACGTGTTGTAATATTACGTGCCCGATTTCTGCTACATCTACTACGTCATGCTAGTAACATTCACTCCCACCTTTGAGTGCACAAATTGAACGCATTTAAATTTCCAGGAGTAACTCACCATAGTATTTCCACCATGTGCTCGTTTATATTTTTATGTCTTCCATATACACGATAACTAATAGTTAAAATATTATTGTTATTTGTTATCAGCTTATAACCACAACCTGATTTATCAAGGAGATTTGACAATGGATTAATTGCTAAACAAAACCATAAAGATTTTAATTAATCTTCTATGATTTAATTAATTTGACGTTTGTTTAGTAATAATGCAGTTTTTATTGATTTGTTTCTATTTGAAAAATATAATAAAGTTGGCAAAAATTGCATTATATATTTTAATAATTAAATTTAAATTAATCTTATACAACCGTAAACTTTTTATTAACCAACAATAAAGAACGGGATCATAAGCTTTTATATAATCAAAAGTGTAGATGTTACGTTTATTTCATCAAGCTCTTGCTACTGAAACATTAATTAATTGTTCTTCACAACCAAAAGAATCATTCTTGCAAGCTTTCTGCTCAATAATTATAATATTATTATTTATGCAATGGTTATAAATTAGATCTCTGATGTATAATGTAAAGGATTTTACTTTTGTATTTAACCTAATTTTTCACTTTGGAATTGTAATAATTGTAAACTTTTTAAAACTATTGATTTTAATTGCAGCATTGCAACTACAGTATAAAATATTATGTAATTCCATAAAAGACAGATTTGAATTTAAATATTTTGCAATAATGTTTGTGTTTCAAATAGAAATTAATGCAGTAAATTTCTTTTAGTGTATTTTTGCTTGGGTAGGTATGATCTATCATTAAAACTGATTAATTTATAGTTATTTACGTTATTAGTGCGGTAAGTTTTATTTTACAGTGCAAGCTTTTAATTTTAAAACACGACGCTTTGAGGAGTGCTTTAATAAAACCGCGGGTTGTAAAATAATTAACGCACAAAAAGTGTATTTAACTTTTTAGTCAAAAACTCAATTTTGTTTATTTTAAAAATTCCGAAATTTGAATTGCAACCTCAAGTCAATTAAAATTTCGGAATATTCAAGCAACTCAAGTGAGGCTCAGAGTTTGATTGATGGTTAGCTACGTATCACACCACAAAATGGCGCCTTAAAAATTGCGCTAAAAACTATAATTTGTCTTTATTTTTGAAATCTGTAGGTTTTAATGAGTGCGGTAAATTGTTCTGATGTAAACGAACTATATTTATGACTAAGAAACCTTTTTTGGCGGTCTCTAAAAGCAGATAATTTGTATGGTATTTTACAACATCAAAGGGACAGATGGAAGCTCTGTATGTAAAAGAGTCTAGTTACCATAGCAGTTAACAAGGCGTAAATATGCGTTTTACAAAAAATTGACAAAGCTATAAAAGTCATTTAAAACTGCGATAATTTCATTTTCCAGTTGAATTTTAAGATTTAGATGATATCGAAACCCGTTAATTATTGTAATTTTTTTAGCTTTAGGGATTAGACTGATAATTCTAACATCTTCAAAAATTGAAGAAACCCCATCGACACTTTCCAACAAATCCTGTGAATTATTTATTGTAATTTTACTTCTGTCAATGTTTGAATTATTTCTTTCTAAACTGTCAGACTTGTCAAATTCTAGTTTTAGTAAATTTATTAGATGCATTTTGTAAAATGTATCCATTTTTAACAATTGCCCGTTTTCAATTACATAAATTTTAAATAGAAATATTAATTTTGGGATATTTTAGCCTAAAACTATTGAAAAGTTCTACTCTGTAACCAAAAATTTTGCGCACGTTTCCAGCAAACCGCAAATACTCACAAAAAAACAAACAAATTTACGTCATATGTCAATTTTAATTTTTTTTTATCATTGTGTTGTTGATATTATGTGGAGACAATTCCATAATATAGTTTTAAAAATAAATGTTTAATTTTCAAAATTTTTCCCAATTTTTTTTCAACGTATAAAAAAAAGTTACTATTTATAAAAACAATATTTAAAAAAAAAGTAAGGTTTTTAGGTGAATTTGTTGTCTGTAAACAGATGTGTAATGTTTCAGATATAATACCGAGTATCCCGAAACTAGTGAGAATGATGAAAATGACAACCGTCCTTTAAGCCATTTTAGCCCATTTCTTAGGTATATAATAATATAAAGTAATAATATAATATAAAAATAAAGTTTGAAAACTTGATATTTTTTTTAATCAATTTTTCAATCAATAGATCTTAAAAAATTTACTGAAAATTTAAAACAAGAATTACTTTTTGACAAAAAATCAAATTTTCCTAATTCGAAAGAAAATATTACTTTTCCACCAAATGAATATGAAACGGATCATCAAGTCATAAAGATTATTACCCAAGTGAACAATACAAATAATGGTTCTGGAAATTATTATACTAGGTAAATTGTAATTAAAAATAGTTTTTATTTTGGAGTAAGTTTTGATACAGGAAGTTATGGAGGAGTCAAGACGGGAGAGTTAAAAGATGAAAACCTTCAGGTAATCAAAGGACATTACACTGAAAAATTTAAACAAAATCTTCCGGATGGCTTACCCTCAATTGATGTAATTCGCAATGTTGGCTACATTGCAGATGAGAAAGGCTATCAACCCTTTATTATTAATTACACTGTTGACAATCATCATTCTGATACGGAACCACATTATGATCTATCTTTTGATGATGACAGGCGCTTGTCAAAAGAGTACGCAGCTCATTATAAACCCAAAGAGCAATTTAGCAATGTTAAACTTCCTAATATTGCAGATGAACCTTTAGTTAAAGATCAATCAGGAAATTATAATTTTAGGTAAGCATTCTAGCACTTCAGCAAAAAAACTTTTTATAAAAAAAATAAAGTCAAAGCAAATTTATTCAAACTAGATTGGTAAACTTAAACATGTTTCGTTCTTATTGGAACGCTTCAGCAAGTTGCAACATGTTCTTATTTGAATAAATTTAAGTGACAATATGCTCTTATTTATTCAAATGTCTATTACTTGTGTAGTATGGTAATAATCTGATTAAATTATAAATGTTTTTTTTCAAGTTTTTATACAGATTACTACAAAAGAGCAGAATCTAGTGAAATTATAAATAAAAATACAGAAAATGAAACCAGAATAATTAAAGGACAATATATTAGTATAATTGGAAACAATGATGTTTTTGTTGGTCAAGTTATTGGCTATACAGCTGATCAAAATGGTTTTCAGCCGTTTTCAATTGAATCTTCTTCAAATAGTGGATTTCCAAGTGTGGTCCACAGTTCCTTGCCAGATCATTATGATTCTCAACGTCTTACTAAAGACGATTCAATACATTTTAACCCTTTGGAGGAGTATAGAGATGTTAAATTACCAACTTTAGATAATCAAAATTAAAATAAAAGTTCTGATTTATATCAATTTAGGTAAACATTTCCAGCTAAATCGGTTTCAAATTTTAATAAAATTAAACTCAAAATATTTTAGTTTTAGCTCTGATACTTACAACAGATCTGAAAGTTCCGAAATAAAAAACAAAGGAACAGATAATGAAATTTTAGTAATAAAAGGTCAATACACAGAAAAATTTAAAAATGAAATTGGCGATGAGGTGATAAGACAAGTTGGATATGTGGCTGATGAACGTGGTTACCAGCCGTTCATTATTAAATCATATATTGAAAATGAAACTCTACCAGTTTTATGGTATCCCCCGAAGAGTAGTTTACCTCCACCACCTATAGGCTATCCAAAAAGAAAAAACATTGGATCCTTGTACATAAATAACGCTCTAGGTCATTTGGGATAGGTATCAACTAACGTTAACGATATGATTTTAATTAAAATGTCAAATAAAGAAAAATGTTAATTATTTTGATTTAATTTAACAAAGAACGAGCACAGCTTTATCAAGACTTTTAAAAATGCAACTCTTTTTCTTCTTCTTTTATATAATTCGACGATTTTTGCCAAGTTAAAACATGGTTTTTAAAACATTTTAAAAGTAAGTACAAAGGCTGAAACGCAATATAACTATTATTGTTAAGATACCTAGGCTTTTTTTTAGTGCAAATATAAAGCTTTAGAACTCACAATCATGACAGTTCTAAAATCACAGGTCTTATTTTTTAAGTAATCAAAAATAAATTTTTCATAATAAATTAAAAACTATTAAGGGTGGATAAACTGTAACTGAAAAAACTCAAAATTAAAAGACTTTAATTGGCTGTTTTCAAAAATTTTAATTTTAATTATATGTATATTTAATTCAGCTTTTAATAAGTCACCGTAAATAAGTATATGCAAATAAATTTGTTATTATTTGTTATTGAGAAAAAATTCAATTAATTTGTGCATGTAATTTTCAATTTTTTGAAGGATAGGTATGAGTGTATCGAGATAAATATGAATTTACTCTACAAAATGTAACAAAGTAGATATAGAGTAGTGTAATATTAGAATAAAATTCATAAGTGTGTAAATAAGTTAAATATAAATAAACTGTACAGCTCTCAGGTTACAATTTGATGTCAGGTGTGGGGTTGAATAAATAAAAAAGACCATGGTTGAACTATACAAGCTAAAAGTGTTTGATTTGAAGAAAATCCTTGAAAATATTTACCTTGATATCTCTTGTAAAAGTTGATAGATAAAAACAGGCACTTTATACAAGATAGTGTCGACCCGGATACATAAAAGTGAATTGAGCATAATCTGTAAAAAAGAATGAAAGGTGTATCTCAAAATAAAAGTTTAAAACATTTTTTTTTTTATGTGTAGCAGCAGTTTGCCACAATGTGAAACTTTTTGTAAAAATTTATAAAGATACTGTGTGTAACGCAATGGAAATTTTGATGCAAATTTATAATAAATAAAATCGTAAACAAAATAATATTTTGGGAATTTTAAAGTAAATAAGTCATATTTAAATATACATCAATCAAAAAATAAGGGAAACACAGGTAAAAAGCAGTAAAGAAATAAATCGGACTACCAAAAAAAACTTTCTAAACCCTCATTCTGGGAATTATATACAAAGTAAAACTAAAAAAACTCCACAATCTTAAATTTTGGAAAAGGGAAAGAAATGATCATTAAAAATCTAAAATAGGGAGTCAATGTTAGTTTAGGTGGCAGTGAGAAAAGGTGTCTAAATTCAGTTGTGCAAATTAAGAACCAAGTGCAATCCAGAAGTAAAACTGTGAGTAATTGACCTCACAGAATTTGTATAACACTATTCCGTATTAATAGTTTTGAAGAGTTATCTATCAGTTCAATAATACAATAATTATTTTATTAGCCAGTTAATAATATTAATTACAATTTTGAATAGTCCAATAGACAAAAAAACCAAAGTTTCAATTATTATACTATATTAGAATAATGCAATTGAAATAAAATATATTATTTCAGTCTCATCAAAGCTATTAAATTACAAATTGAAATATTACTAATTAATTTGCAAGTAATGGTTTTATTACTATGTTATTTTGTATATTCACTAATTTTGATTTACATCTCGTATCGTCAGATGATGTCGTTTATTAAGTAATTAATAATTCAGTCATCAAAATAATTAAATCGCAGTGTAAATTATGTAATTGACGTAATTTAACAGTCTACATTATTAGTTCTCAAAGAACTAAAGTACTGACCAATCTAAAGAATGCTCTAGTTTTCTTAATTATCTCAATTGTTGTAAGTTTAACTTAATGCACATAATAATTAATAATTCAATAAATAAATATAAACTCACAGTATTGTCAAGACAATAATCATTGTAGATAAATTAATATATCAATCAGATCACCTTTGTTACTGCTAGAAAATTAATATTAACTATTAATTAATTTCAAATTAATTCAGTTCTAATTAATTCAATGAGATTACTCTTCAGTAGACTAGAATAATTGATACAAAGAATTAAAATATAAGTTATGTCAATTAAATTACTAATTAAAGTACCAATTAGTAAAACTCAGTAATTAAATTATTAACGTTAATAAACGTTTTATAAAATAATTTTAAAGCCTACAAACGAAACGACGTGTACCTTGTTCCCTTGGGCTGTTACAGCAAAACAAGTTTTCGTATTCTGTTACAGCAGAATACATACACACCTATTCATATGTAGCTAATACCCTAAAACATATACATACTTACAATTCCTTCTGTCCTCATTTTGTTGTAGCAGGTGAGGTTCCCAAACTCGAGTAGTAAGGTTTATATAACGTTATATAAGGTAACAAGGTCCCTGCGTTTGATGGTTCAATAATCAAGCAAACGTTAGAGGAGCGTCTACGTACAGCGCACTTAGCGTAGTTAGCGTTACAGCGTTAATTACAGAATTATTGCTTTACAAAGTGATCTTACAGCTACCCTTGTTACGTCCCGCTCTTACACTATTGCGGTTGACATTTTATTTGTGATTTATATGACTTGTCGTGAAGTTTGTTGGAGCAGCTGCGGTAAACAATCAGTAAATCAGTAAACTCTTAGTGTGTTTTCAAAGTTTAAGGTCTTTTAAAGACTTGTAATTCAATTAAAGAAATTTTATGTTGATAATAGAATTTAAGTTTGTTTGTGAAGTTTTAAGTCATGTTTTGATAATTTGATAGTCATGAGAATGTTGAAGTGCGTACACGTACTACACAATTGTTTAATTAGCGTTGGAGCGCTATTTATATTATGATCGCTTTACAAAGTGATTTACAGTTCTTTCTACTTTTTAGAAAAGACAGTTGACTTTCAATTATGATTTAACTGAGATTAATTTTACGAGTTCTGCAGTTTGTTGTAGCAGCTGGAAAGAGTTCTCTAAAATTGAGTTTATCAATAGAATTTTGAATTATCAATAGAAATTTGACACATAAGAGGTCCTCGGCGCAAACTTTCAAAATCCATAACTCCCATACGCGTGGCTTATCGTGTAACCAAGTTACATAAAAAATTAGCAGTATTTTTTCTATATATAATCTATTAACACAGCCATAAAAAAGCAGGTAGTAAAGATAAGACGGTTTAAGTAGGGAAAAAAGAAGGTTGATAAAAGGAGCGTGCTCAAAATTGAAGCTTCTTTTGAGACCGATTGGTACACTTTCTCTGGTCTTTTCCACATAGTCCTTTTTAATGTACTGTAGGTTACTTTAAATACCGTTATTTTCTAACGCCTTCTGGGTTCTCTTCACGAATATAATTACCCAGTGAAAGGGGTCCGCAATAGCAACTTTTTCTTAAGGGAAAAAGGAAGGATCGGGTAAGTTATTATCTTTGGCTAATGCGGCTTTAATTTTAATAAAATTTTGAAATAAGGATTTTTGCATTCCGGTAAATAAACCAGTTGTTTTACCGTAAATTACTACCAAACCTCCACCGAACCTTCACAAGTAAAATATACCATCACCACCGCTGACACCTGCAGGCCTTCATCTCCATCACCAGCACTTGGACCAATCGAATTATACCCCGTGCGTCTAATAAGATTGGTAACTTCTTTATTGTTCTGATCAAAGTTGTTTGAGAGTTGTCACTGTTGGAACAGAAAACCAAGAAAGTTTTTCACTTCTGGGTTACTATTTGGCGCGGTTTAGGTGTAATTGTTTTGTCGGAGGCTGCCGCTACAGAGTGATGTAGCAAACACTGATTTTGTTATATATTTTTTTTTAATTGCCACTACTAAAATAAATTTTTTTTATCAGTCAGTATTTTGATAGTTTAGTTTTTTTTTGCTGTTAAATATATTTTTCCTGTTATTATTCTAATTCTAATCAATTAATTTTTATTAAATTATTCATTAAATTACTTTTCTTTTTTTTAATAAGAACCAGCGGCTGGATAAGTTTTATACCTTATCTCCGCTAAAAGAAATTTTCCTTGTCATTATTTCTAGGAATGGTCATGAGTGGCGTCTAAATCTAAGCCACCTAGTTTGAACCTCTCCCTCTCTCTGGGGTTGCTGGTCTATAGCGAACTGAGCACGACAAGGCAGGCTTCTTCGTTTCTCATTATCCCAATTTTCTTTCCCTTTTCCTCTATTATCACACTCAATTTAGGAAAAACCCAAAATGGTGGTGACAGACTCTAAGTTACTTACAACATTCTAGTTTGATTATAAGATTCCAATTTGGGTAAAGTTCTGACTTAATCATTACAAGTCCCATTTAGTTACAGCATTCTAATTAAATTATAAACATCTTATGGGATTTTTATGTGCTTATGAGATTCTAATTGATCAATAGGATTTGATTTTATTATGTAGTTTTACACTAGTTGTGAAGTTGTAAAACTTTCAAGTCAGTTACTGATCAAACGTAATAAGTCATTTACGATTAGTTACGGATTGGTGAAAACAGCGAATTCAGTTTGTTTCTTTTAGTTTCAGTAACCATTGTTAAATGAGAGATTATTTATTATTGATATGAAGGCGACATCGTAGTTCCTCTTGTGACAGTAAGTGGTTGGTGACTCGACGAATGACTTCAGGTATTTATATCTAAACTTTAGCATAGAGGTTGTAGCCTTGATTGAATATATAAATCATTGTTATATTTATAAAAAAAACCGACGTCACATAATCATTGGTTTCGTTATATGTGTTTCTATAATAATTTCTCAAAATAAAAAAAAATCAAAGGTCTTAAATGTTCACTACTCAAAATCTGTAACTAACGCTATTAATAGTTATTTATGTACCAAGGGCATTATAAAGATAATAATTGCCGGAGGGTGAAAGAATCTAGCCAGAGGGCCGCTAGGCCCGAGGAATAGATTTCGCCCGATGGGCATTATTGTCTGATAATGCCAGTGGTGCATACAAACTTTTATTTTTCACGTAAAATCGTTTTTTTTTGTGAAAATTATATTTTTCCATAATTTTATGCATGAATCGCCATAGCTGCATACGTGTAGTAACAGTAACTATAGAAATGACAAAAATTTGTTTACGTCGGAAAAAGTGAAAGTTTAGTTTATAAGACGTGTGGTTTACAATAATTATTCATTTTGTCGCTATTGTTATTAAAAGCAATGGAATCATCTAATGATAATGATGATGTAGTGCAAGAAATAGCAGCAAGGGCAGAAAAAGCTGTCGCAGATCTGTTGCCGTCACAGTCAAGAGCGAACTACGAAAAGGAGTATAAGATATTTACGGAATGGTTGGTAAAATATTCAGCAAAAATAGTAAATGAAACGGTTTTGCTGGCATATTTTCAAGAACTAGTGTGTATTTATTTGGTCAGATTATTTCAGTTTCTTAAATTATTCTTTTTTGCAGTCTGAAAAATACAGTCCGAACTCATTATGAACCAAGTTTTCTCTACTAAAATCAACATTGCTAATTAATGAACACATAGATATTTCTAACCACAAACAGTTGATTTCATTTTTAAAAAAGAAGTCTCGAGGATATTGCCCAAAAAAATCAAAACTTTTGAGAAGAGATCAAGCTCTGTCATTCATAAAAGAACCTCCTAATGACATTTATCTACTTCACAAGGTAAGAAATTTAGGTTTCCAACATTTAACGTAGCTCATTAGAAAACATTGCAGGTTGTTTTGCTAATGGGAGTTTTTGGGGCCTTGAGAAGGGATAAACTAGTGAAGATAAAAATCGGTGACATTGAAGATAAAGGTTCTGTGTTAATAGTAAAAATTCCTGAAACAAAAACGGGACAAAGCAAAGGATTTAGTGTTATAGAAGAAACAGAGTTAGGTGCTTTGGACTACATAAAATTAAGGCCACCTGGATTAAAAGAACGTCGATTTTTTTTGACCTACAAAAATAGACGATGCACTTCACAAGTAGTTGGAAAAAATACAATTGGAAGCGTACCATTAGTCATTGCAAAATTTCTTAAACTGGATAATGCAAATAAATATACTGGGCACTGCTTAAGAAGGACATCTTCCACGCTTTTGGTTGAGGCAGGTGCGTCATTTGAAATGCTCAAAAGACATGGAAAATGGAAAAGCATTTCCGTGGCAGAAGGGTATATTGAGGAAAGTCTTGCCTCTAGGAACCAAATATCTTGCATGATTGCGGGTTCTGTCAAAGAAATTTCAAGAGGTGCGAAAAAAGGAACTGTGATCCAGACCGTAACTAATGATTCTGTGGACGTTATAAATAAAACATTTCAGGAGTCAAAAATGTCATTCTCTGAAAGTTTTACAAATTGTAATTTTTATTTTTCAAGTGATAATAAATAAGAGTAATTAATATTTTTTAAGTACTTATTTACTAAATTTGACATTGATGAATGGTAACAAAGTTTGATTCATATACTCAAAAATAAAAAAAAAGATTTAGGAATTGACCTTTTCAGCGGGCATTATAGGAGGGCCATTATGAATCATAATGCCCTCTCATAACGTCATGCGGTTGTTATGGATATGTTTATGTGTCTCGTATCTAAGGTATTACCGGGCCGGAATGAAGTACCAACCCGGCGCGTCTCCAGGTGGCGGATAGGAGGGGGCCTCTGGCTGATGATTGCAAATGAAGCGGAGGTTTGCAGGCGAACATACATGAGCTCGTTGTGCGAAAATCACAACTCGTAGCCCATTAAAACGCCCGCCGCGGACCAACTTCCCCTATCCCAGCTGTAGTGTCGTGGCTAAGGGATTGCACTAGAGATAACGATGCCAGAAAGGGCTTGCACCTTTCTGATATACCCATAGCTCTTGGCTGACTGTGGTCATGTCTCGCGGGCCAATAGGCAAGTGGGGGGTCTTGGCTTTGCCGCCCGGACCAAGAGGAGACAACCTTATGAAAAACCTAAATCCAAGGTGGGGTGCCAGGCCGAAGGATGCGTAGTTAGATAGAGGACTAGCTGCCACTGGACCAACCTTGGGGCACCAGGGGGAACCCCATTGTATACACCCCTTACCCCTGCATGCAGGCTCTGCAGGGGTGGACCTTAATTTCCTAGCTACTCGTGGGATCTACCATGGAAAAAGTAAAATCTTTAAAAGAAAAAATAATAAAAAAAAACATCACCTCAAACACCGGAGGGCCAAGTGGAGTTTCTTCCTCCACAATAAAACCTCAAGGTGCCGGAGGGCAAACAAGTAGAGCAAGCCAGGCTGGGCGCAAAAAACCAGCTCGGCTACCGTTTCCTCTTCCTCAACTAGGGCAACCTGGAGGAAAGGATGATCCACTAAGGCATGGACTTAGTGGGGCAGGAGTTAGGAAGTACCTGCGTCTTCTGCATCAGGGCAGTGCACCTGAGGACGCCAGAAAGCAGGTACTCCAAGAAAAAGAGGAGAGGGCAAAAAATCCACCTCTCCAACAAAAAGGTAATGGAAAGAGGGAAGCTGAACATATCACTCCCCCTCCACAGCCAAAGTCGAAGAGGTCTAAGCCAGCAGTGGTCACAACTGGGCAAGTCACTAGTTACGCCTCTGCGGCAAAGACCTTTAGAATGGCAATTTTACCAAAGGCATACCCTGAGGTAATGTTAGATGCCACCCAACTATCTTCTCTAGAGGAAGCTCTAGTAGAAGAAATGGTAGAGAGTTCGGAAAGCGGACTGCAGTATACCGGGATTCATTTCCGATCGGGATTAATGCTGGTAGACTGCAAAACAGCACAGACTGCGGAATGGCTGGCTCGAACAGCACCGCAGCTGAAAACTTGGAAGGGTCCGGAACTGGATGCGCGAAAGGGAGATGACATCCCTAAACCGCATACCATTTCAATCTTCTTTCCAAGAAGCAAAGAAATGCCGGTTGAGAAAATCCTCAAACTGGTTAAAGTTCAAAACCCGGAGCTTCCAACGCCGGGGTGGAAGGTCATAAACTCCAAACCAGAGGGACATGGCCAAGTTCTCACCATTGGGATTGACCCCAAATCATGTGAGATTATGAAGGCGGGAGGATGCGCAATCAATTATAGATTTGGGCAAATTCCCGTCTCAGGACTCAAAAAGGGGCAGCAAAAACCCAAACCGAAGGCAATGGAAGTAGAGACACCCACTACTTCCCAACGGACAGAGAAAGACCAAGAGGAAGTTGAAGGCATGCACCTCGACTTACTTGAGGTCCACGACGAGTCTTCTGGAACGTCTCAGAAGACAAGCGGAGAAGCGATAACAGGCAAGGACGAGGGGGACAGTAAACAAGACTAACTTGTTTGCTAACACCCCTCATATTTGTTTGTCACTATTCGTTCCAAACGGCAGTAGAATCGCCCAGGTAAACTTGCACCACGCGAAGAGAGCTTCCGCGGTAATTGCAAGGCTATTTTTAAAACAACAACTGGGATTAGTGTTGATTCAAGAGCCTTGGATTAACAAAACAGGACAGATCCAAGGTCTGTCATGTCCAAACTCAAAGGTAATATATGACCACAGACAGGAAACACCCCGTGTCTGTATTCTCATAAGAAATAATATTAATTACACATGTGTTTCAGAATTCATGACTCGGGACTTAACACCAATCATAATTCATTTAAATGATAAGGGCTTCAACCGAGACTTTGTAGTCGCATCCGCATACTTTGCTGGAGATGGGCCTATGACACCACCAGCGGAAGTGCAGGAGTTGATAAGATACTGTAACAAAAAACGTCTTCCTATTATTATAGGATGTGACGCCAACGCGCACAATGTAATCTGGGGAAGCACCAACACCAACAAAAGAGGTGAGTACTTATTGGATTTCATAGTTTCAACCAACCTTGAAATTTTAAATGTTGGGACTACACCAACATTTGTTACAAAATCAAGGGAGGAAGTACTAGATATAACAATTAGTAGCGCGAGTGCTAAGAACAATATTAAAAACTGGAGAGTGACAAGCGAACCGTCATTGTCAGATCACAGGATAATCGAATTTCACTTGGAGGGACTTAACCCTTCCAAGCTACTAACGCGTAATCCTAGGAAAACGGATTGGGATGTATATAAAACCAATCTGAGAAGAAATCTAGAACAGATCGACACAGGGGGGACAAACCGTCACAAATGGGATCTAGAGAAGGAAGTGACTCACATCACAGGGGCAATCATAGAGGCATACAACTCTAGCTGCCCTTTAACAAAATGCAAAACAAGCAAAGAAGCTTCCTGGTGGAACAAAAACTTGTCAAATTTAAGATCTGAAGTCCGCAAGCTTTTTAACAAAGCTAAGAAAAATAAGGACTGGCAGGGCTACACCAGCAAGGTAACTCAATACAACAAGGAGATAAGAAAGGCCAAAAAGTTACATTTTCAAACTTTTTGTGAAAACATCACTTCCACTCCGTCAGCTGCCAGAATACATAAAGTAATGGCCAAAGGGGGAACTAACCCAACAATGGCACTAAGAAAGTCTGACGGGACCTATACGGAAGAGGAAGAGGGGCGTGCCGCCCTACTCTTAGAGGTACACTTTCCAGATAGTGAACCGATTCCTACAGACGCAGAAATTGTAGCAACATCCAATCACAGCAGAAATCCTTGCAGAGAGGACTGGGACATTGCTAACAGTATATTTACTAAACAACGGCTTGAATGGGCTATTAACACCTTTGAGCCGTACAAGTCACCGGGGGTAGATGGAATACATCCAGCCTTACTACAAAAAGGACTAGGAGAAATTATGCCACACCTACTTAGAATTTCACAAAGTAGTCTAGCACGGGGACAAATACCCAACATCTGGCGAAGGGCAAAAGTAACCTTCATACCAAAAATAGGGAAAAAGGATGGGACTGATCCCAAATCTTTTCGACCTATCAGTCTCACATCGTTCCTGTTAAAGACAATGGAAAAAGTATTAGATAACTATATTAGAATAGAGACTCTGGGAAACAAGCCACTACATAACTGTCAACACGCGTACAGGGCGGGCAGATCAACAGAAACTGCCTTGTACCAGCTCACAGACAACATTCAGAGATCTCTAAATAATAAAGAAACAGCAATGTGTGCTTTTCTTGACATTTCAGGCGCGTTTGACAACGCCTCACATGCATCTGTCAAGATCGCGCTGGAGAAAAGAGGGGTTGAAAAAACTCTCGTCAGATGGATGTGGGAAATGTTGACCACAAGAACAGCTGAGATACCAACGGGTAATAAAGTCATCACCGTCAAAACTACTCGAGGTACACCTCAGGGAGGGGTAACCTCTCCTCTGATGTGGACTTTGATAGTTGATGAACTATTAAATAGATTGACAGAATCAGGAATAGACTGCATAGCTTATGCCGATGATATTGTCATAGTGGCCAGAGGCAAATTTGAAAGCACTCTATGTGAAATAATACAGAAGGGTCTCAGAATTACCGAACAGTGGTGCGAATCAGTGGGGTTGAGTATTAACTCATCAAAAACCGCGATTGTAACATTCACTCGGAAAAGAAAACTCCAGGGGATGAAACCCCTTTTCTTGAAAGGAGAGATCATCAAAGAACAGTCTGGAGTTAAATATTTAGGAATACACCTCGATAGTAAACTTCTATGGAAAAATCACGTAGAAAAAACTACCAGTAAAGCCATTAAAGCGCTTATGGTCTGCAGAAGTCTAGCAGGTAAAACATGGGGGTGCAACCCGAATATACTGCGATGGATGTATACCATGATTATTAGACCTATCATGACCTATGGGGCAATAGCCTGGCACTCTAAGGCAGAACAAGCAACCACAAGGAGAACCCTTGACAAGGTTCAAAGACTAGCATGTTTGTGTATCACAGGAGCTATGAGAACGTGCCCTACTGCGGCACTAGAGGTTATTACAGACCTGACACCTCTACATCTAGTGATAGCTAGAACAGCGAGGGAAGCTATTCTCAGACTCACAAGGGAGGGTACCGAATATGAAAAAATCAAATGTCAGAGAGCTTTGACATCTCTGACAGAGTGCATTTCATTTCCAAACCTTCCAAGTGACGAAATAGTAAGAAGACACATCTTTGAAAGAAACTTTATGGTAAGATTAAGCAACAGGGATGATTGGGGGAAAGAACCCACCACCAGTGAGTTTAAAAGAAATACTATTAAATGGTATACGGACGGCTCCGTGACAAACAAGGGCACGGGAGTAGGAGTAGTCGGTCCTAGAACCAAATACTCAGAATCAATGGGAACCTACCCAAACATCTTCCAGGCGGAAATACACGCAATCAGACGATGTGCAGAATTTAATTTAGAAAGAAACTATCAAAAATGTGAAATTGCAATTCACACTGATAGTCAAGCAGCGATAAGAGCATTAAGCTCCTATGTCACCAGTTCTAAAATGACATGGGAATGCCGAGCCAAATTGAATGAACTAGGCAAGAATAACAAAGTTTTTCTTGTTTGGATACCCGGACACTCGGGAATAGAGGGAAACGAGAAAGCTGATAAGCTAGCAAGAGAGGGCGCATTAACCCCTTTTGTAGGGCCAGAACCATTCTGCGGCTTAGGGAAACATACCTACAAGAAAAGGTTCAAAATGAAGGAAGAGAAGGACAGATCAGAACGCTGGCTAAATCTTCCTGGTTTGAGACACTCTAAGAAATTTCTTGGAAACTTCGACCATGTAAGGTCCAAAGCTTACATGAACCTCACTAAAAATAGGCTTCGCATCCTCACAGGTTTCCTTACCGGTCATTGCCGTCTAGGAAAGCACCTGATGAGACTTGGCCTAGAAGATAATGACGAATGCAGATTTTGCATGGAAGAGGAGGAAACTCCGGAACACCTAGTAACAGAATGCGTCGCCATTAGAACCCAACGTAAAGAACATCTAGGGCAGGAATACATACTGAATAGAGACATATTGTCTTTGAAGCCATCGCAGCTGCTGGAATTTATTACAGCTTTGGAACTAGATGGGGAGCTATAAACCGAGCCACTCCTCGAACAGCTCGAGAAAGGGGAGCACAATAGACCAATAGGTCGCAGTGCAGACGATACCCTATTCTAAATCAATCAATCAATCAATCTAAGGTATTAACAACAAATTATAGTCAAGTGAAAAATAGCATTAGTTATAAGTTTTGTGTAATATAACTATTTTATTTATGTAGTTTTCTATAAATGAAAAGTAGTTAGTCCTTTCGTTTCGCTTTAACTAATTAAAATTGTTTTTGAAATAGACTGGAAAACTTTTTCTAAAATAATATAAGCACTTATGATATTATTTGTGATAGTTTACATCACAAGATGCAAAAATATAATAGAACTTTGCATTAAAATTTGTTGAAGTTTGAGTTTAAACTGCTTTTATACCTACATTAATCGTAAATTAAATTTATATTTTCTGTAAGCGTTTTCCATCAGGGGCCATGTTTACTATCAAAATTTTTTTTTTAAATTAACGTATAGCAGAACTTATAGGTTAAACACTATCAAACGGTACCATCAGTTTTGTCTAAGGAAAAACCAACGCTTCATTACAACTTCGATCGATTAGAATCAAAGTCGAAATAAGTTTTGGCTCGACTTGCTGTATTGTTTCCATCAGTTTAATTTGGTAAAAATTAATATTATTTGTCTAAGAATTCCATAGTTCAAAATAAAGTTTTAGCTCAGCTTGCTGTAGCAGTCCTATCAGTTTTGGTTTAGGGAGTAATCGGTCTCTGATGTCTCCACAAGAGTTTTATGGCTTAAGCGCCTCAACACTGTTCACTGTATCAAAAATTGAGATTATTTAAATGATTTAAACAGCAGTAGCTCTTAGCTCAAGCGGCTGGGCTGCTAAGCTTGCACTGGGCAAAATACACAAAACCATATTAGGTAGCAACCTAATATTGCTTTTTAGCAACGTTTAGCAAGACTCTGCTAAAGAACAAAAGTTTTTGTCTATTTCCGGCTTGACGATTTTGTTTCATAGAGCTGCTCTTTTATGATTTTACTTTTTGCAACCGTTCTTAATTTTTTTTATTACAGGAAAGACGCAGCTGTAAGAAACTTTTTTTTAAATTTGTTTGGCGGCAAAGTTCTTAGGTTTCTTTGACCAAATAAAATAAAACTATAAAAAATAAAACTTTTACATTTCGCAGCCTATGGGTAATAATTCATGTTTCGGAATTTTGATGGAGATGACCATTATAGACAATATACATTTCAATCGTTTTCACGGCATCAAAAATAAACATATTATTTGTTTCTAAATATAATGGTCCAATAGTATAGCGGAACTAATAGTCAAGTTTAATATTGTGTTCCATTTTCAGAGAATCTTATTAAATCTCATTTGTCTAAAATGTACTTTAATCATTTTTATTTGCAAATAACACATTTTTGCTGGTTTGCATTTAATCTTTTTTAGCGGTCTTGTTGAAGTCAGGTGCTGCATGGTCTAAATATACAAATATTTTTAGCTAATTACGCAAAGCATTCAATTTACTGGTAGTAATATTGTTTTCTATAATTTTTACAAAACAAACATTACATAACGACAAGGTCATACTAAGCTTTAACTAAACAGAATAACTCTTAAAATGAAATGCGAAATAGACTTCAAGTTAGTCGTAGCTGATCTACCTTTAACAAAACCATTGTTATTTCCGGTATCAGATGTTTTATTCTATTAAAATAACATTGTATAGCACAAATTCAAACTGTTTAGATATGCAAAAAAAATATGTAACTAGTCTGCAGTTGCTCATACAATTTTTCTAAGATAGGACATATTGAAGAAAAAAGGCTTTCACGGCCCAAAGTCATTGAAATATTGACCTTTTCGGTAAAGACCGTGTCGAAAAGTTAAATGAAATTGTCGACGTTTTGCACTCCATCAGTGGAGGCGTCATCAGGACAGGGAAATAGAGATAAGAACAAGCACGGTAACTAGACGTGTGAACCACGCTGAAACTTATTCTGGCTAGACCTCGTTGCTGCTTGGGCTTATATGATAGGCTGGAAAGAGAAAACGGTGGGAGAGGCTAAAAAAAAACTGGCTGAGGGCTCGGAAGAGGAAGCTGCGGAGAAAGCGGAAGCGCTTTGTGTTGAATGCGAAGTAGTGTTTACGAAAAAGGACTTCCAAACGTTTGAGAGATAATAACCTGCATCTCTATTAAAGTTGTTTGGGTGTTTTATAATTTCGATTGCTTCTCTAATTTTTCTAGACAAATTTTGCGACCGGTGTCTAGATGATGAATTTTTTTTTAAGGAATTTTTGGCAACACAAGAATTTATCTTCCCAGCAAATGCTTACCACTAATCTTGGACTGTTAATGAATATAAAAACTCCCAATTGATGTTTGTAAGCTGTTTATTATTAGTGTCATAATCAGACTTAGTTGTTGTAATTAAATTCTGACACTGGAGCTACTTGATTGTCTGTATATACAACCGACAACAAAAGATTGGGTTTGAATTCTATCAAATTTTATCTACACGGAATCATAGGGTTGTTTAATTCCAGTAATAAGTCATCAAATTTAGTCAATAAAAAAGCAATGTTTGTATATGTTACAGGCAACATATAGAATTTAAGCATTTTGTAAAAAGCGTAGTCATTTTGCGTAATTTTACAAATTGCCTGAAATTTTCAGTTCGTTTGTATATATTTCCACTCGTTAGACACAATGCCGTCATAATCTCTTGGCAATATGTACAGTGCTTAGCCATTCTATAAACTACCTGTTTAGCTTAGGCATTTTATCGAATCACTGGTTGTCTATCATATTTTACAATTTATCTAGATAATTTATAAAATGACCAAAATAACTCGGGCAAGATGTAACATTTATTTTCAATTTTAAATATACATTTGATAAGGTTATTAAACGAATTAAAAATTACAAAAACCTTTTTTATTCATACATAAACTTATTGATTATTTATTTACACAACTCAAACTGTTATGACATTTAGATGTAGATAAAAGATTTTTCTTGCGACAAACACATTTGTTTGATTGACACTTTGTTTTACACGGGATTTTCAAAAAACTCCTTGTTCATGTCCAACAGACTGTGCAGTTGCTGTCAAACGTAAAGAAACAGAAATGTTTTGTGGCCAATTCTCTAATGTTATTATTTCTACAAATAAAGCATTCCAGAATATTTTCTCCATCATTGCCTCGCCTAAGCTCACATAAGACGTGGATCACAGTTCTGCAAATTCCGCACGCCTCTAAATTAGCGATTTTGCTGATTTTCTCATAAACTTCACAACAAATATTATTGTTAATAGGTGATAGATGTTTTTGCGTTTCTTCCACTAGTTCTCGATCGGCTATACTTGACGCTACATTGTTTTCTTCAACTAACGTAGACGCATTTAGTTCTTTAACACTTCCTTCTACAACAGATCTATTATCCCCTTCTTCAGTAGTAATGGTTTGGATAAGTTCTTGTGAGAAATTATCTCTGCTATTATCGTTGAGTAGATTATCAAATTTTTCTTCAGTAGTAATTGTTTGAATTAGTTCTTGTGGGAGATTAGATGAATTCAAACCGACTTTAGGTTTACAACCAAACATTGCTTCATATGGTGAACTGTTAATACCTGCATGCAATGCAGCACAATTTTTTATAAATTGCACATGATTTAGTAGCTCCACTCCATTTGTTTGTTTCTTTATCTTGCATCCAAGTAGTAATCATATTTGCAATATCTTAGTTTGGTCTTTCAACACTGCCCCGACTTTGGCGGTGTCAAGACTTTCCGTGTACTAATTTAAGTGTTGGCCAAAGATCTTTGAGGGTCTCTATTACCTTGTTGACGAATTTTTGTCCATTGTCTGACTGAAGCACTGTTGGTGCTCCAAGAATGGAAAAAATATCCTTCAAATGTTTGGCGACTTTTTTTTATTAAAGTGCTCCCAAAATGACCAATTTAGTTAAGTGATCCTG
Source organism: Lagria hirta (assembly GCA_947359425.1). Classification (NCBI taxonomy): domain Eukaryota; kingdom Metazoa; phylum Arthropoda; class Insecta; order Coleoptera; family Tenebrionidae; genus Lagria; species Lagria hirta. Next base: position 6,994,244 of record OX375801.1, on the reverse strand, counting down.
GTACACTAACACAAATTTAAAATTTTGATCTGCTTGTGATTGGTAATAAATCAACCTAGCAGCGCGAATTTAAGTCTTTAAAAATTATGGAATTGGTTACTATTCCTTTTTTCTCTGTTTTCTGTTTTTGTTGACAGGGTTGACACAAAGATAGAAATAAAATCACTGAATTACGAGTAATGTTTTTATACTTTTCACCAACTTGTCTTAACATTCGGTCTCTTCCACCGTGACCTGTGGCAATATGAATGTCTTTTAAAATTGCAAACACCTTATCGTCATAAACATAGTATATTATAGGGTTAATCTCGTTCTTCATTAGAACTATTAGTTTCTAAATTCCTTCAATGGATAATACATCGTAATGTTTTAAAAGCCAATAGTTTCTTGAGGAGTTTATTTTTTTATCCGTAATAAGTGTAGACTTCAGTTTTTTAATCTTGTCGATTAGCTTTTGGTACTTTTCTAATGATAATGTACGCTGATTTGTTTTTTTATTTTTTTTGATGATAAAATGTGTCTTTAAGATCAGACATGCTGACTAAATAAACCTAACCTCATCTTTAGAAAATACTCAAATCCAGATAGAACACTACACAGGCCACTACTACCAATGTTTACTAGTATTACTCTAAAATAAGAAATCTTTAAATATAATTAAGGACCGTATGTACTTTAAATAAATGTTATCTAGTTAAAGGATAAATCAATAACACAAGAATGCAAGTGCACGCGTTGCAGTTGAAAGAGACTAAACATCTGATAATTGAGTCGCCGTACGAAATAGACGTGTTTATGAGTGCTCGCGATTAATTACTAACTATTCTTGTTATTTCTACCAGAAGTTTGTGATTCACATCTTGTTTGCCTAACTACTCGATTAATAACCAGATTTTAAAATTTGGTCCATTCCAGGTGAGTACAAGTCCAATAATATCTTATTCTATTAATTTGCGGATTGTATCGCACCGGATACCTGCTTCTAATTATATTCAAGTTAATACTGAGCATATGCAATTTCTTTTCTTTTTTTTTTCTCTCCTAACAATAGATCATAAATTTTCTTTGTCTAAAATTTAGTCTTTTACATCAATAATCAAACTAAAATTAATAATTTCATACTTTAGTTAACAATAACTAAACCTTATCAAATAAAACGTGTGTTTTTCTTTTTCTTTTGCCTCTAATCGAACAGGTTTTTTGCGGATTTGTTTATCGGTTCCTATCACCTGTCCACAACTTGATCGTCATATTTTGTTAATTTCACTTATCTATATTAGGAATCATTCACCTATCTCACTATGAACAAAAAATGCTGTCATTGTTTTGAAAATATCTTGTTACCCGATACAGCTTCAAAATGTCATGGTTGCAAATTTAATATTCATCTTGAGTGCCTTGATCTGACCAAAGACGAGAAACGACTGATTCCACGAATGCAGTCTAGTAATTTAAAATTATTTTGTAATCGCTGCAATGTTGCAGTTACTGCCGCCAATGAGGTTAAACAATTAGTAAATGAACTTAAAACTAATATCGATTCACGCTTTCAGCAATTAGAAAATTTAATTCAAAACACCGTTTCTCAATCCTATACGGATAAAGAAAACACCATCAACGAATCGGTCGAACGCTCTCTTCGTGCCTCAAATATTATACTCTATAACGTTCCGGTAACTGCAGGAGTAAATGACTGCGACTTGGTAAACGATATCCTGGAGGTCATTGACTCTTCTTTAGTTGCATCTCCTGACGACGTTTTACAAATTGGCTCTTCAAATAATGGAAAACCTCGGCTTCTTAAAGTACGATTTAGAAACTTTCAGATGGCTAGACTCTGTCTCAAAAAAAAATCAGCGTTGTTGGCACATGGTCAATACTCAAAAGTAGTTATATCCGACGACAAAACTAAACAGCAGCAAAACATCTTAAGATCTCTCAGAGATGAACTGAAAACTCGCGTTGACAATGGTGAATCTAACTTGACTATCAAATACATTAACAAAACTCCCCAAATTGTCACCCAAAAAAACTAGTTCTAGGCAAGCCATTTTGTTGTTCCTTACTTTATACCAATATTGCTTCTCTCTTGGCAAAATTTAATGATTTGGTTGCCGAAATTATTTTGACTCAGCCAGCCATTATAGCACTTACTGAAACATGGCTCACCTCAGCGGTAAATGACACTACAATCCAAATCGACAACTATACAATATTCAGAAAAGACCGCGTCCACGGTAGGGGAGGTGGCGTTTGTATGTACGTCTCTAACTCTTTGATAAACCACAATTATTCTGTAACTATTTTGGACGTAGATACTGAGCCATACAACTCGCTCTGGCTATAATTCTCAAACAACCTGTTTTCATTTGTGATGTGCTGTTTATATAGACCTCCTAGCGGAACCAACTACAATTCAACAGAAAACGACAAACTACTTGTGAAAACAATCGCAGATCAATTTCAGCTGCACTCCAATTTAATTCTTGTTGGAGACTTCAATTACCCCAACATTGGCTGGAGCAAAAACCAATACATAAGCAAGAATTCTGCTGAATTGCTCTTTGTCAATATGCTGCATGAGCATGGTATTTTTCAATTGATATCTGAGCCCACCCGTTTTCGTTCTAACCAACAATCTTCTTTGTTGGACCTGGTACTATTACAAGATAGAGATCTTATTTCAAATGTTAAATTATCTGATCCTGTTGGCTCATCAGACCATATTACTATATATCTGACCATACAAGTTCTTTTATACTCCAGTCCCAACATTGAAACGTTTGTAAATAAACGACTGTGTTACTCTTCTCTTAAACAGAATCTGGAGAATATTGACTGGAATTATTTATATAAGACAACTGTGATTGAAGATCAATGGAAGTTTTTTGTTAACACTATCACTAGTCTAATAAATAAAAGCACAAGTTACTACACTTCCAAGCGTATACACAAAAAACCGTGGATAAATAAACACATGATAAACAAAATAAAACATAAGAAAAAATTGTGGAAACAATTCAAGCGTTCTGATAGCAACTTGGACTATGTCACACATCGTAACTTTTCAAATCTGTTAAAAACAGAAATTCAAGCAGCTAAATATAAATTTGAAAACAGTTTACTACAAACACCAAAAGCTTTTTACTCCTATGTTCGCAAACATATAGCGTCAAAAGTTTCTAATCCGATGATTTGCGATAGCAACAGAGTTTTGTGTTCAGATGACACTGCTGCAGCAAATGTGTTTGCCGATTTCTTTGCTTCTGTCTACCTTAATGATCCCATCACATATTTTCCCAACATCAACAACCACATGTGTAAAACAAAATTGAGTAATATTCACATTGATCAATGTGTGGTTAATAACTACCTATCCAAACTTTCCGAAACCACTGCTCCGGGTCCAGACACTATTTCTTCAAAAATTCTAAAGATATGTGCCGATTATCTTGTCGAACCAATAACAGAAATTATTAAAACTTCGTTCTCTACCGGTTCGTTACCCAATCAATGGCGCCAAGCCAGCGTTACTCCGATTTTTAAGAAAGGTGACAAACTGGACGCTAAAAACTACCGACCCATTAGCCTTACAAGCACAGTATGCAAACTGATGGAAAAATTAATAGCAAACCATTTGCTGCAACACTTTTTTGCAAACAATATTATTCCACAACAGCAACATGGTTTTTTGCCTAATCGTTCGGTGCTAACCAACCTAATTTCATCAGTAAATCAATGGACAAAAATTTTGGATCAATATGGCTCTCTTGATGTAATTTTTTTAGACTTTAGTAAAGCTTTTGACACGGTTTCGCATGACTTGTTGCTGCATAAACTTAAACTTCTCGGAGTTGAGGGCATGTGTCTTCGGTGGATTAGGTCTTTCTTGATATCTCGGACATTTTCGGTTCGTGTAGGTAGTTGTACATCCTCTTATAGACCCGTTACTAGCGGTGTTCCTCAAGGTTCTGTTTTGGGTCCAATACTATTTATCGCATATACCAGCGACTTGTTACTGTCATTACAAACTGGGTACTCTGCATATGCAGATGATTTAAAATTATTTGGATTCTCAAACATTGAGCTACAACACAAACTAAACCTCGTTGCAGAGTGGTGTAGAAAGTGGAAGCTCTCACTAAACACGCAAAAATGTACTGTTATGTATTTTGGTTTCCACAACTCGAAAACCAAGTATTTGATACATAATAATGTGCTGCCTAAAGTTGACTCTCAAAATGACCTAGGGGTTACAGTAACACCGGACCTGTCATGGTCCGAACAAACCGCTAAGGCCGCACTTTGAGCAACAAAGTCATTTCATATGTTAAAAAAAGTGTTTCCACATCCCTCTCCATCCACAGTTAAAAAATTGTACACTACCTACATACGACCGCATATCGAATTTGCAGTGCCTGTATGGCGACCTCTTTATGCAAAAGACCAAAATTTACTTGACAAGGTACAACATGCAGTAACAAGATGGTCGTCAAGTTTGGCGATAAAACCATATTGCGAACGCCTAGCCCAACTAGATATTGCAAGTCTAAAAGACAGGCAAGACAGAGCCGACTTGATTCAAATCTTCAGATTAACTCATGCGCTTTTTCCGGAACCTTGTGACAATTTTGTCACTATGGGAGACAATCAACGTTTACGAGGACACTCTTTTAAACTTGTTAAAGAGCCATTTAAAACAACGATTAGGCAACACTTTCTGACTAATAGAGCTTTCGATAAATGGAACGGCTTGTCAAACCGCGTTGTTGGCGCAACTTCGGTATATCAGTTCAAAAAACGTTTTGATGAACTGGAGTAAAAGCTTCAAGTTTACAATAACTACTTATCAAGATATTAAATAAATAAGAGCCTGCATTCAAAGCGACTAGTAACCAAATTCTTTCAATAAATTGCAAAATAGGTTTGCCTCTGCAATTTTTCAAAGTTTAATAATAATAATAATAATCTGTGGGTATTATAATATAGCCTAGGAAATATATATAATGCCTACCCAATATGCTGTCATTTTGCTAAACCGGATAAAAGATATATAAACTGGATAGGTACTTTATATATTGACTAGGTATTTTGTAAATTGCCTAAATTATATGAGTTGCCTGTAACATATATAATTATTCAGCTCGTCTCGCAACAATTTTAGTTGTTGTAATTGCCTAAGAGTTTTATCATCACGAAAAATTATTTTTTCAAAATCGTTGTTATATAAAGTTAATATATGTCATGGGTATATGATACCACTAAATATTACGGGGATAAACAAGTGATCAACATCAACATACATTAAGAAATTTTTTTAAACATCGATTACAAAATGAATTAAGCATAAAACATAACAAATCTAGTTTATTTTCTAAACATATGACGTTTATTTTTGTTGTTCTGCCTCTCTTGATTTACTTTTATTTGCTGCGACTATTATTTGGGTTGCTTTTTGGAAAATGTTTAATCTTCACACATTGGTATACTGTACAATCGGTACAAGACCACCCTAAAGCAATTGTTTTTTCTACTTGACGAGCGGTCCAAACAAGCAATAGACTGTTAGATATCACTAGAACAGTATTCAACTACGCAGTCTTCCCCTGTTTGACTGATCACGTATCTAAAGCCAATACGTGAACGTGTTGAGCAGTAAACAAATTGTTATAAAGTAATGTGGTCGCTGTAAGATAAACAAACTGGGCTGCTGTAAAGACGTAAAATGCGCCAGCCGTATATGTTTTGGATCAATGTCTCTATATTCTACTTTTCTATTAGCATGTTGGAGCATATCTGCTTCTAAAGTTTAACATCAGACAATTGTAATTGATACAACATTTTGTAAATATGCTATAAGCAAATTTATAATCATGTACAAATAACAAAAAAGATTTATTTTTATACAAAACAATAGTTGGACTTAAAACCTTTTTTTTAAATTAACATAATGCAGATGTATTTTTTTTAAAAAGCAGTAAAAAAACAAAAAGTAAGAAAAATCTAATTTCGAAAATGAAAGTTTTAGGTTTTGTACTCACTGTGAATAGTGTATGCTTATAAAAAGCTGTATAAGTTTCCTGACTTTGACTTAATAGCCAGAGAAATAATGCATAATAAAATTTACTTTTTTAAATCAATATGAATACAGCTTTTATTTTCTATATTGTGAATTAGTAAAAAAAAGGATAAATAGTAATATCTAAAGTTAGCAATTTGAGATTTTAAACATTTAAGATGTTTTAAACTCAACCCTGAAATCTAATCCAGTACTTTAAGTTTTCTCAGAGTGGATCCCGATAGCCAATACTAACTAATCAAATTTTTGTATTTCTGTGTATAGTGCGTATTATAAACTTTTACATATACGTTCAATTTTGACTGGTATCTTTTAGAGTAAATATTCTTTTTTTTCTACATATTGCAAAAAATACAACTTTTATTTATGAACAGTTTTTATATTTAAATAGGAGTTAATAATAAATACTGTATAATTGTAAGGCCTTAAAGTGCATTTAAATCCTAATCAGTTATGATTCTTTCAGTCAGCTTTAATAATAAGTTTTTTTATTCGAATAGGTGCAATACATACATATTATCGACCATGGTATAAGAGCAACAGGGCATTATAGCATAGGTAAGCATATCATGGGTTCAAGAATTCGTGATGGTTTGCTTTGACAATTTTACTATGGTTGTTTCTTGATACAATATTATCATTTTTATTTTATAAGTAAGTTTTGATAGTGGCGTTATTTACATTTACCATATTTTTCTATTGGGAGCCCAGATTAATATATTTTACAAACAACTCTTTTTTCAAATTTCTAAACTTACAGTAGTCATCAATGTATTTTAAGGAATTTTATTACAGAACTTATGTTGATTGATTATTGATTGATTATTGGTATCACACAATTTACATTTTTTTAACTGAACGAGTTTAGCTCTCGCTTAAAAATTGTTTTATGGTAGCCATTATATGTAACGCTTGCGCAATAAATTTCAAGAACACATCATATCAAGGTGATGGTTTACAAATTTATAGTTAATCATCTTCATCGCCAGTGACACAATGCCAAGTGGAGCTACGCTATTAACTAAGGTTAGTTAGAAACGCATGCGCAAATGGTCATGGCAAATAACCAAGGACCAAAACCACAAAGGCTCACAGTGATGTGGCAGTTGTTTTAAAGTCGAAGCAGCCATCTTTCCAATGTTTTTCTAATTCAAAGAATTTTATTAAATTAAAGTAATTATGTTGATTACTTATTGATTGATTATCGATTGATTATCGATTATTGATTATTGAGTATTGATTATTGATTATCGATTATTGATTATTAATTATTGGTCGATTATTGTTTGATTCTTGGTATTGTAAAATTTAAAGTTTTTTTATTTAAACACGTCGAGCTTTGCTCTCGTTTAATGAGTGAATGCTTCAAAATGGCTATTATAATTATCGAAAAAAGTGGTTTAATTTTGTAATTCTAAAGCTTAATGACACGAGAAAATTAGTGCATAATGAGAAAACTTTATTTAACATAATAAAAAAAAAATAAATATATTGCTTTTGCTTACAAAACATCATCTAAATTTACATGTTTAATTGTTTCTAACTAACTAATTTGCTTAAATATTGCTTTTGCTTACAAAACATCATCTAAATTTACATGTTTAATTGTTTCTAACTAAATTATAAAATTTGTCAAAATTTATATTAAAAAACAACAACAAAACAATTAAAAAATTGTATTTAATCTTTTTTGGAAAACCGTTTTTACTCATGTATAGAGTTTCTATTTCAGACGAAAATTTTGTGTTTTTTTCCTTATTTATTATAAGCTTTTTTTAGTATAGGCTGGAGTAAATAGATTATTGGAAACTAGTACGTATAATGCTTCTATGTTTACTTGGAAATAGTAAACACAATTTTATTTACATCGATTTTCTAATCTTACAGGGCAACCACCTTGAAATTTTACTATTCCAACATACTCATATTCTAGATCTTCGATCGATTTGTATTTTAGAGGTACAATTCTGTAACGTCTTAAAACTTCGGATGTCATAGCTTTTACGGCCAACATTGCATATTTATGCCCTATACAATCGCGGAGTCCATAGCTGAAAGGAAGATAAGACAGCTTTGGCTGCTTTTTAGACTTTTCTGGAGAAAACCTATTTGGGTCAAACTTGAGAGGATTATTCCAAAGTTTTGGATCTGTATGAATTTTACAGATAGGTATTAACATCATTGTATTTGGAGGTACTATTAAGCCATCAGCTAAAATGAACTATTAGATTTTGGTGAAAAACAAAATTATTCAGTAATACAAAGATTTACTTGATCAATTGTCTGTCTTAAAAGCATTGAAGTTGGAGGGTAAAGTCTTAGAGTTTCTTTGATTACGCATTCTAAATAAGTCATTTTTTTTAAATCGTTCAAAGTTAATTTTCGATCACTTTCTTCATAGATAGCGTTAAGCTCCTCAAATATTCTATGCTACAAAATTAAAAATTATATTTTACCAATAGTTAAAAACCATACAAACTTGATGTTCTTTATAAATTCCAAGAATAGTAAAAACCGCGCTTGACGTTACCGTCACGGTTTCGCTTGCAGCAATCATCATAGTTTGAAACTCATCCATTACTTGTTTTTCAGAAATTTTATTTTCGTTGTGAAGAGTCAAAAGGTTTTCAAGAAAGTTTTCTGATTCAAGTCTGTTGTCGTCTAAAACTGCTTTAAATTTCTCTAGTTTCCATTGTATTATCTGCAATTATTATAACCTTCTAAACGATATAAGATAAATAGTATAAATAGTTGTTTGTTATTTGTTACTTTATTATTCTGCTAAACAATATAAAAAATAATAATTTTTTCCTTTTAATGTTGTCTTCTCTCATTAGCTTAATGTAACCATCCAATTTCTATAAAATTACCTGAGGTTTTCAGCTATATCTTTAAGTTGGCTCTACTTTAAATACTGTTACTTTCAAAACTAAAAAAATCGTTTTAATAAATACAGGTTCTTTTAAGCGTGTTTTAGAGCAGCCAAAGTATCATTATACCACTTTATTAATCATAATGTTTTAACAGTGGTGATATAAGCACGACTGTTTTTTAATCTACTCATCTGATGATGAGCTGTTTTATTACACTGAAAACTTGAAAATATCTATCATTGACGATGTTTTTTTTTAATATACTAATTCTAATCATTGACAACGTGTTTAAATTTTATAAGACACTTTAATTTATTGAAACTTGTTTTCTAGCAGAAAATTTGTAACTATGTTGAGTTTTCTGAACGGCAAGTAAGGCATGTGTTACTAATCGTATATTCAAAGCTTGATTGCGATTAATGCCACACTGCCAGCGCATGAAACAAGCAACATGTTTAAATTTTTGTATAATGCATAAACGGTTATATCTCGGTATCTCATAAAAGTATAAAGAATTTTGCAAATCTTAAAAGCAACGTTGTTTTGCTTTTGTTGAAAACTTATCAGCTCAGTCTATTAGAAGAACCAGTACACCTTCATGAGTTTAAACTATATAAACGTTTTTAAAAACAAACATAGCGGGTGATTTAGTTTTAATATTTTATGCATTATGATAATAATAATAATGATAATAATAATAAAAATAATTTATTAGTGTTAAGAACTGTTGTTTTACACACGTCAGTAATTTACATTTAACAAGGTTACGTACATAAGTTTTTATGAAATAATTTAATACAAAGTGCAGGCAAAAGATAATAGAAAGAAAAGGGAAAAACTAATACAGAACAAAAATATACATAATTAAACTATGAGTTCTAGGTTCCTAAAACTGTTATTTAAATATTCGTCGATGCTGTAAAACGATTTTTGTAGTAGGTATTTTTTAATTCTTTTTAAAAAAGTCTGAAAAGAAATATTACAAAAATTGCTGGGAAGAACATTTTAAAAATTTAATGCAGAAATAATTAACTCCACATCTAGACCTGTCTAATCTGAAGATGTCTATGCATATTTCATTTCCTCTAGTCATATATGTATGAAACTGCTTTAGACTTTTATAGTTAGCTATGTGTTTCGACATAAACTCTAAACATTTAAAAATAAATAAGCAGGGAAGAGTAAGAATATTTAGTGCCCCAAAACAATGTCGACAATCATCCCGATAACCTATATTAACCACAACTCTTACAGCTCTGCGTTGTAATGTGAAAATGCGTTGAGCTTGAATTGTGTGTCCCCATAAGATAATGCCGTGAGCGGAAAAGTGCGAAATACGCTGTTCTGAGAGTTTTAAGAGATACGTGGTTTGCATTGCGCAGTAGATAGACATTTCTACATAACTTGTCTGCTAGGGCATCAATATGTTTGTGCCAAGTTAGTGAGCCATCAATGAAAACTTCAAGAAACTTGGTATGTTCAACTTTATTAGGAGTGGTAAAGTTTTTCAAGGTAAATATTATTTCTACAGTTTTGCCTTTATTTAGATGTAGCATGTTCGCACTTAGCCATTTCTCTACCTGTAAATAGTGAGAGTTGGATTTAAGTTCGAGTGATATAAGAGAGGAGTCTGCAGAGCCAAGTGTTGTATCATCAGCATAAAGTATTGTATCAGCATGTGGAACAGAATAGGGTAAATCATTAATATAAATTAAGAAGAGAAGTGGCCCAAGTATGGAACCTTGAGGAACTCCATGTGTAATTTTACGTGCTTTGGACATTACACCACAAATGTTCACTTTTTGAGTACGGTTGGTTAAGTCTAAGATTTAACTAATGTTATACTTTCCAAGTTAAAATTATAGTACTGTAACTTATTTACTAAAATTTTGTGTGAGACAGTATCGAAGGCTTTACTTAAATCTAGAAAAATCGCCTTAAAATAGGTTTTATTTTTAAAACATTTTATTATGTTGTTAACTAGCTCAATAAAAGCAAGTGTTGTGGACGAGTTCTTGCGAAAGCCGTATTTATTATAGGCTAGTAAATTGTTCGTTTCGAAGTATGGTGAAATTTGCATTAATAGTAAATTTTCAAAACTTTTTCAAAAAACCGGTAAGAGAGATATTGGACGATAATTGCTGTTATCATTTGGATCTCCTTTTTTATATATAGGTGATGATTAGAGCTTGCTTGAGGTACTCAGGGAACACATTCGCATTTATGCAATAGTTAAACAGTTTGGTAAGTGGAACAATTAATATATTTTTCAAGACCTCAACGTTCAGACCATAAACATCCTTACTCTTTGAGCTCGATAAACTATTGTAACAGTTTCTAACATCATTGAAAGATACTTCATGGAAAGAAAACACACTTTCTGTTGTTTGCATATTTGAGGACATAAAATCAATGAAATCAGAAAGACTAGGTGATATGGAATTAATTAGATCTTGAGCATTATTAACAAAAAAACTATTTAAAACATCTGGAGTTGATTGAGGAATGTTATAAGAGGCTTTGGAACGATGTTGGTTTATTATATTCCACATAGTTCTTGGATTGTTGCTATTCTCAAGTAATAATGTATCATTTGCTTTAATTTTTGCTTGTTTGATAGCTAGGTTATATTGATATCTATAATCTTTAAGAAGCTTTTTTAACTCTAAAGTTCGGTTCATATTATACGAGACTTTTATGAAATTAAATGTTTTCCTCATATCTCTAAGATATGGAGTAAACCAGTTTCCTTGGCAGACTGCAGAATTATTACTGATAATATGCTTTTCAGGAAAAGCCATGTTAAAGCAATACACTGTATTTATTTATTTATTTATTTATATATATGAAAACGCCACTCGGCAATTGTACAAAGTATTTACATATAAAAGTGTAAAGTGATATAAAGAACTAATATCCACATAAAAGAATTCAGATTCCACTTACATAAATTTAAATTAAAAAAATTAAAAAAGAAGAAATTTTAGAAAAAAAATTTAAGAAAAAGAAAAAGAAAAGGACAACTAGAAGAATATTTCAACATAGTTACTATTGTTACCAAAAATATTATTTTAGAATAGCCCGTTTAGCCTCTCTTTTTATCCTTCCCATGGTTGCACCAAAGAGATCCACATCTGCAGCAAGTTCATTCATCGTCTTTGATATTCTATATGTCGGAGTTCGTGTAGAGTAACGTGATTTAACTGATGGCACGTCAAACACCCTGTTGTTGCGGAGAGTTTTATTTGGTTTAACCAAATTGAGTCGCTTCAGTAGGTCAGGAGCATCCAAATATCCGTTAAGAATACTGGCTCCACAACAGAACGTCAGGTATTTTCTTCTATCAGCCAGATAAGAATTTCCAATATATTCATATGCCTGACGACAGTTCATGAAGACATTCTTCCTACCATTTCGATATTTAACAATCATGATTTACAAATTTTCTTTGTATTGATTCCAACTTCTTGCTCTGATAAATGTAGATCGGGTCCCAGATTACGCACCCATACTCCAAGATCGGTCTCACCAGAGTGTTAAATAATAAAACTAGTGTTTTATCATTTACGAAGTCTCTACTTGACCTCAGTATGCCACCAAGTGCACGGTTAGCTCTGGCCACTATGTTGTTCAGATGCACCTCAAATGTAAGCTTATTGTCCATAAAAATTCCCAGATCTTTAATCCTCGTCCACCTGAGGTAAAATATCATTGCCAATGGAGTATTGATGCTGATTAATCACCGAAGCCCTTCCATATTTAATTATTGCACACTTTTTCACGTTTAATTTTAGCTTGTTAAGCTCACACCATTTTGATAATTTATTGATGTCCTCTTGCAAAGCATTTATGTCGTCGTTGTTCCTGATGCATCTATAGATCTTTGAGTCATCAGCATACAGAGAATACTCAGATGTTATTTCCGTACCAATATCATTAACAAATATACAGAACAGTAAAGGTCCCAGATGTGATCCTTGCGGAACCCCGGATGTTACTCCAAAATCCTTTGATATGAAGTCACCAATTTTCACCCGAAGTCTTCTTCCCCTTAGATAGGATGCAAGCCAATTGTATAGGCTACCGGATATTCCGTATTTGAGCAACTTAATCAGCAATACTTCATGATTGACCATGTCAAAGGCTTTACTGAAGTCCGTGTACAAGACACCGTGACTTCAAGTTTCTCTGTTAAATGACGTAATATGTACTCCAGATAAATCATGAGGTTAGTTGTCGTCGATCTGCCCTTTACAAATCCATGTTGCTGATTAACCAGGAGACTTTTAAACCAGAAGTCAATGCTTCTGTATATCAGCTTCTCTAACAGCTTAGGTAGTGCCGATTGAATACACACCTGTCTGTAATTGTTTACGTCGTTCCTCTCTCCCGATTTAAAGATTGGTACCACATGCGCATCTTTTCAACGGTCAGGAAAAACTCCACATCTTAATGATTTGTTGAAGATAAATGATAATGGCTCACAAATACCAACTGCGCATTCCCTGAGAAAGAAATTGTATAACCCATTAGGACCAGGTCTCTTAGACTGGTCAAGCGACATTAGTCCCTTCAGCAATTCATCAAAGGTGATTTCAATTCCGCATAAGTTGGTGTTGCCATCCACCAACCTCTTCTGTAGATTGTCTCTCTCATCCTGGGATAGGTATCCACTGTTCTCATAAATACTGTCAAAGAAATCAGCTAACAGATCACCGACGTTTTCAACCCCTTCTGCCTTGCGGCCGTTCCACTCTATATTAGATGGTATCCCTTGATCTGAACCTTTTTTCATCCTTATAAAATCCCAGAAGTGGGTTGGTTTATCATGAATCCTACTTTCAGCTCCCTTTACAAGATCATTATAACATTTAATGCATATCTGCTTACACTCTTTTCTCAGGTCACAGAATATTTCGTAGTCCCGATGATGCCCAGTTCTCTTGTATCTGCTATGTGCCGCTCTCTTGGCCTTTATTTTGTTTATCAGGTGCTTATTGAACCAACAGGGATAATTACTATCCTTTTTTATTGCACGTGGGATATATGCACTGACCCCTTCCTGAATGACATCGTAAAAATATGATACAATGTCATCTATATCCTTTAGCTCATACATAGAAATCCAATTCACTTGGAGTAAGAAATTGTTAAGAGCACCATAGTCACCTCTCCTAAAATCCCAGTACTCTCTCAGCCTCATATTACTATCTTTGTGCGTCATGATTTTAGTGATTTTAGTGCCAATCGTGGGATGGTATTTGTCTTCCGAGACCATTGGTAACACTTTTTTTAGCGATAGGTCACAATTCGTAAAGCAAAGATCCAGAATTTTATTATCACAGTTATGTATCTTGTTAATTTGGGTAAGCCCCATCTGCTTTGGTGCTCCATTTTGTATCTGGGAGGTTATAGTCCTCAATTAGCATAAACTTGCATCCCGGATATTTATTAGATATATTAACTGAGTCCTGAGCGTGCTTCTCATATAAGCTAATATCACTGTTTGGTGGTATATATACATTACTTATGATTAGATCTTCATGCTTTAACTTAACTTTAATAAATACTTGCTCAATATCTTGATGAAGAACTTTTATTGGATCTACCTGCAGTCTCTTTTTTACAGCAATGAACACTCCACCCCTCGTTGTCTTTGGTTCAGCGTGCTCTCCCGGTCTTTCCTGAATATACGATATGTATTATCCACAACTTCACCATCTGCAATGCTACTATTAAGCCGGGATTGATATATAAAATTGTTTCAATTTAGTGCGTAGACCACGGACATTTTGGTAAACAATAGTAGTGTTGTCTAATTCTCCTTTGGGTCTTGCTGGATCCGTCGGAAATTTTGATTCCTATCTATAAAAGGCTCCCCAAATTTATATCTAATTATTAAATCCTTTTCCCCGTCCTCTTCTCTCCTTTTCAATTCGTTACGTAGTTTCTTTAGCTTGTCCCTTTGCGTAATTGTTAAATCATGCTTAAACTTAATCGATTCCTCTTTCAGTTTTGCTCTCAAAACTATTCTAACTGACTCCCTCGAAGGAAGTTCAATTTTTACTGGACGAATTTTCCCATCCACTACTTTGCCAATTCTATTAATCTTGACCTCTTCAGTCTTGATTCCGCAATTTTCAGGCAACAACTGTATAAACTTCGACTTGTCATTACTTTGCCTTTCAGCACCAGTACTCTTATCAGATTCCGGGATATTATACCCGATGATGCAGGTTTCTCTACATTTTTTCTCTTCAGTTTCCCGGAATATGTCATTTACGTTCACATCCAGGCCACTCTCGAGTTTTGAAACCCGTTTCCCAATCTCTGTTAGCACTTTATTATTCTTATTGTTAACTTTCCAGGTATCCTCATGAGACTCCTTCAATAACTTGATGTCCTTTTCCATTGTTTTTATATTACTTTTTATTTCCCTTAGTTCCTGCTTTAAAGGTTCGAAGTGCTTCAGAAATAACAGCTCCATCCGTTCCATCATTGTCTTCGTAGACGGTGAGTCAGCAGCTTCGCTATCATCCTCGTCTTCCGATGCAATGATGCTAACCTCCAAATTGCAATTTTTACACTTCCATTTATTATAACCAGTTTTATTAAATTCTGATGCTAATTTATTGAAATTATCATTGTTTAGACCACTACATTTCTTATGAAACCATTTTTTGCAATAAAAACAGCCCAAACAACTCGAGTTCTCTCTAATTCCTTTAGAACACTTTACACACACGTGTTTCTCAGGCGCCATCTTGCGCCTATCCTATATTGTCTAAAAAATTTTAAATTTGTTTTTAGGATCTATATCGGATTCAACGAATTCTTAGTTAACTTGACTTAAGTATTGATGGAACTTAGATTTTCCATATTCAGTTACGGGTCTTCCTAGTTTATAAACATGCTGTAAGTTTTTATCAAAAAAAATGATTTTTAACAGAAGTCCTGTGTGGTCAGATAAACCTAATTCTAAGGGGGAGACAATAACATCGTTGTGGGTTATATTAGTAAAAATATGATCAATAGTAGCCTTGTAGCAAAATTAACCAGTAGATGCATACCATAGCTCTTGAGAAGATCTGTTGTTACTGTAGCATACTGGTTGGAGGCGTCAAAATGAACATTGTAGTCACCACTGAGCAGTACCTTATATAATTGACATTTCAAACTATTCAATAACTTAACCATTATCTCAATAAATTAGTCAAAATTTCTTGTAGGCGCCCGATAAATTGTAACAATGATCACGTTGTGTTTTGGAATGTGTATATCTACTAGTTCACAGTTAATTTTAGATGACAAATTACTTATTCAGGATAGACTTTTGTGTTTGATATCTGTTTGTAGGAATTGCATGACACCACCATGGATGTGCGTAGACCGTTCGAAGTACGAAGCCACTTTGTAACTAGTAAGCTGTATATTCTCTGATTCACCAGGTTTTAGCCAATGTTTACTAAAGCACAAACATTTTGAATTTAAACCTTGCAAGAAAGTATCTAATAAATTAGTTTTGTTTCTTAAACATTGTATATTAACAAAAAAGCTCTAAAGGGGAAGCTGTTTTCTGACTGGGTTGATTGCTAAATTTCATATTGTAGCCCTCGCTTATATTTAATTATTTGATTGTTAAAAACTTCGCATTGTTTGTTGAAGCACGAATGATTAGTGTCTTTTTGGGTGTTAAAAAGATCGTTAGATCTCGCACAGTTTACACAGCGGGGTGAATTCTGACAAACATCTGAAACATGCGAACAATCACCACATTTTAAACAAGTTTTTTCTTCTTTACAGTTAGCTAAGATATGATTGAATCCTCCACACTTAAAGCATCTCAATATATTGAGATGCTTTAAGTGTGGCTGTGTGCTGAGCCACACAGTTCACTTCAATGATTGCCAAATATCGCTCCACCATTTTCTTGCATGTAATTACTTTAAAAAGATTAAAACCACTTGTTAGTCCAATATTTTGCTTCAATATACGCATTTTCAAATTTTTTTCATCTATTTTTTCACTCAGACCGACAATTTTAATTTTTGGGTTGCGGTAATCCAATTTACGCACAGTGTAGTTATTTCCTATAGTTTCTTTTATTGACTCCTGTAAGTAGGCCGCCGTCTTTTAGTGGCTTGATCTTCTTTATCCCTATTTGTTTGGATGAAAGCGAGATGTTATTCCGCAGAGAATAAAATGTGAATTTGTGATTTTGCACTTTTATTGGTTTTATGATGGTTGCTAGATTCTTATTAACAATGCTGCTGAAGGTTTTTGAGGCATCACCGGATTCTGTTAACTGTTCTACATTGACGACATTTTTCGAGTTTTTATACAGCTTGGTTACTGCTCCATCAATTTTCGTAGATACTTGTAAATTAATGTTATCTTTAAGTTCGGCAAAGTAAGTTAATAGTTCTCCTTTAGTATTATCTATCATGGTTTTTGCGGATATGTTATCAGTACAAGGCAATGACTTTTGCTCTTTATCCACTTTATTACAGGAGCATAACTTTTTTTTCAAATCTTTAATTTCTTCGTTCAACATTTGAATTTCTTTTTGCAGGATACTTACAGTTGTGTCATCAAAGGATTCTTCTCCAGTTTTGCAATCAACGTGTTTTTCACACAACATTTCTTTATCAGATAAAACGTATTATTGTCTGATTTTGCTGACAATTGAGAAACAACTTTTATGAAAATTATCACCACACTTTATGCATGTAATCATGACCTCACGGTTCTTTTGTTTAGTTAGGTGTTTACACTTTGTACCCCTCCATTTGTCAGGTGGCCTGCTTTCACGCGTACCATCGCTTGACGCCATTTTTTATGGAATGAAAAATGTGTATGTTATGATGTGGATTGCAAGCAATAAAGACAAGTTTGTACCCAATTAACAGTATTATAATTGTTATTTAAAAACATATTTTTTTTTCAGTTTTTATTATTGTGACAAGGTATTGAGCGTGATAGTTGTTAATAGTTGTCAAATCACTAAAATGATCTTAAAAGAGTTTTGCATGACAACGGTTAAAATCGGTTTTGGCGTTGCAAAAAACGATCTAAAATAGATAAACATAATTATGCAAACTGGTTTTACTGTCCGGTAATTACCCATTGTTGCATTTATTTATTTAATAATTAAAATTTTCTAGAAAAAATATAACCTTTGTTTAACATACTTCGCTGTACCAACTTGTCATTCATTTAGAGTGGTTTCAAGCCAAATTAATCTCAGATGTAAAATTTCTTTGCAATCGAAACTAAATTTACAAAACAATGTTCTTTATTCAAATAACACCAATAGCAATTTATTTGAAAAACTAATTTATTCATTATTAAAAAATTAGAGATATTTATCAATTAAACATTAGAGTTATTCGTTGAAAAAGAATTGTACCTAACTTTTTCGAAAGAATTTTTCTTAATTTGCTTTAATGTGGAAAACAAAGTGCTCATGTGTAAAATATCGCTTTATAAACTTTTTAGGTGAATAACTATAAATTAGTTGCAAATATGTGTTTAACAGACGTGAGTCTGCTTAGCACAAAAAAAACATAAACCACTTGATTGGATCTATGCGTTGCCGAGTTACAAAATACTGAAACTGTCAAACAACAAATTATTAAGTTTTTGTTATTAACCTGAAATGCTGCTCTCTTTAATTTATTTGACAGTAAATTGACAATATATTTCTATGATACGTCAAATCAAGAAAATTTGAGAATAAAACCTTCTTAGCTGTAATTAATTTAAAATATTGTTTCGAAAATTTGTTTAAAATTTTGAGATACATAAAATACTCTTGCGTCCTGTTTTGCTGGCAACCGTGACAAAAAAATAATGGTTTGGAAAAGAAAATTTCCCACATTAGCACTTTGTTTGCAGCACCACTGGAAGGAATGTTGCATTAGTGCAAATAAATGAAATTTTTTTCCGAAAAAGTTAGGTACCTTTTTGCAACAAATAATTAAATTTTTTAATAATAATGGTTATGCGTAATATAAAATTTAATATTTCTTTGTTTCTTTATTTCTTTTATTTTCGTTTTTAACTAAATAGTTATCTTCGCACCTTTGTGGTTTTTTGTATGATTAAAAGCAGAAGAAAGCTCAATCTTTTCTTCAATTTTTTTTGTGTGCATAACAGACTATGCCTTTTTAGAGACCTGCGATCGATCGTATGGAAAGAAAAATAAGTTTTCAACTAAAGGTCAGTCATAACCACAAGGAGTTCCGCTAATTTTTTTATATTTACAACTAAAGTTTTAAGTTAATTGAACCAGCACCTACTTTATACACGTTTCAAGTATTGTTTCTTCAAGTATTTACACATAAATTATTTATTTATTTTTTGCCTTTTGGCTGTCTTAAATTAATAAAGATAATGTCAGCAACTCGTTTAAAACTAGCTTAAACTCGTCGAGTTCAATACTTCAATAAATTTCAAAGTTTATACAACTTGTCAGAAAAATTAGACGACACATCTACTATCGAAACCTTTATTGCATCCGCAATGCCTTCGAGTCAATGGAGAATAGAGTACATAGCGATTGTGGATAAAATAGATCTCTTAAACCTCGAGTTGTCACCAAATTACGAGATAAATTATCAATCACTGAGTGCTTATGAAAATATGTACTCTCTGATCCAAAAAAAATTAAAAGATCTTAAAAAATCAAAACCCTCATTGTTTACGGCTTTACCCAAACAAAATAACGTCAAATTACCAAAAATTGATTTGCCACTTTTCAACGGAGAGTGAAAATTTTCCATATTTTTATGAAACCTTTAAACGAGTAATTGATGAAAACACTAATTTGTCTGACACCGATCGCATACATTATCTGGTATCCCATCTAACTGGGAAGGCTAAGAAAATCTGCCAAGGAATAGTTCCCTGTGCTGAGAATTATTCTACAATTTGGAGTGTCCTAATCAATAAATATGAGGATAAAAGAGCTTTAGCAACACAATATAAAATCAACTTTTTGCACTTAAACCTATAAGTGCTGGTCCTTCGGCAAAAAATCTTGAAAAACTTATTGATAAATTTGCAGGCACAGTAGCTGCTTTGAAGCAATTAAAACTAGGAAATTTAAAAAAATTTATTTTTGTTCACATGGGGTTAAAACTTGTTGATTCGGAAACGGCAAAATCTTTTGAAATGTCTATACGGGACTTTGATAAAGAAATTATGCCTGATTATAAGAAATTTATTCAATTTGTTTATGAGCAAATAAAAAATTTGTACCGCACATCTCAGAGAGCAAGTGCTGTTTCCAGATCAAATAATTTTACTTCCCATTCTTTTCCTACTCAAATTTATGTTGGCACACAACCGCCAAACAGCAATATATGTTTCTTATGTTTTGATCCTCATATCAACAAATGCACATAGTTCTCGCAATTATCTCCTTTGGATCGGTTCAAGTTAGTAAAATTCAAATATTTTCTGCGTCAACTGTCTCGGCACCGGGCATCGGGTGTCTCAATGTCGCTCAAATCATTCATGTCGAGTTTGTCACACCAAACATCACTCGCTTTGGCATCTTTCGCCTCCTAGCTCGAACTCGAACAGCAACTCGGTTGCTAATTCCGCGAACGTTGCTCAGCTCAATGTTCTGTTCCATATTCTAACGCCTTATCATCTATTGTGACGCAAGTTTCACTAAAACTCGCTGCATCATTGCAATCTGTTTTGCCACTTCTAACTAATGTCGCATCATTTTCTACCGCTTCTATTGTATTGCCATCCATTGCTTCTGTCACTTTGCAATCTTCAGGTTTAACTTATACTCCACACCGCTTTGACATCACAAAATTGTGCGTTATCTACAAACGTGCCAGCAACTGCGCAAGTAAACGCTTTTAATCGTCAAGAAAAACTAATGTCTGTTCGTTGTCTACTTGACCCTGGTTTACAAAGACATTATATCACGGCTAAATGCGTTAAACGTTTAGGCTTGCATATTCAACGTTCCTCGTTGCCATCTATGCCAAGCTCCACGCAGGTTATATTACTTTGCGCCAAGTCCAAGGTGGCACTGCTTAAAACTATTTCGCTTTCCCGTCATGAATTGTGCTTGTGATTGACTTTTACTCATCTTGATACTGCATTTCGTCTTTCTTTGCCTTTTCCGACTTGACTGTTGCTCTAAGTTAAATTCATTCTTTGTTATCTTGTTGGCAAACCTTTGTGGCCAACCGCGTCTTGCAAATTTAAGAAAATTTAGCGCTAGAGCATTTCTTTCACGTGAAAGGTTCTGAAAACCCTAGCGATTGTCTGTCACGAGGGTTGTTGCCATCTGAATTGGTTGATCATCCACTTTAGCCATGGCTAAAACTTTCTTTAAATGCGTGGCCAATTTAACTATTCTCGCCGCAAAACGGTTTGCTTATTCCTGAATCTAAAACTTTAGTTTATATGACTGCAAGTGTCGAAAACCCGCTATTTTATTTGTAATCGCAAAAATTTTTGTCATAGGAAAAGCTTCTTCGTACTGTCGCTTATATTTTAAAATTTTGTAAAAATTATTTTTTGGTTTTCATTGCGCTTCAGATCTTTATATTGCAGAGATTAAGTTTCTACAAGCTGTACAACTCGTATATTTCTCAGAAGATATATACAATCTTCATAAAAACAAACCTTGTTCACCCGCGCTACGTAAACTCAATCTTTTTTTCCATAATGGTTTAATTCGAGTAGGCGGTCGTCTCGCTAATGCTAATATTGATTTTAATGGACAACACTCAATTTTGCTTCCTAAAAAGGCACACATTGTCAATTGACTATCATCATCGCAAAAATTTTCGCACAAGGCCTGAACTCTTGATGTCATTTTTGAAAAAAAATTATTGGATACTTACTGCTAGGCGTATTATTCGCTACCGCATACATCAGTGTAACGCTTGCTTTCGTCACAAACCTCAACCGACTTTTCCTATAATGGGAGATCTACCTGATTTTAGGGTAAACCATGTAGAAAAGCGTTTACTCATACGGACTGTGACTACGCTGGTAACAACTTTTACACCCTCTACCGATCTCAAGACGTTAAAACAGAAAAGCTTATATCTGTCTTTTTACTTGTGTAAAAGCCTGCTTATTTAGGTCATTTTGACCCAAGCAAACCATGAGAAAAATCTATTTTTAGATCACCTTTTGTGTGTTTCGACCCTCAAAACTTTCTAAAAGAATAGATACATTGCCAGATGTGCCAACCCAATACACTTGACCCTATAAGCCAAAAGGCATTCCAAATTTAGCAGTGGTTAAGTTTAGTGGTGTTATAATTATTATTTAATTCTTAGTGCTTTATATCGCCAATTGCCCACAACCATCTACCCGCTTAAACACATCCGACAAGCCAACATCTAAAGGTAAGATTGTCTTACTGAGTTTCTCAATTATCGCATGAGTTAAAAGGGTTGATTTATTGTTTGACTAAAGAAAAGTAATGAAAGAATTGAATTAATCTCATAAACAGAATCTTCTGATTATCTTGATAAATCAACTTTTAAGAATTAATTTTACAGTAACGTAGATCTAATTATGGTTTATCGTCATAACATATTTTGTTAATATTGCATTTTCTTATGACAAAAATATAATTACTAATCATTGGTACCTAAAGTAGAACCATTGTCAATCTAAATTAGTAGTCGATCACGTTGATTGGCAAAGATTATATTATAGTTAAGCATATGCAAAATAATTTATATACAGGGTGTCTCTGTAGAAAGTCGATATACAAGGTGTATCAGACGTGACTTGGTGTAACAGTGATAGCTGTTAGCTGACATAAGAAATTAGGTACACTAATCAAAGATTATATTCGCATTTCGTTATTAAATATATTACCTGAGATATCATATTATCTTAGAAATCTTATGTGTATCTTTGTAGTTAATACTCACTGAGTGGACTAATCATCAATCTTCAGACTAGTTAAATTTAAAGTAATAATACGCACTTGTCTATCCTACCTGGTCTAAGTCAGAGGCTTGTGTTACTGCGGAGTCTTTACAAATATATCATTGCATTTTGAGTTGACCTTAACGGTCAGATAGATAGATACCCAAGGATATTTTTGTAAAGCATTGCACGCCCGAGAACACGTTTTCGTTTCGTTAGTGGATGTAATCGTAGCCTCATTATTAGATTACATCTACATTGGCGGTGGTGTTTATGCACATTTCGATAGCTAGCTTTTCCAACGGACAGAAGTCCATAGCTACCCTTGCGGTACTATAATGGCCAATTAGTCTTAGGATTAATTGTTTCTGATTGCCGCCGTCCGATCCATTACCTTAAAGACAGTGCTCAAATAGTAAATTATAATATAATGACTGCAGTCTAATATAAAAATCTAATATAAAAATCTAATATAAAAATCTAATATAAAAATCTAATATTAAAGTCTAATATAAATTATAATATAACAGACTAATATAACTGTCTAGATATTATTTCTATATCATAACAAGATAAGTACCGCTAATTATCATTATGTGTTAGTACGCAAACTGCCTACTCCTATTGATTTATGTGTGATTGAAAACTCAAACGCCATTTTTACGTTTTAGGATTAGCGTTTGAAAGTGCGGTTGGCCATCCAGAGGTTTCTATTAGTTCCTCTAGCAGAGACGGTAAGATTTAAAATAACTTTATTTAAAAAGAAAAAAAATAATTTTGGGATAAACATATTCCCCCTCTCTCTCTTCATTTCTCTCTCTCTCTCTCTCTCATTTTCTTCTCTCTTATAACGTCAGAAGTGGGATAATACCTCTTATTGTTCATCAAGCCTATTCAATGTTTTCGTTTCTCTACTCTGTCTCTGATTTTAATGTTGTTTAATTCTAACATGTTCTTTTGTTTGTCCCAAAGACGTAGTCATACTTGTTACTAATGGCTGGGAACAAGAGACGACGGGGTTCCAATTCTTCAGTGGATCGTACTGACACTCCTAGTACAAGCAATTCGATTGATAGACTAACTGAGTTAATGGCTAATTTCATTGAAAGAACGGCATTACCGCCTTCACAAAGCGCTTCGGTTGTTGAAACAAAAGGCGATATGATACCTATTTTTGACCCAGAACACAGTCTACTTAACGCGCAAGCTTGGTGTGATAAGGTAGACGAACTGCAAACAGTCTTTAATTGGACTGAAGAGACAACCATTTGCTTAGCTGTGGCTAAATTAAAAGGTTTGGCGTCAACATGGTATAGAGGCTTGACGTCTGTACGTTTTTCTTGGGAAGAATGGAAATCACAAGTAGTTACGGCTTTCCCGCCTCAATTTGAGTTTCACGATCTACTACGGCAAATGATGCAACGACAAAAACGAGTAGACGAGAGTTACTCAAGATATTATTATGAAAAGCAAGCACTGCTTAATCGATGTAAAATCAACGGTAACGATGCGGTTTCTTGTCTAATTGGCGGAATTACAGATATTGTTGTCAAAACTGGTGCAAAAGCAGGCAATCATCAAAGCCCAGAATCGCTTTTCCAATATTTATCAAGTTTGTCAAGCATTAGCTGTGCTCTTCCAAAGACCACTGCTCAAACGTTTAAATCACGGAAGCATTCTAAACCAAAATTCAGTCCATATAGTCAAAAACAACAAGCGACCTCCCAAACGTCTTCTGCGCAGACATCTAATCTTAAGTGTTTTAAATGCAATTTACCAGGTCATTTGGCGCGCTATTGCACTGCAAAATGTAAATTTTGTCATAAGCCCGGGCACACAGAAAACTTTTGTTTAAAAAAGAAACGGGAATCTGTCGCATGACTAGATCATAATTCATATGAGAATGATCCTAATAATAAGTATTTTAAAAGTATTCTTCTTAATAATCAAGTTTCGACCGCCTACGTAGACTTGGGCAGTAGTTGTACTACAGTTAAAATTGACGAACTGGAGCGGCTAAATATTAGCA
Organism: Lagria hirta; assembly: GCA_947359425.1. NCBI lineage: Eukaryota > Metazoa > Arthropoda > Insecta > Coleoptera > Tenebrionidae > Lagria > Lagria hirta. The sequence goes on along the minus strand of OX375801.1, from coordinate 6,969,337 downwards.
TTAATAAAACAGACCGTACACTTCTTCAAGGATATGGTAAAGGAATTGTCGCTACTTTAGGATCAGCTAGAGTACGAATTAAAGTCGATGAGGTTGACGCAGAAATTCAAGTGGTAGTGGTACCCTCTCATGTGCAAGACTTTCCTGTTTTATTGGGTAGAACTTTTAGTGAGTTGCCGGGAGTGATAGTGATAAAAGATGAAACAAAACTTAACTTTTTGCTCAAGACTCCTGAGATTCAGTTAGCAATATCTAGTAATAAGATTTTAAATATTAGTAATGTAGCATTAAACGTAGGTAGTTTAAGTAATGTAGAAAACCAAAAACTGTCGGACTTACTTCATCAATATTCTAACTGTTTTGCATTTTCAACAAGCGATTTAGGTTGTTCTAAAACTGTTATGATGAAAATTTATCTTGTTGATAAAAAACCATTTGCGTGTAAGCCATATAAGATGGCAAAATCAGAACAAGACAAAGTGAAAAGCATTGTTGATGATTTATTATGCAATAACATCATACGCGAATCTTGCTCAGACTTTTGTTCGCCTGTCTTATTAGTCAATAAGAAAAATGGAGAGCCTCGACTTTGTATTGACTATCGAAAGCTCAATTTGATGACTGTCAAAGACAATCATCCATTACCGCGAATTGATGATCAGATCGACCGACTTCAAAAAGGGAGTTACTTTACCAGTCTTGATTTAAAATCTGGTTACTATCAGGTAGTAATTGAAGACAAATCTCGGAAATATACATCCTTTATCACGCCGCAAGGACAATACGAATTCAACCGAGTACCATTTGGGTTAACCAACGCACCTAGAGTCTTCCAGCGATTAATGACAAAGATTTTGCAACCATGTTCAGATTTTGCAGCGGTTTATTTAGATGACGTAGTCTTGCATTCCGAAACAATAGAAGCGGGTTTACAAAATTTAGAAATAGTTTTAAACATTTTTAAGCAAGAAGGTCTGACTTTAAATTTAGAAAAAATGCTCTTTTTTTAAAAATCTATTAATTTTCTCGGCTTCCAAATACAAAAAAATAAAGTACAACCAGGTGAGGTAAAAACAGCTGCAATAGAACAGTTCAAAGCGCCAAGCAGTGTCCATCAAGTGCGACAATTTTTAGGGTTGACAGGGTATTTTCGACACTTTGTTAAAAACTATGCGATTATTGCGCGTCCTCTAACTAACTTAACAAGGAAAAATGTTACTTTCAAATGGGACACTGAAGAAGCTCGTGCATTTAACATCCTTAAACAAAACCTAGTTACACGACCTGTTCTGGCACTTTATAATCCTAACGCAGAGACCGAAATTCATACCGACGCCAGCGCACTGGGTCTTGCAGGAATATTACTGCAGAAACAGGACAATGGCAAGCTTCATCCAGTCGCCTATTTTAGTCGTAAAACAAGTCCCAATGAGGCGAAGTACCATTCGTACGAATTGGAAACATTAGCGGTAGTTGAAGCTTTAAAAAAATTTAGATCATATATTCTTGGCATTTCGTTTATTGTCATCACCGATTGTAGTGCGCTGCGAGCTACAAGAGACAAGAAACAGATCATCCCAAGAATAGCTCGCTGGTGGCTGCAATTGTTAGAATTTAATTTTGAAATAAAGTATAGACCGGGAACTCAAATGAAACACGTGGACGCACTCAGTCGCAACCCTCGCAGTCAGAGTGCACCGGTACTACATATTGAGGAAGCGGATTGGATCTTGTCGGCGCAATTAACAGATAATGCGATAATTGCAATCAAGGAGACACTGACGCGTTCCCCAGAAACAGAAGAAGAACGCAAAATTCATAAGGACTATGTCATAAAGGATCAACGGCTTTATCGAGTCACACAAAAAGGTCAACAATGGGTTGTACCATTAGGTATGCGCCAACAAATTTTACGTGCCGCACACGATGACACTGGGCATTTCGCAGTTGAGAAAACACTGTCGCGTTTAGTTGATCATTATTGGTTTCCCAAAATGACCAAATACGTACAAAGATATATTGCTTGCTGTATACCTTGTTTATATAACAAGCGAAAGACAGGCAAAAAAGAAGGATTCTTACATCCTATTCCAAAACTTAGCGTGCCGATAGACACTTTTCACATAGATCATTTGGGGCCGTTCCCTAAAAGTAAACGCGGTAATATGTATTTAATTGTAGGAATAGATGCATTTACAAAGTTCGCATTTCTCCGTGCCGTAAGATCGGCAAACACAAAATATGTAGTTGAATATTTTCGCGACATTTTTGCCACTTATGGTACGCCGCGAAGAATCATATCAGATCAAGGAACAGCGTTTACTTCTAAGCATTTTAAAAATTTTTGCAATCAGAACAATATACGTCAAGTACTCAATGCAGTAGCTACACCACGCGCAAACGGACAAGTCGAACGATTAAATCGCTCTGTATTATCGGCTCTAACAACAACGTGTACTGACGAGTCGCGATGGGATGAGCATGTTCGAGCCGTGCAGTTTGCAATTAACAATACTATAAGTGCATCTACAGGTAAGACAGCTAGTGCCTTACTGTTAGGATATAAGCCTAGACAGGGAAATGCGGCTGATCTTATCCTAGATGAAATTAAAACCATTCCGCAAATATTAGTAGATGTAGTAGCAGCACGCGAAGAAGCTGCACTTAACATTCAACGCGCTCAGACACAGCAAAAACATCGTTATGATTTGCGTCACCGAAAAGCAAGTAATTATAAAGAAGGCGATTTGGTGTTAATTGAGCGTAATCCAATTGCAACAGGTACCAGTAAGAAATTACAGCCTCATTTTGCTGGGCCGTTAGTAGTTACAAAGGTGTTACCTAATGACCGGTACGTAGTGCAGGATTTAAAAGGTTCTCATCGAAATAAACGCGCCACGTACAATCGAGTCGTAGCTGTTGACAGGATGAAGAAATGGCAACCTGTTGGTGGTATTTCGGACACGTCAGATTCAGAATCGTGAATCTGTTAACAACTGTTTGTATTGTTTAATCTTGTTTTATTATTAGTGTTTATTTTTGTAAGTTTTTTTTGCTATTTGTATCTTTTTTTTGTGTGCGAGTTTATACTCGCACGAACTACAAATGATATATCGTTTTGTCATTTTGTTATTGAAAGACAATTTTTTTTTATAATTATATTTTTACACAATCTTCAAAGCGTACTTCTTTCTAGTGTAAACTTTTGAATCACCTCGAGTCGCGGTGACTATCAGGTTGGCCGAGTTGTAAAAGCCTGCTTATTTAGGTCATTTTGACCCAAGCAAACCATGAGAAAAATCTATTTTTAGATCACCTTTTGTGTGTTTCGACCCTCAAAACTTTCTAAAAGAATAGATACATTGCCAGATGTGCCAACCCAATACACTTGACCCTATAAGCCAAAAGGCATTCCAAATTTAGCAGTGGTTAAGTTTAGTGGTGTTATAATTATTATTTAATTCTTAGTGCTTTATATCGCCAATTGCCCACAACCATCTACCCGCTTAAACACATCCGACAAGCCAACATCTAAAGGTAAGATTGTCTTACTGAGTTTCTCAATTATCGCATGAGTTAAAAGGGTTGATTTATTGTTTGACTAAAGAAAAGTAATGAAAGAATTGAATTAATCTCATAAACAGAATCTTCTGATTATCTTGATAAATCAACTTTTAAGAATTAATTTTACAGTAACGTAGATCTAATTATGGTTTATCGTCATAACATATTTTGTTAATATTGCATTTTCTTATGACAAAAATATAATTACTAATCATTGGTACCTAAAGTAGAACCATTGTCAATCTAAATTAGTAGTCGATCACGTTGATTGGCAAAGATTATATTATAGTTAAGCATATGCAAAATAATTTATATACAGGGTGTCTCTGTAGAAAGTCGATATACAAGGTGTATCAGACGTGACTTGGTGTAACAGTGATAGCTGTTAGCTGACATAAGAAATTAGGTACACTAATCAAAGATTATATTCGCATTTCGTTATTAAATATATTACCTGAGATATCATATTATCTTAGAAATCTTATGTGTATCTTTGTAGTTAATACTCACTGAGTGGACTAATCATCAATCTTCAGACTAGTTAAATTTAAAGTAATAATACGCACTTGTCTATCCTACCTGGTCTAAGTCAGAGGCTTGTGTTACTGCGGAGTCTTTACAAATATATCATTGCATTTTGAGTTGACCTTAACGGTCAGATAGATAGATACCCAAGGATATTTTTGTAAAGCATTGCACGCCCGAGAACACGTTTTCGTTTCGTTAGTGGATGTAATCGTAGCCTCATTATTAGATTACATCTACATTGGCGGTGGTGTTTATGCACATTTCGATAGCTAGCTTTTCCAACGGACAGAAGTCCATAGCTACCCTTGCGGTACTATAATGGCCAATTAGTCTTAGGATTAATTGTTTCTGATTGCCGCCGTCCGATCCATTACCTTAAAGACAGTGCTCAAATAGTAAATTATAATATAATGACTGCAGTCTAATATAAAAATCTAATATAAAAATCTAATATAAAAATCTAATATAAAAATCTAATATTAAAGTCTAATATAAATTATAATATAACAGACTAATATAACTGTCTAGATATTATTTCTATATCATAACAAGATAAGTACCGCTAATTATCATTATGTGTTAGTACGCAAACTGCCTACTCCTATTGATTTATGTGTGATTGAAAACTCAAACGCCATTTTTACGTTTTAGGATTAGCGTTTGAAAGTGCGGTTGGCCATCCAGAGGTTTCTATTAGTTCCTCTAGCAGAGACGGTAAGATTTAAAATAACTTTATTTAAAAAGAAAAAAAATAATTTTGGGATAAACATATTCCCCCTCTCTCTCTTCATTTCTCTCTCTCTCTCTCTCTCTCATTTTCTTCTCTCTTATACTTGTTTAACAACTCGTGCTATTCACATAGAAATTGCTTGTGATTTAAGTACTCCAAGTTTTTTTCCTGCCTTTAAGCGTTTTTTTGTTCGCGGCGGACCTGTAAGCTGCATGTATTGAGACCATGGAACTAATTTTATTGGAGCCCGCAATTACCTAAAGGAGCTTTACAGATTCTTATCGTTTGAATACAAAGAAAATTGGTAAACCAAACTTTGTACCCAACGTGTCGACTGGAAACTTATTCCCCCCAGCCCTCCTCACTTTAGAGGCTGCTGGGAAAGTAACGTCAAAAATGTCAAAACGCATCTTTTTTGGAGTATTGGTAATCAGCTGCTTCCGATAGAGGAAGTTTTTACGGTATTAATCCCTATAGAGTCCAGACCTCTATTTTGAATTCCAGACCTCTTACAGTGCTAAGCTCTTCTCTGGACGAAACCATCAGCTTTGACACCAGCTCAATTCTTACATACTGCGCCGCTCAAGTTTTTGCCGTCTTGTTATTTTTTGAACACTAATCAATCCCTTCTTAAGCGATTTGAACTATTGGATCAACTAGTTCAATCGTTTTAGAATAGGTGGAATACTAAGTATTTGCATTCGCTGCAAACACGTCAGAAATAGAACACGGCTGCCAACCCTATCGAAGAAGGTACAGTCGTTATCTTGATGCAGCCTAATTCTTATTCTCTTTATTGGCCGTTAGAGCTCGTAACCAAGACATTTAAAAGAAAAGATGGAATTTTGCGCGTGGCTTTAGTAAAAACTAAAGATGGCTTATTTCAAAGACCAATTGTTAAATTATACCCGCTTAAAGCTCAATACTTGTTTATTTATTTTATTCTTTTTTTTTTGGTATTAAGCCATATCGTGTATATATTTTTTATTTTTTGCATTTGTAACGAAATTGTTATTCATAACAGTTTTTTTTATTATTTTCTTTTTCTAAGTTAATTGAAAAAGCACCTACTTGGCTGCTTTGGGCTTTTTACTATTAAAAACTTGACGTGGTCATAAACAACTAAATAACTTAGTTTTTTACTTATTTTTTGGTTTATTTGAATTTTCTGATTTTTTCAATTTAAACTGATCTCATTGTTTAAATGCTGTGGTTCTATTTTTGCCTAGTTTTGATTGCAAAGTAAAAAACACCACGATGCAAGAAAATTGTTTTTTGATGCATTGGGAGTGATCGGAAACCTCCGATCCTAGACCAGTAGGTGCAAAAAAGTATATAGTGTTGTGTTAATTAGTCTTTAACTTTTAACTAAACTTCAACGTTTTTGGATTACAGGTTGTGAGTAATATTTAAGCGCCATCTTTAAAAAACACTTGTAGTCATAAAGCTAGAATTTTTTTAAGCAACTTTTTTCTGGTTTCAAACTAAAAACTGAAGTATTTGTGTATAGTGCTTGAAAGATCTAAGTTATCGCCTAATATTTTGATTTTCAACGATTTATTTGTTTCAATGTTGAACGTTTAGCTTACCGTTTTTAGGTATGATGAAGCTTTGAAGGCTATATTTGTCGTTTCTTTAGACATAAACCCGTGTTTTGAAAAAAACGTCATCAAATAATTAAGGCTTGTAGAAGATTTTACCAAGTTTTCTTCTAGCAAAATTATTGTTTTCATATATTTTCCAACAGTTTCTGATGATGATGAATCTAAATTACACAAAGTTTCTAAAAAATTAATGTTTTAAAACAGTGTTCAAGGAATAATTGTATACTTACTAAGAGCAGTTTCAATGTTACACCTAAATAATTCTGAAAACAAATCACAATTTTTTTCAGAAGACCAGCGACTAATTTCTTGGGAAAAATTATAAAAATTTTCGCTGAAAGTTTGCACAAATCTATCTAAATATTTTGAACTAAAAGATGGATTTATATATTTTCTTTGTTTTTTCCATACTTCATCTATAATACGAGTTAGAAAAAGAAACATTAAAAAAAAACAAATTACATCGTCCTGTTAATAATCCATCTCCAAAATACTCATAGGTAGCTTCATGTAGCATTTTAGATCGATTCAAGCAACTGTTTAAGATTATTTCTAAATCAGCCGAACAAGAATCTACAATAACTAAAGATGGACCTAACCAGATTCGAAACCGTGGTGGAAATTGATAAAACAGATTTAAAAGTGTTTTCAATAAAGCTTCAAAAAAAAATAATTAGCAGCTTGGTTTATACATAAATTTTTGTGCTTGATACTTACTATTCGGGTCACAAAAAGCAAATAGATGTAAATTTCCTATAATTGGCAATGCAAAAGGGCCTGGCAATTTACATGATATATAGTATAATCTTCTTCGTTTCCATAAAATATTTATAACATATAAAGCAACAAGAAAATATAAAATAAGACACAACCAATTTAACACACTCATTCTGTAATAATGAAGGTATAAATGGCTCTTCTTACTTTATATTTGTTAGAAAAAACTCTTTTAAGAAAGGAAAAAATAATTATTAATCATTATATTTAATTATGATTGACAATTTTTGATTTTTTTTAAAAATAATTATCAACATGTAATTAATTATAGAATAATATAAAAATATCAAGGCTTTTCGAATAAATAATGAACTTGAAATAATTTATTAAATTATATTTATTACACGTCAGCTTACTAATTATTTTTTTTTACTTTTTGTTGAATTAAATTGATAAAATAATATCAGTAAAATTATTTTACATAAAATTATTAATTTTAAATTATCACAGATTAAGTACAAACCAATTTGTTTATTAAATAATATTATCTTGTAGTAGAAACATTATATACACAGTAGATTTCTTAAAAAATTGAATTAAAAGATTATTAAATCTATATATATAAAAAAAAGTCGTGTTTGTTATAACACTTATAACTCGAGAACGGCTGGACCGATTGCCATGGTTTTTGATTTGTTGGATTTGTTTCCGTCTCGAATAGCAGAATACATCTTAAAAACAATGAAAACTCGATATGTGTAATGAATACTTAATCATTTCAATAGATGCTGATTTGTTTATTACATGTCAAACATTTGTTGTCCAATCCTGTTAAATAGTGTAACAACTATTTATGTTTTTGGAGCTTATAGCCTGATTGCTGAGACTCTTATTTTTTGTAAAATGTCTACAAAGTTTCGGTACTGTTATATTTGTTTTTAATTCACGAAAATAATACCTAAGATTTATTCTACAGTAAAAACATAAAATCATCGGAAAGGAACGGAATTTAGGGAGTAAAAAATCAGTTGGTAAAGGTTATGATTAAGGAAAAAAATCTACAGGTTAGAAAAAGTGTAAATGTCTTTTTATAGGTTGTCTATGATTTTTCTTGATAAGCTATTCATACGTAGTGGTTATATACTCTTTGAGATATTGTCTATGTCTCGAAAGTTCAGGCACTGTTATTATATTTGGTGGTTTTATGCGAGTGCACATTTTAATAACAATGCCGCGTTTTAGAAGATCTAATCTTTTCCAGCGAAGACGTAATGCAATTAGGCAACGGAATATTGCGAGTCAATTATCTGCGAGAAATAACACGCGTTGATACTTAAAGGAAAATTTTTTATACCAAGGATTCCGATGATCCCAACAGATATGCCCTTTGAGTTTAAACGAATTCAATTCCTGATTCGTCTTGCCTTCGCCATGTCGATCAACAAATCACAGGGCCAATCCTTGACTATTTGTGACCTCAGTCTAGAAAATGCATGTTTTTCTTATGGTCAATTGTACGTGGCATGCTCACGTGTCGGCAAACCATCCGCTTTATTTGTTCTTGCGCCTGACCAAAAAACAAAGAATGTTGTTTACCACAAAGTGCTTGAATGAAAATCCTATTAATTAAATTAATCCGAGTTTTATTTTTTTTCCCAAGCTGCACAACATAGTTTTCAATCATTTTTTTCTGACATGAGTTTGAAGTACTTAATTATTATTTTTTATTTTTTTTTATTTTTATTTTCATTCTGTATGTATGTTTTCATCATCATTCATCATAATAAAATACTTTTTTGTTTCTACCTATATAAATATATTATTTTGTATCATTGTTTTACGTTCATCAAAGCCTAAATTAGTTCAGCTAAAAAGTAACACGACATTCATTGACTGTTAGGCGGTACGAAGTTCGCCGGGCCAGCTAGTGATAAATAAATAGCTTTTATTTTAAATTAAAAAAAATCACAAATTTGATAGATTTGAGATTTTGTATTTGCTATTGATCATAAAGTTTTGCAAACTAATAATTATCGTAGATTCATAATTAAAGATCAATTAAATAATGACATTGTTAGAATTCTAATCGTTAAATACAATCGAACACATTCTATTTGCTTGTTCTGTGCTGGTCAATAGAGATTATGAAAATATCTTCCAAAAATCTATTTAAATTAGGCTTTCAATTTTAATTAAGTAAAAATTGTTATACCATTATTCAACTGAGTTGTTAATTTTTCTTAACAAAAATAATCGAAAATTATACTTTTAAAAATGAGAGAATAAAAATACAAAATTATGTAGTCAGTAACAAACTATAAAAGCCTGTTACCTAGAATATTAATTACTCAAAAACTAGTACTAATAAAAAACGATACAAAATTACGCAGTTACTGGTGTAACGCAATGAAAATTTCGATTCAAATTTATAAAATCGTAAACAAAATAATATTTTAAAAATTTTTACGTGAATAAGTAATATTTGAATATACATTAGTCAAAATAAGGGTAACCCAGGCAAAAAAGCAGTAAAGAATTCAATCAGTCAGGTCGGTCCCAGCTATGAACCATTTTGTAGAATTTTTAAAAAAAATTCTTTGAGCGGGTAAACTTCTAGTTGTTCTAAATGAGCATATAAGCAAAAAAAGGCGCCTTATTGTAAGTTGGTATTAAATAGAGGCAAAAGGTTTTATAGAGGCAAAAAGGTTTTTGATAGTATGAGCACGTTTCGGCCTACGGAAGTAGGCCTACTTAGTTTTTTATGCCGAAAAAAACTTGCAAACCTTTATTCTGAGAATTCTATACAAAGAAAAATTCTAGGATTTTAAATTTTGGGATAGGAAAAGAAATAATTACTAAAAATCTAAAATAGGAAGTTAATGTTAGTTTGGGTGGCAGTGAGAAAAAGTGTCTAAATTCAGTTGTGCAAATTAAGAACCAAGTGCAATCCAGAAGTAAAACTGTGAGTAATTGACCTCACAGAATTTGTATAACACTATTTCGTATTAATAGTTTTGATGAGTTATAAATCAGTTGAATAGCTTCAAAAATTACTTCCTTAACCAGTTAATAAAATTAATAAGGACAATAACCCAAATCTCCAATCATTATTCTATGTTAGAATAATGTAATTGAAATAATATATATTGTTTCAGTCTCATCAAATTTCTTAAATTACGAATTAAAATATTACTAATTAATTTGTAAATGATGGTTTAGTTACTATGTCATTTTGTATATTTACAAATTTACATCTTGTATCGTCAGTTGATGTAGTTTATTAAGTAATTAATAATTCAGTCATCAAAATAATTAAATCGCAGTTTAAATTATGTAATTGACGTAATTTAGCAGTCTACATTATTACTCCTCAAAAAACTAAAGTACTGACCAATCTAAAGAATGCTCTAGTTTTCTTAATTATCGCAATTGTTGTAGGTTTAGTTTAATGCACATAATAATTAATAATTCAATTAATAAGTCAGAACTCACAGTATTGTCAAGACGATAATCATTTTAGATGAATCAATATATCAATCAGATCACTTTTCGTCTTGAACGATGTTTTAGAAATTCAATTTTGTTACTGTTAGAAAATTGATATTAATTATCAATCAGTTCAAATAATTCAGTTCGAATTGATTTAATGAGATTACTCTTCAGTAGACTAGAATTGATACAAACAAACATTGAAGTAATTTCTCAGTTCAAAATGAAAATATAAGTTATTTTAATTAAATTACTAATTAAAGTACAATTGGTAAAACGTTGATAAACGTTTCATGAAATAATTTTAAAAGCCTACACAAACGACGGTACGATGTTCCCTGTTCTGTTGTAGCAGTTCAGAATTCCTAACAAATATTCTGTTTTGGCAGAATACACCCAATCATATTCTCAACTTAAATACACGCAATTCCTTTCGCCCTCATCTTGTTGTAGCAGGTGAGATTTCTAAACTCGAGTAGTAAGGTTTTTATATAACGTTATATAAGGTAACAAGACCCCTGCGTTTGATGGTTTAATAATCAGGCAAACGTTAGAGGTGCGTATTTGTAAAACGCACTGGCGTAATTTGCGTTGTAGCGCTTATTACATTATCGCTTTGTAGAGTGATTGAGAGCCCCCTTGGTACAAGTCCCACGGGGTGGTTAACTTTTATTTGTGATTTATATCACTTGTCGTGCAGTTTGTTGGAGCAGCTGCGGTGGGTTATTAAAGTTAAAATACAGTTTAAATTAAAGTTAAAATAAAGTTTCAATTAAAGTTAAAATAAGGTTTCAATCAGTAAACTTTCAGTGTGGTTTTAAAGTTCTAGGTCTTTTCAAAACTGGCAATTCAGTTAAAGAAATTCTATGTTGATTATAGAATTTGAGTTTGTTTGTGAAGTTCTAAGTCCTATAAAAATTTATAGTTTGATAATTTGATAGTCATGAGAATGTTGAAGTGCGTACACGTACTACACAATAGTTTAATTAGCGTTAAAGCGCTATTTATATTATGATCGCTTTACAAAGTGATTTGAAGTTCTTTCTACTTTTTAGAAAAGACAGTTGACTTTCAATTGTTAATTAAATGAGATTAAATTCACGAGTTCTGCAGTTTGTTGTAGCAGCTGCAATAAGTTCTAAAATTGAGTTTATCAATAGAATCTTGAACTGTTTGTAAAATTGCAAGTGATTCAGTAAATGGCGATTTATTAAGAAACTCCAATTGGATTATAGAATTTCAGTTTGTTTGTAAAGTGGTGCCATACTAATTTACTTACAGCATTCTAGTTTGATTATAAGATTCCAGTTTGTGTAAAGTTCTGACTCAATCATAACATTCTAATTTAATTACAGCATTCTAATTAGATTATAAAATCACATAACATCTTATAGGATTTTAATGTGCTTATGAGATTCTAATTGGTCAATAGGATTTGATTTTATTATATAGTTCTACACTAGTTGTGAAGTTGTAGAGCTTTTAAGTCAGTTACTGATCAAAGGTAATAAGTCATTTACGATTAGTTACGGATTGGTGAAAACAGCAAGTTCAGTTTGTTTTTTTTAGTTTCAGTAACCATTGTTAAATGAGAGATTATTTATTATTGATATGAAGGCCATATCAATACTTGACTAACTAATGTCTTGAAAACGGGTACTTTCCGCCACAATGGAAAACGTCACTAGTTATCTCTTTGCCAAAAGTCTCTAAAGTTAATAGTTTCAATGACCTCCGACCAATCAGCTTGATACCTGTCATATCAAAAATATTAGAGAAACTTGTTTACGCGCAAATTAGTCATTATGTAAATGTTAACAATTTTCTGCCATCACAGCAATCAGGTTTTAGAAAAGGGCATAGCACCACTTCTTCATTAAGTGAGTTACTTGATTGCATTATTTCTGCTACAGATAAAAAACTTAATACAGTGTTGGTCATGCTAGACTTCTCAAAAGCTTTTGACACAATTAGTCACAAATTACTCTGTGCCAAGTTGCACTATCTTGGGTTCGATAATGTTTCTGTTCGTTGGTTTAAGTCTTATCTTGGCTCCCGCTCCCAAAGAGTAGCTTACGATGGACATCTGTCTGAGCCGGGTTCTGTCTCCTCAGGTGTGCCTCAGGGCTCATTACTCGGCCCACTATTATATCTGATCTACACCTTTGATCTGCCCACTTGCGTCAAACACACTTCTTTTCGGGCTTTTGCAGATGACTCGCAGCTGACCTTCTCATTCGACAATAGCCATATTACACAAGCACAACACAAAGTAAATTACGATCTAAACGAAATTGCTGTCTATTCAACAAACCATAATCTTAAGCTAAATGCTGACAAGTGTTGTGTTATGTATTTTTGTCCAGAAAAGATGCTTGCTCATATATCACATAACTTCAACGTATTAGTAAATTCCGTTCAACTAAAAGTTGTAGAAAAGGCTAAAATATTAGGGGTCACTTTTGACAAGAATTTACGTTTTACAACACATACTTCGAACGTAGTAAGAAGATGTTACATGAGATTTAGAACTATGTACCAAAACTATCATATTATTAACTTTAAATTGAGGAAAAAACTATGTGAAGCTTTAATCTTGCCGATAATTAACTACTGCTTCACAGTTTATTATCCTTGTTTGGACTCAACTCAAAAGCGTCGTCTGCAAAAAATTCAAAATATGTGTTGTAGATTTATTTTTAAATTAAAAAAATATGACCATATTTCATCAAGGATAATAGAACTAAGGTGGTTCAAAATGGATATTCAATTTTAGTACTCTATGGCTATCTTCGTTCATACTATATTACTGTTTTCTGCTCCTTCCTACTTGTGTGGACGACTTACGCAAAGATGTAAACACCATCCGCTGGATCTTTGCCATGCGTCTATGTTGACCTTGCCTCGATTCCGTACTACTTTATTCACCCGCTGCTTTACTTATAATGCCGTTAAGGTTTATAACTCGCTTTCAGCTTCACTTAAAGCATCAAAATCAGTTAAATCCTTTCGTAGGGCTTTTAAATCTGAATTTTTGCAAAAATGTGATTAGAATTTAGATTAATTATTGTTATTATTATGTTGCTAATCATTTTCTTTTAAGCATATAGCTACGTAACCATATTAATTTTGTTTGTTATATTATTATATTAATTTATTTTTGTTTTGTGTTAGTTTTGTTTTGTTTTGTGGTTGATTCAATGGTTAAGTAGGAGTAGCTTAAGCTAGACTTCGCCTCTGAATCGATAGCCACGTTGTTCTTCTCTTTTTTTAAATAAAGGCTTGTTATTATTATTATTATTATTATTATTATTATTATTATTATATCGTAGTTCTTCTTGTGACAGTAAGTGGTTGGTAACTCGACGAATGACTCCAGGTATTTATACCTAAACTATAGCATAGAAGTTGTGGACTTGATTGGATATATAAACCATTATAATATTAAAAAAAAATTACGTCACAAAATCAATTGATTGGGTTATATATAATATTGTTAATTAAAAACAAACTATTGCAAAGTCTTTAACTCAAATTTATTAAATCATCACAATAGAATTACTAAAAATAATAATTTATTTAAAACTTTGTTTTTATTATGATTAACTATTAATTGCCGGTTTTACAAAATGTTGTTAAAAATTGGCTAGCACGTTTTTAGCTAACATTGTGTTAAAATTGTCACGTTGTTAAAATAAGAACGTGTTTCACAACAGATTTTAGTTAACAACGTGTTATCTCACAAAATCGGGTAATGTCGGTAATAAACTTCTATAATTTTATGTTTTTTAACAAAACCATCTGTCATCTGTCAAATCAAATACAAAAATTCAAAGTTATTAAATTGAGGCTATTCTGTGAGGCTTTATCTTTCCTCACCGTTTTTTATCACACTAATCTCTATAAAATTATTTGTTGTTTCTTTATTTATAATAATAATAATAATAATTTTATTTACATTTTTTAGTAATACAAAATGACACAAATTATAATAAGTATATTTATAAAATGTAAATAAGAAGTTATTCTAACATGTTCAAGCAAGATCATCAAATAATCTTATTCCCTTTACCGTTTCTCTCTTTTCCTTTCATTTCTTAATAAATTATGTCTGTCTGTTTTTTTCTTTTTTTTTTTTTTATTTTTTCTATTTTATCCTGCCCAGAATCACTAAGCTAAAGTTTGTTGCGATACATGGAAAGAACTGAAGAGAGTTATATATTATATTTAGTATACATACACATGCGTGCACATGTACACTCACTTCCACTTACATAAACATACACACATACATTTTGATATAAATATTACACGCATATATACATAGCAAGGTAATTAACAAAGATTTTAATATGGAGGTAGAAATAAGGGAATATTCTGCCGATGTAACAGATTCATAATGCACTTAATACTTTTTATATACGTATGGTAACCAACCAAAGTAATTTCATTAAAATTTCTGTATTTTGATATTGTATTATAGACAATAGGAATAAAATACATAAAACTTAATTGTCCAACAGATTTTTTTGTGTATGTTGAATAGCTTAGGTTGGAACTTTTTAATCTAGTTGTATACTCATGGGTGGGAAAATTTAAAATTTGTTCGGTATTATTATTTTTTGTTTTGTACATATATTTTGCAACTGGTAGAAAGTAAAGTTGATTTAAGTCGTACACACCAGCGTCAACAAACAGTTTATCACTAGGGTAGCGATATTCTTTAGCAAATATGATTTTAAGAATTAATTTTTGTACCACTTCTAGTTTACGTAAATGGGAAGGTAGGGCTCGACCCCATACCAGTATTCCATAACTTAATATTGATTGTATGAATTAAAAATAGAAAGTTTTTAGAGATTTATTGTCGAAAATATGACGAAGAATTTTAAAGAGGTAGATAAAGGTGCGAACTTTATTTTGGAGTTTTAATATATGAACATCTCAACGCAGATATGTATCAATGTATCTTCCCAAATATTTTATTGATTCGGTTCTTGAAATTACAGTACTACAGACGCAATTAGTTTTATCATTTATATCAGTTTACTATTTAAAGTCAATGCATTGTTGTTGAACCAATATTTTAAGAGAGATAATTCATTCGATGCTTTTTTAAGCCACGCCTATACAAAATAATTTCATCATCTCATTTTATCACGTACTCCAAAAAATATAACTCTTATTTTTTTTTTCCATTTTTGGAACAGGCATATCACTATGATGGTATTCTAAATGACAGACGACTATAATGTTAATGTATTCACTAATATCGCCACAATTTACACTTCTCAAGCACAAAATCGCATAAATTACAAATAAAACTGCCACACAAAAATGACATCTATAATTCTATGGTGAAAGATGAGGACTATCTATGAAGACTATATGAATGTTACAAAAATGTAAAATAAAAAAATATCAAAAAAATATGAAAAACTGCACTAATCACATTATATACAAAACAAAGTGTAACTGATAATACTCTTGTTTTTGATTAAAATTGTGTTTATCCAATTACAAAGAAAAAAAAATATAAAACAACAACTGCTTCAGTCGACCAGTTTCGCTAATACTTTATTTTAGCATCTTCAGGACTAGAAACACTAGTAATAAAGTTTGGGGACCAACATACCAGATTGAAAGTCACTCAAGTTATTGAAATTTATCAAGTTTTTATTCTATTGGCTTATTTATAAAGGAATCTTTTAAAAACTGTTTCAAGCATTGGCGGTACATTGCTTTTCCCGTCTCTCTTTTGCATACTCGTTTAGACACTCTAGTAAGAGTAGCTCTTATTCATCTATTTCTCTTCGGTCCCACATTAATGTTTCGCTACAATCATGCCCTAGTTTTCTGTTCTTGAGGGCCAAGCTCTCCAATTGCCACTAGGGCTTTATAAAAAAAAGCCATTTTCATCGTACATAGTAGGTGAGATGGTGGCTCTGGATGGAGTGGTGAATGGATGTCACATTCGTACATATGGGAGAGATCGAGCTTGTGGAAGTGTACTGGTTTCTGCAATACCCTGGCCTGATGAGTTTCAATGAGAACAAAACAGCGCTGTAGTCAGGTTTGCATAAGACATTACACTTTCACGAAATGCTAAGTGATATAACCTTTCATGCTTTACAATGTTACAATTAATGTATAGCCGCCCTAAGTTCCTAAGCCGTAATGTGTGCTGGAGTATCGATTTTTTCAGAAAACAGCAATTTCACTTTTTAAGAACGCAAATAGGTAACTTTGGAATGTCAAAAAAATATTTTTTTTTAATAAACAGGACATCTGGATTTTTTACTTAGCGTTGCCATAACATGGAATAGTTATTTGTTTTACAAGTGTTAAAAAGCGAATTTTTTTTCAAAAAAAAGCTTTTCACACGAGTACAACACAATGTTTTTTCTACGACCATCCAATAAACTACAACATTTAACAAAAGAACCAATTTATTACATATTAAATCATTACAACTAATCTGTAATTAAGTAATTCATATTATATATGTACTAACTATATATAATAATTATTGATGTTAACTGTAATGGTGTTCTGACAATTATTAAATTCTAATTTTGGAGCAACTTCATTCTTAGAGTTAGTAATACTATTTATTGTATCAGAAGTCAGGTTGTTTGTCATTACTGTGTCAGAAGTCAGGTTGTTAGGACTTTTAAAACAAGAGTTTTCAGCATGTTGGTAAGAAACTGCTCTGTCACAATTTTAGATTGACTGTAATATCTTGTTCGCAGTTTTAAGTTTAAAATTAACTGAATCAGTTATGTAACCTTCAGCACATTTGCTGGAGGACCAACCTCCATGCTTTTTGATTCCTACTAAGTTTTCACCTGAATCTGCCAAGATGGTTGTGAAGGTCCTACGAAAACAATGCCCTGTATATTTTTCAGGCTCAGTGAGCTTTAAAAATTTAGCAATTTGCATGGGCAGTGAGTCCAACTTATTGATGCCCACAACTTGTCTCGTACACTTTCCATTTTGTAGATTTAAAAAAAAACGTCTTCCAGGGAGATTGGGAGGACGAAGAGACATATATTGCTTGCATAATTCATACAATGAGCCTGTTATTGTAAACTGACGTACTGAGTTAGTTTTAGTGTCTGGTAATGTAATAAGAAAAGCAGAACTTAAGTCTTTAAAATCATCCATTTTCATTTTCCACAATTCATCGCGGCGACAAGTCCCGCTAAGGGCAATAGCCATTGCAACCTAGAAATCATTTCTGAATGAGTCATATGCTGAGTTAAACATGATAAAATTACTTTGGTGAATGAATATTTTTCATTCGGTGCTTCCTGCATAAACTTGTTGATGTTTTCTGGAGTTAGTACCTTGGACTTTTTTGGCTGATAGTGGTCGGAAGATCGTTTTAATAACGCAATTAATTTATGATACTGTCCAATATTCACATTGTGCTTTATGTTCAGAGTAGCTTTTAACATTGAAAATTGGGGCCACAATGTTGACGAAGCATATTTAGACTTCAGGTTATTAAAATAAGCCAACAAAACCGTCTCAGATAACGATGTAACACTATTTTTCTTCTTCCACACTGTAAATTTCTCGTATGCGTCTTCGTAACGTTTTTTTGATGTTACCGGCAGAAGATTTTCAACTGCTGCCTGCGCCGCTGCTTTTACCTCTGGTGGGGTACAAGAAATGCTTATTTCACTCATAGCAGATGCTGTAAATTACAAAATATTTACATTTGAAGCAAATCTGATCGATTTATTACCGTAATCATTTTATCATGTCACTTGTCAAAAGAAAGGAAAGAAGATGCCAATCATAACGCCAACTTTACCAAACAAACGAAACTTTTTTCACTAACGATTAGGCAACCCACAATACAATATGTTCTTTTCACACGGAACTGCCATTTTTCACACAGAAACGTCACTTTTCATTCGAGTTTTGCGTTAGCAATGAAAAGATGAACTTTTTATAGCAACAAGGATATCTGTAAAGCGAGTTTAACATAGTGGTCGTAGAAAAAAAACTTTTTTTAATAAAATATTTATTTACCTAACGAATTCGGAAAGTGAAAGTGAGAAATTTGTCTGCAGCACGACCAAAGGGAGCATCTGCATCTATTGCAAATGGGGAAAATTTCTTTCCGAAAAAGTTAGGTACAATTTTTTTTGCAACGAATAACTAATTTTTTGATAATAAATGATTTAGTTTTTTACTTGTTTTTTGGTTGGTAGAGTTGCCCACCCCGATTATCTAATTTTTAGATTTGAAATAGTTCTATTGTTTTGTTGCTATGGTTTTATTGAAATAAAAAAGCATCGTTTTAAAAATTTATTTCGCCATTTTTTTCTGCGAATTTTCGTTTCAAACTTGTAAATATGAGCGACTCCGATGTAGAAATTTTAACTCCACCTGAAGTTAGAGAATCTGCAAATAGAGCAGAACCAAATTTGCTTGCTGAGAAAAGCCGCTCGAGGGACGAGCGGCTTTTAACCATACAACAAATTTTTAGATTGGTGCAAAAAAGGAAAAATCAAAAATTTCACCGAGAATTGCTTATTGGCATATTTTCAACAACATCAAAGCAAGAAATCCTTTTGGTCTGTATACTCTATGCTTAAACTTTGCTTAATGGTAAAGAATAACGTAGATATTTCCAAATTTTATAAACTTTTTGGAACGTTGTGTTATTAATCAATTACTTACTATTTTCAATCGTTTTCCTTATTTGGCAATAAATCTTTTGTGTTGATTATTTACGTATGTGATCAGAAACAGCCATTTTGTAGAATGGTTGTGTGACACTTGACAGTTTGACGTGACGTCTCTGGATTTCAATACAAACCTGACTAAGTCATTTCCCCTAGTTTTGCTTGCAAAGAAAAAAACACCGCGGTGTGGAAAAATTTTCTTTACATGCATTGGGAACGACCGGAAACTACTGATGTTTGAGCGATGAGGGCAAAAAATTCTTTTTATTTTTTAAAATAAAAAATCGGCAGCGGCACAAAAAATTTTTGGAGTCACTCCTCCGAAGACGCTTTTGCAAGGGCTCGTAGTTTGGGGGCCTCGGCCTTCGGCCTTGGTCATCAAAATCACTCGCCTTGCAAAAAATTAGACATTAACCTGCAAATCGCGACTTGCGTCGGACTTGAGACAGGTCCTTGCTTGAGGCGAGCTTGAGATCGCACAAAAAGTGCTTGCGCACACCAAAAATCATGTGAGAGCGTTTGCGCACACTGAAACTTGAGCTTGAGATTTGTCTGTGAATACCGATCCGGACTTGAGCAATGCTTGAGACTGAGGTCAAGCTCAAGAAGCGACTATGAATACAGGTATTAGATCATGTCGGTTATTAGAAAAAAACACAACTTTTTATTTTAAAATTCGATGTTTGACGTTTTGCTAGGCAAAATGACAGATTAACAGAAATGAAAAGTGCTTTTAGCAGACACAGCTTTTACTCACCAAGCAACGAATGAGCGTAAACCGCTGCGGTTCTGTCTGCTGAATGTAACTAATGAAAGTAAAGAAGTGAGGTTAGATTTTCATCTAATAAAGTGTTGTGTTACTATTATCTCAGATTGATAAAGAGCGGTTTTAACGGATCAAATGAACGGTTATATTAACGGCTTACTTTTAACATAAAAAATATTAAAATATTGATGTTTTAGTCCATTTTGATATTATCAAAAATGTTGGTTTTCTCGAAGTGCTGCCGCTCTTTCTCGGCTTTTTCCTGTTACGATTCACTGGAATCTTATAGATGCCGTTTATGCAACTTTGAAACAAATGAAAAAAGTGTTTATTTTATTCACAATTGTGATTTTTCAGATGTTTTGGATGAAGCCTGTTTCATAAAATGTCAACGTTGCAGAGTGGGTAGCTTTTCGTATGTGTGGAGATACTTTCACAAAAGAAAGTGTAATTTTATAGAACATAAATCATCTGTAACAACTAATACGGAAAATGGAAACAGTATTATTACAACGACTAGCCAAACAGATAAACGTTACCAATTCGCTACTTGTTTTGAATGTGATCAATGCAAGTATACAAGTAAATACAAATTCCAGTTAAAAAGACATGTTTATCTGAAACATATAGACAGAAAGCACTCTTTACCAAAATTGCGAAAAATTGCAAACGAAATGCTTGGTGATTTTAAAACGACCGAAAAAAATGCGCATTTAAAAAAACATAAAATTAAGAAAATTACAGCAAAAATACAAATGCGATGAATGCAAATATTCAACTTTTTATAAAAGAGATCTAAACAAACATATAAATGCAAAGCATCTTTCAAAAGAATTACAACAAAAATTCCAATGCGATCAGTGTGAATTTAAAACTCTTAGAAAAGACGTTTTGAAAAATCATATAAATGCAAAGCATATTTCAAAAGATTTACAACAAAAATTCCAATGCGAGCAGTGTGAATATACAACTATTTATAGAGGAAGCCTGATGATACATATAAATGCAAAGCATCTTTCAAAAGAATACCAACAAAAATTCCAATGCGAGCAGTGTGATTTTTCAACTTGTTATAAACAGGACCTAAAAAATCATATAAACGCAAAACATCTTTCAGGCAAATTACAACGAACATTCCAATGCGTTCAGTGTGAATACAAAACTTCTTATAAGCAAGTTCTAAAAAGACATATAAATGCAAAGCATCTTTCAAGCGAACTACAACGAAAATTTCAATGCGATCAGTGTGAATATAAAACTTTTTATGAAGGAAACTTAAAACAACATTTAAATGCAAACCATCTTTCAAAAGAATTACAACAAAAATTCCAATGCAATCAGTGTGAATATAAAACTTTTTATAGAAATCATCTAAACAGACATGAAAATGAAAAGCATCTTTCAAAAGAATTACAACAAAAATTCCAATGCGATCAGTGTGAATATAAAACTCTTAGAAAAGAGCAATTGAAAAATCATATAAATGCAAAGCATCTTGCAAAAGATTTACAACAAAAATTCCAATGCGACCAGTGTGCATATACAACTAATTATAAAAGAAACCTGAAGCCACATATAAATGCAAAACATCTTTTAAATGATTTATAACAAAAATTCCAATGCTATCACTGTAATTATTCAACTTTTTATAATTATGACCTAAAAAAACATATAAATACCCAACATCTTTCAAGCGAACTACAACTAAAATTTTTGCAACCAATGTAAATATGCAACAAGGCTCAAAAGTCATTTGAAAACACACAGAATAAGGCACTTTTCAAGTGAACTGCATCCAAAATGTCTCTGCAATCAATGTAAAGTTACAAGTAATTATAAAATTATAAAACATGTTCCAAGCGAATTAAAACAGGAATTTCTCTAAATATATCATTAAAACAAATGAAAATAACATTTTCTGCGTAAATTGCAGCAAAGATTCTAATGCCATCAGTGTGAATATTCAAGTAATTTGAAATATCATTTCTTCTGTAGCCTAAAGCTTAGTGTGTTTAAAATTATTGTTTTTGTATAATAAATATCGAATAATAAAAGATTTGAATCTTAACTTCTTTTTTTAAATTATTTTAAAAAGTTATTTTTTTTGTTTTTTATTCTTATCTTTTATATTAACAACAATATAAATTGATATGCATATAAAACTTAAGTTGGTTTTAATTTTTTAGCTACTCATTTGTTAGGGGTTATTATCATAAAAAGAGATGTGTCAATAGCAATAATTTGCTAGGAAAAAAAAACAAAAATTGATTTACTAGGAAAGATGGTTGGATGTGATCAGCGTAATTTTAAAACTTATCGAAGGGCTTCTTTGGAAAAACATAAAAAAAAACGCTTTTGTTGGATCGAAAAAATGGTTTCAATGCGATAACTGTGGATACCGAGATAAATAAGATTATTTAGTAAAACATAATCAAAGATGGCAATTGAATTACAAACTGTTTTCAACTGCAATCTATATGAGTTTAAAACTAACTTTTAAATAATCTAACAAGGCATAAGAAAATAAAACATACTCTAATTGAATTACAATAGTTATTTACCTAACGAATTCGGAAAGTGAAATTTCCTACATGAGCATCTATTGCGAATGAGGGAAATTTCTTTCCGAAAAAGTTAGGTCAATTTTTTTTGCAACAAAAAACTAATTTTTTGATAATAAATTATTTAGTTTTTTACTTATTTTTTGGTTGGTAGCGTGGCCCACGCCAATTATCTAATTTTTTAAATTTGAAATAGTTTTATTGTTTTGTTGCTATAGTTTTATTGAAATAAAAGAGCATCGTGTAAGACTCTTTTATTCTAATCTTACGTTTTGCCAAATTTTAACAATTAAATTGAATTAAATAATAGTTAGCTCTTTCTCCATAATAAATTTGTCAGGATGTCTATGTTCTACGATTATTAGCCTTAATTACTAACTCAAAAACAGTGTACAGAATAGCAACAGCCAGCTACATTATCATCAACAATCTACTTCAACTCACCCCTCTATATTCATAGTTAGAGAAACGCTTGAGCAGTCAGACGGATCGATTGGGCGACACATGAAACATATTTACACATAATGTACCTGTCAATAATACCTGTAAAGTAACTCACCGGGGGCTTTTCTTCCCCTCGCAGGATTCTCTTCCTCTCGAACTGATAGTGGACGACATCACCAGGCTCATTGGACTTGGACCACCACTCTATGAACTCGATTGACTCAATCTTCACCCCTTTTCTTTAGCATCGTGTTCTCAATGATGTCTTCACTGTTTCGGTACCTGGTTCGGGAGCAACGTGGACGGTGTCGCTAGGCCTCAATCACATTACGCGAAATAGACTGGCCAAGAATAATACGTAATAGGAACAGGTATAAAATAAAGATTAATGAGTGAAGAACCTAAGGACATTACGCATTACCCCGTCATACCAGCAAAAGGGAAATCCACAACCTTTTTATACACTGATAGGAACATAACCATAGCGGTTAACAGGCTCCAGCCCACCCCTCTACCTCTTCGCCTCTGTTCGAGGAAGTAGAGAACCAGGATAGCAATCTGTAAATGTCTACAGACGTCATGGGAGTACCACCTCAGTCTGAAATGAATTAACACATAGACCGTACCCCAGGTATTAAACTATAGTTTCTGCCGTGGATATTTCATATTAACATATTGATGTTTATCAATATAACTTTACTCATTATTCCTCCGAATTCAGGGAGACAGCACTGAATTCACAATTATACCACAAAACAACACATGATCAACAAGATCAACAGGTTATCTATCTTTCTCTTTCAATAAACAATTAACAGTTTAAATATCCATAATACTGCCCGTCCGACTGCCCTGACGCCCGGCTCAGTTTTTACCAACTGGCCTCTACCACCACCTTTCCAGGGATGCTAAGCCGATGTTCTCCCTCTTTTACTTAAGATGCCATATAGCCCTCATCGAGGTCATTTAATTATACAAGCGATTTAGCGCCTTATTGGCTTAATTTTACTTACAAAAAATAACTATAAATTATTATAAAATCAAAAACTCTCACAATCGTTTTAAAAATTTATTCCGCCATTTTCTTCTGCAAATTTTCGTTTCAAATTTGTGAATATGAGCGACTCCGATAGAGAAATTTTAATTCCACCTGAAATTAGAGAATCTGCAAATAGAGCAGTATCAAATTTGCTTCCTGAGAAAAGCCTCTTGAGGTACGAGAGCACATACAACAAATTTTTAGATTGATGCAAAAAAGGAAAAATCAAAAATTTCACCGAGAATTGCTTATTGGCATTTTTCAACAACATCAAAGCAAGAAATCCTTTTGGTCTGTGTACTCTATGCTTGAACTTTGCTTAATGGTAAAGAATAACGTAGATATTTCAAAATTTTTTTAACTAATCGCGTTTTTAAAAAAAGCCACTCAACATCACAAGCGTAAGAAATCTGCTGTTCTGGATGCTGCTCAGATTTCCCAATTCTTAGATGAAGCACCAGATTGCTCCTACCTGATGATGAAGGTTCACAAATAAACCAATATAATTCTAAACATTTTTATTATTGAGATTTTCAAATTTTTTTTAGGTGGCACTGACAATGAGCATTTCAGGCACTTTGCGGCGTGAAGAACTCTACAAAATGAAGCCTGCTGATATTGTGTTTCAAAATGATGTCATAGTAGTGACCATTCCTGAAACTAAAAAAATGGGATTCCTAGATCATTTGCCATCTCTTACCCCCAGTGGATCGACAATCTAAAAAAATATAATAGTGTAAGAAAAATTAATGACCAACGTTTCTTTCTTACTTACCATAATGGAAAGTGTATAAACGCTCCTGTGGGAATAAATACCATTGGGAAAATACCAATAAAAATTGCTCAATTTCTAAAACTAGAAGAACCTTGGACATTTACTGGTCACAGCTTTCGCAGAAGCTCAGCAACCTTGTTGGCAAATCGTGATGAAGGCTTAGTGAGAGTCAAACAACATGGGGGATGAAAATCATCTACAGATTGTGAGTCATATATTCAGAATTCTCTACGCAACAAAATCGAAATATCGAAAATGATTCAACCAGCCCAGCCTCCACACATGTCAACAAAGAAGCCCTCAACATCTACAGCCGCACACATACATCCACAACACTTGTCAACAGAGGTACCATACAAAGTCCAGCAGTGGAGATTAAAGAATGTAGTAACTGCACTGTGAATGTGCGAATCTTTAATAATTGCACTTTTTCATCCTCTTCGCCTGAAAACCAACAATAATTTTGGATCGTTGTGTTCTTAATCAATTACTTACTATTTTCAATCGTTTTCTTACTTATTTGGCAATAAATCTTTTGTGTTGATTATTTACAATGTGATCAGAAACAGCTATTTTGTAGAATGGTTGTGTGACAATTGACAGTTTGACGTAACGTCTCTAGATTTCAATACAAACCTGACTAAGTCATTTCCCCTAGTTTCGCTTGCAAAGTTAAAAACACCGCGGTGTGGAAAAATTGTCTTCACATGCATTACGAACGAACGAAAACTACTGATGTTTTAGAGATGAGGGCAAAAACATTTTTTAAATGCAATGAGTATGAGTATAAAACCAGGTAAAAATCTAAGTTTACAAAAACTTTAAACATACTCCACTTGAGTTGCGAGCATTTTTTAACTACAATGACTGTGAGTATAAAAATATCTTGAAAGAATATGTAACAAAACATAGATATAAGAAGACAACATACTCAAATTAAATTACAAACTATTTTTACTTGCAATGTATGTGAGTATAAAACCAGACTGGAACATAATCTAAAAAACATTCTGTAATTGAATTGCAACAATTTTGACTTTGAACAAATGTGATTATAAATTAATGTTGTTGAGTATAATAAAAAAGATGAGCAACTTTTAATTGATAGTGGTAGATCATTAATAAATAGCAGAAACAATAATGAACTTAAATTAGAACCTTGTGGTACACCGGAAGACACTTGATATTCTAACGACTTATGTACAGCCAATTTCAAAAAAAACTGATACGACTCTTAAAGCACGTTTTTTAAATATTTGAGCAGTGTATTCTAGGGCACCAGTCGCCGTCACTGTCAAATTAAAAAACTTGTCAGAATTGTCGATTAGAAACAAATAACCGCGCAAAAATAATAATCTTTAAATGGCTCCGCACACGAACAAAGAGCTAAAAGCAAGAATTGTATCAGTTTTTTTTGAAATCAGCCGTACATTGTAGTAAACATACTGCAGTCGCTTAAGAAGGTACGAGCGAATAAAGAGACATAACCTATCACTAAAACCAAATGAAAGTAATTTGCCCAATAAGATACCGTGATCAATCTGATCGAAAGCCTTTGAAAAATCTGTGTAATTTGTGTCAACCTGAGCTCGCTCATTTAAGACATCAGAAACATATTGGGAAAAACATCCTAAGTTTGTAACCGTTGACCGATGATGCATAAAACCATGTTAAAATGGAGAAATAAAGTTATTCACATGATAATAAATTTGAGAATATATGACCTTCACAAAAACTTTGACAAAATTTGAAAGAATCGATATTGGTCGATAATTAATAATCAATGCTTTATTACCCAATTTGTATGTAGGACATAGGTACTTTAGTTTTTTTTCATACTTTAGGAAACGAAGCAGAAGTAAGACTTACATTAAAAATTAACAAAAAAGGTTCAAGTAGTACATTACAGCAATCTTTAACAAAAAAAGATGGTATTTAATTAGGACCAGCCGTATTACTATTTTTTAATGATTTCATTGCACGTAGCACAGTAGTTTTATCGATATTTACAATGTCTAGCAACGGTAGAGAAGAATCAAGATGAGTCGTGGCTAAGCTGCTATCAATAAAAGTTGATTTAAAAAATAAAGCAAAGGTGTCAACTATATCTTGAGGATTTTCATAAAAAATTTCATTATAAAAAACTTTTTCTGGTATGCGCGGTTTGCCCTTTTTGCTGCGTACAAAAGACCAGAATTTTTTTAGTTTCGATTAAATATGTAGAATAAGCAAGAGAAATATCTTTTTTAAGCAACAAAGGAATTTTTTTAAACTCAAGAAGATCGGAATTTTTACCATATGTTTTATATTTATTCAAGATTCATACTTTTAACCTAATGTTCTGAATGATAGAACTTGTGAACCATGGTGGATAAAGTTTCTTTACCTTTCTGTAAAGAGGAACATACCTGTCAAATCCTGAGTATAAAATGTCGTAGAATTTATCACACATTAAATTGACATTTTTTATACTTTTTAATTCTGACCAGTCCGCTTTAAGCAGCTCATTGTGTAAGCCTATAAAGTTTGCCTTTAAAAAATTGTAACATTTTTCAGTTAGGTTTGAAGAAAAATTCGGATAAGTTAAACTCAAAAAATCAAGATAAATAGATAATGACGGATGATGCCCATTTTCATGAACAAGCGGTTGCATTACTCTTCTAACCACACATTGAAAGTTTGCAAATACTAAATCTAACAATCTATTACTAGAATTAATAATGTCATTAAATTGTCTAAAATCAAATAAATCAGTAAAGTCGGACAAACACATAATATTGGTATTTAAAGGAATTGAATTGCTAAAAGCTGCTAAAAAAGATTATTTAAATGCTTTAAAATGGTTTAAAACATTTTCAACACAAAATTTGAATTATTTTCAATAATTTTTAATTTAAAAATATTTAAACGTCTTTACAATTTGTTTTAACTTTTTTAAAATATATGTTAAGGTTTTTTTTATTCTTTTAAATAATTTTAATAATTTTTCAAAATTTTTTAGAATTTTTAAAGAATTTAAAAAAATTTTTTAATAATTTTCAAAAACTTTTAATTTAATAATGGAAATTAATTAATGATTTTTGCAAACATAAGGAATATCGAATAATTTTTTTTTATTTTAGATAAAAATTTAAATTTTAATTTTTTTAACAATTATTTTGATGATTCAAAAAATTGTGTTGAAAAAAAGACGCGACTTATTTTTCATGAAAAATTTTTTTTATAAACAAAAAATGTTCTGACACTTTTGAATTAATATCAAAATGATATTCAATACATGCAAATCTACGGAATTTTACACTAAAAACAAATTAAAAAGTTAGTCAGATTTAGTAGTTTCAAAACGCTAGATACACGTGAGATTAATCTCACTAAAGGAACAAAAAGTAAAGAGCATTACTCGATAAAAACTGTCATTAATCTATTAAAAAATTAAGATCTTACCCATACAGATTGAGAAGTCAATTTTAATTGAATTATAATATATTCTATAGAAAATTTTCTATAAAAACAAATCTGAACCGATTTTCAAATTGATTGTCTTTACTTTTTCTCGCCTCTAAAATTTTGCCATTTCGAAAATTTTGCCGTCCTTTAAATTATGCCGCCCTAGGCCCGGGCCTCACGGGACTAGGCCTAAATCCATTACTGAATAATAGACGAACAAAAATTAGGCTTAACAGTCAATTACTCACTCCATCAGCCATTAAAAGTTGTAATTTTAATTATCAGTTTCAATTTCAAGCAATAAATACCAAATATTAAATTTTAAACGAATAACAACTATGCTCGCACGCAAAATCCAAAGTTGCTTGTAGCAGCGCCGGCATTTCATCCCAAAATATTTTTTGTAAACTAAATTCAAATGGTTAACTTTTTTGCCTTCTCTTGATTCCTTCTTACAATGATTACTCTCAAACCAATTTGTTCAAACTGGAATTAACTCTTTGATTGAAAATTAACTCTTATATCAAGTAAAATGTGTTGTACAAAGTTGACACATCTGTGGTTCAGCTGACTTACAATTTACAAATGCTGCAAACACGAAATTCCCTAAAAGTTAAAATTAATTTTTTAAAATGTTACTATTAACTGTCAATTGACAACGTCAAACGCTATGTGACAATAATTATTATTTTTGGATATTAATAAAAGTAGCTGTAGACGATCATGCTTTATAAAAAAATCAGCAACGAGCTTTTAATTTTCTATGTGAGGAGAATTTTTTAATAAATATATTTTACAGTGTTAGAAGTCTGACATAAATATAAACAATTCAATTAAAAAAAATGTGGGTTGTTGAAAAACAATTTAAAAGTGGATGTACAGTTTTAACTAAACTCTCTTTTTTGAAAAATGGTTTAACAGTTTCTAATATTCTTACCACAGGGTTTTTTGTTCTCGGTAACGACTCACAGTTTAGAGTTCCTACCAAAGGTACCAAAACAAAAATGATAATCGTGCTTTTAACACTTGCAAACCGCATTTTTTAGACAACTATCAAAAGACGCTTTTATACCTCCTATTTTTTTTACGATATTGCAACATTTTTAGTAAAATCATAATAAAATCTAACCAAATTGAAAACAATTTTACGAAGAATTTGGAACGCATACTTTTGTATCTTTGTTTACTTTTAATAGCATTTACTGATTGGAACAAAAATAATTAAGAAATTTGTGAAACACAGCCTTCTGTACAATAATAAAATGCCAGAGCCGCCGTTGACTAGGTTAGTAATGATAAAAATTTGTCTTAGCTTTAAAATTGTCAATATGGACCAAAATTTTAGGTGATAAATACATTCTAGTTCCAAATTTACACATTGTCTAAATACGTCAGAAAGAATGGAAGCTAATCTGTTAAAGCATGAGAATTATTTATTTTAATTAATTATTTTAAACACTGTTTCCAAATCAACAAAGCAATTTGAATATGTATATTTTTTAGATTTATCAAACAGTTTAACACAAAACATAAATTCAAAAATATATTTAAGTAATTTTATTGTTAAAGCATACATAATATTATTCACATTTAAAAAATAGAAAACCCTTTCAAAAAAAAAGCACTTAATATCACAGTTTATTTTTATAGAACATCATAAGCATACATTTCTAACCTATAAAAAAATACGTATTGTCGTTTTTACTTTTTACTAAAACATATTTAAAGTTAACTAAAAACTTAAATTGATATAATGTGGTTTTCAATTGTTTACAAATATATATATTTTTTGTACGTATCGGTCATTGTCAGGTGAAAATTGCACTTTAAGTTCTATCTTAAATAAATCACAGTGCTTTTACTTTTGATACAAGGGGGCTGCCGCAACAGAAGGCAGTTGATGTGGATGTATCCAATGTTGTGGTGGCAGCGGTATGGTCGATGGCGGCGGCGGCTCAAGTCCTTTGCAATTTGCAAAATGGCTAACGCACTCCGTCTTGTGCTTTGGATCTTGAAACGGTAAAGTCTTGAATTTTTGGTAAACCATTGCACAAATTATTATAGTTTTTATGTAGAAACAATCTTATTATCCCAACCAAGACAGAAAATAACGTTGATTTGTAATTTGAGTCGCAATTGTCTGGCTTTCACAAAATGGAGTTCTGGCTAGCTTTTACAAAATGGACGCCAATGTTGTCCAGCAGACGTTTATTAAAATAAATTCATTAAAATAAGATTTGCTTTTCAACAAACAAATTTTACTGGAACATTTAAAAAATATCACAGCACCTCAAAAACTTAAAGACTGAATCTCGATGCCAGACGTATTTTGCAACAAATAACACGCACCTTGGCACAAATGCTTCTGTTCTATTATAGATCTTGATTGAAACTGAGCACTTTTCACAAATTACTTAGAGTAGACAACCACACAATGCATAATGGACGGTGTGACCATTAACGCCATTGGTTGGTGCTTCTGCGCACTAGATTTTTTTTGGAGTACGCATGTAACGACTGTATGTATTAAGTCAAAGACAAATGTTAATTAGATATAAAGACCGATAGAGTAGCGACTACAATAATATATTGTTTTATTGAAATAAAAAAAATAAGATTTTTTTTTTATTTTGTTTTTATTAATAAGCATAATTCTATATTAAGATTATCATAATTCTTTATATATCTATATAAAGAATCTACCTAATGACTTTTTTTCTCGGGTTGATATAACATAAGTCAATGTTGTTGGCGTCACAACTAGTAACCACACCAATCAACGGCAAAAGTCACTAAAAACGTTTACTAGGCATTCCCAATCTGTTGGCTGGTTTTTTGTTTTTCATGTCAAACAAAGTGATTCAGTGATGCAGCGGTAATTTTTTTTGTGTTTCTGTCTATTAAACATTTGTTACCTACCACATTGCCGAATTTACTAATTTACTATTTAAATTGTTGTAATTAAAATAAATAATGTCTAGTACCTAAGAATAATTGTTAATATTTTTATCAAATAATTAATCAAAATGCTAAAAATAATCCAGTTGCAACAAAAAGTTTCAATTAAACGCTGCTACTGGAAGATTAAAAAAAACTTTTTTGTACGTTAAAATGAAGTGCACTATGATTTGTTTTTAAGATTTAAAAATCTTTGTAAGTGAGCCGACGCATTTTAGAAAACATTTTAGAGTAAATACAAGAACTGAGTATTTACAAGTAGCATCCTCTGGCAAACGCTACACAACCAAAGTTTTCACAAATCTTATAATTTCTAAAGATCTGAAAATTGGAATTTAAAGGGAGGCGTGCAACAATAATCAAAATTATTGAAGCAATGGGTTACAAACGGTTGCAAGATTTTATGTGAACAAGAACATGCTGTTGAAGCTAAAATTACTTTTGAAAACAGCAAAATTGCTGTGACTTCGGTAGGCAGGTAGGGTTGAACATAGTAATACATTTATTACCCAAAAATTCGTAGAAATCAATTACAAAGTAAAAAAAAAGATTAATGTAGAGCTTATTATTTTATAAATATCTTCTTAAACATGCAAATATTTGTACCAATCGGTATACAAGAAACAAAATAATTATGTAATAATTACTCCACTACCGTGCGCTGAACAAGTTTCACTATATAATGTTGCAAAACAATTTTTTAAAGTTGAGACAGATGTAATTGAGAGACATCACATCTATCTCTGATTTTATCATAGTACACATCTATCATTCAAACAGGAAAATAGAGTAGTGTGTTTGTACGAGAAGTATTTATGCAGCATTAGCATATACACCTAAAGTTGAGTCTATTTTGTAAATTATATCTGAGAAGATATACCTTTTTGTTTTAATCGCGCGAAGGTAGCATAATATTGTGGAGTTCATAAACAAACCGGTCTTAATAAATATAGATAATTATTTTATGCGACGTACAAAAGAGATTTTAACGAACAATTAAAAAAAAAGTTTTTGCTAATTCTACAAAGAATTGTAATAAAATAAATACAGAGAAA
Source organism: Lagria hirta (assembly GCA_947359425.1). Lineage (NCBI taxonomy): Eukaryota > Metazoa > Arthropoda > Insecta > Coleoptera > Tenebrionidae > Lagria > Lagria hirta. The sequence goes on along the minus strand of OX375801.1, from coordinate 6,936,958 downwards.
GTGCTGTGCGTTTATAAAAAGTTAAAAAGAAATCTTTTAATGTTAATATTGTTTTATTATAAACTAACATAGCTGCTCACTGATAATAAAAATTAAAATAAAAAACTTAAGTAATCTTAACATGTGCCCTTTGTGTAAAAAGTGAAAGCTGAAGATTTATAGTGTTTTGGATAGTCTCATTGTTGGGCTATTAGCCTGTGCAACAAAAGAACAACTATAACGTTATGCCATTAGGGCTACAATAAATTAACTGCTTTTATTAAAAAAATGCTCAACTATTTATTGAGTTTTGAACATTACACCAAAGAGTGTTTTTAAGAAAAAATAGAAATGATATTTGAAAGGTATCATTGATCAATAAATGAGATAGAAAATAAATTATTTTTTCTAACCTGAAACATAAAAAATTTATTTAAAAAAAAGTTTATGCTCTGAAGTTAAAAATTTAGATAAATTCAACGAATATGCTTTTAATTAATTTACAGACTAATAGTTTTGTCTATTTGTGTCATTATCAGTAGTAAAGTCGCTGCTAATTACTATTTACACTTTCAAAGTTAAAAAGTTTTATTTTTTTTTATTTTAATTTGCTATTATTAATTTTTAATTTATAGTTTTCTATTTATGAATTTATTTTAATAGATTGTGCATGTTTTTCTTGTTACATTTTGAAAATGTTTTGTGAAAAAATTATGCGTTTCAACTTTGTTTTATTAGACTGTTCATCTATTTTGTTCTTTTTTATTAAATTAATTATTTTTACTTTTATTTTACTTATTTTCTCTTTCGGTTTTTTAATATTTTTATTTATAAAATTTTTTCCTAGCTGGATACAGCTAGGTTTGTTTTGAATTCTTTGTTAAATTGCTTTTGTTTTGCTTCTTTTTTTTATTTTGCCTTCTTATTTTTAGAGTATTTTTAAAAGGTTGTCGAGTTTTTTAGATACATTTTTTTTTAAGCAAAGTAATCACTTGATTTTTTGCTTCTTTTGCAATTGACAAAAAAATTTACGTGATTTATAGCAGATGTTCACAATTATTTTGTCTTCCAACTAAATATTATTTTGATAAAATTTTTAAGGTGCATATGGTACATTACCTTATGCACTTGTTTCTTGTTAAAAAACGGGAATGAAAACGTCGCAGGTAATAAATCTTTTGGTTTGGGTAGTGCTGCAGAATAAATATCTAAGTATACTTCTTTGTAATGTTAAAATTTTGTGTTATAATTGACAGATAAATTTTTATGATGTAAAAATAACGAACTTTTTGTTATAGACCCAACAGCTATTTACCTATCAAGTTCGAAAAGTGAAATTTGCTGAAATAAAATTAGTGAAAACTTTTCCTTCTAATAGTTATTTAATTAATACGTTTTAAAATTTAATTAAATAGTTTGCTTTTTTTGACTTTTTTTTGTGTTAAATCATTTTTGATTTTATTTTCTGTGACTTTTATTGTAGTTTCGATTTATACTCAATAAATTATTAGTATCGATTGTTACGTTTAGGTGAAAACAAAACATAAAAAAATTAAAATGATTCGGAAAAACCTCGGCTAAACACGATTATTAAAAAAACCTGTAACAAAAAGCGCAGACAAAAAATGCTCTGTGAGAATATTATGCGTTTCAATTCTATTTTATTTGATTTTTTTTATTTACCTCTTTTTTTTTATTAAATAAGCTATTTATAATTTATTAATTTTCTTATTTCTTTGTTAATTTTTTAAATGTGAAATTTTTTATAATTTTTTTTCCTATTTGAATAACCTAGCTATTTGCGCTGCGATTTTGTTTTATTTCAGTTTTCTTATTTATTTTGTTTTTTATCAATATAATTATTTATAGTTTCATTTTTGTTTTTTTTTTTAGTTTTTTAAATATATATATTTATATCTTTTCCTATCTGGATGAGATAGCTTGTTTCAAAGTTTTTTGTTAAATTGCATTTCTTTTGTTTTTTTCTTATTTTTTGTTTGGATAGAGTTTTTCATTGCCAGAATAATCTCGATAAGTTGTTTGTGTTTTTTTTGCTTGATTTCTTTTTAAGCAAAATGAATAATTTATGCATAATGAATTTTGCTTTATTTTTCAATTGAAACAACAATTGAAAAATAAATCAAATAATTTATGTGATTTATCGCTAATGAACATAATTATTTTATTATCCAACTAAATATTAATTTGACAAAATAATTAAAGTGCATAAAATATTTAAGGTAATGTACCTTATGCACCTGTATAAGCCCTTATGGCCATTTTTTCTCATTAAAAAAACAAAAGTGAAAGCATCGCAGGTAATAAATCCTTTGCTTTGGGTATTACTGCAAAATAAGTTTTTAAGTAGATTTCTTTGTAATGTTAGAATTTTAGTGTTATGATTGACAGTTGAATCGTTATTTTGACAAAATAACTCAATTTTGTATAACACATTTGTAATCCCTTTGTTATTCAGACAAATAGTTAATTTTCCAAACGAGTTGGAAAAATGGAATTTTCCACATGAGCACTTTGTTCGTGGGAATGGAAGAAATTCGTTTCCGAAAAAGTTTAGTACAATTTTTTTTGCAACAAATAACTAGTAATTTTTTAAAAATAAGCAATTTAAATTTTTATATTTTGGTTGGTAACATTGCTCTTGCCGATTACCTGATTTTTTAACATTAAATTAGTTTTAATGTTTGGTTGCTATGGTTCTATTTTCTCTAGCTTCGACTGCAATGGAATATTCTCTAATTTTGCTTTAAATTATATAAGATCAATTCAAATTCTCTCAATCTATATCTGTAAACCTAGACATGTTTTGTTTATATTGGATCTTTCCAGCACGATGAAATAGATACAGATTTGTAAAAATTTGCAGTAACAATATTTGGCTTATATAAACCATAAATATAATATACCAAACATGATATAATTAAATATTGTATAAGAATTTACACATTTTGTTGAATAAATATATCAAACTGTGGAAAATTTACCTTTTAGTTATAACTGACAATTATTGTTTAAATTTTAAAATATAATTTTTATATAATGTGTCAGAGATTGTTAAATTATGGATTATTAAATTTCACAATTTTTTATTGAAATTTTATTTACAGTTATTGTTGCGTAAAGCGCTATTTAGGTTATTAAACGGATATTACATTTTGAAGACGTCTACAAACCTATAAAAATTAAAAACTATTTACTGTCACTATCTTGCAAGTCTTCTCTTAAATCAACTATGATTTGAAAGTGTTTCTGAGCTTCTTACATTTCGTACATTTCTATGTTAAAAACATCATTATCATACCACTGATCTTCTTCATCCATGTAACTAACATAAGAAGAAGTTTTTAAGTTTTCAGCAAATTTTGAGGTTACAGGTTGAAGCGTAATTGTTTCATTTTCTTCTAAATTTTCTATACACTTTATTTGTTCTTCTATCATGTTTTGATCAGATAATGAAAAACAAACTGAGTCTTCGGTTTGCTTAGAAAAAAATAATTTTGATCTTCCACCTCGTCTTGAGCAGGAAATACAAAGCCGACTGGATTGTCGGCATGCTCACATAGAAGTAGGTCCAAATGTTGTATGTCAGAAAGAGAATATTGAATTTCTAATAGAATGCCTAAAATACAAAACTAGTTAGTCACCAATATTAATATAAAACATAAATTTTCTGTAAAAATTAGAGTTAGTAGAAACTTACAGCAATCGTTATAATTATTTTCCGTAACGGCAAATTCATCTGCGGTCATTCCATCAAAGGTACAATTTAAAGATTCTATTTTAAAGATTTAGAGTATTGCAATTGTCTTTACTTTTTCACTCCACGTGTTGTCTTTTCAAAAACTGAGATTTAATAAACTGTTTAAAATAAAATATTTTTCTCATATATTATTATCAAAAATTATTTTTTTTATTTTAATTATTTATGTTTATAAAAGAATAATTTAAGTTGAATAATCAGTATTTACAAGCAACACCAAAAATATTTTAATTCAAATTTAAGTGATTACTTATAATATAATAGGTAAGAAACCAATACACTTATTTATAGTGTACCTTTATAATAGTTTGAAACACAAAGTAGAGCAGAAGGCTCCATGCAAGCTGGTTATTCTATTTATCATTTTATAGAACTAAATATTATTGTGACATTTATTCTCGTCTGTCAAACAACAATGACAGACTGTAGTGCAAAAGGGTGCAATAAGAAGAAACAAAAATAGTGTAATTTTAAAATCTATCTCAAAAACTGCATAGAGATGGTTTGTTAGCAAATTAATTTTGATAGAAGACCTCCATGGCAGATAGCCAAGGCACTTAAAGCGGACAAAAATAAAAATGACAGAAATTTAAAAGTAGACAATAGAATTGTCACTGACGACAGAGAAAAAGCTGAGATTTTTGCTATAGAAATGGAAAAGCAATTTAAACCAAATCCAGCTAAAGATCAAAGACTTACAGAGCAAATAGAGCTCATAGTGGACTACCAACTGAATGAAAAAGTTGTAGGAAATTTAGAAGAAGCCACTGAAGATGAAATGAGAAAACTTTTAGAGAAAACGAAGCCAAAAAAAGCATCTGGATTTGATGGAATCTCAAATAAAGCGCTCAGAGCGCTACCAGACAATATGGTTAAACAATTAACAGAGATTTGCAATGGAATATTAAAGATTTATCATTTTCCAGAAAGATGGAAAAAAGCAATAACCATAATGCTACCAAAACCTGGTAAATCTAGAAGTCATCCAGTAAACTATAGGCCAATAAGTTTACTATCAAATTTAAGTAAAATAGCCGAAAGAATTATATATGCACGTCTCAAAAGAGAGACAGACGATAAGAAAGTCCTTCCCGATGAAAAGCATGGTTTCAGAGAAGGACATGGATGCGGAAATCAACTAGCAAGGATCACTGATTTAATACTGAAAAATAAAAACAAAAGCCACTGCTCAGGAGGAGTTTTTCTGGATGTCTCCAAAGCTTTCGACAGAGTATGGCACGAAGGTCTAATTTATAAAATGGGAAGAAAGAAGTACCATAATGGAATGATGCGACTCATAAAATCATATTTGACGAATAGAAAATTCCAAATTTGTATTAATGAGGAAATGTCCCTAGAAAAGGGCATAGAGGCTGGAGTGCCTCAAGGATCGATTTTAGGACCTGTGCTGTATAATATCTACACTCATGATATCCCAAAATCACGCGAAACAACACTAGCTATGTATGCTGATGACACCGCCATCATCGCATTAGCTCCGAAAAAACCAAGTGTAAAAAAGAAATTGCAGAACCACATCGAAATTTTAGGAAAATGATTCGAAAACTGGCGAATTAAAATCAATGAAGAAAAAAGCCAAGCTGTCATTTTCGGAACCAAAACAAAACGTAGACTCCCGGAAGATAGAATAAATAGAAAAGGAATAAAATGGGAAAGAGAAGTCAAATACCTTGGTGTGACTTTCGACGAACAAATAAAGTTTAATAAACACATAGCTATCAGAAACAAACAGGCGAGACAAATAAAGGGATATCTGTATTCATTAATGTCGAGGAAAAGCGAACTAAGCGAGAAAAATAAGCTGACTTTATACAAGTCAATGATAAGACCAGTAATGATTTATGGGCACGAGGCCTGGGCCCATCTCAGCGAAAAAGAATTAAATAAAATGGAAACAACACAGAATGTGTCATTAAGACAAATTACAAATTCAGAATGGTTTATAAGAAACAGCGAAATTCGGAAAAGAACCGACATGCTAACGATCAAGGATTATGTAATGAAATTAAGCAAAAAGTGCTATGAAAAGATGACGACACATAGTAATCAATCCATCAAAAGAATGATGGAAGATGAAGCGGAAATGGGAAATAGGAATATAAAACGACCACGATTGGTACTTGATGCCGAGAAAGCTCGCAGCTAATCATGGCAGTAGATATGCTGAACGATATCAGGAGATCTGGGCGACGTAAACTTCTGCGGAACTTACGGTATCCGTCCAAATCAAATAGTGCTGTTAGAAGGTAACACTTTCCATCAGTACCAATACGGAAAAATTTTTAGAAAAAAAATAATTCCACCCATAATTAAACTAGTATACACACACACATCATTTCAAATCAATTAAAACCCACTGATGAGAAAACCTAGACACTAGCACAAGATGCTAAATAAATCCACTGATAACCTTTAAAAGTCTTAGATCTTATCCAAATAGTTTGAAAAGACAAACAGGTGGCCTGAAAAGAAGCGAAAAAATCTTTAAATATAGCTTCTAAGGCGTTACCAATGATAGATAATTTGATTTGATTGTTTATTAGCAAATTAATTTTGATAGAAATACAATTTTTTAAATTTATTGTTTACTTAAAAAGATGTTTGAAAAAAGGGTAATTATGATAGAATAATTGCAGTAATGATTTTATATGATTTCACTCGTATTGCATTTAATAGAATTAAACTATTTCTTAAAATATCAAAAATTTGTATACATCATAATAAATATATTAAAATGTAAAAGATAATCTGAATAAAGCTATAAGGTTTATACCCTGAGAATTAGAAATTTTTTTCCTAAATATATCATTTATTGGTTTAATTTCTAAAAAAAAAAAATTTAAGTCATCGGAATCTACAATAAAATTTTTTCCTCAAACTATTTGTTCTATATTAATTTTAATTTCGGATATAAAAGTGTTTTTCGGAAATCGTCCAGGAAACAACATTTTTCTGCTTATTTACGCGCAGGAAAATTGAGTTTTGCGGACTAGTACTGTAAAAACTTTACAAGACGCAAAATAAAATAGATACCCTAGTAACTATAGTTGCCAACGAAATTGACAAGCTTGACTTTTGTGGAATTAGGCAAAAAAAATTCTAAAATTTGTAAATTTTGTTTTTTTTACGATTTCTGGAAAAATTTAATACAAAACACGTCAGTAAAATCTCTTACTTGACTCGGAGCTTTAAAATACTCGGCACAAAGTGTCTCGTATTTTAATTTAGCTCCTCTGCAGTAATGTGACATTTTCCTGACTTTTATGTAAATAACTATTTTCTATAATAAATTCATAGTTTTCATATATTTAGTCTTTTTAATTATAAATTGGGTTTTTTTAAAAATTAGAAGTTGCTCTGTTTTATTTTTGATTTGTTTAAGTTATAGAAGGTTTGAGTTGAATAAACTGTTCAATTTTATCAGCCTGACAAAAATTTAATTGTCATTAATATTTTTTTTGTTTATTAATTAGATTAATTATATCATTCAATCAAACTAGTTTACGTAAGATTTTAACATTTTCTTCAATTAATAATCTTGCTTGAATACTTGCAGCTCTTTAATGTTCGTATTCAATTTAAAAACATTATTTTAATTTTTGTTCACTAATAAATATCTCTTTGATTATCTTATTAAATTTTATGTGGATAAATTATTTTAATCAAATGCTTAATTTAACACAAAAAACTATTTCAATTAAGCTGTTTGTAATTTTAATTTTTTTATGTTTAGGGATAAGTTAAATTTTAAACTAACCACCTTCAAAATTGTAAATGAAATAAGTTGAGGTCTTAAGGCTTTAGAAATGTTATTTTTAAATTTGAAATCTAGAATCATCATTGACTACAAAACCTGATAGAAAGTTTCTTATAAATAAATTTACAATTTTTTGCTTAATTTCAGTCATTCTATCAAACAAATGATTATTTTCAACTAATCATAAAGAGTTTTGAGCAGGAATAGTAGGAACTTCTATGAGTTTGAGAATTTGAGTAGAATTAATATTCCTGAAGAAATCTTTTGTAGGTGATGATTAAATTTTTAACGTTGTATATACTACTCATGCTTCTATTAGAACTTTCTCATGGATGTAAATATTATAATTGGAGCATTTGGAAATGAGCTAGTGCTATTAATATTAGGTGGTCCTGATATAGTATTTCCTCGTGTTGGAACTTAACTAGTTATCATGAAGAAAAAGAAAAAAAAATCTAAATTAATTCTTTATTTAATGAAATTCGTTTTGTTCATTAATTGTATTTTGTTTAAATTGAATTGGTCAGACCATTGGAGAAGTTACATTCATTGATAATTAATTAACATATCATTTACATAGCTACCAATATTTAATGTTCAAAATGTTTGATGTTTGATTAAGTTGTATTTCTTTAATGTTAAAATAAGTTCAGTTGGTAGAATTGATGCTCTAATGCAAACAAGAGAGAGTGAGAGGAACCAAGGGGAGAGAGGGGAGAGAGAGGGAGCGATACTATTGGTGATACCGGGTTCAATGGGTGAACATTGTTGTTATGATTCCGAGATTCGGCAGTCTTCATTGTAACTCCGTGCGACTCACATCGATGGTTTTTTGGTCACCAAACTCGACTAGTGTCCACAGTTAATATTCGACACCCGAGATTTGACCTTTCTCATTTTTTCTTTCTGTTTGGCGCCCAATGCTATGTTAGTTGCGCTCAAATCTTTTGTGCCATCACATCAGGATCGACTGACTTCACATATTTCATCGTTGATGCAAATACAACTGATTACAACCATTACAACTGATTCAACGGGATTGAGCCTGTTCGTCGCCGACATTTCCACGCAACACACTGGACCGGATTGGAAACTTCTAGAAACTTCTACAATCTTCTACACCTACCTCATGTGCGATCTCCGTTTTGCAGCCGCAATCGAAATTAAGGTACCGAAAGACTTTGCTCTCCCTCTCTCTCTCTCGTTAAAATTAAAACCCATAGTTCTATTAGCTATTAAAATATATTACAATTAAGTTATTCGATATTACGTCGTCTGATTCTTTTGTTTACAAACAAATGTTTAACCTTGTTAAGGTATTTGATATTCAACCGAGTAGGTTTAAGTACATTGGGTTTATTTCATTGTTAGTTCCAATTGTACATAATAGATTTGTAAATATAGTAATCGAATTTGATTAAACAATTGTTATTCTGCGAAGGAAAGGGAATTTGAATCTTGGAGAAATCATTTGTTTCGATTGTTTGATCATATTCGATTATTATATTCGAATGTTCGATAATTATTTGTTTATGTTATTTTCATTGAAGAATAAAACTGTTTTATTTGATTTTAATCATTTGCATTTATTTCACGTAACTTTGACAATTTTGCAGTATTAGAATTATACTCTGTGTTAACAAGGTACAATTATTAACTATTCTAAGCAGGAAACTGATAAACATTTTGATGGTAATGGTGGATTCTCCAATGGTCTGATCAATTTTTTCATGCAGCTCATCATTAAATATTTTCTACATTATTTTATTTGTTTCTTTAATAACGTTTGTCTAGGCTTGTTTTATTTATTTTTTTTTCTTCATAAATTCGCATCTTGTCGGGTTGTCACTGACCTATCCTAAAGATCGAGAAATTTGAATCCGGCAAATTCACTGAGAATCGAGGAATTTCAACGTCCATAGTTTGACTTGATCCACTTCTCAACATTTGGTCCTTCGAGCCGGATTTTTACTCGTTTTTGGGATTCCAGTCGCGCTTTTGATCAAGATGCCTGAATTAACAACAGACCAACAAGTCACAGTGCTGAAACAAAAAATTACCACATGCTACAAAGATATTGCGGCTATGAGTGCTGAAGCAAAGGCTGTTGAAACCGACAGAATTAAATTCGATTCATTCAGGGGAAAATACAAAATGCTTGATTCTTTGTTTAAGGACGCTGTCTCTGCATGGGAACAGCTTTATGAACTGTTGCTCTCGGAAGGAAAAGAAAGTACTTTTCCATATGAAGAGAAGTATCTGTCCAAGATAAAATCTTATGCAAGCGACTGTCATGCTGTTGTTGAGAGATTTATGAATCCCGTTCCTTCCGCTACATCAAATACATCCACCCAAGTTGGACAAAATGAAACGTCTGTTTTGGACTCCTCTCTAAGTTCGTTTAATCGTTCCAAATTACCCAAAATTCAAATCCCAACATTCAATGGGGATATTTTGAGATGGCCACAGTTTCGAGATTTATTTGTTTCCTTAATACACAACGAAGTTGGCATTGGCTCGGTGGAGAAATTTCAGCATCTCATTGCCCGGCTCGCTGGGGAGCCACTGCAAATAGTTTCAGCTTTTCCGATTTCTGACTTGAACTACACCGAAGCCTGGAATGCTTTGAAGCAGCGCTACGACAATAAAAGAGTCCTTGGTGCAGCTTATATGCAGAAAATAAGACAGTTTAAATCCTCAACTGCTCAAACTGGTACACTAAGCCATTTGCGATCCTTCTTGAAAAATGTTGCAGAGAATTTCTCTGCTATAAAGGCACTTGGTATAACGAATGAGGCTGATTTCTTCAAACTTCACATTGCACTGGAAACCTTGCACCCGGAAATAAGGCAACTCTATGAGGAGAAGCAACAAGGGCAAGAATTTCCTACTTATGAATCTTTAATTGAATTTATCCATCAAAGATGTCAGATTTTAGAGCTTGCCGACCCGGTGACGCCTAAGCATTCGTCTGATAGGTCTCCACCTAATATTATGCGACGTGCCAAGGTACTTACAACTTTCGAATCAAAAGCTCCAGACAAATCGCATTCACAAGAGCAACGGAATTTAGAACAATGTTCCTATTGTAAAGGAGCCCACCCGTTATTTAGATGCTTTTCTTTTCGACGATTACCAACATCTGAGAAATATGACCTAGCTAAGAACAATCAACTTTGTTTTAACTGCCTCCGTAAGGGGCATACTTCTATTCGCTGTAACTCTGACAGATTGTGTTTGACATGTAAAGAAAAGCACCATTCCGCGCTCCATAGTATGTTCAAAAATGCCAACCTAGCGACACATGGTCAGGCCTTAAAGAGTTCTCGCTCAGCTCAATCAGTGACAGCAGCTGCTACCACAACCAAGACACCCTCTGCCGATGGACTAGTTGGAGCGACAGCGGGTAGACGAACAGTTTTATTGGGCACCGCTATCGTCAATATCCGAGACTATAATGGTATCAACCAAAGGATTAGAATAGTGATCGATTCGGGCTCACAATTTTCAGTTATTACCACAGAATGTGTAGAAAGACTTGGATTCCAGCTTTCACCAGGAGAAACGACCTTGTCAGGTATTGGGCTCGTCCAATTGTCAGCAACTAGAGGTATGGTTGATTGCCAGATCAGCCCATTACACGATAATGCAGTAACACTTGAGACTAAGGCAGTAGTTATGCCTGCCATCACCTCCAACTTACCAACCATATCGTTGAATCCTTTGCTACACACCTATTTTCAGAACATGCAATTGGCAGATCCGGAATTTTGGGAGTCTAAGCCAATTGACTTTCTGCTCGGATCTGACTTGTTTCTGCAAATCCTCGTCGACGAACATTCCTCCAGAATTACGAACGGATTTGGTGCTCTTCCAACTATATTTGGACATGTAGTCATGGGAACCCCTCCTGATATTTCAAATCGTGAAAAGGGAGCTTGTCTGTCCATTACTGAATGTCAAACTTCGGATCAAATTTTAAGGGACTTTTGGGAGATCGAAGAAGCATCAGTCTCCGACTACCAGCACCCAGACGATGTCAAGTGCGAAGAGCACTTCAAAACAAACCACCTAAGACTACCTTCGGGAAGATATATGGTTGCATTACCTCTACGCCATCCCGATAAAAGGTTTCCCAACACTGAAAGCCAAGCATTGAGAAGGTTTTTCAGCCTTGAATCAAAATTTTCTCGAAACGTTCAACTGAAGAAGCAATATGTAGAGTTCATGGAAGATTATTTAGCACTCGGACATATGGAAGCTACCACCAACTCATCATTATACGTAATCCCTCATCATGCCGTCTTCAAACAAACCTTAGATCACATACCGCAAAAGAAGATACGAGTAGTCTTTGACGCATCTATGAAAGCGTACACGGGATCTCTTAATGATAACTTGTTCATTGGCAAAAAATTACAAACGGACATTGTGTCAATTTTACTAAACTTTAGGTGCCATCGCATAGCCTTTTGTACGGACATAGTAAAAATGTTCAGACAAATTCTGGTGAGACCCGAAGACAGAAGGTTTCAACACATATTTTGGCGACCTTCCTCTGAGGAAGCACTTCAAAAATATGAATTAGCAACTTTAACTTATGGCCTTGCCTCCTCACCCTTTTTGGCATTGCGCGTCCTTCAACAACTAGCTGAAGATGAGGGCTACAGATTTCCTAGGGCAGCACGAGTTTTGAAACATGATGTGTATGTTGATGACATCATCACTGGGGAAAACTCTTTTGAACAGGCCTTAGAACTAAAGAATGAGATCATTAATATGTTAGAAACAGCTGGGTTTTCGGTGCACAAATGGGCAACCAATTCAGCGGAACTACTGAGTACTATTCAAGAAACTCCTGAATCACAAGTTACATTCTCGCCTGAAGAGTCCACTACCAAGGTGCTGGGCATGATTTGGAATGCTGAATATGACAACTTCAGTTACCATGCTGAGCTAACGAAAGCTGACATTACAAAGCGATCAATGTTATCTGTTATCGCTCGACTCTATGACCCCTTGGGACTCCTTGCACCGGTTGTCTTTGTCGCGAAATCCATGCTTCAGAGCCTCTGGGCCTTAAAAATAGGATGGGACGATACTCCACCTCCGGATATTATACGTACTTGGACTGAATTTACGGATGATCTGACAAATGTTAGCACTCTTAGCATTCCTCGATGGATCTGTTTACCCGCTGCTGAAGTGTCTCTGTTTGGATTTTGCGATGCTTCAGAGAAAGGATACGCTGCTGCGATCTACATAAGAACCAGAGGGGCTGAAGGACAGGTGTGCACCTTCCTTTTGAAATCTAAGACACGGCTCGCACCTATTAAAACGATTTCCATCCCAAAGCTAGAGCTTTGCGCTGCTCATCTTCTGACTAATCTATTGCGACCATTGGAACAATTTCGAAACGAAAATCATGTTGCAAGAGTATGGCTATTTACGGACTCCACCATAGTGCTCTCCTGGCTTCAGCAGGACCCATCATCATTAAAAACCTTTGTTTCAAATCGTGTAGGTTACATATTGACATATACAATGCTTACGCAATGGAGGCATGTACCCTCGGCTCAGAATCCAGCAGATATAGCATCGCGTGGACAAAGGATTGGTGGCCTAATAGACAACAGCTTATGGTGGGATGGTCCTTACTGGATGAAATTAAGTCCCGTAGAACTTCCATTGATGCCACCGGCATTGTCGGAATTGCCTGAGATGAAGCAAATTAATAGAATTTTGGTAACCACCGAACCAAAGGAACACTTATCATCGAAGATCATCTCCCAATATTCAAGTTTTCGTACAGTCGTTCGTGTTGTAGCTTACGTTATGCGTTTTTGTAAAAATATCCAGACTAGGGATGTGAACTGCAAGAGTCTTGGACCACTGTCTGTTTCTGAGCTGAACAATGCCACTAACTATTTATTAAAGGGGACTCAACGCACTTTCTTCGGACAAGACTACGATTTCAAGACAGGATTGAACACTTCTACTCGATTTAAGTCACTGGCGGTCTTCCAAGACCAGACAGGACTACTCAGGGTGGGCGGAAGATTGACAAATGCTGATTTGCCGAACGATACTAAACATCCTATTCTATTGCCACCGCAAGCCCCACTAACTGCTTTAATTATTGACCACTGTCACATTGAGAATTTTCATCTGAGTCCCAAAGCTCTGCAAGCCAATTTACAACGTCAATATTACATTTTCTCCATAAAATCTTTGATAAGAAAGAGGGTTTGGAGCTGTGTTCGATGCTTTAAGATGCGTGCGAAGCCTGATAATCCCTTTATGGCAGACTTACCCTGGTCTAGAGTCAGTCAAGGACGACCGTTTTTGACTGTAGGTGTCGACTTCGCAGGACCGTACACCATAAAACTAAGTCAGCGCCGCAACTCACCAACATCAAAAGCTTACCTCTGTGTATTCGTCTGTATGGCGGTTAAGGCAGTGCATTTAGAGCTGGTTTCAGCCTTGACCACCGACGCCTTTTTGGCAACTTTGGACAGATTTGTTTCCAGAAGAGGCCTTCCTAGTGATATTTACTCTGATTGCGGTACCAACTTCGTAGGAGCCGCCCGACAATTGAAGGAGCTGTACATATGGTTCAACTCCAATTCAGTGGAAGAATCCATAGCCAACTATGCTTCAAACAAAGGAGTTCAATGGCATTTCAACCCACCATCTGCCCCTCACTTTGGAGGATTGTGGGAGGCGGCAGTTAAATCGGCTAAATCTCTTCTGTTAAAGACCTTGGGAGAGAGAGCCTTCTTTTTTGAGGAATTGACTACACTCTTTGCTCGCATAGAAGCAATCCTGAATTCAAGACCACTCTGTACGGTCTCTACAAAGCCTTTAGAGTTTGACTACCTCACACCCGGACACTTCCTGATTGGCAGCGCGTTAACGGCCTTACCAGAGCGAGATTTGACGGATACGCAAGTTAATCGCCTAACAAGATGGCAATTAATTCAGCATGCTTCGCAGGTTTTCTGGAGAAGATGGTCAAATGAGTACATCCATACGCTACAGTCGAGAACTAAATGGACAAACACCGGAAGGTCTTTAGAACCAGGTGAGCTAGTGCTCATACAGGATGCTAATTCGTCTCCGCTCAATTGGAAGCTGGGAAGGATTGAAGAACTACACCCAGGCAAGGACAGCATCGCAAGGGTGGCCACCATCAGAACTTCAAATGGTTTGTTGAAGCGACCAGTTCACCGTTTAGCAATATTACCCGGAATTGAACAGAATGAATAAAATCCATGGATTTTAGGTGGGCGGTATGTTGGAACTTAACTAGTTATCATGAAGAAAAAGAAAAAAAAATCTAAATTAATTCTTTATTTAATGAAATTCGTTTTGTTCATTAATTGTATTTTGTTTAAATTGAATTGGTCAGACCATTGGAGAAGTTACATTCATTGATAATTAATTAACATATCATTTACATAGCTACCAATATTTAATGTTCAAAATGTTTGATGTTTGATTAAGTTGTATTTCTTTAATGTTAAAATAAGTTCAGTTGGTAGAATTGATGCTCTAATGCAAACAAGAGAGAGTGAGAGGAACCAAGGGGAGAGAGGGGAGAGAGAGGGAGCGATACTATTGGTGATACCGGGTTCAATGGGTGAACATTGTTGTTATGATTCCGAGATTCGGCAGTCTTCATTGTAACTCCGTGCGACTCACATCGATGGTTTTTTGGTCACCAAACTCGACTAGTGTCCACAGTTAATATTCGACACCCGAGATTTGACCTTTCTCATTTTTTCTTTCTGTTTGGCGCCCAATGCTATGTTAGTTGCGCTCAAATCTTTTGTGCCATCACATCAGGATCGACTGACTTCACATATTTCATCGTTGATGCAAATACAACTGATTACAACCATTACAACTGATTCAACGGGATTGAGCCTGTTCGTCGCCGACATTTCCACGCAACACACTGGACCGGATTGGAAACTTCTAGAAACTTCTACAATCTTCTACACCTACCTCATGTGCGATCTCCGTTTTGCAGCCGCAATCGAAATTAAGGTACCGAAAGACTTTGCTCTCCCTCTCTCTCTCTCGTTAAAATTAAAACCCATAGTTCTATTAGCTATTAAAATATATTACAATTAAGTTATTCGATATTACGTCGTCTGATTCTTTTGTTTACAAACAAATGTTTAACCTTGTTAAGGTATTTGATATTCAACCGAGTAGGTTTAAGTACATTGGGTTTATTTCATTGTTAGTTCCAATTGTACATAATAGATTTGTAAATATAGTAATCGAATTTGATTAAACAATTGTTATTCTGCGAAGGAAAGGGAATTTGAATCTTGGAGAAATCATTTGTTTCGATTGTTTGATCATATTCGATTATTATATTCGAATGTTCGATAATTATTTGTTTATGTTATTTTCATTGAAGAATAAAACTGTTTTATTTGATTTTAATCATTTGCATTTATTTCACGTAACTTTGACAATTTTGCAGTATTAGAATTATACTCTGTGTTAACAAGGTACAATTATTAACTATTCTAAGCAGGAAACTGATAAACATTTTGATGGTAATGGTGGATTCTCCAATGGTCTGATCAATTTTTTCATGCAGCTCATCATTAAATATTTTCTACATTATTTTATTTGTTTCTTTAATAACGTTTGTCTAGGCTTGTTTTATTTATTTTTTTTTCTTCATAAATTCGCATCTTGTCGGGTTGTCACTGACCTATCCTAAAGATCGAGAAATTTGAATCCGGCAAATTCACTGAGAATCGAGGAATTTCAACGTCCATAGTTTGACTTGATCCGCGTCTCAACACCTCGTATGAATAATATAAAATGTAACACTTGTATAATTAAATCATTAATTTGAAATATTTAATTTAGAAATAAATATTATAATTGTAATCAAAATTAAATAAAATTTAACAAAAAAAAATAAAAATTATGTCATGTTATAAAGATTTAGGATACTTCCTCCTTCTTCATCTTTATTAAACGACAAATTTAGTAAAAAAATGTGCAGGAACAGGATGAACAGTTTATTCTTCTTTATCATCAAATTTAGCTCATAGAGGATCTTTAGTAGATTTAGCTATTCTTAGACTTGATTTAGCAAGTATTTCTTCAAGTCTTGGAGCAGTAATAATACATTACATACCGTAACGGAACATGATTGCATTTCTGTCGAGAAATTGAGAAGTAGATCAAGACGCAAAGCGTCGAGGTAAACTTGATTTCGAGTATATTTGATATTGATTAATTTCGATAAATATTTTGACATTTGACATTTTAAAATATTAAAACAATTAAAGGTTTTTCTACAACCATAGATCGTTGTTCGCGATAATATGGGTTGCGCTTCATAACGACACAGTGTATTCAAGTAGGCTTGGTTTTTTTGCCTAAGAGAAGAAAGATGTACACTCGCCAGCAAATTATAATTTACTAGGGCATTTTATAAGCAACTGTTTTTACTAAAAATACCACTTGCATTTCACAACTGTGTTTGGTTGGTTGCAAATTTAAATTTTTCTTAGCTTTTGACAGCTGTCAATCATCGGATTAAGCAATAAAATCTTCATCCTACCCTTTTATATTATCTGAATTATTATAATAATTATAATATAAGAATAAAATAATTATAATTTTTTTAATAATATGTTTAATAAGATTTAATAATTTTTTAATTTTTTTTTGCTTAAAATTTGTTAACTTTGTTAAAATAGGATAAGTTTAACAAATGTCAATATTTAATGCTCCATTTACTTGAAAATTAATAACTAAAAGTTTTGAATGAGTAAATCGACTTTAATGCCTTCCATGTGGTCTTATCAGGATCTGACTAGCAGTTGTAAAAGATATTTTTTTTAATGCTTTTTTTGAACAATATTTTTAACACTTACAATTAAATATAAAAATTTTTGAAAAATAAAAAAAGTTGCCTTTAATATATTTAAATAGTATTTTATTTATTTATATAATTTAAACAAATTAAACAAAAAGCAATTTAAATTAATTAAACAATAAAAAATAATAATAAATTATACTGAAGTCGGATTTGCCCAAATTCTTAATTTGTTTAATTATTACTTTTGGGTTGGGCATTGCTAAAGTCTTTGCTGGTTCGCGTCACTAGTCCAAGCATTTTGTACGCCTGACGAGTTATTGTGTCTATATGTGACGTGAAAGTTAGCTTATTATCTATGATGATGCCGAGGTTCTTGATCTCCTTAACTTCATGAATAACTTCATTGTTCAAAAAATACTTAGCGGGGTTCTTAGTTGTAGATCGCAAAAACGACATCACGGCACATTTTTTGAAATTCAGGTCTAACTTGGTCTTCTGGCACCAAGTTAGGAGTTCATCGATGTCATTTTGTAATATATAGGCGTCCAACACACCAGCCATTGTTCTGTAGATCTTGAGGTCGTCAGCATACAGTAGGTACTCTGATTTGAACTCACCACCAACATCGTTCACAAATATGTTGAACAAGATAGGGCCCAAGTGTGAACCTTGTGGACCTCCTGAAGTGACTTTATATTCACTCGATATGTGACCGTCAACTTTAACTTAAAGTTGCCTACCAGCGAGATAACAGTTAAGCCAGCTTAAGGCTTTGCCGGAAACTCTATAGTTGTTCAATTTTTTCACCAGAATATCATGGTTAACCTTGTCGAAAGCTTTACTAAAATCCGTGTATATAGCATGTACCTTGGTCCCGCTATCCAGTGCATTAAGTATGTATTCAACATAGATGAACAAGTTGGTCGTAGTAGACCTTCCTCCTGTGAATCCATGTTGCCTTGTTGTTACGATATCCTTGAAGGAGTTCGTTAATTCTGATAACACCACCTTTTCAAAGAGTTTAGCAATAGCTGATTGAATACAAACTGGTCTGTAGTTAGAGACATCCGACTTTTGGCCACTTTTCTAAATGTGAGTGACGTGTGAGGTTTTTCAGGCAGAAGGAAAGACACCTTCAGACAATGACTTGCTGAATAAATGTGTAATAGGCTCGCAGAGACCTGGTGCGCAGTTTTTCAGAAAAACGTTCAGTATTTTATCCGGACCAGTTCCTTTTTTATGATTCAACGACAGCAGAAGCTTGTATACTTGGTTGTAGTCAGCTAGGAATTCATGCAGATTGACATTATATACACCTGGATCGGCTGGACAAATATTATTACTATTATTTGCGTTTGTGGTTTTGGTTGTATAAGTATTTTCAAAATACATAGCAAATACTGATGACGGTATATCAGTGTTGCTGCGTCTCTTGTTTTTCATGAAATTCCAGAATTTTTTTGTGTCTGAAAGCACCAAGTTTTCCACCTTGTTAACGTAATTCTTGTAGCAGATCCTTCTGAGCTTCTTGCATTGTAGTCTTAAAGAGCTGAAATGCTGATAGTTTTGCTTGGTACTATTTCTCTTGTGCTCAGTATGGGCTCTCTTTTTTTGCTTGATTTTGTTAATCAGTTCCTTGCTAAATCACAGCGGAAAATTCCTCGTCTTATTAGTGTAAACTGGAACAAACTGGAGAATTGCCTCAGTGACTTTGCTTTGTTGTAGAACTAGTTAACTTTTTCTTCGATAGACTCTGTTTTATACAGATCAATCCAGTTGGTGCTTAAGAAGAAAGCACTTAGACCAAGGTAATCAGCCTTCTTAAACGCATAAGACGGTAGATTCGCAGGCTTGAAGCATGGTTGGAGGTTGAGTTTGATGCCGAGTGCCGGATGTTATACGTTCTCTGTGGTAAAGGGCAAGACTCTATCCACTGTTATGACCAAATCACAGAAACATAAGTCTAATATATTGTTTTTTTTTGTTTGCAATGTTATTATATTGTTGGCATTGTGAAAACGCCGTGCTTTCCTACAACAGCTTCTCACAAATCAAGTTAGGTACACTGCTAGGCAGGTTATAATCACCGACAATTAGTAGATGTGAGCTGGTAAATGTATCACTCAGGTAGGACAACGTAGCTACATCATCCTGGTAAGACTTCTATGATGAGTTAGGTGGCATATATACACACCCAATGATGATGTTTAGGCTGTCTCCTTTGATTCTGACAAATACTTGCTCTAGATTGTTGTCTTCCAGTGTTATGAGCTCTGCATGAATGGCGCTTTTGATAGCAGCAAATACTCCTCCACTTCTCTCTCCTCTATAATTGCTATAATCTCTATCTCTTTTAAATATATTATAGGAATTATGAATTAATTCTCCGTTTAGTATTGATGAATTGAGCCAAAACTCAGTTATACAAATGACATCAGCCTGGTTGCTTGCTGATGCCACCAAGAACTCACTCAGTTTAGTTCTGAGCCATCTTGCGTTCTGATAATAAATCTGAACTTGATTCCGGTTTTTCCTTGGCAATGATTTGGCGAAAATTTTTATTTACTATTTTAGGAGTACCATTAACATATTTAATTATTTTATTACTTTTACCATTAGCAATCAACGAATACAACTCTACCCTGAGCGATTTTAAGTAAGCTTGCTGTGCCTGTGTCAGATCAGGCTTAAAGACTACCCGAGTACCCAATTGGATCCGGCTTTGACTTTATAATTTCTCTAGCTTCAGAAACAGACTTCGTTTCAATAATTAGTGGCCTTGCTTTACCTGGTATCCGACGTCCAATCCTGCGTAGCTTGAGGCTGTTTACATCAACACTCCTTCCGGGTGGGATTATCGAAGCAAATTGGGCTCTGTCATTCTCCAATCTTTCTTTACCGTCAGCTTTCTTGGACTCTGCAATATTGAAAGCTATAACATTTGCTTCTCTCCTTTTACATTCATTTAATTCCACAAAGGTGTCTTCAGTAAGCTCTGGAATAAAAGATTTGACTTTATCCTCAACTTTGGCGATTCTATCATTCAATTGCGAACACTTGTTACCTAAATGTGCAGTTTGCTTGGAAATTTTATTAACCTCATTTCTGATTTCCAACAAATTTTCCACAATAGAACATTTGAACTTTTCGAATTTGGTTTCTAGCTCACATGAGAAGCTGCGAAAATTTTTCACCAGTATTCTTTCATATTTTGCCATGTTCTCGTCACCGTCATCCGATTCTGAGTCCGAGAAACTGTCTGTCAATCTAACGCTAACCTCACTTACGCATGGGGTGCATTTCCATACCATTATGTTTTTCTTGACCTTATTAGCAGTTGTTTTAAACTCCTCAGTAGATAATCCTGTACATTTAGAATGATACCAACGGTGACAATTAGCACATTGGATACTATAGAAGTTTTCTTTAATGATTTTCGAGCAGGCGTTGCATGTGCACTGTGTATTGTTGATTTTTGGAGGCATTGTTACTCTTAAGCTATCAATTCACTCTCGGACTATAACTTCCAAAAAACCTCTGTAAATTTTTCTTCAAGTTCGATATTCACAGCAAATTTATAGCTATTATTGATAACAATAACAATAAATTTATCACAGCAGCATAAAAACACGTGTTTACATGCGGTTTATAGGTTATAGTTTTTTTTTATTTTATTTATATTAGTCTTTTATTTGTTATTTATATTAGTCTTTTATATTAGACTTTTATATTAGACTTTTATATTAGACTTTTTTATTAAACTTGTATATTAGACTTTTATATTAGACTGCAGTCTTTATATTATGATTTATTATTCTGAGCACTGTCTTTCAGGTAATGGATCGGACGGCGGCAATCAGAAACAATTAATCCTAAGACTAATTGGCCATTATAGTACCGCAAGAGTAGCTATAGACTTTTGTACGTTGGAAAAGCTAGCTTACAAAATGTGCATAAAACACCACCGCCAATGTTGATGTAATCTAATAATGAGGCTACGATTACATCCACTAACGAAACGAAAACGTGTTCTCGGGCGTGCAATGCTTTACAGAAATATCCTTGGGTATCTATCTGACTGTTAAGGTCAACTCAAAATGCAATGATATATTTGTAAAGACTCCGTAGTAACACAAGCCTCTCACTTAGACCAGGTAGGATAGACAAGTGCGTATTAATACATTAAATTTAACTAGTCTGAAGATTGCTAACTAGTCCACTTAGTAAATATTTACTACAAAGATACACATAAGACTTCTAAGATAATATGATATCTCAGGTAATATATTTAATAACAAAATGCGAATATAATCTTTGATTAGTGTACCTAATTTGTTATGTCAGCTATCACTGTTACACCAAGTCATGTCTGATACACCTTGTATATCCACTTTCTACTGAGACACCCTGTATATAAATTATTTTGCATATGCTTAACTATAATATAATCTTTGCCAATCAACGTAATCGACTACTGATTTAGATTGACAATGGTTCTACTTTAGGTACCATTAATTAGTAATTATATTTTTGTCACAAGAAAGTGCAATATTAATAAAATATATTGTGACGATAAACCATAATTAGATCTACGTTACTGTAAGATTAATTCTGAAAAGTTGATTTATCGAGATAATCAGAAGATTCTGTTTATGAGATTAATTCAAATCTTTTTTTATTTTTTTTAGTCAAACAATAATTCAACTCTTTTAACTCATGCGATAATTGAGAAACTCAGTAAGACAACTTTTACCTTTAGATGTTGATTTGTTGGATATGTTTAAACGGGTAGATGATCGTGGGCAATTGGTGATATAAAACACTAAGAATTAACTTATAATTATAACAGCACTAAACTTAACCACTGCTGAATTTGGAATGCCTTTTGGCTTGTAGGGTCAAGTGTATATTTTATTTGGCCCGGCATAAGAAATTAGAACATACTCCAAATGAATTGCAAACAACTTTTGACTGCGCTGAGTGTGAGTACAAAACTAGGGTAAAAAGGAATCTAGCTCGTTATCAAAATAGAAGACATACACTAATTGAAATGCAAACAATTATTGTTGATTGCTACGAATGGGACTATAAAACTAACGGTAAAAATAAATTAACAAAGCATAAGAAAAATAAACATACTTCCATTAAAAAGAAAACTAATCTCAATTTTAATAACGGTGCCTACTAGTGCACGCTATCAAAATTAAAAACTGATCGGTTTGATATTAGGTCAAAGTAGCTATCAACGTCGATTTATATTGCATTTTTTCTCAGATGATAATCTTTCTATAAAGTATGTAGATTAGTAAGAATATTTATTTTATTAATCAATAGCAGATTGTAGACAAAACTTTCCACTTATTTTAAAACAGCGTGCTCTTTAGATAATGATATTATAGCTATTTCAGAAATTTCGCTTACAGATACTGTATAATGCGTAAAAGACAATGGTTACAGAATGTAAATAGCCACGATAGAAGTTTCAATGTTGTTGTATTACCAAGAAGAAGCAGAGTAATGATCTTAATGCGTAAGAAACTTACAACTTTTAATTTATATAGAATCACTTACATAATTATGTTAGAGTTTTTGATTTTATAATAATTTGTAGTTAATTTTTTTAAGTAAAAATAAGCCAATAAAGCGCTAAATAGCTTATATAATTAAATCATTTCGATAAGGGCCATTTGGCATCTTAAGTTAAAGAGGGAGAACATGGGCTTAGCATCCCTGGAAAGGTGGAGTCCAGTCAGTCAGTAAACTGAGCGAAGCGAGAGTGAGAACGGGCAGTATTATGAATGGTTAAACTGTTAATTGTTTATTGATAGAGAAAGATAGTTAACGTGTGGATCTTGTTGATCATGTGTTGTTTTGTGGTATAATTGTGAATTCAGTGCTGACTCCCTGAATTCGTAGAAATAATGAGTAAATAGGTTAATATGAAATAACCACGACAGAAACTATAGTTTAATACCTGGGGTACGGTCTGTGTGTTAATTCATTTCAGACTGAGATAGTACTCCCATGACGTCTGTAGACATTTACAGATTGCTATCTTGGTTCTCTACTTCCTTGAACAGGGGCGAAGAGGTACGATGAGAACACGATGCTAAAGAAAAGGGGTAAAGATTGAGTCAATCGAGTCCATGGAGTGATTGTCAAAGTCCAATGAGCCTGGTGATGTCTTCCACTATCAGTTTGAGAGGAAGAGAATCTTGCGAGGAGGAGGAAAGCTCCCGGTGAGTTACTTTACAGGTATTATCGACAGGTACATTATGTGTAAATATGTTTCATGTGTCGCCCAATCAATCCGTCTGACTGCTCAAGCGTTTCTCTAACAAAAAATATAGAGGGGTGAGTTGAAGTAGATTGTTGATGATAATGTAGCTGGCTGTTGCTATTCTGTACACTGTTTTCGAGTGAATAATTAAGGCTAATAATCGTAGAACATAGACATCCTGACAAATTTATTATATAGAAAGAGTTAACTGTTATTTAATTCAATTTAATTGTTAAAATTTGGCAAAACGTAAGATTATAATAAAAAAGTCTTACACAAAAAAAAATACCTAACTAAGATTTGTTCAAAAGATTTGGGTAATTTTAAAAAATAATGTTTTTATTCAAGTTGTTTATTATTGAATATTTATTATACAAAAATAATAATTTTAAATACACTAAGCTTTTGCCTAGATTAGAAATAATTACATAATATAATTATCAATATTGTGCTATTAAAATTAATGTAAATATCCACTTTGTTCATGTTAACCATAAAAAAGTAAACTGACAAATTAGATACAATACCAAAATTGTTTGACGAATTATTATTGGAATATGTTTATAATCCTTTGAAATTTATGGGTAACAATTATCATGAAATTTTGAATTAAAAATCTCTTTTTCATCTTCTTGTAGAAACTTATAGCATTACAATTTTTGATTAAATTTGTTAAAAAGATGTTTCCTGTTTTTATGATTTTTTAGGTTTGTTTTGTCAGTTATAGTTGTATATTCCCATTAATCGCATTGAAATTTGTTATAATTTGCTTAAAAAATGCTTTAAATTTTTATATTTTTTAAGAATTCCTTAATAAATAGTTGTTCGCTCTGAAGAGTCTGCTGTAATTCACTTGGCAGGTGTCTCAATTTATGTGTTTTGAAGTGATGTTTAAAAATAGTTAAATATTCACACTGATGGCATTAGAATATTTGCTGTAATTCACGCAGAAAGTGCTTCTTTTCATGTGTTTCAATGAGATATTTATAAAAATTTCTGTTGTAATTCGCTTGGAACATGTTTTATAATTTTATAATTACTTGTATCTTTACATTGATTGCAGACACATTCTGGATGCAGTCCATTTGAAAGGTGCCTTATAAATGACTTTTGAGCGTTGTTGCATATTTACATTGATTGCATTAAAATGTTAGTTGTCGTTCCTTGAAAGATGTTTTGCATTTATATGTATCATCAGGTTCCCTTTATAAATAGTTGTATATGCACACTGCTCGCATTGGAATTTTTGTTGTAAATCTTTTGAAAGATGCTTTGCATTTATATGTGTCTTCAGGCTTCCTTGATATAAAGTTTTATATTTACACTGCTCGCATTGGAAATTTTGTTGTAAATCTTTTGAAAGATGCGTCGCATTTATATGTTTTTTCATTAAACATTTGCTAAGAGTTTTATATTCACACTGATTGCATTGAAATTTGCGTTGTAATTCTTTTGAAAGATGCTTTGCATTTATATGACTGTTTAGATGTGTTCTATAAAAAGTTTCATATTCACACTGATTGCATTGAAATTTTCGTTGCAGTTCGCTTGAAAGATGCCTTCTATTTCTATGCCATTTTATAAGATGTTTATGAGGAGTTTTGTATTCACACTGAACACATTGGAATGTTTGTTGTAATTTGCCTGAAAGATGTTTTGAGTTGATATGTCTTTTTAGGTCCTTTTTATAACAAGTTGAAAAATCACACTGATCGCATTGGAATTTTTGTTGTAATTCTTTTGAAAGATGCTTTGCATTTATATGTATCTTCAGGTTTAGTTTATAAAAAGTTGTATATTCACACTGGTCGCATTGGAATTTTTGTTGTAATTCTTTTGAAAGATGCTTTGCATTTATATGTTTTTTTATATCTCCTTTATATAAAGTTAAATATTCGCATTCATCGCATTTGTATTTTTGCTGTAATTTTCTTGGACGATTAATTTTATGTTTCTTTAAACGCGCATTTTTTTCGGTCGTTTTCAAATTACTAAGCATTTCCTTTGCAATTTTTTGCAATTTTGGTAAAGAGTTCTTTCTGTCTATATGTTTCAGATAAATATGTCTTTTCAACTGGAATTTGTATTTACTTGTATACTTGCATTGATCACATTCAAAACAAGTAGCGAATTGGTAACGTTTATCTGCTTGGCTAGTTGTTGTAATAATACTGTTTCCATTTTCCGTATTAGTTGTTACAGATGATTTATGTTCTATAAAATTACACTTTCTTTTGTGAAAGTATCTCCACACATACGAAAAGCTACCCACTCTGCACCGTCTACATTTTTTGAAACAGGCTTCATCCAAAACATCTAAAAACTCACAATTGTGAATAAAATAAACACTTTTTTCATTTGTTTTAAAGTTGCATAAACGGCATCTATAAGATTCCAGTGAATCGTAACAGGAAAAAGCCGAGGAAGAGCGGCAGCACTTCGAGAAAACCGACATTTTTGATAACGTCAAAAAGGACTAAAACATCAATATTTTAATATTTTTTATGTTAAAAGTAAGCCGTTAATATAACCGATCATTTGATAGGTTAAAACTGCTCTTTATGAATCTGAGATGATAGTACACAACACTTTATTAGATGAAAATCTAACCTCATTTCTATACTTTCATTGGTTGCATTCAGCAGACAGAGCGGCAACCGTTCACGCTTATTCGCTGCTCGGTGAGTAAAAGCTGTGTCTGTTGCGTTCTACTTCGCTTCTATCATGTAGTCTCAAATGAAAGTGTTTTTGAGGTTATATTTTCATTTAGTCATCATCTTAGGCGGTTTGCACATACGAAACCAACACTTCTACTAACGGTTTACTTTTGACATATAAAATATTAATGTTCTACTTCTTTTTGAAGATATTAAAAATGTCTGTTTATTATAAGTGTTGCCGTTCGTCTACAGTTTTTTCCTGTTACAATTTAATGAAAATGAAATCTTCTAGATGCCGTTCATGCAACTTTAAAACCAATGAAAAAGTTTGTTGTTTTGTTTAGAGAATATGGGTAAGGTCAGTTTTAAACAATGTCAACGATGGAGATACTTTCACAGAAAAAAGTGCAATTTTGAAGATTATCAATCAACTGAAATACAATGCGATCATTGTGATTTCCAAACTACGGATAAAGCGTGTTTAAAATTACACAAACAAAAGCATTATCGTTTATGGAAATTACAACAAAGATTTCAATGTGATCAGTGTGAATATACAACTATTTGGAAGTGAAACATGAAAGCACATAAAATAAAACATCTGTCAGTTGAGATGCAACCAAAATTGCAATGCAATCATTGTGAATTTACAACTCTCGATAAAAGCAATGTAAAAAAACATAAAAATGCAAAGCATCTTCCAAGTGAATTACAAGAAAAATTTCAATGTAATCAGTGTGTTTTTACAACTGTTTATAAAAATAGCTTGAAAGTACATAAAATAAAACATCTTTCATGTGAATTACAACAAAAATTTCAGTGTGATCAGTGTGAGGATGCCGAACAAAGAAAAGAAGCAAACAAATGTCAAAATGTATGATCTCGACTTTCATGTGTGTATACAGTAAGCCCCCTCAGCTTCCATAAGTGTATACAGTTGTATACAGTAAACCTCTTACATTCGTCCATCGTGACAATAGTGCGTCCTCGCACGATTGAAAAGAAGAGGAAAAACGACACCAGTTTAAGAAGAACGAGACGGTAAAACAGCATCTTTGCGAAAAACAAAAGAGTCTCAAAAGGTATTGCAGCTTTTGGAATTGGATGGAGAAAACCGGGTTTTGCACCGGAAGATGCCTTCATATAAAGGCAGGTTAAACAAGCATGAACGTATTTTTGAACAAAACGTTTCAAGTCTTTGAACCAATAATTTCGACGAATCCGTTCCAATGTTTTTTCAAGAGCAAAATGACCAGCATCATCGTGATTAAGCCGGCAAATAAGCCAACGGCAAGAAGTAGGAACGACCCATTTTAGAGAGTTTTCGATTTTGCGATAAAGAATTTTATCTTTGAGAACATAATTTTTATCAACCTTTTTACGTGAATTATCTGAAGGTGATTGCAAGACGGTGATAATGGTCTGAAGTTCTTCATCTTGGCTTTGAACGGCAAGTATCCAATCGGTTTCAGTTAAGTTTATGACATTTGCAATCAATTCGCTGCTTAAAGGAAGATTTCGGCTTAAACAGCCAACATGAGTCATTTTAATACCTGGACGATATTGTATTGTGAAATTAAAATCTTGAATTTCTAACCACCACCGGGCTATGCGAGGAATTAAATCTCTTTTAGTAGTGGTTGTACGTAAAGCGGCGCAATCAGTAAACACCTCAAATTCGATCCCAAGAAGATAAATTCTGAAATGGCGAAGAGAAAACACAACAGCCATAGTTTCCAATTCATAAGAATAATATCTGCTTTGTTCAGGAGTGCATTGTTTACTAAAATATGCTACAGGATGCCAATTAGAACCATGACGTTGGAGGAGGATTCCCCCAACTCCAAGACTGCTGGCATCACAGTGTAACTGAGTGGGTAATTTGCTGTTAAAAATTTGTAAAATGGGGCTTTTACTCAAAAGAAGTTTGATATGGTTGAAGGCTTCTTGTTGGTCCTCTCTCCAAGTCTAAACAGAATGCTTACGTAATAATTTCGTCAATGGAGCAACAGTAAATGCATAATTTGCGATAAATTTGCGAAAATAGTTGGAAAGGCCTAGAAATTGGCGAAGTTCTTTTTTGTGAGTAGGGACGGCGAGTTGTAAGTCACACATAAACGGAAAGTCTCATTGGGTTTAGGAATTAGAAAAACCGGACTGGCATATGAGCATGTTGATGTACAAATAATATTATGAGTCAATAAATCAGAAAGCATCATCTTAAGTGTATGTCGTTGTTGCTCAGACAAGCGATAGGGTTTGTATGATATCGGGTTTGAAGTTGTTAAATTAATATTCATTTCAGTATGGGTTGTCTTGCCCATTTCAGAAAGCCGTGTTGCTATGCAGTCACGATGATCGAGAAGAAGAGCATAAAGTCTTGGTTCATTGCTTTTATCGCACTGTATCTGAAGTTGAGATAAGCAGTCGACTGTTTGAACAGCATTTACTGGTGCAAAAGTAAAACAAGTGTCAAATTGTATATCGACACCATTTTTGAAAAACATGATATGAGGTTGTGAGAGAAAGTTATTTCCAATTAAAATAACAGCCGGACATAAAGAATCGGGTACTACAACTAAACCAACGCTTGCTGTTACCGTATCAATTGATATCGCATGTGCTGTTATTTCGGTACATTTGTGAATTTCACCTGAAAAGGACTTCAGATAACGAGGCGATGATTTTATTATTTTAAGTTTTAGACGAGAGGCGACGGAGTATTTAATAAGTGATAATTCGCTGCCGGTATCATTAAGACCTAAATGAGGCTTTGAATTGATAAATACAGTTTTAAAATAAAGATTTGTATGATGGTTTAAAATAGAATTAATTTTTTTTGTATGTTGAGTTTTATGTTTTTGATGACAGTTTGCTTCATAATGACCTGTTTTCCGACAAAAAGTGCATACTAAAGTGGAAGAAAATTTGTGTGAAGCATTTAAGCCAGCGGCGCGTGATCTACGCCATGGGTGCGGACAGGTCGCACGAAGATGACCTAGCTCATTACAATTAAAACAACGTTGTTGATGCTTGTCCAAAGGATTTGAAGGAAAATGCTTATTGGCATCACAATTACGCAGAAATGTCAAGAGATTATCGAGATGTTGATGGTTATTTGCAAGTGCGAGACTGCGGGTGTTATGTATGCATCTTAGAATAAAAAGAATTGATTCTGTTAATTCTTTAATAATACACTCAACTGTATTTCTACATGTTTAAAGGCATACTTGATAATGAATATCTACAAAAAACTTAACAGTGATAAAGGTATTTCTTGCCTTAATATAACACATTTTGTACAGGGTTGGCTCTAAATATATTTATACACAACACCTCCCCCTTTAAAATAAGAAAATTTACAATTATTAAGATACACTAAACCTTTCGGGTGGTTTAAGACGACTTCGTCTACGCAAAACTCTTTCACTGACATTTGACGTTGTATTTGAAATTTCACTTTGTGATGTTTTATTTTCAATTTGTGAATTTTCGGTTTCACTAACATTTTCATTATTGACATGTACGAAAGAATTAGGCTGTGTACATTTATCATCACCCGCGATTGGATGAATGGTTTGGTCACGAATACTGATTTTTTCTGATACAATGTTTGTTCTCAATTTCAGTTGATTTGAATGTCGTTTCCACACCATTCCACCATTACACATTGTAATCAAAAAAATATTTTTACCTAAAATCTTTTTAATTATTCCTTCACTCCATTTTGTATTGGGTCTATAATCTTTGACCCAAACCGTGTCATTAACATTAAATTGTTTTTTAACTTTACCTCCATAATTTGTCTTTTGTCTTTCCTGATTAGATTTGACAACATTTTTTATGGAAGGCAGCATAAGATCAAATCTTGAAGGTAAACTTCGTCCTATAAGTAATTTTGAAGGTTTTTCTCCAGTTGTGGTATGTGGAGTATTTCGATATTGAAAAAAAAACCATTAATAATTAAATTTAAATCCTTATTACCCTCTCCGTAACCTTTCAAAATTGCTTTCTTTAAAATTTTGACAGCACTTTCAGCCTGACCGTTAGTCTCAGGGTGAAACGTTGCACCAGTTACATGTTTTACCCCATTTTTGTGAAGAAAAGTTTGGAATTCATCTGAGGTAAAAGTAGCAGCGTTATCTGTACATATTTGTTTTGGCAAACCATATCACGCAAATAATCCTCTAAAAATTTCAATTGTGGTACAAGAAATCATATTTTTAACTTCAAAATACTCAATCCATTTGGAAGTAGCGTCTTCGATTACAAAAAAATTACTACCGCAACAAGGTCCAAAAAAATCTCCATGAAGTCTAGTCCAAACATCTTTTGGCCGGTTCCAAACAGTGAGAGGAGTTTTAGGAGACAAATCTGTAAATTTTGCCCAATTTTTTTCATTGCTTTGCCAACAACTCGATACTTTTATCAATGCAAGGCCACCAGACATAAGAACGTGCTAATGCTTTCATTTTTACTATGCCCATGTGAGCTTCATGTATTTCCTTCAGAACAGCAGCTCTGTATCTATAAGGTATCACTAGCTTATAACCCCAAAGTAAACAATTTTGTTCTACTGACAATTCATTTTTTTTTTTGAAAAAATGATAGCAATTCAGGATTATTACATTTTTCAGGCTAACCATTGATCACGTAAAAAATTATTTTGCTTAAAATAGAATCTTTCTGGGTTGCCTTTTTAATTTCTGTAAAATCTAAAGGAAATTTAGAGTCAGTTACGTAATTCAAATATGAGATTTTATCAATAACGGAATTATAATGTACCTACATACGTAATAGCTCTATCCTTGTTAGGTTTTGCTAAATTTTCTGACTGATTAGATTTCACGTATTGTATATCATAATCAAAAGCTGAAAGAATATGCGCCCATCTTTGTAGTCTGTTAGCAGCAAAAATTGGAATCCTTTTTTTTGGATTAAATATAGCCAATAATAGTGATCAGTAAACAAAAGAAATTTTTTACAGTATAAATATTGAAAAAATTTTTGAACACCAAAAATAATTGCCAGTGCTTTTTTTTCTATTTGGCTGTATTTAATCTCAGCTGGATTTAATAACCGTGATGCAAATGCAATAGGTTTTTCAAACCCATTTTCAAAAATGTGACTAATATAAGCCCCTACTGCAAAGTTACTTGCATCAACTGTCAGTTTGACAGGTTTATTTGGATCAAAATGTGTGAGCACATTGTTTGACATTAGCATATCTTTTACCTTTTCAAAACTTTTATTGCATTTTTTATCCTAAAGCCATTGTGTACTTTTCTTTAATAAGTTATATAAAGGCTGTAGGACGTTTGATGCATTTGGAATAAACTTTCAATAAAAATTTACCATTCCAAGAAAAGACTTTAACTGCGTAACTGTCGTGGGAATTGGAGCATTTTTTATTGCTTCTACCCTCTCGTCAGTAGCTCTTAATCCGTTTTTATCAATAATATGTCCTAAATATTTTACACTACTTTGCAAAAAAAAGCACATTTTTCTTTTCTTACTTTTAAACCGGATTCTTCCAATCGTAGTAATACTTTTCGTAGATTTGATAAATGTTTCTGATCGTTCCTACCCGTAACTAAAATATCATCCATGCAACAGACGACACCCGGTAAATTTACAAACATTTGTTTCATAATTTTCTGGAAAATGCTGGGTGCACTCGTAATACCATATGGAAGACGTGTATATGAAAATAAACCCTTATGTGTTGATATGGTAACAAATTTTCTAGATTCTTCAGTTAGCAGAACTTGCTGATAAGCTTCCGACAGATCTATTTTAGAAAATTTATCACCACCATGCAACTGTGAAAATAAATATTCAATGCGAAGTATTGGATTTTGTTGAACGACTAAATACTGATTTATTGTAACTTTAAAATCTCCGCAAACGCGTACGTTTCCATTGGGTTTAATTATAGGAACAATAAACGTTGCCAAGTCGGAAAATTCGACGGAAACTAACACTCCGTTTTTAACAAGACGCTCAACTTCGGCTTCAATTTTAGGTTTTAATGCAAAAGGAACAGGTCGGGCTTTAAAGAATTTCGGTACCGCTCCATCCTTTAACCTCAAATGAATTTCCTGTTTATTAAAAGTACCTAAAGAATTATCAAAAATGTTTTTGAATTTGTTTATCAATTCCATAATACTTTTAGTAGAATTGTCTATATCATTATCAATGTATCTGATTTTACAAATTCCTAAATTCAACAAATTCAAACCATTTCTACCAATTAAAGGCGGTCCTCCGTTTCTGATAATATATACTTTTAAAACATATTCATTCTGTTCATAAACAACTTTTAAATTTAAATACCCCATTGGTTCAAATGTTACTCCAATATAATCTTTTAAAGTTAAATCATTAGTAAACAATTGCTTATTTTTAAAATATTTTAAATAGCATTTTTCGGAAATTGCTGTATATGCAAATCCCGAATCTGCTTCAAAATTTAGTGGAATATTTTCTACAATCAATTTAACATAAATTGGTTTTGCATTACCTTTATGATCAAAAGAAACATCCCCTAGATTAAAAATTGGCATTTCGTTGTTTTCTTCCTCTATGAAGTTATGATTTTTTGAAGTCTTCTTTTTGCAGACTGAAGTTAAATGTCCTTTTGTATTGCATTTATGGCAGATGCAATTTCTAAATGAACAGTCACTTGATTTATGATTTTTACGACCACACACTGAACACTTCGCTAAGTGTGGAGAATTTCCTTGAGATGAATTTCTATAACACATATTTGGTGAGATATTTACTTGTTTTGATGAACCACTTTGTGTAGAAAATCCATATTTTGATGTTTTTCTTGAGTTTTTATTTTTAAAATAATTCACCGTTTCAGTTTTTATGTTTAAATCGGACTGAAATCTATTTGAAATCTCATGCATTACTGATTCTTTAGCTTGAGCAATTTGAATCATTTTCGATAACGTGATTGTAGGGTTTTCTTCGAAACATCGATCTCTTACATTGTTTCCTTCCAAACCAATTGTAAATACATCTCTGATGACTGTTTCCAATTCATTTCCAAAGCTACAATTTGCAGCTAAACTTTTAATTCTAGCTGACCACTCCGAAACACTTTCCTTTTCCATTTTCCTTGCTGTATAAAATTTTAGACGTTCGGCAAAAACTGATTTTACAGGTGCAAAAAAGTCATTTAAGGTTCTTATCAGCTCATCGTACGATTTCGAATCTGGCAAATATGGTGTACACAAATTTCGAAGTAAAATATACGTCTCTTCGCTTAAGGAACACAACAAAATTGCTTTTTGCCGATCACTGTCCTCGATTTTATTTGCAATAAATGATTGCTTCAATCGTTCTTTAAAAACAACAAGGTCGGAAATTTTGTGGTTGAATTTATCCATGTTTAATATCGAAACAGAAGCGCTTTGTTTTTGATTTTCCGTCATTATTTTGAACACTCGGACACGCACTTTTTATTGTCACACTATAGGAATAATATGATTCACTATTTATCTATTTGTGAGTTCGTTAAAAATAATCTTCGTCGCCATTTGTTATGTTTGCATCTTAGAATAAAAAGAATTGATTCTGTTAATTCTTTAATAATAACTCAACTGTATTTCTACATGTTTAAATGCATCCATCCTGATAATAAATATCTACAAAAACTTAACAGTGATAAAGGTATTTCTTGCCTTAATTATAACACATTTTGTACAGGGTTGGCTCTAAATATATTTATACGCAACACTATTGACCAATTAGAATCTCATAAGCACATGAAAATCTTATAAGTAGTTATGTGATTTTATAATCACATAACTACTTATGGAAATATATAAACTAGAATGCTGTATGTAAATTAGAATAGCACCAGTTTACAAACAAACTGAAAATCTATAATCCAATTGGAATATCTTAATAAATTGGCATTTGCTGGATTACTTTGAGTTTAACAAACAATTCAAAATTCTATTGATAAACTTAATTTTAGAACTCATTGCAGCTGCTACAACAAACTGCAGAACTCGTGGAATTAATCTCAGTTAATTCACAATTGAAAATCAACTGTCTTTTCTAAAAAGTAGACAAAACTGTAAATCACTTTGTAAAGCGATCATAATATAAATAGCGCTCCAACGCTAATTAAACTAGTGTGTAGTACGTGTACGCATTTCAACATTTTTATGACTATCAAATTATTAAACTATAGACTTTTATATGACTTAGAACTTCAGAAACAAACTCAAATTCTATTATCAACATAGAATTTCTGTGCTATGCAAGTGGTATTTTTAGTAAAAACAGTTACTTATAAAATGCCCTGGTGAATTATAATTTGCTGGCCACTGTACATAGTAAAACACAAATATACTTACTTACTTACTTACTTACTTACTCAATTCCAGATAAATTGTAATTTTAAGATTAAAATTACAATGTTTACCAATTTTTGACAAGCAAATTTTAACTACACTCTATTTTTTTGGCAGAGGCGGATGCGCGCCCATTGATAAAACCTTACATACAATATACCAACTTTTGGTGGATTTTCAGAAAACTGCTGCCAATTTAACTGTAAATAGTGTCTGTCAGTGTCAATAAACTCTTTAGGTTTACATAACCTCACACAAGCACCGGAATCTCCAAAGACTCGCAATAGTAGAAAAAGATGTGACATCAGTTGTCTTGGAAATCAAGCTTTGCGGCCTAAACGACACAGAATTTGCACGCCGTTAAGGAAAAGTCTTCTTTGAAAGACAAACGTGAGATTAGGATAAATTGACGAATCTGGCTGACACCGCGTTTTCATAAATTTGTGCTGTGTAAACGGGACATTGCTTTAACCAAAAGAAAGAGAGTATTTAGAATGCGATATTGAAGATGCCCAATTCGTCTTGCCAATAGTCCAAAAATATAGTATAGTAGGTATCACAAAAAACTTTTTTAATAAATCGGTAAGCACTTACTGTTCTGTGGCAAATTTTTCTTAATCCTCTTAAATAAAGATTAAAACCACCTTATTGTTATTAATATTGAAGATAAGAATAAAAAGAAAATAAACAAAAAAAATAAATAACTAAAATTTGTTCAAAAGATTCGGGTAGTTTTAAAAAGTAAAGTTTTTATTCAAGTTTTTTATTATTCAATATTTATTATACAAAAATAATAATTTTAAATACACTAAGCTTTTGCCTAAATTAGAAATAATTACATAATATAATTATCAATATTGTGCTATTAAAATTTATGTAGATATCCACTTTGTTCATGTTAACCATAAAAAAGAAAACTGACATATTAGATACAATACCAAATTTGTTTGACGAATTATTATTAAAATATGTTTATAATCCTTTAAAATTTATGAGTAACAGTGATCATGATAATTTTGAATTACAGACCTCTAAAGCATTAAAAAAACTTATAGCATTACAATTTTTGATACAATTTGTTAAAAAAATGTTTTCTATTTTTATGATTTTTTAGGTTTGTTTTGTCAGTGATAATTGTATATTCACATTAATCGCATTAAAATTTGTTATAATTTGTTAAAAAAATGCTTTAAATTTTTATATTTGTTAAGAATTCCTTAATAAATAGTTGTTCGCAGTGAAAAGTCTGCTGTAATTCACTTGGCAGGTGTCTCAATTTATGTGTTTTGAAGTGATGTTTAAAAATAGTTGAATATTCACACTGATGGCATTAGAATATTTGCTGTACTTCACGCAAAAAGTGCTTCTTTTCATGTGTTTCAATGAAATATTTATAAAAATTTCTGTTGTAAATCGCTTGGAACATGTTTTATAATTACTTGTATCTTTACATTGATTGCAGACAAATTCTGGATGCAGTTCACTTGAAAGGTGCCTTATTAATGACTTTTGAGCGTTGTTGCATATTTACATTGATTGCATTAAAATGTTAGTTGTCGTTCCTTGAAAGATGTTGTGTATTTATATGTTTTTTTAGGTTTCCTTTATAAATAGTTGTATATGCACACTGCTCGCATTGGAATTTTTGTTGTAAATCTTTTGAAAGATGCTTTGCATTTACATGTGTCTTCAGGTTTCCTTGATATAAAGTTTTATATTCACACTGATTGCATTGAAATGTTAGTTGTTGTTCGCTTGAAATATGATTTGTATTTATATGTATCTTCAGGTTTCCTTTATAAAAAGTTTTATATTTACACTGATCGCATTGAAATTTTCGTTGTAGTTCGCTTGAAAGATGCCTTCTATTTCTATGCAATTTTATAAGTTGTTGATAAGGACTTTCATATTCACACTGATCGCATTGGAATTTTTGTTGTAATTCTTTTGAAAAATGCTTTGCATTTATATGTGTCTTCAGGATTCTTTTATAAATAGTTGTATATGCACACAGGTCGCATTGGAATTTTTGTTGTAATTCTTTTGAAAGATGCTTTGCATTATATGCACACTGGTCGCATTTGTATTTTTGTTGTAATTCTTTTGAAAGATGCTTTGCATTTGTATGTTTTTTTAGATCCCCTTTATAAAAAGTTGAATATTCGCATTCATCGCAGTTGTATTTTTGCTGTAATTTTGTTGGACGATTAATTTTATGTTTTTTTAAGCGCGCATTTTTTTCGGTCGTTTTAAAATTACCAAGCATTTCCTTTGCAATTTTTTGCAATTTTGGTGAAGAGTGCTTTCTGTCTATATGTTTCAGATAAATATGTCTTTTTAACTGGAATTTGTATTTACTTGTATACTTGCATTGATCACATTCAAAACAAGTAGCGAATTGGTAACGTTTATCTGCTTGGCTAGTCGTTGTAATAATACTGTTTCCATTTTCCGTATTAGTTGTTACAGATGATTTATGTTTTACAAAATTACACTTTCTTTTGTGAAAGTATCTCCACACATACGAAAAGCTACCCACTCTACAACGTTGACATTTTATGAAACAGGCTTCATCCAAAACATCTAAAAGCTCACAATTGTGAATAAAATAAACAATTTTTTCATTTGTTTCAAAGTTGCATAAACGGCATCTATAAGATTCCAGTGAATCGTAACAGGAAAAAGCCGAGGAAGAGCGGCAGCACTTCGAGAAAACCGACATTTTTGATAACGTCAAATTGAACTAAAACACTAATATTTTTAAAAATGTTATATTAAAAGGAAGCCGTTAATATAGGCGTTCTATTTGATAACCTCATACAATACCCTATCTTTGATAGAATGTAATTTGTAATGGTAACGGCCGGTAACATTCTAGTGGCGCCACCTGCATTTCGATTCCGCTTGCTTCGGAACCATTCCGCGGTAAATTTCATTCACCGCTTGTTTTTGAATATTGAAAAGAAAAATTTGTTTATCAAAAAATTTATATATATTGACACAAGTACAATTAAAAGTAGTGCGCTAGCTAGATGTTAACATACCATTAACAATAATACAATACACAAAACAATATAATGCTATCATAGAGTTCATTTTTGTGAACAATAGCCCATGACAGCAATGACACACTACGCTCTCGACATTTATTTGTAAATGTCGGGGGGTTAAATCTAAAGTAAAGAAGTGTTTACAAAATCGAATAAAATTATAGCCATACAGATAAAGTTACAGAAATGCTGAATAAAAAAAGCCGAAAAAATAAAGTAGTTATCAGGCACAAATAGAAATGCTAAAAGTACAAAATCAAAATGTTAAGTAAAACCCTATAAAGATATAAACGGTAAAAGTAAATTAAATTACAAAAACATAAGTAAAAAACTTTAAACATACAATTTATACATAGTATTAACGGCACAGTTGTATGCTACAATTTTATAAGAATCAAAAAAAATAGTGTTATAAAAAAAATAATTATTACTAAAAATAGCATAGCGTCACAAATGTAATGAGCACGTGAAAAAACTATAAAAACCGATACAGAAAAGCAAGAAATTATCGCAACATACAATCTTTACAAAGTACTAACGGCGTAGATGTAAATGCTAGAATTATGCAATAAAACAGAAAAAATATATTGTGTTATGCGTTACGTGTTGCATTTGCACTGTTTACTAAGGGTCGCTTTATCTCGCATCAGAACGACTGTATTTGGAACCTTGTAAAACATATCGGAGTCATTTGTGGTAAAATTTGTGTGACGCCATATTTATCCAAAAAATGTTTCTAGGGGATCTTGATTTAAACTGCGTGGTTTGAAGTAAGTGAATCCATCGTTATGCAAGGAAGCACTTTATTCATTAATTGTATAAATTCTACAGTGCCTCAAGCTTGTTTTTCAACGACGTCTGAAAAAGTAAATCAATAACACAAGTGTACAACATAAAAAACCGTTGCTTTTTACTTACTGGTTTTAAGAAGAAACTTTGAGCTTGATGCTACATAATGACTCTAACACTTGAACAGCAATTGACACTTTAATTTTTTCAAATTTCATTACCGTAAAATTCGCTTATCTTCCGCAGTGCGCTAAATTCGTAATATGTTGCCCATCTACTTCAAACACATAATCCTGTGGTTCCACACTTTTCTGTGTATCACAAACAAGTGCATTTAATTTAATTGTTCCTTGATCGCATACGGATGATACAGCCGTTAACCAAGCTGCGTTTACGTTCCATATTACATTAACAGTAATGGTTTTTAGCGTAAGGGCTTTCATCGCACCATTTAACAAGTGATATGCAAATAGTTGGTTCCAATTTTTAGAAATGTCTCGCAGGCCTACAAACACATAAACTACATAAGTTTTGAAACTTTTCGATTCATTATATTTATTACCAGAGCATGATTAGCTATCCTTAGATAGATCTTTCGTGTCGAAGATCTATAAAACCCTCAATGTGCAGATTATACTGCAAATGGAGTTCTATCGACATCTCATCAAATAGTAACGTGCAGAATGTGGTATTTTTGTTCATTTTGCTTGTAGCACCTTTAAGTGGCACTGGGAATTCTTGTTGTCAACATTTTTTGTAATGTTATTCATGCATCACAAAAATCGGTCTCCGAAGGTCACACATCGGTGTCTCCTAAATTTTTTCCCATCGCTGCAATTTTGGTCTTGCCAAAACCTCAAAAAGCGTATATCACAAATACAACTAAATTTGTTATCAATTGCGACAGTACACACTTTTGCAAAATTTTTAATTATTTATTTGCAAAAAAATACAAATGGCTGCGTATTTTCCGCTATAGCATATCACTATGTCAGTTGTCAATTGTCAGTCGACAAATTGACAAGTGACACAATTATATTAGAACTACTTCATTCTGACGTCACAGTCTTAAAATCAACATGCAAAAATGGCAAAAGCAGGTGAAAGTCATTTACCTAACGATTTTGGAAAATAACCGTTTTAACTTGAGCACTTTGTTTGCAATGTTGAAGTTTAGTGACTTTTAGTGTTTCTTAGATTTAAGTTGGTAATTGTCAAGTTGGCACCACTATGGTCAGCCATTTTTCTTAGTAATGTCTATCCAATGATATTTTAAATTGCTCACGATCAACTCTTTCTGCGCCTGACAATCGACTCGCGTGACAGCCAAGTGTGTCGCCATATTCCTTGTTTAGGTTTTTCAACGTACGCACTTCGTACCGATTAATGATAAATGTGCCTCTGTTTCGTGTTAAAACTAATAAATTAACGTTAAAATGTGTAATAGCAGTGATGAAGAAAATTGTACTCCACCGGAAATACTCCAAATGGCTCAAATAACAACCGAAAATCTCCTACCTGCAAAATCCAAAAAAGTCTACGAGTCTGTATACAAATCATTTATGGAATGGCGTGATAGGTAGAAAACCAGTTCTTTCTCAGAAAATGTCATATTAGCCTACTTTGGGGAATTATCGGAAAAATATAAAGCGTCTTCACTATGGACACACTATTCTATGCTAAGAAGTACACTTGAAATTCATCATAACATTTAGCTAGACACGTACGGAAAGTTAAGAGCATTTCTCAAGCGAAAATCCGACGGCTATAAAGCAAAAAAGGCCAAAACCTTCACTCCCGAACAAATAAATAGTTTTATTCAGAATGCCGATGACCAGAAATATCTTGCCACAAGGGTAGGTAGCAATTAAATTATCTGTAATATTACCAATATCTCAACATTTTCTTTCATTTAAGGTGGCACTAATTATGGGTATTATGGGGGCATGTAGATGTAATGAGTTAAAAGAAATGGATATTGGGAATCTTCAAGATCTATCATCAGCAATATTGGTAAATGTGCCCAATACAAAGACCAAAATAGTTCGCAACTTTACAATAACAGGGAATTTTTATGCAATTGTGAAAAAATACATATCTCTGCGTCCACCAGATGTCCAGTGTTCCTCCTTGTTTTTAAACTACCAAAAAGGAAAGTGCACCAGTCAGAAAATTGGCATCAATAAGTTTTCAATGATGGGGAAACAAATTGCTACTTTCTTAAATCTTCCGAACCCAGAACTGTACACGGGGCACTCTTTCCAAATATCTTCGGCAACCCTGCTAGTGGATACAGGAGGTGACATCACAGCCCTAAAGAGACACGGGGGATGAAAATCGACTGCAGTAGCGGAAGGATACATTGACAACTCAATAAAGAATAAAATGGACACATGTCAAAGAATTTTACAATCCGTGCAAACTAATAATTCAACCACTAAAACTGCCAATCAGAATTTAGCAATGGAGGTGACAACTCCAAATTTAAATATTACTAACTGCACAAATTTCAATATATATTTTCATCCTAATAGCTCACTCAATAAAAAATAAAAATTAATTAAGTGTATTATATAGAGTTTCATTAAAATTATCAAATTTGACTGTAATTTATTTGTTGAATAGGTGTAGAAAAAGCATAGTATTACATTCGCGATTATGGCCATTATTCACTTAGATGATTTGAGCCACTCGCCAAAGCTCGTGGGCTCAAACATCATCTGCGTAAATAATAACTGGCATAATCGCTCATATAATAATATACTATTATGCTCTGAAGTTCAAAATTTAGATAAATTCAACGAATATGCTTTTAATTTATTTACAGACTAACAGTTTCGTCTATTTGTGTCATTATCAGGAGTAGAGCCGCTGCTGATTACTATTTACACTTTCAAAGTTGAAAGAGTTTTATCTTTTTTTATTTTAATTTGCTATTATTAATTTTTAATTTATAGTTTTCTATTTATAAATAAATTTTAATAGATTGTGCGTGTTTTTATTGCTACATTTCAAAACTTTTTGTAAAAAAATTATGCGTTGCAACTTTGTTTTATTAGACTGTTTATCTATTTTGTTTTTTTTTATTAAATTAATTATTTATAATTTTGATTTACTTATTTTCTCTTTCAGTTTTTTAAATATTTATATTTATAAAATCTTTTTTTAGCTGGATAAATTAGTTGTTTTGAATTCTTTGTTAAATTGTTTTTGTTTTGACTTCAAAGCGTCTATAGCCACATAGACGCTTTGTGTGTGCAATAGAAAAAAAATTATTTAAAAAAAAGTTAGGTACAATTTTTTTTACAACAAATAACTTGTAATTTTTTGATAATAAATAATTTAAATTTTTACATATTTTTCGGCTGTAACGTTACTCTAGCCAGTTAACTAATTTTTTAAACTTAAAATGATCTCATTGTTTAGTGGCTATGTTTTATTTAAATGAAAGAACTTTGTTTTAAAAATTTGTATTGCTATGTTCTCTAGTTTTGGCTGTAAAGTAAAAAACACCGGGGTATAGAAAAATCATTTTTTGATGTATAGCGAACGATTGGAAATTACCTACCAATTTTTGAGCGATGAGTGAAAACACAATTTTAATCAATAATCGTTTGCAATCGAGCTTAAATATTTATAAAAAAAAAAGTCATTGCTATTTCAATCTACGATGAAATTATTGAAATATTATTACAAAATTATTACAAGCGGTAAATGAAATTTACCGCGGAATGGTTTCGAAGCAAGCGGAACGGAAATGCAGGTGGCGCCACTAGAATGTTACCGGCCGTTACCATTACAGATTACATTCTATCAAAGATAGGGTATTGTATGAGGTTATCAAATGAACGCCTATATTAACGGCTTCCTTTTAATATAACATTTTTAAAAATATTGGTGTTTTAGTTCAATTTGACGTTATCAAAAATGTCGGTTTTCTCGAAGTGCTGCCGCTCTTCCTCGGCTTTTTCCTGTTACGATTCACTGGAATCTTATAGATGCCGTTCATGCAACTTTGAAACAAATGAAAAAAGTGTTTATTTTATTCACAATTGTGAGCTTTTAGATGTTTTGGATGAAGCCTCTTTCGAAAAATGTCAACGTTGCAGAGTGGGCAGCTTTTCGTATGTGTGGAGATACTTTCACAAAAGAAAGTGTAATTTTACAGAACATAAATCATCTGTAACAACTAATACGGAAAATGGAAACAGTATTATTACAACAACTAGCCAAACAAATAAACCTAAACAATTTGCTATTTGTTTTGAATGTGAT
This sequence comes from Lagria hirta, assembly GCA_947359425.1. NCBI lineage: Eukaryota > Metazoa > Arthropoda > Insecta > Coleoptera > Tenebrionidae > Lagria > Lagria hirta. The sequence continues at coordinate 6,894,132 of OX375801.1, read as the reverse complement.
CAATGTAAATATACAAGTAAACATAGATTCCAGTTGAAAAGACATATTTATCTGAAACATAAGCCCCATGAAATTAAGGAATGGTTTAAATGTGATCGATGTTTGTTTAAAACCTTTTATAAACCATATTTTACAAAGCATCAAAAATTAAAACATTCTCCATTAACATTTCAATGTGAATTATGTGGGTTTAAAACTATGTTTAAAGGGGTTTTACAAAAACATATAAACAGAACGCATTCTTTACCAAAATTGAAAAAAATTGCAAAAGAAATGCTTTGTGATTTTGAAACCACCGAAAAAAATGCACGTTTAAAGAAACATAAAATTAATCTTCCAAGAAAATTACAGCAAAAATACAAATGCGATGAATGCGAATATTCATCTTTTTATAAAGGAGATCTAAAAAGACATATAAATGCAAAGCATGTTTCAAAAGATTCACAACAAAAATTCGAATGCGATCAGTGTGAATATAAAAGTCGTTTCAAAGAGCATTTGAAAAATCATATAAATGCAAAGCATCTTTCAAAAGATTTACAACAAAAATTTCAATGCGACCAGTGTGCATATACAACTTTTTATAAAAGAAACCTAAAAAGACATAAATATGCAAAACATCTTTCAGGCAAATTACAACAAAAATTCCAATGTGATCAGTGTGAATTTAAAACTCTTTCAAAAGAGCATCTGAAAAATCATATAAATGCAAAACATCTTTCAAAAGAATTACAACAAAAATTCCAATGCGAGCAGTGTGAATATACAACTTTTTATAAAGGAAACCTGAAGATACATATAAATGCAACACATCTTTCAAGCAAATTACAACGAAAATTTCAATGCGATCAGTGTGAATATGAAACCCTTCGCAAAGGTCATTTGAAAAGTCATAAAAATGCAAAGCATGTTTTAAAAGATTTTCAACAAAAATTCCAATGCGACCAGTGTGCATATACAACTATTTTTAAAGGAAACCTGAAGACACATATAAATGCGAAACATCTCTCAAGCGAACAAAAGAAATTTCAATGTGATCAGTGTGAATTTAAAACTCTTAGAAAAGACGTTTTAAAAAATCATATAAATGAAAAGCATATTTCAAAAGAATTACAACAAAAATTCCAATGCGAGCAGTGTGAATATAAAACTTTTTATAAAAATAATCTAAACAGACATGAAAAAGTAAAACATTTTTCAAGCAAATTACAACGAAAATTCCAATGCGATCAGTGTGCATTTACAACTATTTTTAAAGCAAACCTGAAGACACATATAAATGCGAAACATCTCTGAAGCGAACAAAAGAAATTCCAATGCGATCAGTGTGAATTTAAAACTCTTAGAAAAGACGTTTTAAAAAATCATTTAAATGCAAAGCATCTTTCAAAAGATTCACCACAAAAATTCTAATGTGATACACAACTTGTTATAAAGAACTTATAAATCAACATAAAAATGCAAAGCATCTTTCAAAAAAATTACAACAAAAATTCGTTCAGTGTGAATATAAATCTTTTTATAAAAAAAACGTGAAGAAACATAAATGCAAAACATTTTTCAAGCGAACTGCAACTCAAATTTTAATGCAATGCAATCAATGCATTAAAATTAATATGGAACTATAAAATTGAATGATGAATAAATCTATTGTAGATTCTGATGACTTAAAATATTTTTTATTTTTAAATTAAAGGGATAAATGAAATTATAATAATTTTTAACCCTATTCATATTGAAAATCAAGAATAAGAAATAAGGCACCTTTCAAGCGAACTGCATCCAAAATGTCTCCGCGATCAATGTGAAGATACAAGTAATCATAAAGTTATGAAACATGTTCTAAGCAAATTACAACAGAAATTTTTATAAATATTTCATTGAAACACATAAAAAGAAGCACTTTCTGCGTGAATTATAGCAAAGATTCTAATGCCATCAGTGTGAATATTCAACTATTTTTGAACATCACTTAAGTATCTTAAGAAAATTATAACAAGTTTTAATGTGATTAGTGTAAATGTACAATAAATTATAACAATAAGACTTGTTTTTTTTTACATAATGAATAATTGTTCATATCTCATCAATGTTAGAATAGAATATAAATACCCGGAGTTAAACGCTGTCACCAATCACTTACTACAATAATGAGTCCAGAAGATCATAGAATAGGTGAGATTTTACCACAGGAATCCTAAAATGTTAAAACAACACCTGAATTTGCTATTTCAAACCATTCGTTAAGTAACAATTAATTTAGGTAATCGTGCGCTTTGTTCAAATATTCATAGACAAACATTTATAAGTTAACTATTATAGACTAAGAGCTTACTTAATTAGATATATATTACTACTGCTCCTTAAATTGAATTTACATATTCTGTAATATATTTTAATTTCTTCAATTATTAAACGTCTAAATTCAAACTATTTGATTAACATTCTTTTTTTTTTATAAATTACTGCCAATACAAATTTTAATATGCCACAGCAATAATAATAATAATATCGTAATTAAAATGTCATAAACATTTTAGACCTAATCAGACAATAATTAATAAATTTCACGTAACATTATGCATATTAAATCCTTCAATTATTCTTATTAAACTTCTAAAATCAAATTATTTTTAATAAATGACTGATTAATTAATTTCTGCGAGTACACTATTTCATATGGTATAATAATAATAATATGGCAACTAAAATGTCATAAACATGAATTTAAATAAATGTTTATCAAATTTTCAAGTAATTATTTGATAATTTTTTATTTAAATTATTATTTTATTTCGAGCAGCTTGTATAGTAAAGAAAGAAAATGTGAAACTTTATGATTATGCTTGTCATAAATTCGACAAATTAAATTCTTGAATTGAAAATTAAATTATTTTGTTTTATCAACCAAAAATATTGTTTTTACTGTTTATAAAATAATAGACCATACCATAATGCAAATATTAAGTTTGATGAAGTTATTATAAACATTAAGGTTGCAATACCAATTATTAACTAGTGTAATTAATTATCCAAATAATTGCCGACAATAACATAAAATTTAACAAAACATAATTTGACAATAATAAAATTATTTGAGGAATGGACTATGAGTTGTCACTGGTTGAACTGTTACTTCATGAAAAGTATCAAAAAAGATAAGTTATTTCATTTTCAAAATACAAACTTATTTTATATTGACAATATAAACGTCTGCTATAAATTCACAAATTGAGTAAATGACGACTCACAAGGATTTGATGTTTTATATTTAAAATGCAAATTCATTCTATATTCAAAATATGAAACCACTGTCAGAAATAAACAAATTCAGTGATTTAGAACTCACCCAAATTTAATTGTTGCACTTACGGCATCACAATAATTATTCACAACACTGGTACGTCAACTTATACAGAAAAATTATTTAATTTGCTGTAGTCACAAGTTTTATAAATTGCGTAGCAGAGGTAATCGGGGGTGATTTCTAACCGTCTTGTTTCTGCTTTTTGTCATCTTCGGCGTGCCTATTTTTTCCTTCTTGACGTATCTGCTTTGTCTCATCGTTAGGATCTTAGGTACTGGACTAATCTTATTTTTTAAGTATTGGTCTTTTATGGTGCTTATAGATTTGTTATTATGGTGTCGTGTGAAACTTTATCTTAAAGACTGTAATGATTCGTGTACACATATTTGAATTTTTGCGCCTTTTAATTGACAAGTGACATTTAGTTTGGCAAGTGACGTCTAGTTTGACAGTTGACATTTTAAAAGTGACAGATAAAATTTATATTGACAAATCCCCACGTTGTGTGTTTTTTTTTGTCGTTGTGATTTTGAAATAACCTTGATTCTAAATGAAATGTGAGCTCGCTTGCAGTACTATTGGAACCAATAAAACAGATATTTTATCTACAAATATATTCTATAAGTTTTCAACAATATACGGACAGTTCATACAATCCGACACAGAAATAATGAATACAGAACCAACAAAATTCAATGCAATTTAGACACATGAGATTCATATTGGAGAGACCAACGTCACTCACAATGATATTACTGCAATTGTACATAATAAATGAATAGAATACTTCAGCAGGCACATAAATACATAAAACAAGATAATCAACATAGGCAATCAAATGACACAAACACATAAAACAACATCAAAATAAAACAATTTTACACAAATTAGAACTGAATGGCATTGTAGTTGTCAGATTTTACTGCAACGAAATGACGGACAATTGTTTGCAAATAACAACTTACTAGCTGGAACAATGTCGCGAGCACTGAGAGGTGGAGATTCTTCTTATTATTATTACTTTTAAGTCGTTCTGGCTAAACACAGTAAGTCTGTGAACTCTACTATACATGACTAGCTAAATACATGTCAAAAAACCTGTGTCCCTCTCGCAAGAGTCTTTCCCTCTTATGAAGTCGAGAAAGCACAGGGTGCATCACGTGATGCAAAGCTAGGTTTATAATAATGAGATGAAGGAGGATGTCCCTAAAAAATTTATGTTATGTTCACCGTATACTCAGAAATGCACGATGGATTTCATAATGCTCTACTCTTTGATTAACCATTCGATTAATTAAAGCTCAAACAACGGTCCACTCCCCAGTGAACAGCCGCTTGATCACCGAGATAGTGTCAAATTGATCTCGTTCCCTAGCTAGCCTAAATCCCTGAAACGGACACGCGAATTCTTCAGTTAATCCTGGGTAAGACTAACTGAAGGAGTACATTCAAACCAAAGAACGGTCTGAATCCCTATTTTCGCCTACGACAATCCTAGTCAGCTATTCCTGCCCGGGTTCCCGAAACTAATGAGCGGTGCCCATTTGTGCCTAAGCACAGTTCACATAATTTACTTAAGCAAGGTTAAGCGACAATCTATTTAATTTAGCTACCATTAAGTTTGCATTTCCTCCCTATCAACCGCTAGAATTCTCAAACCGGTTAGTATATGTTATAGCCTGCGGTTCAAAAGTATTCCTTTCAATTAACCGAGTTTTGCTCAGTAAGCGTCATTTACTTAAATAATTGAACAAACAATGCAATTAGTTCCAATGAACACGGTAAACAAATTAATAGACAAGACATTTGTGTGACCTGGCCGTGGCAGTTTCACCTGAAGCATCGGATCCTAAAACACCAGAGGTTCGTTCCTACAACGTCGCTTCCAGGGCTCTCTCCAAGACAGGAACAGCAGCTACGATTCTCACTAGAAAAAAGCCCGATTTGGTGTCATGGCGTCCTTCAGGAGTGTCTGGGTTGGCCTTGAAGTACTTTCTAAGATGACGCCCGGAGATTGAAATATCGGCGTCCTTTGTTTAAAGATGGATTTGTCCCTATTAACCAAAACAACCATGGGGAAGGAATAGGAAGGAGTGGGAAAGCCTACCTCTATCCGCCTCTTTACAAACTGGAAGATATATTTTGAACAATCAATGGTGGACATATTGGTAGCATAAGAATACTACATGGACAAAAAAATACTGCGATTGTTATGCAATCGGTACCTACTAGATAGATAGAATTAAGTGTCTTTAATTGATATAAACAAGGAGATGAGTAAAGTACTTGGTACGAGCGTAATTTTGGACTTGCTCTAGATTATGCACAAAGACACTTATAGTTATTTTGATTTCAAGATTGCATTTATAGAACAACAGACATTGTCGGGAGCGACCATTATTACATAGACAAGGATTTTAACATGTAGGATGATTTACATATGACCCAAACAAACTCCAGGTACTCAACACCGGCCCTTTCTCTAATTTGACAACGACCCTATTTGAATTCGTAATATTTAGGTCCCGATTTTTGCAACCATTATTAAAACCCGTTTCCCGCGCCCCCATATATTTAAAGCCCCATATATGAGTAAGATATTTGCAGCTACCATGCCGTTCTAACGACAACACAGTTCGGCTTATTTCGCGAACGCAACTGACATTGAATATATTATGACCCAACGCGACTTACACCGAATACATAAATAAATAATCATTTCTCTAAACAAATAACATGTACAATTAGCGTACTTACAATTAATAATGACCGACAACTCAGGATATCATTTCTCGGTAGACACGTCTATCTCTTTCCACGTTTCAACACTTAAGAAGCTCTTTCCGCTATCTTCTCCTTCTCCTAGCCGTTTTCCAGAATTGCCAATCTAACCAAAGCCGTCAACAAAATCCCTAGCTTTTTCGAAACTAAGATTTTATAATTTAAATACTTGAGCATCTTTAATATAAATGAAACTTCTAACAATAATCGACTCATTGACAACAACGTGGGTCAGCTACATTTTGTAAACCAAAGATTTAAATAAAAACAATCTATGTTATTTATCTATAGGGAAATGCTGAAATTAGGTGGCGCCATCTACAATTTAATGTTTTGTTTAGCGCGCCAAATTTATTTCAATTTAAATTTGAAATGGGTTTCTTCAGACGCCCCCAAGTGGTTTTAACAAAATGTAAAGTTTGGGAAAACTACTTAATAGGTTTTAGATTACTGATATGTTAGTTATAAATTGTGTGTTAGACGAGTATGTAATTTGTAAAAGCATCTATATTTACAAAAACGCCACCTAGCGAATTATTTTGCAAAGTTCCTGAGATGAAGATGTTATTTTGAGGTTTAATATTTGCATAATTATTAACGAGTATTGGTCTACGCACGCCCCCACGTCTTATTTGTCCTGATATGAACCGATTTGAACAATTATACGAGTGAGGCAACTGGCTTTTACGAAAATGATAATAATTATGAACAGAACTATTAGCAATGACCCAATATTAAACAAACAACGCTTTGTTCACGGGTGTATCGTCAACATTTGCTATCTTACTATCTCCTTCACAACTTTCATCAAAGTGGGTGTAGTGTACCTTACTACTGGTTTGGAACTTTAAAAATTAGCTCCTTTTTTAGGTCCATCTTACCCTAGCAGGGTATGTTTGAACCTTTTGGTTGGATTTGAGGCTACTACGACTTTGAGGCTCAGTAGATATGCTATGTTTCCAATTTTCCTTTAACTGGCCCTGAACATCATTTAGGCATTGGGCATTACATTAGTCATATTAGTTAACGATAATCAGCTCTCTCTAGTTCATAGCCTAAAACATAATCAACAGCAGAAATTGTTCTCCAGACACACAAGCTTTATTGTTTCTTTTATTCCTGACATGAGCTTACATAAACATTATCCTGGTCACGGCACCAACACAATAAAAAAAGAAAGTTTTGCCAATCACTCTTAGTCAAGACTAAATTTTGGAAAAGAATGCTGAGGTTGCCACGGTAACCCAAGTGGAGACGGGGGGGTTCCTAGATACGGTGTTAAAAGAGCGCCACAAGCTTGTACAATCTATTCCAACCTCTAAGAAATCTCAAGCTTGAAAGTTATCAAGAAATCTGTTGACTGGCCAACAATGATTGCAGTGCAAAACAAAACAACAACAAAAAAATAAAGGAAAACAAAACCTAAACTTGGAATATATATTTAAATTTTAACATAAAGTTGAATTATAAATTGAAAATTCAATATGGCAGAATACCATAGACATTAAACACTAACACACAAAAAAAAAATATATATATATATATACAGATATACAACTAAATCAAAGATAGTATTCCTTTTGTGAGTCTCAATCCTAAACTTAGAAATGAATAAACTTATTAACAAAATTAAATAACAAGGAAGAAAACAAATCTTTGTTTCTTTTGCTACGCCACTGTTACTATAATATATTATTATGTGATATAATTAATTATTATGATACGGACAGACCATAGCTATGATTTTTAACCGTAGCGCATTGTTAAAACTGCTGAAAAAAATTAATAGTTCAAAGCGTAATGACAGGTTACAAAAAAAATAACGTGTAGTATTCTAGTAAGTACGATAAGTTCGTAAGAAATTGAGACCTTCAGTATAAGCAAAAGTATATATATAGTTATAAAAAAAAAGTAATTCCAAATGAACTCAATAAATATGGATCCTTTTGCAATTATTAAAATGATTTTTCTTTTCTTTATAATTAATCAACAAAACCAAGAATGAATTATATCGGCAGTTGTTTTTGAGCCACTGCGATTGTTCCTTCAAATGTTTTTTTTTCTCTCACTTTGATTAAGTTTTTTTTACACCCCGTAGTCAAGAACAAAAAAAAACATTCCAACTAAAGAAAACTGAAAACTGGATACTTGCCAACGCGCCAAGGGATGATGTAACAGGGTTTTCTTTTTCTCACACTAGTGACTAATGTAAGAGATCCTGAAGTGTACCTGGGTGCTCACAGTTCCAGCTTCTCCCAACCCATTTGTTTTCCGCTAATGTCCAGACGACCTTCTTAAAAATTGTAGCTCAGTTTTCTTTTTGGGTTGGATAAAGATGTCTTCAACTTTTCAGACAAACCATAATCCACTTCCCATGCCAACAATAGTTTCCACATGCAAAAATTATCCGTCTCCTATCATAAAAGATGGAATAATGCTGTTGCTTTTATTGGGTTGCTATTTGCAATTTCTAATAAAACATAGATTTTCCCATACGGTGATTATCTAACATACGTTGTCGATTCAAGACAATTCCAAACAATACCAAATTGTATTTGAATCTTATAATGATCACCCGTCGAGCTTCTTGCAGTGTCTTTTTCTTAACTTATCGCTTCGTCTTTTCGTATTAGCCGAAAAAAACAGATTCCCGGTTCTCGCTTCGCTTGCTCAAACAAAAACTGCCCCACCTTTTTTTTCTTTTTTTTTTTACTTTTTTTATCAAAAAAAAACTTATCTCTGCATTGCTTTTATTTATGGTGACTATACAGAGTGTTATTAATAATGTTTAAATACAAAAGATATTCCAAAGCGTTACAATTTTTTTATTTTATATTTTTGTAACATTCGTATAGTCTTCATTGATAGTTCTCATCTGTCACCATAGAATTATAGATGTCATTTTTGTGTGGCAGTTTTATTTGTAATTTTTGCGGATTTGTGCTTTAAAAGGGTCAATTGTGGCAATATTAGTGAAGACATTAACATTATAGTCGTCTGTTATTTTTATGTTTGGTAAGATACTTCATAATCATACATTTTTAACACTCGTTTAAGTGCCCTTTTTGTTTTGCGTTACAGTAATACATATTACACTAACGAAAATGAGTCTGGCTAAATGTAGCGTTTCTGCTTGTGAGGCGAATTTGTTGCCTAGGCATTGTTTCCCCAATGTGAAGAAAGATTTGGCACGTTTGGATGAATGGCGTTGATTAATATAGAATCCAGCATTGGAAAATTCGAGCTCACAGGAACTCTATGAAAAAAAAGTTTGTCACCGACATTTTGAGCAGTAACACTTTTCCTCTGGTACCAATAGACTACATTTAAATGCTGTACCATCCCTTTATTTACCACCAGCCTCAAGTAAGTTTCATGAACTTTAAATGTAAAACACCTCTACATGCTATGTGTTGATCTTGCAGCAGAATTAAATGAGCAAACTCTATCAACTGTAGGCAATGAGGGACTCTCACCAACAGCCAAGCAATGTGCACTGAAACTAGAAACAAATGATTAAGTACTGGTTAGATCTGGAACCCCAAACTTGCAAGAATCACTTTCTGAGCATTCGCCAATGAAGAAAGTCTTAAAACCTGATACATTATTTAAATTTATATTTATATTTCTTTCTTCTAAAAATATAAATTATTTATCTAAGGTGATGACATTAAAACTCTCCATAATATGTTGAATAGAAATAGAATCAACACTAGAAAAGTTTTAACGCCTAAAAAAAGACACTATATGGGTTTGCAAAGGCATTGTCCCAAAGACTGACAAAAACTACTAAATGTTAAAACACTTTTAATCAAAGATTAGCGGCAGCTGAAGAATTGAGAAAAGAAAAGAATATTGAAGAACATTTAGTGGAATTGAACCAATTGACAGCACAATTCGTGCACTGTCAAATCCGAGAAGCTGGAAAATCGCCAAAGCAGCATCGCTTTACAACTGATGGAAAGATTTTTGTTTTATTCTTATATAAGCAAAGCCCTAAATCTTATCGGTTTTTATTAAAAATATTTACATTGCCTTTTAAAGGAACGCTAAATCATTTTCTAAAAGAAATCCACTGTGAACCTGGTTTTAATGATAATATCTTTGAGGCATTAAAAAATGCATGTGCAAAATGAAAGTCTTGTAAAAAAATTGTCAGACTGATGTTAAACGAATTGTCTCTAATGCCAAACCTTTCTTTAAACAAAAGTGAGGGTTGAATACATAATTATGGATTTGGCGATATGTAAAAAAATCAAAGATCTAATGAGATTGCTGATTATGTGCTAGTGTTCATAGTAAGAAACCTAAAAAAAAATTTAAGCAACCGGTATGCTACACATTTTCTTACGAAAGTGGTGCAAAAGCGCACTAAATTAAGAGGAAGGTGGAGCAAATTATTGAAAAATTAATTCAGATAGGTTTGAAGCCACTCGTCACTGTCGGTGATCAAGCGACTGCAAATGTAAAGGTGTTAAACCCTTTGATTCAGAACACAAAAGAGAAATATGCCAGAAGTGGATGTAAATATCGTGGAGGACTTTTTGAAATTCAGAATATTAAAATATTTTCGACTTTTAAACCGCCACATTTGTTGAAGAGTATACGGAACAACTTTTTAACAAAAGATTGTGTTTTGAAAAAAACAGTACTGAGAAAGTAGGAAAGTGGGAGCATATTGTTTGACTTTACAAATTTGACAATTTGGTTAAATATGATACAAGGTCTTCGGGCGTTACCTCATTTAACAAATGAACATGTATGTATATGTAATAAATTAAATAAAAAAGATGAAGGTGAAGTGCGCTATCCAAGTATTTAGCCAACGACTTGCATCAAGTATATAGTTGGCAGAAAATATAAGTCTGTGTGCTTTTTTTAATTAAAATAGTTTTTTTGAACTTTTTCAGACATCTTTAAAACACTGGGAGATGGAGTGCATGACACTTCTAAGTTTTTGCTTTTTTTGACAAGCTTTTTAATTCTGTGAATGAGAATCAGATCTACCGAACTTAAGGGAAGACCCTCAGATGCGGAAGCAGCTATACCAGCGATCATCTGAAATTTTGGGAAGAGGAGTCTATACATACCACTTCTTTCCACAATGGAATATGTTACGCAAAAGCCTGGGGACAAAAACAAGCTAGCAAGTCTTAAAAACTGGATATTTACAATCAAGAATTTCATAAGTATTTATTATTTCATTTTGTATAGAAATCTAACTTCAACAACATTTGCGCAGATTTTTATAGCTTTGTTAGTAAATTCCACCCTCTGTCTATATAGTCCTGGTTTTAATTGTAAAAATAACGATTGTGAAGTGCTTTTTGCTGCAATTAAAGATTTCTTTTAAGTCTAATAAATCTGCAGAAGTGCCACCATGTATATCAAAGACTACTGCAACAGTGCCTGATGTACTAATGGAATCAGTGAATTTAGGATGACAGTTACTTAAACTGGCTTTGGGTGAGTTGGCAACAAATTATGTTGGAGGTCTTATTTTAAATAAAAAAAAATTATTTATTAGAAACTGCAATCAGTGTGAAAAGTGTCTCTTTGAAGATCAATTTTCAAGCAGTAATATGCTTATTCAAGCTCGTGAGTATACGGGTGGGTGGACGAAGAGATTGTTTTATCCGAGCAAAATGTTTGCAATATGATATTATTAAAAGCTTAGAAAGAGACTCATCCATAAATAATTTACTTAGTATTTTACAGTCAAAAATTGCTGCAGATGTAGATTTTAAATTTTTAAAATGTGCAATTTATAGAGATGCTTTAACAAAGTGGTTTTGTACACTCACCATCAGAACCATCACACACGCATGGTGTAAGAATGTGAATTGCTTTACGATGGGTAAAGATACAAGAAAGACCTTATTGTAGAAAAGATAAAACAAAAATAATTGCCCAAAAAAATATCTGCAAAGTAAAAAAAATAGAACCCAAGGGTTTAAAAATACTATGAAAGTTATTATAATAATGGATTTTAAATAAAAATTTTTTTTAATTATATTGTGAGTAGGCTAACAGTGTCGCATTTTCAACAAATATACAAGTCTGTGCTATTTTATTAATGTTTTTTACTCATTAAACTTTAAAACAGAAACATGTTTAAATTTCGCTTTTTAAATCTTTGTTGAGCTACCAACTACCAGAGGCGCTACTTTGAATGAACTATTGTTGAACATGTGCGTTGGTCATCTGTAAAAACTTTCTAACCTGTAGAAAATACGTCTAAAGAATGACAACTGAGAGTCTGTGACATAAGGATGAGAAGATGCGAGGCGAGGACAGAGATTAAACAGACTTTATATAGGAGAGTCGAAAATAAATGGTTCTTAAATTATATTGAGTTTTAGAACATATTCACCATCCCACCTGTATACAAGAAGTAACATTACAACTACAATCTGCGTTTGTTATGATGCAGAATTACGAGCTACGGGGTGCTTCAGCGGTTTGTGGGAGCCGGCAAGTAATTAGAATGTGACTGTTGCGATAAAGGGAACAAAAGCAGTAGCGGCGCAGATGTTCAGAGAAAAGCCAAATATGTTTAAAACTACATTCACATAATAAATCTATAAACTGTATTTGGCAGTGCTTTGACGTTGTACCAACTTATATAACCTTGAAACAACCATCAAAAAATAATATTTAAATATAATAATTTTTTTAGTTCCGAAAGATGTCAGTATTTCAAAAAATATTGAAATATTTATGTTTAGCAAAAAATTTAAGTAAAGCTGACAGAATACGATTACAAAACCAAAATGTGCCTTGCAAAACTTATTTGCTTTAATTTTAGTTAATAATTTTTTAAATGTTTATTAACAAAATGTTAAATTAATAATAATTTAAATGTTTATTAATTTATTAACAAAAACCAATTATTATAATTTGTGTATTAATAAACTGATTAAAAACTATTATTTATTTTATTTATTTAACATCTGTGGTAAAAAGTTAATAAGTTGACAAATTTTTCTGAGCAAGATGTTTCTTATACTTTTTAAATACAAATTTTTATGTATTCTCAAGACCAAGCTCAAAAATATAATTAGGTTTTGTTAAATAAAACATTTTTTTTTAAATGTATTAATTTTGGTTTTGAAAAGTACCGATTATAAAATAAAGTCTTTTCTTCAACTCCGAAATCTGCAAGTAGATGGTTTTAAACGTTACAATAATTTATGATAGATAAATTTCGTTTTTCAAAAACTTACGTCAGCTTAGCTAAAATATCCGTGGGATGGTTTTTATTTATGTACGAAAAGAACAAAAATTAATACATTTTCAATGTTTAGACAAATTATTTTAGCATATTTATAAAAAAATTACAAAAAAAATAAAAATTTAGAGATAGATGGAAAGTTTGTTTTTTTTTTAATCTTTTAAAAATGTAATCTAGCATTATTGATGTTTATTAATAGTTATTTACATAAAAGTCAGTGAAATTTCACTTTACTGAAGAGGAGCTAAATTGAAATACGAAGCACTTTGTGCCGAGTATTTCAAAGCTCCGAGTCAAGTAAGAGATTTTACTGACGTGTTTTGTATTAAATTTTTCCGGAAATTGTGAAAAAAGACGAAATTCACAAATTTTACAATTTTTTTTACAAATTCTACAAAAATCAAGTTTGTCAATTTTGTTGGCAACTATAGTTACCAGAGTATCTTTTTTATTTTGCGTCTTGTATAGTATATAACATTACTAGCAAGGTAAGAAGGTTTTTACTGGCGAATGGAGGAGATAACTGACGAGCCGCAGGCGAGACAAAATCGTACAATCAGATTGTACAATTCAGTCGCACCAAACCAACTTAATCGGTCATGCACACACACGATTCAATCCCATCAAATTCAGTCCAATTTCGTCGCTTCCAATAATTATTGTACTGCGCCGTTGAGTCGTCAGTGGCCAACTAAAGAGTGGGTAGTGCACTTAACATGTAAACGCACGGTCCGACTTTGGTTGGTGGTGGGAGAGTGGATCGATTTATTTGGAACGGTAATTTGCCGAGCCTCACCGAACGTTTCCGACATCGCAATTCTAATTTTGACTTTAACCCTTCTTTTAGAGGGTGGTTTCTGGAATAAAAAGTATCCTTTAGCATTCTCCTGGCTCTAAACTATCTCCTTGCCAATTTTCATCTAAATCGGTTCAGCCGTTCTTTAGTTATAAGTGGAGTAACACAAACACGACTTTCTTTTATATATATATAGATTAAAAATAACCCAATTAATATGAAACCAGAAAACTATTTAGACAAATATTATCATAATTTAAATTTTTTATTTACATGCAAAAACCTGCATACCTAAACGGTTGAAAATGTTTGTTTACAATTCGTACTTAGATCTTTTAACTACAATAACCATAACAATTAATACCTAATTATTATTGTTCTCTATGCGTTAGATTACTAATTTTTTTTTAGATCCTTACATAAATTTGCAAAGTTTTGATGGAAAAAAAGAGAAATAGTTTGATACATATGATACTATATGTTAATATTTATTTTGAAATATATTTATTTTATGTTTTTCCCACTACACATCCAAAAAGCCAAAATTAACGCTTTGTGTTTTACATTAGCGACTTTGATTGACAAGGTAAGAAAAAATTGAGGCGCCGGAACGCTCTTTGCATCCCGGCGCAAACACTATCCTATAAAGACGGTACCGAAGCACCGTAAAAAAAACGTGCTAACACTATTCCACCGTACAGAGCGGCCGCTCTGGAAAAGACGGGCCGTCTTTTTACGAAGCGGCAGACCCTACCGCTTTGGAGGCAACCACCCGCATTTACAAGCACATAGACGTTTTTTCGTGACGTCATTTGCCGCTAAATTACGTCCGCTTTTTTACGGCACCGTTTTGTAGGAAACCGTAGCTTTAGTGAGCAATTTTCAATTCTGTCAGTCATTTTTTTGGTGAAATCGTGGTGAGACTATGCTCAAATCTTGCCCAACCCTGCGCATGACGTCAACAACGAAACAGATTTCAAGTGCCACTAAGCAAACACGGCATTGTTTATAGTTTAATAATAGTAAGCGCTTGCTTTTCTGAAAATTGAATATTAAAAACCTTGAAGAAGAAAGGGTTTCACGACCCGAAGCTATTGAAATATTCACATCTTTCGAAAAAGACTGTGTTGGAATGTTTGATGAAATTCTTGACGTTTTGCACTAGGTGGCATTAGGACAGGAAAATAAGAGTAAGAATAAGCGCAGTAACTCGACATGTAAATTACGCTAGAAGCTGAATTTATTCCGAAACGCTGAAACGCTAATACGAGGCAAAACTTATTCTGAATAAGCTTTGCCTCTTGCGTGGTTTACACGCTGAGTTACCGTGCTTATTTGTAAGCATAACTAAAAGTTGTTTTCGCAATTGCGTAGAAATTTTTGTGATTTATTACATCAATTTGATTAATTTGTGTTATTGTTTTTAGAGGCTAAAAAATAAGAATTACTTCTTTTTATCCTGTTTGAAAATTTGCTCATTTTTCTTTTAGATCAAATAATTAGTTCATATTCTGAAAATGACACAAATGCATGTGGCTTGGCATTTATAAACGGCGCTATGCTCAAATGTGAAATAAATACGTGTAATACCAGCTTAGCAGATCGGTAATAATAATTAGTTATGACAATTAATCAATTTAAATTTAGAAATAGAAGAAGGCAAGAAAATGAAGAAAAGCAATATTCGATTAATCTGTGTCTTTAAGAAAAATGCAGACTGAGTAGTTATTCTACCTAATTCTAGTACGAATCGATCTAAGATCTAATGCCAGAAAAGCACAGCCGACTTTGACTTATGTTAATATTATACACTTTGTAGTTGCAAAAACGGCAGCTGTAAGACTTGACTGATGTAAGCAAGGTTGTCTAGTACAAAAGTTTCTTAGCAAGTAACCCTGTTACACCACAATGGTAACAGTGGTTTTACATTTTTTTTACAATGTTGTCACAACTGTGACAAGCGTTGCAAAAGCGTTGCAGCTGCAGTTTTTTTTCTAATCTTTACAATATAAAACTAATTTATTTTCCATACTAATGTAATTTGTATAATTGACGCCAGTATAAAAAACATACAGTAATCACATACAGTCAAATCAAATCAAATCAAATTTATTTTCCTAAGTAGAAGTACAAATTCAATGAACATAAATACAAATTAATCTTTATACAATAAATACTTAAGTATAAATTTGCATGTTGTCACATACATATATTTAATTGTTATTTATTTAATTTATGAGTTGCCTAAACAAAATCTGCCTGTGTGCAGTCTCACATATCATTAAAATATTCCAGCTAGCAGATTTATACAAATACAAAAATATAAAAAGAAATTAAAAAATAGAAAAAAAAAATATATAAAAATAACGTACAATTTCAAATATACAGAGGAGTGCAAGGTGTTAATTTTGAGATAGAAGCTATTTAAAATATGGAAAGATACAAAGAAAAAGCAAGTGAGAGAGAGCACAAACCTAAAGAAGAAAGATAATCAAGCAAGATAATAAAATTAAAAATTATTGTATTTACTATTTAAAAATTTCACAAAATACGTCGAAACTTTCTTTTACAAAAGATTTTAGATTTTTTTTAATTTTTTTAACAGGTGTTGTCTTATCAGTATTCATTAATTGTTTTATTTTAAGAGGTAAGTGATTAAACAGTTTTGGACCAAAATAAAACACAAAACGTTGTGTGTGAGTTTTTGTACAAAAGGAAGGAACAATCGACTGGTCTTTTTTGGTTCTTGTGTAATAACTATGACCGACTTCACAGAGAGATGAAGGATTTTTGAATACCCATAGAAGACACTGATATGCAAATAGTTGCCTAATACTGAAGACATTTGATTCACTGAATAGCAATGTTGAGGAAAAGCGACGATTTATATTTAAAATAATTTTTAAAATATATTTTTGTGTTATATTTAAGCTGTTTAAGGCATTTTCATACACACCACCCCATATCACAATACAATAATTAACAATTGATTCTACTAGTGAATTATAAATAATAAAAACATTTTTTGTATTTAATATATCCCGTAAACTGTAGAATTTGTAAAATAGTCTTCTAAGTCTCTTATTTAAGTAATTAACATGAACCTTCCACTTAAGATGGCAGTCAACCATAATCCCAAGATATTTCACATTATTTGATCTCTCAATAAATGGAGACAATTACAACGTTGATTATTTTTACAATTAGTGTCATGAATAATAAGTTTATCTTGGTCAGGTTGGCCAACCTCCGTGATGGAAATACTTAAAAATTTAGTTTTTTTCAAATTGAGACTTAGGAGATTAAACGTTAACCAATTTTGAATAATTTTGATGGAGTTCGACGCATTATAGTAAACATCTTTCCAAGAGCTACCTACAAAGAGAAGAGCAGTGTCATCAGCGTAAGCGATTATATTAGCTTCTGTTTGAAGTTTTAAAAGATTATTAATATATATTAAGAACATAATAGGTCCAATAACTGTTCCTTGGGGTACGCCCCTGGTGACAGTCATATAGTCACTATATGTATCATTTATTTTAACGCACTGTAGCCTGTCTGTTAGATAGTTCCTGAATAATTCTAGGGATAAGCCTCGTACTCCTATTTTTTCTAATTTAAACAATAAGATTTCATGATCTATTGAATCAAATGCCTTGCGTAAGTCCAGAAACACCGTTAAACATTTTTTATTAGAATCTAATGCATTTACAATGCCTTCAGTTAACTTACAAATGGCGTTTTCGGCAAAAATATTTTTTCTAAACCCATACTGATTATCTGATAATACTTTATGTGTCGTTAAATGATTTACCAATCTGGTTTTCAAACAATACTCAAAAAGTTTTGAAAAATTATTAATGACAGATATGGGTCGATAATTTGTTGGTAATTGTTTATCACCTGATTTAAAAACTGGAGTAACAGTAGACTCTTTAAATTGCTTA
This sequence comes from Lagria hirta, assembly GCA_947359425.1. Classification (NCBI taxonomy): domain Eukaryota; kingdom Metazoa; phylum Arthropoda; class Insecta; order Coleoptera; family Tenebrionidae; genus Lagria; species Lagria hirta. Next base: position 6,876,067 of record OX375801.1, on the reverse strand, counting down.
GGTATTGTGCCTTTTGAAATAATCAAATTATATATGTGGAGTAAAGGATTTTTTAAAAATAAATGAAATTTTTTAATGAAGACTGTAGATATTCCATCCGGACCACATGCCGCATTATTTTTTAAGTTATTTATATACAGAATAAGCTCAGATTCTTTTAGAGGATTTATAAATAAGCTATTAACAATAGGTTCTTGTAAATTAGTTGAAGTAATGTCGTCCCGGGCCAAATCATTTGATATATTTACTGCAATGTTAGTAAAAAAATTATTAAACATATTTGCTTTATCAGCATCATTTGTTAATGTTGGACCATCATTATCTTTGGTATTAAATTGTTCGTTATTTTTCTTTGGCTTACTATTTGTTATTTCATCAACAAATTTCCATATTCTTTTATAATTATTGTTTGCATTTATCAATTCATTTTTATAAAAGTCATTTTTTGTACGTCTTATAATGTTTTTTAACATATTTCTATATTGTTTATATTCTTCATTTAATTCAATAGTAAAATTTTGCGATAATCTCTTTTTTAATTTGTCTCTAAAATGTATGGAATTTATAATTGCTGTAGTGATCCACGGCTTCAGTTTAACGTTTTTATTATTTATTTTCTTAACAATTGTATTTAATTTAATATTATTTTGTACTTTATTAATGAAATAGTTATACGATATTTCAGGATCATCTGCTTGAAAGACATCATCCCAAGTTTCACTTGATAACCATTTCTGTATTTTATTATAATTTATTACCTGTATAGTTTTTTTTTCTTCGTCCGAATTGTTTCTGGTACAATTGTGTTTGAGAAGTAATTGACAGTAATATTGTAAAATGATCTGATAAATGTGTATGAAAAACCACAGGGTTGAACCTAAGATGTTTCTGAATACGCTTATTTGTCTTAGCAAAGATATGATCTAGTAAACTTTTATTATTTTCAGTAACTCTGGTAGGTGCATTAATGTAAGAAGTGAAGTTATATAACCCCATGGTACAGATATAAGAATTTACTGAATTGTCATCTTTATCTAGAAGGTTGATATTTATGTCTCCAATGAATATTTCAACATCCCTCATCTCTAATTTTGAAAAGTAATTTGCAATATCACTTATATATTGTATTTTATCAGTTGAGGGTGGTCTATAAGAGGCAGTTATTCCATATGTTTTATTTTGAATTTCACATGTTACTCTAATTAAATTTATTTGAGTCAGGTTAACGACCTTTACATTATAGGTTAAGGTGTTTTTTACATAAACAACTACTCCATCATTTTGATTGAATTTAGAGTCGCTATAATGAAACTTAAAATTTTTTATATATAGATTATTTTCCCCCTCTAACTCCCAACATTCTGATAAAATTATTAAATCTATGTTTCGGAAATTAAATAATTCTAGATAGATTAGTAATTCGTTAAAATTTCCTTTCAAACTTCTTACGTTAAAATGAATAATATTTATTAATCTCTCACTTACCACTTTTTCTAAACCATCACTAACCTTTGAAAATACTTTAGTTTTAATTTCTTCTATCTCCTCATACTCCTCTCCAAAATTCAGCATATATTTTTTTTTTTTTTTTTTTTACTTAAATTTAAAGAATTTATAAAGGTACAAACACCAATTCAAAAAAGAAATCCCAATACAAATCGCCCCGAAAGAGAAAAATATAGGTCTATACAACAGCATTCTGTGAAGATCTAGGTAATTACTATTCTAAAGGTCTGATATCATCAATAGAATTTAATTTTATCGTTTTTCCTCCATAACTTGCAAAAATAAACCCATTGCGTGGCCATACATTTTTAAATCCTAATTTTGTCTGTGCTTCTTTCAACAGGTTTCTCCTGACACTGACCAAATCTTCCGTCAAAAATAATTTTTGACCCTTAAAAGTTTTAGTGTTTTTTAAAAGAAACTGTTTCAGTTCATATTTGTTAAATTTTATTATAACAGGTCAAGGTTTGTCTTTCTTCAGTTTAGGATTACCAATCCTATAGCATGATAATATATCCTCTTCTTTTATATTAAGGGTATTTTTGTTATTTAGCGTTTTAATTACGTAACCTAGTAAATATTCTTGCTCTTTCTTTTTTTCAGATAAGCCGTATACGCAGACATTATTTGCCTTTTCTTTTTGCTGCAACTTGATAATGTTATCGTCTAATAAATACATTTTAGCTTCAAGGGTTTTTATTCTGCACTCAACATTCTGCAGTTTTTCTTGTATCTTATCTGAAACCTTATCTACGATCCTTTCGATGAATTGTTCGTCTTCAAGTAATTCACTGATTGTCTCTTTAATAATTAATTTTATGTCTTTATCACTACGTAACTTTGCCATTTTTTAAATTGCCAACACTAGACACGTTATACTATTACACAGTTGACTTTGTAATTAAATATATTAGTTTTCAAAGTAATTTTTTTTTTTTTTTAAACTCTTTCACGGAGCGATCTGAACGCGTGTTATTCGTTGTACGACATCTACAGTGCCTACAAGTTATTTCTAACAACTAGTTTTAAATTGCGTTGTCAACATAAAAACTGTTTGAAAATTGATTAAAATAAATCAACTATAACTTTATACACAGATAAATAATACTTTAGCGCCATAAAAAAGTAGTCCCTTTAAAACAGAACGTAAAATTATTGTAATATTATTGTAATTTTTTATATATGTTCATAAAAAAATTATATGCATTGCGTATCAGTGCATAGGTTTCTTTCTTGTCGCCGACGTCTGTAACAGCTGCTACGTTTTGAAACAAGAGATGCAAAAGTTCAAATTATTTCTTTGCTAATTATTTACTTAGGGAATTCAATTTTGCAACTGTTGAGTATTTTACTAAGTTGTACTATTTAGAAAACTGACAAAATTCTCTAAATTAGTAAATTATTAAAAAGTTTATTTGTTTATTTCTAATTTTGTCAAATAAATGTCACTTGTCACTTTATTGTCGGCGTAGAAACAAAGCTGTCAAAAAAGAAAAATCTGTTAGAATATTTTTTTGCTAGAGAAGAGTAAAAGATTTTAAGAATGTGGGGGTGTTTGCAAAGGTTTAATTGTTATTCTCTTATTTTGCTTTATAAATGTGAATTTTGCAATTTTACAAAAAATGAGAAAGTTTTCTTATCTAATAGTAGTGGGCCTGCCTGACTTCTGTTGTTTATTGAGTAAAGGTTTCTCAAAGAACACTCACTACTGTATCTAGCTTTAAAATTATATTAAAAATGTTAAACTTCATGTTCGATTACAGTTTTCAGTATACTACTTCTAACAATTGTCTACTCTTCTTATATATATATTCTAATCTTAAAATGAAAATGATAATGAATTGATTCTGAACCTGATTCATTCTTTGTTATAAAATTACATATTTGTCAGAACTATTTATTAACTATCAAATGTATCATTTGATAGTAATGTTTATGTTTATAAAATAATGATTATAATATTTGTGTTGAATTATAATGATATGAGAAACAAAGGAAATAGTTCTATCCTAGGTGGACAGGTACATTACATAATCATGAGTGCGGATTTGGAGAATATGACAATTTGGGGCCAGTTTTTAAACCATGCGGACAATGTAAAGTTGGTAGTCACGCATGTCAAGCTGGAAAGAATAATCTAATGAATAATCTAATGAAATTGAGACGATGACAAGCGCCCCGCTCGAGACGTGAATGCAGCAGTGGGGAGGAAACTGATCATTCCATCATTCGTGTTTTGGCATGTAAATAAGTTGGGCGTCCATGAACTGAAACAAAAAACTATTCACTGAACAAACGGGTTGAATGTGATGAGTGTAACTTTCAAACTTACCGGTGCAGTGCTAAAAAAATACAAAGAAAACGTGCTTCAATCAAATTGGAAAAATGGTTCCAGTGTGATGATTGTGAAAACAAATCTGTGAAAAGTAATTTAACAAAACATTATGAAAGCCGACATAGTGCAATTCAGTTGCAACCTATCTTTACCTGCAATAATTGCGAGTATAAAACTAACGTTCGACGTTACCTAATCAAACATGTGAAGAGAAAACATCTTCCAATTGAGTTGCAAACAATTTTTAATTGCGATGAGTGTGAGTTTAAAACTATACTGTATTCAAATTGAAGAAGGAGTGCATAAAAACAAATGCATGCAGGCTTCACGCGAACACATCTAAGGAGTGGGAGAAAGTCGACGATTTTTCCAACAGGGCAGGCCGCAGAAAAAATCGTTTATTAAATTTTACACTCTTTTTATTTGAAAAACTTACTTTGGTTGACGCCTAAATAAAAACACTGGTATTGTCAAATCTGATTATGATTACTATTATGTATATTCATATCAACTGTAAAATTTGTAAAAAACACACGTTACTATCGCAATAGAAAATTTTTATTTATCCATTTCATTTGAGACGGGTTTATAGGTACCTCTTTTTACATGTTAAATTGTGTACAATTAAAGTTATAATTAAAAAAACGTCAATTAAGAAAATAAAAATATGTAAATAAAAAGCTTGCGTGAAAACATATTTAAAGATTTATTAAAATGTTAACGTTAAGAATAAAACTTAATTATTTGAAATGAAAGATTGACATCTTCCGAAAGATGTCAACAACATAAATAAATTCAAAATTCACATACGTGAATTGACATTTAGATAAAAATAAACCAAATACAAATTAAACTAATAAATTTACAATACCTGTTCAATAATACAGAAAAAGTATTATTCTGATAGATCAGAAGAACTTTCGTTGTCAAAATTAATAATAATTGGCTCAATTTGAGCTTCAATTATATTATCTAACTGTCACATTTTTTTTTCTACCTCAGTTTTAACATGATTAACAACAGTTTTTTATTATTCTGCAGTTATTGTCGCAACGGCTTTATGAAAAAGAGTTTTTAAATCACTAAATTTAAAAGTAGAATTTCTTGCCGCTATTTAGTTTTTAATCTGAGCCCAAATCAATTCAATCGGGTTCAACTCACAGTGATATGGAGGAAGTCTCAAAACTTCTTTACCCTGTGCTTTTGCCATTTCGTCTATAATATGTTTTGTATAGTTACTTTTATTATTTTTTACAATTGCTAAAAGTTCTACTTTTAATAGATTTTCTTCATGCTCAATATTTTTTGCTGTCAACCATTCTTCAATATCAGCTTTCTTGCTTGCAGCCGTCGGAACTTTTTCAACGAACCTTGAGTGGTACGGTGCGTTGTCTAAAACTACCACTGCATTGTTTTCTAATTTAGGAAGTACATGTGAAAACCAATTTTCAAACGATTCACCGTTCATTTCCTCATGGTAATCGCCCGATTTATTTGACTCAAACGCCCACAAAGCATCTGCGACAAACCCATCTTTACATCCTATGTGACAAACAATAAGTCTTTTTCCTTTTCCTGTAAACATAAATGATGAAAAATAATATTACAAACAAAATCCTAATTTACCTGAAGGATTTTTTAATCCTGGCGACAGCCCCGAGAGAAACGCTTGTCGTGAAGACTGAACAGTATTGTCCACCTAAACTTTAGGTACTGTGTGTCCTGCGTTAACCCGCGTTTCGTCCAAATAATAAATTTTTCTTCCCTGGTGACGAAACGATTTAATTGTTTTCAAAAATCTTCTTCTCCATAACACTATTTCTTCTCTGTCTATCAACATGCTCTCTCGACCGCGCTTTTGATACGTAAAATTTAACGATTTTACGTATTTTACTGTCTTCATTTACAACCTGCAACACCTTGTCGATTGTAGGAAGTTCATTCTTGAAAAAAAACTGATGAACTTTCCGTCGAATTATTTCTTTATGAATATTCTCCACACTATCTAGCACATACGGTTTGCGCTCTTGGTTTGTTTTAGGAGAGTAAAATTTATTGTTAATTTTGTATTCTTTCACAACCCTATATACGGCGGATTTTGCTATACCGGCTTTTTGTGCTACACACTTCACAACATCATCAATTGTTGTGTCAGGTTTAGCTAGTAATTCGCTTTTATATATATTTAAAATCATATTTTTTTCTCTGATATTTAAATGATTACGTTTAGTCCTTTTTCTGGGAGGACTTAAAGGTCTGAGTTCCACTTCAGTCTCTGTAGACGACATTTTATGAATTTTAATAATCCCTAACCATTACACTTAATAATCTGGGTTGCACTTTGTTCTTAATTTGAACAACTGAACTTAAACACTTTTGTCACTGCCACTCAAATTAACATTGGTTTTCTATATTAGAAATTTACTGATTATTTCTTTCCCTCTCCCAAAAGTTAAGATTCTAAAATTTTCTTAATATTACATTGTATAGAATTCTCAGAAGTATTTGAGGAAACTTTGGGCGTCTGTCTAAACGTGATAAAATTAGAACCTTTTTGCCCTATACAGTACCATCTTACGATAAGCCGCCTCGTTGCTCCTCATCTCATTTACAACGACAAAAATCTACCTGTTTATGGGATTTACCAGCGTTGACAATGGAACGCTTTTCAAAGCTTTCGCAACATAGTTCACAATTGGCGCCCAACTGATTTTGTCATTGTTTTGGTTTTGAATTTCTTTAGGTAGACTAATGAATTTTTCTCTATTACTTATTTGCATCAAAATTTTATTTTGTTTACGATTTTATTTATTATATATATATACGTATAGTACGGATGATTCCCGTCGTTGATATAGCTCAGGCAAAGGGCCCCCCAGCAGTGGATCCGCGATCCAATCCATATATAATCTTAAACACGCAACTGATATCTCATCGCGTTACAGAAGCCCAATCATTTCGCACATTGTCTCAAGCCCATTGTGTGTTTAAAGTCGATAACTTACGCATGTTTTAAAGCCATTGCAAGGTTGCCGCTTGAAAGAGTGATAAGCACATAGTTTCTAGATGTTTTGAGCTTGGTTGAAGAAAATACAGCAAAATTTCTCATGCGCTGCGTGGGATGAAGATCAAACAAAGCAAGAATGGCAGACATTGTGTCTACAGCTACGATATATTCAATTACAAGTGCAGATTTGATATCGAATAATGTTTCGCTACAAAATAAAATAACAGAATTCTGTTTTAATTTTGATCACGCCTAAATATAGGTATTTTATTCAATATCAAAATTATTTTATTGTTCATGTTTTTTTTATTGCGGCATCTACCGTAAATCTTTCACATATTAGTAAATAATTGCCATTATTTTAGATAATGGCCCTTAGAGCCTGAAAGCAATCTTTTCTTTTTCAATTGAATTTGGGGCAATAAAATTAAATATACGTACATTAACTGAATACTATTCTGATAGAGACTTAATGAATACGTCTTTATTTGTTAATTACATGCTGTAACAAGATTCAAGCCATAATATTCATATCAGTAAGCTATAACATTTCTTTCCACACGTTTGCAAATACTGCATTCTACAACATAATCGTCTAGAACATGTAGATTTTTTAAAAATGTAAATTTCTTAGAATGCAACAGTTTTTTTTATAGTGTATATGTTTTTTGTTTCTCATAAGTTCTATTACTGAAAATTAATTTAGAAAAATTGTGTTTACTTGGGTATTTTTTGTGTGTCTATAATACTTTTATTATTGAATAAGCTTTTAACCAAACCTAAATAACAACACTATGTAATAGTAATAACACCAATGGCAATAATTCGCCATATATGAAATCCTGACTGGAGACTGTTTTGTTTTTGATGAGACTTTTCAGGTCAGTCTATTGCAGAATATTACACTTTTAGATGCATCTAACGTGGTTTGAGCTGTTTTACAAAATAGCATCAGCTGTTTGCCGTAAATGTTTATTTTTAAATAATTGTTTTGTGCAAACACATAGATTTTTGATGATAATGATGATGTATTAATAATGTTATATAAGGTTTTTAATAATGTATTGGTTTTAGTAGCACAATAATATCAAATTCTTCAGCAAGAAGAATCTTTTAATTATTTTATATTTAATTTTTTAATTTAAGACCCATTGACCATCTTTAGCGACAATTGCTTGCATCATTACGACAATTATGTTATCATCGCATTCCTTCGTTTACTCTCTAATCATGTGGATAATACCAAATTAATAACCAAACTTGAACTGAAAAAAGTAGTACTTTCTTTTTTCATTAAAAAATTATGTTCTCTGGAATTGATAGGCAAATAATTACGGAAACATTAGTTTTGGTTTAGAGTCCACACGATTAAAGGACTACTATTTAGTCTATTTACCACCATAGATAAATAAACCTCATACTATGTATTTCTTATCTTCAACGAAAAACACCGTTGAATGATTCTCGATTGTTTACGAATAATAATTACGCCAAACAAGCTTATCTATCGCTGTGAGGTCATCTAGCTAGAGACTATGCGTAAGGTATTTTGTTTTCGCGGGTAAATTTGTGAGTATAATGTTTCTGATGTTATTCTTCACCAGATGAAGTATGCAGAAACTAGAAACTTTTTGAAAACAAATTAAAAGGCGTTTACCAAACATAAAGGACTTTTCTTATAATTAAAAGCAAAGTTGTTTCTCTCGCTAGTAATTTATTTCAAGAAAATGTAGCAATTATTGCGAAATAAAAAGGTATTAATGAACCATTTGAACTCAAAACTCAACTACCAGTATTGTAAAATTAATTTTCTGGTAAAAATTGTGTTGGAAACATTTTCCTAACGTAAGCTTGTATGATTCCTTCATAATCTAAAACAAAAAAATATTCACTCATTTTTTATAGACACGAAAAAATGTGAGTATTCTGTAAATATTTCTTGAATAAACCATAAGCGGCAGAAACAAACAATTGTTAGGGGTATATTTTTAATAATACATATAATAATAAGTGATTATAACATAAAATAAGTAAGATCTTCATTCGACCTCGCGCTGTTGCTACTACATGAATGAATCCCCTTCAGCTCCACCGTCTTGCTCGTCCGTGCGCTTATCAACATTCCAAGCTTATATAAATAAACAAGACTAATGGATCTCTTCGATAACATTCGGCCATCCTGTCAACCTTATTCTGTCCCAGAATGACAATCTGAAACAATCAAAGTTTATTTCACATAGACAAGAGGTAAGATGATTAATTCACAAACTTCCCTGCCAAGAATGTGAACCGAAATTAGGGTTATTGCTAACTATTGGCCATTGCCAATCATAAATTGTGTTATTGCTAACTAATTGTGTTATTGCTAACTATTGGCCATTGCCAACCATAATTGTTATATTGCTAACTATTGGCCATTGCCAACCATAAATTGTGTTATTGCTAGCTATTGGCCATTGCCAACCATAATTGTGTTATTGCTAACTATTGGCCATTGCCAACCATAAATTGTGTTATTGCTAACTATTGGCCATTGCCAACCATAATTGTGTTATTGCTAACTATTGGCCATTGCCAACCATACTTGTGTTATTGCTAACTATTGGCCATTGCCAACCATAAATTGTGTTATTGCTAACTATTGGCCATTGCCAACCATAATTGTGTTATTGCTAACTATTGGCCATTGCCAACCATAATTGTGTTATTGCTAACTATTGGCCATTGCCAACCATACTTGTGTTATTGCTAACTATTGGCCATTGCCAACCATAAATTGTGTTATTGCTAACTATTGGCCATTGCCAACCATAATTGTGTTATTGCTAACTATTGGCCATTGCCAACCATAATTGTGTTATTGCTAACTATTGGCCATTGCCAACCATAAATTGTGTTATTGCTAACTATTGGCCATTGCCAACCATAATTGTGTTATTGCTAACTATTGGCCATTGCCAACCATAAATTGTGTTATTGCTAACTATTGGCCATTGCCAACCATAAATTGTGTTATTGCTAACTATTGGCCATTGCCAACCATAAATTGTGTTATTGCTAACTATTGGCCATTGCCAACCATAATTGTGTTATTACTAACTATTGGCCATTGCCAACCATAATTGTGTTATTGCTAACTATTGGCCATTGCCAACCATAAATTGTGTTATTGCTAACTATTGGCCATTGCCAACCATAATTGTGTTATTGCTAACTATTGGCCATTGCCAACCATAAATTGTGTTATTGCTAACTATTGGCCATTGCCAACCATAAATTGTGTTATTGCTAACTATTAAGACCACCCAAGGTTTCATATGCTCGACTGCCATTACAGTTGTAACATGAGAACGTCCTTCTCTTAGGTCTTGGACAGCATATGGATCATTAGGCAAAACTTTCTTAATACGAAAAGGTCCTTTGAACTTAGGCTCTAACTTTCGACTCACCCCAGTACTTTGTACTGCATTAGCTACCATCACCAACTGCCCTTCGGCATATCGTATAGCTTTCGCTCTCTTTTTATCATAGCGTTCCTCCTGAGCTTTTTGATCTTTGGTAATATGGTTCTTAATTTGGTTTCTCAATCTAGGTAAGTCTATTCCTTCCACATTTTCTTGAGCAAGTCCACTAAGAATTCTTGCATCAGCTACATGACGTGGCTTATACCCAGCCAATGCCTCCATTGGAGTCACTCCAATGCCCTTGTTAAGTGTAAAGTTTAGTGCACTTTGGATTGGCTTTACAGAATTATCCCATTCGTCTTCTGCATGCCCAGCAGACGTAGTTGCCAAAGCATTCAATATTGTACGATTATATCTTTCACATTGCCCATTGGCACGTGGGGTTGATACTGCATTTAGAATGCGTTTTATCCCATAAACATCGCAAAAGATTTTAAAACTTTGAGATGTAAACGCTGTGCCTCTGTCAGTAATGACCCTTGTAGGTACCCCAAATAAATGAAAAACGTCTAACATAATTTTAGTAACAAAGCGAGTTTTCGTGTTTTTAACAGGTTCAATAATTACCAATTTAGTAAATCCATCAACTAAAACCAGTAAAAACTTGTTTCCTTTTTGACTTGTCACAAAAGGGCCTACATGGTCCAAATGTACTGTATGAAATGGTATCGAAACTTTTTCAATAGGATTGAGTGCCCCTTGTTTTTTTGCAGAGTTATGTTTATAATACTGACATTTTAAACACGACTGAACATATTTTTTGATGAATTTGCGCATACCGGCAAACCAACAATTTTCTTGAATTTTCTCAACAGTTTGTTCTAAACCAAAATGGCCCATGTCGTCATGACAAAGTCTACAAATCTGCCAACGCACATTGCGTGGCACCAACCATGCAAGCTTATTACCATCATGTAATTTTTTGTACACTAAGCCTTTTTTTTAACTGATAATCATTGAAATATTGTTTTGTTTGAGAGTTTTTGATATTATCTTGCAAAATTTCACGTATAATTGTTACCTGCTCATCTTCTAATTGAACAGCCTGTAACCACTCAGCTTCTGTAATATCTACTTGTGCAATACACTTTACGTCTGTTACAAGGTCTCTAGAAAGAGCATCTACATGCTTCATTTGAGCACCAGGTTTATGTTCTATAGAAAAGTCAAAATCCTGGACTTCCAGCCACCATCGTGCTACACGAGGAACTAAGTCCTTTTTACTAAATGCCGTTTTCAGCGCACTGCAGTCAGTTACGACTTTAAACTTGAGCCCTAATAAATATGCTCTAAAATGTCGCAAAGAAAGGACAACTGCCAAAGTTTCAAGTTCGTAAGAATGAAATTTGCGCTGTTCTAGAGATGTTTGCTTACTGTAATATTCCACGACTACTCGTTGTCCTTCGTCATTAATTTGTATTAATATAGCTCCAAATCCTAGAGCACTTGCATCAGTGTGCAATTCTGTCATTAGTGCACTATTGAAAAATGCTAAAATAGGTTTAGTTGTTAAAACAGATTTTATTTTATTGACTGCATCAATTTGTTCACTGGGTGCATTTGACAAGCCAAAAGGCATTCTTAAAAACTCATAATGCGAATCAGGAGTTACAAACGCGGTTTTCTCAATTGCCTCAGGAGCCATAGGTACTTGATAAAAGCCCGAGGCTAAGTCAAGTGTAATGAAAAATCTATTTCCGCCTCCTAGACTATCTATTTGTTCCTCAATTAAAGGAAGAGGATACTTGTCTTTGATTGTTATTGCATTTAGTCGTCGATAATCGACACACATCCGGTAATCACCCGTCTTTTTACGCACAAGTAAAATAGGGCTGGCGTAAGGTGAGCTTGACTCTCTAATTATATCGTTATCTAATAATTCTTGAATAATTTCTGATAATATCTTCTTCTCATAAACTGCCATACGATAAGGTCGATAAACTACAGGCTCATCAGTAGTGCATTTAATTTGCATTTGTATAGTATTTGTTTTACCTAAATCATCAAACGAAAACGAAATACAATCTCTGTAATTATTTAACAACTTAAAAATTGCCTTTTTATAACCTTCCGACAAGTCATCCGCAAGGTTCAACGAGTTCAACTCAAAGTTGGATGAGCGATTTTCATCATAAATATCTATCATATTTATAGTTAATGGTGGTAACATTCTTAAAAACAATTCATTTTCTGTTTTTTGAATTATTAAATTTTTATTTGTTAGATAGTCCCGTCCGATGATTAAATTATGACTCAAATTCTTATCGTCTAATACGATTGCTGTAATTTGAAGAGCCGCTTGTTGAATTTTTATTTTTAGTTCACACGTCTTATTGGTGGTGATTAAATTACCCATAAAACACTTAAGAGAGATATTCTTATCGGATTCCAGAACAACGGCTTTAATTTTGTTTGCAGTTGACAATTTTATTAGTGTGCAGTCACTGCCACTATCTAATAAACATTGAATCTTCAGATTATTAATTATTGCGGTTTTAATAAACATATTCTCGGCGTTACAATTATTCCCGATCATGTTTACTTGCTTGTCTCGTTTATTTATAGTTTGATTTGAACAATCTTTATGAGTTGTGTCCTAAACGAGTACAAAGGGTACATTTAATAATTGGTTTTCTGCAAAAACGTACGCGATGGTTGCCTCCACAATTAAAACAAGCCATTTTTGCAACAGAATTCAAGCTTTTGTGGGGATGTAAATTTGAATGTGTTATTTTTGACACAGATTTATTTACATGCGAAATGTTGCTTGAGTAATTAGCTAAAGTACCAATAGTTCGAAAATTTGCGGCTCTGGCTGGAAGTGCAATTGTGTCATCGCCGAGACCTTCGATAATACTATCTATAATGTATTCGTCCGGTATTTCGAGCTTTAATTTGTTTAGCTTGGCTGCTTTTTCATAGCAATAACCACCCAAATTCTGACCGGCATTTGGGCGATAATTTGCCGCCTCAAGTAACAATTTTCCGAATTTAAGAGGAGCGGAAAAATTCTCGCGTAATACTTGTTTCAACTCTAACCAAGTTAGGCAAGGGTTAGATAACGAATCATAAAGTTTTCGCGCGTTGCCTTGCATTCGGTTTGTAGCCAGTTTCAGTACCGTTTCTTGTGACCAGCTATAATGCACGACTAATTTAAGTCATCAATTTTGCGAATCCACTCATTTATATTTTGTGGGTCCGCTGCCGTTGGATCAAATATGGGGATGATAGACTCATCCAAATGAGTAACAGGAGCACGTGTACTCACAATTTTTTGTAGCTCCCTCAACTCCTTTTTCAGGTCCTCTACAGTTTCCTGTGAAACTGCCTCTACAGTTTCCTGTGAAACTGCATCCTCTCGTGTTTGTTGCATCGGAGTCAGCTCCAAGATACTAGTTGATCGTCGACTCCTCACTACACTTCGACGATGATGGGGATGTGGCGGGGTCGACCCTTTCGTCGACGAATGCCGTTCATGTCGGGATCGGCCCATGATCAAAATGAACCCACTAATCGAAAAGTCTGATCACCTAACACTTTCACACACCGGGTACACGATCACTTTTATCAGCCACGGCCGCTTTATAAATGTCTGACTATATTTATTCAGATTGCTAAAAGTTCTTATTGTCTTTATCTTGGGGTATATCCCACTTCTGACACTGTTAGGGGTATATTTTTAATAATACATATAATAATAAGTGATTATAACATAAAATAAGTAAGATCTTCATTCGACCTCGCGCTGTTGCTACTACATGAATGAATCCCCTTCAGCTCCACCGTCTTGCTCGTCCGTGCGCTTATCAACATTCCAAGCTTATATAAATAAACAAGACTAATGGATCTCTTCGATAACACAATTCTGAAAGTTTTGTAATATTTTTATGCTTTTGCTAACCATGTAATTTGAAATTGAAATAAAAATTCTAGTAATTGTTTAATTCTTAAACTAGTTATAATCATGAAAGATTAACGGAAAAGGAAAAATATTCAAATACCTTTCAACTTCTGTTACTACTAACAATTCAATATAAAATTACTAGCATGTCTTTTTTTTAAATTATCCGCTTATTTTTTGGGTCGCTTTAAGAAGCAAAATACAAGATAGAGCGTGACCTAAAGGCGCACGAAAAGTTATCAGTGATCACGAGTAAAAGTTTTCTATTTATCAAGTATTCATTGAACAGAATCTTTTCTTATAAAACATAAAAACTTTATTTTATTATTTAATAACATTTTACATTTTTCACCTTGCTTATCATTACAGATTTTAATTTTTGTATTATTTAGAACGTTGTGGTGTTTTTGTTGCACTTTTAAAAATATTGTTGATTTTATGTATCCCAATAATAAAAAAACCCAAAATTTGTTTTTTGTGGATGTGTTATTTTTGTTTAGAATTTTTTGCTAAATTACCAATCAATTTGATGATACTTATCTGACATAATTTCACGTAGCTTTTTTTTGCAAAATATTAAGTGTTTTTTCAAAATTTCATTCTTAAAATTTTTCAAGTAAGTCAAAATAAACCACACCGTATAATTTTTTATTGTTTACCACATCTTTTATGTGTTTACTCAGCAATCTGCTTACTTACAGTGTGCTTATGGCAAATTTTTAAATATAACGAATTAAATATGTTAATTAGTTACTTTTTTTAGCAACACGCTGCCGCTGTGATAATTATTGTACTATTAAAAAGCATTTTAAATAAATTTTGTATCAATATTATGAGATGAATTAAAACTAAAAATTTGGAATATCACTGCAAACTGACAAAAAGTACCTATTAGGTTTGTATTTGCTCAATATTATAAAGCATTTGCAGTCAAATGTAAAAATTTGATTTAATGAATTAAAACTGTCTTCGAGTTACATAAAACGACCTTGCATCAAGTTGGAGGTGAATGACAAAGGAATTCCGTCATTAAGATAACAAAAACTAAATAAAACACTGTTGCAATATGGTGCACAAGACTGAGGAAATTATTCCAGAATAATCAATCTTGGAGCGTAAAATGCGTAATATATAGTTTATTATAAACGCCAGCGTCAACAGCGGCCACTAACGAAAAATGGTTGAACTACAACCGTTTATCTTGATATGTTTCAAGCCATTGAGAAGCCCTGCATCCATTTGGATTATTGTTGATAACAAACAAACCCTTTATGATAAAATGATGACGTAAAGCGTAATGAACGTCTTCAATACACATCTAAGTATGAGATAAAATTTGGTTGAAAAATAAAAAACCGTTATTGAGAAATTTGATGTTATACATGGAATTTTTTTCAAGCCCGTTTCCGGGCTTAGAAACCAGCCGGTGGGCTAAGCGCCAGATGCAAAGTATGCTGTTTTTGGCTTCATAATGAACGTTTATACGTCTATATATATATATTATAAATGTATATTGTATATTAGTTTGGGTTTTTGATTTGTCATTTGTAAAGGTTCTGTTGCTGGTTTTTGAATATACAATTTTATATCAATCATCCGTTATTGTTGTTACTTTTATTATTAATAATAAATTGTATAAATTTTATTAATTTGTTTATTTACCATACCTTTGACAAGTATAATACCATTTGTGTAAATGTAAACTGAAATTGACAAAACCTAAATGAGATAAATGCGCCCCTGTGCATTCTAATGCGATCTCTACCAGGATTCCAAGAAAATACTAGCATGTGTTACATCTGAGACTTTATCAATGAACCACGTGCTGATCACGTCCTATACTTTATTTACTCGCACTCCTTCTTGAATTTGAATACAGTATAAGTATAAATATGATATAGCAAAGCACAAGAATTAAAACATACTCCAAACGATCTGCAAACTTTTTTTAACTGCAACGAATGTGAGTATAAAACTAACACTAAAGATAAATTAACAAAGCATAAGAAATACAATCATTCTGCAAACTATTTTCAATCGCAATAAGTGTGAGTATAATACTCTTTGGACACATATGAAATACAAACATTCTGATTGAACTAAAAAGCTTTTCAATGCGATAGATGTGAAAATAAAAACAATTATCATTTTGGGTTTTTTTTATTTAAGCTGATAGTTTAAAATATTCTTAAGTATATTACTTTTAGTCTAGTTATAGAATATTTTTGAAATCTTAAACTTTTTAATAAAAATGTTTAATTTAATATTTAAATTCAAATAAATATAAAAAATATACTGATGTTGTAAATTTATTGTTATATTGTAGAAATCTAACTATTGTAATTCTGTGTAGAAATAGACATTTTTAATTAAATTATACTTAAATGCTTGCGTTGTTTGCTTAATAAATTATTAAAGTACGTATCTTCTATTGAAATAAACTTTTTTGAAACAAGTAAACATGTAATGTTATTTTTTTTCTATGCAGGCAAATTAATTAAATTACCAGTATTTATTAATTTAGTTTAATAAATAATGAATTCTATCAGTAGGTATAGCACAAGTACAAATTAGGCAACAAGATATTCTAAAATTAGAACACCGATTAACGACTAATTAAAGTAATTATTAAACTAAAACTTATTTGAAACTTACATGTCTGTTCTGATCTGTTGGATTTCTTTTGAACAAGACTGGTCAAATGAATGTTTTATACACAGATTTGCCTAAAGTTTTTGACAGGTTGTGAAGCCTGTTGGAAAAGTTGCTGGAAAAGATATTTTCCTACGGTTTGACATAGAATTTTATAAGCTCCATTTAGTCTTATTTTTTGAGAGTGAACTACTTCAAATGTTCACCACTGAAAATTTATAACTAACGCTGATAAGAATGATTTGTATAATGTTTATGATCTGTTTCATGTAATGTAACTATTTTATGTAAATTATTGATTTAAATGTCATATATAAATTAATATCTATATTAATCATTTATTTGTATTTTTTTGTTTTGTTATTAATATCTTCCCATAGATGCTTTATTTCAACTTAAGGTTGAATTTAAACTACATATGTTTCGGCTTGTACTGATTGTATGTATTAATCAGAGGCCATCGTCAGGTTTAAGAATATTTAATACAAATATTTTAACTAGCCGACATGAAAATAGGAGATTACTATGGTATATCTCAGAGTAAACTAAAGAAATGCAGGTAGCAAAAGTGGTTGAAACTACTTGGAAGGGAGGAGGTACTTAAAGGAATTAACATTTTTCTAAGAAAGGGTATGAAGAGGTAAGTATTTTTTAAAGAGATTACTGTGTAAGAGACAAATTGAGATATGTGGAGCTAAATATTTAATAATGATTATTTATAAAATGATTATTTTAAAAAAGATTATTTATGAAAGGTTTGATAATTTGAGTAGTGAATTCAGTTTGGTCATTTAAGATTAAATTAGGTGATGTTTTCTTCAGTTTTAAAGTTTCTAATGCTTCCAAATTAGCGCTTTCAAAAAAAATATTAGAGTTGTGTAAAAATACTGAATGTGAAAATGTGTGTTTTTTAGATATGACATGTTCTGCAAAAGTACTTTTGTTTTTTAATTCTTCCAAATCTATTGTGTTTTTGTTTTTGTGTTTGATTTTTAAGTATCTTAGATGTTCAGATATCCTAGTTTTAAAAGATCGCAGTGTTCGGCCTATGTAAGAGTTGCCACAGGAGCAAAAAAGTTGATAAACTCCGCTTTTTAAGTTTTTATCAATAGTATCTTTGTTTGATACAAGAACAGTTTTAAGTTTTTGAAGGTGGCTAAAAGCTATTTTTATATTAAATTTTAAAAAGAATTTTGAAATTGAATTAGACGTTGGACCTATCTATGGTAAGGTGAAATATTTAATAGGTTGAGAGGGAGAATTGAGATTTGAGATTAAAGAAGTGAATTTGTTAAGATAGAATTTGTTTTGTGTTTTTCGGAAAAGTTTATTAATTAAGTTAAGAGAGTAGGAGTTATTAATAGCTAATTGTTTGATGATGTTTAATTCTTTATTAAAGTTGGTTTTATTAAGAGGTAAAGAAAATAGTCTATTGAAGAGAAAATGAAAACTAACTAACTTTTGGGAGAGAGGATGAAAAGAATTATAGGGAATTAGAGAATCTGTTGTTGTGTTTTTTCTGTAGATGGAAAGATGGTGTTTGTTGTTGAGTATTTTGATATTGAGATCTAAGAAATTAATGGAATTATTGATGCTTATTTCATGAGTGAATTTAATGTTTTTGTTTAAGAAGTTTAAAAAAGAGAGAAAATTATTTAGATCATCGGTAGAACCTTAAAAAAGACAAATGACATCATCGACATATCTGTACCATTAGCAAAGATTTTTTCTAAAAGGATTTTTTTGGTTGATGATGAAGTTTTCTTCCATATTATTCAAAAATATTTCGGCTGCTAAGGGTGAAAGAGGGTTGCCCATGCTTAATCCAGAAAGTTGTTTGAAAATTGTATTATTAAATTGGAAGAAGTTTTGTTTAAGGCAAATCTCAGTTAAATCAAAAATATTCTGACATGTTTTGTTGTCTAATGATGAGTTATATAGATGTTCTTTTAAAAGGTTGAGGCACTCGTTTGTGGGAACACTGGGGAAAAGGTTCACAATATCAAATGAAACAAGGAAACTATTTTGAGGAATTGGGACGGTTGAAATTTGGTTAATTAATTCTAAGGAATTTTTAATACTGTGGAGGAAGGAAAAATTGATATTATTGTGTAAGAATTTGTTAATAAAAATGCTGAGTTTGTAAGTAGGGGAATTGACAAATGAAACAATAGGTCATTGTCAATTGCATGGGCAACTCTCTTTCACCCTTAGCAGCCGAAATATTTTTGAATAATATGGAAGAAAACTTCATCATCAACCAAAAAAATCCTTTTAGAAAAAATTTTTGCTACTGGTACAGATATGTCAATGATGTCATTTGTCTTTTAAAACTAGGATATCTGAACATCTAAGATACTTAAAAATCAAACACAAAAACAAAAACACAATAGATTTGGAAGAATTAAAAAACAAAAGTACTTTTGCAGAACATGTCATATCTAAAAATCACACATTTTCACATTCAAAATTTCTACACAACTCTAATAATTTTTTTGAAAGCGCTAATTTGGAAATATTGAAAATTTTAAAACTGAAAAAAACATCACCTAATTTAATCTTAAATGACCAAACTGAATTCACTACTCAAATTATCAAACCTTTCATAAATAATCTTTTTTAAAATAATCATTTTATAAATAATCATTATTAAATATTTAGCTCCACATATCTCGATTTGTCTCTTACACAGTAATCTCTTTAAAAAATACTTACCTCTTCATACCCTTTCTTAGAAAAAATGTTAATTTCTTTAAGTACCTCCTCCCTTCCAAGTAGTTTCAACCACTTTTGGTACCTGCATTTCTTTAGTTTACTCTGAGATCTACCATAGTAATCTCCTATTTTCATGTCGGCTAGTTGAAATATTTGTATTAAATATTCTTAAACCTGACGATGGCCTCTGATTAATACATACAATCAGTACAAGCCGAAACATAATGTAGTTTAAATTCAACCTTAAGTTGAAATAAAGCATCTATGAGAAGATATTGTGTTTTTTTTGAAATCAATTATTACAATCCCATTTTGTGTCAAAAGATGGAACACCTTCAGTAGTTAAAGTTAAGTAGTTCAGTTTAGTGGTTTGAAAGTCAGTTGTAATTTTAGCAACGTCAAATGTCCTCCAAGGTTCGGTATTAAGGCCGCTGCTGTTTAATCTATTTGTCAATGATATAATAATAATACCTTTATTTTTTTAGCAACATTATATCTAAAGAACAAAGAGATGTTGCCAGATGCAAGCGAAGTGCAGCGAGAGCAGCTTTTTTACTTTACTCCCACATAACAAAATAATAAAAAAATACAATAAAATACAAATAAAAGATTAATATCAATAGTAATTTATATCTGACATACATTACATAAAACTTTTTTTTATTCTTTTTATACTAACCATTTTTATCAGCGTTAGTCATAAAATTTTTGTGGTGAACATTTAAAGACATTAATATTATAGAAACACAGCAATTTTATAAAATTTACAATTCAATTCAGTTTGTAATTCAATTAGAGTATGTTTTATTTTCTTACGCCTTGTTAGATTATTTGAAAGTTGTTTTTAAACTCATATAGATTGCAGTTGAAAACAGTTTGTAATTCAATTGCCATATAGTATCTTTGATTATGTTTGTGAGAGTTTGTGATATTATAATAATTTGTAGTTAATTTTTTAAATAAAAATAAGTCAATAAGGTGCTAAATCGCTTGTATAAGTAAATCATCTTGCTGAGGGCCATATGACATCTTAAGTTAAAGAGGGAGAACATAAGCTATGAATATTTAAACTGTTAATTGTTTATTGAAAGAGAAAGATAGTTGACGTGTTGATCTTGTTGATTATGTGCTGTTTTGTGTGGTATAATTGTGAATTCAGAGCTGACTCCCTAAATTTGGAAGAATAATGAGTAAAGTTATATTGATAAACATCAATATGTTAATATGAAATATCCACGGCAGAAACTATAGTTTAATACCTGGGGTACGGTCTATGTGGTAATTCATTTCAGACTGAGGTGGTACTCCTATGACGTCTGTAGACATTTACAGATTGCTATCCTGGTTCTCTACTTCCTCGAACAGTGGCGAAGAGGTAGAGGGGTGGACTGGAGCCTGTTAACCGCTATGGTTATGTTCCTATCAGTGTAGAAAGAGGTTGTGAATTTTCCTTTTGCTGGTATGACAAAATAATGCGTATATTAATCTTTATTTTATACCTTTTCCTATTACGTATTATTCTTGGCCAGTCTATTTCGCGTAATGTGATTGAGACCTAGCGACACCGTCCACGTTGCTTCCAAACCAGGTACCGAAACAATGAAGACATCATTGAGAACACGATGCTAAAGAAAAAGGGTGAAGATTGAGTCAATCGAGTCCATGGAGTGGTTGTCCAAGTCCAATGAGCCTAGTGATGTCTTCCACTATCAGTTCGAGAGGAAGAGAATCCTGCGAGGGGGAGAAAAGCCCCCGGTGAGTTACTTTACAGGTATTATTGACAGGTACATTATGTGTAAATATGTTTCATGTGTTGCCCAATCGATCCGTCTGACTGCTCAAGCGTTTCTCTAACAATGAATATAGAGGGGTGAGTTGAAGTAGATTGTTGATAATAATGTAGCTGGCTGTTGCTATTCTGTACACTGTTTTCGAGTGAATAATTAAGGCTAATAATCGTAGAACATAGACATCTTGACAAATTAATTATGGAGAAAAAGTTAACTGTTATTTAATTCAATTTAATTGTTAAAATTTGACAAAACGTAAGATTAGAATAAAAGAGTCTTACATGTTGTACTAACTAGTCTTATTTATCTCGGTATTCACAGTTATCGCTTTGAAACCATTTTTTCGATCCAATAAAAGCGTTTTTTTGTTCTATGTTTTTCCAAATAAACCCTTCGATGAGTTTTAAAATTACGCTGATCACATCCAACCAACTTTCCTAGTAAATTTTTGTTTTTTTTTCTTGGCAAATTGTTGCTATTGACACATCTCTTTTTATGATAATAGCCCCTAACAAATAAGTAGCTAAAATATTAAAACCACCTTATGTTTTATATGCATATCAATTTATATTGTTATTAATATAAAAGATAAGAATAAAAAACAAATAAACAAAAAAAAAAACTTTTTAAAATAATAATTTTAAAAAGTAAAGTCAATATTCAAATTTTTTATTATTCGATATTTATTATACAAAAACAATAATTTTAAACACACTAAGCTTTAGGCTACAGAATAAATGATGTTTCAAATTACTTAAATATTCACACTGATGGCATTAGAATCTTTGCTGCAATTTACGCAGAAATAGTATATTACACTACAAGGGCAGAAAGTTGAGATTCCTGCGCGCCATGATGGCGCGCAGTTCAGGGCTCTCAACTTTCTGCCCGTGTAGTGTATACTAGCATTGAGTAAAGGAATATATCAAGAGACGCAGCTATATGGCAGAAAATGTAATTGTATATCCCTCTTGCTCCAACAGCATGTCAACAACGTTCATCTCTTTTCATTTTTCCTCTCCTGCCGTCTCATGTCTTAAAACTAACCGTATCAACAGCTAGCGCCGTTAAATTATATGCGGACAAGTGCGAAGTATGATAAGAAACAAGGATTATTGCATCGATAACAACGCTTTATTTGTTTTGAAACACTTGAATACTAAACTCATGACTTCATACATGGCGTATGTAGACGAGCAATATTTTCTTTTAAAATTGAAAAATCACTCAATACATTTTGAAAAAATAGGTAATTTGTAACATTTAATGAAAATAAAAAAAAACCATTATTTATCCAGATTCAGACATACTGTATCTAATATTTTAAAAATAGCTTGAAAAATCAAGCTTGACATTACAACTAACTTTTGAATTGCACTTCATTAATAGATTTCCACTCAATTTCTAAACACTTTTATTTGTTGAATTATAAAAAAGTAAAATATTGTTTATTTTACTAATTAATACTTTGTACATATTATTGTACATAAAGTGCAATACATTAACAACATTAAAAATCAAAAAAAAATCGACAGGCAGCAAAACAGCTAACTTCGCATTTAATAAGGTCGAGTTGTAGCTTTTACAAAATAAACAAAATCTTTCTAACATATCACTTGTAAACTATACAGTTTACAATTTATCGCATTTTCTTAAATAGAAATATTCATTATTATTACGTTTGTGACAAAATATTCACTTTCCTATGGGGTTTTGCTTTGGGATTCGCTGTCGATTTTGCCTCAGAAGACGTAGAATCTTTCAGTTTGCATTTTTCACTTTCCCATTTGCAGTTCCTAAACAATTACATTTTAATATTGATGTCAACAAATTTTTCTTTATTTGGCGCGGTTGTACATTCTTATGTAAAAAAAGTTGTTTTCGTCTCCAAGAAATTCAAAATGTCACTTTTAATTTTTTTTGAAATGTTAGACTCTGTTTTGTGAGTATTAAAACTGTGGTTAAAAATCTTCAAAATGTTATTAACTACGGTAACTAACGATGCCTTTGGTCATTGTAAATACTTAATGTTTCCTTCTGCACTATAATCTCGAAATAAAATTAGCATTTCGTTATTATTAGTAAGATTGGGATCTTTATCGTGTTTTAAATACTCCTTCTTACAGTTTTCGCAATTGGTATCTTTAATTAGTTTATAACAAACATATCCTGCAACGTACGCAACTGAACAAATCTCCAAAGTTTTTATTTTGGAAGCAGATGCTTCAAATGTCATTGATGATTCAACGTTTGTCTTCGAAGGCTGTTTGAAAACAGTATTGGTAGCAGGATCTACTTGTGCGTTACTTATATTTATGCGATTTTCTATGTTTTCGTCAAGCTTGCAATTGTCAAAAGCATCGGGAATTGCCGCAACTACTACAGAAGATGTAGATGCCTTTGATGCTTCACAATGTGTTTCACAAGATTCCTCACTTATATCGAGATTTTTCACATCCTCGTCAATTTCACAGTTGGCAGAATCAACCGCCATTGGTAACCTTACGTTAATAATATTTTGCAAAGCTATGCGCATTTGTTTTATTGATGGAGTAGGATTATAACCCCCCCTGGACCTTATTACAGAAAAGCAGATTTCAAGGCAATCTTGGTTAAGAAAATTTGTAAGAAGAAATTTACAATTGTCTTTTTGCAAATCTTCCCACAACATTAATATTGAATTAAATGTCCATTGAAAACCGTTTATACAGTGAATGTTATTAGCAAGTTTATCGTTCCTATAAATTTTAAAAGACTTAAAAAATTGGAGTGCACTTGTAAGAACTTTCAGGGGTTTTCCATTGCACACTGATATGGCACTTCTTATAGGGTTGGCATCATTCACTACTCTACTGTTCAATGCATCAAAAATGTCATTTATGCTCATTAAAAAGTTTGCAGTATCAAGTGCAGTTGAACTTGTTAATTCACCTGTTGCTTGGGCCGTTAAAATTGCAGCTGCAACAGATTTAGAAAAAATCTGTGCGGCATATTTAACTCGCATTTTTTGGAATGTTGTTGGATTCAGATGAACTGCTGTAATTTTGATCATAGATCGTGCAACTTTACTTTTATTATCAATGCGATATGTGTCGATAATATCATTCCAACGCACAAGTTGATCCGCAATGTAAAACATTAGTTTTTCGATAGAAAAATTATTTCTTAAACTTTTTAACAAGTGCGGTCCATCAAAACTTTTTACCTGCAATGGTTAACACTGGGTTTTCTTTTGTAACATCTAATAATTTATATGCACTACGATTATTTGAACCCTGATTGCAAACAAGAAATTTTGGAAGAAATGTTAACTTCTTCAAGTGCTCCAAAACATATTCAATAATTTTCTTTAACATGGGAGCTTTCATCGGTCCACAAGATGTAAAATAACATACGGGCATTTTCCAATTCGAAAACATGCCTCGTATCATAAAAACGAGTGCTGAATTAGCTGCTTTGTCAGTTCGCCCAAATAAAGCGTAATCTTCAAAACCTTCAATAATGTCTTCTGTTTTGTTGAAATCTAATTTTCTTTTCAAACACATCTCATCAAACGTTACAACACAGGTTTTTTCAAATGTGGTCATTGTTTTCGCTCTACAAAATAGTTTTTGAGTTATTGTCGTTTCGATTCCAATAATGTCTTTTCTGCAACCAGAGAATCATACTGCTGATGGCATTAGCCAATGTTTATTGAAAGAACTTCGGAAAATTAAATTGGACCAAACGCCGGCAAAATTAATCTCTCAAAGCTACGATGGCGCTTCAGTAATGAGTGGTAAAAACAACGGTGTTTAGGCAAAAATTAAAGAAATTTACAAAAATGCAAATTATATTCACTGTTACGCGCACCAGTTAAATCTGATAGTTGAACGGGCTTCCTCACAGAACAAACAAGTGAAAGTTTCCTTTTGCAATCTAGATGGTTTTTCTACTTTTTTTACAAGATCTCCAAAGCGTACTGCTATACTGGATGAGGTTGTGAAAAATCGACTTTCGCGATCTGCACCAACCAGATGGAACTTTAAATCAAGATGTGTTGTGAGTGTCTTCAAATATAAAAAAGATCTTATCACATGTCTGACGCGGATCATAGATGATGAATCTAGTGTCCAGTCGACAATAAGGAAAGCTGTAGGCTTGAAAAACATTTTAAATGATTATTATGATTTCAATTACTGGTTATATTTTTTTAATAAAATCATGCCGCATTGTGAGATTCTCTACAACCAATTCCTACATCGTCAAATTGACAGTATTAAAATGCAGTCTTGTGTGTCTTTATTTAAATCATCGATTCAGCATGTGAGGAACTCAACTGATTACGAATATTACAATGAAAATAGTGATAACGATGAAGAAGAGGAACATTCCCGGCAACGGAACAAAAGACCCCGTTATGAAGACAAACACAAAATGGTTGCTAAAGAAGTGTGCGACATTATTATTAACAATATTGACGACCGTTTTTTGTTTAGTGATCACCTATCTATAGCTCTTCTTTTTCAACCACACTTATTTTCAACATATCAACATTCTTTCCCCGGAACTGAATTCCAGATGGCCGTAAAGACTTTTAATTAGGATTCAATTGCTTTTAAGCATGAATTGGTAGTTCTGTATAATAGACCAGATTTTGGAACTGCTTCAAGTGCTCTAACATTACTGCAATGTTTTTATGAAAATAATTTAACAACTACATTTGTCGAATCTGGGAAGCTATTGAAAATAATTTGCACCATACCCATGACAACAGCGGAAAGCGAACGGTGTTTTTCTACTTTGAAGAGAATAAAAACATTTTCTAAAAATACCATGCAGGAAAACAGACTATGTGCCTTAGCAATGTGTTCCATTGAAAAACAATTATTGACGTCGACACCAAACTTCAATGAATTAGTTATTAATCATTTTACTTATTGCAAGGAACGGCGAATGGATTTTATTTTCAAACAAGTTAATTAAATAGCATGGTGATTTTAAATTTTTTTAATCTTTTTCTGTAATTAATTAATGTACTTAATGTTTGAAATGTTTGATATTAAACACTTTAAAATTTCTAATAAAATTGGGATTTTGGAAGCATATTTTGCAAAAAATTTCCGGGGGCGCGGACTCCCCAGACCCCCCGGTGCCCTCCCGTGAGAAAAAATCACGAGCCGCCACTGCCAGCAACACTGCTGCGCTTTTCTGCATACGTTTTCTGAATACCAGATGTAGAAGGTACTGGATTATCGGTAGGACTTTGATACGTTTTTTTTGTCGGAGACGTTGTAACGACATAAGTAGAATCGTTTTCCATTTTTTCTGTTGAGAAGTGTTGAATTTAAAAGTAGAAATAATTTTAAATTTCTAGGTTTCCACAAATGACTACTGTCAACTTTTAAAATTATTAAAGTAAATCATTTAAGGAAATATTTGTAGTTAGATATTCTGAATAAAATGCATAAAAAGCTTTTGTTTAAATATTCTAAAAGTTGTGCACAGAATACTTTTTACTTTTTAAAGTAAAAATGTAATATTGAAATAAAATATTACAAGAGTATAAATAGTTATAGGTGAAATTTTATTAAAATTTAATTAAAATATACAGATTTTTATTTAGCCTGTATAAAATCGAACATTTCATATGTAACCTATTTTTTTATATCCACTTCCAAATTAGCTTTCAACAACACATACAACTCTATCTGCTCGATATGAGCACATCAAGTACGAGATTGCTATTGATACCTCGGTAGACAGTGAGAAATCTCGGTGTCTAAATTGATACCGTGCATCAACGCCATCTCTATGTCGATGTCATTTTCTATTACATTCAAACATACAGAGGCTGCGTCTCTTGATATATTCCTTTACTCAATGGTAGAACGCAACAGACACAGCTTTTGCTCACCGAGCAGCGAATAAGCGTGAACGGTTGCGGCTCTGTCTGCTGAATGTAACTAATGAAAGTTTAGAAATAAGGTTAGATTTTCATCTAATAAAGTGTTGTGATACTATCATCTCAGTTTCAAAAAAAGCAGTTTTAACGTATCAAATGAATGGTTATATTAACGGCTTACTTTTAAAATAAAAAATATTAAAATTTTGATGTTTTAGTTCAATTTGACGTTATCAAAAATGTCGGTTTTCTCGAAGTGCTGCCGCTCTTCCTCGGTTTTTACCTGTTACGATTCACTGGAATCTTATAGATGCCGTTTATGCAACTTTGAAACAAATGAAAAAATTGTTTATTTTATTCACAATTGTGAGTTTTTAGATGTTTTGGATGAAGCCTGTTTCGAAAAATGTCAACGTTGCAGAGTGGGTAGCTTTTCGTATGTGTGGAGATACTTTCACAAAAGAAAGTGTAATTTTATAGAACATAAATCATCTGCAACAACTAATACGGAAAATGGAAACAGTATTATTACAACGACTAGCCAAACAGATAAACGTTACCAATTCGCTACTTGTTTTGAATGTGATCAATGCAAGTATACAAGTAAACACAAATTCCAGTTAAAAAGACATATTTATCTGAAACATATAGACAGAAAGAACTCTTCACCAAAATTGCAAAAAATTGCAAAGAAAATGCTTGGTAATTCTAAAACGACCGAAAAAAATGCGCGCTTAAAAAAACATAAAATTAATCGTCCAAGGAAATTACAGCAAAAATACAAATGCGATGAATGCGAATATTCAACTTTTTATAAAGGAGATCTAAAAAAACATATAAATGCAAAACATCTTTCAAGAGAATTACAACAAAAATTCCAATGTGATCAGTGTGAATTTAAAACTCTTTCAAAACAGCATCTGAAAAATCATATAAATGCAAAACATCTTTCAAAAGAATTACAACAAAAATTCCAATGCGATCAGTGTGAATATAAAACTTTTTATAGAAATCAACTAAACAGACATGAAAATGCAAAGCATCTTTCAAAAGAATTACAACGAATATTCCAATGCGATCAGTCTGAATATAAAACTCTTAGAAAAGACCTTTTGAAAAACCATATAAATGCAAAACATCTTTCAAAAGAATTACAACAAAAGTTCCAATGCAATCAGTGTGATTTTTCCACTTGTTATAAACAGGACCTAAAAAATCATATAAACGTAAAACATGTTTCAGGCAAATTACAACGAACATTCCAATGTGTTCAGTGTGAATACAAAACTCCTTATAAACAAGATCTAAAAAGGCATAGAAATAGAAGGCATCTTTCAAGCGAACTACAACGAAAATTTCAATGCGATCAGTGTGAATATAAAACTTTTTATAAAGGAAGTCTGAAGATACATTTAAATGCAAAACATCTTTCAAAAGAATTACAACAAAAATTCCAATGCGATCAGTGTGATTATTTAACTTGTTATAAAAAGGACCTAAAAAGACATATAAATGCAAAGCATCTTTCAAAAGATTTACAACAAAATTTCCTATGCGATCAGTGTGAATATAAAACTTTTTATAAAGGAGATCTAAACAAACATATAAATGCAAAGCATCTTTCAAAGGAATTACAACAAAAATTCCAATGCGGTCAGTGTGAATTTAAAACTCTTTCAAAAGAGCATCTGAAAAATCATATAAATGCAAAGCATCTTGCAAAAGATTTACAACAAAAATTTCAATGCGACCAGTGTCCATTTACAACTAATTATAAAAGAAGCCTGAAGACACATAAATGCAAAACATCTTTTAAATGATTTACAACAAAAATTCCAATGCGATCAGTGTGATTTTTCAACTTTTTATAAACATGACCTAAAAAAACATATAAATACAAAACATCTTTCAAGCGAACTACAACTAAAATTTTAATGCAACCAATGTAAATATGCAACAAGGCTCAAAAGTCATTTGAAAACACACAGAATAAGGCACTTTTCAAGAGAACTGCATCCAAAATGTCTCTGCAATCAATGTAAAGTTACAAGTGATTATAAAATTATAAAACATGTTCCAAGCGAATTAAAACAGGAATTTCTCTAAATATCTCATTAAAACACATGAAAAATAACATTTTCTTGCTACTCCAGTCGAAAGTACGTGGTTTTAGCTGCGATTCCACGGCAGAAAGTGTATCTTTCATGCACTGGTAGAGCTATGCGCGCGCCTTTTTTTAACGGGAGTAAATAGCCGAGGGCATCGTGGCGCGCAGTTCAGGTCCTACACTTTCTGCCGTGGAATCGCAGCCGACACTACGTACTATCGACTGGAGTAGGAAGAAAACTAGTATACTCTACACGGGCAGAAAATTGAGAGCCCTGAACTGCGCGCCACAATGCCCGAGGCGGAACCGAGGGAATCATGGCGCGCCGGAATCTCAACTTTCTGCCCTTGTAGTGTAATATACTATTTCTGCGTAAATTGCAGGAAAGATTCTAATGCCATCAGTGTGAATATTTAAGTAATTTGAAACATCATTTCTTCTGTAGCCTAAAGCTTAGTGTGTTTAAAATTATTGTTTTTGTATAATAAATATCGAATAATAAAAAAATTGAATATTGACTTTACTTTTTAAAATTATTATTTTAAAAAGTTATTTTTATTGTTTATTTGTTTTTTATTCTTATCTTTTATATTAATAACAATATAAATTGATATGCATATAAAACATAAGGTGGTTTTAATATTTTAGCTACTTATTTGTTAAGGGCTATTATCATAAAAAGAGATGTGTCAATAGCAACAATTTGCCAAGAAAAAAAAACAAAAATTGATTTACTAGCAAAGTTAGTTGGATGTGATCAGCGTAATTTTAAAACTCATCGAAGGGCTTATTTGGAAAAACATAGAACAAAAAAACGCTTTTATTGGATCGAAAAAATGGTTTCAAAGCGATAACTGTGAATACCGAGATAAATAAGATTAGTTAGTAGAACATGTAAGACTCTTTTATTCTAATCTTACGTTTTGTCAAATTTTAACAATTAAATTGAATTAAATAACAGTTAACTCTTTCTCCATAATTAATTTGTCAGGATGTCTATGTTCTACGATTAGTAGTCTTAATTATTCACTCGAAAACAGTGTACAGAATAGCAACAGACAGCTACATTATCATCAACAATCTACTTCAACTCACCCCTCTATATTCATTGTTAGAGAAACGCTTGACCAGTCAGACGGATCGATTGGGCGACACATGAAACATATTTACACATAATGTACCTGTCAATAATACCTGTAAAGTAGCTCACCGGGGCTTTTCTCCCCCTCGCAGGATTCTCTTCCTCTCGAACTGATAGTGGAAGACATCACCAGGCTCATTGAACTTGGACAACCACTCTATAGGCTCGATTGACTCAATCTTCACCCCTTTTCTTTAGAATCGTGTTCTCAATGATGTCTCCATTGTTTCGGTACCTGGTTTGGGAGCAACGTGGACGGTGTCGTCAGGCCTCAGTCATGTTATACGAAATAGAATAGCCAGGAATAATGCGTAATAGGAAAAGGTATAAAATAAAGAATAATAAGTGAAGAACCTAAGGACATTACGCATTACTCTGTCATACCAGCAAAAGGAAAATCCACAACCTCTTTATACACTGATAGGAATATAACCATAGCGGTTAACAGGCTCTAGCCCATCCCTCTACCTCTTCGCCTCTGTTCGAGGAAGTAGAGAACCAGGATAGTAATCTGTAAATGTCTACAAACGTCATGGGGGTACCACCTCAGTCTGAAATGAATTACCACATAGACCGTACCACAGGTATTAAACTATAGTTTCTGTCGTGGATATTCCATATTAACCTATTTACTCATTATTCCTCCGAATTCAGGGAGTCAGCACTGAATTCACAATTATACCATAAAACAACATATGATCAACAAGATCAACACGTTAGCTATCTGTCCCTTTCACTAGACAATTAACAGTTTAAATATTTATAATACTGCTCGTCCGACGGCTCTGACCTTTTTACCAACGTTCTCACTCTCGCCCCGCTCAGTTTACTGATACTTACTGACTGGCCTCCACCTTTCCTGGGATGCTAAGCCCATGTTCTCCCTCTTTAACTCAAGATGCCATAAGGCCCTCATCGAGATTATTTACTTATACAAGCGATTTAGCGCCTTATTGGCTTATTTTTACTTCAAAATCTTGTCTTCAAGATTTTCTACTTATTATTTTTATAATGATTTTACGCTTTATTGTCAAGCTTTAATCGAAAAGTTATTAATAATTATTTTATTTAAACCCAGTTGTATTCACATTAGCTTAATCCTTAAAAATGTGTTTAATAGTAGTAGTAATAAGATTTATTGTTGCCTATACCGGCTTAGATATTTTATCTACAATTCATTTTATTTCATTTTTTATTCTACCCTCCCTGTTCTTCCTTTGTCCTTCAATTTTCCTTTTCTCCCATACTTCTTTCATCCACTTTATCTCCACTCCAGTTTTCTTTCAGTATTTCTTTTCTTTCTACTCTTTCTCTCTCTCTCATCTCACTGCATTCATTCCACATGTGCTCTATTGTCTCTCTTTACCTCAAATACTTCTCTTGTACTCTCTCTATTTCCTCTTGTTCTTTCCATCCCCAAATTTCTGCCCCATACATCAATACGCTCTCTACCAAGCTTTCAAACATCATTATTCTCCTTTCAAAATCCCCTCCTCACTTCTTCTCTTTTATTCCCCATACACATCCCACTACCTTGTCTGCTTTCCTTGCCAACTCTCTGACATGCGCTTTGTTCGTAGCTCTTTCATTAAACGTATACCCTAAATACTTGAACTCTTTTACTCTCTCTATTTTTTCTCCCTCCCATTCCCAATCATTCTTTTCTTCTTTCCTCTTCTTTTTGTTGAACACCAGCATCTTTGTTTTATTTACATTCACTTCTAGCTTTTTTTTCCTCACATACTTTTTTAGGTTCGTCATCATTTCTCCCATCTCCCTTTCGCTTTTCGCTATTAACACCACATCATCTGCAAACGCTAGACTCCACACTTTTTCTCTTCCAATCACACATCCCCCAGCTTGCGCCTTTCTAAACATTTCTTCCATACCCGTCATGTAAGTTGTCAACAACAAGGGGCTGAGAGGACACCTTTGTCTCACCTCTTTTGACGTTACAAACCACTCACTTTCTTTCTCCCCTGCTCTAACTTTGCTTTTTGTTTTTACATAGATCTCTTCTACTTTTCTCACCAGCCACTCGCTTACTCCTCTTTTTCTCATACTCTCACACATTTTCTTTCTATCGACCTTATCAAACGCTGCTCTAAAATCTATGAATAGTGTATACAACCTCCCTCCTTTTTTTTTTCAACTCGTTATTCGCTAGGTGGTCTAGGATGTATACATTATCCATAGTTCCCCTTCCTTCTCTAAATCCCCCTTGGTTGTCTGGTTTTGCCTTCTTTTCCTCTATCTCTTTTCTCAGAGTTTCATTCAGTACTGACGCATACAATTTATACTCTGTGTTAAGGAGAGTTATTCCTCTGTAGTTTTCTACTCTATTTTTATCTCCTTTTTTGTGGATATGGCAGATTATGTCTTCTCTCCAACCTGTCGAGTATCCCTCTCCTCTCCACACTCCATTCATAACCTCTACCTATCTGTCTATCACACTTTTCGTCCCATACATCCAGTGTTCATTCTGTATTCCATCCCTCCCCGGTGCCTTCTTCTTCTTCAGCTTCTTTATCTGTCTCTCTACCTCCTCCCGTGTAATTTCTGTTCTTAATGGTGCTGTCTGGTTTGCATCGCTGGATTTTCTATATCTACTTCTCTTTCTCCTTCCAGCAGTTCTTTAAAAAACTCTTCCCATTTCTTTATTGTTATCTCTTCACTCGCCGCTTCTTTTCTTAATCTTTTTCTGTTTATGTACTTTCACACCTCTCTTTTTGTTTTAATAGCTTTTATTTCTTTATCTTCTTCTTTTCTTTTCTGTCTCTTATTTTTTATACATCTTTTTCTATATTTTCTTTTTGCTTCTACCATTACTCTTCTATTTATTTGCTTTCTTTTGAATTCCCTTAGCGTTTTTGTGGCTTTTTTCTTTAGCTGGTAGCATTCTTTTTCCCACTATTCATTTCTCTTTTCTGTTTTTTTTCTTTTACTGCTTACTTCTGTTGTTGTCGTTGCCTTTTCTAGTATTTCTTTTAATTCCACTTTCATCTTCTCTTTCTCTTGCCCTTCGAATTTGACGTTTTTTAGCTTTTTTCTGTATTCTTTCACGCCTTGTTTGTTCTACACTTTAATTATTACCTTCTTCTGGTCTACTTTTGTCTTCTTTTTTTCTTCTGTTTGGCTATTTTTGCCTTCTAGGCTTATTTCTATTGGAAGGTGGTCTGACTCTATTCTGTCCCCTATTTTAAAGTTCTCTACTTTTCTCCACGCCTCTTCATTTGTTATTCCGTAGTCTATCACCGACTCTCCCCTACTGTCTACATACGTCCACTCTCCTTCTTCATCCCTTTGTTTATTACCATTCAGTATTTCCCATCCCTTTTTTTCTAACCATTCCATCAACTTTTTTCCCTTCACATTTTCTTTTTTGTTTTTGGTTTTCCTTTTTCCATCTCCTTTTTCTTTCTCCCAATTTCTCGCTCCTCCTTTTCCAATTCTCCCGTTAAAATCTCCTCCCATAAGTATGCATTCTTTTGTGTGTTGTTTTACTGTTTCATCTATGTTTTTTATTGTCTTTTTTCATCTCTCTGATGTATATCGTCATTATTTTCCACCATCGTTTGTCTATTTCGATATTTCTCTACATGAGTCCCTCTATTTCTTTTTTTTCCTGGTTTTTTTCTCTTATTTCTTTTCTCACTTCCGTGACTATCCCTCCTGCTGCCCTTCCTTTTTTTTTCTTTCTTTGCCATTGA
This sequence comes from Lagria hirta, assembly GCA_947359425.1. Lineage (NCBI taxonomy): Eukaryota > Metazoa > Arthropoda > Insecta > Coleoptera > Tenebrionidae > Lagria > Lagria hirta. Next base: position 6,841,855 of record OX375801.1, on the reverse strand, counting down.
CACTCTCAATTAAATTTTGCTGGTAACCTTCTCTTTATTTTTTCCCAGCTCTTTTCTTCTATCCATGTTTCTACTAAACCTACTATGTTAAAAAGTTGTACATAATCCCAGAAATTGTCTTTTTTTTATGCTAATCCTGTTACATTCCAAAATAGTATCTTTTTTTTACCGCAGTTTATATCTTTATTTGTTTTATTAGTCATCTCAGTTTTCATTGTACATTTGCCTGTGTCTTCTTCATTGTTTCTTTTAACTCTCTCTTTTCCTTCTAAAAAACCTGCAGTTTCAGGTTTTAATCATTCTATTTGAAGGTTTTTCTCTCTACAAATATCTTTCCATATCCAACCAATGCTTTTATTCCCTGTCCTCTCTTTTCTTTTGCGATTTCTTTTGAACTTATTTTTTATCTTTTCTATTTCCTTTCTAACTTCTCTGTTATGTTGCCTTAACAATTCGATCTCTTCAATCAATTGGTCTAATTTCTTAATCACTAGGTTCAACTCTGTCATTTCTGCCTCTCTTCTGTTTTTTCTTTCTTTTGGAGATCTTAGTACTTTTTTGCTAATCGCAAAGACTTCTGTTTCTTCTAGCATTTCTTCTTCTTCTTTCCTTTTCCTTTTCTTTTTTTCTTCTTCCTCTTTCCCTTGCCCTTGCGCTCCTTCTCTTAAACTGTGCAACCTTTGCCTCGGAGGCCTATTTGTTCAATCCCACCGGAACACACTCAGCACTCACTAATAAATTCTATAAACTAATTTCTATGGTAAATGGTTTCCTGGCAGAGAATAATTGGCTCTTGGAAGCGAGGCTATTTCCTTCCGTAAGAAGTGACTCTGACCTCCCGTGAGAAGACCAGTATAGCTCTCCGAAACGAGACTAGCACGCCCGATAAGCGCTATCAGTCAACTGATAAAAAACGGATAAGGATTATAAACATCCAGAAAATTAATGAGAATTCTCTCTATAACTAGAAAAGCAGATGTAGATGTGGGGAATTAATGAATAATTGTTCGAGCTTATTAAAAAACAAACAGTTTGATGCTACTTTTAATACGAAAAAACAATGCCTTTACGGTATAAACAGCCAAAAATGTGTTTAATATTTATTTATCAAATATAAGAGTGACAATTTTTTATAATTTTTTTTCTACTGTTCAATTACAACTATAATAATACTTGTTACTCCCTATAGTATATAACATTACTAGCAAGGTAAAAAGGTTTTTACTGGCGAATGGAGGATATAACTGACGAGCCGCAGGCGAGTCAGTTACCTCCTTGAGCCAGAGCACCCTTGTCTCAGTCCCCTCTTTGTCCACAACCATTCACTTTCTCTTTCATCCGCTCTCACCTTGCTCTTTGTTTCGTTGTATATCTCTTTCACTTTTTCTATTATTCCTTTCTCTATTCTTTTTTTTCCCATGCACTCCCATAATTTATTTCTATCAACCCTATCAAACGCTGCCTTTAAGTCCACAAACACTCCACATACTCTCCCTCTTTCTTTTTCTAACTCACTCTCCATTAACGCATTTAACACATATACATTATCTATTGCACCTCGTCCCTCTTTGAATCCTGCTCTTACACTCTCTCTACCTCTCTCTTTAGCTTTTCTGCCACACACATTGCATACACCTTGTACATTGTGTTGAGAAGATTTATTCCTCGGTAATTTTTTTCAGTGTTTTTATCCCCCTTTTTATAAATTGGTACTATAATTTTCTTTGTCCATTCCCGAGGGAACTCTTCTCCCTTCTACACTTTATTCAATACTTCTCTCAATCTTTCTTTTACTCTTTCATTCCCATATATCCATGCCTCATACGGTATCCAATCCGTTCCCGACGACTTTCTTTTCTTTAGTTTCATGATCTGTTTTTCTACCTCTTCTTTTGTTATCTCTTCTTTCTCTTCTTTCTCTGCATTTTTTTCAATTTTATTTTCTGTCTCGTCTTTTCCTTCTTTTCCTTCTAGAAGCTCTCTGAAATGTTCCATCTATTTGTTCATTTCTATCGTATTTATAATCACTTCTTTCTCTTCTTTTTCCTCTTCCAAATATTTCAATATTTCATTTTGTGTTTTTATGCCTTTTATTTTTTTCTGTTCTTCCTTTTTTTTCTTTTCCTTTTTCTTTTTTTCTTCACATGTTTTTCTATATTCTTTTTTCTTTTTCATGTAATTTTCTTTTGATCCTTTGTTTTCTCTCCATTCTTTCAATTTGTTTTTCAGTTCCCTTTTTTGTTCACTACATTCTCTATCCCACCATTTATTTTTCTTTTCTTCTCTTTTTTTTATTCTTATTTCTTTTCACCATTGCTTTTTTTACTTTTGATTCTAGTTCTTGTACCATTTTTCTTACCCTTTTTTCTTTATATTCTGTTCTTTCCAGCTTTTCCTTGTATATCTTTTTTGATTTTTCGTCCCATTTTATTGCTGGTGTCTTTATTCTTTTCTTTTTTTGATTTCTTTTTTCTCTTATTTCTTTTCTTCCATTTTTTATCTGTACTTTTAGTGGCATATGGTCTAATTCTGTTCTTTCTCCTGTCTCGAATCTTTTTATTTTTCCCCAGGCTTTCTGGTTTACTACCTCATAGTCTATTACCGATGTTGCCTGTATTCCTCCATATGTTCATCTCCCTTTCTCATCTCCCTCTTTGTTTCCGTTGAGTATCTCCCACCCATTTTCTTCTACCACTTTTATTAACAGTTATCCTTCTTTGTTTATCTTTTTATCTTTTGTTGTTCTTCTACTTGTTTCTTTTTCTTCTTCACCTCAATTTTTTTTTCTTTCTTCCCCTATTCTTGCATTAAAGTCACCTCCAATTAGTAAGTTTATGTTATTTGCATTTTTGTCCTTTTTTTCTTCTTTTTCTTTTATCATTCTTATTCCTCTGCTTTATATCGTTCTTATTTCCCATTGTTCTCCATCTATCTTTATTTTTCTTTTCATTTCTCTTTCTTCCTCTTGGCGGTCTGCTTCTTCTTCTTCTATTTCTTTTTTTACTCCCGTTATTATTCCTCCTGCTGCTCTTTCTTTTTTCTTTTTTTTTGTTGCGTATTGTGCCTTCCATCTGTATTTATCAGATAGCTTTTTTTCTGTTTCTTTCCAATCTTTTTCATTCACCCACGTCTCTACCATTTCTATTATATCGAACTCTTCTATATATTCAAAAAAAATTTTATCTTTTTTTCTTATTCCTGCTATATTCCAGAATACTGCATTAATTACTTTTTCTTCTTTATCTTCTTTTTCTTCATTATCTGCTTTTTCTTTTGTTTCTTTTTCTGTTTTTTTCTGTTCTTCCTTATTGTGTCTGCGTTTTATTCTTGACCCTTCTTTTCTTTTTTCTATTTTTAACTCTTCTATTCTTCGTTTTATTCTATTTTCCATATTTTCTCTTGTTTTTTCTTTTATTTTTTCTATTTCTTCTTTGTCCCATCTAATCTTTTTCTTTATATCTCTTTTCTGCTCTTCATTGTTTGTACTTTGTCTTTCTTCTTTTGATTATTGCCTTAATATAATTAGGTTCCTGTTTGAAACCTTTTAGATTGAAAAATCAAACTTTAAATTTATTTTTGAATTGTTTTTTTTTTATTTTTTATAATTTGTTAAATTTTTAATTTACTAATTGAGTCAGCACTTACGTGTTTACTATTTAAAATTCAAACATCTTAGTCTTTTATCTAGATAATTAACAAGACATTTATTAAATCTTCTGTTTTAAAATTAAAAAATGTTTTTAGTTATTTTATTTTTTTAAGAAGAGTAGGAGCAGTGTATTTTACAAGTTTAAATAGTTTGACTAAAACAGGACTAACATTTAAACGTTTCTAACTACATAATTTACCCTTTTCTGTTTTAATCAACTTCCAATTAAAACTAGCGGCGTCTGGATAAATCAAAAATTAAGCTTTAGCATGTTAACCAATCACATCAATTTAGTTTTGATTGTTTTTCTTTTCTTCTACACTTTGTAATATAATTTAAAAATAATAATTGCTTTTAAAGGACAAGTTGCCTATTTACTGTCTACTAATTGTTTGAAGACAAATAATAGAAAATAAGGCTCTTAATTAAACTAACAATCACCGTTATAGTTTCATTCATCGCTGATAATTTTAGTGTCAAACTTTAATTTAAAAAAATTTGTTAAATATTTCTAATTACTAATACTCAAAACTAACTTCTATTAAATTTTGATTTTGTTTTAACTTTGTTGTGTCAGCGATTATTTTTTTTTTGCAAATGTAATTCTAAATTAATTTTACATAGTTTAATTTTAATTTAAATATTCAATCCTCTTAATTTATCAATTTTATTTACCACTAGTTTCTTATTGTTTGTTTGTAATTATGAATTCAAATCAAAACTGATTGTAAAACAAATAAATTACTTATCATGAATTAAAATAGGTTCTACTGTATTCAATATTATTATTATTTCATTAATTTAAAGTTGACTAGTGATTTGTTTTTTGGGAGAGCCCCTGTTGTTCTAAGTATTTGAAATACTGAGTAACTTGCTTGAACACTATATATTCAACATTGTGCAATTTTCTAATCAAATCATGATTATATTTTAGATGTCATTTGCAAAAGCATTGTTGTCAGATCTTGAAAGCGTAAATTTTTTGTGATAGCTAAGTTTAGTTAGGTACCAGTTTACCAAAAACAAGTACTAAAGCCTATAATAAGTCTAAACGCTAATTTTGTGTGCAACTGTCATCGGTTTTTACGACTACGGTACTGCGCTAATTTGAAAACATCAGTTTTCCACTTCGTGGACCTATTGAATGAAATGGTTCGAAAATCGTATTCTACATTTGACAGATTGATGACATAATTTAGGAAATAGTTCTATTATTTTATTTAAATTCTTCTTCTTAATAAGAATGAGAATATAGCCTCACCAAATAAAAGAAAAGATTTAGGTAAGCGGGAAATGCTTTAAACCGAGCAATCTAATGCGCATGCGGGACGTCAAAAAAGTAATGTGACATTGGTCTTGTCTAAATTAACATAATTTTAGCTTAATAAGAAGTTGATTCCTAAGTTTTAGAAAATGCAGAAATTTATTTGTTACTCTTCTCTTCCATTTTATAAATGTGATTTTTGCAGTTTTACTACAAACGAGAAAGTTTACAAATGTTATCACAAGTGCGGATTTGGAGGTTATGACAGATTTAGGGCAGTTTCTAAACGTTTCAGACAGTGTAAAATGGCTAGTTACTCGTTTCTGTGGCGTTATTCTCATAAGAAAAACTGTGTGATCAGCAGTACCTCACTAGTGAAAAAAACAAAAAACTTTTTATTTAAAAAATTAGTTGAATGTGATGAATTTAACTTTCAAACTCACCGAAGCAATAGCTTAAAAATACATAATATAGGAAACAAGTCTTCTATTGACTCTGAAAAATGGTTTCAATGTGATTACTGTGTTTTCAGAACTCGATTTAAAAGCAATTTATTAACACATAATAAAAGACACCATGTTGCAATTGAATTGCAAGCTATCTTTAATTGCAATGAGTGTGAGTTTAAAACTAGATTTAAATCGTATCTAGCCGAACATAAAAAAAAAAGACATACGCAAATTGAATTGCAAACCATTTTTAACTGCAATGAGTGTGATTTTAAAACCAGGTTTAAATCTTATTTGACAAAGCATAAGAATTTTAAACATACTCCAATTGAATTGCAAACTATTTTTAATTGCATTCAATGTCAGTATAAAACCAAGGTTAAATGTGAATTAAAAAAGCATGAGAAAAGAAAACATACTCCAATTAAATTGCAAACTATTTTGCAATTTAATGAATTGCAACAATTGTGAGTATACAACTATCTTCAAATCTTATCTAACGCAGCATATGAAAAAGAAACATAACTGAATAAAAGGGAAAATCTATATCTGCAATGAGAGTGAGTTTAAAACTAAGTATAAATCTGCTAAAAAAGACTAAAAAACTTATGCAATTAAAAGAAAATTGTTAGGAAAGCCTGAAAAATTGTGTCTTACTTCGGCAATAACAGTTTTTAGACTATTTTGACATAAGTTTTAGATAAATTGCAAAAACAGTTTTGAATATTGTTAAATTCAATTACGTCAAAGATTGTGTATGTTTACCAAGCATATAGTAAAAACAACGTTTTCAAAAAAAAACTAAAAGCGACATTAGTTTACTAAAATTATTTTTCAAACAAAAAACGACAAATACATTTGTGAAAAAAATAGTTTTATGTGTGGTTTAATGTATGCTTAGTATAAGAAAATTTGTAAATTTTTTGTATTTGAAAATAATTTTTTTTCCGAAAAATGTGAAGAGTTCTTTTGCTACAATGTGAAGTTTTCTTAAAATTTTATATAGTATAGTATTATACGAATGAAAAAGAACATCTAATGACAGCACAATGACAGAATTGTTAGTGTTAAGTGATTCAAAAACTGATCACTCGTAACTGACGATTACAGGATCATTGTTTTTCTTGGAATTGACAACGCCATCTATTTCATCTGGTGTTGTCAAATAAAGCAACTTTGTTAAATTTTGCAGGATTTTTGGTACATAAAAAGAAGATATTGTATAGCATTATACGAATTTTAAAAAACATTCGATTGTCGCACGAATAGGTGGGAAACACAAGTGCTCCAAAAAAATTAGTGCGACAAAAGTTCTTCTACAACCAATTCAACATGCTACTTTTTCTACTTTAGTTATTAAATAAATATTTTAAAAGCGTTTTTATGTATAATAGGTAAGGAGTTTTAACTTAACTTATTTTTGTCTGCAGTTGTGTAGTGAGAATAATAACCTGTTTTTTACTCTAACGAACATGGGTGTAAACCTCAAGACCGCAGATGTTTATATTATTATTAATAAGCTTTCTAAAAAAAAGTTGCAACAAAGCATTTATTTTTTTATTTAAGCATTTATTATTTATCGGTGTAATACTAAAGTAGAAAAGAGCCATCAAACAAAGTTACCTCTGACTCTTCAGTTTCTTGATTTTATTCTAGTCTGTTTTTATAATTTTGAGCCTCAATGTGAAACTTCGAGCCGAAAGCTCAATATATGTGAACAAGAGATGAACGTTGCAAATTTTGATAAAAACAAATAAACAAAACGCGTTCTTTCTTTTAGGCTAAAAAGTCTAACAAAAACCTTATTAGTTAATCAAAAATAATTATAAAAAATTTATAACAAGAGTTAAATTACTAATAAGTTACAATTTTAAAAAAAAATAATTTTTTTTTACAACCAGTTATAAATGTAAACAATGTGTGGTACAAAAATAAACCTTTTTTACCTAAGTGCCAAAATAAATCACGTGATTCTCGTATGAAATTTTATCTGACAGCTGACAGCTTTTCAACTGTTACTAGCTTACTGTCACAAACGATCTCAAAAGTAGATAGATAGATAGATAAAATGCTTTATTGTCTTAAAAATTACAAAATTTTTATGGACAAAACAATACACATAAAAATAAGAACATAAAATCACAACAAAACAAAAGAAAAGGAACCAATAACATTACAAATTATTAAAAGTCGACAAAAGGTAAATATAAAAAACAAGGAGAAACAACAAATATAAAAAACAAAAACAAAGATATAAATATACATATATCAAAAGTCTACGACGTCCAGAGATATTCATCGCAATTCATATGAGTAAATAAAAAAAGAAGAAAAAGTTAAGAGGAAGTTAAAATGTATCATCTAAAAACTCGTCAATGGTGTAATAGGGTCTTACCAACAAAAATTGTTTAACCATGAATCTAAACTTAGTGTCAGTCGGTGTCGTCTTTAAGCAAATTGGTAAGTGGTTGTAGATTTTTATAGAATACTGAATTTTTTACTAATTCAGTACTAGGTATTTGCAAATGGATATTCAAATTTGAGCTTCGAGTCATATGATTGCTAGGTTTTTTTTTGGGAATATCGTCGATATGTTTCAGTATCAGACATACAGTTTCCAGAATGAAAAGTGACGTCAGAGTATTAATTTTGTGTTTTTTAAAATAGGGTTTGCAATGGGTTCTTTGTTTCAGTCCGCACATATATCTGATTGCTCTTTTCTGCAACGTAAAGATAATTTCAAATTTTTGTTGAATACAATTTCTCCAAAAAGGTAACCCGTAGCCAAGATGGGATTCAAATAAAGCATAATAGGACAATTTTGCATTATTAAGGCCAAGATTTTTGTCAACAGATTTGATTGCAAAGTGTGCAGAAGAAAGTTTATTTCTCAACAAGTTAATATGCTCAGTCTATTTAAGTTTGCTATCAATGGTAAGTCCTAAAAATTAAGTAGAATCAACAGTCATGATTGTGGTGCTGTTTAACGTAATTGGATCTAACAACGTTTTATATGACAGTATTACGGTTTTTTGAGTATTAAACATAGTTTATTTGCATCGTACCAAGCTTTTATTTTAATAAGATCTTTCGAAATGAGCGAATGTAAAGACTGACTAGAGGAAGCACTCTACGTAATGCTAGTATCGTCAGCAAACAAACAAATTTTGCCACTTATGTTCACTTTAGTTATGTCATTAATAAGAAAAAAAATAGGATTGGACCTAAAACTAAACCTTGAGGTACTTCAATGTTAGTGGCCCTACGGTCTGAATAAGATTCTTTTGCTTTTACTATTTGATATCTATGATAGGTAAGATTCAAACCATTTAAGCGGAACCACTCGAATACCGTAAAAAGTAATTTGTTCAAAAGTATGTCATGACTTACACAGTCAAAAGCTTTAGCTGCGTCGCAAAATACTGTTGTTATATGCAATTGTTTATTAAGATTGCTGTAGATGTTGCTTAGTTGTGAAAACATCGCATCATTTGTGTTTTTGTTGTTTACGAACCCGAACTGACTAGAAGATAGTATGTGGTGTTTAGAGAGAAAATCCAGCAGCCGTGACTTTATCAGTCTTTCTATAATTTTGGAAAGTGCCGGAAGAAGTGCTATCGGTCTATAGTTGCATACATCAGTTTCATTACCCCCCTTATGCAAAGGAATGATTATAGCTGTTTTTAAGCATTGCGGAAAAACGCCGCTTTCAAAAGAGTCATTTATCAAGCTACACAAAGCATGAAGGGCTATTGGAAGAAGAGCCGAAAAAATTTTGATAGATAAGCCATCCGTGCTGATAGAAGATTTGCTTTTTATACTGTTGATTGTTTCAACTACTTCCAAGTAATAAACCGGTCTCAAATAAAGGCTGCTTTTAGGCATGTCCGCAGATAGAAGGTATGAAGAAAAGTTTTCTGAAGATGTTATCTCATGTGATAACTTTTTTGAAACATTTACAAAGTATTCATTCAGTTCATTTGCATTGAGGTGTGCAGGAACAGATGTGCGTGATTTGTTTTGCAATTCGTTAATTATATTCCACGTCTTTTTTGATACATTTTTAGCATTTGACAGACGACGATTGTAGTAAAGATCTTAAGTAATCTTTATAAGCTTTAAGTATGTGGTTCTGTATCTGGAAATATAGCTTAAAATGATAGCATTTTAAGTAGATTAAAATTACCAATATAATTTATCGATGAATGAAAACTAATTCAATAAAACAACTTGGTGGATTGATCATATAATTTAAAAAATAAACAAATAAGCTTTGTACTACATCATTAAAAAAATAATTTTTAGATAAACCTAACCTCATTTTTTTTTATTAAGCTCTTAAACATTGAACAGATATTAAGTAATTGAACAAAAACAGTAAATAGATATAAATATGATGGATATTCAAATAAAAAGTGGAATTTTTAATAATTTCTGATTTCATGTTTATAGACGGCTATGTTAAATTTAAAGTGTTGTGTATAAATATATTTAGAGCCAACCCTGTACAAAATGTGTTATAATTAAGGCAAGAAATACCTTTATCACTGTTAAGTTTTTGTATATATTCATTATCAGTATGCATTTAAACATGTAGAAATACAGTTGAGTTATTACTAAAGAATTAACAGAATCAATTCTTTTTATTCCTAAGATGCATACATAACACTTAGATGTGAAAGCAGATCCTTGATCAGAAATTATTACTTTTAGAGTACCGTAAGTAGCAAAAAATATTTCTAAAATACTCTCAATCACGTGTTTGGAACTTGTTGTCTTGGTCGCACGGAGAAATGTAAACTTTGTAAAAGCATATACGCTAGCGATTAAAAATGCGTGGTCTTTTTGACTTCTTGGAAATGGGCCTAGATGGTCTACGTAAACCGTTGATAACGGCTCACTTGTCTTTGGAATAGAGTTCAGAAAACCTTCTTTGCGCCCAGATTTACGTTTGTTGTACAAGCAGAGAATGCAACAGGCTAGTACTTCTCTACATAGTTACGCATTTTGTGAAACCAGTAATGCGCTGTTAACCGCGACAGTGTTTTATCTATAGCAAAATGGCCATTTTGATTATGTGCTACCTGCAGTATTTGAAGACGTAACCCTTTTAAAACAACCCATTGATTACCTTTGGTGGTCACGCGGTATAACCTATAATCTTTTATCTTAATAATAATAATAATAATAATAGTCTTTATTGCTCAACAGAAATCCATTTACAGAGCAAATTTAATGTATAAAAGAATTATTTAAAAAGAATTATTAAAAATAAAAAAATAAAATGTACAAATAAAATACAAAAATACATAGTTATGAACTTAAATTGAAAATAGTTATACATAATATAATATTCACATACTTACAAATTATATAATACTACTTTTAGAGAGTTATACGTGCTATCAAATATGTCGCATGCATCAGAAATCTTGTTAGCGTTTGCCATCATGACGTCAATTGGTGCTTTCAGCAGCAGGTTGGTATGAGGGTTGTTGCGTAAAAATGTAACATGATATCTAGACGATAATCTTGGCACCATAATATTTATGCAGGATAATAGCTGAATACAATCAATCTTATTGTTTAGTAGCTTATGTAAATATAAAACTGAAGCTATATTTCTTAGCAAGAGTTTTAAATGATAAATATTTTAAGAATGATTCTTGAACTTTTTCAATAACTAGTTTGTACTTGGTGTAAGTTGGATTCCAAATAAGGCTGGCGTATTCTAATTTAGTTCTAACCAAACTACAAAACAAACTTGTTAGAGCAGATGTATCATAAAAAGTTTTACAACTTTTAAAGATAAAACCTAATGTTCTAAAGGCTGAGTTAACAGTTAACTCGATATGATAATTGAATGTCAGATGAGAGTCAAAATAGATTTCCAAGTCTTTGACATTATCGCATCGTTCAAGAATTACAGTATCAATCGCGTGTTGAAAGTGAATGGGATTGAACTTGCGATTAAACGATGTAACTCTGCATTTGCTTACGTTTAAAAACATACCGTTTGCTAAACACTAATTATATAAATATTAATCTGTTTTTGTAAAACAATACAATCATTAATTTTATTTATAGAGGAATACATTTTTAAATCATCGACAAACATGATAAAGCACTTTAAATGATCACAAATACCATTAATAAAACACAAAAACAGTAGAGGACCTAAGTTGGATCCTTGTGGAACACCGCTTGTTATTGAGTATGTGTCAGAACAAAATCCATTATAATAAACATATTGGTCACGTTGCCTTAGGTAAGATCTTATAAGTTTAACATAATTGTCACTAAAACCTAACTTTGAGAGTTTGCTAATTAATAGATTATGATTGATTTTATCAAAAGCTTTGGAAAAGTCGGTATATATAGTATCAACTTCCCTCCACTGTCTACATTTTCACACAAAAATTGACTAAAAACCGCTAAGTTGCTTACAGTAGATCTACAATTCATAAAGCCATGCTGAAAAACAGATATTTTATTATTTACTGCTGCATATATGCGACTGTAAATAATACTCTCAAAAAGTTTGGTTACATTATTTAAGATTGAAACAGGTCTATAATTTATAACGTGAGAACGATTTTGAGATTTATGTACTGGACATACTTTGGCAGTTTTCCATAAAGTTGGAAAAACTGATGTTTTTACAATTAAATTAAATATATTCAGCAAAGGATATACTAAAACTGTCAAGCAGTCTTTTAAAATGAAAAAAGGAATTAGATCTGGACCTGCAGTAAAGTTATTTTTCAATTTCTTTCCCTACCTTACAATATCCGTTTTAGTTATTGTTTCATTACTAATCTCTATCACATTGAAAAGATTTTAAATTGGAAAATTCATTATCAGGTGGTATTAAATCAGAATATACACTTACAAAATGTTTTTTAAACGCATTTACTTTTGATGCGGGGCTATCACACATATTACCATCATATACCATGTTTCCCGGAAATCAAGAAATTTTGTGCTTATTCTTTATAAAACTCCAAAAAGATTTCGGTTCTTTTTTTAGATTAGCTTGAACATTTAGCAAATATTTAGAATAGTCATCTTTTATTTTTTGTTTAACTGTTAACCTAAGCTCCTTAAATTTGTTAGTGTAAAAAGATGTTTTATTTTCACCTGACAACTTACGAAATTTAGATTTTAATTTAATTAAAGGTATCAATTCACTCGTATACCAGGACGGATATTTGTGACTATAATTTTTGTAAACCGGCACATTTTTATCTAAAATTTGGTAAACCTTATTATAAAAACGCTCAATTACCTTATCCACATCACTACAATTTTCTAGAAAACTCCAATTACAGTGCATAAAATCATTATATAGAGAGTAATAATTTGCTTTCCTAAAATTATAAGCCTTATTGCTGCTGTTTATGACAAAATTCTTATGTTTTAAAAACAAACCATCTAATTCAATTGATAAGGATGGATGATGAGCATCTGCAGGTACCAATGTTACATCTTCACGAGTGACTTTACAACTAAAATTACTTATTACTAAATCTAATTATCTGTCGTTTTTGTTTAACACCTCACTGAACTGTGTGATGTCTAACAACGCCAGCTAAAAAATGTTTGAAAAAATTTTGTGTTTTCTCGTTCAGACTATTTTTAGCAATTAAAACAACAATTTCAAACTTTAAAATACTATTTTTTTATTTATTTTTTGACATAAGTAAAAACTTGTTATTAGATATACGTTCTCTATATCAGTACTTTTAGTTTTAGAATATTTCATAAATAGTATTAAAATTGTCAAATTAATATAACAAATTAAAAATTTGACAGACTTTAACTTCGATATATTTAATTATAAAGTTATTTACTTAATTGCTTCAGCTAGTTTTTTTCTTTAATTTGTTCAAATGAACTTAATAAGTGAATTAATTTGTTTTTTAAATGTTTAGTTTGTCACTTGTTTCTATAATCAGTCAAAAAACGCATTAATAAAAAGAAATTAATAATAATCAAATATAAAACTAATAGTTGATACTATTGAATTATATTTCTCAATTCTTTTATTTTTTACTAGCTGGCCCGGCAAACTTTGTTCCGCCTTAGTTTTGTTATTTTATTTTTTATTTTTTTTGTCATTTGTTTTGTTATTATATGTCAGATGCGTTTACGTTTTATATTGTATGTCACGTCACACGGAATGGGATAAAAAATATTCTTTGTTGGGCTACTGGTTCTAAACAACCACTCCACCAATTTTCAGCCAAATCGGTCATAAATAGATATACGTTTTTAAAATAAACGACCCCAAAAACTATAAAAATGATACCCAAATTAATTATTCACATTTATTACCTTTATCACATTCATTTTACAACCCTCTTTAACTTAAATATCATTTTCAAAATCAACGACCTGAAATTCCTCGAAAATAATACTCATATCGTTTTCTTACATTTTTATCCCTAGAACACTCTCTTTTCATCCTCCTAAGAGTAATTTTTTAGAAAGCAGGAAACATACCTATTTATTTTTTTTTGAGAACTTAGGCAATTTATGGGAAAAATTATGAAAACGACATCAATCTTTAGACATTTTGCCCTCTTTCCGCCCTATCAAGGAATGATAATATTTTACTTCTAAAATTTCGGATTTAAACATAGATATTATTTTTAAAATAAACAATCCAAAATTTTTTAAAATCATACTAATATTGGTACTTGTCATTTTTTGTTCCTATCCCACCTCTTTTTATCTCTTTGTTAATAAAAAGTATTCTATTCTTTTCATTCAAATCCAGTCATCATAATTTTCCATACAAACTTTCACCCAAAGTTGTTATATGGGAAGTTGTCTCATGGAAGACGATTAAAGACGGCCACTGACGATCCAAGATCCAACGTTGGCCGGCTTTACATGTAAACGCACGGTCCGACTTTGGTTGGTGGTGGGGGAGTGCAAGTCCTTGATGATGCAAGATTTACGGTCATCCAAATAATTACTTGAAATAAAGTTAGGACAATTAAAATCTCCATTATTGTGTCAGAATGAGAAATATCCCATTCTCCAATAGTTTCTAAAAAGTTATTCACTATTTCAAATGATAGAAATGGCGGTATGTATACAACACCTAGATAGAAAGTTTTATATTCAATTGAGCATTTGACTACTAGAAAATCAATTTCAAGGAACTGGACATTGAATAAGGAAGTATCTACAACTGTAGATTTAATAGAATTGTTGATAGCCAACAAAACGCCGCCACCAGTTACCAAGTTTAGAACACTCAACTTACGATCACTTCTATAAACATTATAAATGTCAGAAAATAACTCTTGTGAGCTTAATTCCGGTTTAATCTACGTCTCGCTAAGCGCAACTATATCAAACTCACATTCACTAACACTAGAATAGAAAACATCAATTTAGCTGTTAAGACCTCTGACATTTTGATAATAGACAGCTAGATCACAGCAGTCAAAACTCTGACCATTTTTTAAGTTTGATAAATTGATAGGACAACAGTTGTAAGTTGAGATCGTTGTCAGCTTGTTGTTGTTGACAATATCACAGAAAGTTTGAGAACTTATTATTTTATCACACGTTGTATCCCTAATTTTTGAAAATTCTGATTTGTATCTTTTCCATGAAAATACCTACTAACGGCCACACCAGTAGGCCAAAAGGAAACATTTATAATCTTGTCTAACAACAGAAAATTAGCGGACAATTTAAACGAGCTGTAAATTAACGGATGCTTTGAATTTAGTTTGAACAATGTAAAATCATTCATTGTATCATTCCCGCTTGGTATTTTACTAAATTGAGTCTTAATATAGTTTCTAACTTTATCTTCAACAACCTTAGGATTAACACGAATAATAAAAACATGACATTTTCGAGTTTTTATCACCGCAGTAAAACCATCTGTTTTATTTTCATTATTTGCACTTATCGCACTATTGTTAACATTGACGTCAGATGTTATAGATCCAGAACCTATTACAAAAGATCTTCTTCTCAATTGTTTAGAGCTTATTTGTTCAGTATCCTTCTTATTATCTATCATTAAAGAACTTTGAATTTGAGGCTTATTTGAATAATGCTTTATGGAAACATTATTGTCGTTCCCTTTAATAAAAGTACCGTTAGGATCCGTACCTTCATTTAGTTTCGTATCCTCCATGGCAATATTGGGTACTGATAAATCCTCTTTTGGAGCCGAAGCTACCTGTTTCGGCGTTTTACCCTTAATCCGCTTGGGTGATTGCGGTGACAACTATTTGTTGATGCATTGTCTAATAGCCTGATTAAGTCAATATTGCTTTCACACAAGTTACATAATTCTTGTTTGAGACCCTTGACTTCAGCTTCAACTGCTTCAAGAGAAGCTTGAAAGTTGGCAGTTTCGGCGCTTGATTCTAGCAAATAGATTTTGTCATATAATAAGCGATTACATTGACGCATCTCAACCACCAAACTCATCAAACTTTTGAAAGAATCTTCTGAAAATTTTTATGACTTGATGTCTTCATCGATATTTGGAGGAGAATTGGGCAATACGCTTCCGGAAACGTTGTTAGCATCTGTAAGTGTATTTTCATTCACATCACACTTCACACATATCCAGTCTTTTTTCAAATGCAAGCCTCTAGCAGTGACTTTAACACATTTAGGGTGAAATTGAGATTCACACTTACTACACCTCAGTATTGCTTTTCCTTCGGAAAAACCCACAGAGCACAGAGCACAATTAGACACGTCTACACTCTTCGACATCTTCAACACAACTGCCTATCTTGTATTTTTTATGAATTTTCTTCTCATCTTCTGTTACGGGGTTGCGCTGCAATGTTTCTCTTATTTGCTGGATAGTTTTGTCAGTCAACTGAGCTGAAAGTATCCAGTCAGCTTCTTGTATGTGTAATATCTGAAAACTTGTGGCCTTTAACGCTGGATTTTTGTTAAAATCATCAACGTGTCGCATTTGAGTCCCGGGCCGATAATTTACATCAAATGTAAATTTCAACAATTGTAACCACTATTTAGCGACGCGGGGAATTATTTCTCTTGTCGCTTTCAATGCGTTACAATAAGTTAAATGTGAATTAAATTCCCAGTAAGTATGACCTAGATTTCTTTAAAGATTCTACAACTGCTAATGTTCCTAATTCATAGGAATTGTATTCCGATTCAGCGGAATTAGTTTGTCGACTATAGTAGGCAGCTGGATGCAGTTTATTGTCATGTTGTTTCTGAAGTAGCATTCCTCCAAGTCTAATTGCACTAGCATCGGTATGCATTTCTGTTACAGCATCGGGATTGTACAAAGCCAGGATCGGTCGTTTTGTCAAAACCGTTTTCAGCTCTTAGAAAGCTTTTTCTTGAAGACTATACCATTTAAAAACATCATTTTTACGTGTCAGCTGTGTCAGCGGCTGTGCAATAAGCGCGTAATTTCTGATAAAGTGTCGAAAGTATCCTGTTAGCCCTAAGAATTGTCGAATTTGATGAGCTGACTTAATATGGTTTGATAACTAGCAATTGCTAAAGTTTTTTTTTTCAACCCAGGTTGAACTTGGTGTTGACTAATTTGAATACCTAGGAAACTTATTGTTGACATCAGAAAAGAACATTTTGCTAAGTTAAGAGCTAACCCTTCTTCTTTAAAAACAGTTGAAACCTTTTGCACTTGTTTCAAGCTTTTTTTTTCAATTGATGTTGCATGAATTA
Source organism: Lagria hirta (assembly GCA_947359425.1). Taxonomy (NCBI): domain Eukaryota; kingdom Metazoa; phylum Arthropoda; class Insecta; order Coleoptera; family Tenebrionidae; genus Lagria; species Lagria hirta. The sequence continues at coordinate 6,824,778 of OX375801.1, read as the reverse complement.
CCACATCGTCAAAGTAGACTACAGCGTACTCTGAAGCAGATTTTAATAACTTACTCATTAATTGCTGAAAGGTTTGAAGCGCGTTTGAAGTCCATAAGGTACTCTATTGTATTTATACTGGCTATGTGGGGTTATGAATGTAATGTATTTTTTTAAAATTTTTGTGGATTTCAATTTGATGATACTCCGATTTTAAATCCAGACTGTTAAAATAAGCTCCCTTGTAGAGTCTGTCAATTTGGTCGTCAATTTGAGGTAATGGGTGGTAATCTTTTATAATCATTGAGTTTAATGTCTATACACATCCGAGGTTTACCATTTATTTTTATGACTAATAATACAGGACAGTAATTAGAACATAAATCTCGAATTATTCCATTAATTAATAAGTCGTCGACAATTTCTCTCACGATGTCCTACTCCTTTTTAGGTATTATATAATATTTGTTTTTGCGTACAATAGGCCATCTTTAGCTTTAAAACATTGAGAGAAAAAAATTACAAAAATTAAAAATTAACAGCTAATTGCAATTGAGCCAAACAGTAATTAATATTGAATCATATGATTTAATTTAAGCACAGTAAACAGATTGTTGACAAACTCCATAATATTATTCAAATAATTAGAATAAATAATTTCTTAATTTTTGAATGAATTATCTATTCTTTTTAATCAACAGAATTAAGTGTACTAATATAAAAATTAAGATTCAAATAAAAAATGTTTTTATTTTTAATTGCTAATGTACTTTAACTAATAATTCTGATCCCACTTCTTAAGTTATAACATGACTTAAATTTTTTTTTTTTTATAATTTTATATCAACAATTATAATATTTATTTCTAAATTAAATATTTCAAATTAATGATTTAATTATACAAGTGTTACATCTTATATTATTCATACGAGGAAATACTATATCAGGAGCACCTAATATTAATAGCACTAGCCCATTTCCAAATGCTCCAATTATAATATGTATATCCATAAAAAAATTCTAATAAAAGCATGAGTCGTATATACAACGTTATAAATTTAATCATCACCGACAAAAGATTTCTTCAGGATTTCTTAATTCTACTCAAATTTTTAAACTCAAAGAAGTTCCTTCTATTCTTGCTCAAGACTCAAAAATAAAACATAAAGTTCCAATATGTCTTTATGATTAGTTGAAAATAATCATTTGTTTGATAGAATGGCTGAAATTAAGCAAAAAATTGTAAATTTATTTATAAGAAACTTTCTATCAGGTTTTGTAGGCAATGATAATTCTAGATTTCAAATTTAAAGGTAACATTTCTAAAGTCTTAAGACCTCAAATTATTTCATTTACAATTTTGAAAGTGATTAGTTTCAAATTTAACTTATCCCTAAACATTAGCTGTAAGTTTTTACTAACTCTAATTTTTACAAAAAATTTATCTTTTATATTAATATTGGTGACTAACTAGTTTTGAATTTTAGGCATTCTATTGGAAATTCAATATTCTCTTCCTGACATACAACATTTAGACCCACTTCTATCTGAACATGCCGAAAATCTAGTCGGCTTTGTATTTCCTGCTCAAGACAAGGTGGAAGATCAAAATTAATTTTTTCCTGAGCAAACCGAAGACTCAGTTTGTTTTTCATTATCTGATCAAAACATGATAGAAGAACAAATAAAGTGTATAGAAAATTTAGAAGAAAATGAAACAATTACGCTTCAACCTGTAACCTCAAAATTTGCTGAAAACTTGAAAATGTCTTTTTATGTTAGTTACATAGATCAGTGGTATGATAATGATGTTTTTAACATAGAAATGTACGAAATGTAAGAAGCTCAGAAACACTTTCAAATCATAGTTGATTTAAGAGAAGACTTGCAAGATAGTGACAGTAAATAGTTTTTAATTATTATAGTTTGTAGACGTCTTCAAAATGTAATATCCGTTTAATAATCTAAATAGCGCTTTACGCAACAATAACTGTAAATAAAATTTCAATAAAAAATTGTGAAATTTAATAATCTATAATTTAACAATCTCTGACACATTATATAAAAATTATATTTTAAAATTTAAACAATAATCGTCAGTTGTAACTAAAAGGTAAATTTTCCGCACTTTGATATATTTATTCAACAAAATGTGTAAATTCTTATACAATATTTAATTATATCATGTTTGGTATAATTATTATATTCATGGTTTATATAAGCCAAATATTGTTATTGCAAATTTTTACAAATCTGTATCTATTTCATCGTGCTGAAAAGTTCCAATATGAACAAAACATGTCTAGGTTTACAGATACAGTTTGAGAGAATTTGAATTGATCTTATATTATTTAAAGCAAAATTAGAGAATATTCCATTGTAGTCGAAACTAGAGGAAATGGCGGTGAAAATTTTGAATACAATGTAATTTTATTTAATTGGAACCATAGAAACCAAACATTAAAACTAATTTAAAGTTGAAAAATCAGGTAATCGGCAAGAGCAATGCTATTAACCAAAATATAAAAATCTAAATTGTTTATTTTTAAAAAATAACTAGTTCTTTGTTGCAAAAAATGATGTTCTAAACTTTTTTGGAAATGAATTTCTTCCATTCCCACGAACAAAGTGAAAAACTCCATTTTTCCAACTCGTTTGGAAAATTAACTATTTGTCTGAATAACAAAGGGATTACAAATGTGTTATACAAAATTGAGTTATTTTGTCAAAATAACGATTCAACTGTCAATCATAACACTAAAATTCTAACACTACAAAGAAATCTACTTAAAAACTTATTTTGCAGTAATACCCAAAGCAAAGGAATTATTACCTGCGATGCTTTCACTTTTGTTTTTTGAATGAGAAAGAATGACCATAAGGGGTTTTACAGGTACATAAGGTAAATTACCTTGAATATTTCTTGCACTTTCATTATTTTGTCAAAATAATATTTAGTTGTATAACAAAACAATTATGTTCATTTGCTATAAATCACATAAATAAAAAACACAAACAGCTTATTGAAAATATTCAGGCAATGAAAAACTCTATTCAAACAAAAAAAAGGAGAAAACAAAAGAAATGCAATTTAACAGAAAACTTTGAAACAAGCTATCTTATCCAGGTAGGAAAAGATATAATAAATATATACATTTAAAAAAAATAAACAAAAAACAAAAACTAAACTATAAATAATTATATTGAAAAAAAAACAAAATAAATAAGAAGTTTCAAATAACACAAAATCGCAGCGCAAATGTTAAAAAAAAACAAAACTAATATACTCTCTAATTATTTTTTATTTTTTATGTTTTAACAAATGATTTTATTTATTTATGTTTTGTGTTTAACATTACGTAACGACTTATATTGTAGAAACGAGAGTATGGTTTCGCACCCTCTGGGTGCTTACCTACTCTCTTGAGTAGAGGGTTGCCTACGGCAACGTGTATGAACCTAGAGGGGTTGCTTTCGGCAACCGTAAAATACACTTTTTTTTTTTATTAGATTATTGTTTATTTATTTTTTTATTGTAATATATTTTTATTTATTTCTTTTTGTACTTATTCTACTTTCTCATTTAGATTATTACCTGCGGCAAACATTTGGTATTATTTACCTTTAAAATGAATATTATTTATTAATATATATTTTATGATTTTTTTTTATTTTGTGTTTTATATTAATATATTTTTATTCAATCTTTCTTATGCTTACCCTACTCTCTTACATGTAAAGCAAACATAAAACAACCATATTTTGTATGTATTAATAGATATTTATGCATTAAGGGAGTTATGAATGTTTTTTCTCCGAGGTTGACGTGTTACAGACCAAGGGCCGGAGGCCCGCGGTCTGTAAGTCTACCGAGGGTGAAAAACAGAATATCTCCCGTAGTGCATTAAAAATTTTATTTTTTAGCATTTCATTACTGCTTTCTTAATAAAATTATATGAAAAATATCAACATCCGAGAATGCATGAATGTATAATTGCTGCAAATGCATGGTAACCATGTGTTTGAGGGTGAAAAACTTTACAAAGTCCCAAGGGAGATATGAGATACGTTTCATATATCGTATCCATAACGAAAATCAACAATATCATGTCACTAAAAAATAAAAATTTTTTATTATATTTTATAAATTATACTTATTCCTTTTTTATTATTTTTCTATCTTTCCCATCTTTTTTTTGTTGTAATAAAGCAATCATATTATTAATTACGATTAAATTTTTTTTTATTTTTTGTTATTGTAATAGTTTCCTACGGCAACATATATAAATCATATATCATTTATATTTAAAAATACTTTTACTATTCATTATTATTTTATATATATATATTTTTTTTAATATATTTTTTTATTTATTTCTCTTTGTATTTACCCTACTATCTTATACGTAAACGGTTGCCTTCGGCAACCTTAGTTGGATTTAGTTAAAAAAATTAAAACAACAATTTTTCTTTTTTATTAAAAAAAATTGCATTATATTTTATTTAATATACTTAATTTTTATTCTTCTTTTTTTTCCAATTTTTTTCTTTCTTTCTCTTCTCTTTAATCTCTTTTAAAGCAAGTCTATTTTAATTTTTTTTCGAAATAAAAATTGTTATTTTATATATTTTTTGTTGTTTCTATTATTAAATTTTTTCATTTATTCCCCCTTTTGCTAGCTTACTTTGCTCTCTTATATATATAAGGTTGCCTTAGGCAACAATAAAACAACCATATTTTATTTTTATTAAAAAAGTTTGTATTACATTTTATTAATTATATACTTTATTCTTCCTTTCTTTTTTTTTCTATTTGTTTTCTTTTTCTAATTTTCTTAATTTTTTCCTATTTTCTATTTAATTTTTCTAAAATCATTCAATTACAATCATACATAATCTAAAAAAAAATCAAAAAAAATTATTTATATTTTAGTTATATATTATATATCAAATTTAAAAAAACGACCACTTTATAGAAATTTGTACATTAAAATTGACAGAAAAACGTTTCATATTTCATGTTAGCTATAAAATATAAATCATTAATATTAAGTGATCACTTTGTATTTTTTAATTGATTATGTCAACAATAATAATTGACAATTGACATCGTATTTTTTTTTTAAATATTTAATTGCTTATTTAAAAATATAAAAATAAGTACGTACGATTGAGAAAAAAATATATATTCTGTATAGATACTTTTCGAAAATAATTTTCCACTTCTATCTGATTTTAATTCATTTATATAAATCTTCTTTCATCGATTGGTCTCAAACACAACTTATTCTCACTTTTCGTATACATAATTATAAATTTTCCTACAACCACAGTTCTATATCTTATATAATATAATCAAAAAAGCTCTTCTAGCCATTCGTATTATATTCCCATATTATAATAAAGAAAAAAATGTAAAACAGACCAAAAAATTAGATGCCTTCTCAAAAATTTTCATCAAATCTTATCTAAACAAAAGAATTATAGACAATGAGATTAAATAATTCTTAAACCTACTTTATTTTAAGCTTTTCACTTATATTTTGCAAAAAATCAACACTTTTACACTTAATTTTGTAAAATATGTAAATACTTTATAAAAATTCTAAAAATAATTAATTTATTATTATCTTTTTTTTTGTTGCTAACAGCAACGATGTCATGTCAAAAATATTAGAGTGGTAAATTTAAAATTTTTTATAGCAATCAAAAATTAAAATTATTACTAAATAAAGTTTTTTACCATTTTAAAATGAAATATAGGAATTACCAACTATCTCCAACAGTCCTCTTTGATTCCATTTATTTTATTACTATTAAGATCCAGATTTATAGCATTCTCTCAAAATAATTTCATTGTATAATCAATCAAAAATAATTACAATGTACCTTGTATATAAACAGTCTAGATAACCATTTACTGTAAATCTAATGCATCTGAGACAGCATATAATAATAATTTCATTCAATTGCAAAAATTTTCTTATAAATAACGTTTTCACAACTATTTTTATGAAAAAAATTATAAATAATTATTTTGTTTGTGTTACTAAGAAACAAATAAATATATATGTCAATTTAAAAAAAAATTTTTGTAATTATTGGTTGCTATAAACAAATTTGTTTATAGCAACAAAAAAAAATTTTTTTATTTTAGAAAAATATAAAGAAGAAGAAGATGGCAGAGAGCAAAGATTCAGTAAGTTTTACTAATTATTCTTTTAAAATTAAATAAAAAAAAATTTAATTTTTATTATTATATAGGTACTCTTTCAATATAATTTTATTAGTTATCAAAATTTTAAAACATTTTAAATTTAATCGAATCCAATAAAATTAAATGAAAGAGTTCTTGTGTACCGCTAGAAAGCGTTAAAAGCCTCATTTGTTGCATTTTATCATTATGATGATGATGATATCTATATAAATATCATATACTGTCATCACACTCCAAAAAATGCATTTAATTCCTATTAAAATGGGCTCCATCTTTTTTTTTTAAATAAAAAATTTAATATTTCTACTAATTTATTTTTAAATTTAAATAGAATGATGTCGATATGGATCGGGGAGAGGACGTTCCAGAAAAAGAAGAAAATAATAAGAAAAAAGAAAACAACAAAAAAATATATAAAAAACCAAACCAAAAATATAAAAATTTAAAAAAAAAACAAATAATAAAAAAAAAAGAAGACAATAACAAAACTTATATTTATAACATTAAATTTGCAAATATACATTTTAATTAAAAATTTGTTTAAATCAATCTATCTTTTATTATTAATAAAAAAAAAATTGTTTTCTTCAACACATCGAAAACATATACAAATTAAGCTTTTCTCTTATATTAAAATTTTACATTATAAGTAAACCATATCAATATAAGATTTTAGTATTTAATAAAAAAAAAGAAAAAAACCTACCCAGAGCTTTTCTTTCTATTATTTCTTCTATCTTTTCCAATATAAAAAACCAAGCCTAGGCAAATTTTTATCGGTCGCTTCAAAATAGTTTTTAAACTATGTTTTCATTTAAATATTTATTGAATTGTTCTCCCATTATATTCACACTTCAGTCCGTTGACAGTTTGGGGGGCGACAAATTGTAAAACTTTCTTTCTTGACAAAATTACATTAAATCTCTTGATGGGAAACCTTTATAAATAAAACCCCCATGTTTATTTAATAGATATTTTATAGATGTTAGCTGTATTTTGGTAGATTTTTGCCAAAATTACGATACGACTGACAGGTTAGACACTGACAGGTTAGACACTGACATTTGTTGATTTTTCTCTACAAAATGTCTTAAAATCTATTAAAAACTAAATACAACCTTTACAAACCTTTATCGGTCTTCGGTCTTTCCAAAATAGCCTTTAAACGTTGTTTTCATTTGAAAATTCATTGTAATTTCGATTATATTTCCTTCACTAATTTGACAGTTTGGAGCACTAATATTTCTCTACAAAATGCCTTGAAATCTTTTAAAAAATTAATCAAACCTTTATCAGTCGCTTCAAAATAGTTTTTAAACAATGTTTTCATCATCATTAAAATATTTATTGAATTGTTCTCCCATTAAATTCACCCTTCAGTCCGTTGACAGTTTGGGGGGCTACAATTTATAAAACCTTCTTTCTTGACGAAATTACATTAAATCTCTTGATGGGAAATATTTATAAATAAAACCCCCATGTTTATTTAATAGATATTTTATAGATTTAAGCTGTATTTTGGTAGATTTTCGTAAAATTACAATACGACTGACAGGTTAGACACTGACAAATGACATTTGTTGAAAAAATCCTTAGTGATATAGAATCTAGCCATAGTAAGTTTAGACGTTATTATCGCGATTTTGACACATTCTATCTCTTTCTCAAACTCTGTTTGTGGTACATCCTACGTTCAAGGGGGTTATCAAATTTGAAAAAAATTTTTAGAAATTATTAAAAAAACATTGTAATTTCAAAGATAGCTACTTTTTCATACAAAAACTCATTTAAAAGGAAAAAAATTTTTAAAAAATCTAAAATTTGTTAGACAGAGCAACTACATCGGGTTTTATTATATACGAGAGTATGGTTTCGCACCCTCCGGGTGCTTACCTACTCTCTTGAGTAGAGGGTTGCCTACGGCAACGTGTATAAACCTAGAGGGGTTGCCTTCGGCAACAGTAAAATAGACGCACTTTTTTTTTTATTAGATTATTGTTTATTTATTTTTTTATTGTAATATATTTTTATTTATTTCTTTTTGTACTTATTCTACTTTCTCATATCAACGTTTGCCTTTGACAACATTTATATAAACCTAACCCATTATTATTTATTTTGAAATTTATTATAATTTATTTAAAAAATTTTAATTAGATTTTATCAATTATACTTATTTCTTTTTCTTTTATCTTTCTTATCTTTTTTTTATAATAAAGCAAGCATATTACCATTTACTAAAATTTTTTTTATTTATTTTTTTTTGTACTTGTTCTACTCACTCGTATTGAATGTTGCCTGCGGCAACATATATAAATCTATTATTATTTATTTTTGAAAATACTTTTACTATTTATTATTATTATAAATTTTTTATTTTTTTCTCATTATTTAGGTGGCGGACAGTCATTTTCGGTTATAAAAATTCTCGTTATAACATTTGAGATCAGATTTTGACATAACGTTTTCATTTTAATATTACTTCAATATTTAAAAATAATATTACTATCTATCATTATTTTATATTATATATATATTTCTTATTCCTTTTTGTTTTTACTATACTTTCTTATATGTAAAAGGTTGCCTTCGGCAACAATAACACAACAATTTTTTTTTTATAAAAAAATTTTGCATTACATTTTATTTAATATACATGATTTTTATTCTTCTTTTTCTTTCAAATTTTTTTCTTTCTTTTATTTTAATTTTTTTTTCTTTGTTTTAATTTTTTTTATTTTTATATTAATTTTATTACTTTAATAATAATTGTTATTAAAATTAGAAGAATAAAAACTATAATATATTATAATAATTTATATAAATTTTTTCTTATTCTCTTCTAAAAAAAGTCTTCTATTATTTTTTTTCAAAATTAAAATTGTTATTTTATATATTTATTTTTGTTTCTATTATTATATTTTTTTATTTATTTCTCCTTTTACTTACCTCACTTTCTTATATATATAAGGTTGCCTTAAGCAACCATAAAACAACCATATTTTATTTTTATTAAAAAGGTTCGTATTACATTTTATTAATTATATACTATATTCTTTCTTTTTTTTTTTCTATTTGTTTTCCTTTTCTATTTTGTTTTCCTATTTTCTATTTAATTTTTTTAAAATATGTAATCATTCAATTACAATCATACATAATCTAAAGAAAAAATCAATAAAAATTATTTATATTTTAGTTATATATCATATATCAAGTTCAAAAATACAACTACTCTATAGAAATTCGTACATTAAAACTTTTATTTTTTCTTTCTTTTTATTCTTTTTCTTTTTTATCTCTTCAACTTTTTTTTTCGAACTCGTTTTTTTATTTCTCTTCACTTTCTTCTTTTTGATTCTCTTTGTTCCTATTTTTATAATGTATTTACTTAATTTTAATTTTTTTTATTTTCGTCTTATTTCTCTCTTACATTTTCTTTTTTTGTGTATTCTAATTTTTTTTATACTATTCTTTTTTTAATATTGTATTATCCATCTATAAACTCCTGATATTTTAACATTTTTTTTTCCTTATTTATAACATAGTTTTCCAATCTAAACATTTTCTTTTCTATAAATTTTTTTTTCGATTTTTTTTATTCTTTACTTAATTTTATCAATTTTTATTTTTCTACAACAACCATAATTTTGTTTTTCTATACTACTTAAATTATCTTTTCTTTTTTATTATCAACAAATTTATAATTTCTTTTAATTTTTCTTGATGCTTTTTTTACTTAAATCATAGCATATCTTTTAAATTAACATTTTTTAATTTTTAATTTTTTGCAAATTTTTTTTTTCGCACATTTGATTGTCGGAAATTAAATATCAAAGTTTTCAAATTTTTCTTGTATAATTATTAATTAGAAATATTTGTTTAAAATTAGAAACATTTGTTTATAATTAATACAATCAAAAGAAAAATTTTTTTTAATAAATATTTAATTTGGCAACACTTTTAAAAAAAAAATTTTTAATTGCCAAGTTGCAACAATGTAACCGAAAACGTTTGTTTCTTGACAAATATTTGACGTAACTTTCATAAAAAAAATTAGGTTAATCTCTAAATGGACCTATTCAATCAACATTTTTGCACTCATCATTGAACCCCATTTTTCCATCACTTCACTCCTAAAGTTATAATTTTCTCTTGAAATGACTTTTTAAAATTACATTGAATCTCTTGATGTGATGACTTTATAAATAAAACCCCCATGTTTATTTAATAGATATTTTATAGATTTTAGCTGTATTTTGGTAGATTTTCTCCAAAATTACGATACGACTGACAGGTTAGACACTGACAGGTTAGACACTGACATTTGTTGATTTTTCTCTACAAAATGCCTTAAAATCTATTAAAAACTAAATACAACCTTTACAAACCTTTATCGGTCTTCGGTCTTTCCAAAATAGCCTTTAAACGTTGTTTTCATTTGAAAATTCATTGTTTTCGATTATATTTCATTTCAAGATTATATTATATTATAATCTTCTCTTGAAATGACTTTTTTTCTTTCTTGACGAAATTACATTAAATCTCTTGATGTGATGACTTTATAAATAAAACCCCCATGTTTATTTAATAGATATTTTATAGATTTTAGCTGTATTTTGGTAGATTTTCGTAAAATTACGATACGACTGACAGGTTAGACACTGACAAATGACATTTGTTGAAAAAATCCTTAGTGATATAGAATCTAGCCATAGTAAGTTTAGACGTTATTATCGCGATTTTGACACATTCTATCTCTTTCTCAAACTCTGTTTGTGGTACATCCTACGTTCAAGGGGGTTATCAAATTTGAAAAAAATTTTTAGAAATTATTAAAAAAACATTGTAATTTCAAAGATAGCTACTTTTTCATACAAAAACTCATTTAAAAAGAAAAAAAATTTTAAAAAATTTAAAATTTGTCCGACAGAGATGCGGCTAACGCGTTTTATTATTATTTACGAGAGTATGGTTTCGCACCCTCCGGGTGCTTACCCTACTCTCTTGAGTAGAGGGTTGCCTACGGCAACGTGTATAAACCTAGAGGGGTTGCCTTCGGCAACCGGTAGTATAATCGCACTTTTTTTTTTTTTTATTAGATTATTGAAAATTTATTTTTTTATTGTAATATTTTTTTATTTATTTCTTTTTGTACTTTTTCTACTTTCTCATATCATGGTTTGGCTTTGACAAAATTTATATAAACCTAGCCCATTATTATTTATCTTGAAATTTATTATTATTTATTTAAAAAATTTTAATTAAATTTTATTAATTATACTTATTTTTATTTCATTATTTTTTTCTTTCTCATCTTTTCTTTTATAATACAGCAAGCATATTAGCATTTACTAATTTTTTTTTTATTTATTTTTATTTGTACTTGTTCTTACCATACTCTCTTCTATGTAAAAAGTGGCCTTCGGCAACAATAAAACAACAATTTTGTTTTTATTAACAAATTAAAATTAATAAAATTTATGTAGTAAAGCAATATAGTAGTATTGTAAAAAAAAATTTTTTTTTTAATTGTTGATGTAATTTCCACATCACCTTTGAGGTAAACATCCTGATGCGTTACTTTTTTTTTTATCGATATTTATAACAGAGAAAGTTCGCCAATAGCCCTATATAAACTCTGTTGAATTTTACAAATAGTCGATTATATTCAAAAAAAAAAGACCATCAAATTCAACAATAGTTTAATATATTGTAACAATATATGTATATGTTTTTGTATGGAGCTTTTTTTAGACTAATATATAAATATGTGTCAATACTATGAAAATGTTTCATGTTTAGAGACGACATTGTTTTTATATAATATATAGCCATTGATTAGCATCAACATAACAAATAATACTTGATTGTATAAATTATTAAACTATATTTTATGATTTAATAATGTTGACGTTTTTAATTGAATATATATTTATAATCGACCAATTGTATAGTTTGAGTTTGTTTGAATTATTGAATATAGTCACAAGAAAACAAAAACGGTAGTTTAATATATCGTAACAATATTAATGTATATGCTTTGTATGGAGCTTTTTTTTGACTAATATATACAAATGTGTCAATACTATGAAAATGTTTCATGTTTAGAGACAACATTGTTTTTATATAATATATAGCCATGGATTAGCATCAACATAACAAATAATACTTGATTGTAAATAAATTATTAAACTACATAATGTATAATTGTTTTAATAAAAAATTTTACTATTTTAATTGTGATAAATTTTTTTTTCAAGTGATTAAATCTTTTCAAAACTCAATTGATTTACAAAATTTCATTATAAACAATATTTGTTGTATAGATGAAATTTGTATTTTCCTCAGGCAAAAGTCTACCTTGAGTGGCAGTATTTTCAATAAATACTGAAATATCATTAAATTTTCGAACTCGCGAAAATGCAACATATAATTGACCATGAGCAAAAACTGAATTTGGCAAATAAAGTGATACATGATCATAAGTTTGACCTTGTGCTTTATTAATTGTTAATGCATAAGCGAGACGAACAGGAAACTGTCTTCGACGAAATTGAAATGGTAAATTTGTATTCGAAGGAATAAAATCGATTTTAGGTATTAAAACAAATTGATTTGTTAATCTATTACCATCATTCGATACAACTTGACCTTTAATATAATTTTGACCCAAAAATTGTACAATTAAACGGGTACCATTACATAATCCTTTACGAATATTTGAATTTCGTAATAGCATAACCAAGGCACCAACTTTTAATTCTAAACGATGTGGTGGTAGACCACTTGGTGTTAAAGCGTTAAGAAATTCAGGTTGATAATTAGCCGCTTCTAACATTATTGCATCATCAGCATCATTCGGCTCTATACTATCAACACTATAATAAATTTTTGTTGGACCATTGATTTTTTCTAATAAAACTTTTTTATTAATTTTATCACATGTCTCATTTAATGGTGTTAAAATAACACTTTTTAATAAAACATTATTATTAGATCTTAAATTAGCATTATCATTATTATTAATGATATCAAAACATGAATTAATTAATTGATCATAATTTTGAACAATACATTGTTCCGGTATTTGAATAATGCTATATTGAAAATTAGGCAAATGTGGTAATCGATCATTACCTAAATTTAAAAGCCATTGAGAAAATTCAACTTGTTCTGGCAATACACGAACATTAATTGTTTAAGAAAATTGTTGAAAATGATTCCATAATTGTGCCGATTTAACACAGGCTGCAACAATTTGATTTCGTGTCCCAGGATATGGTACAATTGGAAGACATTGTTTAAAATCTCCACCAACAATTACTGTTTTCCTACCGAATGGAAGATGTGGTGTGCGACAAAGAAATCGTAAAATTTCATCAATCTTTTGAAAGGCCATCGCAGTAACCATACTTATTTCATCCCATACAATTAATTTTACTTGTCGCAATATTTCAGCATATGAACTTTCAATTCGAATACTTGATGTACTCGTCTCTAAAAGTGGAACAGGTAGCTTAAATGTTGAATGAACAGTTTTACCACCAATTAATAATGAAGCAGCTAGCCCTGTCCAAGCCATTGCTAATACTTTAATTTCTTGTCCTCTCGCATAACTGATGATTGTATTATAAAGAAAGGTTTTACCAGTACCAGCAGGACCGTCTAAATAAAATAAGTGATTTATTAAATTATCATCACCATTATTATTGTGGTTGATGATAGATGTTATAATATTATCAAAAATGCGTCTTTGTTCAATATTTAATTGATTAATCCAATTAGCACTTTGTTGTTGTTCAAATTCAACATCGATACGATTATCATCAACATCATCATCATCATCATTGTCATCATCGTTATTATAATCTAAATAGATGGCATGTGGTTCAGGCAATTTAAAATTTGCTAAAGTTAAACCATGTACATTTAATAATAATTTCAATTTATATAATGTACGATTTTCAGCTTCAATTACATCAATACCATGTCTTGTAAAGTCTTCCATTAAAGCGTCACGAAATTCATTCCATAATGCTAATGGATCTAAGACAGTACAAAAAGCTAAAATTGTGGCAAACATTTGTCGTAATTGATTTGGCATTTGTTGTTCAACAGCTTCACGAAGAGCTCGTTGCCATTCCATATCTTCATTAAGAAGATTTCGTCTACTACATGCTTCAGCATATGTTGGACAAATTTCACCATCAACAGTACGAACATCTTCAAAAGATGTTGCACCTCGTACATGTAATAATAGAAGACGAAGAAAATATAATTCTCTATTTCGTATACTAACACTATACATTCTAGCAAGTGTAGTAGAACGATTTCTTTGACGTGGACGCCATTCTCGTGCTCTATCAATCCATGTAAAATTTGGTGGAATTTCTACATATAGATATTGTCTCGAATTGTAGAGATTATTTCGATTCAATGTAAACCATTCGGTTAACATTGTTCTTCGATAGAGATCAAGACGTTCGGGAATATTTAGATCATTCTCTCGAAAAATAACATTTTGTCGTTCCTCTAAATGCACTGGCAAACGTATAACTGTATGTGTACTATCATGTAATACAAAATCATTAATACGCCATGCAGCTTCCGATGGTGATATATAACGGGCATTAAGATATTCCTCTACCTCATTATAATTACCTTGAATTTGATGAGGTGATAATGATCGATTTTCATCAACATTCATTTCATTATTATTACGTTCCTCTTCGATATTTCGAATACGTAATAATGCCATATCGACACCTTTAAAAATATATTTATATAAATATTTAACTGTTTTTAAATTGCCACACGCTTCAACATTAATGTGACATTTATATTTATATAAACAATATGGATTATAAGGTGCAATCCATTGATTATTCAATACATGCGGACCTTTTACAATCGTTATACCTGTATGTCGGCGTCTATATTGAATTCTACCATTTTCAGTAATAATTGTTTCATTTGAAGATTGTTTTGGAAATGTTTTACTACATTTTCCATCAACCATACAGATTGCATTATTATTAAATTGTGGTCCACATGGTCCATGTACCATATGAGTTTTTACCAATTCATATAATTCGGGTTGACGAATTGGATCTGGAATTTCAGCTGAAACTAATAAATCAACTCTCTCTGGTTCTAACATTCGATCTTCATGTCGTAAAATTATTAGAATATGTGCATGTGGCAAACCTCTTTTTTGAAATTCAATAACATGAATTGATCCTAGATGAATTCCAAAGATATGATTTTCCAAGATATCACTCATGAATGCTTTTAATTTCATTTGAAATACTCGTGCAATAACCATCGGATGATCATTAGATTGAGTATTATGTGGAATCGCATTCACAATTTCATTCCATTTAGGATTACATGTAAATGTAATAAAAAGTGATGGATATCCTAAAGTTGTAACCATGGACATAGCATCTTGAAATCTTTGCTGTTGACTTCGTGGGCTGCCTATATATGAAGAAGGCAATATAACCATTCGTCCAATATTAATATTTTCAACAGCAGCTCGATTATGTAAATAATCGCGTAAACCAACATATTCCTCAGCTCGCAATAGATTTTGATGTCTTTCAATATATAAAAGTCGATTGCTTTCCATTTTAACATATGCAGCTACAATATATTGTTGACTTAATTTACCTGCTGAATGTATCGCAGAAAAATCATCTCTATAAGCTAATCTATATTTATAATATGAATTAAGGGTCATATTTGTATTTCTATCGTTTCGTGCGGTGTGCATTGTCCATCCACTTTCACCATAAGGAAAAAGTAATGGAAATGTCAATGGATCGACAAATTCATTTTGAGGACTAATGTTTGTGAATAAAGATCGATTATTTTGTCGAAGAAATACTCTTAGATTTGTTGTAGGTGGTAAACCTTCATTACGAAATTGATAAACGGCTGCAACTTCGTTTACGATTGGCATATCGTATGGTCTATTTTGACGACCTCTAACATTTAAAAATTCTAAGACAATATTTGGTGGATTTACTAAACGTTGTCTTTGCTGTTCCTCATACACTTCATACAGGTGACGGTAGGCTTGAGCAAATGGATTATGACGTTGAAGTATATCCCCTATTTGTTCGATTAATTCACGATTTAAATCATTCGAATTATGAATACGTTGAGCGTTTGCTCTATTAGAATCTAAGAAATATACTTGACCGAAGCATATGTTTTGTGCATTTATATTAATGTCGGAAATGTGATGCACCATTCGACCTTCAATACAATAAACATATGGTCCACGGCCAGGCAAATCACGTCTTTTCGCTTCAATGCTAGCAAATTGAAAAGCGTTATTATATTGTAGAATATTTTCCTTAAAATGTCTAGAATGTTGTTGATCATTATTTAACATTAAATTTTGTAACAAATTAGGAAAAGGTCTTATTAATTCAGGAAATCTTACTTGTCCATTATTACAACAGCCACTATAAAAATGGCGTGTATTTCTCTCCACTTGAAAATATTTACCCATACAATGTGGACATTGATGTACCATACCACCAATACTATGTAGTACTGGTCTCTGCTGATTACCTGCTTCCAGATAGAATGGATAACGTTGACTATCTTGGCAATTTCTTGTTAAACGTTCAAAGACCATCGCGTTTAACAATAAGACATCTACATTTGGCTCAATATTGCCTTGAAGAGGGGGTGCTTGAACAACGTTTATCTCTTCTTGTTGATCATCAATAGCATCTACAGCATTATCAATCTCTATTATAGTTGTACCAGGATTTGCGTCATTTATATTATCATAACCATCATTATCATCATTGGAAAAAGACATAATTGATTGTTGTAAAGAAACAATGGTAGCGTCGTTAGGTGGAGTAGATGTAATATATAAATTCCTTGGAGATTTTCGTACTGCAATTAAAGAAACCCCCTCTCTTCTAATTGAAACTAAATCTCCATTATCATCATCATCATCATCGCTACTGTCCAGGTAAATATTATGTCTTGGTGGAGGACAATATACTATCCCTTCTGGCGGTGGTCTAGAAGGTCCAGCTATTTGTGAAGTATAAAGATTTGTAGTTTTGTTTTGTTTAGAATGCAAATTTTCTTCATCTGTTGAAATAAAAAAAAATAAATAATAATGTAAATAATTTATATAAGCAAATAGTAATTTTTTATTAAAAAATTCTTTCTTTTTTTAATATTAAATTTTATCCTTGTATAAATCGATTAAATCATTTTTGTTTTAATATTAAAAATGATGACGTAAAAATTAAATTGATTTATTGTTTGTAGCAACAATTATTATACATTTATTATTACCTTCTATGCCAACACCATGTATCTGCTGCGGTAGAGGTATTCCTTCTAATACAGCTGTTTTTTTAGAAGGACCTGGATTTTGAGAGCTATGTAATCTTTTATTAGACGCTCCTCTACCTATATGGAAAAAAAACACATCTCAATATTAAAATAAATATTATTAATTTTGTTACCACTTGTAAGTGGGGGTGTTTTCCCCACCCATCAGCGTTGCAACCCTCAAGACGACAACAGGCCTATTCGAGATTGTCATTCAGTCTATTCGAGATTCACTATTTCACGATCCACGAGATACGTTCTCACGAGTCGCAAGTCACGTTGACGAGCGACAATAAACGTTTATAATTTTAAATAGTTGTTTTATTTGTTAACCGCCGAGGTAAACAATTATTATCAACATTTTGGTCCTTCATCGAGCCGGATAAAGAACAAGCGAATTATTCATCACCGAACACCGATCCAAGTCAAGCAGAAATCGTCAGGCAGAGCAGAAATCGTCAGACAAAGCAGAAGTCGTCAGGCAGAGCAGAATTCTTCAAGAAGCAGAACATTAATCAAACCGCTTAACAATTAAGGTCAGTTACTCATAATTATACTCACAAAATGTCGTCTGAACTTGCTGATATGAAACTCGAGCGTAGGGTGGTAAAAGCGGCTATAACTCGTTTACAAAACAGTATTGACACAAGTAGGGATAAATTTACCCTACAAACGGATTTAGAAACAATAACGGATTTATTTAAAAAATACAACGCGGTTCAATTAACAATTGAAAAATTTCAAATAGCCCAAGAGGGAGCGGATGAGGAGACTCTAGAAGCGGAAAGTGATAAAGAACGCGGCAAAGTTGAAGAACAAAAGCGAAGTATTGTCAGTAAAATAAAATCCCTTCTAGATTCTTCTAATTCTGTGTCTAATTCAAGTGTAAATATGGCGTCGGGTCAAAATTCAAATGAATCGAGCGGGTTTGCATTAAATCTAAAACCTATACCGTTACCTATTTTCGAAGGTAAGCATTCAAATTGGTGCGCGTTCTACGAGTCATTCAAAGCTCTAGTAGGGGATGACGCAAGCATTCCAAAAATTAAAAAATTTCATTATTTGCGAAGTTGCTTAAAAGATGATGCTTTGCGAGCAATAGAATCTTTGTCGATGTTGGGCGACAATTATGAAAATGCAATCGATGTTTTGAAAAAGCGCTTTGAAAACAGGAGATTAATTGTGCAGGATCACGTATCAAATATTTTAAGCATTAAAGTCATATCAAAACAATCATCTTCCGAACTACGCAATTTAATAGACACGGTAAACAATAACATCGCGGCTTTAAAGGTACTTAAAATAGAAACAATTCATTGGGACGCTTTATTGGTACCGATTATTGTTGAAAAATTAGATTTCAACACTAAACGTGAATGGCAGTCGATTTTAGAAAAAGAGGTACCTTCGTTCGATTATTTCAACAATTTCTTAGAAAAACGGTTTCAAATTCTCGAGGCAATGAACTCCTTAAAGTATGACAATTATAATTTACAACCTAGTTTCAAAAATCCCAAACCTTTTTCTAGAAATATGCAAGCGTGGTCGAGGCCTGTGACAAATCCGGGTGTTAAATATGAAAAGTTTAACACAAATATCGCGTCAACAACATTATCTTGTTTTATTTGCAAAGAGCCACATACGGTGTTTCAATGTAAAGAGTTTACAACTTTAAGTGTTTCAGATAGAATTAAAAAAGTAAATTCACTAAACTTGTGTAAGAATTGTTTACGAAATCATAATATTGAAAAATGCAAATCAAATAGTTTATGCAAAGACTGTAAACAACGACATCATTCTTTGTTGCACATTAATGAATTTGTACCTGCGCCCGGTACTTCCGCTTCGACCCTTATTATAAACGAAAATAATCAAATTTTGTTCTCAACGGTACTCTTACTGATCGCAGATAGTGAAGGGAAGTTTTGTCAATGTAGAGCCGTTTTAGATCAATGCTCTGAAGTATGTCTAATTACCGAAAGTTTATGCAACAAACTAAAACTACCGACTAAACCGAGTAATGTTTCAATAACAGGTGTAAATATCTCCGATAATAAAGTTAGCTCCAGCTGCAATGTTAATATAAAATCTAGAGTAAATAATTTTGGTGCGGAAATTCAATGTTACATTTTGCCAAAAATTACTCGTAGCACGCCAGCTGTTTCCTTCGACAAGAACCTTATTAAATTGCCTTTCGGAATCAGTTTAGCTGATGAGCAATTTAATGTCTCTCGTGAGATTGATTTATTGTTAGGTGCCGAACTATTTTGGAAACTTTTACTAGGCGCACCGATTCAATTGCATAAAAATCAGCCGTATTTGCAAAACACCTATTTTGGATGGATAGTAAGCGGTAGTGTAGATGTAAGCGGTGATCACTCGTTTTCTTGCAATATTTTATCAAACTCGACAAATTTAGAAACAGCTGTGGCAAGATTTTTAGATACGGAGCAGGTAGCAGAATTAGCATTACAAACCATCGAAGAACGAGAATATGAAACATATTTTCAAAAAACAACCTTTAGAGATATTTCGGGTAAATTTGTCATAAAGTTACCTTTTAAAAGCACTATAAGTCTCGGGGATTCCAAAGCCTCTGCAATAAAACGCTTTTACGCACAAGAAAAAAGATTTGACAAAGACGAAAGGCTATCTACCGCTTACAAAGGATTTATGACGGAATTTTTGCAAATGAATCATGCGGAAAAAGTACCTATTTCAGAAATTCCCAAGAAAGCTTTCTATCTTCCCCATTTACCTGTTTTTAAACAAACAATAAACGGGCCCAAAATAAGAATTGTTTTTGATTGTGCGGCTTTGTCGTCAAATGGACAAAGCCTCAATGATAATCTTCAAACGGGCGATAATCTCCAGAAAAATCTATTTGATATTTTATGTCGGTTTAGATCATATAAATTTGCGATAGCAGGAGATATAAACAAAATGTATAGGATGATTAAGGTAAATGTAGAAGATGTAGATTATTTACGATTTTTTTGGCGAAATAACTCACGCGAACCGATCAAAATGTATAGACTAACTACGCTAACATTCGGATTAACTTGTGCTCCTTATATCGCAATTAGATGCTTAAAACAATTGGCAGCGGAAGCGCAGGAAACGTATCCTGAGGCGAGCAATGTAATTAACCGTGATTTTTATATGGACGATTTATTAACTGGTAGTAATTCAATAAGCAAACTTCTAGAAATAAAAAATCAGGTTTCTAAAATATTGTCAGGCGCAAATTTTAATTTATGTAAATGGAGCGGCAATCACTCGCAATTAATAAGCTCTGACAATAATCATTCGCAAGTGGAATTATCTAAAACCGATGACGTTAAAGTCTTAGGATTCTGGTGGAACTGTTATAATGATGAGCTAAGATATAAGGCAGATAATGCGTTCGATTATAAATTAACGTCTAAGCGAAATATTTTAGGTACCGTGGCTAAGATCTTTGACCCATTGGGTTTAATTAATCCTGTTATTGTTAAAGCCAAGATTATTTTGCAAAAGATTTGGGTGTTAAAACTGTCATGGGACGAGCAGGTACCTAAAGATATTGAAACGGAATGGAATCAATTTTTACGCGATATACCAGAACTTAATCATTTTCGCATACCCCGAAATGTAATGATCTATGATTGCGGTGCAAGACTAGAGTTACACGGTTTTGCGGATGCTTGTACCAAATCGCTTGGTGCCGCGATATATGTAAAATCTGTTAGCGAAACGGGTGAAGCATCTGTATCGCTAATATGCGCCAAAAGCAAAGTTGCGCCAATTAAACAAGTTACCCTGCCCCGATTAGAGCTCAACGCCGCTTTGTTGCTTTGCAGATTAATGAATAGAGTTAAAGAATGCTTGAAAATCGATGTGGTTTATTATTGGACGGATTCAACAATTGTTTTGTGCTGGTTGGCGGAAGCCTCAACTAACTGGTCCTCTTACATCGCAAATCGAGTTAAAGAAATTCAAAAGAATAGCGCGTTTTCAGCTTGGCACCATGTTAAATCGGAGGATAATGCAGCGGATATAGTGTCGCGGGGCATGTTACCAAGCCAGTTAAAAAAATCAGAGTTGTGGTGGCACGGTCCAGCTTGGTTAAGAAACGATTCTACAAAATGGCCACCAAGGTGGCAAATGTCAAACAAAAATTTAGTCTTAGAAAGAAAATCAAAAGCGATTAATATAGTATATTGCCAATCGGATTTACCTATATTAAATAAAATTTCTTGTTTTTTAAAATTAACACGAATTATTGCCTATTGTTTAAGATTTGTCAGCAATTTAAGAACGAAAACAAAAAATAAAGCAAAGTTTCTATCGGTGACGGAACTTAGGAGCGCTGAATACTGTATTATCAAGCTAATTCAACGCAATGCGTTTTCGGCGGAGTTGATTTGTATGCAAAATGATAAACAATGTAAACCAGGTAAAATTTCTATGTTAGACCCATTTATAGATCATAACGGCATTTTGAGGGTGGGAGGACGTTTAAAACACGCTCCTATTAACTTTGACAACAAATATCCAATATTACTTCCTGAAAAAAATTACATAACAAAAGCCATAATCCGTAAAATCCATCTCGAACAATTGCACGCAGGTAAAGAAGCCACCTTGGCCGCGGTACGACAGCAATTCTGGCCAATATCGGGTAGAAATACAGTGCGAAAAATAATTCACGCATGCATTAAGTGTGCACGATCAAATCCAAAACCTTGCCAACAAAAAATGGGTAATTTACCCAAAGAACGTGCAACCGCTTCGTCCATTTTTAATTTCCGGCGTAGATTATTCGGGGTACTATCTAATAAAATCTTCGAATTTACGTAACGCGCGAAAGGTAAAAGCATACGTTGCTCTATTTATTTGCTTTTCGACTAAAGCCATACACTTAGAGTTAGTGGGCGATCTTAGTGCCGATAGTTTTATTGCGGCATTAAAGCGATTTACATCTCGTAGAGGGCACGTGCAGGAGCTATTCTCCGACAATGGGACAAATTTCGTTGGGGCGGCTCGGCAATTTTTGAAATCCAAGGAATTTGAAAAAAGCATAGTTTCGCATTGTCTAAATGTAAAGACAAAATTTAGTTTCATACCGGCAAGGTCACCGCATTTTGGGGGATTATGGGAACGACACATTCAAAGCGTTAAACGACACCTACACACAGTATTGGGAAACGCGAGTCTCAATTACGATGAATTTTATACTTTGCTCACACAAATTGAAGCCTGCTTGAACTCTCGGCCTTTAATTCCGGTCTCAAATGATCCCAATGACTTGGAGGCTTTAACTCCGGGCCATTTTTTAATTGGTGCACCACTGACAGCGCCCATCGAAGAAAATTTAGCACCGCTAAATTTAAGCCGTCTAACGAGGTGGCAAAGAATTCGCCAGCTACACCAACATTTTTGGCGAAGATGGCATCTCCAATATTTGACCCAACTCCAAGTTCGTCCTAAAGGACTGCAAAGGGAAAGGACAGACGTCGTCATCGGGGCATTAGTGGTGCTGATTGAAGAAAATCTACCGCCTCTTCAGTGGCGTCTAGGTCGAGTGATTGAAATCCATCCAGGGAGTGACGGTGTTGTGAGAGTGGTAACAGTAAAAACAATTTTCGGAGTGTTTAAAAGAGCTATTAAAAAAGTGTGCGTTCTTCCAACAGAAGCGGACTAATTCACAAATTGACTGTTTTTATAATTCAACTTTATTGTTCTTGTTTTTTTTTTTTTAATTCTCTCCTTTTTTTTTCTTTTCGCTAGTGTGCTAAAATTTTATTTGTAATATTGTATTTTTTTTTTTTTTTTTATTGTTTTATGTAGATACTTAGGCTTTTATGTAATATAGTTATGTATTTATGTAATATAATTATGTGTATGTAAAGTTTTGAAGTATCTCAACTTCAAGGGGGCGGCAATGTTACCACTTGTAAGTGGGGGTGTTTTCCCCACCCATCAGCGTTGCAACCCTCAAGACGACAACAGGCCTATTCGAGATTGTCATTCAGTCTATTCGAGATTCACTATTTCACGATCCACGAGATACGTTCTCACGAGTCGCAAGTCACGTTGACGAGCGACAATAAACGTTTATAATTTTAAATAGTTGTTTTATTTGTTAACCGCCGAGGTAAACAATTATTATCAAGGTAAACAATTATTATCAACAAATTTAATAATTCAAAGGTTCTCTTAATTACCAAAAGTTTCCAGAGATGCATTTTCCTCAAACGTCGCAGAGATCTGCGATATAACATCTGTTGCAGCTGCTGTCGATGCTGGCTCTATAGTAGAAAAACATAAAAATATAAAAACATTTAAAGCTTTTTATTTCTACAACTTACCTTTTTTATCTCTCGAATTTTTCCTCTTTTTCGCTTTAGAAAAACCTTTATTTCTTGGCATTTTCTTTAAAAAAAATGATTAGGATACATATAGTAAATCTAACATTATATTATTATTAGTAGATGATGAATAAACATTTTTAGAAAGCTATTTTTATGGAAATTAGATGAAAATTGCTTATTTCCTAAATTTTTCAAACATGAAATTATAAAGCAAGGTTAAAAATTTAAAATTTTTAAAAAACCTTCAACTACATCAGTATTCTACATTTATAAAAACATAAAATAACTTAAATATAGCACATACCTATCAGATTTTTATAAAATATTTCTTAAAATACCGAAAAACTCTTTCTAACAAAATATAACGGTTTTCTTGTGAAAAAATCAATAAATAGTTCTTTTTATTTTTTTAAAAAGAAATAGTAAGTAACCATAAGTAACAGATAATAGCGCGGTAAATTTAAATCATTATTAATTATTATAACATTTTTTTTAATAAACTTTTTTTTAATAGAATAATATTGAAATAATAAATTAAGAAATTTATAATTTTCTATATAGTATTTCTATATAATAGAAGAATATAAAAAATTTAGGAATTATAACCTCAAAAACTTTTTTTTTTTCGGACAGTTCACCAAATAATATTCATATTCATATAATTATAAAGACTTACCGAAAAAAATAACACTATTTTATTTTATTTATAATAAAAGACAAACAACATAAATATTTCAATACAAATTATTGTTCTGTGGTTATAATTTATGACAGCTAATGACTATATTACCATAGAAGATATATCAATATAGAAGTTGCATTCTATGAATATAGAAAATGGCAGAGAATTTTACATAATTTAAAATTGGCAAAATTTTGGTTTAAATTTCGTTTTTCATTGAGAATATATAATTTGTTTATTTATTTAAATTGTAATTTATAATTGTTGAAAACAAATTAATTAATAAATATTTAAAATTAACTCTATGGTTGTTTTCAAATAGTAATCGATAAAAAAAATAGAGTAAGGTACGGCAAAGTTTGTTTATAAAAGAAAATGGCGGAAGCAACCGAAAATTCAGTAAGTTTTATAAATTTTTCTTTAAAATTGATTAAAAAAAGCCAAATTTTTAGCCAGTATAGATGAAACTCTTTAAATATAATGTTATTAGATATCAAAATTTGAAAAAATTATAAATTCAACTTATTCATATAACATTCAAATAAAAGGGTTATAGACAGCATAAAAAGTTAAGAGCCCCGTTATTTTTAAGTTACTATTTTAGTGTACCCGATGAATATAATATAAAAAATCTCAATTTACTTATATTTATATAGGAACTATCATATTGCAAAAACTACATAAAAAACTTATTATCAACCAATATATTCTTTATTAGAATATAAATTTGTACTAAAATTATTTTGAATTTTTAAATAGAATAACGCTTCATCAGAAAAAGATGATAATATGAGTGTAGTAGAAGATGATCATCAAAAAGATGAAAGTCATAATAAGAAGGAAGAAAGAAACGAAGGGGGAGAAAGAAGCGAATAGGAAGAAAGAAGCGAAAGGGGAGAAAGAGACAGAGAGGGAGGAAGAAAGAAAGAGAGAGGTAGAGGTGTGAGGGGTGGGCGGGGGAGATGGAAAAGAAGCAAGGGAATAAGAAAAAATAATGTTATTAAAAAAATAAATAACTATTATATAAGAAATTCTCAAATAAATTTTAATAATTAATTTTTTTTTCTTAATAAACTTTTTTTTAAAACATCTCAAAGTCATTTTTCTTTAAAATTCATTAACTATATTGTATTTTATTATAATTTCATTCTTTACGTTGTCGTCTAATGGTTGCAATTTTAGAAAAAAATATACAAAAGAAGCTTTTTTTTACATGATGATTTTACAGTATAAACTCTTTATTTATTATATTTCAAATCAATTGCAAATTAAATATAAAAAACATAACATAAAAATAACGTCAAACGGATTGTGTAATCATCAAAATAAATATAAATATCAATCGATCGTCGCTTGACACAAATGAGGTTAAGTAAAATGAGGTTTTTTAAATCTACCTTTTTCAAAGCAATTCCATAAAATGTAAGCCTTTCGGACGTTCTATTAAGTAAACCTTTATTATTTATTACATTTTAAAAAACTTCTAAATCAATCACACTTATGACACATGTCAAATTTACTTTTTGACATTATTGATTTTTTAATGTCAAAAATAATTTAGAATTTTGACAGAATTTAAAGAATTAGGTCAAAAGGTCATTGACCTTAATACTTTAAATTTATATTACATTAATGTTAATTCGTTATTTCATTTCAAAACACTAAAAAAAATTATTATCCACTTTTAGATAAGTATTTACTGGAAGAATTATTAAAAGTGAATGCTCGTGTCTTCATTTTAATATAGCAACATACAACTCATATTAAAATACTCAATAAAATATTGATAATAAAGTACCGTTGATTTTATAAAGTACCGACACGATTTAACAGTTCAAAAATTAGTTTTTGTAACGATTTTGTTTCCGAGAGAGGCGCTGTCTTACTTGTCAACTTGACACAAAAATTCAAATTTGTGTCAATTAATAATTTAATTAAAATTATTAATTTTAATTAATTCATTATATACTTCCCTTATATCTTTATTCGTTGATAAAAATTACCAAACCTTCTATTTTTCAATGTTCTATTTGCGTTTTTTGGTATCATAATGAAGAGCAGATCGAAAAGGTCGAAACAAATTTCATGACTTCTGACTTCTGTCACGTCAAAAGAAATTGCCATAGCGGCCTCTAGCGGCAAAGAAATCGTTACAAAATCGTTACCATCGTTACCGAAGCGAATTTGACTTTGTGTCGGTACTTTATAAAATCAACGGGCGGTACAACATACAGCCAAGGGGGCTTACAAATGAAAAAAAAAAAACTTTACCACACAAAACGAAACACAAATAATTGTCATAATAGATAAAATTTATTTAATTTAATCAATATCTTTAATACAAAAATTACAAAAATTTACAATTTGTCAGACAAAGCTACTACATCAGCTATTATTAAAAAGTTGTTAAGTACGTACGATTGAGAAAAAAATATATATTCTGTATTAGATAATTTGTATATCTCTTTATCTTTTTTCTCTAAAAGGTTTCTCATGGTCTTCTTTGCTTCATCGTATTTCAAACATCTCAATAAATTCTAATCTCCAAACGAATCGATTCAATTTATCCATACGACAGTTTCTATTTTCAAATGAAGTCTATAGTTTAGATAAGCAGTTAGATACTGTAAATATTATTAAAATTAAAAACTTTTATCTTCATTTTAATACAGAATTTGAGACTCTATATTATTAGCCTCTTTTTTCAATAATTAGGTCAAAAAGTCATTGACCTTAATACTTCAGATCTATATTACATTATAATTTCTTCTGGAAAAACCTGTAATTATGTCTTCTTCACTTCATTTTCTTTAGAATAAGGAAAATCTTGAATTTTTAGTTAATAAATGAGAGCATCTGCTTGCTTATACTCAAAAAAATAAATTAAATAGCATCCATAATCTTTAAACTTTTTTCTTTCAAAATTAAAAACTTTTATCTTCATTTTAATACAAAATCTGAGACTCTATATTATTAGCCTCTTTTTTCAATAATTAGGTCAAAAAGTCATTGACCTTAATACTTCAAATCTATATTACATTATAATTTCTTCTGGAAAAACCTGTAATTATGTCTTCTTCACTTCATTTTCTTTAGAATAAGGAAAATCTTGAATTTTTAGTTAATAAATGAGAGCATCTGCTTGCTTATACTCAAAAAAATAAATTAAATAGCATCATAATCTTTAAACTTTTTTGTTTCATGTATCCGTTATTCTATTTCACAAAGCCTAAAACAAAATATTTATTATATTATATCTCATTGTTATTTTGATAAAAAATATCTTCCTGCATACGTTGTACGTGTCCGTACCATATTAGCTGTCGTGATGTGATTTTCTGGGGTATATCCGAGTCCATCTCCATTTCTTCTTTTAGAGTGTCATTACGAATTCGCTTCCTTCGGGACACCATAAGTGCTCTTCTGATTGCATCGATTTCAACGACCGCTATTTTCCTTTCAAATGTACACTAATCACATTCAAGCCAATTTGACTGAAAACGATTAAGCGTTTAGTTTTACAAATCATTTATATTTAAAGTAAAAATAATATAGATTATAATAATAATCTATATACCTACATATCTCTTCCAAAAAAGCCTCTACTTAAGATTCTTAATCGCTGTTGAAAAATTTTAACCTAACTTTTATTTTTCATTAAAATTGAAAGGGCTTTCGTCTTTATTTTATTATACAATATCTCGCATAGCATTTCATAATCATTTTCATTGAAAAACCATTTAAAAAAATGTACATATCCTTTCCAATCTTGTAAAGATTTGTAAAATTCTGGACGGTGAATTTTTCTAGAAAACTTTTTAAATAAAACATCAAAACTCTTTACCATTTACCTGAGAAACGTTGGGATGTTTGAAAAATCGATTTCCAAATAAATAACCTAATGTAGCACTGTCACCGTTGGATGGCATATGACTTTTTGTGAGCTTTTGATATTTTGACCGAAACCAAAAAAAAGACCCTTTTCGCCTTTTCGATCTTTGCTTCTAACTTTTGGGTGAATGCCACTTGTTTATTTAACTTATATTTTCATTGTTTTAAGCTGTATTTACGTAGATTTTTCATCGAATTCTGACTCTGTTGACACTTTGGGAGCCACTTATTCTTCCTTTACAAAATACCTTAAAATCTTTGAAAAAAATTATTCAAATCTTAATCGGTCGCTTCAAAATAGTTTTTAAACAATGTTTTCACTTAAATATTCATTGAAATTCGGTCTATTCTCACTTCCACTCTTTTGACAATTTAGGGCTGAGCTACAAATTTTGTAAAAATCTTCTTTCTTGATAAAATTACATTAAATTTCTTGATGGGATATGTTTATAAATAAAACCCACATGTTTATTTAATAGATTTAAGCTGTATTTTGGTAGAATTTCGCCAAAATTACACTGACAGGTTAGACACTGAGAAACATAACCTAATGTAAAACTGTCACCGTTGAATGGCATATGACACTGTTTTGACGAAACGTCATTAAAATGACAATCAATAATCGAGTATGATGCACATTATATCTATGTACGTTTGTCCGTCATTATCATCAAAATTTGATCATTCTATCTCTTTCTTAAAGTTTATTTGTGGTACAACATACAGCCAAGGGGGCTTACAAATGAAAAAAAAAACTTTACCACGCAAAACGAAACACAAATAATTGTCATAATAGCGAAAATTTCGTTAATTTAAACAATACCTTCTCGAAGAAAATTTAAAAAATCTAAAATTTGTTAGACAAAAACGCGACTATCATATTTTACTTATAGTTAACGAGAGTATGGTTTCGCACCCTCCGGGTGCTTACCTACTCTCTTGAGTAGAGGGTTGCCTACGGCAACGTGTATGAACCTAGAGGGGTTGCCTTCGGCAACCGGTAGTATAAGCGCACTTTTTTTTTTTTTTTTTATTAGATTATTGAAAATTTATTTTTTTATTGTAATATATTTTTATTTATTCTTTTTTGTACTTTTTCTACTTTCTCATATCATGGTTTGGCTTTGACAAAATTTATATAAACCTAGCCCATTATTATTTATCTTAAAATTTATTATTATTCATGTAAAAAAATTTAATTAGATTTTATTAATTATACTTATTTCTTTTTCTTTCATCTTTCTCATCTTTTTTTTATAATAAAGGAAGCATATTAGCATTTACTAAAATTTTTGTTTTTTTATTTTTTTTTTGTACTTGTTCTACTCACTCGTATTGAATGTTGCCTGCGGCAACATATATAAATTTATTATTTTTTATTTTTTGAAAATATTTTTACTATTCATTATTATTATAAATTTTTTATTTTTTTCTCATTATTTAGGTGGCGGACAGTCATTTTTCGGTTATAAAAATTCTTGTTATAACATTTGAGATCAGATTTTGACATAACGTTTTCATATTAATATTACTTTAATATTTAAAAATAATATTATTATCTATCATTATTTTATATTATTTAAATTATATATATTTTTTTTATTCCTTCTTGTTCTTACTATACTCTCTTATATGTAAAAGGTTGCCTTCGGCAACAATAACACAACAATTTTTTTTTATAAAATAATTTTGCATTACATTTTATATATACTTGATTTTTATTCTTCTTTTTTTTTCAAATTTTTTTCTTTTATTTGTATTTTTTTTTCTTCGTTTTAATTTTTTTTTTTAATATTAATTTTATTACTTTAATAATAATTGTTATTAAAATTAGAATAAAAACTATAATATATTATAATAATTTATATAAATTTTTTCTTCTTCTCTTCTAAAGCGAGTTTTTTATTATTTTTTTTCAAAATTAAAATTGTTATTTTATATATTTTTTTTGTTTCTATTATTATATTTTTTTATTTATTCTCCCTTTTTCTTACCTTACTCTCTTACATTAAGGTTGCCTTAGGCAACCATAAAACAACCATATTTTATTTTTATTAAAAAGGTTCGTATTACATTTTATTAATTATATACTATATTCTTTTTTTTTTTCTATTTGTTTTCTTTTTCTATTTTTCTCCTATTTTCTATTTAATTTTTTCAAAATATGTAATCATTCAATTACAATCATACATAATCTAAAGAAAAAAATCAATAAAAATTATTTATATTTTAGTTATATTTCATATATCAAATTCAGAAAAACAACTACTCTATAGAAATTTGTACATTGAAATTTTTATTTTCTCTTTCTTTTTATTCTTTTTCTTTTTTATCTCTTCAACTTTTTTTTTTAAACTTTTTTTTTTATTTTTCTTCACTTTCTTCTTTTTGATTCTATTTGTTCCTATTTTTATAATGTATTTACTTAATTATAAATTTTTTTTTCAATTTTTTTTATTTTCGTCTTATTTCTCTCTTACATTTTCTTTTTTTGTGTATTCTAATTTTTTTTATACTATTCTTTTTTTAATATTGTATTATCCATCTATAAACTTCTGATATTTTAACATTTTTTTTTCCGTATTTATAACATAGTTTTCCAATCTAAACATTTTCTTTTCTATAAATTTTTTTTTCGATTTTTTTTATTTTTCACTTGATTTTATCAATTTTTATTTTTCTACAACAACCATAATTTTGTTTTTCTATACTACTTAAATTATTAGATTATTGATTATTAATTTATTTTTATTGTAATATGATTTTTATTTATTCTTTTTTGTACTTGTTCTACTTTCTCATATCAACGTTTGCCTTTGACAACATTTATATAAACCAAGCCCATTAATATTTATCTTGAAATATATTATTATTATTTATTTAAAAAATTTTAATTAGATTTTATTAATTATACTTATTTCTTTTTCTTTTATCTTTCTCATCTTTTTTTTATAATAAAGGAAGCATATTAGCATTTACTAAAATTTTGGTTTTTTTATTTATTTTTGTACTTGTTCTATTCACTCGTATTGAATGTTGCCTGCGGCAACATTCATAAATCTATTATTTTTTATTTTTTGAAAATATTTTTACTATTTATTATTATTATAAATTTTTTATTTTTTTCTCAATATTTAGGTGACGGACAGTCATTTTTCGGTTATAAAAATTCTCTTTATAACATTTGAGATCAGATTTTGACATAACGTTTTCATATTAATATTACTTTAATATTTAAAAATAATATTACTATCTATCATTATTTTATATTATTTAAATTATATATATATTTTTTTTATTCCTTCTTGTTCTTACTATACTCTCTTATATGTAAAAGGTTGCCTTCGACAACAATAACACAACAATTTTTTTTTATAAAATAATTTTGCATTACATTTTATTTAATTTACTTGATTTTTATTCTTCTTTTCTTTTCAAATTTTTTTCTTTCTTTTATTTGTATTTTTTTTTCTTCGTTTTAATTTTTTTCATTTTTATATTAATTTTATTACTTTAATAATAATTGTTATTAAAATTAGAAGAATAAAAACTATAGTATATTATAATAATTTATATGAATTTTTTCTTATTCTCTTCTAAAGCGAGTTTTTTATTATTTTTTTTCAAAATTAAAATTGTTATTTTATATCTTTTTTTTGTTTCTATTATTATATTTTTTTATTTATTCTCCCTTTTTCTTACCTTACTCTCTTACATTAAGGTTGCCTTCGGCAACCATAAAACAACCATATTTTATTTTCATTAAAAAGGTTCGTATTACATTTTATTAATTATATACTATATTCTTTCTTTTTTTTTTCTATTTGTTTTCCTTTTCTAATTTATTTCCCTATTTTCTATTTAATTTTTTTAAAATATGTATTCATTCAATTACAATCATACATAATCTAAAAAAAAATCAATAAAAATTATTTATATTTTAGTTATATATCATATATCAAATTCAAAAAAACAACTACTCTATAGAAATTCGTACATTTAAACTTTTATTTTCTCTTTCTTTTTATTTTTTCTACTTTTTTATCTCTTTAACTTTTTTTTTCAAACTCGTTTTTTCATTTCTCTTTACTTTCTTCTTTTTGATTTTATTTGTTCCTATTTTTATAATGTATTTACTTAATTTTCATTTTTTTTAAATTTTTTTTTATTTGCGTCTTATTTCTCTCTTACATTTTCTTTTTTTGTGTATTCTAATTTTTTTTATACTACTCTTTTTTTAATATTGTATTATCCATCTATACACTCCTGATATTTTAACATTTTTTTTTCCATATTTATAACATAGTTTTCTAATCTAAAAATTTTTTTTTCTATAAATTCTTTTTTCGATTTTTTTTATTCTTTACTTAATTTTTTCAAGTTTTATTTTTCTACAACAACAACCATAATTTTGTTTTTCTATACTACTTAAATTATCTTTTCTTTTTTATTATCAACAAATTTATAATTTCTTTTAGTTTTTCTTGATGCTTTTTTCACTTAAATCATAGCATATCTTTTAAATTAACATCTTTAATTTTTTAATTTTTTGCAAACTTTTTTTTCCGCACATTTGATTGTCGGAAATTAAATATCAAAATTTTCAAATTTTTCTTGTATAATTATTAATTAGAAACATTTGTTTAAAATTAATACAATCAAAAAAAAATTTTTTTTTAATAAATATTTAATTTGGCAACACTTTAAAAAAAAAATTTTTTAATTGCCAAGTTGCAACAATGTAACCGAAAACGTTTGTTTCTTGACAAATATTTGACGTATCTTTCATAAAAAAAAATTAGGTTATTACGTAGCGAACACATTGACATCTTTCAATAATATTGTCAATGTTAAAGATATGTCACACATAATCAATATTAAGTTGCTGCCATTGTGCACTTTTATTATGAAATTTAAGATTGCCAACCCAAACACTACTAAACGTGCTTAATAATGATTTTTTAATTGGCAATACTTTTTAGAGTATACTGTTTAGAGTATACAATACTTTCACATTAATTTTTTTCTATTTTCTATTCATTTTTCCCACAATATGTAATCATTCAATTACAATCATACATAATCTACTTATATTTCAAATTCAAAAAAACAACCACTCTATAGAAATTTGTATATCAAAATTGACAAAAAAACGTTTCATATTTCATGTTAGTTATAAAATATAAAGCATTAATATTAAGTTACCACTTTGTATTTTTTAATTGATTATTATGTCAACAATAATAATTGACAATTGATATCGTATTTTTTTTAAATATTTAATTGTTTATTTAAAAATATAAAAATAAGTACGTACGATTGAGAAAAAAATATATAGTCTGTATAGATATTTTTCCAATAAAATTTTCCATTCCCATTTTATTTTAATTCATTTATATCAATCTTCTTTCATCAATGGGTCTCAAACACAACTTAACCTCACTTTTCATATAAACAATTATAAATTTTCCTACAACCACAGTTCTATATCTTATATTATAATATAATCAAAAAGGTTCTTTTAGCCATTCGTGTTATATTACCATATTAAAATAATCTAATGAAGAAATCAATAAAAGTTATTTATATTTTAGTTATATATTATATATCAAATTGAAAAAAAACAAACACTCTATATAAAATTCTACATTAAAATTAACAGAAAAACGTTTCATATTTCATGTTATTTATAAAATATAAAACATTAATATTAAATGATCACTTTGTATTTTTTAATTGACAATAATAATTGACAATTGACATCGTATGACACATGTCAAACTTTTTGACACTCTTATTGATTTTTTAATGTTAAAAATCGGTTTAAGGTTAGGTTCGACGATGGTGACAGTCTGACAGATGGGTTTACTTATTATTGTAGAATTTGAAAAGTTACGAAGAAGTTTTATTCATTATCCTGGTAAGAGCAGATGTATGACTTTTAATTGTGATAAATAATGAAGTAACACTGGATTTTCAGGTGTAATAGGGGCCTGTTGATGGGTGTCATATCAACATTAAAGTGCTAATAGATCAACATGTCACATTCTATAAATCTAATGAGAATTTGTAACTCTAAGAAAATTTTCACTTATGTTTTCATCGGTTTTCCAGGTTCAGCTCATGATGCGAGAATAAAAATAATTTTACATTAAAAATTACTTATGGCACTTATCTTATGTTTTAGGTGTTTGCCAATTTAATCTTTGTAAGGAATATTGAACGATTTGGAAAACATAGATATTTTCCCAACGATGATTACTATGTGATAGGAGAGAGTGCTTTTCCATTATCAAGTTGGCTAATGAAACCATACAGAGATGCAAGGACATGCATTCAAAGACACCACAATTATATATTAAGTGCAGACAGAGTTTGTATTGAACATTGAACTTTTGGCATTTTATTGGGAAGATGGAAACGACTTCAGTTTATAAACACTCCTACTCCATATCAAAAGCTATTGAAGTCGTCACTGCTGCATGTGTGTTCCACAATTTTTGTTATTTAAATAATGATTTATGGAAAGGTGCATTTTTTGATTATAACCAATTAGAGGAAGAACAGTATAATCCTAGATTAGAGATGAATTTAGGGGTAATTAAAAGGGATCGTATTGCCGCAGATTTAATGTAAAAAAATAAAATAAAAATTGACATATATATATCTTTTTATTTATAAAACGCTAACGTAACTATCTACATAACAAAAATAAAAGAGATTTTCTGGATAAAATAATAGGCAAACAATCACTATGTTATCATCTATAATTAGTCGTCAGATTCCTCTCTCTTTTCCTATATAAAAAAGCATTTTAATTAATTTAAGGCTCAATGTTAGAAGACCTATTACCCAAAGCTTTTCTTTCAGCCATAATAACCTTCTCGACTTTTTAATCTTTCCATATAACTTTTAAGGTTATATTTTCTTATATTTCTTCTATCTTTTCCAATATAAAAAAGCATTTCAATTAATTTGGGGCTCAATTTTGAAAGACCCATTAACCCAAAGCTTTTCTTTTCGCCCCAAAATACTTTTTAAACGTCGTTTCATTCAAATATTCATTGTAATTTCTAGAATAGCTTCATTCCTTCGACATTTCCGGGGGCATGCTCTATCAATATAAAATTTTAGTATTTAATAAAAAAAACTCAACAAACATACCCAGAACTCTTCTTTCTATTATTTCCTCTCTCTTTTCCAATATAAAAAAGCATTTTAATTAATTTGGGGCTCAATGTTAGAAGATCTATTACCCAAAGAGCTTTTCTTTTCAGCCATAATAACTTTCTCGACTTTTTAATCTTTACATCTAACTTTTAAGGTTATGTTTTCTTATATTTCTTCTATCTTTTCCAATATAAAAAAGCATTTCAATTAATTTGGGGCTCAATTTTAGAAGAACTATTAACACAAAATCTTTTCTTTCAACCATAACAAATTTATAATAAAGTAAAACTGTCAATTTGACATTTTTTTTTGTGAGCTTTTGATATTTTGACCGAAACCAAAAAAAAGACCCTTTCCGACTTTCCGATCTTTGCTTCTAACTTTTGGGTGAATGCCACTTGTTTATTTAACTTATATTTTCATTGTTTTAAGCTGTATTTACGTAGATTTTCCATCAAATTTGGACTCTCTTGACACTTCGGGAGCCACTTATTATGCCTCTACAAAATACCTTAAAATCTTTGAAAAAAATTATTCAAATCTTAATCGGTCGCTTCAAAATAGTTTTTAAACAATGTTTTCACTTAAATATTCATTGAAATTCGGTCTATTCTCACTTCCACTCTTTTGACAATTTAGGGCTGAGCTTCAAATTTTGTAAAAATCTTCTTTCTTGATGAAATTACATTAAATTTCTTGATGGGATATGTTTATAAATAAAACCCACATGTTTATTTAATAGATTTAAGCTGTATTTTGGTAGAATTTCGCCAAAATTACACTGACAGGTTAGACACTGAGAAACATAACCTAATGTAAAACTGTCACCGTTGAATGGCATATGGCATTGTTTTGACCTTGTGTCAGTGAAAAACCCCAGCCTTCAAAGTTTTCTATCTAGAGTACGTTTGTCCGTCATTCATAGCCGCATTTCGATCATTCTATCTCTTTCTTAAAGTTTACTGGCGGTACAACATACAGCCAAGGGGGCTTACAAATGAAAAAAAAAACTTTACCACACAAAACGAAACACAAATAATTGTCATAATAGCGAAAATTTCGTTAATTTAAACAATCGCTTTAATGCAAAAATTTAAAAAATCTAAAATTTGTCAGAAAGAGATACTACATCAGCGATTATTATAGTTTAAATAATTAATTTTGAATGTATCAGCTAAAAATTCCAACAAAAACCTAAAACAGTTTAACAGAAAAAATTTTTAGCAAATCGCTTGTAACATTTTGCCTTTTTAATCTTTTTTTGTTTAAAAATTAAAAACTAAATCTAATGTTTAAACAATTTAAATAAATTACCGATTAAAACCTTAGATTTTTAAAGCAATATTTTGTAGTGTTTATTTAAGAAAAATTATGAGAACATCTGTGCCATACAATGATTTTTAGAGCCGTTCATTATTTTTGACCCGATTTGAGTAATCACTTTATAGAATTTAAAATCTCTAATTCTTAAATTTCAAGGAATAATAATCGGTTTTAACTATTTAATCAAATTTTAAAACAAATCAATTAAATAACTATTAGAAGGAAAAAACTTCACTAATTTTGCTTGAAGGATAAACATTTTAAGTTTCTATTATACCAAATAAGCCAAGTTCTACGATAGACCAAAATGCTTTAAATGTTTTTAACATTTTCTCACTAACCTATTTAATATATATATATATATATATATATATATATAAAAGTAATACAAAAAAAATAAAAATTATCTAATTCACTAAAAATTCAAAAACTAGCCGAGACAACAATTAGAAATCTATACCTTAATAAATCTAAAATTGCTTAACAATCCTAAATGTAGCAAGGTTTTTTCATGTAGCAACCAATTTTTGCAACCCCGCTTGAACCAAATTTGAATCATTCAACTACTTTTTAAAATACTTTCGGTCTAAAATAAATACCACTTTTTTTCAAAAATGTAGCACTAATAATAAATAAATAAAAATTAATTAAAAAATTCTTATAAAGACATTTATTTAACGTAATTATGACAACTATGCTATACCAACCTGTAAAAACATATTTACAGTGCTTTTATAAACATCTATAAAAGATTTCAAATTGAAAACATTAATGAAATTATCAAAGACGCAAACTCTAAAGAATACTTGATTACGACAATAGTGTTTTTTGTTTGTTTAGTGAATTGACCAATAAAATTTGTATAATGAGTAATATTTTTAAGTTTTTAAAGATCTTCTCTTTATTATGTTTTTGTTTTTTTTGGTTTTTGGATTATTCTTCTAAATAACCTTTTTTTCAATTAAATTGCATTAATATTCAAGTTTGTAAATTTTTTTTTAATTTAAACTAAATAAAATAATTACTATTACATGCATCTGTTATCAATAATTTCATCGTAGATTAAAATAGCAATAACTTTTTTTTTATAAATATTTACGCTTGATTGCAAACAATTATTGATTATTAATGTGTTTTCACTCATCGCTCAAAAATTGGTAGGTAATTTCCAATAGTTCACTATTCATCGAAAAACGTCTTTTCTATACCCCGGTGTTTTTTACTTTGCGGCCAAAACTAGAGAACATGGCAACACGAATTTTTAAAACAATGTTTTTTCATTTAAATAAAACATAGCCACTAAACAATGAGATCATTTTAAGTTTAAAAAATTAGTTAACTGGCTAGAGTAACGCTACCAGCCGAAACATATTTAAAAATTTAAATTATTTATTTTTAAAAAATTACAAGTTATTTGTTCTAAAAAAAATTGTACCTAACTTTTTTTTTAAATAATTTTTTTCCTATTGCACACACAAAGCGTTTATGTGGCAAATTTCACTTTTGAACATGTATTAGCAGACAAATTCGTTATTTTTACATCATAAAAATTTAACTGTCAATTATAACACAAAATTTTAACATTACAAAGAAGTATACTTAGATACTTATTCTGCAGCAGTACCAAAACTAAAAGATTTATTACCTGCGACGTTTTCATTACCGTTTTTTAATGAGAAACAGGTGCATAAGGTAATGTACCTTATGCACCTTAAATATTTTATCAAAATAATTGAGTTTATCATCATATATTGAGTCGCCGTACGAAATAGACGTGTTTATGAGTGCTCGCGATTAATTACTAACTATTCTTGTTATTTCTACCAGAAGTTTGTGATTCACATCTTGTTTGCCTAACTACTCGATTAATAACCAGATTTTAAAATTTGGTCCATTCCAGGTGAGTACAAGTCCAATAATATCTTATTCTATTAATTTGCGGATTGTATCGCACCGGATACCTGCTTCTAATTATATTCAAGTTAATACTGAGCATATGCAATTTCTTTTCTTTTTTTTCTCTCCTAACAATAGATCATAAATTTTCTTTGTCTAAAATTTAGTCTTTTACATCAATAATCAAACTAAAATTAATAATTTCATACTTTAGTTAACAATAACTAAACCTTATCAAATAAAACGTGTGTTTTTTCTTTTTCTTTTGCCTCTAATCGAACAGGTTTTTTGCGGATTTGTTTATCGGTTCCTATCACCTGTCCACAACTTGATCGTCATATTTTGTTAATTTCACTTATCTATATTAGGAATCATTCACCTATCTCACTATGAACAAAAAATGCTGTCATTGTTTTGAAAATATCTTGTTACCCGATACAGCTTCAAAATGTCATGGTTGCAAATTTAATATTCATCTTGAGTGCCTTGATCTGACCAAAGACGAGAAACGACTGATTCCACGAATGCAGTCTAGTAATTTAAAATTATTTTGTAATCGCTGCAATGTTGCAGTTACTGCCGCCAGTGAGGTTAAACAATTAGTAAATGAACTTAAAACTAATATCGATTCACGCTTTCAGCAATTAGAAAATTTAATTCAAAACACCGTTTCTCAATCCTATACGGATAAAGAAAACACCATCAACGAATCGGTCGAACGCTCTCTTCGTGCCTCAAATATTATACTCTATAACGTTCCGGTAACTGCAGGAGTAAATGACTGCGACTTGGTAAACGATATCCTGGAGGTCATTGACTCTTCTTTAGTTGCATCTCCTGACGACGTTTTACAAATTGGCTCTTCAAATAATGGAAAACCTCGGCTTCTTAAAGTACGATTTAGAAACTTTCAGATGGCTAGACTCTGTCTCAAAAAAAAATCAGCGTTGTTGGCACATGGTCAATACTCAAAAGTAGTTATATCCGACGACAAAACTAAACAGCAGCAAAACATCTTAAGATCTCTCAGAGATGAACTGAAAACTCGCGTTGACAATGGTGAATCTAACTTGACTATCAAATACATTAACAAAACTCCCCAAATTGTCACCCAAAAAAACTAGTTCTAGGCAAGCCATTTTGTTGTTCCTTACTTTATACCAATATTGCTTCTCTCTTGGCAAAATTTAATGATTTGGTTGCCGAAATTATTTTGACTCAGCCAGCCATTATAGCACTTACTGAAACATGGCTAACCTCAGCGGTAAATGACACTACAATCCAAAACGACAACTATACAATATTCAGAAAAGACCGCGTCCACGGTAGGGGAGGTGGCGTTTGTATGTACGTCTCTAACTCTTTGATAAACCACAATTATTCTGTAACTATTTTGGACGTAGATACTGAGCCATACAACTCGCTCTGGCTAAAATTCTCAAACAACCTGTTTTCATTTGTGATGTGCTGTTTATATAGACCTCCTAGCGGAACCAACTACAATTCAACAGAAAACGACAAACTACTTGTGAAAACAATCGCAGATCAATTTCAGCTGCACTCCAATTTAATTCTTGTTGGAGACTTCAATTACCCCAACATTGGCTGGAGCAAAAACCAATACATAAGCAAGAATTCTGCTGAATTGCTCTTTGTCAATATGCTGCATGAGCATGGTATTTTTCAATTGATATCTGAGCCCACCCGTTTTCGTTCTAACCAACAATCTTCTTTGTTGGACCTGGTACTATTACAAGATAGAGATCTTATTTCAAATGTTAAATTATCTGATCCTGTTGGCTCATCAGACCATATTACTATATATCTGACCATACAAGTTCTTTTATACTCCAGTCCCAACATTGAAACGTTTGTAAATAAACGACTGTGTTACTCTTCTCTTAAACAGAATCTGGAGAATATTGACTGGAATTATTTATATAAGACAACTGTGATTGAAGATCAATGGAAGTTTTTTGTTAACACTATCACTAGTCTAATAAATAAAAGCACAAGTTACTACACTTCCAAGCGTATACACAAAAAACCGTGGATAAATAAACACATGATAAACAAAATAAAACATAAGAAAAAATTGTGGAAACAATTCAAGCGTTCTGATAGCAACTTGGACTATGTCACACATCGTAACTTTTCAAATCTGTTAAAAACAGAAATTCAAGCAGCTAAATATAAATTTGAAAACAGTTTACTACAAACACCAAAAGCTTTTTACTCCTATGTTCGCAAACATATAGCGTCAAAAGTTTCTAATCCGATGATTTGCGATAGCAACAGAGTTTTGTGTTCAGATGACACTGCTGCAGCAAATGTGTTTGCCGATTTCTTTGCTTCTGTCTACCTTAATGATCCCATCACATATTTTCCCAACATCAACAACCACATGTGTAAAACAAAATTGAGTAATATTCACATTGATCAATGTGTGGTTAATAACTACCTATCCAAACTTTCCGAAACCACTGCTCCGGGTCCAGACACTATTTCTTCAAAAATTCTAAAGATATGTGCCGATTATCTTGTCGAACCAATAACAGAAATTATTAAAACTTCGTTCTCTACCGGTTCGTTACCCAATCAATGGCGCCAAGCCAGCGTTACTCCGATTTTTAAGAAAGGTGACAAACTGGACGCTAAAAACTACCGACCCATTAGCCTTACAAGCACAGTATGCAAACTGATGGAAAAATTAATAGCAAACCATTTGCTGCAACACTTTTTTGCAAACAATATTATTCCACAACAGCAACATGGTTTTTTGCCTAATCGTTCGGTGCTAACCAACCTAATTTCATCAGTAAATCAATGGACAAAAATTTTGGATCAATATGGCTCTCTTGATGTAATTTTTTTAGACTTTAGTAAAGCTTTTGACACGGTTTCGCATGACTTGTTGCTGCATAAACTTAAACTTCTCGGAGTTGAGGGCATGTGTCTTCGGTGGATTAGGTCTTTCTTGATATCTCGGACATTTTCGGTTCGTGTAGGTAGTTGTACATCCTCTTATAGACCCGTTACTAGCGGTGTTCCTCAAGGTTCTGTTTTGGGTCCAATACTATTTATCGCATATACCAGCGACTTGTTACTGTCATTACAAACTGGGTACTCTGCATATGCAGATGATTTAAAATTATTTGGATTCTCAAACATTGAGCTACAACACAAACTAAACCTCGTTGCAGAGTGGTGTAGAAAGTGGAAGCTCTCACTAAACACGCAAAAATGTACTGTTATGTATTTTGGTTTCCACAACTCGAAAACCAAGTATTTGATACATAATAATGTGCTGCCTAAAGTTGACTCTCAAAATGACCTAGGGGTTACAGTAACACCGGACCTGTCATGGTCCGAACAAACCGCTAAGGCCGCACTTTGAGCAACAAAGTCATTTCATATGTTAAAAAAAGTGTTTCCACATCCCTCTCCATCCACAGTTAAAAAATTGTACACTACCTACATACGACCGCATATCGAATTTGCAGTGCCTGTATGGCGACCTCTTTATGCAAAAGACCAAAATTTACTTGACAAGGTACAACATGCAGTAACAAGATGGTCGTCAAGTTTGGCGATAAAACCATATTGCGAACGCCTAGCCCAACTAGATATTGCAAGTCTAAAAGACAGGCAAGACAGAGCCGACTTGATTCAAATCTTCAGATTAACTCATGCGCTTTTTCCGGAACCTTGTGACAATTTTGTCACTATGGGAGACAATCAACGTTTACGAGGACACTCTTTTAAACTTGTTAAAGAACCATTTAAAACAACGATTAGGCAACACTTTCTGACTAATAGAGCTTTCGATAAATGGAACGGCTTGTCAAACCGCGTTGTTGGCGCAACTTCGGTATATCAGTTCAAAAAACGTTTTGATGAACTGTAGTAAAAGCTTCAAGTTTACAATAACTACTTATCAAGATATTAAATAAATAAGAGCCTGCATTCAAAGCGACTAGTAACCAAATTCTTTCAATAAATTGCAAAATAGGTTTGCCTCTGCAATTTTTCAAAGTTTAATAATAATAATAATAATAATAATATTTAGTTGGAAGGCAAAATAATTGTGTACATCTGCTATAAATCACGTAAATTTTTGTGTCAATTGCAAAAGAAGCAAAAAATCAAGTTATTATTTTGCTTAAAAGAAAATGTATCTAAAAAACTCGACAACCTTTTGAAAATACTCTAAAAATAAGAAGGCAAAATAAAAAAAAACCCAAGCAAAACAAATGCAATTTAACAAAGAATTCAAAACAACTAGTTTATCCAGCTAGGAAAAGATTTTATAAATATAAATATTTGAAAAACTGAAAGAGAAAATAAGTAAAATAAAATTATAAATAATTAATTTAAAAAAAAAACAAAATAGATGAACAGTCTAATAAAACAAAGTTGCAACGCATAATTTTTTCACAAAACATTTTCAAAA
This sequence comes from Lagria hirta, assembly GCA_947359425.1. Classification (NCBI taxonomy): domain Eukaryota; kingdom Metazoa; phylum Arthropoda; class Insecta; order Coleoptera; family Tenebrionidae; genus Lagria; species Lagria hirta. The sequence continues at coordinate 6,781,438 of OX375801.1, read as the reverse complement.
TGTAGCAAGAAAAACACGCACAATCTATTAAAATAAATTTATAAATAGAAAACTATAAATTAAAAATTAATAATAGCAAATTAAAATAAACAAAGATAAAACTTTTTACCTTTGAAAGTGTAAATAGTAATCAGCAGCGACTTTACTCCTGATAATGACACAAATAGACAAAACTATTAGTCTGTAAATGAATTAAAAGCATATTTGTTAAATTTATCTAAATTTTGAACTTCAGAGCCTAAACTTTTATTTAAATATTTTTTTTATGTTTCAGGTTAGAAAAAACAATTTATTTTCTATCTCATTTATTGATCAATGATACCTTTCAAATATCATTTCTATTTTTTCCTAAAAACACGCTTTGTTGTAATGTTCAAAACTCAATAAATAGTTGATTATTTTTTTAATAAAAACAGTTAATTCATTGGAGCCTTAATGGCATAACGTTATGGTTGTTCTTTTGTTGCAAAGGCTATTAGCCCAACAATGAGACTATCCAAAACACTATAAATCTTCAGCTTTCACTTTTTACACAAAGGGCACAGGTTAAGATTACTTAAGTTTTTTATTTTAATTTTTTATTATCAGGGAGCAGCTATGTTAGTTTATAATAAAACAATATTAACATTAAAAGATTTTTCTAAAAACTTTTTATAAACGCACGGCATTTTTTCTGTATCTATTTTATTTCAATTTCTAAAATTAGCAAAAACTTTTTTTTTAAATTGTTCTTTAAAATCTCTTTTGTACGTCGCATAAAATAAATATATATATTTATTAAAACTGGTCTGTTTGTGCACTCCACAATATTATGCTACCTCTGCGCGATAAAAAATAAGGTATATCTTCTCAGATATAATTAAAAAAATAGACTCAACTTAAGGTGCATACGCTAATGCTGCATAAATTCTTCTCGTACAAACACATTACTCTATTTTTCGGTTTGAATAATGGCTGTGTACTATAATAAAATTAGAGATAGATGTGATGTATTTCAATTACAACTGTCTCAACTATAAAAAAATGTTTTGCAACATTATAGAGCCAAACTTGTTCAGCGCACGGCAGTGGCGTAATTATTACATAATTATTTTGTTTCTTGTTTACCTATTGGGACAAATATTTGCATGTTTAAGATGGTATTTATAAAATAATGAACTCTACATTAATCTTTTTTTTTACTTTGTAATTGGTTTCTACAAATTGTTGGGTAATAAATGTATTATTATGTTCAACCGCACCTGTCCCGAAGTAACAGCAATTTTGCTGTTTTCAAAAGTAATTTAAGCTTCAACAAAATGTTTTTGTTCACATAAAATTTTGCAACCATTTGTAACCCATTGCTTCAATAATTTTGATTATTGTTGCACGCCTCCCTTTAAATTCCAATTTTCAGATCTTTAGAAATTATAAGATTTGTGGAATCTTTGGTTGTGTAGCGTTTGCCAGAAAATTGCTACTTGTAAATACTCAGTTCTTGTATTTAATCTAAAATGTTTTTTAAAATATTTTAGAAAAACAAAAAACCAGCCAACAGATTGGGAATGCCTAATAAACGTTTTTAGTGACTTTTGCCGTTGATTGGTGTGGTTACTAGTTGTAACGCCAACAACATTGACTTATGTTATACCAACCTGAGAAAAAAACTCATTAGGTAGATTTTTTATATTTTTATAATCCTAATATAGAATTATGCTTATTATTAAAAACAAAATAAAAAAAAATATTTTTTTTATTTCAATAAAACAATATATTATTGTAGTCGCGACTCTATCGGTCTTTCTATCTGATTAACATTTGTCTTTATACATACGGTCGTTACATGCGTACTTTAAAAAAAAATCTAGTGCGCAAAAGCACCAACCAATGGCGTTAATGGTCACACCGTCCATCATGCATTGTGTGGTTGTCTACTCTAAGTAATTTGTGAAAAGTGCTCAGTTTCAATCAAGATCTATAATAGAACAGAAGCATTTGTTCCAAAGTGCGTGTTATTTGTTGCAAAATACGTCTGGCATCGAGATCCAGTTGTTAAGTTTTTGAGATACTGTGATATTTTTTAAATGTTCCAGTAAAGTTTGTTTGTTGAAAAGCAAATCTTATTTTAATAAACATCTGCTAGATAATATTGGCGTTCATGTTGTAAAATCTAGCCAGATGTCCATTTTGTGAAAGCCAGATAATTGCGACTCAAATTACCAATCAACGTTTTATCTTGTCTTGGCTTTGATAATAATATGATATATTGTTTATACATAAAAACTATAATAATTTGTGCAATGGTTTATCAAAAATTCAAGACTTCGCCGTTTCAAGATCCAAAGCACAAGACGGAGTGCGTTAGCCATTTTGCAAATTGCAAAGGACTTGAGCCGCCGCCGCCATCGACCATACCGCTGCCACCACAACATTGGATACATCCACATCAACTGCCTTCTGTTGCGGCAGCCCCCTTGTATCAAAAGTAAAAGCATTGTGATTTATTTAAGATAGAACTTAAAGTGCAATTTTTACCTGACAATGACCGATACGTACAAAAAATATATATATTTGTAAACAATTGAAAACCACATTATATCAATTTAAGTTTTTAATTAACTTTAAATATGTTTTAGTAAAAAGTAAAAATGACAATACGTATTTTTTTATAGGTTAGAAATGTATGCTTATGAAGTTTTATAAAAATAAACTGTGATATTAAGTGGTCTTTTTTTGAAAGAGTTTTTTTTTTCTAAATGTGAATAATATTATGTATGCTTTGACAATAAAATTACTTAAATATATTTTTGAATTTATGTTTTGTGTTAAACTGTTTGATAAATCTAAAAAATATATATTCAAATTGTTTTGTTGATTTGGAAACAGTGTTTAAAATAATTAATTTAAATAAATAATTCTTATGCTTTAAAAGATTAGCCTCCATTCGTTCTGACGTATTTAGACAATGTGTAAATTAGGAACTAGAATGTATTTATCACCTAAAGTTTTAGTCTAATTGGCAAATTTAAAGCTAAGACAAATTTTTATTATTACTAACCTAGTCAACGGCGGCCCTGGCATTTTATTATTGTACAGAAGGCTGTGTTTCACAAATCTCTTAATTATTTTTGTTCCAATCAGTAAATGCTATTAAAAGTAAACAAAAATACAAAAGTATGTGTTCCTAAAATTGTTTTTAATTCGTTTAGATTTTACTAAAAATGTTGCAATATCGTAAAAAAAATAGTAGGTATAAAAGTGTGTTTTGACAGTTGTCTAAGAAATGCGATTTGCAAGTGTTAAAAGCACGATTATCATTTTTGTTTCGGTACCCTTGGTAGGAACTCTAAACAGTAAGTCATTATCGAGAACAAAAATCCTGCGGTAAGAATATTGGAATCTGTTTAAGCCATTTTTCAAAGAAGAGAGTTTAGTTAAAACTGTACATCCACTTATAAATTGTTTTTCAACAGCTCACATTTTTTTTAATTAAATTGTTTATATTTATATCAGACATCTTACACTGTAAAATATATTTATTAAAAAATTCTTCTCACATAGAAAATTAAAAGCTCGTTGCTGATTTTTTTATAAAGCATGATCGTCTACAGCTACTATTATTAATATTCATAAATAATAATTATTGTCACATAGCGTTTGACGTTGTCAATTAACAGTTAATAGTAACATTTTAAAAAATTAATTTTAATTTTTAGGGAATTTCGTGTTTGCAACATTTGTAAATTGTAAGTCAGCTGTACCACAGATGTGTCAACTTCGTACAACACATTTTACTTGATTTAAGAGTTAATTTTCAATCAAAGAGTTAATTCCAGTTTGAACAAATTGGTTTGAGAGTAATCATTCTAAGAAGCAATCAAGAGAAAGCAAAAAAGTTAACCATTTGAATTTAGTTTACAAAAAATATTTTGAGATAAAATGCCGGCGCTGCTACAAGCAACTTTAGATTTTGCGTGCGAGCATAGTTGTTATTTGTTTAAAATTTAATATTTGGTATTTATTGCTTGAAATTAAAACTGATAATTAAAATAATTACAACTTTTAATGGCTGATGGAGTGAGTAATTGACTGTTAAGCCTATTTTTTGTTCGTCTATTATTTATAAAATTTAGCTTTAAAGACCCTCGGTTTGACATTTTTAGAATGAGTTTTAAATGCCCCGACCTAAAAAAAATTTATTTTATGTACATATTTAAGGTTAAATGTGAGATTTAAAACAACAGTAATTTACAAGCTGTTACAACTAAACGTCTTTAAGCTTAAAAAATGCATAAAACTGCATACAAAAATAAACACACACAAATGTTTGCTTCCTAGATAGTAGTTACAAAAATGACTAATTGTTTCGTAGTGTTTATGACAAACAACTAATATCAATATCCACTATTTTTTTGTTGATTGCAGGAATGGTAATAGATGGTCAATACAACCGAAAACTCTCAAAATTCACTTATTTTTTTTTGTTTCAATAAACACTTAGTTGTGTCTCTAAAAATCAAAATTATGTAAAGTTTCTACTTTCATACAGTAAAAACTAGGTAAATAATATAATAATAGATGGGAAAGCAACAGATTACCCAAGTGATGACGAATAACGTCTGAGGAGAAAAGCTTAAATGTTTCCACCAAATACAAGAGTTATGTTATGTCTTATAAACAATTAGACTATACGCCCAACCAACTTTTGGGACAGTAAAAATTGATCCAGCTATAAGCAAACTACAGTGAAGTTTTTTGTATCTCTATTCTAATCCTATAGTATTAAACAGACATGTAAACTTTTACAATTAGAGCGTATGAAGAGGTACAACATTTATATTTAACTAGCTGACCCGGCGAACTTTGAACCGCCTTAGCGTAAATTTGATGCACTTCTTTATTTTTTATAGCTGACCTATCTTATGTATGCGTACCTATTCAATTTGAACTGGAATCTATAATATCCTCCATTTACTTTACTAATTTTATTAAATAAAAAACAAAATATATATTTTCATAATAGTGTTTATTCCGTAGGGTTCAATAATTTCACTTTTTTTACAAATCGCTATTGAACAACTGATCATTTTGAAGTAAACACTGAGCTCAATATCACGCGCGCTCTAGAAAGCAATTAATAGCCTCTATACCCTTCACTGCTTCTCTTTATTCTAATGCTTTTTGATAAACTATATTTTTAGTTTTATGTTCTGGCGCGTAAATAAATAATGTTGATGGTTTTCCGACACGGGAACAGGCGACATATAATTGGCCATGTTAAAAACATGGAATTTTTAGGTTGATGCCACATACACTTAGCGACTGCCCTTACGACTTATTTATTGACATTGCAAATGCAAGCCGCACTGGAAACTGTTTAAAACTGAATGGCATATCGTTTGGTATCATAGGGATGCGTGGGATTAAAGCATCTCCGCCTTCGTACTTCCTTTTCAAAATGTTTGAAAGGGAAGTTAAATTAAATGACGTTGACATTTGTTAGCGCGGTTATGTCTGTGGTGTCATAAATCACCATAGAGTTTTTTGTTTAAAATTGAATGACGTTGACATTTGAACCGCGCTTTTTTAAATTATGCAAAATTAAATGTATATTTTTCAATCTTTCTGAAAGAGTTTTTTTTAATTATTTTCCGCAGAGTATTAAAAAACTACAAAAAAAATCAGTCAAATCGGTCAAGCCGTTTTCATGCTATGTCGTGACAAGCTCACTTATCTAAAAAAACTTGAACAGCGTAATATAATATGCAAGTAGCATATCATATTACGCTTATTAAGGGTAAACAATTCAAAGCATGAGTTTTTATTATAGAATTAAACATAAGTGTTATTTGCAGAAGAAACTTATTACTAAATAATACCAACTTTGTTTTTCTATAGTAGATGTTAACTAATTTTTTTATCATCTCTTTTAAGTAGATAAAATAGCACTTTAACCACAGAGGTAGGTGAAGTAACTCTTTAACAGCAAGGTAAAGTAACTGTCTAACAGCAAAGACAGTTATAATGTTTCTAATTAATTACAAATTCTAACTAATTAATTCAAAGGGCTAACAACAACTTAACATTACTGGTAATATCTATTTTCTTCATACCTCAGTCGAAAGTACGTACTTTCGTCCCTAATAACAGAGACGAAAGTTTAACTTTTAGTCCCTGTAAGATGAAATTCTTTCTTCCCTATAATAGGGAAGAAAGAATTCATCGTGTTTATTTATACTCGTAACTATGTTATATGACCAGCAACACTCGCTTTGCTCGTGCCGCAAATGTCGCGGCAGGCATCAAAAACTATCAGCATTTAAAGTTAAAAAAATAAAATTAAAAATAAAAGTACGTACTTTCGACCGAGGTATGAAGAAAAATCGTATACACGACGCGGGACAGAAGTTGAAATCTCGGTCCTGCGCGCCATGATGCCCTCGGCTTCACCTCGGGCATTATGGCGCGCAGGGCCGAAAATTCAACTTTTGTCCCTTGTGGTTAATATACTATTTTAGAACACCCAAAGCTGTAATTGTTTAGTTTGACAATTGTACAGAGGTAGATACTGAAGTGGTTTTCTGCTTAACTAAGTAGTATACGCTTGAATACAGCAATCTTAGTGTTCCGACTCTTTAATGTACGTTTCTGTAATAAACGACAATTTCCACTCACTTAAGCGTTTTACTGTTACCAAATTAGCGCCAGAGTTTGCCAACATGATAACTTCAAAATGACGGAAACAATGTTCTGTGTACCTTTCTGAATTTGGCGGCTTCAAAAAATCTGCAATCTTTTTGAGGATCTTATATATGATTCCCTTCGGTTTAGTAGTCCACTTAATCTGTCGGTAGTCAACAAAAAACTTGTTTTGAGATTCGTTTTTAGAGCGCAAGGCGGTGTATTTTCTCATGATTCCCAATGCTTTAAGTGTGGAGGATTCAATCATATCTTAGCTAACTGTAAAGAAGAAAAAGCTTGTTTAAAATGTGGTGTTTGTTCGCATCTTTCAGATGTTTGTCAGAATTCACCCCGCTGTGTAAACTGTGCGAGATCTAACAATCTTTTTAACACCCAGATAGACACTAATTATTCGTGCTTCAACAAACAATGAAAAGTTTTTAATAATCAAATAATTAAATATAAGCGAGGGATACAATATGAAATATAGCAATCAACCCAGTCAGAAGACAGCTTCCCCTTTAGAGCATTTTTTTATTAATATACAATGTTTAAGAAACAAAACTAATTTATTAGATACTTTCTTGCAAGGTTTAAATTTAAAATGTTTGTGTTTTAGTAAACATTGGCTAAAACCTGGTGAATCAGAGAATATACAGCTTACTGGTTACAAAGTGGCTTCGTACTTCGAACGGTCTACGCACATCCATGGTGGTGTCATGCAATTTCTACAAACAGATATCAAACACAAACGTCTATCCTGGGTAAGTGATTTGTCATTTAAAATTAACTGTGAACTAGTAGATATACACATTCCAAAACACAACGTGATCATTGTTACAATTTATCGAGCGCCTACAGGAAATTTTGACAAATTTGTTGAGATAATGGTTAAGTTATTAAATAGTTTGAAATGTCAATTATATAAGGTACTGCTCGGTGGTGACTACAATGTTTTTTTTGACACCTCCAACCAGTATGCTACAGTAACAACAGATGTTCTCAAGAGCTATGGTATGCATCCACTGGTTAATTTTGCTACAAGGCTAAATGCTACTATTGACCATATTTTTACTAATATAACCCACAACGATGTTATTGTCTCCCCCTTAGAATTAGGCTTATTTGACCACACAGAACTTCTGTTAAAAGTCAAATTTTCTGATGAGAACCTACAGCATGTTTATAAACTAGTAAGACCCGTAGCTGAATATGGAAAATCTAAGTTCCATCAATACTTAAGTCAAGTTAAGTGGGAATTTGTTAAGTCCGATATAGATCCGAACTTTAGAATTGAAAAAGCTTCTTAAAGATTATAGATATCAATATAACCTAGCTATCAAACAAGCAAAAATTAAAACAAATGATACATTATTACTTGAGAACAGCAACAATCCAAGAACTATGTGGAATATAATAAATCAACATCGTTCCAAAGCCTCTTATAACATTCCTCAATCAACTTCAGATGTTTTAAATAGTTTTTTTGTTAATAATGCTCAAGATCTAATTAATTCCATATCACCTTGTCTTTCTGATCCCATTGATTTTATGTCCTCAAATATGCAAAAAACAGAAAGTGTGTTTTCTTTTCATGAAGTATCTTTCAATGATGTCAGAAACTGTTACAATAGTTTATCGAGCTCAAAGAGTAAGGATGTTTATGGTCTAAACGTTGAGGTCTTGAAAAATATATTAATTATTCCATTTACCAAACTGTTTAACTATTGCATAAATGCGAATGTGTTCCCTGACTGCCTCAAGCAAACTCTAGTCATACCTATATGTTAGCGGTTTTCCTGTTGAATGGCTTTACTATGTCCCCGCTAAACTCTTTTCCTGCTGGATTCTTTTCCTGTTGGATTATTTTCCTGTTGAAGTATTTTCCGCGTGGTGTCAGGCTCCACCATGTGAACTTCTTATCAGTTGTGACTTTTTCCTGATGTGATGTCATGCTTACGCATTACACGTGTGGTGGTCAAGAGTGGGAAAGTGGGCATACTAACTGGCGTCTTCCTCCGGGTGATAGATCAGACTGTTATTAGCTCTTATGAGATTGATTACGTCACCTTGATCATTTATTGTTTAATTCTATTTGATTTTGTGTTTTTATGTTCAATATAGTTGTGAGTGATTATTTTATTCGTTTATCTTTCCTTTTATAAATATAAAAAAAGAGATCCAAATGATAACAGCAATTATCGTCCAATATCTCTCTTAACTGTTTTTTCAAAAAATTTTAAAATGTTAATATTAATGCAAATTTCACAATACTTCGAAACGAACAATTTACTAGCCCATAATTAATACGGCTTTCGCAAGAACTCGTCTACAACACTTGCTATTATTGAGCTAGTTAACAACATAATAAAATGTTTTGAAAATAAGACCTATTATAAAGCGATGTTTCTCGATTTAAGTAAAGCCTTTGATACTGTCTCACACAAAATTTTACTAAATAAGTTACAGTACTATAATTTTAACTTGGAAAGTATAACATTAGTTGAATCTTAGACTTGACCAACCGTACTCAAAAAGTGAACATTTGTGGTGTAATGTCCAAAGCACGTAAAATTACACATGGAGTTTCTCAAGGTTCCATACTTGGGCCACTTTTCTTCTTGATTTATATTAATGATTTACTCTATTCTGTTCCACATGCTGATACAATACTTTATGCTGATGATACAACACTTGGCTCTGCAGACTCCTCTCTTATATCACTCAAAATTAGATCCAACTCCCACTATTTACAGGTAGAGAAGTGGCTAAGTGCAACCATGCTACATCTAAATAAAAGCAAAACACTGTGGAAATGATATTTACCTTGAAAAACTTTACCAGTCCTAATAAAGTTGAACATACCAAGTTTCTTGAAGTTTTCATTGATGGCTCACTAACTTGACACAAACATATTGATGCCCTAGCAGACAATCTATGACTGTAGAAATGTCTATCTACTGCGCAATCTTGCAAACCACGTATCTCTTAAAACTCTCAGAACAGCGTATTTCGCACTCTTCCACTCACGGTATTATCTTATGGGGACACACAATTCAAGCACAACGCATTTTCAAATTACAACGCAGAGCTGAAAGAGTTGTGGTTAATATAGGTTATCGGGATGATTGTCGACATCATTTTAGGGCACTAAATATTCTTACTCTTTTCTGCTTATTTATTTTTAAATATTTAAAGTTTATGTCAAAACACATAGCTAACTATAAAAGTCTAAAGCAGTTTCATACATATATGACTAGAGGAAATGAAATATGCATAGGCAGCTTCAGATTAGACAGGTCAAGATGTGGAGTTAATTATTTTTGCATAAAATTTTATAATGTTCTTCCCAGCAATTTTCGTAATATTTCTTTTCAGACTTTTTTAAAAAGAATTAAAAAATACCTACTACAAAAATCGTTTTACAGCATCGACGAATGTTTAAATAACAGTTTTAGGGACCTAGAACTCATAGTTTAATTATGTATATTTTTGTTCTGGATATATATATTTTTTCCTTTTCTTTTTATTATCTTTTGCCTGCACTTTGTATTAAATTATTTCATAAAAACTTATGTACGTAACCTTGTTAAATGTAAATTATTGACGTGTGTAAAACAACAGTTCTTAACACTAATAAATTATTATTATTATTATTATTAATAAACTCACTTTACATTCTTTGTCAGTAATAAAAAACAACCTATCTCGATTAATTTGATTGTCAACTCATAAAACAACTATCATTAACTTTCCGTTGTCCACAATAAACACTCCTATCTTGTGCAATTGATTGAATTTAGTTGTTTTATGCACTTCAAAAATAGCAACAACTTGCAATTCCAAACACAAATATAGACCAGCAATAAAATATGTTATAAATAATAATTACTATAAAAAAAAATATAAAATAAAGCCATTGTGTATGTGTGACATAAAGTCTAAAGTGTTACGAGAAAAAGTTAATTTCGTAAGATTTTTCGATAGTTTTTATTTGAACTGGTTACCCTAAAGATTATAATCGCTTTTTCTATCAAAAGAAAGTATTATTTCCATGATTAATCCATTTATTATTAAAATTAAAAAATTTGGGAAAATCAAACAATTGTGTTGAAAAGCAAATTATGGGATCGTCTCAACATAGCATCAACTGCGATGATGAGAAAAAAATTTAAATAAACTTCTGACATAAATTTTGTTTTAATTTTTTATAATATTATTTATAATTTCAATACAAAAATGACTAAATTCGGTGCCGTTAGCGATCTCTAGCATTTAAAAATAGTAAAATTGTTATCATTAGTTATCTCAAATATGAATGTCATACCTATATCAATAAGTAAAAATCTCAATATTTTTACACACCTTCACAATCCATCTGATATGAGGGTAGTAAAAAATTTTGAAAATAGAAAAAAGGCATCGCTTTCTTTTGTTTAAAGTAACTGTGATGTCAAAGTGCTTTCTACGTCATTGCACCATCTGGCAAGATTGCATACCTGTTTTTCTAGTCTGTACCACAGTATAGGAATATTATACAGTAGTTAAACTCGGTGTCGGCATCTTTGATCTATGGAAGCCAGCGACAAATGGTCGTCGCCATCTTGAAATGTTAGAAAATCAGGTCCGGAGTGAAAAATTTGATTCAACATATCAGGACCAAAACAACAAACTTGATTAATTTTTTTATTAACAATAAATGTAAAATAAATAAGACACATTCCTGGTAATGCAAAACTAGTCATTTTTCAAGATAATTAATTTGTTTTTATTATTTGTATTTTTAAAGTTTTGATTGATAAATTTCAATGTATAATATATACGTATTCTAAAAAATAAATGCAAAAGATATTGTATTGGAAAACAACTGCAAGGATCACTAAAGTTATGGTTTCTACTTTTTGTCATTAGTGTTTCGACTAAATGTGGCTTTGTTACAGACTCAGTAAAAAAAGTTTGAAATAAGTGTTCAAGTCTTCCAACAAAATTTACAAAATTACAATCGGGCATTAGAAATCCTCCAAACGGATTTGATTTTTGATCGTAACTTTTAAGGTGACAAAAAATTGTGTTGTCGTCAACTTCTTTTAAAGATCGTGCATAATCTACACATATTTCGCCTGAGTGTTTTTTTAGACACTTCTTGCTTAAATAACCAGAAATGTACATATCAAAATTAGCTTGTAACACATCAGATTTTTGATAAGAATTTTCAATAGTTCTGTTAACTTTAATAACCTCAAACACATTTTCTTTATCGACGTCGTCGTCACGTTCTTCACTTTGATCTACATCTGTTCGACACATTTGTAAAAGCAGTTCGTCAGAATCGCCATCACAATTTTCGGTGCCAGAATAAAACAACTTGACACTTACCAATTTTTTAAATGTTCGACGGAATTGAATTGGTGTAGGGTTTAAAGCAATGCCGTTTTGTTGGCGAACACTACCAAAAAAACTTTCTAAAACATCTTGATTAATGCGACGAGTTAATAAAAATAAAAAATTAGGTTTTAGTTGTTCCCACAAAACCATTAATTGTTATTCTAAAACATTTGGGAAATTTTACGTTAACATTTTTACCTGTTGAATTAACAACAGATAATTTTTCAAACATTTCTGAACAATTTCTTAAAAAGTTTATTTGATACTCTTCGCCTCTGAATGGTTTTACATTTTGTTTTCGACTATGTAAAAACGATGTATTAAGAAGATCAAATAATTTATCAAATTTTTCAACAAAATCGGCTGTTTCAGAGGCTGCGGCATCTATCGCTCCAAACCTTATATATAAACTCAACGCAATGCTGACACTTTCGCTGAGGACTTGAACTGCATATTTCGCCTTCATTTTTTCAAAATTGTTTGGGTGTAAATGAACATCGGTTAGGCGAGGGCAACCTCTTTTTAAAAACTTTTTATCTAATTCATACATATCACAAATGTATTTCCACGAAATTATTTGTCCTTAAGCAGTGCGAAAATTATGATTAAGTAAATTGTTTCTTATTGATTTAATAAGATGAGGTGTATCAAATAAATAGATAATTTTATGACCATCAACAAAAAAATATGGTTTTTCTGGAGTGATTTCTAGTTTTTGAGTCATTTGGATGTTAGTTGATCCCATGTCACTTATTACAGCATGTACGACAAGACCAATGCCTTTTAATTTTTGTACTAATTTAAACAATAGTGTTTGTAAAGTTTCGCTAGGGCATGTGGTATGAGAAAAAGCATAAGCAATAGGCTGGCTCCATTTATTCTTCAATCCTCTTAGCATAAAAACTAATGCTGATTTTGCAGATTTAAAGCTTTTTAAATCCCCATTGTCTTCAAAGCCAATTATTTTATCCAAATTAATAGCATAAAATAAATTGGCTTTGATTGCCATTTCATCGAAACAAATAACGCAGCAGCGGTCTTCCGGTTAAAAATTTCTTACTTTTGCTTCCAGAACTTTGAATAACTGCAAATTATTGATTCCTGCATCTAAATCTAAATTAGAAATTGGCTTTAGAAGAGTTACAACAGAAGGTAAAAAAAATTTTTTTCGAAGTTTAGTTTTGTATAATTTTGAACCAGAAAAGTAGAGACCTAAATATTCGTGTTTAAACTTTGTAGAATACCTGCGCCCTTGAGGTTTTTTTGAGGTAAGATGTAATTGAGTGTTAATAAAATTTGCTAACTCAAGCGACTGCGGCAAGTGTTCCTTAACTGCGTTTTGAAGTTCCGTTAAACTCAGTTTTTGTTTTGAGATAGATACAGATTGTAAATCATTGTTTTTTTTTTCCAAGTTTTACAATATTATTTCTCAACGTTTTATTGGTCTTACGCAGGCGAGGTTTCCGCGGGGTCGATGCCGACAAAGAATCTTCTGTCTGAGTATACCCGGGCGAAATCTGATTTGATGTATTATTTGTTGAAATCAATAAAGATTGGTCTGGACAAATTACAATATTTTCCAGAATTTGAATTTTGGGTCTTCCTACGTGTGGTTCAGCCTGTGTGGAAACTTTAAAAAATAATAAACAATTAATAGCAGACAACACAAAATTAAAAATGTATTTTCCAATTGATTAATTTTATTAGCATAATTGTGCTCATCCATTTCATTGATCGCTTTCTTATATTCTTTATTTTCATAGAGCCGTGATGGTACCGCTGCTGGTTTCAACCGGTTTTTCAAGAAATTCAAGAAATGATTGGGTTCAAAGTGTGCCGAGCAAACCTTATACGAACCTGGTATTTTTTTGTTATTTTTCCAGCTATTCGTAACACGTGCTACATATATTGCATGCTTTCACCCAAGCATGCCAAATTATCAAATAAAGTTATTTAACTTAGCATTACTATAAAAATAACAAGCACCTAATGTAATCTACGTGAAATATTGAACTGTTTTTGTTTTTTTTACTGCTAATTCTTACCTTAATGTTTCTTTTGGAAATCCATAAAAGCTTACAGTGCTATTATATGACTTGTTGTTGCACGTTTTTATAATACATACATGTCCGCCTTTAGAACGTTGCATATTGTTGGTTTAAAAACTAATTAACATCAATTTTTCTGATATTACGAACACGCTACGCTGTGACGCCACTGATTAAATGTTTACAGTGTTGCACGCCGCTGCATTTTCAAATGATCCAAACCGAATTGTAACATTTCAAGATGGCGACATCTGACCGGAGTGGATGCGCAGACTTGTCTTTTCTTTAGAGTTTAACTACTGTATAATATTCCTATACCGTGTCTGTACTGTCAGTATGTCAGATCAGTGTCATTGCTTTCATATGTATAAGCTTATCTGTATGGTATAAGCTAACCTCTGCTGCAAGTCGCAATACATAACTCACACGTAAATAACAAAAATTAAGATAAACCGCTCCCTTTGAAAAAAAAATGAATTGCTCAAACATTTAAATTTCAAAAGTAGTATTATACCTTATTCTTATAATATGATCGCAGATGCGTAAAAGATAGTAATTTTAGCTTGGTTTTTCAAAAAACAATCTCATGTTTTCTCTTTGGCATAAAACGCAGTTTGTGGTTTTTATTTTTAATTTATATATCAAATTAATTTTTAATCTAATAAAAACTTAAAAGTTTGTTTTTCAAAAATTTTTATATTATTGTATATTCTTGTACATCGATAATATACAACACTTTTATTTGAGACTACATGATAAAAGCGAAGTAGAACGCAACAGACACAGCTTTTACTCACCGAGCAGCGAATAAGCGTGAACGGTTGCCGCTCTGTTTGCTGAATACAACCAATGAAAGTATAGAAATGAGGTTAGATTTTCATCTAATAAAGTGTTGTGATACCATCACCTCAGATTCAAAAAAGGCAATTTAACGTATCAAATGAACGGTTATATTAACGGCTTACTTTTAACATAAAAATAATTAAAATATTGATGTTTTAGTCCTTTTTGACGTTATCAAAAATGTCGGTTTTCTCGAAGTGCTGCCGCTCTTCCTCGATTTTTTCCTGTTACGATTCACTGGAATCTTATAGATGCCGTTTATGCAACTTTGAAACAAATGAAAAAATTGTTTATTTTATTCACAATTGTGAGTTTTTAGATGTTTTGGATGAAGCCTCTTTCGAAAAATGTCAACGTTGCAGAGTGGGTAGCTTTTCGTATGTGTGGAGATACTTTCACAAAAGAAAGTGTAATTTTATAGAACATAAATCATCTGTTACAACTAATACGGAAAATGGAAACAGTATTATTACAACGACTAGCCAAACAGATAAACCTTACCAATTCGCTACTTGTTTTGAATGTGATCAATGCAAGTATACAAGTAAATACACATTCCAGTTAAAAAGACATATTTATCTGAAACATATAGACAGAAAGCACTCTTTACTAAAATTGCGAAAAATTGCAAACGAAATGCTTGGTGATTTTAAAACGACCGAAAAAAATGCGCATTTAAAAAAACATAAAATTAATCGCCCAAGAAAATTACAGCAAAAATACAAATGCGATGTATGCGAATATTCAACTTTTTATAAAGGAAATCTAAACAAACATATAAATACAAAGCATCTTTCAAAAGAATTACAACAAAAATTCCAATGCGATCAGTGTGAATACACAACTCTTCGTAAATCAAATCTGAAAACACATAAGAATACAAAGCATCTCTCGAGGGAATTACAACAAAAATTCCAATGCAAGCAGTGTGAATATACAACTATTTATAAAGCAAACCTGAAGATACATATAAATGCAAAACATGTTTCAAAAGAATTACAACAAAAATTTTAATGTGATCAGTGTGAATACACAACTCTTTGTAAATCAAATCTGAAAACACATAAGAATACAAAGCATCTCTCAAGGGAATTACAACAAAAATTCCAATGCAAGCAGTGTGAATATACAACTATTTATAAAGAAAGCCTGAAGAGACATATAAATGCAAAGCATCTTTCAAAAGAATTACAACAAAAATTTCAATGCGACCAGTGTGATTTTTTCACTTGTTATAAACAGGACCTAAAAAATCATATAAACGCAAAACATCTTTCAGGCAAATTACAACAAACATTCCAATGTGATCAGTGTGAATATAAAACTTTTTATAAAAATAATCTAAACAGACATGAAAATGCAAAGCATCTTTCACAAAAGTTCCAATGCGATCAGTGTGAATTTAAAACTCTTTTAAAAGAGCATCTGAAAAATCATATAAATGCAAAGCATCTTTTAAAAGATTCACAACAAAGATTCCAATGCGATCAGTGTGAATATAAAACTTTTTATAGAAATCATCTAAACAGACATGAAAATACAAAACATCTTTCAAGCGAACTACAACTAAAATTTTAATGCAACCAATGTAAATATGCAACAAGGCTCAAAAGTCATTTGAAAACACACAGATTAAGGCACTTTTCAAGTGAACTGCATCTAAAATGTCTCTGCAATCAATGTAAAGATACAAGTAATTATAAAATTATAAAACATGTTCCAAGCGAATTAAAACAGGAATTTCTCTAAATATCTCATTAAAACACATGAAAAATAACATTTTCTGCGTAAATTGCAGCAAAGATTCTAATGCCATCAGTGTGAATATTTAAGTAATTTGAAACATCATTTCTTATGTAGCCTAAAGCTTAGTGTGTTTAAAATTATTGTTTTTGTATAATAAATATCGAATAATAAAAAATTTTAATTTTAACTTCTTTTTTTCAATTATTTTAAAAAGTTATTTTTTTTTGTTTTTTGTTTTTTATTCTTATCTTTCATATTAATAACAATATAAATCTATATGCATATAAAACTTAAGGTGGTTTTAATATTTAGCTACTTATTTGTCAGGAGCTATTATCATAAAAAGAGATGTGTCAATAGCAATAATTTGCCAGGAAAAAAAAACAAAAATTGATTTACTAGGAAAGATGGTTGGATGTGATCAGCGTAATTTTAAAACTTATCGAAGAGCTTATTTGGAAAAACAAAAAAACGCGCTTTTGTTGGATCGAAAAAATGGTTTCAATGCGATAACTGTGGATACCGAGATAAATAAGATTATTTAGTAAAACATAATCAAAGATGGCAATTGAATTACAAACTGTTTTCAACTGCAATCTATATGAGTTTAAAACTAACTTTTAAATAATCTAACAAGGCATAAGAAAATAAAACATACTCTAATTGAATTACAATAGTTAGTTACCTAACGAATTCGGAAAGTGAAATTTCCCACATGAGCATCTATTGCGAATGAGGGAAATTTCTTTCCGAAAAAGTTAGGTCAATTTTTTTTGCAACAAATAACTAATTTTTTGATAATAAATTATTTAGTTTTTTACTTATTTTTTGGTTGGTAGCGTGGCCTACGCCGATTATCTAATTTTTTAAATTTGAAATAGTTTTATTGTTTTGTTGCTATAGTTTTATTGAAATAAAAGAGCATCGTTTTAAAAATTTATTCCGCCATTTTCTTCTGCGAATTTTCGTTTGAAATTTGTAAATATGAGCGACTCCGATAGAGAAATTCCAACTCCACCTGAAATTAGAGAATCTGCAAATAGAGCAATATCAAATTTGCTTCCTGAGAAAAGCCGCTCGAAGTACGAGAGCACATACAACAAATTTTTAGATTGGTGCAGAACAGGAAAAATCAAAAATTTCACCGAGAATTGCTTATTGGCATATTTACAACAACATCAAAGCAAGAAATCCTTTTGGTCTGTATACTCTATGCTTAAACTTTGCTTAATGGTAAACAATAACGTAGATATTTTGAAATTTTATAAACTAATCGCGTTTTAAAAAAAATCATTCAATATCACAAGCCTAAGAAATCTGTTGTTTTAGATGATGCTCAGATTTCCCAATTCTTAGATGAAGCACCAGATTGCTCCTACCTGATGATGAAGGTTCACAAATAAACCAATATAATTCTAAACATTTTTATTATTGAGATTTTCAAATTTTTTTTAGGTGGCACTGACAATGAGCATTTCAGGCACTTTGCGGCGTAAAGAACTCTGCAAAATGAAGCCTGCTGATATTGTGTTTTAAAATGATGTCATAGTAGTGACCATTCCTGAAACTAAAACTGGGACTCCGAGATCATTTGCCATCTCTTACCCCCCAGTGGATCGACAAACTAAAAAATATAATAGTGTAAGAAAAATTAATGACCATAATGGAAAGTGTATAAACGCTTCTGTGAGAATAAATACCATTGGGAAAATACCAATGAAAATTGCTCAATTTTTAAAACTAGAAGAACCTTGGACATTTATTGGTCACAGCTTTCCCAGAAGCTCAGCAACCTTGTTGGCAAATCGTGGTGAAGGCTTAGTGGGAATCAAACAACATGGGGGATAGAAATCATCTCAAGTTTGTGAGTCATATATTCAGAATTCTCTACGCAACAAAATCGAAATATCGAAAATGATTCAACCAGCCCAGCCTCCACACTTGTCAACAAAGAAGCCCTCAACATCTACAGCCGCACACATACATCCACAACACTTGTCAACAGAGGTACCATACAAAGTCCAGCAGTGGAGATTAAAGAATGTAGTAACTGCACTGTGAATGTGCGAATCTTTAATAATTGCACTTTTTCATCCTCTTCGCCTGAAAACCAACAATAATTTTGAAACGTTGTGTTATTAATCAATTACTTACTATTTTCAATCGTTTTCTTACTTATTTGACAATAAATCTTTTGTGTTGATTATTTACGATGTGATCAGAAACAGCCATTTTGTAGAATGGTTGTGTGACAATTGACAGTTTGACGTGACGTCTCTGGATTTCAATACAAACCTGACTAAGTCATTTCCCCTAGTTTCGCTTGCAAAGTTAAAAACACCGCGGCGTGAAAAAATTGTCTTTAAATGCATTGGGAACGAACGAAAACTACTTATGTTTGAGAGATGAGGGCAAAAACATTTTTTAAATGCAATGAGTATGAGTATAAAACTAGGTAAAAATCTAAGTTTACAAAAACTTTAAACATACTCCACTTGAGTTGCGAGCATTTTTTAACTACAATGACTGTGAGTATAAAAATATCTTGAAAGAATATGTAACAAAACATATAAGAAGACAACATACTCAAATTAAATTACAAACTATTTTTACTTGCAATGTATGTGAGTATAAAACCAATCTAGAACATAATCTTAGACAACATAAAAAAAAACATTCTGTAATTGAATTGCAACAATTTTGACTTTGAACGAATGTGATTATAAATCAATGTTGAGTATAATTAAAAAAAAAACGATTTTATACGATCTATGAAAAACAACCATACTTTAAATTAACGAAAAAAAAGGCTTTACAATGCGACAATTTAAGAACGAAAACTAAAAAATTATAAATACAGAAGGCATGTTTGAATTACCTAATCAGTGATTTCTGCAAATACAATAGACTGATTATAAGACTTCCCATAAATCTTATTTTACTAATCAAAACAAATAATAGTTATTTATATATTAAAGACATAATCTTAATCATGCTTGTGTTACATATAACGTCTTATTTTTACAAGAAATTTTATGACTGGTGGTGTAAGAAAAATATCAGCAGCTGTGAAGAAACAATGGCTGTGGCTTACTTATCTCAAATGGTAAGGTACAATCAAATCCATTCTAATTATTATTAACAATTTTCTTACATATATTATTACACATAACAATTTTGTTGTTGTTGATAGTCAAAGATCTTGAGATTTTGAAAGTTTACTCCTTAAGAATCGATTTGCATATATAAGGGGCCGGTATAAGAAAAATGTGAGGAGTAAAATCTATCGTGAATGACCTCGTTACGTTTTTGGTGCGCATCATATGTCGCGCAACTTCCTAATTTGGTTGAAATGAATACATTCAAACACATTCTTCATTGGGAGACATATGTGCTGCGAGTTGTGCTTTGCCTAACGGTATTCACATTGATGCGGTATTTTCAAGATTCGTGAACCACGTATCTACGAACGTCCATGTGTCTTATTTTAGCTACCATAAACCACTTGTCACTGTAATTAATAATGCAGACAATGTTGATTTACTTAATATTTAAAAAAATGATAATAGTCTGATAATAATAATTACATAATTTATCAACATTTCTAATGATATATTAATGCACATCTAAAATGGACTATTGTAAAAAGTTTAATGTAAAATATTTTGTCGATAAGTTATAATGAATGTATATGAAATGAATAAATATATATTTATATATGTATATTATTTTCATTAATTTGTTAATTTATCCTTTCATCTTTTTTAAGTTAAATAAACTCTTTTTGCGTCTGGTTAGACTATCGAACTTAAGGAGTAAACTCCAGTCGTGCGTCGGAGCTGACACATACAATTTTTTTTTGACTAATAAGTGTAAGTAATAACTGTCTTTCCACTAATTTTAATGCAATCCTACATTCACTACACTGTCTTTGGTAAACCTATAGCGCCGCTTAAATATAAAATCGTTTTGGCATTATCACGTTGTTTTTATTTTCCAATTTGTCAATTTGTATAAACTGTGCAAAATAATTTTATTTTTAAAATCAAACATTAACCTGCAAATTGCGATATGCGTCGGACTTGAGACAGGTCTTTGCTTGAGCCGAGCTTGAGATCGCACAAAGAATGCTTGCGCACACTAAAAATCATGTAAGAGCATTTGCGCACACTAAAACTTGAGCTTGAGAATTGTCTGTGAATGCCAATCCGGACTTGAGCAATGCTTGAGACTGAGGTCAAGCTTAAAAAGCGACTATGAATACAGCTATTAGATCATGTCGGTTATTAGAAAAAAACACGACTTTTTATTTTAAAATTCGATGTTTGACGTTTTGCTAGGCAAAATGACAGATTAACCGAAATGAAAAGTGCTTTCAGCAGACACAGCTTTTACTCACCAAGCAACGAATGAGCGTGAACCGTTGCGGTTCTGTCTGCTGAATGTAACTAATAAAAGTTTAGAAATGAGGTTAGATCATAGATAACATATAGCTACGCTGTAGAAGCATGAGTAATATTGCCCAATCAAAACATCCCAAACCAATTAAGCCAAAAGCAACAAAGTTGTCAAGCGATATGTCACTTTTGACAATAACAACAAACCTACTCTATGCACGTAGACAAACCACAGAAGAAAAAAAATGGACTACTTAATTGATGACGTATGAAGTCAATGTTTTTACATACAAAAGTTATGTTGCCTCATAAAAACAATAAGATTGTTAACAACAAAGTGTTTGTAACAGTGCAAGATACGTAAAACAATTAGTAAAGAATGTTAAAAAAGCTAACCTCGTATGCAACTTTTATTTCTTTTTTGCACTCATTGCAATGAAAGATCGGTGTTTTCCGATTGTTTCTAATAAAATAATACGATTGTCTCGCACTTTTGTTTATACTTTGTTGCCGAATATATGGTAGAAGGTTTGAAACAAATATTGTGTATATAATCAAAAAAAAAATTGTAACTAACTTTTTCGGAAAAAAACAGCTTTTATGCGCACTAATGCAGAACTCTTGTCAGCCGTCTTGCAAACAAAATGCTCAAGTCGAATCGGTTATTTTCAAAAGTCGTTAGGTAAATAACTTTTACCTGCTTTTGCCATTTTTGCATGTTGATTTTAAGACTGTGACGTCAGAATCAAGTAGTCCTAATATAAATGTGTCACTTGTCAATTTGCAGACTGACAATTGACAGCTGACATACTATATCGGAAAAGGCGCAGCCATTTGCATTTTTTTGCAAATATATTAATTAAAATTTTGCGAAAGTGTGTATTGTCGCAATTGATAACAAATGTAGTTATGTTTGTGATATACGCTATTTGGGTTTTTGGCAAGACCAAAATTGCAGCGATGAGAATAAATTTTAGAGACGCTGATGTGACCTTCGGAGACCAATTTTTGTGATGAAAGAATAACATTTCAAAAAATGTGGACAACAAGAATTCTCCTTACCACTTCAAGGTGCTGTAAACAAAATGAACAAAAATACCACATACTGCACGTTACTATTTGTTGAGATGTCGATAGAACTCCATTTGCAGTATAATCTGCACATTGAGGGTTTTATAGATCTTCGACACGAAAGATCTATCTAAGGATAGCTAATCATGCTCTGGTAATAAGTATAATGAATCGAAAAGTTTCAAAACTTATGTAGTTTATATGTTTGTAGGCCTACGAGACACTTTTATGGCCGGTTTCACAAAGCGTTGTTAAATTTTAACATCGTGTTAAATATTTCAACACGATGTTAAAATCGATTCGGGTTTCATAAAACGTTGTTTCGAATGTCAATGTCAAATTTAACACAAGTTAAGCTAACACGTTGTTAAAACCGTTGTTAAAACAAAAATCGGTTTCACAAAGCATTGTTAAGATTTAACACGTTGTTAAATCCCTTGTTAAACTAATTAAAGCTCTGGCCGTTGTTAAATTGACATTTCAAGAAAATATTTTCAAGTAAAGTTGAAAGAAAATCGACGAAAAACGTTAAACAGGTCTATTAATATCAAAAATTATCAACATTATATATAAATTTGCCTGTTTGTTAGTGTACCTACGTTAAAATATCAGATTGATAATAACTTTGTATTTTTGTATTTGACATTTGATCTGACAGATGACAGGTGGTTTTGTTGAATAACATAAAAATATTGACGTTTATTGCCGATAATACCCAATTTTGTGAGATAACACGTTACAAAAATCTGTTGTAAAACCCGTTCTTATTTTAACAACGTGTTAATTTTAACACAATGTTAGCTAACAACGTGCTAGCCAAATTTTAACAACGCTTTGTGAAACCGGCCATTAAAAATTGGAACCAACTACTTGCATATTACTTGTTAAATGAAAGCTCTTACGCTAAAAACAATTACTGTTGATGTAATTATGGAACGTAAACGCAGCTTGGTTGAAGGTTGTTTCATCCGTATGAGATCAAGGAACAATTAAATTAGATGCACTTGTTTGTGATACGCAGAAAAGTGTGGTACCACAGGATTATGTGTTTGAAGTAGATGGGCACCATATTACGAATTTAGCGCACTGCGGAAGTTGACCGAATTTCACGGTATTGAAAGTTGTAAAAAATTAAAGTGTCAATTGCTGTTCAAGTGTTAGAGTCATTCTGTCTGATAAGTACTTTATTTTTATGGCTTTTTTACTTAGCATATCTATATGGCTATATTAAATTTTGTTCGTTTTTGTAAACACTTTTTTGATTTAGATTTAACCCCCTGACATTTACAAATAAATGTTGAATCGTAGTGAATCATTGCTGTTATGGGCTATTGTTTACAAAAACGAGCTCTATTATAGCATTATATTGTTTTGTGTATTGTATTATTGTTAATGGTGTGTTAACATCTAGCTAACGCATTGTACTTTTGTCAATATATATATATATATATTTTTGATAACAATTTTTTCTTTCAATATTAAAAAAGAAGTGGTAAACGATTGAGACCGAATACGACCGAATGGTTCCGAAGCACTTTAAGCCGATTTTAAGGTGGCGCCACTAGAATGTTACCGGCCGTTACCAATACATTCTATCGAAGATAGGGTTTTGTATGGGTTAGATTTTCATCTAATAAAGTGTTGTGATACTATCATCTGAGATTCAAAAAAAGCAGTTTTAACGTATCAAACAAGTGGTTATATTAACGGCTTACTTTTTAAATAAGAAATATTAAAATTTTGATGTTTTAGTTCAATTTGACGTTATCAAAAATGTCGGTTTTCTCGAAGTGCTGCCGCTCTTGTTTGGCTTTTTCCTGTTACGATTCACTGGAATCTTATAGATGCCGTTCATGCAACTTTGAAACAAATGAAAAAAGTGTTTATTTTATTCACAATTGTGAGTTTTCAGATGTTTTGGATGAAGCTTCTTTCGAAAAATGTCAACGTTGCAGAGTGGGTAGCTTTTCGTATGTGTGGAGATACTTTCACAAAAGAAAGTGTAATTTTATAGAACATAAATCATCTGTAACAACTAATACGGAAAATGGAAACAGTATTATTACAACGACTAGCCAAACAAATAAACCTTACCAATTTTCTACTTGTTTTGAATGTGATCAATGCAAGTATACAAGTAAATACAAATTCCAGTTAAAAAGACATATTTATCTGAAACATATAGACAAAAAGCACTCTTCACCAAAAGTGCAAAAAATTGCAAAAGAAATGCTTGGTAATTTTAAAACGACCGAAAAAAATGAGCGCTTAAAAAAACATAAAATTAATCGTCCAAGCAAACATATAAATGCAAAGCATTTTTCAAAAGATTTACAACAAAAATTTCAATGCGATCAGTGTGAATATAAAACTTTTTATAAAGGAAGCCTGAAGATCCATATAAATTTAAAGCATTTTTTAAAAGATTTACAACAAACATTCCAATGCGATCAGTGTAAATATAAAGCCCTTACCAATGAGCATTTGAAAAATTATATAAATGCAAAGCATCTTTCAAAAGATTTACAACAAAAATTTCAATGCCATCAATGTGAATATGAAACTTTTTATAAAGGAAACCTAAAGATACATAGAAATTCAAAGCATTTTTTAAAAGATTTACAACAAAAATTCCAATGCGATCAGTGATAATATAAAGCCCTTACAAATGAGCATTTGAAAAATCATATAAATGCAAAGCATCTTTCAAAAGATTTACAACAAAAATTCCAATGCGATCAGTGTGAATACAAAACTTTTTATAGAGGAAACCTAAAGATACATATAAATTCAAAGCATTTTACAAAAGATTTACAACAAAAATTTCAATGCGATCAGTGTAAATATAAAGCCCTTACAAATGAGCATTTGAAAAATCATATAAATGCAAAGCATCTTTCAAAAGATTTACAACAAAAATTCCAATGCGAACAGTGTGAATATACAACTTTTTATAAAGGAAACCTAAAGACACATAAATGCAAAACATCTTTTAAATGATTTACAACAAAAATTCCAATGATATCACTGTAATTATTCAACTTTTTATAAACATGACCTAAAAAAACATATAAATGCAAAACATCTTTCAAGCGAACAACAACTAAAATTTTAATGCAATCAATTTGCAACAAGGCTCAAATGTCGTTTGAAAACACACAGAATAAGGCACTTTTTAAGTGAACTGCATTCAGAATTTGTCTGCAATTAATGTAAAGTTACAAGTAATTATAAAATTATAAAACATGTTCCAAGCGAATTACAACAGAAACTTTTATAAATATTTCATTGAAACACATGAAAAGAAGCACTTTCTGCGTGAATTACAGCAAAGATTCTAATGCCATCAATGTGAATATTCAACTATTTTTAAACATCATTTCTTCTGTAGCCTGAAGCTTAGTGTGTTTAAAATTATTGTTTTTGTATAATAAATATCGAATAATATAAAATTTGAATATTAACTTTACTTTATAAACTTATTATTTTAAAAAGTTGTTTTTTTTGTTTATTTGTTTTTTATTCTTATGTTTCATATTAATAACAATAAAAAATTATATGTATATAAAACATAAAGAGATTTTAATATTTAGCTACTTATTTGTTAGGGGCTATTATCATAAAAAGAGATGTGTCAATAGCAATAATTTGCCAGGAAAAAAAAACCAAAATTGATTTACTAGGAAAGCTGGTTGGGTGTGATCAGCGTAATTTTAAAACTCATCGAAGGGCTTATTTGGAAAAACATAAAACAAAAAACGCTTTTATTGGATCGGAATAATGGTCTCAATGCGATAACTGTGGATACCGAAATAAATAAGATTATTTTTAGTAAAACATGTAAGACTCTTTTATCGTAAGAATCTTACGTTTTGCCAAATTTTAACAGCCAGCTACATTATCATCAACAATCTTCTTCAACTCACCCCTCTATATTTATAGTTAAAGAAACGCTTGAGCAGTCAGACGGATCGATTGGGCGACACATGAAACATATTTACACATAATGTACCTGTCAATAATACCTGTAAAGTAACTCACCGGGGGCTTTTCTCTCCCTTGCAGGATTCTCTTCCTCTCGAACTCATAGTGGAAGACATTACTAGGCTCATTGGACTTTGACAACCACTCCATGGACTTGATTGACTCAATCTTCACCCCTTTTCTTTAGCATCGTGTTCTCAATGATGTCTTCATTGTTTCGGTACCAGGTTCGGGAGCAACGTAGACGGTGTCGCAAGGCCTCAATCACATTACGCGAAATAGACTGGCCAGGAATAATACGTAATAGGAAAAGGTATAGATTAAAGATTAATAAGTGAAGAACCTAAGGACATTACGCATTATTCTGTCATACCAGCAAAAAAAAATCTACAACCTCTTTATACACTGATAGGAACAAAACCAAAGGGGTTAACAGGCTCCAGCCCACCCCTCTATTTTTTCGCCTCTGTTCGAGGAAGTAGAGAACCAGGATAGCAATCTGTAAAAGTCTACAGACGTCATGGGAGTACCACCTCAGTCTGAAATGTATTACCACATAGACCGTTCCCCAGGTATTAAACTATAGTTTCTGCCCTGGATATTTTATATTTCATATCTAATTATTATTAACAGTTTTGTTACATATATTATTACACATAACAATGTTGTTGCTGTTGATAGTCAAAGATCTTGAGATTTTTTTTGTTTATTGAGTTCATATAAACTAATTCTGTAGGTGACAGAACGATGGGTCCGTTTATTGCGTTTTTTTGTACAATAAATATATTGCCCTACGACCTACATACGTCAAAATCAACAGCTTGTTTCTGTCTGATTATTGTGGGAAATGCTCTTCTCAGTCAGTGTTGAAAAAACAATTTAGAAAAAATACTCCGGATGATTGCTGAATCACTAAAACTACCGGATGCAAGCAAATTTACAAAACATGCTGTCGTAGAAGTGCTTAAAAAAGCTTAAAGCAATTAAGTGGATTACAATCAAATAAAATACCCAAGTCAAAATATTGAAATCTGTTGAGAATTCTTTACAGAACAGAATCAAAATTGCTCCAATAAACATACCTGGAGCAAATGGACGACGTGTTAGCTTTGGACTTGGTTCAAGTGACATTACTATTTTAAATCTAAGCATTTGCATATTCAGTTTTAGAAAAATGTAACAATTAGAAATATTCATTAATTTATTAAAAATGTAGCTATTAAAATGTTTTTATTATTTATTTATATTTAGGCAACTTTATTGATGGTCAAATGTTTGAAACAAATATATTTCATAACATTAAAAAAAAAAGTTCTATCTTTGCGGAAAAACATTTACTCCATTATGCAGCACTTCTTTAAGCCAGCTTGCAAACAAAGTGCTCAAGTCAAAACGGTTATTTTCCAAAGTCGTTAGGTAAATATCTTCTACCTGCTTTTGCCATTTTTGCATGTTGATTTTAAGATTGTGACGTCAGAATGAAGTAATTCTAATATAATTGTGTCACTTGTCAATTTGTAGACTGACAATTGACAACTGACATGGTGATATGCTATAGCGGAAAATACGCAGCTATTTGTATTTTTTTGCAAATAAATTAATAAAAATTTTTCAAAAGTGTGTATTGTCGCAATTGATAACAAATTTAGTTGTATTTGTGATATACGCTATTTGGGGTTTTGGCAAGACCAAAATTGCAGCAATGGGAAAAAATTTAGAAGACACCGATGTGTGACCTTCGGAGACCGATTTTTGTGATGCAAAAATAACATTACAAAAAATGTTGACAACAAGAATTCCCATTGCCACTTAAATGAACAAAAATACCACATACTGCACGTTACTATTTGCTGAGATGTCGATAGAACTCCATTTGCAGTATAATCTGCACATTGAGGGTTTTATAGATCTTCGACACAAAAGATCTATCTAAGGATAGTTAATCAGGCTCTGGTAATAGGTATAATGAATCGAAAAGTTTCAAAACTTATGTCGTTTATGTGTTTGTATGCCTACGAGACATTTTTAAAAATTGGAACCAACTATTTGCATATCACTTGTTAAATGGTTAAATGGTGTTAAATAGTTGAATAAAAGCCCTTACGCTAAAAACCATTACTGTTAATGTAATATGAAACGTAAACGCAGCTTGGTTAACGGCTGTATCATCCGTATGCGATCAAGCAACAAATAAATTAGATGCACTTGTTTGTGATACACAGAAAAGTGTAGAACCACAGGATTATGTGTTTGAAGTAGATGGGCAACATATTACGAATTTAGCGCACTGCGGAAGATGACCGAATTTTACGGTAATGAAAGTTGAAAAAATTAAAGTGTCAATTGCTGTTTAAGTGTTAGAGTCATTATGTAGCATCAAGCTTAAAGTTTCTTCTTAAAGCCAGTAAGAAAAGGCAACTGTTTTTTATGTTGTGCACTTGTGTTATTGATTTACTTTTTCAGACGTCGTTGAAAAACAAGCTTGAGGCACTGTAGAATTTATACAATTAATGAATAAAGTGCCTCACTGCACAACTATGGATTCACTTACTTCAAACCACGCAGTTTAAACCAAGATCCCCTAGAAACATTTTTTGGATAAGTATGGCATCACACAAATTTTACCACAAATGACTCGGATATGTTTTACAAGGTTCCGAATACAGTCGTTCTGATGCGAGATAAAGCGACCCTTAGTAAACAGTGCGAATGCAACACGTAACGCATAACACTATATATTTATTCTGTTTTATTGCATAATTCTAGCATTTACATCTACGCCGTTAGTACTTTGTAAAGATTGTATGTTGCAATGATATTTTGCTTTTCTGTATCGGTTTTTATAGTTTTTTCACGTGCCCATTACATTTGTGACGCTATGCTATTTTTAGTAATAATTATTTTTTTATAACACTATTTTTTTTGTTTTTTATAAAATTATAGCATACATCTGTGCCGTTAATACTATGTATAAATTGTATGTTTACAGTTTTTTACTTATGTTTTTGTTATTTAATTTACTTTTACCATTTATATCTTTATAGGGTTTTAATTAACATTTTGATTTTGTACTTTTAGCATTTATATTTGTGCCTGATAACTACTTTATTTTTATGGCTTTTTTTATTCAGCATTTCTGTAACTTTATCTGTATGGCTATAATTTTATTCGATTTTGTAAACACTTCTTTACTTTAGATTTAACCCCCCCGAAATTTAGAAATAAATTTCGAGAGCGTAGTGAGTCATTGCTGTCATGGGCTATTGTTTACAAAAATGAACTCTCTGATAGCATTATATTGTTTTGTGTATTGTATTATTGTTAATGGTGTGATAACGTCTAGCTAACTCACTACATTTAATTGTACTTGTGTAAATATATATAAATGTTTTTGATAAACAAATTTTTCCCTGTCAATATTTAAAAACAAGCGGTAAATAAAATTTACCGCGGAATGGTTTCGAAGCAAGCAAAACCAAAATTCAGGTAGCGCCACTAGAATGTTACCGGCCGTTACCATTACAGATTACATTCTATCAAAGATAGGGTATTGTATGAGGTTATCAAATAAACGCCTATATTAATGGCTTCCTTTTAATATAACATTTTTTAAAATATTAGTGTTTTAGTTCAATTTGACGTTATCAAAAATGTCGGTTTTCTCGAAGTGCTGCCGCTCTTCCTCGGTTTTTTCCTGTGACGATTCACTGGAATTTTATAGATGCCGTTTATGCAACTTTGAAACAAATGAAAAAATTGTTTATTTTATTCACAATTGTGAGTTTTTAGATGTTTTGGATGAAGCCTGTTTCGAAAAATGTAAACGTTGCAGAGTGGGTAGCTTTTCGTATGTGTGGAGATACTTTCACAAAAGAAAGTGTAATTTTATAGAACATAAATCATCTGTAACAACTAATATGGAAAATGAAAACAGTATTATTACAACGACTAGCCAAGCAGATAAACGTTACCAATTCGCTACCTGTCTTAAATGTGATCAATGCAAGTATACAAGTAAATACAAATTCCAGTTAAAAAGACATATTTGTCTGAAACATATAGACAGAAAGCACTCTTTACCAAAATTGCAAAAAATTGCAAAGGAAATGCTTGGTAATTTTAAAACGACTGAAAAAAATGCGCATTTAAAAAAACATAAAATTAATGGCCCAAGAAAATTTCAGCCAAAATACAAATGCGATGAATGCGAATATTCAACTTTTTATAAAAGAGATCTAAACAAACATATAAATGCAAAGCATCTTTCAAAAGAATTACAACAAAAATTCCAATGTGTTCAGTGTGAATACAAAACTCCTTATAAACAACTTATAAAATGGCATATAAATGCAAAACATCTTTCAAGCGAACTACAACAAAAATTTCATTGCGATCAGTGTGAATATAAAACTCTTAGAAAAGATTATTTGAAAATTCATATAAATGCAAAGCATCTTTCAAAAGATTTACAACAAAAATTCCAATGTGATCAATATGAATACACAACTCTTTGTAAATCAAATCTGAAAAAACATAAGAATACAAAGCATCTTTCAAGGAAATTACAACAAAAATTCCAATGCGAGCAGTGTGAATATAAAACTCTTAGAAAAGACTTTTTGAAAAGTCATATAAATGCAAAGCATCTTTCAAAAGAATTACAACAAAAATTCCAATGCGATCAGTGTGATTTTTTCACTTGTTATAAACAGGACCTAAAAAATCATATAAACGCAAAACATCTTTCAGGCAAATTGCAACAAACATTCCAATGTGTTCAGTGTGAATACAAAACTCCTCATAAACAACTTTTAAAATTGCATAGAAATAGAAGGCATCTTTCAAGCGAACTACAACGAAAATTTCAATGCGATCAGTGTGAATATGAAACCTTTAGAAAAGATTATTTGAAAAATCATATAAATGCAAAGCATCTTTCAAAAGATTTACAACAAAAATTCCAATGCGATCAGTGTGAATATAAAACTTTTTATAAAAATAATCTAAACAGACATGAAAATGCAAGGCATCTTTCAAAAGATTTACAACAAAAATTCCAATGCGATCAGTGTGAATATGAAACTCCTTATCAACAACTTATAAAATTGCATAGAAATAAAAGGCATCTTTCAAGCGAACTACAACGAAAATTTCATTGCGATCAGTGTAAATATGAAACCCTGAGAAAAGATCATTTGAAAAGTCATATAAATGCAAAGCATCTTTTAAAAAAATTAAAACACAAATTCCAATGCGAGCAGTGTGCATATACAACTATTTATAAAGGAAACCTAAAAAAACATATAAATGCAAAACATCTTTCAAGCGAACGACAACTAACATTTTAATGCAATCAATGTAAATATGCAACAACGCTCAAAAGTCATTAATAAGGCACCTTTCAAGTGAACTGCATCCAGAATTTGTCTGCAATCAATGTAAAGATACAAGTAATTATAAAATTATAAAACATGTTCCAAGCGAATTAGAACAGAAATTTTCATAAATATCTCATTGAAACACATGAAAAGAAGCACTTTCTGCGTGAATTACAGCAAAGATTCTAATGCCATCAGTGTGAATATTCAACTATTTTTAAACATCACTTCAAAACACATAAATTGAGACACCTGCCAAGTGAATTACAGCAGACTTTTCAGTGCGAACAACTATTTATTAAGAAATTCTTGAAAAACATAAAAATTTAAAGCATTTTTTAAGCAAATTATAACAAATTTCAATGCGATTAATGTGAATATACAATTATTACTGACAAAACAAACCTGAAAAATCATAAAAATAGGAAACATCTTTTTAACAAATTGTATCAAAAACTGTAATGCTATAAGTTTTTTTGATGCATTAGAGATTTGTAATTCAAAATTTCTACTATCAAAAATAATCATGATCACTGTTACTCGTAAATTTTAAAGGATTATAAACATATTCCAATAATAATTCGTCAAACAAATTTGGTATTGTATCTAATATGTCAGTTTTCTTTTTTATGATTAACATGAACAAAGTGGATAGCTACATAAATTTTAATAGCACGATATTGATAATTATATTATGTAATTATTTCTAATCTAGGCAAAAGCTTAGTGTATTTAAAATTATTATTTTTGTATAATAAATATTGAATAATAAACAATTTGAATAAAAGCTTTATTTTTTAAAATTATTCAAATCTTTTGAACAAATCTTAGTTATTTTTTTTTTTTTGTTTATTTTCTTTTCATTCTTATCTTTAATATTAATAACAATAAGGTGGTCTTAATCTTTATTTAGGAGGATTAAGAAAAACTTGCCACAAAACAGTAAGTGCTTACCGATTTATTAAAAAAGTTTTTTGTGATACCTACTATACTTAATTTTTTGGCTATTGGCAAGACGAATTGAGCATCTTCAAAATCGCATTTTTTTTCTTTTGGTTAAAGCAATGTCCCGTTTACACAGCACAAATTTATGAAAACGCGGTGTCAGCCAGATTCGTCAATCTATCCTAATCTCACGTTTGTCTTTCAAACAAGACTTTTCCTTAACGGCGTGCAAATTCTGTGTCGTTTAGACGGCAAAGCTGGATTTCCAAGACAACTGATGTCACATCTTTCTCTCGTGAGGTTATGTAAACCTAAACAATTTATTGACACTGACACACACAGTAAGTAAGTAAGTAAGTAAGTAAGTAAGTAAGTAAGTAAGTAAGTAAGTAAGTAAGTAAGTAAGTAAGTAAGTAAGTAAGTAAGTAAGTAAGTAAGTAAGTAAGTAAGTAAGTAAGTAAGTAAGTAAGTAAGTAAGTAAGTAAGTAAGTAAGTAAGTAAGTAAGTAAGTAAGTAAGTAAGTAAGTAAGTAAGTAAGTAAGTAAGTAAGTAAGTAAGTAAGTAAGTAAGTAAGTAAGTAAGTAAGTAAGTAAGTAAGTAAGTAAGTAAGTAAGTAAGTAAGTAAGTAAGTAAGTAAGTAAGTAAGTAAGTAAGTAAGTAAGTAAGTAAGTAAGTAAGTAAGTAAGTAAGTAAGTAAGTAAGTAAGTAAGTAAGTAAGTAAGTAAGTAAGTAAGTAAGTAAGTAAGTAAGTAAGTAAGTAAGTAAGTAAGTAAGTAAGTAAGTAAGTAAGTAAGTAAGTAAGTAAGTAAGTAAGTAAGTAAGTAAGTAAGTAAGTAAGTAAGTAAGTAAGTAAGTAAGTAAGTAAGTAAGTAAGTAAGTAAGTAAGTAAGTAAGTAAGTAAGTAAGTAAGTAAGTAAGTAAGTAAGTAAGTAAGTAAGTAAGTAAGTAAGTAAGTAAGTAAGTAAGTAAGTAAGTAAGTAAGTAAGTAAGTAAGTAAGTAAGTAAGTAAGTAAGTAAGTAAGTAAGTAAGTAAGTAAGTAAGTAAGTAAGTAAGTAAGTAAGTAAGTAAGTAAGTAAGTAAGTAAGTAAGTAAGTAAGTAAGTAAGTAAGTAAGTAAGTAAGTAAGTAAGTAAGTAAGTAAGTAAGTAAGTAAGTAAGTAAGTAAGTAAGTAAGTAAGTAAGTAAGTAAGTAAGTAAGTAAGTAAGTAAGTAAGTAAGTAAGTAAGTAAGTAAGTAAGTAAGTAAGTAAGTAAGTAAGTAAGTAAGTAAGTAAGTAAGTAAGTAAGTAAGTAAGTAAGTAAGTAAGTAAGTAAGTAAGTAAGTAAGTAAGTAAGTAAGTAAGTAAGTAAGTAAGTAAGTAAGTAAGTAAGTAAGTAAGTAAGTAAGTAAGTAAGTAAGTAAGTAAGTAAGTAAGTAAGTAAGTAAGTAAGTAAGTAAGTAAGTAAGTAAGTAAGTAAGTAAGTAAGTAAGTAAGTAAGTAAGTAAGTAAGTAAGTAAGTAAGTAAGTAAGTAAGTAAGTAAGTAAGTAAGTAAGTAAGTAAGTAAGTAAGTAAGTAAGTAAGTAAGTAAGTAAGTAAGTAAGTAAGTAAGTAAGTAAGTAAGTAAGTAAGTAAGTAAGTAAGTAAGTAAGTAAGTAAGTAAGTAAGTAAGTAAGTAAGTAAGTAAGTAAGTAAGTAAGTAAGTAAGTAAGTAAGTAAGTAAGTAAGTAAGTAAGTAAGTAAGTAAGTAAGTAAGTAAGTAAGTAAGTAAGTAAGTAAGTAAGTAAGTAAGTAAGTAAGTAAGTAAGTAAGTAAGTAAGTAAGTAAGTAAGTAAGTAAGTAAGTAAGTAAGTAAGTAAGTAAGTAAGTAAGTAAGTAAGTAAGTAAGTAAGTAAGTAAGTAAGTAAGTAAGTAAGTAAGTAAGTAAGTAAGTAAGTAAGTAAGTAAGTAAGTAAGTAAGTAAGTAAGTAAGTAAGTAAGTAAGTAAGTAAGTAAGTAAGTAAGTAAGTAAGTAAGTAAGTAAGTAAGTAAGTAAGTAAGTAAGTAAGTAAGTAAGTAAGTAAGTAAGTATATTTGTGTTTCACTATGTACAGTGGCCAGCTGTAGGCATTTTATAAGCAACTGTTTTCATTAAAAGTACCACTTGCATAGCACAGAAATTCTATGTTGATAATAGAATTTGAGTTTGTTTCTGAAGTTCTAAGTCATATAAAAGTCTATAGTTTGATAATTTGATAGTCATGAGACTGTTGAAGTGCGTACACGTACTACACACTAGTTTAATTAACGTTGGAGCGCTATTTATATTATGATCGCTTTACAAAGTGATTTACACTTCTTTCTACTTTTTAGAAAAGGCAGTTGACTTTCAATTGTGAATTAACTGAGATTAATCCCACGAGTTCTGCAGTTTGTTGTAGCAGCTGCAATGAGTTCTCAAATTGAGTTTATCAAAAGGACCTTGAATTGTTTGTAAAATTGAAAGTAATTCCGTAAATGTCAATTTATTAAGAAATTCTAATTGGATTATAGAATTTCAGTTTGTTTGTAAACAGGTGCCATTCGAATTTACATACAGCGTTCTAGTTTATATATTTCTATAAGCAGTTATGTGATTATAAAATCACATAACTACTTATAAGATTTTCATGTGCTTATGAGTTTCTAATTGGTCAATAGGATTTGATTTTATTATATAGTTCTTCATTCGTTGTGAAGTTGTAAAGCGTTTGAGTAAGTTACTGATCAAAGGTAATAAGTCATTTACGATTAGTTACGGATTGGTGAAAACAGCAAATTCAGTTTGTTTCTTTTAGTTTCAGTAGCCATTGTTAAATGTGAGATTATTTATTATTGATATGAAGGCCATATCGTGGTTCCTTTTGTGACAGTAAGTGGTTGGTAACTCGACGAATGACTCCAGGTATTTATATCTAAACTTTAACATAAAGGTTGTGGACTTGATTGAATATATAAATTATTATTATATAAAAAAAAAATTACGTCACATATGTGAGGATGCCAAACAAAGAAAAGAAGCAAACAAATGTCAATACATATAATTAAAACAAACTAAAAACAATTTCAGACAGAATTAACATTTACATGTCTTGTGAACAACGTAATAATGATTACTGTCCGTCCCGTTCCCGTAGCGTTTCCCCATGTCCTCTTCAGTTGATGAGTCAGGGTGTATACAGTAAGCCCCCTCAGCTTCCATTAGTGTATACTACAGTTGTATACAGTAAACCCCTTACACATAATCATTGGTTTCGTTAATACTTGCAAGTAACTTAATTTCAGAATAGACAACGTCAACAATGAATGAATGTAGTGAAAAACTATTCAACAACACCAAATTCAATAAATGGCGCTTAAAATTTCAAGAAAAACTAGAGGCTTGTAATCTTCAGTTACTCGTCAGCTGTTTTTGATTTGCTTTTTGCTGTTAATTTTGCCATTGCGCTGTTACTATGCTGTCATGACTGTCTGGTCAGGTCAGATCTTTTAATAGGTTTTTTGAATTAATATATCATAATGTCTGATAGTTAATATTATCTTTGTTAAACTTATTTTGGCATAAGAAACAATCCAGGAGGTAAAGAGAAACTGTAAACCTGAAACATAAAATCTGATGGTAAGTTATGTTTGCTGCACATAGATCAATATGTAAGAGCATAGGGCATAATATGCAAAATGACTAAAGTCTACCTGAATGCTTTGCTTTTCTGTTAACTTTTTTATTTCTCGGCAGAAATGCAATACTTTTGTGTCACTGTTTGTAATGTATTATTTTAAACCGAGGTAAATAAGTGGTTTCCTGCAGACCGCGGACAATGTTTATAAACCGAGCCGCAAGCAAAGTTTGTAATTGCTCAAAGTCTGCAAATAGATTTTTTTGTATTAGGTATAGTTTGAATACTTTTTTTTCATGCGGCACAACTTTGCAGTGAGAATTCTTTTTGATAGTTATTCTACACTACCTAAAATTTAGCCGCAACCGGAACTGCATATAGGAAGACAGAGGGGTGCTTGGACATTGTAAAAAAATACAGAGCTGGCTCAAAAATTACCCTACAACCTGAAACCAAGCTTGTCTTCTTCAGCTTGTTTTCCTTTAGTTGTTCCAACTTCAAACATAGCTGCCGTTCCAAATTTTGATAGCAATGTGACCGCAAAAACAATACTTGGTAGCAATGCTGCTACCTATTTACTTTTCAAATCGATTCAAATATATCTAATCCGAACAATGATTAAACTTTGAATTTAACATAGCCGTCTATAAACATGAAATCAGAAATTATTAAAAATTCCGTTTTTCATTTGAATATCCATCATATTTATATCTATTTATTGTTTTGGTTCAATTACTGAATATCTCTTTAATGTTTAAGAGCTTAATGAAAAAAAAAAAAAGTTAGGTTTGTCTAAAAATTATTTTTTACTTTGTAAATGTTTCAAAAAAGTTATCACATGAGATAACATCTTCAGAAAACTTTTCTTCATACCTTCTATCTGCGGACATGCCTAAAAGCAGCCTTTATTTGAGACCGGTTTATTACTTGGAAGTAGTTGAAACAATCAACAGTATAAAAAGCAAATCTTCTATCAGCACAGATGGTTTATCTATCAAAATTTTTTCGGCTCTTCTTCCAATAGCTCTTCATGCTTTGTGTAGCTTGATAAATAACTCTTTTGAAAACGGCGTTTTTCCGCAATGCTTAAAAACAGCCATAATTATTCCTTTGTATAAGGGGGGTAATGAAACTGATGTATGCAACTATAGACCTTTAGCACTTCTTCCGGCATTTTTCAAAATTATAGAAAGACTGATAAAGTCACGGCTGCTAGATTTTCTTTCTAAACACCACATACTATCTTCTAGTCAGATCGAATTCTTAAACAAAAAAAACACAAATGATGCGATGTTTTCACAACTGAGCAACATCTACAGCAAATGTCTTAATACTCAAAAAACCGTAATACTGTCATATAAAACAATGTTACCATTGATTGCAAACTTAAATGGACTGAGCATATTAACTTGTTGAGAAATAAACTTTCTTCTGCATGCTTTGCAATCAAATCTGTTTACAAAAATCTTGGCCTTAATAATGCAAGATTGTCCTATTATGCTTTATTGGAATCTCATCATGGCTACGGGTTACCTTTTTGGGGAAATTGTATTCAACAAAAATTTGAAATTATCTTTAAATTGCAGAAAAGAGCAATCAGATATATGTGCGGAGTGAAACTAAGAACTCATTGCGAACCCTATTTTAAAAAACCCAAAATTAATACTCTGGCGTCACTTTTCATTCTGGAAACTGTATGTCTGATACGAAAACATGTCGACAATATTCCCAAGAAAAAAGCATATGACTCGAAGCTCAAATTTGAATATCCATTTCCAAATACCTAGTACTGAATTAGTAAAAAAATCAGTATTCTATAAAAATCTACAACCACTTACCAATTTGCTTAAAGACGACACCGACTGACACTAAGTTTAGATTCATAGTTAAACAATTTTTGTTGGTAAGACCCTATTACACCATTGACGAGTTTTTAGGTGATACATTTTAACTTCCTTTTAACATTATCTTCTTTTTTTATTTACACATATGAATTGCGATGAATATCTCTGGACGTAGTAGACTTTTGATATATATATATATATATATATATATATATCTTTGTTTTTGTTT
Source organism: Lagria hirta (assembly GCA_947359425.1). NCBI lineage: Eukaryota > Metazoa > Arthropoda > Insecta > Coleoptera > Tenebrionidae > Lagria > Lagria hirta. The sequence goes on along the minus strand of OX375801.1, from coordinate 6,743,295 downwards.
TTCATATTTGTTGTTTCTCCTTGTTTTTTATATTTACCTTTTGTTGTGATTTCATGCTCTTATTTTTATGTGTATTGCTTGTCCATAAAAATTTTGTCATTTTTAAAACAATAAAGCATTTTATCTATCTATCTATCTACTTTTGAGATCGTTTGTGACAGTAAGCTAGTAACAGTTGAAAAGCTGTCAGCTGCCAGATAAAATTTCATACGAGAATCACGTGATTTATTTTGGCACTTAGGTAAAAAAGGTTTATTTTTGTACCACACATTGTTTACATCTATAACTGGTTGTAAAAAAAATTTAATCTTTTTTAAAATTGTAACTTATTAGTAATTTAACTCTTGTTATAATTTTTTTATAATTATTTTTGATTAATTAATAAGGTTTTTGTTAGACTTTTTAGCCTAAAAGAAAGAACGCTTTTTGTTTATTTGTTTTTATCAAAATTAAATTTGTAACGTTCATCTGTTGTTCACATAGATTGAGCTTTCGGCTCGAAGTTTCACATTGAGGCTCAAAATTCTAAAAACAGACTAGAATAAAATCAAGAAACTGAAGAGTCAGAGGTAACTTTGTTTGATGGCTCTTTTCTACTTTAGTATTACACCGATAACAGTTACACAATAAATGCTTTGTTGCAACTTTTTTTTAGAAAGCTAATTAATAATAATATAAACATCTGCGGTCTTAAGGTTTGCACCCATGTTCGTTAGAATAAAAAACAGGTTATTATTCTCACTACACAACTGCAGATAAAAATAAGTTAAGTTAAAACTTCTTACCTATTATACATAAATACGCTTTTAAAATATTTATTTCATAACTAAAGTAGAAAAAGTAGCATGTTGAATTGGTTGTAGTAGAACTTTTGTCGCACTAATTTTTTTGGAGCACTTTTCCCACCTATTCGTGCGACAATCGAATGTTTTTTAAAATTCGTATAATGCTATACAATATCTTCTTTTTATGTACCAAAAATCCTGCAAAATTTAACAAAGTTGCTCTATTTGACAACACCAGATGACATAGATGGCGTTGTCAATTCCAAGAAAAACAATGATCCTGTAATCGTCAGTTACGAGTGATCAGTTTTTGAATCACTTAACACTAACAATTCTGTCATTGTGCTGTCATTAGATGTTCTTTTTCATTCGTATAATACTATACTATATAAAATTTACAGAAAACTTCACATTGTAGCATAAGAACTCTACACATTTTTTTTAAAAAAAATTTATTTTCAAATACAAAAAATTTACAAATTTTCTTATACTAAGCATACATTAAACCACACATAAAACTATTTTTTTCACAAATGTATTTGTCATAGAATATTATATAGAAATAGATTTTTCCTTTTATTCAGTTATGTTTCTTTTTCATATGCTGCGTTAGATAAGATTTGAAGATAGTTGTATACTCACAACTCTTGCAATTAAAAATAGTTTGCAATTTAATTGGAGTATGTTTTCTTTTCTCATGCTTTTTTAATTCACATTTAACCTTGGTTTTATACTCACATTGGATGCAATTAAAAATAGTTTGCAATTCAATTGGAGTATGTTGAGCCCGTTCATGTGCTATTAATGAACGTTTAAACTTAGTTTTAAATTCACACTCATAACAATAGAAAATAGTTTGCAATTCAATCGGAGCATGCTGAGATTTCATATGCGCCATTAAATAACGTTTTATATTAGTTTTATACTCACACTCATTGCAGCTAAAAAATGTTTGCAATTCAATTTGCGTATGTCTTATTTTTTTGTGTTCGGCTAGATACGATTTAAATCTAGTTTTAAACTCACACTCATTGCAATTAAAGATAGCTTGCAATTCAATTGGAGTATGTTGAGCCCGTTCATGTGCTATTAATGAACGTTTAAACTTAGTTTTAAATTCACACTCATAACAATAGAAAATAGTTTGCAATTCAATCGGAGCATGCTGAGATTTCATATGCGCCATTAAATAACGTTTTATATTAGTTTTTTACTCACACTCATTGCAGCTAAAAAATGTTTGCAATTCAATTTGCGTATGTCTTATTTTTTTATGTTCGGCTAGATACGATTTAAATCTAGTTTTAAACTCACACTCATTGCAATTAAAGATCGCTTGCAATTAAATTGCAACATGGTGTCTTTTATTATGTGTTAATAAATTGCTTTTAAATCGAGTTCTGAAAACACAGTAATCACATTGAAACCATTTTTCAGAGTCAATAGAAGACTTGTTTCCTATATTATGTATTTTTAAGCTATTGCTTCGGTGAGTTTGAAAGTTAAATTCATCACATTCAACTAATTTTTTAAATAAAAAGTTTTTTGTTTTTTTCACTAGTGAGGTACTGCTGATCACACAGTTTTTCTTATGAGAATAACGCCACAGAAACGAGTAACTAGCCATTTTACACTGTCTGAAACGTTTAGAAACTGCCCTAAATCTGTCATAACCTCCAAATCCGCACTTGTGATAACATTTGTAAACTTTCTCGTTTGTAGTAAAACTGCAAAAATCACATTTATAAAATGGAAGAGAAGAGTAACAAATAAATTTCTGCATTTTCTAAAACTTAGGAATCAACTTCTTATTAAGCTAAAATTATGTTAATTTAGAGTTTAGACAAGACCAATGTCACATTACTTTTTTGACGTCCCGCATGCGCATTAGATTGCTCGGCTTAAAGCATTTCCCACTTACCTAAATCTTTTCTTTTATTTGGTGAGGCTATATTCTCATTCTTATTAAGAAGAAGAATTTAAATAAAATAATAGAACTATTTCCTAAATTATGTCATCAATCTGTCAAATGTAGAATACGATTTTTGAACCATTTCATTCAATAGGTCCACGAAGTGAAAAACTGATGTTTTCAAATTAGCGCAGTACCGTAGTCGTAAAAACCGATGACAGTTGCACACAAAATTAGCGTTTAGACTTATTATAGGCTTTAGTACTTGGTTTTGGTAAACTGCTACCTAACTAAACTTAGCTATCACAAAAAATTTACGCTTTCAAGATCTGACAACAATGCTTTTGCAAATGACATCTAAAATATAATCATGATTTGATTAGAAAATTGCACAATGTTGAATATATAGTGTTCAAGCAAGTTACTCAGTATTTCAAATACTTAGGACAACAGGGGTTCTTCCAAAAAACAAATCACTAGTCAACTTTAAATTAAAGAAATAATAATAATATTGAATACAGTAGAACCTATTTTAATTCATGATGAGTTTAGCTAGTTTGAATTACAAACAAGCAATAAGAAATTAGTGGTAAATAAAATTGAGAAATAAAGAGGATTGAATATTTAAATTAAAATTAAACCATGTAAAATTAATTTAGAACTACATTTGCAAAAAAAAATAATAATCGCTGACACAACAAAGTTAAAACAAAATAAAAATTTAATAGAAGTTAGTTTTGAGTATTAGTAATTAGAAATATTTAACAAATTTTTTTAAATTAAAGTTTGACACTAAAATTATCAGCGATGAATGAAACTATAACGGTGATTGTTAGTTTAATTAAGAGCCTTATTTTCTATTATTTTTCTTCAAACAATTAGTAGACAGTAAATAGGCAACTTGTTCTTTAAAAGCAATTATTATTTTTAAATTATATTACAAAGTGTAGAAGAAAAAAAAAACAATCAAACTAAATTGATGTGATTGGTTAACATGCTAAAGCTTAATTTTTGATTTAGTCAGACGCTGTTAGTAAAGTTGATTAAAAAAAAAAGAGGTAAATTATGTAGTTAGAAACGTTTAAATGTTAGTCCTGTTTCAGTCAAACTATTTAAACTTGTAAAATACACTGCTTCTACTCTTCTTAAAAAAATAAAATAACTAAAAACATTTTTAATTTTGAAAACATAAGTTTTAATAAATGTTTTGTTAATTGGCTAAATAAGAGGCCTAAATGTTTTAATTTTTAATGGTAAACACGTAAGTGTTGACTCAATCAGTAAATTAAAAATTTGTCAATTTATAAAAAGTAAAACAATTCAAAAATAATTAAAGTTTGATTTTTTAATCTAAAAGGTTTCAAACAAGAACTTAATTATATTAAAGCAATAATGTTTATCTTAAATATTTTATAAATATTGCATTTTAATGGTTGGGTGACTTGACATAAATTACATCGGTTAAGTAATAATTAACAACTAAAAAGTAAAAATACGTTAAAAACAACTAAGGGTATTCATGACTTATAACTTTGACTATTAAAGAAGACTACTAAAGAAGATAAACATGAGAAATAATTAGGTGAAGTTAGCAACTGATAACGTGTGCACACAAATCAAGAAAAACTATAAGAAACAAAAGCAATTGCTAAATTATATAAAAGATTATAAATTACAAAAAAAGGTATACCTTTTCAACGATTATGATATCTCACAAATTAAGAAACAGCACAAAAATAAAATGAAGAAAGAAAAAAAAAAGAAACCAAAGCATCTGTACATATATAAGGATTGATGACAGATTAAACTTAGAACAAATTAAACACATTTTTGGCTGTTTATACCGTAAAGTAGCATCAAACTGTTTGTTTTTCAATAAGCTCAAACAATTGTTCATTGATTCCCCACATCTACATCAGCTTTTCTAGTTATAGAGAGAATTCTCATTAATTTTCTGGATCTTTATAATCCTTATCCGTTTTTTATCAGTTGACTGATAGCGCTTATCGGGCGTGCTACTCTCGTTTCGGAGAGCTATACTGGTCTTCTCACGGGAGGTCAGAGTCACTTCTTACGGAAAAGAATAGCCTTGCTTCCAAGAGCCAATTATTCTCTGCCAGAAAACAATTTAACATAGAAACTAGTTTATAGAATTTATTAGTGAGTGCTGAGTGTGTTCCGGTGGGATTGAACAAATAGGCCTCCAAGGGGTTGACCCGAGCAGATTTGCAGAAGTTCCGGCTTCAGAAGCTAAAGCAATCTTTGGCGAGGGAGGCTAATGCACAAGGCAAGGCAGAGGTCGCACAGTTTAAGAGAAGAAGCGCAAGGGCAAAGGAAAGAGAAAGAGAAAAAAAAGAAAAAAAAAGGAAAGAAGAAGAAGAGATGCTAGAGGAAACAGAAGTCTTTGCGATTAGCAAAAAGTACTAAGATCTCCAAAAGAAAAAAAAACCAGAGGAGAGGCAGAAATGACAGAGTTGGACTAGTGATAAAGAAATTAGACCAATTGATAGAAGAGATCAAATTGTTAAGGCAAGAGAACAGAAAAGTGAGAAAGAAAATAGAAAAGATAAAAGATGAGTTTAAAAAGAAAGAGAAGAAATGGGACGAAGAAAAGGGTACCATGCTAGAGAGGATAGAAACTTTAGAAAAAAAAAACAGAAATAACACATAAGAAAAATAGGAAAAACAACATAATAATAAGTGGAATTGACAGTGGAAGAGAAAGAAAAGAAGACATTGAAAAAGAAATAAAAAAAGTGGTAAAAATGGGAATAAAAGCGTGGCACAAAATTGGGAAGGGAAAAATACTAGTAAAACTTCAAGACTGGGAAGCGAAAAAAAAAATGATGAAAAATAAAAAAGAGTTGAGTAAAGACGAAACAACGAAGAATATTTACATAGATAATGATTTAACAAAGAGGGAGAAAGAGATCCAAAAAAAATTAAGAGAAATCGCAAAATAAAAAAGAGAACAGAGAATAAAAGCAATGGTTGGATATGGAAAGATACTTGTGGAGAAAAACACATTCAAATAGAATGAGAAAGACCTGAAACTACAGGTTTTTAGGGGAAAAAGGGAGAGTTAAAAGAAACAATAGGGAAGACACAGGCAAATGTACAATGGAAACTGAGAAGACTAAGGAAACAAATAAAGATATAAGCAACGGTAAAGAAAAGATACTATTTTGGAATGCAGCGGGATTAGCAAAAAAAAGAAGACAATTTCTGGGATTATGTAAATCTTTTTGACATAGTAGGTTCAGTAGAAACATGGATAGAAGAAAAAAGCTGGGAAAGAATTAAGAGAAGGTTAACAGCAGAATTTAATTAGGAGTGTCAAGGGGCAAAGAAATAAAAAGAAGGGCAGCAGGAGGGATAGTCACGGAAGTGAAAAAAGGAATAAGAGAAAAAAACCAGGAGAAAAAAAAAATAGAGGGACTCATGGTAGACCAGGGTAGAAACCTTTAAAAATAATAAAAAGTAAAAAAAAATAATAATAGAATGAAACCCATTAGAAAAGGAAGAAAATATTATAACAATTAAAGGAAAAATAATTTACGGGCGATCTGAGGTCGAGAAGGGGATGGGGATGAGTTTTTAAGGGTAAAAAACCGTTTTTCTTGATTTACGGCAAAACTAAAAGTCCTATCAAAAAAAGTCAAATAAAAAAGTTGTAGGTAATAAAAAGATCTAAAACTTTTGTATTTACACTTTTTTTACATAACCTTAAAATTTATGTGAAAAACGCAAAAAACCAAGTTTTTGGTTTTTTATTTTTATCTTTAACAAAAAATTTTTTTTTTTAGCAACATTTGGTGAAAGCGTACCTTTTTATGTCCCAAATACGCTGTAATTTATTTGATTAAAAATATTTATTTTTTCACCTTATTTTGAATTAATATCGAAAAAACACCCTAATTTTCAATCGAAAATTCACCCGTCAAAATATCATCTTTTTTCAAAAACTTGGTATGGTTTCTGTTCGTTGAAATCTCTACTTTCCGATAGTGAAAAAAATAAATATATGTTACTACAGTAAATCTTCTCAGAAAATGCAAAAATTCAAAAAAAACTTGAACTCGAAAGTTTTTTTTTAATTATTATAAATTAGGTTTTGTTCTTTAATGTTAGGGTAGTGTACGTTTAATTATGTTTTTTCCAGGAATGTTAAGGGAAAACAATGAAAGAATGTTAAGGGAATGTATGTTTAAATGTATAGAAAATGTATAGAAAATAAGAGACAGAAAAAAGAAGAAGAAGAAGATAAAGAAATAAAAGCTATTAAAACAAAAAGAGAGGTGTGGAAGTACATAAACAGAAAAAGATTAAGAAAAGAAGCGGCGAGTGATGAGATAACAACAAAAGAATGGGAAGAGTTTTTCAAAGAACTGCTGGAAGGAGAAAGAGAAGTAGATATAGAAGACCCAGCGATGCAAACGGACCAGACAGCACCATTAGAAGGAGTTGCGGAGTATCAAGTCCACAAAAGCATCAAAACCAGTAAACATGGAGCGTACATTAAGATGCTCTATCTTGAAACTGTTACCTAATTTGTTCATTGTATGACCGAACATCTTAACTGCCATAATCAGTTTTTTCCACTAATATACGCAATTTATTTTTATAGCTACTACAATTATTCGAGTCGCCTGCCACATGATCTATTTTGTAATTTGCTTTGTTTGCCGAATTATACTCCATGCAGATAATACATTTCAGCTCAGTGGATTGACAAGTTTTGAAATCATGATTGCTGGAGCATTTGCCACATGTTACATTTTTATTACAGTATTTACTAATGTGACCAAATCTAGAACATTTAAAACATTTAATAATTAAGAAATAATCAACACAGATGCATGAGCACCATCCAATAAAAATATTTCCGCCATTTTTGAGAATTTTTTTACGCAAATCATTTGACATTTCTAGTACCATATCACAATATTTTTTTAATTCAATTTTTTTTATAATTCTAATCGTAGCACCATCATCTGTCAAGTTGTTTAGTGCTTTTATATTACGTATTATAGAGTCGTCATTTTGCTCCGCTAATGATACATTAACGTTTTTCACTAACAGACGAGGATTCCACTTACTATTTTTCTCAATTTTGTAGTTCGTCCCGAGAGACGCTTTAAGATTTTCCATCAAAATATCGCGGGAGCGGTCATCGGAACATTTAACAACTAGACCATTTTTCATTAACTGCGTTGAGTCAGTTTTGACATTTAGAGTGACGGGGTAAATTTGTTTATGCATTTCCTCTAAAACATGCTTACTATCCATTTTGTTTGTATTATCAGCATGATGTCCAATAAAAACGTCCACTGTTTTTCTTGCCACCATTTCACTGAATAAAGGTTTCGAACCAGATAAGAACAAAGTGGTTTTTGCATAATTCATTATTTTCTCATTCTGGAGCTGATTTATCTTATCCATTCAACTAATTAGTTTATCCTGTAACGTAATTTTGTCTGTTAGCAATTGATTTTCACGTACCACTACATCGTAATCACTGTTGGGGAATCTGGTAGCTGCAGGTTGACAATTTCTGCAACACCATTCATCTTTTTTGTAGTCGTAGGCTAACACTCTCAACACATTTTCAAGGCACTTTTCGTGAAGTACTATCGCACATCCTTTACACTTTAGTTTTGTACTATTTTTAGACATATCTAAGCTAGATATGTCGGACTATGCAAATTAAAACTATGCAAATTAAGACTGAACCTATTCCTGACACCTCTGTCATACGATAGAGTATTGAAGTCTCCAACACTAATAACTTGGCCTTCTAGAGCACTATCTGTGCTACATAAAGTGTCAAGAAAAGTTTGATATTGGTTTTAAGCTATGGAAAGCGAAATGTAGACAGCAAATATACATAATTTAATATTAGCGCTAATATTGAATTTAGTCGCTACCACATTATTGCTAAGAAAGTTGCCAATTACATTGGAGAAATCAATTTCCGTACTTATTAAATTATTTGCAATTGCTATTAATACACTTCTTCTACGTGTAGTTCCCGTTTCCTTTAAGTTCCTGTCGTTTCTATAAACCGCATATTTGTTACAAAATAATTCACTGATGGTAACATCTTCTGTAAGCCAAGTTTTGAACAGAACTATTATACTGTAGTTACAAAGAAGTACGTTATTATAAAAAACATTAATCTTAGATCGTAGGCCGCACACATTTTGCTATACACACTGCAATGACAGTAAATTGTAATTAGCTGTACTGTTAGGTTTAAATTTACAAAACGTTGGACACCATTGAAATATTTAATCACCAGGTCAGATTTATCATTATTGAGCCTTGTGACGTGTTCATTCTTCAGTTTCTTATAATGCTCAATCTGTTTTGGCGTTCGGTCAGGTAATAATCTGACTTTTTTGGGAGGTAATGTTTTTAGCGTTTTAAAGAATATAAGTTGCATTATTTTCAGAATCCAGTGTAATGTTGATAGGTCGTGGACGTGAATCGTTGTTGGAGTAGCGTCCGCGTCTATGAGTATGACTTTAATTTAATTGATGTTATGATGGCAGACACAGCAAAAGCATCTTCCTGTAATCGTGTGTCTTTATCCATTTCAACAGGATGTTTGTTAACACTGAGAATAATGACATTTAACCGTCTTCTTTGTCGGTCCGATACTATTAATTATTTCTTCAACGTTAACATTTTGATAAGGTGGAGTGTTTAATGAGTTCCTTAATGTTGTTAGCTGTGTGTCCAATTCGGTAAAAAAAGCGTTCGTATGACGCTTTATCTCAGCTAATTCATTCCGTAATTTTTCAATATTCACAATCTCATCAAAGAGTGTTTAATTGTTCACTTTTTGACTTTGTCAGTTCATTTTAAAATACTTCAAATTAAAATTCTATAATCTGCTCTAGTGATGTATGGGTCACAGCAGGCACTACAAGATTTAAGCATTTAGAACATTGCCAAAAGGATTAATTTTTCCGAAGAGATGCTAATTTAGAATCAGTCAAATTAATACATTTCTTAAAAAAAGGTTTCTTGCATGGGCCACAACATTTTACTCCAGAAGAAACAACACCACAACTCGTCAATCTAAATTTTTCAAATTTTTCCAAACGTCTAATGACAGGTCGCATACAAAGCGTAGGAAATGATACCAATTTGCATTGAGTGCAATGTTCTTGTGTTACCAACGTACAAACACCAACCGTCCCTATTTTCCCTAAAAAGTAAAATATTGTAAAATTTCATCTACTTTTCATCATACGTCATTATAATACGTTGAGAATCTATTCTAGCTTGTGATAGAATTGACCCCTGTGAGAGAAAGTTGTGTCAACTTAAGGCACTTGTCATTTCTGTCAATCTGTTATTTTACCTGTGCAACTCAAATTTCCAAATTATTTTAATACAAACGAAAAAGAACTTTAATCGAATCCGAGAAATTGTCAAAATATACAAACTAGATCCTGAACGTAAAATCAAACAATTGCCTAACAATATTTTTAACAAAAATTCAATATATAGTTTACTTTTTAATCCAAAATAATTATTTTTAAATTTTTTTGACGACTAAAGAAGACTGGTAAAATACAACAGAAAACATCTAAACAAAAAAAAATTGTTTCTTTTCACGCAAAATCATTGTTGTGTTGGTACAAGAATTGCTTACGCAGACGATTACTAAATAGTTCAGTCTGCGGAATGTCTACTATCTGTCTATAATAAGTGTTTTTTTAAAATTTGACGTCAAAGCTTGGCATAAATGTTTATTTTTGAACTGTGAACGTACTTTTACCATCAAATCAAACTGAATGTTATTAATTGAAGTTTCAACCTAATCTCGCTTTTAATTTAATAAATCGATAGCTGAACACGTTGATGAGAGTAAATTAAGAGCACTTAAAAGCCGTTGTAGTGTTATAACAGATGAAAAAAGTAACTTTGATGAGACAATAAGGTTTATAACTAATAACCAAACTTCGTTCATACATAATTTAATTAATTTATTAAAAAAATAACGCAAGCATAAGTATACTTTCTTAATTTAATCAATTAGGATTATATAATATCTTAACATAAACTATAATACTTAGGTTTTTACAATTTTACCTACAATAAGTTTACCACATCGAAATGTTTGTATTTATTTAAACTTAAACAATTCTACAGCTATAACAACGGCAAAACATTTCTGTTGGAATGTTTCAGATTTCCGAAATATTGTATAACTAAACTAAAAGTAATACTCTTAAAAATTATTTGTTCAATTTTTTAATTTGTTTCTAATAAGATACCTACGTTGTTATGTATTTTATTTTTTTTGACAATTTATAGCAAAACATGTTTTTTCATGTTTAATTTCAAGTAACAGCACTCACAAAGATTGCTAAATAGCTGTCGCCCACTAACAACTAGATTCAAACAATCGCGTCAGTCACACTTAAAAATATTTTTATTCAGACATTCATTATTATTAATATTTAGATCAAGTCCAAGTGAGATTGTTCAGTTTTACATTTCAATTTGGCATTCAAAAACTGTTTGTCAACTGATCCAAAGATGCGTTCTAATTTCATAGTTACAAAAAATAGCTTTTTTTGTCAATTTTACACTCAAATTCGTCGCTTTAAAATGCATTTTGTAGTTCAAATTGAACTTCCTAAGAGTATTTACTCACACTTATTGCATTTGAAAATAGTTTGCAATTCAATTAGAGTGTGATTGCTTTTCTTATGCTTTGCTAATTTATCTTTGGTGTTAGTTTTATACTCACATTCGTTGCAGTTGAAAAAAGTTTGCAATTCAGGTAAAGTATGTTTTATATTCACATGTTTTTTTAGATCAGATTCAAATCTGGTTTTATACTCACACTCATTGCAATTGACAATTGTTTGCAATTCAATTGGTGTATGTCTTCGATTTTTATGACGGATAAGATTCTTTTTTCGCCTAGTTTGATACTCACACTCAGTGCATTTAAAAACAGTTTGCAATTCAGATGGAGTATGTTTCAATTTTGTATGTGTTGCCAGATAAAATTTATGCTTAGTTTCATAGTCACACTCAACGCAGTTGAAAATTGCTTGCAATTCATTTGGAGTATGTTTTAATTTCTTGTGTTTTGCTATATCAGATTTATACTTAGTTTTGAACTCACACTCATTACAATTAAAAAATGTTTGCAATTCAAGTGGAGTATGTCTTCTTTTCTTATGTCGTTTTAGGTAACATTTAGCGTAAGTTTTAAACTCACATTCATTGCAATTGAAAATTGCTTGCAAATTAGGTGGAGTATGTTTCGTTTTCGAATGATGCCTTAGACTGCTTTTAAATTTACTTCTAAACTAACATTCATTTCAATTAAAATACGTTTGCAACTCAATTGGAAAATGTTTTCTTTTCACATGATCATTTAAGTAACATCTAACGTTAGTCTTGTACTCACAATCATCGCAATTAAAATACGTTTGCAACTCAATCGGAAGATGTTTTCTCTTCATATGTTTGATCAAATAACGTCTAACTTTAGTTTTATACTGACAGTCAGTGCAGTTAAAGATAGGTTGCACATGAATATCACCATGTTGGTTTTCATTATGTGTTTTAAAATTACTTTCTAATTTAGTTCTGTCATTACAGTTTTCACATTGAAACCATTTTTCCGGTTTAATTAAAGCATATTTGCTTTTTTTGTGTATGTTTAAAGCACTACATTTGTTAGTCTTAAAATTGCACTTATCACATTCAACCATTTTTTTCAATAAATATTTTTTCGTTTTTTTTACTAACGAATTATTGCTATTGGCACATTTTTTCTTATGATGACAACGCCAAACTAAAGAGTAACTTCCCACTTTACACTGTTTACATCTCTTAAAAGTGGCCCCCAAATAATCAATAATTCCAAATCCGCACTTATGATGAGACTTGTTAACCTTCAGGTCTGTAGTAAAATTGCAATATTCACATTTATAAAGCGGAAGAATAGAATAACAATTAAATGTTGGCTGCAAATAGCCCCACATTTTTAAATACTTAAGTACCGACTTCTTACTCTTATCTAGCAAAAAGATATTATCCATAAATATACAAAGAGTCTTCAATCTTTAATAGAATGTATTCTGTAATGATGACGACCGTAACATTCAGGTAGCGCCATCTACGTTTTGGTGTCTGTTCCTATCTTTGCATAATGGCCGCTCTGTAACCATTTGGTTCTAAAAAATGGTCTCAGTCGTACGCTGCCCGTTTTTCAATATTAACAGAAAAAAAAAACAAGTCAATATTACTTATTACATTGCTTACTAAAACAAACTGAATTTATTATAGCAGAATGGTAAGGTCAATTGTAAACTACTTTTCTAAAAGAATTGTTTTTTTAGCACGCAAGAGTTTACCTTTCCAAACAAGCAATGAAACATTCCACATACGTAAACAGTATTCAATTGCGTGCTATTGCACCGGTTGACTGAGTCAATATCTAAGACCGATAATTGAACGAGTATTCACCAAAATCAAAATATAAGTGATAAAATCATTTTATCAGAAGTAAGCTCAAAAATTAAAACTTGTAGCACACAACCTTAACAATCAACATAATGTAACAAAATCAAACATTCAAGAACTTATTTAGTCAATTTCAGACTGTTCTATGTCGAACGGTATATTTAGAACTAACTGAGAGCGACAGATCAGACGTAATAGAGCAAACGGCACATATCATCTTAAATTGATGTAAATATAAATGTACAAAAGTATATTGTTATACAAGTTGCACAAGATATGTGTTTGTAGAACGCATAGAGCAACGAATGCTTCAAATAAACAAGTGCCACAAACATGTTGTGTAAAAGGAGTGTAATACGCTGTTTTTCCTCTTTTGCTTTTATGCATAACGGCAATTAATAATTATGTAAAGTATTTTTTTTTTATATATATATGTAAGACTTTTTTTATTCTAATCTTGCGCTTTGCCAAATTTTAACAATTTAATTGAATTAAATAACAGTTAACTCTTTCTCCATAATAAATTTGTCAGGATGTCTATGTTCTACGATTATTAGCCTTAATTATTCACTCGAAAACAGTGTACAGAATAGCAACAGCCAGCTACATTATTATCAACAATCTACTTCAACTCACCCCTCTATATTCATTGTTAGAGAAACGCTTGAGCAGTCAGACGGATCGATTGGGCGACACATGAAACATATTTACACATAATGTACCTGTCAATAATACCTGTAAAGTAACTCACCCCGGTCTTTTCTCTCCTTCGCAGGATTCTCTTCTTCTCGAACTGATAGTAGAAGACATCACCAGGCTCATTGGACTTTGACAACCACTTTATGAACTCGATTGACTTAATCTTCACCCTTTTTCTTTAGTATCGTGTTTTCAATGATGTCTTCATTGTTTCGGTACCTGGTTTGAGAGCAACGTGGACGGTGTTGCTAGGTCTCAATCACATTACGCGAAATAGACTGGCCAAGAATAATACGTAATAGGAAAAGGTATAAAATAAAGATTTATAAGTGAAGAACCTAAGAACATTACGCATTATTCTGTCATACCAGCAAAAGAAAAATCCACAATCTTTTTATACACTGATAGGAACATAACCATAGCGGTTAACACGCTCCAGCCTACCCCTCTACCTCTTCGCCACTGTTCGAAGAAGTAGAGAACCAGGATAGCAATCTGTAGATGTCTACAGACGTCATGAGAGTACAACCGAAACAGTATGAAATGTATTACCACATAGACCGTACCCCAGGTATTAAACTATAGTTTCTGCCGTGGATATTTTATATTAACATATCGATGTTTATCAATAAAACTTTACTCATTATTCCTCCGAATTCAGGGAGTCAGCACTGAATTCACAATTATACCACAACGGGATAAGAAATGAAGGGTCTTTCTCTTTCACTAAACAATTACCAGTTTAAATATTCATAATACTGCCCGTCCGACCGCTCTGACCTTTTTACCAAAGTTCTCACTCTCGCCCCGCTCAGTTTACTGATACTCACTGGCTTCCACCTTTTTAGGGATGCTAAGCCTATGTTCTCTCTTTTTAACTTAAGATGCTATATGGTTCTCATCGAGATCATTTTATTATACAAGCGATTTAGCGCTTTATTGGCTTATTTTTACTTTAAAAAATAATTAAAAATTATTATAGAATCAAAAACTGTCACATATATAATAATGATTTATATGTTCAATCAAGTCTACAACCTTTATGCTAAAGTTTAGATATAAATACCTGGAGTCATTCGTCGAGTCACCAACCACTTACTGTCACAAGAGGAACTACGAGGTCGTCTTCATATCAATAATAAATAATCTCACATTTAACAATGGTTAGGTACTGAAACTAAAAAAAACAAACTGTATTTGCTGTTTTCACAAATCCGTAACTAATCGTAAATGACTTATTACCTTTGATTAGTAACTGACTTAAAAATTTACAACTTCACAACTTGTGTAGAACTATATAATAAAATCAAATACGATTGACCAATTAGAATCTCATAAGCACATGAAAATCCTGTAAGTAGCTATGTGATTTTATAATCTAATTAAAATGCTGTAATTAACTTGGTCTTTTAATGATTGAGTCAGAACTTTACACAAACTGGAATCTTATAATCAAACTAGAATCCTGTATGTAAATTAGAATGGCACCATTTTAGAATCAAACTGAAATTCCATAACCCATTTAGAATTTCTCAATAAATTGACATTTACTGGATGACTTTAAATTTTACAAAAAATTTAAAATCCTTTTGATAAACTCAATTATAAAACTTATTGCAGCTGCTACAACAAACTGCAGAGCTCGTTGAATTAATCTCAGTTAATTCACAATTAAAAGTCAACTGTCTTTTCTAAAAAAAAAGAAGAACTGTAAATCACTTTGTAAAGCGATTATAATATAAATAGCGCTCCAACGCTAATTAAACTAGTGTGTAGTACGTGTACGCACTTCAACATTCTCATGACTATCAAATTATCAAACTATAGACTTTTATATGACTTAGAACTTCACAAACAAACTCAAATTCTATTATCAACATAGAAATCCTTTAGTTAAATTGCCAGTCTTTAAAAGACTTTAAACTTTAAAAACACACTAAGAGTTTACTAATTAAAACTTTATTTCAATTTTCATAACCCACCGCAGCTGCTCCAACAAACTGCACGACACGTGACATAAATCACAAATAAAATGTCAACCGCAATAGTGTAAGAGCGGGACGTAACAAGGGTAGCTGTAAGATCACTTTGTAAAGCAATAATACTGTAATTAACGCTGTAACGCTAACTACGCTAAGTGTGCTGTACGTAGACGCACCTCTAACGTTTGCCTGATTATTGAACCATCGAACGCAAGGATCTTGTTACCTTATATAACGTTATATAAACCTTACTACTCGAGTTTAGGAACCTCATCTGCTACAACAAAATGAGGACGGAAGGAATTGTATGTATGTATATGGCTTAAGGTATGAGCTACATATGAATAGGTGTGTATGTATTCTGCTGTAACAGAATACGAAAACTTGGTCTGCTGTAACAGCCCAAGGGAACAACGTACACGTCGTTTTGTTTGTAGGCTTTAAAATTAATTCAGGAAACGTTTACTAACGTTAATAATCTAATTACTGAGTTTTACTAATTGTTATTTTTATTAGTAACTAGCTGACCCGGCAAACTTCGTACCGCCTAACAGTCAATGAATGTCGTGTTACTTTTTAGCTGAACTAATTTAGGCTTTGATGAACGTAAAACAATGATACAAAATAATATATTTATATAGCTAGAAACAAAAAAGTATTTTATTATGATGAATGATGATGAAAACATACATACAGAATGAGAATAAAAATAAAAAAAAATAAAAAATACTAATTAAGTACTTCAAACTCATGTGAGAAAAAAATGATTGAAAACTATGTTGTGCAGATTGGGAAAAAAATAAAACTTAGATTAATTCATTAATAGGATTTTCATTTAAGCACTTTGTGGTAAACGACATTCTTTGTTTTTTGGTCAAGCGCAAGAACAAATAAAGCGGATGGTTTGCCGACACGTGAGCATGCCACGTACAATTGACCATGAGAAAAACATGCATTTTCTAGATTGAGGCCACAAATAGTCAAGGATTGGCCCTGTGATTTGTTGATCGTCATGGCAAAGGCAAGACAAATCGGGAATTGAATTCGTTTAAACTCAAAGGGCATATCCGTTGGGATCATCGAAATCCTTGGAATAAGAACTTTCTCATCTTTAAATGTTCTTTATTATTTGCTTTATTACCTGACCTGACCTGACCTGACCTGACCTGACCTGACCTAATCTTTCGAGACATAGACAATAGCTCAAAGAGTATATAACCACTACGTATAAATAGCTTATCAAGAAAAATCATAGACAACCTATAAAAAGACATTTACACTTTTGTTGACCTGAAAATTTTTTTTCCTTAATCTTATAACCTTTACCAACTGATTTTTTATTCCCTAAATTCCGTTCCTTCCTATCCGATGATTTTATGTTTTTACTGTAGAATAAAACGTAGGTATTATTTTCGGGAATTAAAAACAAATATAACAGTACCTAAACTTTGTAGACATTTTACAAAAAATAAATTTCTGAACGCACACATGATGTCTTCAGAAAAAAATAAAGTTGTGGCTTAAAGGTCTCAGCAACCAGGTCATAAACTCCAAAAAAATAATAGTTGTTACACTATTTGACAGGATTGGACAACAAATGTTTGACATATAATAAACAAATCAGCTTCTATTGAAATGATTAAGTATTTATTACACATATCGAGTTTTTATTGTTTTTAAGATGTATTCTGCAATTCGGGGCGGAAACCAATCAAACAAATCAAAAACCATGGCAATCGGTCCAGCCGTTCTCGAGCTGTCGTGTTGTAACAAACACGACTTTCTTTTATATACATATATAGATTTAATTGAAATAACTTATATTTTAATTTTGAACTGAGTAATTACATCAATGTTTGTTTCAATTCTAGTGTACTGAAGAGTAATCTCATTGAATTAATTCAGACTGAATTAATTTGGATTGATTAACAATTAATATTACTTTTCTAACAGTAACAAAATTGAATTTCTAAAATATCGTTCAAGACGCAAAGTGATCTGATTGATATATTAATTTATCTACAATCAATATTGTTTTGACAAAACTGTGAATTATTACTTAATAATTGAATTATTAATTATTATGTGCATTAAGTTAAACTTACAACAATTGAGATAATTAGGAAAACTAGAACATTCTTTAGATTGGCCAGTACTTTAGTTCTTTGAGAACTAATAATATAGACTGAGATGTTAATTAAAATAGGTGAATATACAAAATAACATAATAATAAAACCATCATTTGCAAATCAATTAGTAATACTTTAATTAGTAATTTAATAACTTTGATAAGACTGAAAAAAAAATTTTTATTTTAATTGCATTATTCATATTATGTTTTTGTCTTTTGAACTATTTAAGATTTTAATTAATTTTATTAACTGGTTAATGAAGTAATTTTTAAAACTACTCAACTGATAGATAACTCATCAAAACTATTAATACGGAAAAGTGTTTTACAAATTCTGTGAGGTCAATTACTCACAGTTTTACTTCTGGATTGCACCTTATTCTTTATTTGCACTCTGAATTTGGACACCTTTTCTCACTGCCACCCAAACTAACATTAACTTCCTATTTTAGATTTTTAGTGATTATTTCTTTCCCTCTCCCAAAATATTGAATTCTGGAATTTTTCTTTAGTTTTACTTTGTATATAATTCTCAGAACAGGGTGTGAAAATTTCTTTCGACGTTCGTCTAAACGTGCTCATACAATTAAAAACCTTTTTGCCTCTATAAACCCTTTTGCCTCTATTTAGTACCAACTTACAATAAGGCGCCTTTTTTTTGCTTTTATTCTCATTTACAACAACTAGAAATTTACCCGCTTATAGAATTTCTTTTAAAAATTCTACGAAATGATCCATAGCTGGAACCAACCCGACTGATTTATTTCTTTACGGCTTTTTGCCTGGGTTTCCTTTATTTTGACTAATGTATATTTGAATATTATTTATTTACTTCAAAATTTCCAAAATATTATTTTGTTTACAATTTTATTTATTATAAAGTTGAATCCAAATTTCCTTTGCGTTACATATGAATATGTATAATACAACATTAAGATTATAAAAAACCCATCTAGTAAATTTTTTCTCAGGTTGGTATATATACTGATACAACTATTAATATTAATTATTATAACAATGCCAGTAATGTCAATGTCATTAGCATTACAACTAATAACTATACCAACCCACGTCAAAAGTCTCTAAAAACGATTGCACAAAATTCAATTTCGTGTAACTATTTTTTTTAAAAACAGTGACACAAAATCGTCATTGTAAACGTGAAATAAAAAAAGGATTTTTACAAAGTGTAAAAATAATTCCTATCAAATAGTTTAACATTTTTTAAATAATAATAAAACGCGTTAGCCGCAGCTCTGTCTGACCAATTTTAGATTTTTTAAAAATTTTTTTTTTTAAATGAGTTTTTGTATGAAAAAGTAGCTATCCTAAAAATTACAATGTTTTTTTAATAATTTCTAAAAATTTTTTTCAAATTTGATAACCTCCTTGAACGTAGGAGGGATCGAAAGCAGAGTTTGAGAAAGAGATGGAATGTGTCAAAATCGCGATAATAACGTCTAAACTTACTATGGCTAGATTCTATATCACTAAGAATTTTCATCAACAAATGTCAGAGTCTAACCTGTCAGTGTCTAACCTGTCAGTCGTATCGTAATTTTGGCGAAAATCTACCAAAATACAGCTAAAATCTATAAAATATCTATTAAATAATCATGGGAGTTTTATTTATAAAGATTTCCCATCAAGAGATTTAATGTAATTTTGGTTCAATTTGTCGCCCCCCAAACTGTCAACGGACTGAAGTGTGAATATAATGGGAGAACAATTCAATAAATATTTAAATGAAAACATTGTTTAAAAACTATTTTGAAGCGACCGATAAAGGTTTGATTAATTTTTTAAAAGATTTCAAGGCATTTTGTCGAGAAAAATAAGAGCCCCATTCTGTCAACAGAGTGAAGTGAATTTAATAGAAAATCTACGTAAATACAGCTCAAAACAATTAAAATATTGGTTAAATAAACAAGTGGCACTTACCAAAAAGTTAGAAGCAAAGATCGAAAAGTCGAAAAGGGTTTTTTTTTTGGTTTCGGTCAAAATATCAAAAACTCACAAAAAAAATTGTCAAATTGACAGCATTAGGTTATTATAAATTTGTTATGGTTGAAAGAATAGATTTTGGGTTAATAGTTCTTCTAAAATTGAGCCCCAAATTAATTGAAATGCTTTTTTATATTGAAAAAGATAGAAGAAATATAAGAAAACATAGCTTCAAAAATTAGAAATAAAGATTAAAAAGTCGAGAAGGTTATTATGGCTGAAAGAAAAGCTTTGGGTTAATAGGTCTTCTAACATTGAGCCCCAAATTAATTAAAATGCTTTTTTATATTGGAAAAGAGAGAGGAAATAATAGAAAAAAGAGTCCTGGGTATGTCTGTTGACTTTTTTTTATTAAATACTAAAATCTTATATTGATAGAGCATGCCCCCCGAAATGTCAAAGGGGTAAAGCTAATACAATAGAAATTACAATGAATATTTAAATGAAACGACGTTTAAAGAGTATTTTGGAGCGAAAAGAAAAGATTTTGTGTTAATAGTTCTTCCAAAATTGAGCCCCAAATTAATTGAAATGCTTTTTTTATATTGCAAAGACAGAAGAAATAATAGAAAGAAAAACTCTGGGTATGTTTTTTGACTTTTTTTTATTAAATACTAAAATCTTCTTTTGATAGAGCATGCCTGAAAGTGGTATTTGAAAAAGAAATAATGAGAGACAATTTTAAATTTACCGCTCTAATATTTTTGACATCGTTGTTGTTAGCAACAAAAAAAAATAATAATAAAATAATTATTTTTAGAATTTTCAAGTATTTACATATTTTACAAAAATAAGTGTAAAAGTGTTGATTTTTTTGTAAAATATAAATGAAAAGATTAAAATAAAGTAAGTTTAATAATTATTTAATCTCATTGTCTATAATTTTTTTTTTAGACAAGGTTTGATGAAAATTTTTGAGGAGACACCTAATTGTTTTGACCAGTTTTACATTTTTTCCTTTATTATAATATGGGAATATAATACAAATGGCTAGAAGAGCCTTTTTTATTATATTATATAAGATATAGAACTGTGGTTGTAGAAAAATTTATAATTATGTATACGAAAAGTGAGAATAAGTTGTGTTTGAGACCAATCGATGAAAGAAGATTAAAATCAGATAGAAGTGGAAAATTATTTTCGAAAAGTATCTATACAGAATATATATTTTTTTCTCAATCGTACGTACTTATTTTTATATTTATGAATAAGCAATTAAATATTTAAAAAAAAAATACGATGTCAATTGTCAATTATTATTACAACATAATCAATTAAAAAATACAAAGTGATCACTTAATATTAATGATTTATATTTTATAACTAACATGAAATATGAAACGTTTTTCTGTCAATTTTAATGTACAAATTTCTATAGAGTGGTTGTTTTTTTAAATTTGATATATAATATATAACTAAAATATAAATAATTTTTTTTAATTTTTTTTTTAGATTATGTATGATTGTAATTGAATGATTTTAGAAAAATTAAATAGAAAATAAGGAAAAATTAAGAAAATTAGAAAAAGAAAACAAATAGAAAAAAAAAGAAAGGAAGAATAAAGTATATAATTAATAAAATGTAATACAAACTTTTTTAATAAAAACAAAATATGGTTGTTTTATTGTTGCCTAAGGCAACCTTATATGTATAAGAGAGCAAAGTAAGCTAGCAAAAGGGAGAATAAATGAAAAAATTTAATAATAGAAACAACAAAAAATATATAAAATAACAATTTTTATTTCGAAAAAAAAATTAAAATAGACTTGCTTTAGAAGAGATTAAAGAGAAGAGAAAGAAAGAAAAAAATTGGAAAAAAAAGAAGAATAAAAATTAAGTATATTAAATAAAATATAATGCAATTTTTTTTAATAAAAAAGAAATATTGTTGTTTTATTGTTGCCGAAGGCAACATCTTACATATAAGAAAGTATGGTAAGCAAAAGAAGGAATAAATAAAAAATATGTACATAATAAGTGAAAAAAATTACATGAAATAATAATAAATAGTAATATTATTTTTTAAAATTATAGTAGTATATTTAATATGAAAATTAAAAAAATAAAAAGGAAGAAAAAAAAATATAATGAAGAAAATGTGATATAAAATTTTTTAACAAAATCCATATAAGATAGTAGGGTAAATACAAAAAAAAATAAATAAAAAAATATAATGAGAAAAAAATATATAAAATAATAATAAACAGTAAAATTTTTGTTAAATATAAATGATAATAGATTTATACATGTTGCCGTAGGAAACTATTACAATAAAAATAAAAAAAAGCTTTAATCGTAATTAATAATATGTTTGCTTTATTACAACAAGAAAAAGATGGGAAAGATAGAAAAATAATAAAAAAGGAATAAGTATAATTTATAAAATATAATAAAAGATTTTTAATACATACAAAATATGGTTGTTTTATGTTTGCTTTACATGTAAGAGAGTAGGGTAAGCATAAGAAAGATTCAATAAAAATATAGTAACATAAAACACAAAATAATAAAAAATCATATAATATAATAATAAATAATATTCATTTTAAAGGTAAATAATACCAAATTGTTGCCGCAGGTAATAATCTAAATGAGAGAGTAGAATAAGCACAAAAAGAAATAAATAAAAATTTATTAAAATAAAAAAAATTATTAAACAATAGTCCAATAAAAAAAAAAGTGCGTTTGTTCTATGGTTGCCGAAGGCAACCCTTCTAGGTTCAAACACGTTGCCGTAGGCAACCCTCTACTCAAGAGAGTAGGCAAGCACCCGGAGGGTGCGAAACCATACTCTCGTTGTCATATAGATAATTTGTATAATTTAAATATTCAAATTATAAAAAGGAAGTGCATGAAGGTCTTATAGACATAATTTGCATAAACGAGCGCTGGATGTCAGCTTTTGAGTTAAATTATTTGAATATTGCTCAATTGCCGCGGGTTTTCGTAGAACTGTGTCCAGACACGGTGGGGTATGTATTTTTCTTTCAAATACTATTACTGCTTACTGTAAAATCGATGTAAAACGGTATTTTCCTAAAATACAATGTGAATTTGCGGCATTGTGCATTTGTCTTGACAATTTTTTCAAACATTTTGACAAGATCTTTTCTGAAAGATGTCAATTTTTTGATAATTTAAAACAATATTTTTTAACAATTCAGCACAGTTATTACCGTGGCCCAAAAAAACAGACTGATTTTTTGTGAAAATATGCTCGCTTATGACGTTCCAAATAATCGAACTAACTCGATCAAACTCTTTTTAGGGATCGTTTGCAAATATTGAAAATTTCAAAAACAGTTAAAATTAGAATCATTGTTTTTTTAATTTATTTTCTGGCCAAAGTTCACTGTTATTATTATGTTCTGTCTACCTTTTCTTCTCTCTTCCAGCTCCATCCTATCTTCTCTTACTGCTCTTCTTTCTTTTTTTTACTTGTGCTTTTTTCTCCTTATTGTCCTCCCTTAGTTTCCTCAATTGCTCTCTCACGTCTTCGTTCTCTTCTCTTATCTCATTTAACTCGCTTCATATCTTCTTTAAAAGATCTTTCATTTTTTGTCTGTTCTGTTTTTCGTTCGGCAATCTTAATGTTTTCTTCGACCTTAAAAGTATTTTTCCTGCTTTTTCTTCCTTCTTTACTTTTTTCTTTTTTTCTCCCTCTTTCTACAAGCGTCGTCACTGTAGTTCATGTTAGTTCCCTACTTAATTCAGTTAACAACCTACAAAAAACGCTGGCCTGCTTCAGCTACTTTGGCAACTAGTAGAGTTGAGAAGTTAGCACACAGCCAATTGTTATCAGCTATATATTAAGCATTTTAACTAACTTTACCCAACCCGCAAATAAAGAACTCAGACCAAAAAAGGCTAATTAAAAGTCTCTAGAACACCAAAAAACCGTAATAATTCACCGAGCAGCAAACACCACACGCATTCACGGCTGTGTTCCCTATCAAAATTCATTATTTGTAATTGTCTTAATATATCTATTTGTCATTTTTTTAAATTTTGGTTGCTTATTTTTCTTTTGTATTTCACGTTCACAATGACGATTGTGTGACTCTGTTTCTAAAAAAAGTAGTTAGACAAAATAGATTTTTGTGTAATTGTTTTTAGGAACTTTTTTGGTCTGTCGTAATTTGGTATGATTAGTAGTTGTAAAGTCAAGTGTCAGTTGTGACAATCAATGACAATCAAACTACTGCCAATTACCGCTTATTAATATTTATTCTAGTAACATTTTGAAGAACGATATTCTTACGCTAGCTTTTGGATTGGACCTAAACATTTAAAGACATTGAATAGTTGTTAACAAAATTACTGCTAGTAAATACTTTTATAAAATTTACACAAAACTCTCAATTGTACCAAAAAGTATTTACATTATTTTTTATGTAATTTTAGAAATAACGTTAGTAAAATATTTTTGTATTTGAGAAATTTTTAAAATGCAGATTATTTTATAAATTGTTACTCTTATGCCGGTATTCATAGTCGTATCTCAAGTTCAAGCTTGAGTCCGTTTCAAGCTCGGTCTCAAACAAGGACTCCGGCAATGCTCGGGAAAGCGTTTGCCTGCGCTTTGAAATAGTTGTATTGCTGATTCTGCCTCAAGCAACGATTTTGGCAATGCTCGTGAAATCTGATATTCATATCTTAAGCTTGAGGTCGACCTCAAGTCTGGATCGGTATTCATAGACAAATCTCAAGATTTAAATATCAAATTACGGTGTGAATAAGGGCGATTTTTGCTTGATGAGTAAGCGCACTGGGTCCATCTCAAGTCGGACTCAAGCAAGGCCTTGACTTGTCTCAAGTCCGACTCAAGACGCCATTTGCAGGTTATGTCATCGTTTGACGTTGGAAATTACTGAAGAGTATTGTGTGTTGCATTTCATAACAACGAACATTGACATGCTGGACGCGTTATATGCGGGGTGCTGCGAACCCATTGGAATCTTTTTCCAACTTTGAATGTAAGCGTCGCTACAGCTTTACAAAAGACAGTGTAGTATGAGATAATAGAAAAGAAAGAACGTTATAAGATAATAGAAAAGAGAGAAAGAGAGAGAGAGAGAAACGAAGAGAGAAAGGGAAAATATGTTTATCCCAAAATTATTTTTTTTTTAAATAAAGTTATTTTAAATCTTACCGTTTCTGCTAGAGGAACTAATAGAAATGTCTGGATGACCAACCGCACGTTCAAACGCTAAACCTAAAACGTAAAAATGGCGTTTGAGTTTTCAATCACACATAAATCAATAGGAGTAGGCAGTTTGCGTACTAACACATAATGATAATTAGCGGTACTTATCTTGTTATGATTTAGAAATAATATCTAGATAGTTATATTAGTCTTTTAAATTATAATTTATATAAGACTTTAATATTTGACTTTTATATTAGATTTTTATATTAGACTGCAGTCATTATATTATAATTTACTATTTGAGCACTGTCTTTAAGGTAATGGATCGGACGGCGGCAATCAGAAACAATTAATCATAAGACTAATTGGCCATTATAGTACCGCAAGAGTAGCTATGGACTTCTGTACGTTGGAAAAGCTAGCTTACGAAATGTGCATAAACACCACCGCCAATGTCGATGTAATCTAATAATGAGGCTACGATTACATCCACTAACGAAACGAAAACGTGTTCTCGGGCGTGCAATGCTTTCCAAAAATATCCTTGGGTATCTATCTGACTGTTAAGGTCAACGCAAAATGCAATGATATATTTGTAAAGACTCCGTAGTAACACACTCACTTAGACCAGGTAAGATAGACAAGTGCGTATTAATACATTAAATTTAACTAGTCTGGAGATTGCTAACTAGTCCACTTAGTGAATATTAACTACAAAGATACACATAAGATTTCTAAAATAATATGATATCTCAGGTAATATATTTAATAACAAAATGCGAATATAATCTTTGATAAGTGTACCTAATTTGTTATGTCAGCTAACAGCTATCACTGTTCCATCAAGTCATCTCTGATACACCTTGTATATAGACTTTCTACTGAGACACCCTGTATATAAATTATTTTGCATATGCTTAACTATAATATAATCTTTGCCAATCAACGTAATCGACTACTGATTTAGATTGACAATGGTTCTACTTTAGGTACCATTAATTAGTAATTATATTTTTGTCACAAGAAAGTGCAATATTAATAAAATATATTGTGACGATAAACCATAATTAGATCTACGTTACTATAAGATTAATTCTTAAAAGTTGATTTATTGAGATGATCAGAAGATTCTGTTTATGAGAATAATTCAATTCTTTTATTATTTTTCTTTAGTCAAACAATAAATCAATCCTTTCAACTGATGCGATAATTGAGAAACTCAGTAATAAGACAACTTTACTTTTAGATGTTGATTTGTTGGATGTGTTTAAGCGGGTAGATGATCGTGGGCAATTGGTGATATAAAGCACTAAGAATTAAATAATAATTAGAACACCACTAAACTCAACCACTGCTGAATTTGGAATGCCTTTTGGCTTTTTCAAGTGTATTAAGTTGGCACATCTGGAAATGTATCTATTCTTTCAGAGAATTTTGAGGGTCGAAACACACAAAAGATGATCTTCAAATAGATTTTTCTCATGGTTTGCTTGGGTCGACCTAAATAAGCATGCTTTTACAGTAGTAAATGTGGGATTGCTTTCAAATTAGTGGAAAGACAATTATTACTTCCACAAAATTAAACGATTTGCCACATTTTATGCAAAAATTAAAGCATTAAATAATAATAATAGTCATAGATATTTATTAATTGAGTAGTATTTTTATTTTGTAACACCTTCTACTGGTAAAAATAAGTAGAAAAAAAGTTAAATTTTTATTAGTTTACATTTTAAGTATTGTTTGCAGAAGCATAGAAGACAAAACGGCAGCCGAAAACTTTCATCTTTACACACTTCTTGAGTAGCTCCTACTACTCACTACTCTGATAACTTTTCTGCATCGAATTTCCTGCAATAATAGTGGGTAAAAGTTGGTAAGATTTATATTAATGTTGCACTTACATTGTCGCGCAGTGTGAGCTAGCTTCTGTTTGGTCTTACTTTTGCAGCTTTCGTGTTTCGCGGAGAATGTAATAATGGTCCAGATTGGTCACTATTGCGGCATCCGTCCTATTACTTTCTACATTATTGGAGTTGTCCATGCGAGACTACAGCAAGGGTTTTGCTTTTTGTGTATACGCAGCTTTTTCGTCTATAATGCACATTTTATGAAGTTACCATACACGTATTCTGTCAGTAGACATGTACTCACCCGTCGTCATTCTTTTTTTTTGCAAAAACAACACAAAACACTTTCAATATAACCCCTGCGGCATCGAGTTATTCTATGACCTGTCACTTCATATAAACACGGAGAATGACTGTCATGCGTCAAAATGTAAACTTTTAAACCTAACCACACAAAAATTACTACTTTTGTGACTCTCGCAAGACGCACGTTTTCCGGAGCATTGTTGAAGTCTTTGCTTGAGATACGACTATGAATACCGGCATTACAGTCCAAGAACAAAAGCTTCCATGACCCGAAATCATTAAAATATTGACATCTTTTGGAAAAGACCGTGTCGAAAGGCTTAATAAAATTGTTGACGTTTCGCACTGCATCGTAAAAAACAGGTGCAGAAAAATTGTTTTTATTTTATTGAAAACGATCGGAAAACACCGATCTTATTATTATTATTATTATTATTATTATCTGTAAGCAATGAGTGCAAAAAAGGAATGACAGTTGCATACGGGACTAGTTTTTTTAACATTCTTTACTAATTGTTTTACGTATCCTGTACTATTACAAACACTTTGTTGTTAACAATCTTATTGTTTTTATGACGCAACAATGACAGCAATTGGTTTGGTACCAAACATTGTTTCTGCACCAAAAGCAATTTTTACGTGTTTTATTTTATTTTGTAAATTTCAATGAACGATTGCTATTTTTTAAACATGGTAAAATGGGCAGCTTACCGTTGTGGAAGTCATAACGATAAAAAAGAAGCCGGAGTTTTATTTCACAGGTAAGTAAGATAACATGGTACTTTGCACTTTATTTATTTTTAATAATTTTTTTATTATTACTTACAATAAATGTTGGGCTTAGTGTACTGATCATATCAATAATTTTATGTCTGCAATAGCATATACTTTTCATTCATAATTTGCTTATGAAATGAGAATAAGTGAGTTTCAGCCGCCATTATTCCATAGACGTAGAGAAAAGGGGTACTTTGGGAGATGATAATTTTTTCTATTTCTGTGAGTAATATGTGGCTTTTTTCATGTTGATGCATTTACATTTTACACACCCATAATACCCATGTGATGTTAGGTCATGGTTCGTACACAATAACCAACTATATATTTGCAAATTTATTTTTTTTCAGATTTCCAAATGATGCTGCTAGGTGTAAATTATGAGTGGACAACATGAATTTTGAGATGACTTTTCAACGATAATGATTTATAACTCTAAAGGTTTATAGGGACTATAGGGTCTCAAATCTATTATTTTTTTTCTTAGGGATTTAAACATTGAATTCAAGTTTTGAGGTTTGTTTTGCACCATCCAACACGTTTTGTAAACTTTTCTCCTTCAGTTTTCAACAAATTTAGCTGAAAATTACGTATATGAAAATTTATGTAATTTGTATAATAGTTATTTACATAGAATTTTTGACAGGGCAAATCGATTTTAATGGTTTTTTTCAATTAAAAGCTGATTAAATTAAATAATAATTAATCCTTTTGACCCTAATCTCGTTTATGATAGTGTTTTGAACAATCTTTTGAGCTAAAGAAGAAATTATAAAAATTGAGAAATTATTAACAATTATTATTAAAAAATTGAAAATTATATAAAAAATACAGAGAGCATCATGATTATGTGCATGTCATATTGTTAAAATTTTTCTAGCAAATTTATTATTAGAGGTTTTTTCGAACTAATGTTGTTAATTTGTACGGTTCTATGTTACTCGTACAGATAACTAACTAAAAATTAAATAAAAATTAATTAGTTAAAAAAAATGCATTTTTAGTTCATTGTAATAGTAAAAAATCCCTTGCTCAAGTGTGCTGACGGATATAGTCCACACTTTTCTTATCGACATTTCAGGGGAAACGTTTTTACGAGTCAATCGAGGATAGGTTTAATTAATAATTTTTTTTTTAAATAATTTTTTTGGTTAAGTTGATATAATTTTAATTTGTTACTTTTAATTTTATATTTAAATAAATATAAATATTTTTTATTTTGTTGAAACTGTGCAAAGATTTAATAATCTGTTTGTGTTAAATAGAAGTAAGTTAGAAAATGTTTGAGACTATAACTTAGAATGGATCGTCTAGCTGGTGCAAGAGATGCGTCTTTAGATTACCAAAAAAATTCAAAAAACCAAAAAAAAGTTTTTATATATTTTATTAATAAATAGTAATAAAATTAGCGGGAAGTAGGCTGTGATTATATAGAAAAAAATTGTTTTGCGTATTTCTAGTATTTATGAATAAAATATACAATAATATATGACCAAAAAATCAGCCAAATATAAAATTATATACTTATAAACCTAATTTTTAATACTTGGTGTAGTAACCATCATTTTCTTGACCCACTTGATCAACGTTTCTTTCAGGAACTCCATGAAATCCAATGTCTTTCTAATCTTCTGTCATTAAACCTCATAGATTTTCTATAGGGTTCTAATAAGGGGATTTGGTTGGCCATGGAAGAACTACAAACTCTGAACGGTTTTCAAACCATTGCCGAATGAATAGGCGAGATATCTTGCACAAAAACAATTAACTCGCGGCTGACCTAAGGAAAACGGTTAATAATTTCTGGAAAAAATTGGGTTTTTAGTAAATTAACAAAAGCTTCTGCAGTAAAACGAGGGGGAGAAACTTAAATGAATTGTCCTGGACCATGTGACGTCATCCACCCCCAAAATCCAGTGGTGATGCGACCGCTCTTCCCTGATTCTACAACGTGTTCCCTACTAAATCTGGTATTATACAACCGCCACAAAACTTTTAGAGAATCCATTGATGAAGAGATCATCATATTATCGAAGATGTCGATGAGTGTAGACGTGTCTGATTGTGCTTTGTGTTCTGTGGGTTTTCCGAAGGAAAAGCAATACTGAG
The DNA here is from genome assembly GCA_947359425.1 of Lagria hirta. Taxonomy (NCBI): domain Eukaryota; kingdom Metazoa; phylum Arthropoda; class Insecta; order Coleoptera; family Tenebrionidae; genus Lagria; species Lagria hirta. Next base: position 6,713,086 of record OX375801.1, on the reverse strand, counting down.
GTGTAGTAAGTGTAAATTTCAATTTTACCCTAAATGTGTTAAAGTCAATGCTAGAGGCTTGCATTTGAAAAAAGACTGGATATGTGTAAAGTGTGACGTGAATGAAAATACACTTACAGATTCTAACAATGTTTCCGGAAATGTATTGCTCAATTCTCCTCCAAATATCAATGAAAACATCAAGTCATTAAAGTTTTCAAAAGAATCTTTCAAAAGCAATCACCCAAGCGGATTAAGGGTAAAACACCAAAACAGGTAGTTTCGGCTCCAAAAGACGATTTATCAGTACTCAATATTGCCATGGAGGGTACAAAACTAAATGAAGGTACTGATCCTAACGGTACTTTTATTAAAGGGAACGACAGTAATGTTTCCATAAAGCATTATTTAAATAAGCCTAAAATTCAAAGTTCTTTAATGATAGATAATAAGAAGGATACTGAACAAATAAGCTCTAAACAATTGAGAAGAAGATCTTTTGTAATAGGTTCGGGATCTATAACATCTGACGTCAATGTTAACGATAGTGCGATAAGTGCAGATAATGAAAATAAAACAGATGGTTTTACTGCGGTGATAAAATCTCGAAAATGTCATGTTTTTATTACTCGTGTTAATCCTAAGGTCCAACTGTTATATTATTGCATTCTTATTCAAGATGGGTTTTTATTACTGTAGTGACGTTTTATATTTGGGATGGTGCAGCGAAATATGTTTAGTGCTGACTCAACTGCTTCGTAATTTTTTAGCATCTGATATATTGGTGACGCAGTACCGGTTGTAGTTCGTTTCGTTAGAGTGAAGAATGTGTTTTTCAAACGAACACTAGGTCTGTTGACTTTAAGGCATATTTCGGATAGTAAGGATGGACAATTCAACCTTTCCTGCCAAAGTTTATGCAAAAATATTACGGAGTGCTCAGCACGTCTAGTAGATAAGGAAGACATATTAAATCGTTTTAAAAAAAGTTCTTCTGGATAACCTCGAGTGGGATACACTTTGTTCAACATAAATACTGCACTTTTCAGAAACTTCCGTTGCACTCTCTCCAGCGCCGAAATATGAATTTTATATGTGGGAGACCAAACAACTGAGGAATACTCTAAACGAGATCGCACATAAGTGATGTTTAGTAGTTGTAACGTTTCAACGTCACAAAATTCTCTCCCATTGGGCAACACAAATCCCAGGGATTTGATGGCGGAGTTTATAACTGATTGCACATAGGGAACGAAAGAGAGCTTCTCATCGAAAATAATGCCGAGATCCCGAACAGAATCCACTCGTGAAATAACAGCACCATTGATGTTATAGTCAAAAGAAAAGAGTTCCTTTTTCTTTGTATAACTCACAACATTACATTTTGAGTGATTCAATAGTAGATTGTTCTCAGAACACCATTTCACAATCGAGTCAACACATTGTTGAAGTCTAAATGCGTCTTCCATGAAATTAATTACAGAGTAGATTTTCATATCATCTGCGAATAGAAGATAGGATAAATTTATGACCTCAACAACGTCGCTAATAAAGATATTAAAGAGCAAAGGTCCCAAAACAGAACCCTGCGAAACTCCAGTTTTCTGTTTAAATTGCTTTGATGTATATCCATTGACATACACATATAGATAACAATCGACCAAATACGAATCCATTAGCAAAACAAGGTTAACTGATAAACCAAAACGTTCCAACTTTCTCAACAGCAGACAGTGATCAACCTTGTCGAAAGCGCTTGAAAAGTCCGTGTAAACAACATCAACTTGCAATTTCTCATCAAGAGCAGTACTAAGAAACTGTGTAATCGTGCATAGGTTTGACTCAGGTGAGCGACCTTGAACAAACCCGTGTTGTACCAAAGATCGAACTGAGGAAACATGAAAACTAAATATGTTGTACAACATATATTCAAAAACTTTTGCAAAATTATAAATAATCGATATGGGTCTATAATTTGTGATATCCGACTTTACACCTTTCTTATAGACGGGACATATTTTGGAAGTCTTCCATTGACAAGGAAAATTACAACGTTTTAAGATTAGGTTGAATATAAGTGTAAAGGGTTTCGGAAATAAGAAAGCTGGAATCTGGTCAGGTCCTCTAGTCATGGTGGCCTTTAACTTCTTCAAGGCTTGAAGAACTTCTTGTTCAGAGACAGATGGCAGATTCAAGATGTTGTTGGATATTGGCACCAATGGTATAGTGACTTCATCAGTCTTCATAAAAGATCGAGAAAAATGATCAGCAAAACTACTGACAATATCTTGAGGATCTATTTGCTTATTGCCATTTAAGAACATAGTTGTAGGAATTGGGCTAGAGTTTCGTTTGGAGTTGACAAAGGACCACAATTTACGCGAGTTAGACTTTAGATTTTTGTTAACTTTCTGCAAGAAGTTTTTATAGGCTACATCAATATCAGATTTTAAACAAGCTCTAAGTTGGGCGAATGTATCGAAGTCAAGTATAGACTTTAATTTTTTATACTTTTTTCTTGCAGGGGATTTTTGTTTCAGTGTGTGTATGATGTTTTTATTGAACCAAGCAGGATAATTTCCAGGTTTATGCTGCTTTAGAGGTACATGGCGGTGAAAAATATCATTAAGTAATTGATGGAAATTGGAAACTGCTACATCAACATGTGAATAATTTGCAAGAAAGGTCCAGTCTACAGTAGATAGTGTTGCATATAATAGGTTAAAATTGCATTTACGAAAATTGAACTCAGAAATTTTACGGTTGGGAAATTTTTTCTGACGTTGATAAATTATAAGATCAAATTCCAGAGCTGGATGATGATTGTCTTATAAAACCAATGGATCTTGGGCTCTCAAAATAGAGCAGACAGTAGAATCAGACACCATGACTAGATCTAAAAGTCTATCATTTATATTGAAGATGTCATTGCATTGTCTTAAATGATAGAAATTTAAAAAATTGTTTAGTAGTCTATTAGAGGTAGACGACGGAGATAAATCAGACACATTTTTAATAAAATCTGGAACATTAAAATCGCCTACAACAAGCAAATCGGAGTCATACAAAAAATGTAACGACGTTAAAAAATCGAAAAACACCGACAGAGAGTTAACATCGCATTGTGGAGGTATGTATATGACAAGAACGTGAAGAGTACGATGATGAAAGTGTATTTTGACTAATAAAAAATCAATATGAAGAATAGTATCACAGACAACTATATCACAGATGGTTGAATTTATCGCAGAATCAACAGCAAGCAACACACCCCCACCTCTCCTGCAACCGGTTGAGCTAAAATCACGATCTTTGCGAAAAACATTGTATTTTGATAGAACAAATAATTCACTGTTACATACACTATCACTGAGCCACGTTTCAGTTAGTGCTATAAGATGTAGGTGAGAAGCAGCAACAGAAGACAAATAAAACAATTGTGTTTTACTGTTCAGTCCACGAACATTCTGATAGTAGCATGATAGCATGGTTTGTGAGTTAATAATAGATCGAGTACTTGCAGAGGAATTAAGTAAGTTGTAAGAACTAAACGATACTTGCTGTGATTGCTATTTATTATTTAAAATTTTAGCTCTAAAAGTCGCCAAATGAGATTGGTATGTAGCACAACCCCTTTCAAGAGCAGAGTGACTGCAGTCAATATTAGGATATTTATCCTTCCGGGAGAAGCAATTTGAACAAGTCAGAGTTATTGATTCACAGTTCTTTAGGAGGTGGTTACCACAACATTTAGAACAAGTTGGTTCATCTTTTGTACAGTGTTCGGAAATATGGCTAAAACCAGAGCACTTAAAACAACGCCGAATGTCAACTGCATCCCATACCTTGCAGTATTCATACCCAACCAATAGCTTACCTGCTGCAATAATATTATGGTATTACTGTGCATCAACTTCAATAACAGCCTGATGTAGAGCCTCACTATTGCGCAATGTACTGAACTTCTTTAAATTACAGACGTAGCCAGCGGGAAAGAGCGATTTGTTCTGATTCAAAACATAATTTGATAGTGCGTCTTTGTCAACACTGCTATCAATCCGCGAAATTCTTATTCTTGGGAGCAAACTAGACAATTGTTTGAGGCTATAATTTGGTAAATTATTAGAGACAATAATTCCAATTTTATTGATATCGTCAGGATTGTCACAGGTAATGATTACACTTCCATTGCGACTAGTCTTGACTTTTGTGATATTGACTTTAGTTTTTATGGGGTCAACGTTTGTGAAAAAATCCTTTTTAGTAACAGATATAGGCTGATTATCATTTTTTGGTTTTAACATGACGGACTATGTGTTGGCGGTCACTTCAGCGTACGAAAGGATTTTAATATTTAAATCAGCTGTATGAAGGTTGAAAGTTATAGTTTGTTGTGCTTTTCTAGAGGTGTTTTGTTCCTCAATTAAAGATACACATTTGCTTACGGTTTCCACGATTTGGTCTAATTTCGAGCAGCTTTCCATTACTGAACAATCGTCACATACATATTTGAAGTTTTTAAATTGATTTAAGATTTTAAAGTTTTCATCGTCTAATTTTAGACACTTTGTATGTGCTTTTTTGGTACATATAAAGCAACGAGCACATTTGTCAAAATTTTTCAATGTAACATTGCATAGTTTACAAGCAGGCATAATTAATTGGTATCACAGCAATCGCACTATGATTGAATTTTCCTTTTGGATAATTATGAATGTTTCCTTTTGGCCTACTGGTGTGGCCGTTAGTAGGTATCTCCACGAAAAAGATAAAAATCAGAATTTTCAAAAATTAGGGATACAACGTGTGATAAAATAATAAGTTCTCAAACTTCCTGTGATATTGTCAACAACAACAAGCTGACAACGATCTCAACTAACAACTGTTGTCCTATCAATTTATCAAAATTAAAGAATGGTCAGAGTTTTGACTGCTGTGATCTAGCTGTCTATTATCAAAATGTCAGAGGTCTTAACAGCAAAATTGATGTTTTCTATTGTAGTGTTAGTGAATGTGAGTTTGATATAGTTGCGCTTAGCGAGACGTAGATTAAACCGGAATTATGCTCACAAGAGTTATTTCCTGACATTTATAATGTTTATAGAAGTGATCGTAAGTTCAGTGTTTTAAACTTGGTAACTGGTGGCGGCGTTTTGTTGGGTATCAACAATTCTATTAAATCTACAGTTGTAGATACTTCCTTATTCGATGTCCAGTTTCCAGAAATTAATTTTCTAGTAGTCAAGTGCTCAATTGAATATAAAACTTTCTATCTAGGTGTTATATACATACCGCCATTTCTATCATTTGAAATAGTGAATAACTTTTTAGAAACTATTGCAGAATGGGATATTTCTCATTTTGACACAATAATGGAGATTTTAATTGTTTTAACTTTATTTCAAGTAATTATTTGGATGACCGTAAATCTTGCATCATCAAGGACTTGCTGGCGTTCTTAGACATGACACAGTTCAGTGAGGTGTTAAACAAAAACGACAGACAAATAGATTTAGTAATAAGTAATTTTAGTTGTAAAGTCACTCGTGAAGATGTAACTTTGGTACCTGCAGATGCTTATTATCCATCCTTATCAATTGAATTAGATGGTTTGTTTTAAAAACATAAGAATTTTGTCATAAACACCAAGAATAAGGCTTATAATTTTAGGAAAGCAAATTATCATTCTTTATATAATGATTTTGTGCACTGTAATTGGAGTTTTCTAGAAAATTGTAGTGATGCGGATAGGGCAATTGAGCGTTTTTATAATAAGGTTTACCAAATTTTAGATAAAAATGTGCCGGTTTAAAAAAATTATAGTCACAAATATCCGTTTTGGTATACGAGTGAATTGATTGATACGTTTAATTAAATTAAAATCTAAATTTCGTAAGTTGTCAGGTGAAAATAAAACATCTTTTTACACTAACAAATTGAAGGAGCTTAGGTTAACAGTTAAACAAAAAATAAAAGATGACTATTCTAAGCATTTGCTAAATGTTCAAGCTAATCTAAAAAAAGAACCGAAATCTTTTTGGAGTTTTATAAAGAATAAGCACAAAATTTCTTGAATTCCGGGAAACATGGTATATGATGGTAATGTGTGTGATAGCCCCGCATCAATAGTAAATGCGTTTAAAAAACATTTTGAAAGTGTATATTCTGATTTAATACCACCTGATAATGAATTTTCCAATTTAAAATCTGACATTTTCAATGTGATAGAGATTAGTAATGAACCAATAACTAAAACGGATATTGTAAGGGCGGGAAAGAAATTGAAAAATAACTTTACTGCAGGTCCAGATCTAAATCCTTCTTTCACTTTAAAAGACTGCTTGACAGTTTTAGTATGTACTTTGTTAAATATATTCAATTTAATTGTAAAAACATCAGTTTTTCCCACTTTATGGAAAACTGCCAAAGTATGTCCAGTACATAAATCTCAAAATCGTTCTCACGCTATAAATTATAGACCTGTTTCAATCTTAAATAATGTAACCAAACTTTTTGAGAGTATTATTTACAGTCGCATATATGCAGCAGTAAATAATAAAATATCTGTTTTTCAGCATGGCTTTATGAATTGTAGATCTACTGTAAGCAACTTAGCGGTTTTTAGTCAATTTTTGTGTAAAAATGTAGACAGTCGAAGACAAGTTGATACTATATATACCGACTTTTCCAAAGCTTTTGATAAGATCAATCATAATCTATTAATTAGCAAACTCTCAAAGTTAGGTTTTAGTGACAATTATGTTAAACTTATAAGATCTTACCTAAGTCAACGTGACCAATATGTTTATTATAATGGATTTTGTTCTGACACATACTCAATAACAAGCGGTGTTCCACAGGGATCTAACTTAGGTCCTCTACTGTTTTTGTGTTTTATTAATGGTATTTGTGATCATTTAAAGTGCTTTATCATGTTTGTCGATGATTTAAAAATGTATTCCTCTATAAATAAAATTAATGATTGTATTGTTTTACAAAAACAGATTAATATTTTATATAATTGGTGTTTAGCAAACGGTATGTTTTTAAACGTAAGCAAATGCAGAGTTACATCGTTTAATCGCAAGTTCAATCCCATTCACTTTCAACACGCGATTGATACTGTAATTCTTGAACGATGCGATAATGTCAAAGACTTGGGAATCTATTTTGACTCTCATCTGACATTCAATTATCATATCGAGTTAACTGTTAACTCAGAGTTTAGAACATTAGGTTTTATCTTTAGAAATTGTAAAAATTTTTATGATACATCTGCTCTTACAAGTTTGTTTTGTAGTTTGGTTAGAACTAAATTAGAATACGCCAGCCTTATTTGGAATCCAACTTACACCAAGTACAAATTAATATGTATTCTATTTAGCTTTAAACACACTTTGTGGATTTTGTTTTTAATTTAATTGTTAAATTGGTTTGAATTTAGCATAATTGCTTGAAAATAATAATAATAATAATAATAATAATAATAATAATAATAATAATACCGTTTATTAGCTTCAGTAGCTACATTATATAACTTAATCCTAACACAGCTCTTTAACACTAATTTAAATTTACTCTACTCTGCTGTTCTTCTTTCCTTGAATTCTACTCTCACTCTTTACTGCCGATGGTAATTCATTAAACATTTTGAGACCATCGTACAGTAACATTTTTTGTTCTTTCCTTGTCCTACATCTTTCTAAATGTATATCCCCTATTTGTCTAGTGCCTACCCCTTCATGCCGTACTAATTTTATTTTATTTTCTAAATATTGAGGACACATCCCTTGCATAATCTTATAAACTATTACACAAACATTAAATTCTATTCTTTCTTTAATTGACATGAAGTGTAAAGCTTCTAGCATATCTATAACTCTCTCTCTTCTGCTGCACCTAAGAATTATTCTCATTCCTTGATTTTGAAGTTTTTGCAAGTGCTCTACATTGGTTTTATTTAAACCTATCAAAACAGACCCACAGTAGTCAAATAACGGCGCAATGATAGTTTTATACACAACACATCTCATATACGCCGTCACGTCTACACCAATTCTACGCATAACACCTAGCTTCGCACCTACTTTTTTACTTACATAATCAACATGCTTAGAAAAATTTAAGTTTTTATCAATAACTATTCCTAAGTACTTAATTTCCGACACTACTTCTAATTCTTTTGACCTTAACTTGACTTTTATATTTTCTTCATTTACACTTTTCCTTACTCCTCTCACTAACATAACTTTTGTTTTTTCCACGTTAACACAAAGCTTATTTATCCTAATCCATTTATCAACTCTCTCCATTTGTTCGTTCACTTTGTCACAACACTCACTGCTTGAATTTCCGGTTGCATAAATCAATGCATCGTCTGCAAACAGTCTGATTACACACTTTTCACTGATTGACTCTACTATATCATTGATATAGAGTAAAAATAATATTGGTCCTAGTACTGATCCCTGCGGAACCCCTAGTCCAACATCAACAGGAGCTGACAACAGTCCATTAAACTTTACTTTTTCGCTCCGATCTTCCAAATAACTTTGAAACCACTTTAGCACTATGCCATTTATACCAAAAGACTGCAACTTCTCAATCATAATTGTTCTATCAACCACTTCAAAAGCTCTTTTCAAGTCCAAGAACACCACTAATATCACTTTTCCTTCTCCTATATATCTATTCCAATCCGATAATACCCATTGTAACGCACTCTCACACGAATGTTTTTTTCTAAAACCTGATTGACAATTTGCAAACAAGTGAATATCTTCCAAGTATTCTAATAATTGTCTCTGCACTAGCATCTCCAACACTTTTTCATATACCGGTAATTTATTTATTGGTCGAAATTCTTCAACTTTCTTTGATCTTCGTACCTTTGGTATTGGAACTACTGTAGCTTCTTTCCATGTATCTGGAAACTTTCCTACTTCTAATATTTTGTTAAATATGTAGCAAATTGTATCCGCTGCTGCTTCAACTATATATTTCATTACATCTACATTGATTCCTTCTTCTGTACCGGCCTTCGGCTTCAAATTTCTTACTATTTCTTTCAGTTGCTCTACTTCAATTTTTCTAAAATCTTTCCAGTTGCTAGTACAACATTTTTTATTTTCTTTCTTAATTGTGTCATGACTGTTACTACTTATTAATGTTTCAACACTATTCACAAAATAATTATTGATTATTTCAGGCATTTCTTCAATTTTGTATATTATACGGTTTTCAATTTGCACTTCTGTATATACTTTATCTTGTCTTTTACCTCTTATCAATTCTTTCAGTACACTCCACATTCCTTTTGGGTCTTGTTTATTTTTGTCAAGTTTTTCTTCCAAGTGGTTTCTTTTTGCTTTTCTACACATATCTACCATTCTATTTCTTAATTGTCTAAAAACCTCCCAGTCTTCTTCACCTTTACTTAAACGTGCCACTCTATATGCCTCATCTCTTTGCTTTTGTAATGTTTGTAAATCTTCTTTAAACCAAATTTTTCCTTGTTGATTTTTATTCAATACAAGTGTCTTCACTGGCGCTGTGTGATCCAAACACCTAACAATCTCTTTAATCATGGAGCTTGTCAAGTAATCAACATTGTCGCTTTGAATATGTTCCAAACCAATCTTTACCATCTGTTTGAATTTTGTTTTGTCCATTCGCTTATAGTCTCTATATTTAATTACTTTATTATTTTCTATTTGTTGTTCGAAGTTTTAATATACTACAATTGCAGAATGGTCAATTATCTTTGGCTCATGCCATACTTCAACCTTCATTTCTACATTGGCAAAAACCAAATCAATTAATGTTTCTGAGTTTTGAACAACTCTTGTTGCTTCTTTCACCAATTGCTTTGAACCTATAGAACTCATTACTCTTACTAATCTATTTCTAATATAATTATTTCTACTCATGTCTATATTAAAATCGCCCATTATTATAACGTTATCATTCCGCATTACACTATCACATATTTCCTGTAAAAAGTTTATAAATTCTCCATCTTTACTATTTAGTGAATGGTACAGTATCATCAATATTCTTCTATATTCTTTCTCTTTTATTTCTACAATTATTGTCCACCAATTTCTGTCTCGTTTTTCAATTGCTATTAGCTTAAATTTAATTTCTTTCTTGATGTATAACAATACTCCACCTGTTCTGGTCGACTCGGAATCCCCTCGCACACATATATAACCGTTTATATGAAGTTCATGATCTTCTATGTTTTCCGTTACATGTGTTTCTGTAAAACCTATCACACTTGGTCTATATGTTCTTATAAATTCGTTTTCTAATTGATCTTTATGGCCCAAAAATCCCTGCGCATTTAAGCAAATTATTTTACTTTTGAGCTTTATTTCACTTGTTGAACGCAAACCTCTAACATTTTGATACAGTACGGTCTGGCGTCGGTGATTGGGCTCGTTACGGATGCTTTCTACTATAATTGTGGTGTTTGTATAAAACAGTTTATTATACCTAAATTGGAAGAACATTTATAAAGTGCAGTTTGAAAATGTAGAAATGTATTTTTGAATCTTTAGCTACTTCTCGTAGAAGACGGTAAAATGACGAAATCTTTATGATAATGAGAGCAGGGTAGGATGAAGATTTTATTGCTTAATCCGATGATTGACAGCTGTCAAAAGCTAAGAAAAATTTAAATTTGCAACCAACCAAACACAGTTGTAAAATGCAAGTAGTATTTTTTGTAAAAACAGTTGCTTATAAAATGCCCTAGTAAATTATAATTTGTTGGCGAGTGTACATCTTCCTTCTCTTAGGCAAAAAAACCAAGCCTACTTGAATACACTGTGTCGTTATGAAGCGCAACCCATATTATCGCAAACAATGATCTATGGTTGTAGAAAAACCTTCAATTTTTTTAATATTTTAAAATGTCAAATGTCAATTTTATTTATCAAAATTAATCAATATCAAATATACTCGAAATCAAGATTACCTCGACGCTTCGCGTCTTGATCTACTTCTTAATTTCTCGACAGAAATACAATCTTTTTCCGTCACGGTATGTAATGTATTATTACTGATCCAAGACTTGAAGGAATACTCGCTAAATCAAGTCTAAGAATAGCTAAATCTACTAAAGATCGTCTATGAGCTAAATTTGATGATAAAAAAGAATAACTGTTTATCCTGTTTCTGCACATTTTTTTACTAAATTTCTTGTTTAATAAAGATAAAGAAGGAGGAAGTAACCTAAACCTTTATAACATGACTTAATTTTTTTTTTTTTTTGTTAAATTTTATTTGATCTTAATAACAATTATAATATTTATTTTTAAACTAAATATTTCAAAATAATAATTTAATTATACAAGTGTTACAACTCGTTTATCCTGACTGTCGCCTCACCTCGAGGTAATATAGTTTTAAAAAATAAAAAAAAACAAACAACAAAAAAAATATATAAATAGAAATACAAAATATAAAAAACAACTTGCTTAAAAAAAACAATTATCAATCGATCTTATTCTCAGAATCGGAAAAATGTGGTTAAAGCTTTTTGCTTGTTCCTGTAGCTACAGGATGTTTTTCCTACTAGTACCAGGTTTCCCACCTGATAGCTTGCTGGTGCATTTCTACTGAGGTCATAATGGTGTTTCTGCTTTTCGTGGACTAATTTTGTGCTGGAACTGGCTGTTTCTCTAAATGTTATTACGTCTCCAATCAATATAGGTACATTAGATACTTCCTCACGAACCAAGTCCATTATTTTACCCTGTTGAGGTTGGTACCCAAATAAAAGTTTACTAGGTGTTTCCTTTGTTGTTGAAGTCAATGTATTGTTTAAAGCAAACTGAACAGACCAGATGTGTTCATCCCAAGTTTTTTTCGTTGGTTGATGTAGCTATTAGCGCAGACAGTACAGACCGATTCAGACGTTCAACTTGACCATTAGCTCGAGGACTTGCAACTGCATTTAGAACTTGCTGAATAAAATTTTGTTTACAAAAATATTTGAAATTCTTAGATGTGAAAGCAAATCCTTGATCAGAAATTATTACTTTTAGAGTACCGTAAGTAGCAAAAAATATTTCTAAAATACTCGATCACGTGTTTGGAACTTGTTTTCTTAGTCGCACGGAGAAATGTAAACTTTGTGAAAGCATATACGCCAGCGATTAAAAATGCGTGGTCTTTTTGACTTCTTGGAAATGGGCCTAGATGGTCTACGTAAACCGTTGATAACGGCTCACTTGTCTTTGGAATAGAGTTCAGAAAACCTTCTTTGCGCCCAGATTTACGTTTGTTGTACAAGCAGGGAATGCAACAGGCTAGTACTTCTCTACATAGTTACGCATCTTGTGAAACCAGTAATGCGCTGTTAACCGCGACAGTGTTTTATATATAGCAAAATAGCCATTTTGATCATGTGCTACCTGTAGTATTTGATGACGTAACTTTTTTGAAACAACCCATTGATTACCTTTGGTGCTCACGCGGTATAACCTATAATCTTTTATCTTGTATTCTTTATGAATTTTCTTCTCATCTTTTGTTACGGGGTTGCGCTGCAATGTTTCTCTTATTTGCTGGATAGTTTTGTCAGTCAACTGAGCTGAAAGTATCCAGTCAGCTTCTTGTATGTGTAATATCTGAAAACTTGTGGCCTTTAACGCTGGATTTTTGTTAAAATCATCAACGTGTCGCATTTGAGTCCCGGGCCGATAATTTACATCAAATGTAAATTTCAACAATTGTAACCACTATTAAGCGATGCGGGGAATTATTTCTCTTGTCGCTTTCAATGCGTTACAATAAGTTATAACGGTGAATTGAATTCCCAGTAAGTATGACCTAAATTTCTTCAAAGATTCTACAACTGCTAATGTTCCTAATTTATAGGAATGGTATTTCGATTCAGCGGAATTAGTTTCTCGACTATAGTAGGCAGCTGGATGCAGTTTATTGTCATGTTGTTGCTGAAGTAGCATTCCTCCAAGTCCAATTGCACTAGCATCGGTATGCATTTCTGTTACAGCATCGGGATTGTACAAAGCCAGGATCGGTCGTTTTGTCAAAACCGTTTTCAGCTCTTAGAAAGCTTTTTCTTGAAGACTATACCATTTAAAAACTTCATTTTTACGTGTCAGCGGCTGTGCAATAAGCGCGTAATTTTTGATAAAGTGTCGAAAGTATCCTGTTAGCCCTAAGAATTGTCGAATTTGATGAGCTGACTTAATATGGTGTGATAACTAGCAATTGCTAAAGTTTTTTTTTTCAACCCAGGTTGAACTTGGTGTTGACTAATTTGAATACCTAGGAAACTTATTGTTGACATCAGAAAAGAACATTTTGCTAAGTTAAGAGCTAACCCTTCTTCTTTAAAAACAGTTGAAACCTTTTGCACTTGTTTCAAGCTTTTTTTTTCAATTGATGTTGCAAGAAGTACCACATCGTCAAAGTAGACTACAGCGTACTCTGAAGCAGATTTTAATAACTTACTCATTAATTGCTGAAAGGTTTGAAGCGCGTTTGAAGTCCATAAGGTACTCTATTGTATTTATACTGGCTATGTGGGGTTATGAATGTTGTGTATTTTTTTCGAATCTTTGTAGATTTTAATTTGATTATACTCCGACTTTAAATCCAGACTGGTAACATAAGCTCCCTTGTAGAGTCTGTCAATTTGGTCGTCAATTTGAGGTAATGGGTGGTAATCTTTTATAATCATTGAGTTTAATGTTTTGAAGTCTATACACATCCGAGGTTCACCATTTATTTTTATGACTAATAATACAGGACAGTAATTAGAACATAAAACTCGAATTATTCCATTAATTAATAAGTCGTCGACAATTTCTCTCACGGTGTCCTACTCCTTTTTAGGTATTATATAATATTTGTTTTTGCGTACAATAGGCCATCTTTAGCTTTAAAACATTGAGAAAAAAAAATTACAAAAATTAACAGCTAATTGCAATTGAGCCAAACAGTAATTAATATTAATTTAAGCACAGTAAACAGATTGTTGGCAAACTCCATAATATTATTCAAATAATTAGAATAAATAATTTCTTAGTTTTTGATTGAATTATCTATTCTTTTTAATCAACAGAATTAAGTGTACTAATATAAAAATAAAGATTCAAATAAAAAATGTTTTTATTTTTAATTGCTAATGTACTTTAACTAATATACAGCACAAGAATTCTGATCCCACTTCTAAAGTTATAACATGACTTAAATTTTTTTTTTTTTATAATTTTATATCAACAATTATAATATTTATTTCTAAATTAAATATTTCAAATTAATGATTTAATTATACAAGTGTTACATCTTATATTATTCATACGAGGAAATACTCTATCAGCAGCACCTAATATTAATAGCACTAGCCCATTTCCAAATCCTCCAATTATAATATGTATATCCATAAAAAAATTCTAAAAAAAGCATGAGTCGTATATACAACGTTATAAATTTAATCATCACCGACAAAAGATTTCTTCAGGATTTCTTAATTCTACTCAAATTTTTAAACTCAAAGAAGTTTCTTTTATTCTTGCTTAAGACTCAAAAATAAAACATAAAGTTCCAATATGTCTTTATGATTAGTTGAAAATAATCATTTGTTTGATAGAATGGCTGAAATTAAGCAAAAAATTGTAAATTTATTAAATACGTAAATATGTAAATTTTTAATTCTAAGGGTATGAACCTAATAGCTTTATTCAGATTATCTTTTACATTTTAATATATTTATTATGATGTATACAAATTTTTGATATTTTAAGAAATAGTTTAATTCTATTAAATGCAATAAGAGTGAAATCACATAAAATTACTTACTGCAATTATTCTATCATAATTACCCTTTGTTCAAACATCTTTTTAAGTAAACAAAAAATTTTAAAAATTGTTTTTTCATCAAAATTAATTTGCTAACAAATCATGTCTATGCAGTTTTTAAGATGGATTTTTAAATTACACTATTTTTGTTTCTTCTTATTACACCCTTTTGCACTACAGTCTGTCATTGTTATTTGACAGACGAGAATAAATGTCACAATAATATTTATTTCTATAAAATGATAAATAAAATAACCAGCTTGCATAGAGCCTTCTGTTCTACTTTGTGTTTCAAACTATTATAAAGGTACACTATAAATAAGTGTATTGGTTTCTTACCTATTATATTATAAGTAATCACTTAAATTTGAATTACAATATATTTTGTGTTGCTTGTAAATACTGATTATTCAACTTAAATTATGCTTCTATAAAAATAAATAATTTAAATAAAAAAAATAATTTTTGATAATAATATTTGAGAAAAATATTTTATTTGAAACAGTGTTTATTAAATCTCAGTTTTTGAAAAGACAACACGTGGAGTGAAAAAGTCAAAACCATTGCAATACTCTAAAGCTTTAAAATAGAATCTTTAAATTGTACCTTTGATGGAATGACCGCAGATGAATTTGCCGTTACGGAAAATAGTTATAACGACTGCTGTAAGTTTCTACTACATATCTCTAATTTTAACAAAAAATTTATGTTTTATATTAATATTGGTGACTAACTAGTTTTGAATTTTAGGCATTCTATTGGAAATTCAATATTCTCTTCCTGACATACAACATTTAGACCCACTTCTATCTGAGCATGCCGAAAATCTAGTCGGCTTTGTATTTCCTGCTCAAGACGAGGTGGAAGATCAAAATTAATTTTTTTCTGAGCAAACCGAAGACTCAGTTTGTTTTTCATTATCTGATCAAAACATGATAGAAGAACAAATAAAGTGTATAGAAAATTTAGAAGAAAATGAAACAATTACCTATTCAACCTGTAACCTCAAACTTTGCTGAAAACTTGAAAACGTCTTTTTATGTTAGTTACATAGATCAGTGGTATGATAATGATGTTTTTAACCTCGAAATGTACGAAATGTAAGAAGCTCAGAAACACTTTCAAATCATAGTTGATTTAAGAGAAGACTTGCAAGATAGTGACACTAAATAGTTTTTAATTATTATAGGTTTGTAGACGTCTTTAAAATGTAATATCCGTTTAATAATCTAAATAGCGCTTTACGCAACAATAACTGTAAATAAAATTTCAATAAAAAATTGTGAAATTTAATAATCTATAATTTAACAATCTCTGACACATTATATAAAAATTATATTTTAAAATTTAAACAATAATCGTCAGTTGTAACTAAAAGGTAAATTTTCCGCACTTTGATATATTTATTCAACAAAATGTGTAAATTCTTATACAATATTTAATTATATCATGTTTGGTATATTATATTCATGGTTTACATAAGCCAAATATTGTTACTGCAAATTTTTACAAATCTGTATCTATTCCATCGTGCTGAAAAGTTCCAATATGAACAAAACATGTCTAGGTTTACAGATATAGTTTGAGAGAATTTGAATTGATCTTATATAATTTAAAGCAAAATTAGAGAATATTCCATTGCAGTCGAAACTAGGGCAAATGGCGGTGAAAATTTTGAATACAATGTAATTTTATTTAATTGGAACTATAGAAACCAAACATTAAAACTAATTTAAAGTTAAAAAATTAGGTAATCAGCAAGAGCAATGGTATTAACCAAAATATAAATATCTAAATTGTTTATTTTTAATAAATCACTAGTTACTTGTTGCAAAAAATGATGTTCTAAACTTTTTAGGAAATGAATTTCTTCCATTCCCACGAACAAAGTGAAAAACTCCATTTTTTCAACTCGTTTGGAAAATTAACTATTTGTCTGAATAACAAAGGGATTACAAATGTGTTATACAAAATTAAGTTATTTTGTCAAAATAACGATTCAACTGTCAATCATAACACTAAAATTCTAACATTACAAAGAAATCTACTTAAAAACTTATTTTGCAGTAATACCCAAAGCAAAGGAATTATTACCTGCGATGCTTTCACTTTTGTTTTTTGAATGAGAAAGAATGACCATAAGGGGTTTTACAGGTACATTACCTTTAATATTTCTTGCACTTTTGTGCAAGAAACTAACTATTTTGTCAAAATAATATTTAGTTGTATAGCAAAATAATTATGTTCATTTGCTATAAATCACATAAATTATTGTTTTAATTGAAAAATAAAGCAAAACTTATTTTTCATAAATTATTCATTTTGCCTAAAAAGAAATCAAGCAAATAAAAAAAACAGCTTATTGAAAATATTCAGGCAATAAAAAACTCTATCCAAACAAAAAAAAAGGAGAAAACAAAAGAAATGCAATTTAACAAAAACTTTGAAACAAGCTATCTTATCCAGGTAGGAAAAGATATTATAAATATATATATTTAAAAAAAATAAACAAAAAACAAAAACTAAACTATAAATAATTATATTGAAAGAAAACAAAATGATTAAGAAGTTTCAAATAAAACAAAATCGCAGCGCAAATGTAAAAAAAAACAAAACCAAATTATTCTCTAATTATTTTTTATTTTTTATGTTTTAACGAATGATTTTATTTATTTATGTTTTGTGTTTAACATTACGTAACAACTTATATTGTAGAAATTTTGAATGTATCAGCTAAAAATTCCAACAAAAACCTAAAACAGTTTAACAGAGAAAATTTTTAGCAAATCGCTTGTAACATTTTGCCTTTTCAGTCTTTTTTTGTTTGAAAATTAAAAACTAAATCTAATATTTAAACAATTTCAATAAATTACCTATTAAAACCTTAGATTTTTAAAGCAATATTTTGTAGTGTTTATTTAAGAAAAATTATGAGAACATCTGTGCCATACAATGATTTTTAGAGCCGTTCATTATTTTTGACCCGATTTGAGTAATCACTTTCTAAAATTTAAAATCTCTAATTTTTAAATTTTAAGGAATAATAATCGGTTTTAAATATTTAATCAAATTTTAAAACAAATCAATTAAATAACTATTAGAAGGAAAAAATTTCACTAATTTTGCTTAGAGGATAAACATTTTAAGTTTCTACTATACCAAATAAGCCAAGTTCTACGATAGACCGAACATTTTCTCATAAAACTATATTAATATATATATTAATATATATATTAATATATATATTAATATATATATTAATATAGTATATGTTAATCGTCAGGTTTCCGCGGGTGCTTGATGAAAATTCTTTAGGTTTCCGGGTATTCATCAGCGTGGAATTCTTGGTTAGATTTTCTTGACGACGTTTCGGCAAAATCTCATTTGCCATCTTCAGGTCGGAGGGTTCTTGCTTGACTGCAAGTCACGCGTGAACTGTGATATAGTATATAACTGTAATATAGTATATATATATATATATATACATCTCGCTCCCTTTTTAGCGAGATATTTTATATATATATATATATATATATATATAAGTAATACAAAAAAATAAGAATTATCTAATTCACTAAAAATTCAAAAACAAACCGAGGCAACAACTAGAAATCTATACCTTAATAAATCTAAAATTGCCTAACAATCCTAAATGTAGCAAGGTTTTTTCATGTAGCAACCAATTTGTGCAACCCCGCTTGAAGCAAATTTAAATCATTCAACTACTTTTTAAAATACTTTCGGTCTAAAATAAATACTACTTTTTTTCAAGAATGTAGCACTAATAATAAATAAATAAAAATTAATTAAAAAATTCTTATAAAGACATTTATTTAACGTAATTATGACAACTATGCTATACCAACCTGTAAAAACATATTTACAGTGCTTTTATAAACATCTATAAAAGATTTCAAATTGAAAACATTAATGAAATTATCAAAGACGCAAACTCTAAAGAATACTTGATTACGACAATAGTGTTTTTTGTTTGTTTAGTGAATTGACCAAGTAAATTTGTATAATGAGTAATATTCTTAAGTTTTTAAAGATCTTCTCTTTATTATGTTTTTGTTTTTTTTGGTTTTTGAATTATTTTTCTAAATAACCTTTTTTTTCAATTAAATTGCATTGGTTTATTCAAGTTTGTAAAAATTTTTTTAATTTAAACTAAATACAAAAAATAATTACTATTAGATGCATTTTTCATCAATAATTTCATTGTAGATTGAAATAGCTATGACTTTTTTTTTATAAATATTTAGCAAACAATTATTGATTAAAATTGTGTTTTCACTCATCGCTCAAAAATTGGTAGATAATTTCCAATCGTTCGCTATACATCGAAAAACGTCTTTTCTATACCCCGGTTGTGTGGTGTTTTTTACTTTGCGGCCAAAACTAGAAAACATGGCAACACGAGTTTTTAAAACAATATTTTTTCATTTAAACAAAACATAGCCACTAAACAATGAGATCATTTTAGTTTAAAAAACTGGCTAGAGTAACGCTACCAGCCAAAAAATATCTAAAAATCTAAATTATTTATTATTAAAAAATTACAAGTTATTTGTTGTAAAAAAAATTGTACCTAACTTTTTTTTAAATAATTTTTTTTCTATTGCACACACAAAGCGTTTATGTGGCAAATTTTACTTTTGTACATGTATTAGCAGACAAATTCGTTATTTTTACATCATAAAAATTTAACTGTCAATTATAACACAAAATTTTAACATTACAAAGAAGTATACATACTTAGATACTTATTCTGCAGCAGTTCCCAAACTAAAAGATTTATTACCTGCGACGTTTTCATTATCGTTTTTTAATGAGAAACAGGTGCATAAGGTAATGTATCTTATGCACCTTAAATATTTTATCAAAATAATATTTAGTTGAAAGATAAAATAATTGTGTACATCTGCTATAAATCACGTAAATTTTTGTGTCAATTGCAAAAGAAGCAAAAAATCAAGTAATTATTTTGCTTAAAAGAAAATGTATCTAAAAAACTCGACAATCTTTTGAAAATACTCTAAAAATAAGAAGGCAAAATAAAAAAAAACCCAAGCAAAACAAATGCAATTTAACAAAGAATTCAAAACAACTAGTTTATCCAGCTAGGAAAAGATTTTATCAATATAAATATTTGAAAAACTGAAAGAGAAAATAAGTAAAATGAAACTATAAATAATTAATTTAAAAAAAAAGCAAAATAGATGAACAGTCTAATAAAACAAAGTTGCAACGCATAATTTTTTCACAAAAAATTTTCAAAATGTAGCAAGAAAAGCACGCACAATCTATTAAAATAAATTTATAAATAGAAAACTATAAATTAAAAATTAATAATAGCAAATTAAAATAAAAAAAAATAAAACTCTTTAACTTTGAAAGTGTAAATAGTAATCAGCAGCGACTTTACTCCTGATAATGACACAAATAGACAAAACTATTAGTCTGTAAATGAATTAAAAGCATATTTGTTGAATTCATCTAAATTTTGAATTTGAGAGCATAAACTTTTTTTTAAATATATTTTTTATGTTTCAGGTTAGGAAAAATAATTCATTTTCTATCTCATTTATTGATCAATAATACCTTTCAAATATCATTTCTATTTTTTCTCAAAAACACGCTTTGTTGAAATGTTCAAACCTCAATAAATAGTTGATTATTTTTTTAATAAAAACAGTTAATTCATTGGAGCCTTAATGGCATAACGTTATAGTCGTTCTTTTGTTGCAAAGGCTAATAGCCCAACAATGAGACTATCCAAAACACTATAAATCTTCAGCTTTCACTTTTTACACAAAGGGCACAGGTTAAGATTACTTAAGTTTTTTATTTTAATTTTTATTATCAGTGAGCAGCTATGTTAGTTTATAATAAAACAATATTAACATTAAAAGATTTTTCTAAAAACTTTTTATAAACGCACGGCACTTTCTCTGTATTTATTTTATTTCAATTTCTAAAATTAGCAAAAACTTTTTTTTAAACTGTTTTTTAAAATTTCTTTTGTACGTCGCATAAAATAAATATATATATTTATTAAAACTGGTCTGTTTGTGCACTCCACAATATTATGCTACCTCCGCGCGATAAAAAATAAGGTATATCTTCTCAGATATAATTAAAAAAATAGACTCAACTTAAGGTGCATACGCTAATGCTGCATAAATTCTTCTCGTACAAACACACTACTCTATTTTCCGGTTTGAACAATAGCAGTGTACTATAATAAAATCAGAGATAGATGTGATGTATTTCAATTACAACTGTCTCAACTATAAAAAAATGTTTTGCAACATCATAGAGCCAAACTTGTTCAGCGCACGGTAGTGGCGTAATTATTACATAATTATTTTGTTTCTTGTTTACCGATTGGTACAAATATTTGCATGTTTAAGATGGTATTTATAAAATAATGAACTCTACATTAATCTTTTTTTTACTTTGTAATTGGTTTCTACAAATTGTTGGGTAATAAATGTATTAATATGTTCAACCGCGCCTGTCCCGAAGTATCAGCAATTTTGCTGTTTTTAAAAGTAATTTTAGCTTCAACAAAATGTTTTTGTTCACACAAAATTTTGCAACCATTTGTAACCCATTGCTTCAATAATTTTGATTATTGTTGCACGCCTCTCTTTAAATTCCAATTTTCAGATCTTTAGAAATTATAAGATTTGTGGAATCTTTGGTTGTGTAGCGTTTGCCAGAGGATGCTACTTGTAAATACTCAGTTTTTGTATTTAATCTAAAATGTTTTCTAAAATGCGTCGGCTCACTTACAAAAATTTTTAATTTTAAAAACAAATCGTAGTGCACTTCATTTTAACGTACAAAAAAGATATTTTTTAGCGTTTATACTGCTTCTTCAAATCGGGTCAGTCCTTTTTAAACTACCAGTAGCAGCGTTTAATCGAATATTTTTGCAACTGGATTATTTTTAGCATTTTGATTAATTATTTGATAAAAATATTAACAATTATTCTTAGGTACTAGACATTATATATTTTAATTAAGTCTAGGATACATCTTCATGTTCCCTCGGTGGACATCCTAGGAGTTAAATTAAATAGTCATCACTTAAGTTTGACTATCCTGGTAGTATATATTCCTCCAACTATAACTCTTACAAATTTTTCATTATTTTTTGATCTTTTGAATGAGCTACATCTGTTAGGCAACAAAGATGTACTTTTTCTTGGTGATTTTAATGCTCCTACCTACTTTTTAAACGCAGCAAATAATAATTTTTCTACTGTGTTAAAGTCATTTGAAGTCTTTCATCAGCTTAAGCAAGCAAACACCATACTTAATGTTAATCATAATATGCTTGATTTAGTGTTCACTAACACAATCTGCTCTGTTGACAGAGCTATTGAGCCATTAGTTGACATCGATCAACATCATCCGGCCTTGTCAATTGAAATTAAATTATTGAAAACGCATCCACTTCAATTTAGAATGAATAACTTGAATTCATACAACTTTAAAAAAGCCAACTTTCTTTTATTGTACAATTTACTACAATCTATAGACTGGGGTTTTCTAGACCAAATCTTTGATGTTGATAATGCTTGTAGTGCTTTCTATGATACTCTACATTCTGTTTTTGCGGTTTCAATTTCTAAAGCTAAATCAGTCATGAGTAAACGGACATACCCTCCTTGGTTTGACCGTGAATTAATCAAAACACTACAGAACAAAAATAGAGCAGCTAAATTATATAGGAAGTATGACACAGTAAGCTTTTATAACTCATTTAAATCATATCGCGCACGGAGTAAGATTCTCATGAAGACAGCCTATAACAAGTATATTAAAAACATTGAAAATAATATCCAGCACGATCCCAAATCATTCTGGAGTTTTATCAAAACCAAACGAGGACAAACGCGTATACCTGGCATTCTGCAGTACAACAACGTTGAAATTTCTTCTCCTGATGGTATAGTTAACGCATTTGGGGACTATTTTAAATCTGTTTACATCAATTCTACACCCTCCAATTTTTGTGGTGACATTGATTGTAATGAGTTTAACTCTTGTATCACAATTAGTAATATTCCTGCTGATGACATTTACTTAGCTTTAAAAAAATGTAATAATAATTTTACTTCAGGGCCTGATAACATACCCAGTTTTCTTCTAAAAGACTGCGCCTCAATATTTATGAATCCTTTACATAAAATTTTCAACTTAATTATTAAACAACAAACCGTACCAAAACTTTGGAAAGAAGCATGCATTACACCTGTTTTCAAAAAAGGTGACGTATCCGAGATCTCAAACTACAGACCGATTTCCTTAATGTGCAACTTTGCCAAAATTTTTGAAAAAACGTTATATAAACAAATTTATAGTTCAGTCAACTACCTCATTTCCCCATATCAACATGGTTTCATAGAAAAGCGTTCAACTATAACAAATCTCACTATTTTTTCACAATTTGTTTCCGAGGCTATTAACGACAAAACTCAGGTCGATATAATCTATACTGACTTTCAAAAGGCTTTTGATCAGATAGATCACTACATCTTGTTAAACAAATTACATAAACTTGGTTATTCTAGCAGTTTGCTTTGTTTGTTGAGATCTTACATTTTTGATAGGTGCCAGTTTGTAAGATATAGAAATTTTTCCTCCAATAAATTTTACCCTACTTCTAAAGTACCACAAGGATCCAACCTTGGTCCTTTGTTATTTATTCTTTTTATAAATGACATAACAATTTACATCACTGTTGAAAAATTATTGTTTGCTGATGATCTAAAATTATACACCAAAGTCAAGTCTGATAAAGACTGTTTAATTTTACAAAAGAAATAGATCTACTTGCTATATGGTGTGAACGCAATAAATAAAGACTCAACGTATCAAAATGTGTGGTAAATACTTACACCAATAAATTAAATGCTGTCACGTATTCATATAAAATTGGTGATAAGCAACTGCGTCGTAATGATACTCTTAAGGACTTAGGTATAATTTTTGATAAAAAATTTACATTCATTGACCACATTAATTATATTGTCACTAAATCCTATAAAATGTACGGATTCATTTATAGAAATTGCAGTAACTTTAGTAATATTAAGGCATTATGTTGTTTGTACAAGTCTTTAGTTAGGTCTATTATAGAAAATGGAGTGTTGGTTTGGTATCCAATTTTTAACAATCACATTAAGCAAATCGAGTCAGTGCAACGTAAATTTTTAAAATTTATATGTTATCTACAAGATGGTGTTTATCCGGTTCAAGGATTTGACCATGTAGTACTACTGTCTAGGTTTGAACTTAAATCATTAAGCTCCAGGCGTATTGTCACCTCTATTAAGTTTTTGGTTAAACTAACCAACAATGATATTGATTGTTTGGATTTACTCAGTAATTTAAATTTGAATGTACCACAAGTTAGTACGCGTTTCCACTCTACATTTTATGTAAAATTTAACAGGACAAACGTTCTACGGAAATCTCCTATATCTATAATGTCTGAACTATGTAATAATTACACAAATTCTTTTGACATATATTGTGACTCACTTCACTCAATTGTTAAAGCATTAAATAACATTGTTTTGTAGAAATGATGCTAGTAAGCAGAAATTATTATACATTAATGTGATAAGATGTAGACATATCTTGTATACTATTGCATAGTACTTATGATATTGTCCCTGTATTTCTCATTTTCTCTGTAAGTGGATTTTTGTTATCTGTTGAGAAAATAAACCTTATTATTATTATTATTATTATTATTAATTACTACAATTAAAATAATAAATTAGTAAATTCGGCAATGTGATAGGTAGCAAATGTTTAATAGACCGAAACACAAAAAAAAATACCGCTGCATCACTGAATCACTTTGTTTGACATGAAAAACAAAAAACCAGCCAACAGATTGGGAATGCCTAGTAAACGTTTTTAGTGACTTTTGCCGTTGATTGGTGTGGTTACTAGTTGTGACGCCAACAACATTGACTTATGTTATACCAACCTGAGAAAAAAACTCATTAGGTAGATTTTTTATATTTTTATAATCTTAATATAGAATATGCTTATTTTTAAAAACAAGATAAAAAAAAAATCTATTTTTTTTTATTTCAATAAAACAATATATTATTGTAGTCGCTACTCTATCGGTCTTTCTGTCTAATTAACATTTGTCTTTGCCTTAATACATACAGTCGTTACATGCGTACTCCAAAAAAAATCTAGTGCGCAGAAGCACCAACCAATGGCGTTAATGATCACACCGTCCATTATGCATTGTGTGGTTGTCTACTCTAAGTAATTTGTGAAATGTGCTCAGTTTCAATCAAGATCTATAATAGAACAGAAGCATTTGTTCCAAGGTGCGTGTTATTTGTTGCAAAATACGTCTGGCATCGAGATTCAGTCGTTAGGTTTTTGAGATACTGTGATATTTTTTAAATGTTCCCGTAAAGTTTGTTTGTTGAAAAGCAAATCTTATTTTTATAAACGTCTGCTAGACAATATTGGCGTCCGTTTTGTAAAATCTAGCCAGAGGTTCATTTTGTGAAAGCCAGACAATTGCGTCTCAAATTACCAATCAACGTTATTTCCTGTCTTGGCTGTGATAATAATATAATATATTGTTTATACATAAAAACTATAATAATTTGTGCAGTGGTTTATCAAAAATTCAAGACTTCGCCGTTTCAAGATCCAAAGCACAAGACGGAGTGCGTTAGCCATTTTGCAAATTGCAAAGGACTTGAGCCGCCGCCGCCATCGACCATACCGCTGCCACCACAACATTGGATACATCCACATCAACTGCCTTCTGTTGCGGCAGCCCTCTTGTATCAAAAGTAAAAGCACTGTGATTTATTTAAGATAGAACTTAAAGTGCAATTTTTACCTGACAATGACCGATACGTACAAGAAATATATATATTTGTAAACAATTGAATACCACATTATATCAATTTAAGTTTTTAATTAACTTTAAATATGTTTTACTAAAAAGTAAAAACGACAATATGTATTTTTTATAGGTTAGAAATTTATGCTTATGATGTTCTATAAAAATAAACTGTGATATTAAGTGCTCTTTTTTTGAAAGGGCTTTCTTTTTTCTAAATGTGAATAATATTATGTATGCTTTTACAATAAAATTACTTGACTATAATTTTGAATTTATGTTTTGTGTTAAACTCTTTGATAAATCTAAAAAATATATATTCAAATTGTTTTGTTGATTTGGAAACAGTGTTTAAAATAATTAATTAAAATAAATAATTCTCATGCTTTAACAGATTAACCTCTATTCTTTCTGACGTATTTAGACAATGTGTAGATTTGGAACTAGAATGTATTTATCACCTAAAATTTTGGTCTATATTGGCAATTAAGCTAAGACAAATTTTTATCATTACTACCCAGTCAACGGGGCCCCTGGCATTTTATTATTGTACAGAAGGCTGTGTTTCACATATCTCTTAATTATTTTTGTTCCGATCAGTAAATGCTAATAAAAGTTAACAAAGATACAAAAGTATGCGTTCCAAATTCTTCGTAAAATTGTTTTCAATTCGGTTAGATTTTATTATGATTTTACTAAAAATGTTGCAATATCGTAAAAAAAATAGTAGGTATAAAAGCGTCTTTCGATAGTTGTCTAAAAAATGCGGTTTGCAAGTGTTGAAAGCACGATTATCATTTTTCTTTCGGTACCCTTGGTAGGAACTCTAAACAGTGAGTCGTTACCGAGAACAAAAAACCCTGTGGTAAGAATATTGGATTCTGTTAAGCCATTTTTCAAAGAAGAGAGTTTAGTTAAAACTGTACATCCATTTTTAAATTGTTTTTCATCAACCCACATTTTTTTTAATTGAATTGTTTATATAGATATCAGACATCTAACACTGTAAAATATATTTATTGGAAAATTTTCCTCACATAGAAAATTAAAAGCTCGTTGCTGATTTTTTTCTAAAGCATGATCGTCTACAACTACTATTATTAATATAACTTCTTTTTAGAAATTTTTTAACTCTTAGGGAATTTCGTGTTTGCGACATTTGTAAATTGTATGTCAGCTGTACCACAGATGTGTCAACTTTGTACAACACATTTTACTTGATATAAGAGTTAATTTTCAAAGAAAGAATTAATTCCAGTTTGCACAACTTGGTTTTAGAGTAATCATTCTAAGAAGCAATCAAAAAAGTTAACCATTTGAATTTAGTTTACAAAAAAGGTTTTGGGATGAAATGCTGGCGCTGCTACAAGCAACTTTAGATTTTGCGTGCGAGCATAGTTGTTATTTGTTTAAAATTTGATATTTGGTATTTATTGCTTGAAATTGAAACTGATAATTAAAATTACAACTTTTAATGGCTGATGGAGTGAGTAATTGACTGTTAAGCCTAATTTTTGTTTGTCTATTTTTCAGTAATGGATTTAGGCCTAGGCTCGTGAGGCCCGGGCCTAGGGCGGCATAATTTAAAAGACGGCAAAATTTTCGAAATGGCAAAATTTTAGAGGCGAGAAAAAGTAAAGACAATCAATTTGAAAATCGGTTCAGATTTGTTTTTATAGAATATATTATAATTCAATTAAAATTTACTTCTCAATCTGTATGGGTAAGATGTTAATTTTTTAATAGACTAATGACAGTTTTTATCGAGTAATGCTCTTTACTTTTTGTTCTTTTAGTGAGATTAATCTCACGTGTATCTAGCGTTTTGAAACTACTAAATCTGAGTAACTTTTTAATTTGTTTTTAGTGTAAAATTCCGTAGATTTGCATGTATTGAATATCATTTTGATATCCATTCAAAAAAGTGTCAGAACATTTTTTGTTTATAAAAAAAAATTTTGTTGAGAAATAAATCGCGTCTTTTTTTCAACACACTTTTTTGAATCATCAAAATAATTATTAAAAAAAATTAAAATTTAAATTTTTATCTAAAATAAAAAAAAATTTTTCGATATTCCTCATGTTTGCAAAAATCATTAATTAATTTCTATTATTAAATCAAAAGTTTTAAAAAATTATTAAAAAATTCTTATAGATTCTTTGAAAATTCTTTAAAATTCTTAAAAATTATTAAAATTATTGTAAAAATTTAAAAAAATCTTAAGATTTATTTTAAAAACTTAAAACAAATTTTAAAAACGTTTAAATATTTTTAAATTGAAAATTATTGAAAATAATCTTTATTCCTTATTAAAAAACTTTTAAACCATTTCAAAACATTAAAATATTTTTTCTAACTAGTTTATAGTAATTTGTTTTCACTTTAAGTAATTTTAAAAAGCATTAAAAAATTTTAAATAATATATATGAAAAGTTCAATTAAATTTTTTTAAAATTAATTAAAACTTCTTATAAATTCTTTGAAAATTCTAAAAAATTTTGAAAAATTATTAAAATTATTTAAGTTTAAATTAAGTTTTAAGAAAATTAAAAAAAACCTCAACATATATTTTAAAAAAGTTAAAACAAATTGTAAAGACGTTTAAATATTTTTAAATTAAAAATTATTAAAAATAATTCAAATTTTGTGTTGAAAATGTTTTAAACCATTTCAAAGCATTTAAATAATCTTTTTCAGCAGCTTTCAGCAATTCATTCGTACTTTGAAAAATTTTTAAACGTATTATTAAATTTTAAAAATTAAATATAAAAAGTTTAATACATTTTTTTAAAAACTATTAAAAAATTCTTAAAAAGTTCTAAAAAACTTTTAAAACTTATTAAAAATATAAATTAAACCTTAAAAAATTATTAAAAAATTAATGCTTCAAACTATTTTTAAAGACATTCATTAATAAATCATCAATGAATAAAGTTACTTTTTAAATAAAAATATTGGATCAAAATTATTGAAATTCATTTTTTAAAAAGAATGGGGCCTAGGGCGGCAGCAAGCCTAAATCCGTCACTCGGTTTGACATTTTTAGGATAAATTTTAAATGACCCAACTTAAAAAAAAATTATTTTATGTACATATTTAAGCTTAAATGTGAGATTTAAAACAATAGTAATTTACAAGCTGTCACAACTAAACGTCTTTAAGCTTAAAAATGCATAAAACTGCACAACAAAAATAAACACACACAATTGTTTGCTTCCTAGATAGTAGTTACAAAAATGACTAATTGTTTCGTAGTGTTTATGACAAACAACTAATATTGACTATTTTTTTGTTGATTGCATGAATGGTAATAGATGCTCAATACAACCGAATACTCTCAAAATACAATTAGGTATTTTTTCCGTTTCAATAAACACTTAGTTGTGTCTACAAAAATCAAAATTATGTAAAGTTTCTACTTTCTTACAGTAAAAACTAGGTAAATAATATAATAATAGGTGGGAAAAGCAACAGATTACCCAAGTGATGACGAATAACGTCTGAGGAGAAAAGCTTAAATGTTTCCACCAAATACAAGAGATATGTTATGTCTTATAAACAATTAGACTATACGCCCACTGTTGACAACCAACTTTTGGGACAGTAAAAATTGATCCAGCTATAAGCAAACTACAGTGAAGTTTGTTGTCTTTTTATTCTAATCCTATTGTATTAAACAGACATGTAAACTTTTACAATTAGAGCGTATGAAGAGGTACAACATTTATATTTAACTAGCTGACACGGCGAACTTCGTATTGCCTTAGCGTAAATTTGATGCACTACTTTATTTTGTATAGCTGACCTATCCTATGTATGCGTACCTATTCAATTTGAACTGGAATCTATAATATCCTCCATATAGAAATGAATACCTATTTCCCTGGTCTCGTCATACCTGAGAAGGACTTTACTAATTTTATTTAATAAAAAACAAAATATATATTTTCATAATAGTGTTTATTCCGTAGGGCTCAATAATTTCACTAATATTTTTACAAATCGCTATTGAACAACTGGGCATTTTGAAGTAAACACTGAGCTCAATATCACGCGCGCTCTAGAAACCAACTAATAATCTCTATACTCTTCACTGCTTCTCTCTATTCTAATGCTTTTTGATAAACTATATTTTTAGTTTTATGTTCTGGCGCGTAAATAAATAATGTTGATGATTTTCCGACACGGGAACAGGCGACATATAATTGGCCATGTGAAAACCATGGATTTTCTAGGTTGATGCCACATACACTTAGCGACTGCCCTTGCGATTTATTTATTGACATTGCAAATGCAAGCCGCACTGGAAATTGTAAACGTTTAAAATTGAATGGCATATCGTTCGGTATCATAGGGATGCGATAGATTAAAACATCTTCGCCTTCGTACTTCCCTTTCAAACTGTTTGAAAGGGAAGTTAAATTGAATGACTCACCACAGAGTTTTTTGTTTTAAATTGAATGACGTTGACATTTGTAACGCGTTTTTTTTTAAAATATGCAAAATTAAATGTATATTTTTCAATCTTTTTAAAAAATTTTTTTTTAATTTTTTTCTGTAAGAACATTGTACAGAGTATTAAAAAACTACAAAAAAAAATTAGCCAAATCGGTCAAGCCGTTTTCATGCTATGTCGTGACAACGGAAAACCGGTTTCATTTTTATATATATAGATTATGTTGCAGCATTTAAGCTCACTTATCTAAAAAAACTTGAACAGTGTAATATAATATGCAAGTAGCATATTATATTAGGCTTATTAAGGGTAAACAATTCAAAGCATAAGTTTTTATTATAGCATTAAACATAAGTGTTATTTGCAAAAGAAACTTATTACTAAATAATACCAACTTTGTTTTTCTATAGTAGATGTTAACTAATTTTTTTATGATCTCTTTTAAGTAGATAAAATAGCGCTTTAACCACAGAGGTAGGTGAAGTAACTCTTTAACAGCAAGGTAAAGTAACTGTCTATCAGCAAAGACAGTTATAATGTTTTAACTTTTTTATCTAATTATAATTACAAATTCTAACTTATTAATTCAAAGGGTTAATTAACAATAGCTTTCAGTGTGTAAGTAACATTACTGGTAATATCTATTTCTAGAACACCCAAAGTTGTAATTGTTTGGCCCGACAATTGTACAGAGGTAGATACTGAATTGGTTTTCTGCTTAACTAAGTATACGCTTGAATACAGCAATCTCACTGTCTTCCGACTCTTCAATGTACGTTTCTGTAATAAACGACAATTTCCACTCACTTAAGCGTTTTACTGTTACTAAATCAGCGCCAGAGTTTGCCAAAATGATAATTTCAAAATGACGGAAACAATGTTCTGTGTACCTTTCTGAATTTGGCAGCTTCAAAAAATCTGCAATCTTCTTGAGGATCTTATATATGATGTTGATTTCCTCCGGTTGAGTAGTCATCTTAATCTGTCGGTAGTCAACAAAAAACTTGTTCTGAGATACGTTTTTAGAGCGCAAGCCGGTGTAATTTCTCATGATTCCCAATAAACTCACTCTACATTCTTTGTCAGTAATAAAAACCAACCTATCCCGATTAATTTGATTGTCAACTAATAAAACAACTATCACTAACTTTCCGTTGTCCACAATAAACACTCGTATCTTGTGCAATTGATTGGATTTAGTTGCTTTATGCACCCCAAAAATAGCAACAACTTGCAATTCCAAACACAAATATAGACCAGTAATAAAATATGTTATTAATAATGATCACCATAAATAAAATATAAAATAAAGCCATCGTGTATGTGTGACATAAAGTTCAAAGTGTTACGAAAAAAAGTTAATTTCGTAAGATTTTTCGATAGTTTTTATTTGAACTGGTTACCCTAAAGATTATAATCGCTTTTTCTATCAAAAGAAAGTGTTATTTCTATGATTAATCCATTTATTATTAAAATTAAAAAATTTGGGAAATACAAACAATTGGCATCAACTGCGCGATGATGAGAAAAAGATTTAAATAAACCTATGACATAATTTTTGTTTTATAATATTATTATTTATAATTTTAATACAAAAATGACTAAATATTAGCTGCTTTCGGTGGCCATTAGCGATCTTTTGCATTTAAAAATGATAAAATTGTTACCTTTAGTTATCTCAATTCTCAAATATGAATGTTGTACCTATATCAATAAGTAAAAATCTCAAAATTTTTACACACCATCTGATATAGGGGTAATAAAAAATTTTGAAAATAGAATAAAGGCATCGCCCTCTTTTTGTTTCAAGTAACTGTGATGTCAAAGTGCTTTTTACGTCATTGCACCATCTTGCAAGATTGCATCCCTGTTTTTCTAGTCTGTACTGTTAGTATGTCAGATCAGTGTCACTGCTTTCATATGTATGAGCTTATGTATGGTATAAACTAACCTCTGCTGCAAGTCACAATACATAACTCACACGTAAAAATTAAGACAAACCGCTCCCTTTGAAAAAAAAATGAATTGCTCAAATATTTAAATTTCAAAAGTAGTATTATACCTTATTCTTATAATAGGATCGCAGATGTGTGGAAGATAGTAATTTTAGCTTGGTTTTTCAAAAAACAATCTTATGTTTTTTCTTTGGCATAAAACACAGTTTGTGGTTTTTGTTTTTAATTTACATATCAAATTAATTTTTAATCTAATAAAAACTTAAAATTTTTTTTTTAAAAATTTTTATATTATTGTAAAAATAATATTGTCATTATCATTACATGACAAAGATCGTGATGATTTGTAAATTCAGTAAAATTGCTCTGTCACCGGAACTAGAGGGTTAAACATAATAATAATAATAAGTTATATTATGATTAAATAATACATGATTTTTGGTTTTGACTGGCAAGAGCCTGACACTCCGGTGAAGGAAGAAACTAGTACGCAGAGTCCATAAGGAGGATTTTTATCTGCTAAAAAAAGTACAAAATGTATCAATGGTTATAGACATATTTACATATATAAATATAAACAATAACAGTGTTAAAAATTTACATTTTACACTATATATTTTTCGCGAACAACATCAGGTGAGAGTGCTTTTTTCCTTATTTAAGCTGCAAAAATTCTTTAAAAAATTCTATACGCTGTATAGTCTGATTTCGATCAAAAAATTCTTGATTGTTCGTTCAAATTTATGTTGAGATATAACTTCTATTTTGATAGAGAGTTTGTTGTAAGTTTTGATACTCTCTTAATATGGATTATTCTAAGTCAAAGACAGTCGATGTTTTTATGATGCTAGCTCGCTTCTTTGTCGTGTACTGTATGTATACAATTTTGTTTGTTTTAATTATTTTGAGTCAGTATGTTACTGTCTAAACTTTAAGGCTAGTCTAATACAAGTAGTTTTATTTATTTTTTAGTTTTTTTATAATATACTCAAATTTTTAAAAATCTCTAAAGAACATTTTTTGTAGAAAAAATTCCTACATAGAGATATTAATTTAAACTTTACTTATCAGTCTTCTGCCTATCTAAATTATAATTGCACTAATACTCAAACTCACAATTGAATTGATTAAGACATTAAGACTAGGCAATTTAATTGATTAAATTGCCTAGTTTATTTTCAAATTATCTACAAACTCGTTTTCACTACTCAACACAAATCAAAAATTTTACTAGTATGTTTATTTTTCCAGTGAGTTGAATTCCTTTTAAATTTTTTGTAATAACGATAAATTTGTTTTTAGCGTTGCAGCGCTAACAAAGGATAAGTCGTCTGCTCTCCGGCACTAATTTTGCAATTTTTGATATATCTTTCGAGGTGCAGATCAATGCAAACTAGCATTGATCTGCTAGATAAATTAAAGTAATTTATCAGTTGAAAATCACACATTGATCTCACACATTCACCTAGCATCACGTACGTCCGCCGTCCACGGCCGTCCGTCTCCACTCTCTGTCTACTGCTCGAGAAGTCGGCAGTAGCTCTGGCGTCTCACTCTCGCGTCTCTTACCGCCTTCTCACTCACTTTTTATTCTTCTTTCGCGCGCTCCTGATTGGTCACTTTCATTAATTAATAATAAATTACCTATGCGTCTGATTAAAAAATGGCTCAGGACTTTTCGTCTTAGAATATTTTTCTCTTTCGATCCCTACAATAAGGTGCGCGACTTCTAGGACACCCGGTAGAATGAAAAAACTTATTAATTTTTTATTTAAAATTTTTGACACACACTTTACAAAAGGTTAAAGTACTCGGCTTAAGGGGATACAACACTCTATTAAAATTACATTGAAAATATGCTTGACTTTTGTGACGGATATCTGCCGCAAAAATAAATATTAACATTCGGTCGATGTTTCTACGGATGAATATGACCTAAAACTATTGAGGTGATTTGTTGTTTTTCAAATATTTTTTGTAATTTTTGAAATTTAATTAAAAAACCGTATTTTATTTGAGACGGATTGTACCCTTATACGTAGGTTTTTTGAACCGAATTTAGAAACATATCGTAGGTAATTAAGAATTACATGGAGGAGTTATAATATAATAATTTCAAAGTATTTACTTTTTTAGATAATTTAAAAAATTAAAATCAAAATTAGGCCACATACAATACAGAGAATGGCAAAACGGCATGATTTAAAATATGATTTACAATAGCCACCTACCTCCTGCTGTTCAAGAAACCGCCCTTAGTGGCTAGGTAAATATTTCTTTTGTCATTTTGAAAGAGATATTTCAGCTTTTGGATTAACACTTACTTGTTTTTCAAATTTATTTCATTGTTCCAAAAAAAAAATTTAAATTGATTAATTATTAAAAATGTTAGTATATAGAAATTATTGTTCTTATTCTGGCATTAAAAAGTACCATCGAATTTATTTATTCTAATTTTTTTTTTATGCTTTGAGGATGTGAAATATTAGGACTAGAAAAATTTTTAAGGGTATAGTAAAAAGTTAAAAAAATTTTTTTAAGATCTATAATTTTTTTGTAGAACTTTAAAGTGAAGGGCAAAAGGTGGTTAAAATCATGTTCACATATTTTTTTTTTAAATACTGCGTAAAGGTAAATTTCTTTTATATCTCGAATCAATAATTTCTGGAAGCATTGCATTGAAAAAAAATTTTTCTAGGTGGGGTAGCATGTTGTTCTTCCAAAACTCATCGTTTCTTCTTATTATGCAATATTTCAAATTACAACACGTATAAATTATAAAATAACACTTTTCCCGTTTAGTAATATGTAATTGTCCCTGTATTTGATACATATAGTTGTCGAACGGCTTTAAAGCAATTGTATTATTTACGAGATCTATTGTGCAATATTTAATAAGTTTGTTTTCAATTGCTTCAAATATATTTTTGTTCTTTGCAGAAAACGGACACTTTATTTCTATTATCGAATCTGAATTTATTAAACCATCTGGAGATGCTCCTAAAATTTTATTTTCATCGTCAACAAAAAAACCACAAGGCTCAACGCAAAAGCCGGTTTCATTTTCAAAACGAATTTTGGCTGGTTCTTCGTTCTGTATACCATGTTGTATTGGAAGAGGCTTCCTTGTTGAATTAAATTGAAAATTAAACAAAAGATTTTTTACCGAATTCGCTGTATTTGTGCTGTCTTTCAGTTTACAGATTTTTCCAAAATTGCTGGCGGTTAATCTTACACTTCTTTCTTGTTCCCATTCATAGCACTCGCGTTGATTAATAGTTTTTTGTAAAATGCTTTTAATATCTGCTTGTGCCAATGTATCTAAGAAAATCTCTTTCTGTTTATTATAACTTTCAAGCGACATATCATCAAGTATTTCATTATTGATTGTACCATAATCAGAATCAGCACTTTCAATTCGATGTCTTCTACGGTCTGCTCTTTTATAAATTTTTCGTTTTAATTTATTTTGAAAAATTTTTTCTGTAAAGACGCCTACATTTTCTTGATTAACTTTCACCAATATTTTGTAAATATACATTCCTTTGTTATTAAAACTTATTGCAGCAGCAAAACATCGCCCTTGATAAGATCCTCTACTTGTATAATTTACTCTTTTACCTCCTATAAATTTGTTAACAACTGAATTGAAAGATTCAACAAGATTATTATCTACATCATAAATGAGACTGGATGCAAAATTAGCAATTCTGTTTAAAACTACCAAATATTTTTCACCTAAGCCAGATTCTAAGAACAAAGAATAGTGAATTGGGTTTGTTTCATCTTTTTTTGTACAATAATAATTGTCACATTGAGAATGATCTCCAAAAATGTGTCTTGGGCCGTTCAAAATATCATTTTTTAATTTTAGAATTTTTTCTTTGGTAGGAATGTTTTGAGATTTCCTATATTTAATAGCACACACTATTGCAGTTCTAAATTTTAAAACATTGCTTTTCAAAAAGTTTCTTAAAGTTATCGGAGTATTAGACGTTTTTGAAATTTCCCTTATTTTGTTGCAATAATTGCGTAAAATATGATTGCGACACTCAATTTTTTGTATAAAAATTGTTGGGCCGTAAGGTTTATGATTCCGAATTTTTTTGATAACACTGGAGTCACCATCACCAATTACCTTTTTGTACCTCAAATTATGCATTGACAATGACTGTTTAAATCCATCTAAAATAATTTCGCTTTCCATTGCTGTTGAAGTTCCGTTCCAATTTTTGAAACATTTATGTTGACTGACTGGTTTGTTTATTTTTTCATAGTATTTGCAATGTTTGCACATTTTGTTTTTGACTCCGACAAATAATACTTCTTTTGTACGTTCGCCGATAATGCATCCTACTCCGGACAATGCATTGTAATTTGTTTTATAGGATCTTTTAGACCATGCTCCATCAACTATCACTGTAATAAAGGGAATTCCATCTGAATCTACATCTCCAGCTTCAACGGCCAATCTATATTCCACTTTACCATTTTCAATCATATTATCAAAAGCTAACTCTTCTGAAGTTTTAAATATAACTTTTTCAGCTTTTTTTGTTCTCTTTATCTTCAATTTGGGATTGGTTTCTACAGCTGAGACTATTATCTTCATTACATCGGCGGTTTTTCCAAACATTTTTCATTATTTGCCTTCTAGACTTCCGCTTGATACCGACAGAAAGATGTTTTTTAGATTTTGGTCCCATAATGTTTTGCTTTTTTTAAACAAAAACCACACTCTAAATATTTTTATATAATATATATATATATATATATATATATATAAAATATATATAATAGATTATAATATTAAAAAGAACTTACCTTAGCCTTGTTACGTTTGTTTTTCAAGATATTTCTAGATTAGAAAAAAAACACAACCAACAAAATTGATACTCAGTCACCAAATAAATGAAATGCAGAAGAAATAATTCGAGAGCTTTTTCACAATTTTCCCTCTTACTATATCCCTACTTCCAACGACAGACAAATATCTACAACTACAATAAAAGACTTCTGAATAACTACTTACCTGTATATTTATATATTCTGAGAAAAAAATAACCTGCTTTCTTTTTAAAAACTTTGAATGGCCTTGTATAGTATTATCAATATTATCATACTTGCTGGTTGGAGACCTACTTGTTGCACTACAAGATCAAAATTTTTTGTTTGAAAGTTAAAAAATAAAAATGGATTAAAAACAGCGCAATTAGAAATGAAATTTAATGAGTTTTGTTGTTTGTTTAAAAATTTTGAAAATCAAACACCCTATTTGAAATAAATTTATTCTAATAATTGAAATAATCAAAGTCAGCAGATAAAGTTGTACAATTAAAACAAAAGCTCACTTTGATGTCATCAAATCTTGGAGTTTTTTTGTAAATTTTGCAAATTGCCAATAAAACAATTCTTATACCTAAATTTTAAAATTATAGGAAGGATATATTCATTGCATTTCATTCTTTCCAATGCATTTTTGTCTGTTGTATTTAGGTAATTTAGACAAAAGGTTCCTAGCCCGGAGGTGAACAGATTAACTGTGTTTTACCCCATGCTGAGCTATTCAACTGTCAAGCTTTATATTGGTTTCTTAAAAGTTGAAGAAGCAGGCAACTTTTACTACAGTAAAATGGAATTTTAGTTTGGTACCGTAGACCCTTAAGTGTTATAATTTCGGTTAAAAGTCACATAATGTATAAAGATTGTCCGAATTCTAAGGGAAAATCTAAGTTTATAATTTAGATTTCATAGAGCATTAAAATTTTTGTTCTGATTTAGTTGACAGATGCTTTTTCTTTATATAATTATGTAAGAAACGTTTATAGATTGTTATAAATTTATAGTGATCGCATTGAAGTCTTGATTGTAATTCACTTGGAAGATGCTAGTAGATATAGAATGGGGGTGCAGTTGCCCCCCCCACAACTTTTACGTCATATGACCTTGGACTTTTGCGCCACTTATCGGTGTCGGTAAGGTAGGGAGCGCCACTATCGGTTCTGATCCATGCTAAGTTTAGTTTCCAGGTGGCGCCACTATCGCGGTTGGAGCCAGGGTAGGCAACCCCCAAAACACATTTTCAGAGAAAAATACTATTTAATTTAGCAGGTTGAGCGGATCTGTTTTTTTCATAGAAAAATACTATTTAATATCTAAAAAAAAATTTTAGCAAGTCGCGAATCTGTAATTAGCAGGCCCCCAGCATTAGGCCCCCCACCAGCAGGTATTAGCGGACAGCCCCCACCAGCAGGTCCCCCACCAGCTTGCAGCAGGTCCAGCAGCATCCCTCAGATCTATCCCTAGGTTTCATTTAGCAGAGCCAGCAGCAGCTTGCTTATGGAAATTAATATTTTAGTATAGAATTAGATTTAATTAGGAATGGAGCAGTATCAATGTTTTTCTTATGAATTTTTTATCCTAAATTCGAAAGAATGTATATGTGAAAAGTGTTTGAAAAAAAATTATTGCAAAGTGCAGTATACTAAGAAAAAAGGTCATATAATTTTTAGAAAAATAAATAAGAAATGTATTCGCCATTCAAAATACTTTATCAGTTGTGGTCAATGTGGTGATGGATGTTTCAAAGAAAATGACATTTCCAATTGTTATCTGTGTAAATTATATTTATCCTTGAATGAAACCAGACATTTTCATAGAAAAATATTATTTATCATCTAGAAGTGGGGGAGGTTGTGAAAATGAATGGGTAAATATATAATCAGCTATCAATTTTTTAGATTTATGTTTTGGTTTTCAGGAGATATTTTCAACAACAAAAGAAACTCAAACGAAAAAAACTACTTATTATTAGAAAATTAATTATTGAAAAAAGATTGAAAATGTTGAGTGAAAATATAAGAGAATTGAAAAATCAAATCCAGATCTATAATCTAAGTAAAAAATTCAATAATCTATATTTATAAAAAATTTTTTACACAATAATAAAATTCAAATTGTTTGATAAAAATATTTTTTTACCTATAACTGACATAATAAAAACAGTGATAAGAAAAAAGGAAGCCAGACTACAAAGCTCTGTTCTATAAAAACTGAATTTATCTATATATTTTTGATCAATTACATCTTTATTTACATTTTTAATGTTGATCTATCAGGGTGAAGGTCTTTTGAATACATTAATTAATAAGTTACCATTTGAATTACATTTACCTGGTTATCAATTTTGTGGGCCTGGAACAAATTTAGAGAAAAGATTACAACGAGGAGATAGTGGGATTAACGGGTTAGATGCTGCTTGTAAAGTACATGATATAGCTTATTCACAAAATAAATCGTTAGAAGATCGTCATAAAGCCGATTTAATATTGGAAAATAAATCGTGGGAAAGAGTTAAAGACCTAAATTCAAAATTTGGGGAGAAGGCAGCTGCGTGGTTTGTTACAACAGCAATGAAAACTAAACGAAAGCTTGGTATGGGTATAAAGAAAAAGAAAACAAAAGTACTACAATGTGGTCGTGGTCTTATTCCATTTAAACGAGGTGTATTGGATTACATTAAAAAAAAGCAAATATTTAATAATATTGATCTAAATAATAGCAAAGAATTGAGGAAAGCTTCCAAGTCGGCACTTTTAGCGGCTCGTGCAGCTATCAAAAAAGCAGGTGGTCGAAAAAAAATAAAAGTACCGCGAATTATTCCATTTGAAACTAAAGAAGGAGGATTTCTACCATTAATACCAATACTAGCAGCATTAGGATCTCTTGGATCTTTAGCTGGTGGTGCAAGTGCTATAGCTAAAACAGTAATTGATGCAAAAAATGCAAAGAAAAAATTGGAAGAAGATAGTCGTCATAATAAAAAAATGGAAGAGATAGGAAAACAAGGTTCAGGATTATACTTGAAAAAAAATAATAGAAATGGATATGGACTTTATTTGAAGAAACAAAATCAAAAAAACTATTAAGCAAGCTACCTAAAAGAGCTCTTTCTAATGTGGATCTCATTAAATTTGCCCGAAAATTGAAAATTATAAACTTTCGTGGAGTTTTTATGCGTGATACTCTACCACATAAACCGAAACAAAATGAATGTGCAATAATAAATTTAGATGAATGGAAAAATCCAGGTACACATTGGGTAGCTTATATGAAAAGAAGAAATCAAGTGTTTTATTTTGATAGCTTTGGAGCGCTTAAACCTCCAAAAGAACTTGTAAGATATTTAGGAAAAAATGTGGAAATTTTTTATAATAATCAACAATATCAAAATTATAATCAAATAAACTGTGGTCATTTATGTTTAAAATTTCTTCTCAATAAAAATCAATAGTTTTTCAAAATAAAATTTAGTATAATTTATACTTTCACAACCTAAACAATGTCTCAAATTTTTACATTAAAAGGTAATAGTCACGTGTTGTCGGTTGACTTTATAAATCCAATACAACTCAATCCTAATGCAGATTATGCTTTAGCATTGATCAGTTTTCATTCATACAATAGTATTCCAAATATTGATTCAGGTGCAAATAAATTTTATTATATTGAAAAGAATAAACAAAAAAAAGAAATAACAATACCTACAGGAGCATATGAAATATCAGACATTGAAGCTTATTTACAAAAACAAATTATTCCAGAGACAGTAAAAAAAGAACAATACAATCAATATATCTCTTTAAAACCAAATAATAATACAATAAAGTGTAATATTTATAGTGACATTTATCAGATAGATTTTGAATCAAATGATAGTATTGGAAAATTATTGGGATTTTCAAAACGCACTCTCGCACCAAAACAACTACACGAATCTGATATTCCTGTCAATATTGTAAAAGTTCGAACAATTCAAATAAATTGTAATATTACAACAGGTTCATTCTATAATCAATCTCCTTCTCATACAATTTATCAGTTTAGTGTG
Organism: Lagria hirta; assembly: GCA_947359425.1. Lineage (NCBI taxonomy): Eukaryota > Metazoa > Arthropoda > Insecta > Coleoptera > Tenebrionidae > Lagria > Lagria hirta. The sequence goes on along the minus strand of OX375801.1, from coordinate 6,672,058 downwards.
AGCGTTGACCCTGGATTTGCTATTGACGAACAACCACACAATCTTATTTATCTACCAATTATAAATAAACGAGAAATTTCAAATATTTCACTTACTATTTTAAATCAAAATTTCGAACCGGTTAATTTTCGAGGTGAAGAAGTTATTATTGTATTGGAATTGAAACCAATATCATGGGCTTAATATTTAATAATCAAAAACATAAATATAGTATTGGAAGCGTTTATCCAACAGTCTTTAAGAGACGTTTCCTCAAGCAAAAACTCTCAAAAACCAATTTACAATTTCTCAAATCTTTGGGCTACAATGTCGCTAAATCAAGCTTTTAACATTTATCAGAAACCACAAACCGATGAGACAATTCGAAAAGTTGAAAATAGAACATATTATCCATATGTTAAATCGTTTAATAATAATGATATTATTACAATAACAATAAATCAATCTGATTCTTGGTTCTTAATGTCTGATGCTGCTCTAGTTATTGAAGGAAAATTAAGAAAAACAGAAGGAACAGGTACTGTACAACTATCACAAAATGGAGGTGCATTTCTCTTTGATAGCATAGCATATGAATTAAATGGTCAGGAAGTTGAAAATGTACGAGAACCAGGAATTGTTAGCACGATAAGAGGTTATCTCTGCTATAATAAAATAGATTCAAATCATTTAGATATTGCAGGATGGAATTACCCCGACTATCCTATAGTAACAAATGAAAATTTTGTTTTACGTATTCCTCTAAAACATTTATTTGGTATTTTTAATGATTATCAGCTAGCATATTTTGGAAGACAAACAACCCAGATATGCAGCATTAATATCCTTGTGTCTACACATTGAATAGTATTCTCTTATTTTATCCTGTTTATCACAAAGTACATCATCGAATATAAAAAAAGAGTTGTTTTTAGCATCACTAATAGGTATTACATCATCATTGTCTTTATATGGAAAATATTTTACACCTTTTACTTTACTCAAAACTTTTTTCAACAATTCATATTTTGGTTGATATAATGATTTTGAATAGACATAAACATTCTCAAACTTGATTCCATTTTCACTAAAAATCAAGCTTAGAAGAGCATTTGTTTTTCCACAACCACTAGGTCCACAAAATAAAGCTCTAATTGAATTTGGTAATAATTTTCCATGTTTACTAGTATTTTGTGGTTTATCATCAAAATCATCTAAATTTAAAATAGGTAATAGAGGTAGCTGTTGTTTACACTGCATCTTTATTCAATCTATATATTTATTTAAAAAAATTAATTTTATATAAAATAATAATGAATACAATCTATTTTGTAATACACAACTATTGCTAATATGTACTATTATTATGTATTTCAATCACAGGAACTGAATCGATTTTACAAATTTTATAACAATTCTATAATATTGTTTGAATTTATTGTTTTACATCCATTGAACCTCATATGCTTAATATTAAAATATTGAAAATTTTTATGATTAAAGAAATTTTTCTTTAAACGATTTGAATAAATTGAAAATTTCAATAAAAAATTGTACAATTTTAACTGGATAACATCTCCACTCAAAACATTCAATTATATCACTCTCCTTATCACTTTCATCACTTTTATCTTCTAAACTTTCTCGAATTTTTCTAAGAGTACAAATACATGTATCGGGACCACAAGTAGCTTCTGGATTTGACCAAGGACAGGAATCTAAATGATCCATCTTTTAAATTAATTGCTTAAATAGTTTGATAAAGAACTTAATAAACGTTTCAATTGATTTAAAATACTTTCACTGGGACACTGTATTCCAAATTTTGACCAACTAAATGTTTCTGCACTTATAACTCTGTTGGAAAACTCGTTGAACTCATAATATATACCTTTTCTAAAAAAGTATAAGTTTCCATTTGTATATCGAAACACATGCTCTATATCAGTTGGCACACCAGGAAATCGTTCTGCTGTCAAACCTTGACTAATTGGTTTCAAAGTACATTCATCCAGTTCAAGATACAATTCGTCATCATATAATATAAATGTTTTACCAGTGTATGTATTGAAAATTGCATTAATTTTTTTAATGTTTTGTCTAATACCTAAATTTTGTATTGATCTATATTGCCAACCAGTTTTTGGTGTTAAACTTGGAAAATGTATTAAACTAAAATAGTTTTTATCATGTATTATAAAGACATCGCTATTAGGTTTTTGATAGAGATGTAAAATCTTCATATTATTCAGATAAAAATTTATATTATGTGGTTTGAGCAAATTTTTAGTTGTTTCATCTAGTTTCAAGATCCAAGTTAAATTGTTATAAAATATATAAAAATGGGAATTTAAAGTTATCAACATTCGGTCAGGATATGGAATCTTGCATAAATCATGATCTCTAACATTTTGTTCTTGAGAATGTAAAGTATTAGAGAATGATAAAGTACTACTAGAAGACAATGTACTAGCAGTAGTAGTGCTGGTTTTAACCGTTGTTGCTGGTTTTCCATATAGATTTTGAACACCTTGGATATCATCATTTGAAAGTTGTATAACATTTTGAAAATAGGGATACATAATTGCGTTTTTATCATTTGAATGATACAATCCTAAACTATGACCAATTTCATGAATTAGTACACTTAAAAGACTAGTACCACTTTTAGAATTTCCTAAATCAAAACTCCAATTTTCATATCTATCTAAATGTATTTCTATACAACTATTATTTGATTCTGGATAATATGCATGTGCTAGAGCATTACCCATACCATCTAAAAGAAAATTACATTTACCTCGCATACAACGAATAGAGTTTTCATGTTTGAAACTTTTGTAGGAAATTAAAATATCAGGTTTTCGAATGGTATACTCAAAATTTAAAGATGTTATATTTGACCATGTCTCAAAAGCTTTTGTAGCAATTTTTTTGTCTATAGCTCGTGCTTGTGTAAAGGACCAAGTAATGATAGGTTTGCACAAAATTAGGTCCAAGTTGACTCCCAAGAAAATTTGCATCTCAGGATGATTACATTTAATCTGTTTGGTGGAGAATATTATTGTTTTTGTTTTGGTTTTATTTAAGAACAGACCATGTTTATGAAACCACTCAGAAACTTCAAACTGATATTTTTTCAAGTTATTGTGTAGTGATTCCAAGCTATCATTTGTTTAGACTAAAACTGTGTAGAATTACTGTACAAGAAATAGATTTTGCTAAATGATTGATATATACCAAGAACAGAAGAGATCCTAGTATAGATCTTTGAGGAACCCCGTATAAAACTCGTTGTGGATCTGATGTTTCTCCTTGATAAGTAGTACCTTGCTTACGGATTGATAGTCAAATATAAATACAAAGACATTATTCTCAACTTATGTAGTTTATTCACAAGTTAATCAAAAGCTTTCTAGAGGTCACAGAAGGTTACACTGACGTACTTATAATCATCATCAAAGCTTTTACTAATAAATAAAGCAAGATCATTAATGGATATTGAGGTAGATTTATTAGTTCAAAATCCATATTGAGCATTTGAGATTAGATTATTTTATTCTAAAAAGAAAGATAATTGAGCGTATAGCATTTTTTCATAAATTTTACTGAAAATTAGAGACACTGAGATAGTTCTGTAATTATTTATATCGTTAATTTCCTTTTTTTTTACTGGAACTACGTCAGCTATTTTTAGACAATTAAAAAATAAGCCAACATAAGTGCTACAGTTTGTTAATTTAGTTAAAAGACTAATAATCAAGTTTTTAACCTTTTTTATCATGTTTATATTGATTCCATAGTGGTCAAATGTTTTCTTACAAAGCATTTTTTCTGTGACGTCGCAAATATTAATAAGATATGTATTCGCAAATTTAAATGTGTGAATAAAATTAAAAGACTTAAAGTTAATTATATTATTTGGTTTTGTGAAAGTCTTAGTGTATGATTGTAAATCTCTGATAATATTTACAAAACGATTTTTGAAATCGGTAGCTGTTAACTGGTCAGAATCATCTAAATTTATTTATTTCTTTGTCAACAACTTTACAAATATTTCTTGGTTTGTTATTAGAATTTTGTCTAAAAGTCTTTCATCTTTTTATGAATAAAATAATTTTGTTGTTAACTTGCTTTTTAAAGTTTTGTACGTTTTCATAAGATATAGATCGTGTAACCATCCAAATTTATTTATTTCTTTGTTAAGAACTTTACAAATATTTCTTGGTTTGTTATTAGAATTTTGTTCAAAAGTCTTTTATCTTTTTATGAAAAAAATAACTTTGACGTTAAGAAGCTTTTTAAAGATTTGTACGTTTCCTTAAGATGGTGACACGCCTTAATAACCACGGACAAAATAACCGCGACAAAATAACCGCGAGCAAATACCCGACGACAAAATAACCAAACGACATAATAACCGCAGACAATTGATCCGCCACGATTGATCCGCGACATCTGATTCGCGAACGATAATTCGGTCAGGTCAGGTCAGGTCAGGTCAGGTCAGGTCAGGTTAGGTCAGGTCAGGTCAGGTCAGGTCAGGTCAGGTCCAAGAATACCGTCAGGTCCAATATAGGTCCAATATTTTCATGGACGAATTGTCGTGGGGATGAATTGTCGTTTGGTTATTTTGTCTTCGGTTATTTTGTCGCGGTTATTTTGTCGTGGTTGTTTTGTCTTTGGGTGAAAAGTTACGGAACCCCTTAAGATATAGATCGTGTCAATACCTAGTTTTTTTTCAAATTGTAAAAACGGCTAATTGACTCTTCAAGTTTTTTTTTAAATTATAATAATTAAGTTTGAGATAAACTTTTATATAAGATTAACAAATCTTATCTGTTTTTCATTAACTTGTATAGATCTATCATCCAGTTTGTTGTTAAAAAAGTGTTGTAGAATTTATTAAGCCCATTTTGCGTTATTGGTCTGTAATAACTATTTTTATTGTGTTTATTAATCCTATGTACACAAGTAACAGCCTTGTGATCACATATGTACCGGGTGTTCTGATAAGAAAGGTCACCGGCTATATCTCAAGAACCCCTTGCTATAGAACTTTGAAATAAAAATTGAAAACTATTTACAAGTTTCTAGATTAGCCGCCAGAAAGGAAAATAGTTTCTCTAGATTTAGAAAATATAAGAATTTGTAATATTAAAGATCCTTCTTTGGATGGTGATGCTGTCAATAAAAAATATGTAGATGTGAAAGACAACATCTATTCCAATCTAATTGAGAAAATAGAAAAAAAGATTGATAACTTAGAGCAAAGTGTAAATAAACAATGGATAATATATAGTAACAAAATTGATGAAAACATATCATTATGTGAACAAAAGTTAAAAAAATACAATCTGGACTTTGAAAAAATAATGAATGATAAGTGTAGTGATCTTGAAAAACAACTAACATTACAAATTAAAAAAAATAAAACATTGAATGATGGAAAATATGAAAAAATAAATGATAACATTGTCGAAATTAGTAATACAACCAATACATTTGAACAAAGCTTAAATTATAAAATTATGGAAAATCAACGATTGATTGATGATAAATGGGAAAAATTAATAAATGAAAAATTAGGTGAAAGAATAAAAGCTTTAGAAGAAGCATCATTAAAACGTAAGAAATCAAGTGTAATAAATTCATTAGAAAATAAACAAAAAGATGATGTAAAAAAAGTTCGTTTAACACCGTGTCCAGAAGGAAAGCTTTTAGATTTAAAAAATCAAGAGTGTAGAGAAGTCTATAAATAGCTTCAAATTCTAATTTATTATTAAAGAAAAAATAATGTATAGTGTTGAAAAACAAAAATTAGTTGAAGAGCTACATAAACCTGCTCGAAAAAATTTCAAAAGACGTCGTACAATTATTAAAGGTTTGGATGATTTGTGGCAGGCTGATTTAGCACAATTGGATTACTATTCAAATTCAAATAATAAATTTAAATATATCCTAGTTGTGATTGATTATTTTTCAAAATTTGTTTGGGCTAGACCATTAAAATCAAAGCATGGAGAAGAAGTTGTTAAACAATTTGAATCAATCCTTAAAGAAAAGCGTCATTCTAAAAATCTGCAAACCGATCAAGGTAAAGAGTTCTTCAATAGTAAATTCAAACATTTGATGGATAAATACAAAATCAATCATTATAGTACTTATAGCTACAAAAAAGCTGCAATAGTTGAACGTGTTATTCGAACATTAAAAGAGAAACTTTTTAAATATTTCAGTTTGAATGGAAGCTATCGTTGGGTTGATATACTATCTACAATTGTTGATAATTACAATAAAACAAAGCATTCAAAAATAAAAATTGAACCGATTAATGTCGATAAGAAAAATGAAAAAACTATTTTAAAGAAATCATATAGTTTTGTGAAAATTTTTCCTCAAAGTAGAAAATTATCAATTGGAGATGTTGTACGGATCAGTAAAGCAAAACATGTTTTTGAAAAAGGCTATACACCCAATTGGTCTACGGAGCTTTTTAAAATCATTAAAATACAGGTTACAAACCCCTTAACATATTTACTAGAAGATTTGGAAGGTGCACCAATTAAAGGTGGTTTCTACTCGGAAGAATTACAAAAAACTAAAGTTCCCAATGTCTATCTTGTTGAGAAAGTTTTAAAAAAACGTAAAAACAAAGTTTTAGTGAAATGGCTTGGCTTTAACAACCAATCAAATTCTTGGATTGATAAATCAAATAAATTGTAATATGACATTTATAATTCGCAGAAATTTTGTTCATATGTTTTCTAGTATGTTTTCATATGATTTCCATAACATTATTTAGTATTTATCAAGATGTCATTCGATTCGGGTGTAGATGTAGATATTGATATATCTTCTACACATCCTATTACCGTTCAACATGATTTTAATTTGCTAAATCATTTGGATAGATATGAAGTGGCGATGATTGAAGAAAAACAATTAATTTTCAATAGTTGTTTTTATTTGGAAAACATTATGTTAGAAATTGGATTGAATTCAGTGCAACACTTTAAACCATCAATTCGAATGTTTAATCATTCGAATGAATGGTTACCGTTTGATGTGGGTGAATGGAATAATCTTATAAATCGAATACCCCATTTATTTGAAGAAGAACAAGGAGATTCTCCAAGCTATTCCTCAATTATCGAAGTTGAAGAAAATTTTACAATATATCGAGTCTATCATGGGATAAATATTACTAAAAACAATAAAAATTTTTTCATCTTTACACATGATGTATATGAACTTTTAAGATTATGTATACTATTAGAGAAAAAAATTGAATTTTTAAACAAAATTGAGTTTTATCAGTTTTATAAGAATATTTTACAATCTGCACACCTCATGTGTTCTTATAATGGAATGTCTATATTGGAAATTATTAAATATATTTGTAATTCTTTCAATAATATTGAAAGCTCTTGTTTAAGAGAATATATGTATTATTTTCCAAATGAAATTTTAAATGAATTCAATAAAAATTATAAAAAGTACTATGTTTTGTTTCTATATATATATATATATATATATATATTTCACCGAACTTATCTAAATAAACAAAAATTAATCCACAAACATTTAAACATAAATTGAATTTATTTTGTATAAAAATGAAAAAGATAACTAAATAAAGATTCCATTATATGTGATATCATTTTTACATCATCTTTAACCACGAAAATCTTACATCATATCCATAAGAGAAAAATTATCTACTAAATGAAAGGAAATCCTCAAAGTGTTATATTTATGAAAAAAAGATAAAAACGAATTTGAATTTAATTATTCCTGTGTATTTTCAAACTTTGTTTTATCTCTACTTGCTTCCTGAAACTACATCCTTTTTCCTAAAGATAAAAAATGATCTAACCAAGTCTTGTTACGTCATGTAGAAAATTGTGGTTTTTATAATTTAAATGAAACAAAAACTGTTATCTAAAACCGCAACATCCATGACCTTAGAGCCTACTCCGGTTTTTTTCAGATAAAAAAGAAAATTTGATACGTGGCAATCACTTCCATTTTGTTAGTGATCCAGCAATTATTGTTTTTCACTTGTGTTCTAACGGTGCAGTTTTATTTTTTTACAATTTTTTAGTGTAATAATGTCCAGTCATCCAGTGCCAAACGTAAGTTAATTTTTTTTAAATGATCTAAGATGTAAATGAAGCAAATTAGTTATGACGTAATTTGAAATATTTTTTATTTCAGAACAATTTTACTTGCGATTGGTGTAGTAAGCAGTTTTCTCAAACTTATCATAAAAATAGACATATGGCCAACTCATGTACTCCAAACAAAAAACAAAAAATGTCAGAATCGAATGGTGAAATTTAAATTATTAGAAAATTAATCTATATTGATAATTCTTTTGCAGATTTGGTCAAGTGCGATCCATGTGATTGTTTTATTAATCGCCAACAGTTAAAAAGTCATCAATCAAGTCGACACCATAAAAATAACTGTGTTACACCCCTGGTTGCAAATATTTTTACTGTTGCTACAGCATTCGAAAAACGAATTGCGACCTATCGTTTGATTCCCGAAGAAGAGTATGTGAATATTTCGGAGTTTTTTGAAAATGAAAAAGAAAAAATCTTAGACTTACTCCAAAAAGAATTAAACAAAATGATTACTCTTAAAGTTAATGTGGAATTACATGGTTTATATACTATTGAAGCTAAAAACTTGACGGACATCAAATCGTTTCAAGCAGCTAACAAAATAATCACACCTGGTTCATCTCTAGATGAGATTTTGTTGACATTTAAAGAAGAAATTCAACATAAAATGGAAATATTTGCTGAAAAAGACTCCGGTAAGAAATTTTTTCATACGTACATTTATTACAGTTTAAATTTTTAGGATGGGCTTTAAAACATATTTTATATTTAGAAATAAATATAAATAAGTATAATCCTCTTCAAGCATCATCATACATAAAACTACCAGAATGCATCAGTAGAAAACACGCCATTATAAATGTTCAAAATAATGACAACAAGTGTTTTGGTTGGAGTATTGTGGCAGCACTAATCAAGCCAAATGGTCCCGAAAGCAGTCCAATGTCATACCCTCATTTTACGCAAGTGTGTAATTTTTCTGATATAGTTTTTCCAGTTAAATTAGAAAGTATTGCAATTTTTGAAAAAAATAATAATATCTCGGTCAATGTTTACGGTTTAGAACTTGTTTTTCATAATAACAAAAAACGATATGAAATAGTTGGCCCGCTATATTTTTCAAAATTTAAACAAAATGTTCATATTAATTTATTATTGATTGATGATGAATCTGGCAACCAGCATTATTGTGTTATTAAAGATTTATCGAAATTAGTATCAAGTCAAGTTTCAAATCATAAAACAAAAAAACATTTTTGTGATGGTTGTTTGCAATATTTTACTACTAAAGATATATTGGAACGACATTGTGAAAACGATTGTACTACAGTAGCTGTAAAAATTCCTAGCACAGAGATGAGAAAAACTAAATTCGGTAAATTAATCCCATCAAATATTTTACAATTTGAAAATTTTCAAAAAAAATATAAAGTTCCATTTGTTGCATATGCTGATTTTGAGTGTTTACTTATGCCTTTAGCTACTTGTCAACCAAATTCTAAATCAAATACAGAAAGTTTTTATGTAAAAACACATTTGCACGAACCTTACTCATGTGCATACTATATAAAATGTGCTTTTAGCGATGACTTATCTGTTTTTAAAACTTTTAGAGGTAAAAATTGTGTTCAAGAATTTTTAACATCTTTAGAAACTGATGCAGTAGAATTGTATCATAAATATTTAGAGCCTATAAAACCAGTGATACCTCTTTCACCTGAGGAGGAAGCTAAATTTTATTTTGATAAATCTTGCCACATTTGTGAAAAAGAATTTACTGAAACCGATGTTAAAGTTCGAGAGCATTCGCATACAACCGGCTTTTTCCGTGGCTCAAGCCATAACGCATGTAATTTAAATTTTAAAGTTCCAAATTTTTTTCCAATTTTTTTCCATAATTTAACAAATTACGACATGCACTTATTTGTAAAGCAGTTAGCTCTTCATCGCGAAAATATTGAAGTTATTGGAAAAACTAAGGAAAAGTATATTGCGCTAACTAAAATCCTTGATGTTGGCGAATACAAAAATAAAAACGGACAAATTGTAAAAAAAAAGTTTAAATTACGTTTTATAGATTTGTATCGATTTTTGTCATCTTCTTTAGAGACTTTAGCTGATACTTTAGAAGCATATCAATGTAATGAAATCAATAAATATTTTCCACTTGATGAACATTTTTGCTTAATTAGACAAAAAGGTGTGTTTCCGTATTCATTTGTAGACGATTGGGATAAACTAGATTTACAGCAATTACCAAAAAAAGAAGATTTCTTCGATAAAATTAAAAATGAAGAGATTTCAGATGAGTCATATAAGCGCGCGCAATTAGTGTGGTCAACTTTTGAATGTAAAACGTTGGGTGATTATTCAGATATTTATTTAAAATCAGATGTTTTATTACTTTGCGATATTTTTGAAAACTTTCGAGAAGCTTCTTTAAACGCGTATGGTTTAGATCCTGCGCAATATCTTACTATACCATCGCTTAGTTGGGATGCGATGCTAAAATATACACAGGTTGAACTAGAACTTTTAACAGATATAGATATGATTCATTTTTTTAAAAAAGGTATTCGAGGTGGTGTTAGTACGTGTGTTAAGCGTATTTGTAAAGCAAACAACCCCTTGATAGATAATTATAATTCAAAAGATCCCTTATCTTATATTTTATATTTGGATGCTACTAATTTATACGGATAGGCAATGAAACAATATTTACCCACTGGTAAATTTAGATGGTTGAATGAAAATGAAATAACTACTTTTAAAATTTTTGAAATATCTCATACTTCAGAAGACGGGTATGTACTTGAAGTAGATTTAAATTATCCCAAAGAATTACATGATTACCATAACGATTTACCTTTTTGTCCAGAAAATATTGTACCACCAAGTGGAAAATTGCCAAAATTAATACCAAATTTAAATAATAAATCAAATTATATCATACATTACATCACTTTACAGCAATGCTTAAAACATGGATTAATATTAAAAAAAATTTATAGAATATTAACTTTTAAACAATCTCCTTGGCTTGAAAAATATATCGACCCAAATTCAAAATACCGCGCGGAAGCTAAAACCAAATCTGAAAAAGATCTGCGAAAATTATACAATAACAGCGTGTTTGGTAAAACTATGGAGAATGTTGATAAATATATTAGCATTAAAATTGCAACTCATTGGTCAAAAGAAACTCGTAAATTTGGTGCAAAAACCTGGCTTGCCAAACCAAATTTTAAAAATTTTGCAATTTTTTCGGAAAACTTGATAGCAATTGAAATGAATAAAGTGTTTGTAACGTATGACAAACCGGTTTATGTAGGTTTTTGCATTTTAGAGTTAGCAAAAACTGTCATGTATGAATTTTTTTACGATTTTCTTAAACCTAAATATCGGAATAATATTTCTCTTTTATACATGGATACTGATTCTCTAATATTAGAAGTCTTTACTGAAAATATTTATGAAGATATAAAACAACATAGTGATAGATTTGATTTTTCCAATTATTCAAAATTTAATAGTTATGGAATACAGCCAAATGTTTCAGTTGTTGGTAAAATGAAGGACGAATATGCAGATGCTCCACTTGAAGCATTTTACGGTACTGGTGCCAAAGCATATTGTATTGACTTGAACGACCACACTGATAAAAAAGCTAAAGGTGTAAGTAAACACGTTGTACAAACTACACTACAAATTGCAGATTATCAAAATGTTATAATTAATAACGTATCAGTCTATTGTAGTATGTCAATATTTAAATCTTATTTACACAACATATACACCGAATTGCGTCATAAAGTTGCATTGTCAGCAGTCGATGATAAACGCTACATAATACAAGGTTCAAATAAAACATTAGCATGGGGGCATTATGATATCGAACGTCAAAAAAATTTTGACATGTTGTTTGAACTTTTGAAAAATATCTAATATTGTGAATAAATGAGTATTTTTATAGTATAGTATATAATGTTAGATTTTATCTAGAATATTTAGTTAGTACTTTCAAATATGTAATACTTATAACAATAATCAAAGCTATTGTATGAGAGAATATATGTATTATTTTCCTAATGAAATTATATGTGAATTTAATAAAAAACTATAAAAACGATAAAGTGTTTTAATTATCAGATAAATAACTTTTTCCACATTGTTTTATCTCTACTTGCTTCCTGAAACTACATCCTTTTTCCTAAAGATAAAAAATGATCTAACCAAGTCTTGTTACGTCATGTAGAAAATTGTGGTTTTTGTAATTTAAATGAAACAAAAACTGTTATCTGCAAGCTGGTGGGGAGGGATGCTGGGGACCTGCTGGTGGGGGCTGTCCGCTAATACCTGCTGGTGGGGGGCCTAATGCTGGGGGCCTGCTAATTACAGATTCGCGACTTGCTAAAATTTGTGGGGAGGGATGCTGGGGGCCTGCTGGTGGGGGCTGTCCGCTAATACCTGCTGGGGGGGGGCCTAATGCTGGGGGCCTTCGAATTTAGGATAAAAAATTCATAAGAAAAACATTGATACTGCTCCATTCCTAATTAAATCTAATTCTATACTAAAATATTAGTTTCCATAAGCAAGTTGCTGCTGGCTCTGCTAAATGAAACCTAGGGATCCTACAGATCCGAGGGATGCTGCTGGACCTGCTACAAGCTGGTGGAGAGGGATGCTGGGGACCTGCTGGTGGGGGCTGTCCGCTAATACCTGCTGGTGGGGGGCCTAATGCTGGGGGCCTGCTAATTACAGATTCGCGACTTGCTAAAATTTTTTTTTTAGATATTAAATAGTATTTTTCTATGAAAAAAACAGATCCGCTTAACCTGCTAAATTAAATAGTATTTTTCTCTGAAAATGTGTTTTGGGGGTTGCCTACCCTGGCTCCAACCGAGATAGTGGCGCCATCTGGAAACTAAACTTAGCATGGATCAGAACCGATAGTGGCGCTCCCTACCTTACCGACACCGATAAGTGGCGCGAATGTCCAAGGTCATATGACGTAAAAGTGGTGGGGGGGGGCAACTGCACCCCCATTCTATATCTACTGATGCTTTATTCTATGTGTTTTAAAGTAAAGTTTATGTAAAGTTGTATATCCACACTGATCCCATTTAAACTTTTGTTGTAACTCGCTTGTAAGATGCTTAGCGTTTTTATGTCTTTTTAAGTTTCCGTGGTCAATAATATTCACACTGATCACACTGAAAATTTTGTTGTAATTCACATAAAAGATGTTTTATTTTATGTACTTTCAAGCTATTTTTATAAACAGTTGTAAATACACACTGATTACATTGAAATTTTTCTTGTAATTCACTTAGAAGATGCTTTGCATTTTTATGTTTTTTTAAATTGCTTTTATCAAGAGTTGTAAATTCACACTGAGTGCATTGCAATTTTGGTTGCATCTCAACTGACAGATGTTTTATTTTATGTGCTTTCATGTTTCACTTCCAAATAGTTGTATATTCACACTGATCACATTGAAATCTTTGTTGTAATTTCCATAAACGATAATGCTTTTGTTTATGTAATTTTAAACACACTTTATCGGTAGTTTTCAAATCACAATGATCGCATTGTATTTCAGTTGATTGATAATCTTCAAAATTACACTTTTTTCTGTGAAAGTATCTCCATCGTTGACATTGTTTAAAACTGACCTTACCCAAATCCTCTAAACAAAACAACAAACTTTTTTATTGGTTTTAAAGTTGCATGAACGGCATCTATAAGATTTCATTAAATCGTAACAGGAAAAAACTGTAGACGAACGGCAGCACTTATAATAAACAGACATTTTTAATATCTTCAAAAATAAGTAGAACATTGAAGAAACTCATTTCAAATTTAAATTAAAATAAATTTGGCGCGCTAAACAAAACATTAAATTGTAGATAGCGCCACCTAATTTCAGCATTTCCCTATAGATAAATAACATAGTAGCGGGACAAGCGGCTTAAGTGTTGAAACGTGAAAAGAGATAAACGTGCCTAGCGAGAAATGATATCCAAAGTTGCCGGCTATTATTAATTGTAAGTACGCTAATTGTACATGTTATTTGTTTAGAGAAATTGTTATTTATGTATTCTGTGTAAGTCGCGTTGTGTCATAATATATTCAATGTCGGTTGCGTTCGCGAAATCAGCCGAACTGTGTTGTGGTTAGAACGGCAGGGTAGCTGCAAATATCTTACTCATCTAGGGCTTTAAGTATATGGGGGCGCGGGAAACTGGCTTTAACAAGGATTGCAATAATCGGGACGTAAATATTACGAATGCAAATAAGGTCGTTGTCAAATTAGTGGGTACCGATTGCATCACAGTCGCAGTACTTTTCTGTCCATGTAGTATTCTTATGCTACCAAAATGTCCACCATTCATTGTTCAAAATATATCTTTTTGTTATGTCCGGTTTGTGGAGAGGCGGATGGAGGTAGACTTTCCCACTCCTTCCTATTCCTTCCCCATGGTTGTTTTGGTTGATAGGGACAAATCCATCTTTAAACAAAGAACACCGATATTTCAATCTCTGGACGCCATCTTAGAAATCACTTTAAGGTCATACCAGGCGAGAGACGAAGGAGCAAGCGCCATTGGACCAGATAATGTCCTGTTTTTTACTGAGAACCTCGTAGATGCGATCTCCGGCTGTGAGAGGGAGCCACTAGATTTAATGTTTTGGATGTTTTGAGATCCGGAGCTTCTTATCCAGGCGATGCCACCGATGCCCTTCGTAATATTATATTTGTTTGTGGAAATTAATTTAACTCATGGCATTGTTATCTTAATTAACTACGTCAGTTGGACTCTTAAGTAAATGGCGCTTACTTAGCAAAATTTGGTCAATCGAAGAGAATACTTTTGAGCCGCAGGCTATAACATATACTAACCGGTCTGAGAATTCTAGCTGTTGATAGGGAGGAAATGCAAACTTAATTGTAGCTAATTTGAATAGATTGTCGCTTAATCTTGCTTAAGTAAATTATGTGAGCTGTGCTTAGGCACAAATGGGCACCGCTCA
The DNA here is from genome assembly GCA_947359425.1 of Lagria hirta. Taxonomy (NCBI): domain Eukaryota; kingdom Metazoa; phylum Arthropoda; class Insecta; order Coleoptera; family Tenebrionidae; genus Lagria; species Lagria hirta. Next base: position 6,656,912 of record OX375801.1, on the reverse strand, counting down.
TTAGTTTCGGGAACTCGGGTAGGAATTTTGACTAGGATTGTCGTATTCGCGAATAGGGGTTCAGACCGTTCTTCAGTTTAAATGTACTTCTTCAGTTAGTCTTACCCAGGATTAACTAAAGGAATTCGCGTGTTCGTTCCAGGGATTTAGGCTAGCTAGGAAGCGAGATCAGTTTGACACTATCTCGGTGATCAAGCGGCCGTTCACTGGGGAGTGGACCGTTGTTTGGGCTTTAATTAATCGAATGGTTAATCAAAGAGTAAGGCCTCATAAAATCCATCGTGCATTTCTGAGTAGACGGTGGACATATCTTAAATTCTTAAGGGACATCTTCCTTCATCTCATTATTATAAACCTAGCTTCGCATCACGTGATGCACCCTGTGAGGGTGAAAGACTCTTGCGAGAGGGACATAGGTTTTTTGACATGTATTTAGCTGGTCATGTATAGTAGAGTTCACAGACTTACTGTGTTTAGCCAGAACGACTTAAAAGTAATAATAATAACGAGAATCTCCGCCTCTCAGTGCTCGCGACATTGTTTCAGCTAGTAAGTTGTTATTTGCAAACAATTGTTTGTCATTTCGTTGCAGTAAAATCTGACAACCACAATGCCATTCAGTTCTTATTTGTGTATCATTGTTTTATTTTGATGTTTGTGTCGTGATGTTGTTTTATGTGTTTGTCTCATTTGATTGTCTATGTTGATTATCTTGTTTTATGTATTTATGTGCCTGCTGATGTATTTCATTCATTTATTATGTACAATTGCAATGATACCATTGTGAGTGACCTTGGTCTCTCCAATATGAATCTCATGTGTGTAAATTTCGTTGAATTTTGTTGGTTCTGTATTCATTATTTCTGTGTCGGATTGTATAAACTGTTCGTATACTGTTGAAAACTCATAGAATATATTTGTAGATGAAATTTCTGTTTTATTGTTTCCAATAGTACTGCAAGCGAACTCACATTTCATTTAGAATCAAGGTTATTTCTAAATCACAACGACAAAAAAAACACAACGTAGGAATCCGTCAATATAAATTTCATCTGTCACTTTTAAAATGTCAACTCTCAAACTAGACGTCACTTGCCAAACTAAATGTCACTTGTCAATTAAAAGGCGCAAAATTTCAAATATATGTAAATGAATCATTACAACATTAAAATTTTATATGTCAAAAGTAAACCGTTAGTAAAAGTGTTGATTTCGTATGTGCAAACCGCCTAAGATGATGACTAAATGAAAATATAACCTCAAAAACACTTTCATTTGAGACTACATGATAGAAGCGAAGTAGAACGCAACAGACACAGCTTTTACTCACCAAGCAGCAAATAAGCGTGAACGGTTGCCGCTCTGTCTGCTGAATGCAACCAATGAAAGTATAGAAATGAGGTTAGATTTTCATCTAATAAAGTGTTGTGTTACTATTATCTCATATTCATAAAGAGCAGTTTTAAGGTATCAAATGAACGGTTATATTAACGGCTTACTTTTAACATAAAAAATATTAAAATATTGATGTTTTAGTCCTTTTTGATATTATCAAAAATGTCGGTTTTCTCGAAGTGCTGCCGCTCTTCCTCGGTTTTTCCCTGTTACGATTCACTGGAATTTTATAGATGCCGTTTATGCAACTTTGAAGCAAATGAAAAAATTGTTTATTTTATTCACAATTGTGAGTTTTTAGATGTTTTGGATGAAGCCTGTTTCATAAAATGTCAACGTTGCAGAGTAGGTAGCTTTTCGTATGTGTGGAGATACTTTCACAAAAGAAAGTGTAATTTTATAGAACATAAATCATCTGTAACAACTAATACGGAAAATGGAAACAGTATTATTACAACAACTAGCCAAGCAGATAAACCTTACCAATTCGCTACTTGTTTTGAATGTGATCAATGCAAGTTTACAAGTAAATACAAATTCCAGTTAAAAAGACATATTTATCTGAAACATATAGACAGAAAGCACTCTTTACCAAAATTGCAAAAAATTGTCAAGGAAATGCCAGGTAATTTTAAAAGGACCGAAAAAAATGCGCGTTTAAAAAAACATAAAATTAATCGCCCAAGAAAATTACAGCAAAAATACAAATGCGATGAATGCGAATATTCAACTTTTTATAAAGGAGATCTAAACAAACATATAAATGCAAAGCATCTTTCAAAAGCACTACAACAAAAATTTCAATGCGATCAGTGTGAATATAAAACTCTTAGAAACGACCTTTTGAAAACTCATATAAATGCAAAGCATCTTTCAAAAGAATTACAACAAAAATTCCAATGCGATCAGTGTGATGTTTCCACTTGTTATAAACAGGACCTAAAAAATCATATAAACGCAAAACATCTTTCAGGCAAATTACAACGAACATTCCAATGTGGTCAGTGTGAATACAAAACTCCTTATAAACAACTTATAAAATGGCATAGAAATAGAAGGCATCTTCCAAGCGAACTACAACAAAAATTTCAATGCGATCAGTGTGAATACAAAACTCTTTATAAACAAGATCTAAACAAACATATAAATGCAAAGCATCTTTCAAAAGATTTACAACAAAAATTCCAATGCGACCAGTGTGAATATAAAAATTTATATCAAGGATGTCTGAACAAACATATAAATGCAAAACATCTTTCAAAAGATTTACAACAAAAATTTCAATGCGATCAATGTAAATTTACATCTTTTTATAAAGAAAACCTAAAAAGACATAAAAATGCAAAACATCTTTGATCTTTCAGGCAAATTACAACAAACATTCTAATGTGTTCAGTGTGAATACAAAACTCCTCATAAACAACTTATAAAATGGCGTAGAAATAGAAGGCATCTTCCAAGCGAACTACAACGAAAATTCCAATGCGACCAGTGTGCATATACAACTATTTTTAAACATCACTTCAAAACACATAAATTGAGACACCTGCCAAGTGAATTACAGCAGACTTCAGTGCGAACAACTATTTATTAAGGAATTCTTGAAAAATAATTCATAGCATTTTTTAAGCAAATTATAACAAATTTCAATGCGATTAATGTGAATATACAACTATAACTGACAAAACAAACCTAAAAAATCATAAAAACAGGAAACATCTTTTTAACAAATTCAATCAAAAATTGTAATGCTATAAGTTTTTACATAAAGATGAAAAAGAGATTTTTAATTCAAAATTTCATGATCACTGTTACCCATAAATTTTAAAGGATTATAAACATATTTCAATAATAATTCGTCAAACAAATTTGGTGTTGTATCTAATATGTCAGTTTTCTTTTTTATGGTTAACATGAACAAAGTGAATATCTACATAAATTTTAATAGCACGATATTGATAATTATATTATGTAATTATTTCTAATCTAGGCAAAAGCTTAGTGTATTTATTATTTTTGTATAATAAATATTGAATAATAAACAACTTTAATAAAAACTTTACTTTTTAAAATTACCCAAATCTTTTGAACAAATCTTACTTAGGTATTTTTTTTCTGTAAGACTTTTTTATTCTAATCTTACGTTTTGCTAAATTTTAACAATTAAATTGAATTAAATAGAAGTTAACTCTTACTCCATAATAAATTGGTCAGGATGTCTATGTTCTACGATTATTAGCCTTAATTATTCACTCGAAACAGTGTACAGAATAGCAACAGCCAGCTACATTATCATCAACAATCTACTTCAACTCACCCCTCTATATTCATTGTTAGAGAAACGCTTGAGCAGTCAGACGGATCGATTGGGCGACACATGAAACATATTTACACATAATGTACCTGTCAATAATACCTGTAAAGTAACTCACCGGGGGCTTTTCTCTCCCTCGTAGGATTCTCTTTCTCTCGAACTGATTGTGGAAGACATCACAAGACTTATTGGACTTTGACAATAACTCCATGGACTCGACTGACTCATTCTTCACCCCTTTTCTTTAACATCGTGTTCTCAATGATGTCTTCATTGTTTTGGTACCTCATTATTCCTCTGAATTCAGGAGGTCAGCACTGAATTCACATTATTTCTCCGAATTCAGAGAGTCAGCACTGAATTCAGAAATATACCACAAAACAACATATGATCAACAAGATCAACACGTTAACTATCTGTCTCTTTCAATAAACAATTAACAGTTTAAAAATTTATAATACTGCCCGTCCGATCGCTCTGACTTTTTTTTTTACCAACGTTCTCACTCTCGCTTCGCTCAGCTTACTGATACTGACGGCCTTCACCTTTCCAGGGATGCTAAGCCCATGTTCTCCCTCTTCAACTTAAGATGCCATAAGGCCCTCATCGAGATTATTTACTTATACAAGCGATTTAACGCCTTATTGGCTTATTTTTACTTTAAAAAAATAACTATAAATTATTATAGAATCAAAAACTCTCACATTTGCTTATTTTCTTTTTATTCTTATCTATAATATTAATAACAATTAGGTGGTTTTAATCTTTATTTAAGAGGATTAAGAAAAATTTGCCACAGAACAGTAAGTGCTTACCGATTTATTAAAAGTTTTTTGTAATACCTACTACATATACTATATTCTTCGGCTATTGGCAAGACGAATTGAGTAAGTAAGTAAGTAAGTAAGTAAGAAAGTAAGTAAGTAAGTAAGTAAGTAAGTAAGTAAGTAAGTAAGTAAGTAAGTAAGTAAGTAAGTAAGTAAGTAAGTAAGTAAGTAAGTAAGTAAGTAAGTAAAAAAGTAAGTAAGTAAGTAAGTAAGTAAGTAAGTAAGTAAGTCTATAGTTTAATAGTTTGATAGACACGAGAATGTTGAAGTGCGTACACCTACTACACAATAGTTTAATTAACGTTGGAGCGCTATTTATATTATGATCGCTTTACAAAGTGATTTAAAGTTCTTTCTACTTTTTAGAAAAGACAGTTGACTTTCAATTGTGAATTAACTGAGATTAATTTATCGAGTTCTGCAGTTTGTTGTAGCAGCTGCAATGAGTTCTAAAATTGAGTTTATCAATAGAATTTTGAATTGTTTGTATAATTCAAAGTACTCTAGTAAATGCCAATTCATTAAAAAATTCCAATTGGATTATGGAATTTCAGTTTGTTTGTAAAGTTGTGCTATTCTAATTTACTTACAGCATTCTAATTAGATTATAAAATCACATAACATCTTATAGGATTTTCATGTGCTTATGAGATTGTAATTGGTCAATATGATTTGATTTTATTATATAGTTCTACACTAGTTGTGAAGTTGTAAAGCGTTTAAGTCAGTTACTGATCAAAGGTAATAAGTCATTTACGATTAGTTACAGATTGGTAAAAACAGCAAATTCAGTTTGTTTCTTTTAGTTTCAGTAACCATTGTTAATTGTGAGATATTTATTATTGATATGAAGGCGACATCGTAGTTCCTCTTGTGACGGTAAGTGGGTGGTAACTCGACGAATGACTCCAGGTATTTATATCTAAACTTTTATCATAGAGGTTGTAAACTTGATTGAATATATAAATCATTATTAAATAAAAAAAAATTATGTCACATAATCATTGGTTTCGTTAAAACTTGCAACTACTTTAAATTCAGAATAGATAATCTTTCAACGTCAACAATGAATGAATGTAGTGAAAAATATTCAACAACACCAAATTCAATAAATGGCGCTTAAAATTTCAAGAAAAACTAAGGGTTTGTAATCTTCAGTCACTCGTCAGCTGTTTTTGATTTGCTTTTTGCTGTTAATTTTGCCATTGCGCTGTTACTATGTTGTCATGACTGTCTGGTCAGGTCAGATCTTTTAATAGGTTTTTTGAATTATTATATCATAATGTCTGAGAGTGAATATTATTTTTGTTAGATTGTTAAGTTAATATGTTAAATAATATTATCTTTGTTAAACTTATTTTGGCATAAGAAACAATCCAGGAGGTAAAGAAAAACTGTGAACCTGAAACATATTTTTTTGGGTGTATTTTAGTGTGTTGTTTTGGCCCCGTGCTCTTTAAGTATAAACTTACGGGGCAAAAAATCTGATGGTAACTTATGTTTGCTGCACATAGATCAATATGTAACAGCATAGGGCATAATATGCAAAATGACTAAAGTCTACCTCAATGCCTTGCGTTTTGGTTAACTTTTCTATTTCTCGGCAGAAATGCAATACTTTTGTGTCACTGTTTGTAATGTATTATTTTAAACCGAGGTAAATAAGTGATTTCTTGCAGACCGCGGACAATGTTTATAAACCGAGCGGCAAGCAAAGTTTGTAATTGCTCAAAGTCTGCAAAGAGATTTTTTTGTATTAGGTATAGTTTGAATACTTTTTTTTCATGCGGCACAACTTTGCAGTGAGAAAAATTTTTTATTTGCTTTTCAATATAGCTTAAAACGTAATTTCAGTGCTTTTGTCTTTTTGATAGTTATTCTACACTACCTAAAATTTAGCCGCGACCGGAACTGGATATAGGGGGACAGAGGGGTGCTTGGAAAGTAAAAAAAAATACGAAGCTGGCTCAAAAATTACCCTACAACCTGAAACCAAGCTTGTCTTCTTCAGCTTGTTTTCCTTTAGTTGTTCCAACTTCAAACAGGGCTGCCGTTCCAAATTTTGATAGCAATGTGACCGCGAAAACAATACTTGGTAACAATGCTGCTACCTATTTATTTTTCAAATCGCTTGATCGCTTTTACTATCAAATAGTAAAAGCAAAAGTATCTTATTCAGACCGTAGAGCCACTAACATTGGAGTACCTTAAGGTTCAGTTTTGGGTCCAATCCTATTTCTTCTTTTTATTAATGACATCACTAAAGTGAACATAAGTGGCAGAATCTGTTTGTTTGCTGACGATACTAGCATTACGTGGAGTGCTTCTTCTAGTCAGTCTTTACATTCGCTCATTTCGAAAGATCTTATTAAAATAAAAGCTTGGTTCAAAAAACCGTAATACTGTCATATAAAACGTTGTTAGATCCAATTACGTTAAACAGCACCACAATCAAGGCTGTTGATTCTACTAAATTTTTAGAACTTACCATTGATTGCAAACTTGAATGGACTGAACATATTAACTTGTTGAGAACTAAACTTTCTTCTGCATGCTTTGAAATCAAATCTGTTCACAAAAATTTTAGCCTTAATAATGCAAAATTGTAAAAATGCTTTATTTGAATCCCATCTTGGCTACGGGTTACCTTTTTAGGAAAATTGTATTCAAGAAAAATTTGAAATTATCTTTAAACTGCAGAAAAGAGCAATCAGATATATGTGCGGACTGAAACTAAGAACCCATTTCGAACCCTATTTTAAAAAACACAAAATTAATACTCTGGCGTCACTTTTCATTCTGGAAACTGTATGTCTGATACGAAAACATATTGACGATATTCCCAAAAAAAAAACCTAGCAAGCATATGACTCGAAGCTCAAATTTGAATATCCATTTGCAAATACCTAGTACTGAATTAGTAAAAAATTCAGTTTTCTGTAAAGCTATAAAAATCTACAACCACTTACCAATCTGCTTAAAGACGACACCGACTGACACTAAGTTTAGATTCATGGTTAAACCATTTTTGTTGGTAAGACCCTATTACACCATTGACGAGTTTTTAGATGATACATTTTAACTTCCTTTTAACTTTTTCTTAAACTTTTTCTTCTTTTTTTATTTACACATATGAATTGCGATGAATATTTCTGGACGTCGTAGACTTTTGATATATATATATATATATATATATATATATATATATATATATATATATTGATAAAATGTAGTAAATAAGGATATTTGACCTTGGTTGGGTGGTGAAATAATTGTTACATGTGGTCTCTTTATATATTGCCAAGCTTTCGGTACTTTTTATTTTGATACCATCTTCAGGGCCTCTACAATGCAAAAACAATTCTAATGTGCTATAAATTCTAGTCTAACTTCAGCTTACTTACCATAAGCGAGAATTAATTAAAGTTAACAAGAAGTAAAATTTGGTTTTTTTGGTTATTAGTATAAAACATGTTAAAATTCTAAATTTAAAAATTAAAACTTTTTGTTAATAAACTATAAAATATGTTTAGTGAATATTGAAGAATTTTTTTTTTTTTTTTTTGACATTTAATAATCTTATCTATTGTCCTGTTATTATATTAATAAAACATTGTACACGAAAAGTTCCTAATATACCATTGATTGCTAAATGTATTCAACTAAACTACCGGAATATATTAATTCTAATTCTATTTTTGACAACTACCTATCGTAGCTTTCTATGTTAACCAGTAACTCAAGTTGAATGTAGATATACTATTCATTCATCCAAGGGTCCATCATACACATTGCGGTTTGCTAGGCTTAACAGGTATGTATATGTTGCACTTAAATTTTGTGTGTCAGTTGTTTTGTTCATTTGGTATGGTTGTTTTTTAATGTGTATCATTTCCATAACTAATCTTTTTTGTTATTTTTTTTCCCTGCCCAGAATACTAACACCTTCAAAATCTATATTATGTTGGTATGTGTTGGCGTGCACCGCTAAAACACATCTGTCTTTTTTATTGTTTATATCACTTTTATGTAAGGTAAGTCTGCTTTTTAGCCATTGAGATGTTTGGCCTACATACGAATATTCACAATTTTCACATTTTAGTTTGTATATCACGTCTGTCTGGAGTGGAATTGGCGTTTTATCTTTTATTTTTGTGTATAATGCTCCAATTGTATTTTTATTTTTCAACGCTATCTTCAGATTTTCGTTTTTAAACGTATTTATTATTTTATATGAAAGGTTTTTTATGTTTGGAATTACCGCATATTGTACTTCTGTTACAGGTAAACGGGTTATATTGTCTGTTCTTGTTGTTTGGGTCGGACCTCTTGCCTCCATTCTAGACGATTCTTCTTTTTCAGCATCAGTTGTGTTGTATAATAGTCCCGATACCATGCTTCTTGGATATGCATTTTCTAATAAAATATTATGTAGTATATGTAAGTTTTTATTAATAAATGATGGATGGCATATTTTTTTAATGCGATTTTTTAATTCTTTTATGCAATTTACCTTAATTTTAATGGAATGATCAGACTTATAATGTATATATTTACCCGCCGATGTATTTTTAATATGCCAATCTAATTTTATTTTGTTGTCAACTCTGCAAACTTTTGTATCCAAAAAAGGCACCCACCCATCTATTTCTCTCTCAATTGTAAATTGTATATGTGTGTTGTAGGCGTTGAATACTTGTTGAATTTCATCAATCTTGTCTGATGGTAATGCAAGAACCAAATCATCTACATACTTTTTTAGAAACGCTACTTCGAAAGTAAGTTTCGGCAGTGAAGATTCTATTAAGTGATCTATGACATAGGTAGCTAATATTGGACTCAGCTTAGATCCCATTGCACAACCGAAGGTTTGCTTGTAATACTTTTCATCAAAAGAAAAATAGTTATTGTCTAATATGAAATTAATAATTTCTATTAAAAAGGTTTTGTTAATACTGCATTGTTGTGATATGGTTGTCCACTTTGTGTTGATCACTTCTAAAATAACTTTTTTTGATATATTTCCAAAAAGATTCACAACATCTAGCGAGATAATTACATAATCCTTTGGTATTTGTAGATCGTTTGCAAACTCAGCAAATTGGAACGAATCCTTGACGTAGTATGGACTGTCATGATCATACGCCGCTTTTAATATATTAGCTATGTATTGTGCTATATTATTACATAGCCCTTGTACTCCTGACACTATTAATCTCATTGGTATATCTGGTTTATGAATCTTAGGATTACCATACATCTTTGGGCACAGAGCATTATAGATCTTCATTTTGGCTGTTGTTGTGTAATCGATCGCTTCAAGTTTCTGTAATTTTCTTATTAGTTGGTTTGATTTGTTTTGTATTGTGATTGTTGGGTTTCGTGTTATTTGTTTGAAGTTATTAGTTTGTAGTTGTTCGTAAATTTTATTTTTATATTCATCTTTTTCCATCACAACAGTCACCCCACCTTTTTTGGATACAAAAGTTTGCAGAGTTGACAACAAAATAAAATTAGATTGGCATATTAAATATACATCGGCGGGTAAATATATACATTATAAGTCGGATCATTCCATTAAAATTAAGGTAAATTGCATAAAAGAATTAAAAAATCGCATTAAAAAAATATGCCATTCATCATTTATTAATAAAAACTTACATATACTACATAATATTTTATTAGAAAATGCATATCCAAGAAGCATGGTATCGGGACTATTATACAACACAACTGATGCTGAAAAAGAAGAATCGTCTAGAATGGAGGCAAGAGGTCCGACCCAAACAACAAGAACAGACAATATAACCCGTTTACCTGTAACAGAAGTACAATATGCGGTAATTCCAAACATAAAAAACCTTTCATATAATAGTAATTTATTGTATAAGTGTTTCAGAGAGCATTTTATCCACGCAAGAATGTTTAAACGCAAGAGCTTGCTCGAGCGTTTAATTTTCTTAAGTGGATAAAATGCGAGTGAAACAAGAATGCAATATAACGTTTTATCCACAATTACAGCGATTTAAAATCAAAAAATGATTTGACATTACACTCTGACAGCGGATGTCACCTCAAAAATCATTGAAATTAACTAAAAAACATGGGAGGTGTTGAATCGTCGCTATTTATTTTCGATTGTTTATCGACTCCATTTGTATAAAACGCTGTGCAAGTTGGTGAAAATGGAAGAAAGTGATACTGTTCCTGAGACAATTCTTGAGGAAGCTGAAGAAGCGACTCGCCAGTTATTGCCTGCGAAGTCCAGGGAACATTATGAAATAGTATATTACGACCCTAGGCCAGAAAGTTGGATTTCCTGGCCGATGTGATAGAAGTGCCGAGGCGAAGCCGAGGCTCTTCTATCACATCGGCCAGGTTATCCAACTTTATGGTCGTGGGTTGTATACTATTTTTCTTGATCCTACGCCGAAAGTTAATTAAAATAATTTATATTAAAGTAGTAGCACGTTCCGAGGCGAAGCCGAGGTAGGGTAGAGGGGGCGGGCCCGCCCGACTTTTGCAAAACTGAGGCGAAGCCGAAGTTTTTGCTGGTCGGGGCGGGCATTCAAAAAAAAATATATTAATAACTAAAATGAAAAATTGATAAAATGGCATTGACAATTACAAATTTTCAAAAACTAACAAATACATGCAAACTTTATTGTATTATTTAACTTTAAATATTATAATTAGAAAAATAATCATAATTCATATAAAATGAATTCAATAGTACATTTTTTCTTATCAAATCTTACGAATTATGTTTGCTATTGCATTGAGTCAAAGTTATATCGAAAGAACAGTTATTGAACGTACAGTTATTGAAAATATAATCATCTAATTTCGTTTTTTGTCTGTTAAAAGTTGAATTCAAGTTATTGTTATTACAATCTTCAATGGTTTCCGAATCTTCATTATTTTTTCTTTTTTTAAGCACTGGCTGAACATTAGATTGCTGATCATTAGGTGACTGAACATTGGATTGGTGAACATTAGTTGGCTGAATATCAGATTGTTGTTGAAAATTCAATTTTATTGCTGGCTTGTCAACAAACAAGCATTTTTTGTTTACATTCGTCTCATTTGGTTTAGTACTTGGAATAAGTATTGGTTGTTGAAAATTCAATTTTATTGCTGGCTTGTCAACAAACAAGCATTTTTTGTTTACATTCGTCTCATTTGGTTTAGTACTTGGAATAAGTATTGGCTTCTTACTAGCTGTAGTAAACCCACTTTCTACTACTCGAGCTGAAAAGAAATTTATCATGAATGAAACGTAATGTAAGGTGAATTTAGTAGTTAATTTATTTTTTTACTTACTTGAACCTGAATCGATTGTATCAATACTGAAATCGTCATCAAAATCAGCATAATTTAAATTAAAATTCAAGTTGTCATCAAGATGTTCGATTGTCACCCCTGCACTGGTTGATGGTCTTGATTCAGGATCTGTTGTAGCGTTCTGTATTACAGCATTGTAAATCATCTGCCTGTTGTTCATGGAATTCTCTACATATCCTTGAGCTATAATATCAGAACGCCACCTTCCCAATTGCTTTAACATCTGGACATTCGCCCCAGAATCGGAGAGAAGTGTGGCTGATGTTCTTCTAAAGCAATGGCCAGTGTATCGGTGAGAATTTGGTAGATTGAGAAAGCTAGCGATTTTCTCTGGTGTTCCGCCTATTGTATGTCTTCCAATTGGCTGACGATAACATCTACCTCCCCAATACCTCAAGAAAAATCTATCAGTATTAGGATTAGTTGGCCGTAATGAAGTGTACTTCTTAACGGTGTCATAAAAAAGACTACCAATTATAAACTGCCCAGCGTAGTCATTTTTATTCTCATTTATTGAGACTAAATATTTGCCATTCAAATCTTCCACATCTTGAACTGTCATATTAGCAATTTCGTCGGAACGTAGGCAACCGCAGATTCCAAATATGAGAATTACCTGTAAAAATTTCAATTATTATTATTATTATTATTTTCATTTCCCTGATCTTGAAATTCATTTTTACACAAAAATTTCTTACTGTATATGTAAATAATAATTACCTTCATGACTAAAAATGTCTGATCTGAAGCTTCGTTCATAAATTGTATAATTTGGTTCCATCTGAGAACAAATGCTTTTCTAGGTTTGTAACCTTTACCATTTGACTTAAACTTTTCAAATTTAAAAAATTACTTATATTAACATCGTCGTTAATACTCAAAGTTTTTTTGAGCATACTCCATATACTCCATAGAGTCGGTGGTTTAAGTTTTGATTTAAGTTCTTCAAAATAAACAATTAAATTGTTTTCTTCTGAGGAAGACAATGAACTTTTATTATCCTCTCGCCACGTTTTATAAGTATTATAAACCAAAAGATAACGATCACCAGATTTTTTTGGAGTAGCTTCACTTCGAACAATTATTTTAGCCTCTGTATCGAAATTTCTTATCACTTCCTCTTCGTCTATTGAGCCTTCAGATGAGGATTCTCTCATTTTTATTGTCGGTTTGATGAGCTGCTTGAGAGGTTAAGTACTGAAGGCTTTATTTATATTACTATCCATTCCCAAGATGAAAATAAAAAAAACGAATTTAAAGGTTGTTGCAATCTTGAAAATTTTGTTAAATACTTTTTAATAGAATTTTTTCTTTTAATTTTTTTTACTGTTTTAATCTTCACGAAGAGAGATGCAGTCATGGAGCGTTATATATTTTATAGTAAACTATTTTTATGTAGAGTTAAATAGAATCGCACGCGTTGCGCATACGAAACAGCGCACTCTAGTGAGAACGCCTCGTACCTCGAGCCGTCCACAAAAGTCCTTCTTTCTGGACGTTGCGCATACGAAACAGCGCACTCTAGTGAGAACGCCTTGTACCTCGAGCCGGCCACAAAAGTCCTTCTTTCTGGAGTGAACTGCGGCCCGGAAGACCGTACTTTCGGCGGGAGGAGCAAGAAAAAGTATTTTCAGAATTTAATGAATGGAAAGAAGAACGGGAGGTAATGACAATAAATGAGGAAGTTCTGCTATCGTATTTCTTAAATTTGAAGAAGAGGTATGCAATTTCATCCATGTGGTCGAAGTACTCGATGCTGAAGGCCGCTATAAAGGTCTATAAAATGTATTGAATATATATTTAAGAATGTATTGTTTCATTATTCCACTAGTGGAATAAAGTGATTTCATTATTCCACTAGTGGATAAAGTGTTACTTTTTACGGTTTGTAAGTGTGGATAAAACTTCAATTATAAGGTAATTGTGGATAAAATAATAAATACGTTTAAAAACGAAAATCTGAAGATAGCGTTGAAAAATATAAATACAATTGGAGCATTATACACAAAAATAAAAGATAAAACGCCAATTCCACTCCAGACAGACGTGATATACAAACTAAAATGTGAAAATTGTGAATATTCGTATGTAGGCCAAACATCTCAATGGCTAAAAAGCAGACTTACCTTACATAAAAGTGATATAAACAATAAAAAAGACAGATGTGTTTTAGCGGTGCACGCCAACACATACCAACTGTAAACTTATTAACGATTTAATAATAAAACTAATGAATTTCAACAATAAAAGTATAATAAAATTTCACTGGTACATGCAACAAATGCGTAACCACATAATTATCTCCACAAAACTGCCAGTCCCCTCCTTCGTTCCAATCGTGATAACGTCAGACGCTCCTATTCAACCGCTTTATGTTAACACGGCCCTTCCTGACAAGCTGATGTCCTCACCAGCTACCATCCTATGTCTATGAAAGAAGTGAGCTGCTCATCAGAAGTCCTCATCAGTTCCCTTTCTAACACGCGGGTGCGTTGCTCTTTTCTAGCGTACTGACTGACCATCACAGGACTGACTTCCACTTTGTTCCACATGTGCTAACAAAATTCACAAAAATTAGAAAATTAAAAAAAATTATTAAAAGAATCTTGAATATTAAATCATCACAAAAAAAATACAAAAACTGTAGTCACTCTCTGCTCTCCTGCTAGATATCTGTAAAGAATTTAATTCACTTGGCCAAGTGCATAAAAAGAAAAACAAATGTTTACGAATAATATTTTTAAGCATAATCAATACCTTAATTTAAAAATTCTATAATCTAACTTATCTACTTATGATGTACACCTAGAGTGGCACCTGCTTACAGTTCCGGCCCCGTGCCTACCGTAACCATCCTCTACAACACTTTACCAAATTGCAGAGAGGAACTGCCGTAGCGCACGCAGGGGTATACGACCTGTCAATCACTCTTTCGCACAAGCCAGCAATGTCTCGCGCTATATCCAAAACTCAGACAACTTTACCACTGATCTCTGAATTTTACATATAACCACCGCCAGCTACAGCAAAAGTGACGCAGCCGAAGTATACACCTATGTCTCTGTCTCCAAACAGACCATCCATTTTCAACTTTCCAGCTACAACATTATTCGGCCATAATCCATGGTCTCATATTGTCTACACCATGTACTCCTCTATATGCAACTCTCTTTCGGGTTACTCCTGGTATATCACCAACTTCATAACGGTCATTTTCTAACGACTGATACACCTGGTAAGGTCCTCTCCATTTGGGACACAATTTTTTTTACTTTGTCCCGTAGCTGGCAAACTCAAGATTCGTACCAACACCATGTCACCCACTTTATATTTGACATCTGGATTTCGTCCTTTATCAAAATAAACCTTTTGCTTTTCTTGGGACTCTTTAATTTGGTTCTGCATATTTGCACGAACTGCAGTTACATCTACAACATTATCAACATTATTAATACCCTGCAAAGAAACACGAATGCCAATTAGTGCTTCACTTGGAGAAATTCCAATAGATCTATTTAACGAACCATTTGAACCTATCTGAATGTTTAATATGTTTTTATCCCAACAACGATCAATTTTATCGCCATCCATTGTAGCCAAACTATCAAGTATAGTACGATTGTATTTTTCGACTTGGCCGTTTCCTCGTGGCATACCTACTGCAGTTAAATGCAAATGAATCGAAATAGATTTGCAAAATGAACCAAATTCCGCGCTGGTAAAACAAGTACCCCTATCAGCTATAATACGATTAGGTGCTCCAAAAATTTTAAAAGCCTCCTTTAAACTTTTAATGACCGACGATGTCTTGGTGTTGCGCACAGGATATAGAAGTATAAACTTTGTAAACGCGTCTATGACTACTAATAAATGAGTATTTCCCAATTTTGATTTTATAAATGGCCCAAGATGGTCTATATGGATGGTATGAAAAGGCCGTGGAACCTTTTTAATAGGATGTAGACTTCCTGGAGATTTACCGCCCGGAAGTTTAAAGTACAAGCAATTAAGACAATTTTTAACATATTTGTGTATAATTTTTCTCATATTTTTAAACCAAAATTTCGAAGAAATTAGTTCGTACGTTTTGTCAAAAGCAAAATGACCAACATCGTCGTGATGCATATGTAAAATTTGAAATTGACCTTGATCAGGAACGATCCAACGCAGGCCATGTTTAGTAATTTTGTAAACCTTTCCATTTTTTCAAGGAATAATTGTGACAAAGGTTTTGATTTGAGTGCATAATCTTTAATAAATTTCCTAAAATAACCTGTTAGTCCTAAATACTGCCGAACCTCGTGAACATTTGATGGTCGAAGAAATTGAGCTACAGCCCGTATTTTATCTCGACTAGGTTCAATAACCGAATCGCTAATTTCATATCCTAAATATTGAATGTGTTTTTGAAAGAAGAAACATTTTTTTAAATTAAGAGTTAACCCGTGAGTTTTAAAAGTTTCTAAGACTTCGGTCAATGTTTGAAAAGCTTCTTCATATGAATGAGAAGGTATCAACACATCATCTAGATATACAAGAACCTTATTAAACCTCAACTGTCCTAACGCACAATTCAACATTCTTTGAAATACTTGAGGCGCTATTGATAACCCAAACGGAACACGTAAAAACTCATACTGTCCATCTTGTGTTACAAACGCTGTCTTTGGTATAGATTCCTCAGCAACAGGAATATGATAGTATCCCGAAAATAAATCTAAACTAGTGAAATATTTGTAGCCTGCCAAACGTCGCAGCTGTTCTTCAATAATAGGCAAAGGGTATTTGTCCTTGACAATTATTTTATTTAATTCTCGATAATCTACACAAAGACGATAACCACCTCCTTTCTTTGAAATTAATACCACAGGACTCGCATATGGAGAGTTTGATTCCCTAATAATTTTGTTATTAATCAATTCCTCAACAATTTTTCGTATGTGTTGTCTTTCGTATTCCGAAAAAATTCTCGGACGTTTAGAAATCGGCTTATCAGTTGTTAACTGTAGTTTTAATTGAGTAAGGTTAGTTACTCCTAAATCCGACATATCTTGAGCTACGCATTGAGGATATTTATTTAAAACTTGAAGTAATTGCTGAACATATTTTTCATCAACACCGCTTTCGATGTTAATATTAGTTTTTACTAGTTTTAATGATTTTTGAGGAATCTCTAAATCTAGTTTTGATTCGCTGAATAATAAATTGTGACCTGTTTTTGTATAAGATATTTCATTCAATTCTGTAAAATTTTGTCCTATTAATATTTGAACATCCATTATTGCGTCATTGATAATATGAAATTGAATTTTGCGCGAAATATTGTCTAATTTTATTTCACATAGAACATAATATTTAGAATTTAATTTTGTTTCATTTACCATTAAGAGGCTAACAGTGTTATGAAATTTTATCAAGGTTAAGCCAAGCTTAAGTGCCTGTTTGTGAGTCATCAAAGACACGCTGCTACCTATGTCAATAAAAGAAGTACAGTTTATATTATTAATTATAATATTTTTATAGAATTTGTTCATTGTTGTTCGCCGATGTACAATTTCGACGTAAATGAGACGTTGAACCGCAATTAAAACATTGCCTCTTATCGACATACTTATGTTTCCAAGTTTCACTATTTTTATTGGTTTGTTTAAAATCTATTGATGGGTTAGCGGAGCGCGATCGGGTTTCATCTAAAAATTTTAAGTGACTCGCTAACACATGTGGATCCTTTATATCAGCAGTTTCCACTGAAAATTTTATTTGCAAATCAGTGATACCTCCCATAATTAAATTAACCTGGTCAGGTGGCGTAATATTTAGTTTGAGTCGATTAATCAAAGCTAATTTTTCAAATAAATATGAATAAAGACTTTGATTTGGTAATGGTTTAAAATTTATCATGTTTTGCATCAACTTTTTGCAAATTGTGCAAATTTCTTTTAGGTAAAAAGGTTTCGTGAAGCATTTGCTTCCACTCGACCCATGAATAAATTCGCGACGCCAACCCTCTGTACCAACTTTCTGCAGGTCCTCGCAATTTACATAATGCCAAATGCGCGGTTGTTTTTGTATCCCAACCATAAATTTGTGCAAATTCATCAACCGATGCTAGCCAATCGTCAACATCATTGACAGTTGGATCAAAAATCCCAATAAGATTTGAATGATCTGAAATATTACTTACCACGCCCTTATCATCTTTTTGCCCAATCTCTCTTACCAATTCTGACATGCTTTTTAATATTGCCTCACTCAACTCTGAAACAGAAGAAGTACTTCTGTGTGTCCTTGCCCTTGCTGAACGAGACCTATGCTGCCTTCTCTGATGGCCTTCATCAGAAGAATCTGATTCTCGACGTTTACTCCGGGATTTCCTTATTCGTCCGGGCTTATCTGGCGGGGAATCCCCTGTGCGGTTACGATTACGTGGCATGCTGCTCGAGCGAGCTACGGAACCACCGAAGATATACGAAGACCAGCGTCCAACAATCGCCACACCCAATAAGGAAAATGTGACTAGCCAACAAGGAAAATTTTCCCTTTAAGGGACCAATTTGGTCCAAATCGAACAAAATCAAAAATAACAAAGCACATAAAGTTCGTCCCAATTCTGATGTAAACTTATTAACGATTTAATAATAAAACTAATAAATTTCAACAATAAAAGTATAATAAAATTTCACTGGTACATGCAACAAATGCGTAACCACATAATTATCTCCACAAAACTGCCAGTCCCCTCCTTCGTTCCAATCGTGATGACGTCAGACGCTCCTATTCAACCGCTTTATGTTAACACAACATAATATAGATTTTGAAGGTGTTAGTATTCTGGGCAGGGAAAAAAAACAACAAAAAAGATTAGTTATGGAAATGATACACATTAAAAAACAACCATACCAAATGAACAAAAAAACTGACACACAAAATTTAAGTGCAACATATACATACCTGTTAAGCCTAGCAAACCGCAATGTGTATGATGGACCCTTGGATGAATGAATAGTATATCTACATTCAACTTGAGTTACTGGTTAACATAGAAAGCTACGATAGGTAGTTGTCAAAAATAGAATTAGAATTAATATATTCCGGTAGTTTAGTTGAATACATTTAGCAATCAATGGTATATTAGGAACTTTTCGTGTACAATGTTTTATTAATATAATGTCAGGACAATAGATAAGATTAATAAATGTCAAAAAAAAAAAAAAAAATTCTTCAATATTCACTAAACATATTTTATAGTTTATTAACAAAAAGTTTTAATTTTTAAATTTAGAATTTTAACATGTTTTATACTAATAACCAAAAAAACCAAATTTTACTTCTTGTTAACTTTAATTAATTCTCGCTTATGGTAAGTAAGCTGAAGTTAGACTAGAATTTATAGCACATTAGAATTGTTTTTGCATTGTAGAGGCCCTGAAGATGGTATCAAAATAAAAAGTACCGAAAACTTGGCAATATATAAAGAGACCACATGTAACAATTATTTCACCACCCAACCAAGGTCAAATATCCTTATTTACTACATTTTATCAAAATATATAGTGACCGTAAACACAAATTAACTATATATATATATATATATATATATATATATATATATATATATAGACGTATAAACGTTCATTATGAAGCCAAAAACAGCATACTTTGCATCTGGCGCTTAGCCCACCGGCCGGTTTCCAAGCCCGGAAACGGGCTTGAGAAAAATTCCATGTATAACATCAAATTTCTCAATAACAGTTTTTTATTTTTCAACCAAATTTTATCTCATACTTAGATGGGTATTGAAGACGTTCATTACGCTTTACGTCATCATTTTATCATAAAGGGTTTGTTTGTTATCAACAATAATCCAAATGGGTGCAGGGCTTCTCAATGGCTTGAAACATATCAAGATAAACGGTTGTAGTTCAACCATTTTTCGGTAGTGGCCGCTGTTGACGCTGGCGTTTATAATAAAATATATATTACGCATTCTACGCTCCAAGATGGATTATTCTGGAATAATTTCCTCAGTCTTGTGCACCATATTGCAACAGTGTTTTATTTAGTTTTTGTTATCTTAATGACGGAATTCCTTTGTCATTCACCTCCAACTTGATGCAAGGTCGTTTTATGTAACTCGTAGACAGTTTTAATTCATTAAATCAAATTTTTACATTTGACTGCAAACGCTTTATAATATTGAGCAAATACAAACCTAATAGGTTCTTTTTGTCAGTTTGCAGTGATATTCCAAAGTTTTAGTTTTAATTCATCTCATAATATTGATACAAAATTTATTTAAAATGCTTTTTAATAGTACAATAATTATCACAGCGGCAGCGTGTTGCTAAAAAAAAGTAACTAATTAACATATTTAATTCGTTATATTTAAAAATTTGCCATAAGCACACTATAAGTAAGCAGATTGCTGAGTAAACACATAAAAGTTGTGTTAAACAATAAAAAATCATACGGTGTGGTTTATTTTGACTTACTTGAAAAATTTTAAGAATGAAATTTTGAAAAAACACTTAATATTTTGCAAAAAAAAAGCTACGTGAAATTATGTCACATAAGTATCATCAAAGTGATTGGTAATTTAGCAAAAAATTCTAAACAAAAATAACACATCCACAAAAACAAATTTTTGGGTTTTTTTATTATTGGGATACATAAAATCAACAATATTTTTAAAAGTGCAACAAAAACACCACAACGTTCTAAATAATACAAAAATTAAAATCGGTAATGATAAGCAAAGTGAAAAATTTAAAATGTTATTAAATAATAAATAAAGTTTTTATGTTTTATAAGAAAAGATTCTGTTCAATGAATACTTAATAAATTGAAAACTTTTACTCGTGATCACTGTGCGCCTTTAGGTCACGCTCTATCTTGTATTTTGCTTCTAAAAGCGACCCAAAAAATAAGCGGATAATATAAAAAAACTTATGCTAGTAATTTTATATTGAATTATTAGTAGTAACAGAAGATGAAAGGTATTTGAATATTTTTCCTTTTCTGTTAATCTTTCATGTTTATAACTAATTTAAGAATTAAACAATTACTAGAATTTTTATTTCAACTTCAAATTACATGGTTATCAAAAGCATAAGAATATTACAAAACTTTCAGAATTGTTTGTTTCTGCCGCTTATGGTTTATTCAAGAAATATTTACAGAGTACCCACATTTTTTCGTGTCTATAAAAAATGAGTGAATATTTTTTTGTTTTAGATTATGGAGGAATCATACAAGCTCACGTTAGGAAATCCAACACAATTTTTAGTATAAAATCAATTTTACAAACACTGGTAGTTGAGTTTTGAGTTCAAATGATTCATTAATAACTTTTTATTTCGCAATAATTGCAACATTTTCTTGAATAAATTACTAGCGAAAGAAACAACTTTGCTTTTAATTATAAGAAAAGTCCTTTATGTTTAGTAAACGCCTTTTAATTTGTTTTCAAAAAGTTTCTAGTTTCTGCATACTTCATCTGGTGAAGAATAACATCACAAACATTATACCCACAAATTTACCCGCGAAAACAAAATACCTTACGCATAGTCTCTAGCTAGATGACCTCACAGCGATAGATAAGCTTGTTTGGCGTAATTATTATTCGTAAACAATCGAGAATCATTCAACGGTGTTTTTCGTTGAAGATAAGAAATACATAGTATGAGGTTTATTTATCTATGGTGGTAAATAGACTAAATAGTAGTCCTTTAATCGTGTGGACTCTAAATCAAAACTAATGTATCGTAATTATTTGCCTATCAATTCCAGAGAACATAATTTTTTAATGAAAAAAGGAAGTACTACTTTTTTCAGTTCAAGTTTGGTTATTAATATGCTATTATCCACATGATTAGAGAGTAAACGAAGGAATGCGATGATAACATAATTGTCGTAATGATGCAAGCAATTGTCGCTAAAGATGGTGAATGGGTCTTAAATTAAAAATATTATTATTTTAATCCATAACAACATATAATACATGAATAAAAGTTTTTATAAAAGAATTAAAAGTTTCTTCTTGCTGAAGAATTCGATATTATTGTGCTACTAAAATCAATACATTATTAAAAACCTTATATAACATTGTCAATACATCATCATTATCATCAAAAATCTATGTGTTTGCACAAAACAATTATCTAAAAATAAACATTTACGGCAAACAGCTGATGCTATATTGTAAAACAGCTCAAACCACGTTTATTGTAAATGCTGTATGGAGATAGCTGTAACAGCATCGAGTTAATAAATAAATCAAAGTCAATTAATTATTAACACAAAACTAAGGTACATATTGTTATCGAAGAGATCCATTAGTCTTGTTTATTTATATAAGCTTGGAATGTTGATAAGCGCACGGACACAGATGCACGGACGAGCAAGACGGTGGAGCTGACATGTAGTAGCAACAGCGCGAGGTCGAATGAAAATCTTACTTATTTTATGTTATAATCACTTATTATTATATGTATTATTAAATATATACCCCTAACAATATTACTTAAGTACATTAAATGTTGAATTTGAAAAAAATTAGCGCTAAAAATTAAATTGTTATATAGCTGCCGTCGGAATCGAACTATGTTTTATCAAATGTTAAACAAGCATGCTGTTCGCTACGCTATGCTAGACTTTAGAAAATGCGCTTTTATATATTGATATATAGTAAAAATGCATCTAAAAGTGTAATATTCTGCAATAGACTGACCTGAAATGTCTCATTAAAAACAAAACAGTCTCCAGTCAGGCTTTCATGGTACATAATATTTTTACAAAACATTTTAGAAAGTATTTTGTATATTACTAGTTATTGACAATAAAAGTGATAACATTGATCATATTGGATCATATACATTCGAAATATTTTATAATTATAATTCTTTTAAACTTTAAAAGAATTGAAATTATAAAATAATAGTTTCCGTGTATCTGACTGATGGAAGAACTGACTATAATCAGTACTTTCATAAAAAATTTTAAATTATAGGCTCTTATAATTGTGAACATTTATAGTAGACAAGAAAAATTAAAATTTATTCTATTTATTCATATTTCTGATTAACTATTTTTGCAACTACAAAACTGCGCAGTTGAAGATATTATTGAGTAAGCAGATAATTTGTAAGAAACTCCTTTGAAACTCGTATTTAACCCAATTGTTAATTGTTTAATAAATATGAAAAACAAAACTTCATAATAACAGGCGAATTATTGCCATTGGTGTTATTAATATTACATAGTGTTGTTATTTAGGTTTGGTTAAAAGCTTATTTAATAAAAAAGTATTATAGACACACAAAAAATACCTAAGTAAAAATTTTTTCTAAATTGTAGCTTTCTAAAACATGTAGCTATAAAAAACTGTTGCATTCTAATAAATTTATATTTTTAAAAAATCTACATGTTTAAAAAAACAGGTGGAAAACTAATTATTATTTGAGAGTTCTATTTTTTTATAGACGATTATGTTGTGGAATGCAGTAATTGCAAACGTGTGGAAAGAAATGTTATAGCTTACTGATATGAATATTATGGCTTGAATCTTGTTACAGCATGTAATTAACAAATAAAGACGTATTCATTAAGTCTCTATCAGAATAGTATTTAGTTAATGTAGGTATATTTAATTTTATTGATCCAAATTCAATTGAAAAAGAAAAGATTGCTTTCAGGCTCTAAGGGCCATTATCTAAAATAATGGCAATTATATACTAATATGTGAAAGATTTACGGTAGATGCCGCAATATAAAGAACATGAACAATAAAATAATTTTGATATTGAATAATATCAATGAATAATATCACGCCTATATTTAGGCGTGATCAAAATTAAAACAGAATTCTGTTATTTAATTTTGTAGCGAAACATTCGATATCAAATCTGCGCTTGTAATTGTAGCAGTAGACACAATGTCTGCCATTCTTGCTTTGTTTGATCTTCATCCCACGCAGCGCATGAGAAATTTTGCTGTGTTTTCTTCAACCAAGCTCAAAACATCTAGAAACTATGTGGTTATCACTCTTTCAAGCGGCAACCTTGCAATGGCTTTAAAACATGCGTAAGTTATCGACTTTAAACACACAATGGGCTTGAGACAATGTGCGAAATGATTGGGCTTCTGTAACGCGATGAGATATCAGTTGCGTGTTTAAGATTATATATGGATTGGATCGCGGATCCACTGCTGGGGGGCCCTTTGCCTGAGCTATATCAACGGCGGGAATCATCCGTACTATACGTATATATATATATATATATATATATATTTATATCTTTGTTTTTGTTTTTTATTTTAAATATAAATAAAACGCGATAGCGGCGTCTCTTTCTTGCAAAAGTGCGGCGTAAAAAAGATTTATTAATTATGACAAATTGTTAAATGTTGTAAGAAATTTGATAAAAAACGGCATCAATAGAGTTTCGGTGTGATGTTTTGAGATAAGAATTGGATTTTTTTGTGCTAGGATAAAGGGACAGGAGGGATTTTTAGTAAAAAAAATTTTTCAAAAAAATGTCCGATAAAAAGAGTAAACGGATAGGACATTTCGCCAAAAAACCACTCTAGATAGAAAACTTTGAAAGCTGGGCTTTTTAACTGACATAGCGTCAGTCTTATGTCTAAATTGTGACAGTTCTAAATTGTTTGGTTATGTCATTTTAAATATTTATCGTTAAAATTGTGAAAAATAATGAAACGAAAGCTTTTAATGTGGCTAAAATGTTGATGGGATATGATGGAGTAGTGATTTGTTTAGTTTTCTTTATGGGAAAGTGCCGTGTGCAAAAATTGTTGACGCTTTTTTTTTTTTGGGGGCGAATCTCACGAATTTTAACAAAATACAGCTGGAATATAATAAATTGGACTTTTAAGTAATGGGGCCCTACTTATTAAAAGGTCTAAAGTGGTTTTATTAAAATCGATATGTAATAGAAGAGATTGTATAAAGTTTTATACTTTCATGTGTCAAGCAATTGATTTTTATATATTTATTGGAAACTGAAAAGGAGTTTGACCTATTGTGGTGGAAAATAAAGCAGTGTTTTGTGTGTTGTTTATGATAAAAAAAGCTGTTGATAGCGAAGCTCCTTTTTATTTTTAGAAAAGTGAGGTTAAATATACAGAAACGTTGATAACTACGTTGGTTTGATTACTTAATGGGGCCTTATTGAAGGATCAAACTTCAGACTGTGAGAGTCGTGTTGAAGAATGTTTCGAAACAAAGCATGATTGAATTTCAATACAAAACAAGCTACTCTACTATTTCTAAAGTTAAGAACACGTTATAATGACAAATTTAATGATAGGATAACATTAAAGAACTCTCTTTGGCAAAATATTTCAACCGAAATGAGAAGCAATGCTTTTGATATACCCGTGCAGGGGCTGACACTTTTCGAAAATAATTGGCACAATGCTATTTTGGGGAGTTTGTCAACCCAAGATTCTTTAGAAATAAGGATAGATGCTGAAGACATACATAGGGAAATAAAAAATAGGTTTGTTGGAATATTGTCATAGCTTAATTATTTGATATTCTAGATTCCATTCTTCTAAAACTTCAGTTCGACCAACAAGCAATGTCACTAAGATGCTAGAAGTAATAACACAACAACAACAAAACCAGGAAGTAAGAGAATAGAAAGCAAAATATATGAAGATTGAATGTGGTTAGTGTACACATTCAAATCTGCGTGCATTAGACAATATTTTATCAAAATAACAATGAGATATAATATAAATAATATTTTTTTAGGGTTTTGAAATGGGATAACGAATTAACATTAATGTAATATAAATTTAAAGTATTAAGGTCAATGACCTTTTGACCTAATTCTTTAAATTCTGTACCACTTGAATTTTTAGAATTAAAAAATCAATAAATGTCAAATGTCAAAAAAAAATTGACATGTGTCATAAATGTTATTGATTTACAAATTTTCTAAAATTTATTGAAACGAGGGCTTAAATGTGGACTTTTCTATCATGTGCTGTCAAGCGGTCGATTGATCTTTGTATTTATATTGATGATGAAAATTACAATAATAATTTAATAGAAAATTGTATATTTAAACATTCAAAAGCGAATTAGGTAAGTGGAGAGCAGTTTTATTCTTTTATTCAAAAGATTTTTTTCTAGGTTATACAATAATTTTGAAGAGAAACAATAAGATAAGAAAATTAAATTTAATTGACGTCTTCATAATATTGATGAGATATTGTGGGACGTTTGTTTGCTTAATTTGTGTTGATCCCAAAGCGGTCCAGGTTAGTGAGAAGAAGTTTTAATGTTTTATTTAAAAAAACATTTTTTTCAGATCATACAATAATTGAATTGAGAAAAAGAGATTGCAAAATAGAGTTTTATCGACGCTTAAATGTTAATGGAATATTATGGGATTTTTTTTTATTTGCTTTGTTGATGAAAGCACAAGGCTGCGATGAAGATAGCCACCTTCCCAGATTCTTCCAAAAGAAATCAAAATGTAATATAGATTTAAATTATTTAGGTCAATAACCTTTTGACCTAATTATTGAAAAAAGTGAGGCTAACTATATAGAGACGTTGAGAGAAGTGGCGCCCGTTGTTTTTTGGGGCTATCAATAATCTTAACTAAAAAGGGTTTAAATGTTATAAGTGAGACTTATAGGTGATATATTGTAAAATCAGCATGTGGGAAAAAAACTTTTAATTAAGCTTTAAGAGTGTTTGAATTGGAAAACTTAAATATTTTATATTAAAATTGTATCAAGATAATAACTTTCTATTGATAATGAGTGACAAATCTATGACACCGACAGATGTCATTATGTTTGCTATGACATAACCTACTTTTTTTTTTATAAAAGTTACGTCAAATATTTAAAAAAAAGTGTTTTCGGTTACAGTGTTGCCACTAGGCAATTAAAAAATTTATAAAAAGTGTTGCCAACTAAAAAAAAAAATATTGATAAAAATTTTTGGCTCTTTTTATGCTGTACAAGCAAATTTTTTTAATTAATAGTTAAAAAAGAAAAGCTTTGAATTTGTGTTTATCTAAATTGGTAACAAGAGGAAATAGAAACGGCGTTTTTGGTTACAGTGTTGCAGATAGGTGCAATAAAAAAGTCTATAAAAAGTATTGCCAATTAAAAAATCATTATTAAGCACGTTTAGTAGTGTTTGGGTTGGAAATCTTATATTTCATAATAAAAGTGCACAATGGCAACAACTTAATATTGATTATGTGTGACACATCTTTAACGCTGACAACATTATTGACAGATGTCAATGTGTTCGCTACAATACAACTTAATTTTTTTTTATGAAAAATACGTCAAATATTTGTCAAGAAACAAACGTTTTTAGTTACATTGTTGCAACTAGGCAATTAAAATTTTTTTTCTTAAATTGTTGCTAAATTAAATATTTATTAAAAAAATTTTTTTTTTGATTGTATTAATTATAAACAAATGTTTTTAATTAATAATTATACAAGAAAAATTTGAAATTTTTGTTATTTAATTTCCGACAATCAAATATGCGAAAAAAAAATTTGCAAAAAATTAAAAATAAAAAAATGTTAATTTAAAAGATATGCGATGATTTAAGTAACTAAAGCATCAAGAAAAACTAAAAGAAATTATAAATTTGTTGATAATAAAAAAGAAAAGATAATTTAAGTAGTATAGAAAAACAAAATTATGGTTGTTGTAGAAAAATAAAAATTGATAAAATTAAGTAAAAAATAAAAAAAATCGAAAAAAAAATTTATAGAAAAGAAAATGTTTAGATTAGAAAACTATGTTATAAATACGGAAAAAAAAAGTTAAAATATCAGGAGTTTATAGATGGATAATACAATATCAAAAATAGAATAGTATAAAAAAAATTAGAAGACACAAAAAAAGAAAATGTAAGAGAGAAATAAGACGAAAATAAAAAAAAATGAAAAAAAAATTAAAATTAAGTAAATACATTATAAAAATAGGAACAAATAGAATCAAAAAGAAGAAAGTGAAGAGAAATAAAAAAACGAGTTCGAAAAAAAAGTTGAAGAGATAAAAAAGAAAAAAAATAAATAGAAAGAGAAAATAAAAGTTTCAATGTACGAATTTCTATAGAGTAGTTGTTTTTTTGAATTTGATATATGATATATAACTAAAATATAAATAATTTTTATTAATTTTTTTATTAGATTATGTATGATTGTAATTGAATGATTACATATTTTAAAAAAATTAAATAGAAAATAGGGAAATAAATTAGAAAAGAAAAACAAATAGAAAAAAAAAGAAAGAATATAGTATATAATTAATAAAATGTAATACGAACCTTTTTAATAAAAATAAAATATGGTTGTTTTTTGGTTGCCGAAGGCAACCTTAATGTAAGAGAGTAAGGTAAGAAAAAGGGAGAGTAAATAAAAAAATATAATAATAGAAACAAAAAAAATATATAAAATAACAATTTTAATTTTGAAAAAAAATAATAAAAAACTCGCTTTAGAAGAGAATAAGAAAAAAATCATATAAATTATTATAAAATATTATAGTTTTTATTCTAATTTTAATAACAATTATTATTAAAGTAATAAAATTAATATGAAAATAAAAAAAATTAAAACGAAGAAAAAAAAATACACATAAAAGAAAAAAAAATTTGGAAAAAAAAGAAGAATAAAAATCAAGTATATTAAATAAAATGTAATGCAACATTATTTTATAAGAAAAAATTGTTGTGTTATTGTTGCCGAAGGCAACCTTTTACATATAAGAGAGTATAGTAAGAACAAAAAGAAATAAAAAAACTATATATAATATAAATAATATAAAATAATGATAGATAGTAATAATATTTTTAAATATTAAAGTAATATTAATATGAAAACGTTATGTCAAAATCTGATCTCAAATGTTATAACGAGAATTTTTATAAGAAAAAATGACTGTCCGCCACCTTAATAATGAGAAAAAAATAAAAAAATTATAATAATAATGAATAGTAAAAGTATTTTAAAAAATAAATAATAGATTTATATATGTTGCCGCAGGCAACATTCAATACGAGTGAGTAGAACAAGTACAAAAAAAATAAAAAAAAAATTTTAGTGAATGGTAATATGCTTGCTTTATTATAAAAAAAAATGAGAAAGATTAAAGAAAAAGAAAAAAGTATAATTAATAAAATCTAATTAAATTTTTTTACATGAATAATAATAAATTTTAAGATAAATAATAATGGGCTAGGTTTATATAAATTTTGTCAAAGCCAAACCATGATATGAGAAAGTAGAAAAAGTACAAAAAAAAAAATAAATAAAAATATATTACAATAAAAAAATAAATTTTCAATAATCTAATAAAAAAAAAAAAAAAGTGCGATTATACTACCGGTTGCCGAAGGCAACCCCTATAGGTTTATACACGTTGCCGTAGGCAACCCTCTACTCAAGAGAGTAGGGTAAGCACCCGGAGGGTGCGAAACCATACTCTCGTGTTTTTATATTTGTTGTTTCTCCTTGTTTTTTATATTTACCTTTTGTCGACTTTCAATAATTTGTAATGTTATTGGTTCCTTTCCTTTTGTTTTGTTGTGATTTCATGTTCTTATTTTTATGTGTATTGCTTTGTCCATAAAAATTTTGTAATTTTTAAGACAATAAAGCATTTTATCTATCTATCTACTTTTGAGATCGTTTGTGACAGTAAGCTAGTAACAGTTGAAAAGCTGTCAGCTTTCAGACAAAATTTCATACGAGAATCACGTGATTTATTTTAGCACTTAGGTAAAAAAGATTTATTTTTGTACCACACAATGTTTACATTTATAACTGGTTGTAGAAAAAAATTTAATCTCTTTTAAAATTGTAACTTATAAGTAATTTAACTCTTGTTATAATTTTTTGATAATTATTTTTGATTTATTAATAAGGTTTTTGTTAGACTTTTTAGCCTAAAAGAAAGAACGCTTTTTGTTTATTTGTTTTTATCAAAATTTGTAACGTTCATCTTTTGTTCACATAGATTGAGCTTTCGGCTCGAAGTTTCACATTGAGGCCCAAAATTATAAAAACAGAGTAGAATAAAATCAAGAAACTGGAGAGTCAGATGTAACTTTGTTTGATATCTCTTTTCTACTTTAGTATTACACCGATAACAGTTACACAATAAATGCTTTGTTGCAACTTTTTTTTAGTAAGCTAATTAATAATAATATAAACATCTGCGGTCTTGAGGTTTGCACCCATGTTGGTTAGAGTAAAAAACAGGTTATTATACTCACTACACAACTGCAGATAAAAATAAGTTAAGTTAAAACTCCTTACCCATTATACATAAATACGCTTTTAAAATATTTATTTAATAACTAAAGTAGAAAAAGTAGCATGTTGAATTGGTTGTAGAAGAACTTTTGTTGCACTAATTATTTTGGAGCACTTGTGTTTCCTACCTATGCGTGCGACAATCGAATGTTTTTTACAATTCGTATAATGCTATACAATATCTTCTTTTTATGTACCAAAAATCCTGCAAAATTTAACAAAGTTGCTTTATTTGACAACACCAGATGAAATAGATGACGTTGTCAATTCCAAGGAAAACAATGATCCTGTAACCGTCAGTTACGAGTGATCAGTTTTTGAATCATTTGAATCACTTAACACTAACAATTCTGTCATTGTGCTGTCATTAGATGTTCTTTTTCATTCGTATAATACTATACTATATAAAATTTACAGAAAACTTCACATTGTAGCAAAAGAACTCTACACATTTTTTTAAAAGAAATTTATTTTCAAATACAAAAAATGTACATATTTCTTTGTACTAAGCATACATTGAACCACACATGAAACAATTTTTTTCACAAATGTATTTGTCGCTTTTTGTTTGAAAAATAATTTTAGTAAACTAATGTCGCTTTTAGTTTTTTTTTGAAAACGTTGTTTTTACTATATGCTTGGTAAACATACACAATCTTTGACGTAATTGAATTTAACAATATTCAAAACTGTTTTTGCAATTTATCTAAAACTTATGTCAAAATAGTCTAAAAACTGTTATTGCCGAAGTAAGACACAATTTTTCAGGCTTTCCTAACATTTTTCTTTTAATTGCAAAAGTTTTTTAGTCTTTTTTAGCAGATTTATACTTAGTTTTAAACTCACACTCATTGCAGATATAGATTTTCCCTTTTATTCAGTTATGTTTCTTTTTCATATGCTGCGTTAGATAAGATTTGAAGATAGTTGTATACTCACAATTGTTGCAATTAAAAATAGTTTGCAATTTAATTGGAGTATGTTTTCTTTTCTCATGCTTTTTTAATTCACATTTAACCTTGGTTTTATACTGACATTGAATGCAATTAAAAATAGTTTGCAATTCAATTGGAGTATGTTTAAAATTCTTATGCTTTGTCAAATAAGATTTAAACCTGGTTTTAAAATCACACTCATTGCAGCTAAAAAATGTTAGCAGTTCAATTTGCGTATGTCTTATTTTTTTATGTTCGGCTAGATACGATTTAAATCTAGTTTTAAACTCACACTCATTGCAATTAAAGATAGCTTGCAATTCAATTGCAACATGGTGTCTTTTATTATGTGTTAATAAATTGCTTTTAAATCGAGTTCTGAAAACACAGTAATCACATTGAAACCATTTTTCGGAGTCAATAAAAGACTTGTTTTCTATATTATGTATTTTTAAGCTATTGCTTTGGTGAGTTTGAAAGATACATTCATCACATTCAACTAATTTTTTAAATAAAAAGTTTTTTGTTCATTTCACTAGTGGGGTACTGCTGTTCACACAGTTTTTCTTATGAGAATAACGCCACAGAAACGAGTTACTACCCATTTTGCACTGTCTGCAACGTTTAGAAACTGCCCTAAATCTGTCATAACCTCCAAATCCGCACTTGTGATAACATTTGTGAACTTTCTCGTTTGTAGTAAAATTGCAAAGTTTACATTTATAAAATGGAAGAGAAGAGTAACAAATAAATTTCTGCATTTTCTAAAACTTAGGAATCAACTTCTTATTAAGCTAAAATTATGTTAATTTAGACAAGACCAATGTCACATTACTTTTTTGACGTCCCGCATGCGCATTAGATTGCTCGGTTTAAAGCATTTTCCGCTTACCTAAATCTTTTCTTTTATTTGGTGAGGCTATATTCTCATTCTTCAATATTTCCTATTAAGAAAAATTTAAATAAAATAATAGAAGTATTTCCTAAATTATGTCATCAATCTGTCAAATGTAGAATACGATTTTCAAACCATTTCAATAGGTCCACGAAGTGAAAAACTGATGTTTTCAAATTAGCGCAGTACCGTAGTCGTAAAAACCGATGACAGTTGCACACAAAATTAGCGTTTAGACTTATTATAGGCTTTAGTACTTGTTTTTGGTAAACTGGTACCTAACTAAACTTAGCTATCACAAAAAATTTACGCTTTCAAGATCTGACAACAATGCTTTTGCAAATGACATCTAAAATATAATCATGATTTGATTAGAAAATTGCACAATGTTGAATATATAGTGTTCAAGCAAGTTACTCAGTGTTTCAAATACTTAGGACAACAGGGGTTCTCCCAAAAAACAAATCACTAGTCAACTTTAAATTAAAGAAATAATAATAATATTGAATACAGTAGAACCTATTTTAATTCATAATGAGTAATTTATTCGTTTTACAATCAGTTTTGATTTGAATCCATAATTACGAACAAGCAATAAGAAATAAGGGGTAAATAAAATTGAGAATTTAAGAGAATTGAATATTTAAATTAAAATTAAACCATGTAAAATTAATTTAGAATTACATTTGCAAAAAAAAAAAATAATCGCTGACACAACAAAGTTAAAACAAAATAAAAATTTAAAAGAAGTTAGTTTTGAGTATTAGTAATTAGAAATATTTAACAAATTTTTTCAAATTAAAGTTTGACACTCACACAAGTTAAAATTATTAGCGATGAATGAAACTATAGCAGTGATTGTTAGTTTAAGAGTCTTATTTTCTATTATTTTTCTTCAAACAATTAGTAGACACTAGACAGAAAAAAAGCAACTTTTTTCTTTAAAAGCAATTATTATTTTAAATTATTTAAATTATATTACAAAGTGTAGAAGAAAAAAAAAACAATCAAATCTAAATTGTTGTGATTGGTTATCATGCTAAAGCTTAATTTTTGATTTAGTCAGACGTTGTTAGTTTTAATTGAAAGCTGATTAAAAAAAAAGAGTGAATTATGTAGTTAGAAACGTTTAAATGTAAGTCCTGTTTCAGTCAAACTATTTAAACTTGTAAAATGCACTGCTTCTACTCTTCTTAAAAAAATAAAATAACTAAAAACATTTTTAATTTTTAAAACAGAAGTTTTAATAAATGTCTTGTTAATTGGCTAGATAACAGACCAAGATGTTTGAATTTTAAATAGTAAACACGTAAGTGCTGACTCAATTAGTAAATTAAAAATTTAACAAATTATAAAAAATAAAAAGAAAACTATTCTAAATAAACTAAAAGTTTGATTTTTCAACAAATCCAAAAGGTTTCAAACAAGAACTTAATTATATTAAAGCAATAATGTTTATCTCAAATATCTTATAAGTATTTCATTTTAATAGTTGGGTGACTTGACATAAAATTACATCGGTTAAGTAATAATTAACAACTTAAAAGTACTATTGTAAAGCATGCAGATGGAAGTAAATAACAAAAAAAGGTATACCTTATCAACGATTATGATATCTCACAAATTAAGAAACAGCACAAACTAAAATGAAGAAAAAAAAAAAGAAACCAAAGCATCTGTACATATATAGGGATTGGTGACAGATTGAACTTAGAACAATTAAAACTGGAAGAAGAGACAGTTGACTGTTGACATAGACAAACTCAAATGGGGTTAATTTTTATCTGCTTTAGATACAGTATTGCTATTTATTTAGGGAGTAACAAGTATTATTATAGTTGTAATTAAACAGTAGAAAAAAAATTATAAAAAATTGTCATTCTTATATTTGATAAATAAATATAAATTAAAAAATACAATATCTTCCCATAGATGCTTTATTTCAACTTAAGGTTGAATTTGAACTACATATGTTTCGGCTTGTACTGATTGTATGTATTAATCAGAGGCCATCGTCAGGTTTTAAGAATATTTAATACAAATATTTCAACTAGCCGACATGAAAATAGGAGATTACTATGGTATATCTCAGAGTAAACTAAGGAAATGCAGGTAGCGAAGGTGGTTGAAACTACTTGGAAGGGAGGAGGTACTTAAAGGAATTAACATTTTTCTAAGAAAGGTTAAGTATTTTTTTGAAAAGGTAAGTATTTTTAGAATTGTAAAGAGATTACTGTGTAAGAGACAAATCGAGATATGTGGAGCTAAATATTTAATAATGATTATTTAAAAAATGATTATTTTAAAAAAGATTATTTATGAAAGGTTTGATAATTTGAGTAGTGAATTCAGTTTGGTCATTTAAGATTAAATTTGGTGATGTTTTTTTCAGTTTTAAAATTTCTAATATTTCTAAATTAGCGCTTTCAAAAAAATTATTAGAGTTGTGTAAAAATTTTGAATGTGAAAATGTGTGATTTTTAGATATGACATGTTCTGCAAAAGTACTTTTGTTTTTTAATTCTTCCAAATCTATTGTGTTTTTGTTTTTGTGTTTGATTTTTAAGTATCTTAGATGTTCAGATATCCTAGTTTTAAAAGATCGCAGTGTTCAACCTATGTAAGAGTTGCCACAGGAGCAAAAAAGTTGATAAACTCCGCTTTTTAAGTTTTTATCAATAGTATCTTTGTTTGATACAAGAACAGTTTTAAGTTTTTGAAAGTGACTAAAAGCTATTTTTATATTAAATTTTAAAAAGAATTTTGAAATTAAATGGGACGTTGGATTATGTATGGTAAGGTGAAATATTTAATAGGTTGAGTGGGAGAATTGAAATTTGAGTTTAAAGAAGTGAATTTGTTAAGATAAAATTTGTTTTGTGTTTTTCGGTAAAGTTTATTAATTAAGTTAAGAGGGTAGGAGTTATTAATGGCTAATTGTTTGATGATGTTAAGTTCTATATTAAAGTTGGTTTTGTTAAGAGGTAAAGAAAACAGTCTATTGAAGAGAAAATGGAAACTAGCTAGCTTTTGGGAGAGAGGATGAAAAGAATTATAGGGGATTATAGAATCTGTTGTTGTGTTTTTTCTATAAATGGAAAGATGGTGTTTTTTGTTAAGTATTTTGATATTGAGATCTAAGAAATTAATGGAATTATTAATGCTAATTTCATGAGTGAATTTAATGTTTTTGTTTAAGGAGTTTAAGAAAGAGAGAAAATTATTTAGATCATCGGTAGAACCTTGAAAAAGACAAATGACATCATCGACATATCTGTACCAGTAGCAAAAATTTTTTCTAAAAAGATTTTTTTTTTAAAAAAGGATTTTTTTGGTTGATGATGAAGTTTTCTTCCATATTATTCAGAAATATTTCGGCTGCTAAGGGTGAAAGAAGGTTGCCCATGCTTAATCCAGAAAGTTGTTTGAATATTGTATTATTAAATTGGAAGAAGTTTTGTTTAAGGCATATCTTAGTTAAATCAAAAATATTCTGACATGTTTCATTGTCTAATAATGAGTTATATAGATGTTCTCTTAAAAGGTTGAGGCACTCGTTTGTGGAAACACTGGGGAAAAGGTTCACAATATCAAATGACACAAGGAAACTATTTTGAGGAATTGGGACGGTTGAAATTTGGTTAATTAATTCTAAGGAATTTTTGATACTGTGGAGGAAGGAAAAATTGATATTATTGTGTAAGAATTTGTTAATAGTCCGGTCAATTTAGACATTCAAAGTTACATCAATCCTCAATAAGCTGAAAATCGGTTATATCTCAGAAACGGTGGCTCGTAGGAAAAAAGTATTTTTACATTTTTTGTAGATAATTTTATGATCTACAATTTTTGTTTGAGGTATTTTTATGATAAAACTTACCGTTTTGCTGAAAATCGCAAAAAACTCATTTTTTTGCCCTTTGACCTTGAATAAAATTTTTTGCAAAAAGGGGAGGAATGGGGAACTTTCTGATTTTGTTTATAATTATATTTTGAATGATTTCACCGATTTTCAGCTTATTGAGAATTTATGTAACTTCACTCTTATATTTTTGTCTAAATTGACCGGACTATAATAAAAATGCTGAGTTTGTAAGTAGGGGAATTGACAAATGAAACAATAGGTCTAATTGGTATGTTTGGTTTATGAATTTTGGGGAGGCTGTATAAAAGTGGAATAGATGGGTTTTTTTCGATAAAATTTAAATAGTGAGTTTTGTGATTTAAAAAGATGTTTTGACAATATTTGATTACGTTTTTTAATTCTGTATTGAACTTTGGGAGAGGATTGTTTGGAAGAACTGTAAAGTCTTTTGTGTTTAAAAATTTTAAAGTTTTATTTGTATATTCTGTTCTAGACATTACGATTGTGCAATTACCTTTATCTGCTCTAGTTATAATTAAGTTATTACTTTTTATAAATTTCAAAAGGTTTTTAAGTGTGGAAAAATTTATATTGTTTTTAATTTTGTTAAAGGTGTTTTGTTTGAGAAAATTAATTAATTTATAAGCAATTTCTTTTGAGTTTGTAAGATTAGTTGATTGAATTAGTGATTCTGTTTTAGCTATAAAATTATCTAAGAACTTTGGTTTTGAAAGTAGTGAAAAAGAGGGTGTAAATTTAAGACCAAGATTTAAGATCTGAAGATAATTGTTTTTCAATTGAATATTTGTAGTGTTTAAGACACGTGGATGAAATTTAGAATCTGCAAATTTAGTGTTTTGATTATTTGTTGAAGTTAAAGGTTTTGATTGTTGTTGTAGAAGACGTGTAAATTTATTATTCAATTTTTTGTATAAAAAATTATTACATTTTAAATTGTACATTTATTATCAAAAAATTAGTTATTTGTTGCAAAAAAAATTGTACCTAACTTTTTCGGAAAGAAATTTCCCCCATTTGCAATAGATGCTCATGTGGGAAATTTCACTTTCCGAATTCGTTAGGTAAATAACTATGTAATTCAATTAGAGTATGTTTTATTTTTTTATGCCTTGTTAGATTATTTAAAAGTTAGTTTTAAACTCATATAGACTACAGTTGAAAACAGTTTGTAATTCAATTGCCATTTGGTATCTTTGATTATGTTTTACTAAATAATCTTATTTATCTCGGTATTCACAGTTATCGCATTGAAACCATTTTTTCGATCAAATAAAAGCGTTTTTTTGTTCTATGCTTTTAAATAAGCCCTTCGATGAGTTTTAAAATTACGCTGATCACATCCAACCAACTTTCCTAGTAAATCAATTTTTGTTTTTTTTTCTTGGCAAATTATTGCTATTGACACATCTTTTTTTATGATAATAGCTCCTGACAAATAAGTAGCTAAATATTAAAACCAAGTTTTAAATGCATATCAATAATTTATATTGTTGTTAATATGAAAGATAAGAATAAAAAACAAAAAAAATAACTTTTTAAAATAATTTAAAAAAGAAGTTAATATTCAAATTTTTTATTATTCGATATTTATTATACAAAAACAATAATTTTAAACACACTAAGCTTTAGGCTACAGAAGAAATGATGTTTCAAATTACTTAAATATTCACACTGATGGCATTAGAATCTTTGCTGCAATTTACGCAGAAAATGTTATTTTTCATGTGTTTTAATGAGGCATTTAGAGAAATTCCTGTTTTAATTCGCTTGGAACATGTTTTATAATTTTATAATTACTTGTATCTTTACATTAATTGCAGAGACATTTTAGATGCAGTTCACTTAAAAAGTGCCTTATTCTGTGTGTTTTCAAATGACTTTTGAGCCTTGTTGCATATTTAGATTGATTGCATTAAAATTTTAGTAGTAGTTCGCTTGAAAGATGTTGTGTATTTATATGTTTTTTTAGGTTTCCTTTATAAAAAGTTGTATATTCACACTGCTCGCATTGGAATTTTTGTTGTAAATCTTTTGAAAAATGCTTTGCATTCATATGTGGCTTCAGGTTTCCTTTATAATTAGTTGTATATGCACACTGGTCGCATTGGAATTTTTGTTGTAATTTGCTTGAAAGATGTTTTGCATTTATATGTTTTCTTAGGTCATGTTTATAAAAAGTTGAATAATTACAGTGATAGCATTGGAATTTTTGTTGTAAATCATTTAAAAGATGTTTTGCATTTATATGTGCTTTCAGGTTTCTTTTATGATTAGTTGTATATGCACACTGGTCGCATTGGAATTTTTGTTGTAATTTGCTTGAAAGATGTTTTGCATTTAAATGTATCTTCAAGTTTCCTTTATAAAAAGTTTTATATTCACACTGATCGCATTGGAATTTTAGTTGTAAATCTTTTGAAAGATGCTTTGCATTTATATGTGTCTTTAGGCTTTCTTTATAAATAGTTGTATATTCACACTGCTCGCATTGGAATTTTTGTTGTAATTTTCTTGGGCGATTAATTTTTTGTTTTTTCAAGCGCGCATTTTTTTCGGTCGTTTTAAAATTGCCAAGCATTGCCTTTGCAATTTTTTGCAATTTTGGTAAAGAGTGCTTTCTGTCTATATGTTTCAGATAAATATGTCTTTTTAACTGGAATTTGTATTTACTTGTATACTTGCATTGATCACATTCAAAACAAGTAGCGAATTGGTAACGTTTATCTGTTTGGCTAGTTGTTGTAATAATGGTGTTTCCATTTTCCGTATTAGTTGTTACAGATGATTTATGTTCTATAAAATTACACTTTCTTTTGTGAAAGTATCTCCACACATACGAAAAGCTACCCACTCTGCAACGTTGACATTTTTCGAAAGAGGCTTCATCCAAAACATCTAAAAACTCACAATTGTGAATAAAATAAACAATTTTTTCATTTGTTTCAAAGTTGCATAAACGGCATCTATAAGATTCCAGTGAATCGTAACAGGAAAAAACCGAGGAAGAGCGGCAGCACTTCGAGAAAACCGACATTTTTGATAACGTCAAAAAGGACTAAAACATCAATATTTCAATATTTTTGATGTTAAAAGTAAACCGTTAATATAACTGTTCATTTGATACGTTAAAACTGCTCTTTATGAATCTGAGATAATAGTAACACAACACTTTATTAGATGAAAATCTAACCTCATTTTTAAACTTTCATTAGTTACATTCAGCAGACAGAACCGCAGCGGTTCACGCTCATTCGTTGCTTGGTGAGTAAAAGCTGTGTCTGCTAAAAGCACTTTTCATTTCTGTTAATCTGTCATTTTGCCTAGCAAAACGTCAAACATCGAATTTTAAAATAAAAAGTCGTGTTTTTTTCTAATAACCGACATGATCTAATACCTGTATTCGTAGTTGCTTCTTGAGCTTGACCTCAGTCTCAAGCATTGCTCAAGTCCGGAACGGTATTCACAGACAAATCTCAAGCTCAAAATTCAGTGTGCGCAAACGCTCTTACATGATTTTTGGTGTTCGCAAGCACTCTTTGCGCGATCTGAAGCTCGACTCAAGCAAGGACCTGTCTCAAGTCCGACGCAAAACGCGATTTGCAGGTTAATGTCTAATTTTGACGTTTGGAAATATAGTTATTTAAATCACAAGGCTGGAAACAGGCATTTTGCAAAGCGAGTGATTTTGGTGGCCAAGGCCGAAGGCCGAGGCCTCCAAACTACGAACCCTTGCAAAAGCGTCTTCGGAAAAGTGACTCCAAAAATTTTTTGTGCCGCTGCCGATTTTTTATTTTAAAAAATAAGAAGAATTTTTTATTAAAAAAAGTTTTTTTCATGTTATGGCAACGCTAAGTAAAAAATCCAGATGTCCTGTTTATTAAAAAAAAATATTTACTTTGACATATCAAAAGTTACCTATTTGCGTTCTTAAAAAGTGAAATTGCTGTTTTCTGAAAAAATCAATACTCCAGCACACATTACGGCTTAGGAGCTTTGGGGGGCTATACATTAATTGTAACATTATACAATACAAACCGTTAGTTGTCGTTGTCATATTTATCAGAAACATATAGACAGAAAGCACTCTTTACCAAAATTGCAACAAATTGCAAAGGAAATGCCTAATAATTTTAAAACGACCGAAAAAAATGCGCGTTTAAAAAAACATAAAATTGATCACCCAAGAAAATTACAGCAAAAATACAAATGCGATGAATGCGAATATTCAACTTTTTATAAAGGAGATCTAAACAAACATATAAATGCAAAGCATCTTTCAAAAGAATTACAACAAAAATTCCAATGCGACCAGTGTGCATAATTTATATCTTTTCCTATCTAGATAAGATAGCTTGTTTCAAAGTTTTTTGTTAAATTGCATTTCTTTTGTTTTTTCCTTTTTTTTTTGTTTGGATAGAGTTTTTCATTGCCAGAATAATCTCGATAAGTTGTTTGTGTTTTTTTTTTGCTTGATTTCTTTTTAAGCAAAATGAATAATTTATGCATAATGAATTTTGCTTTATTTTTCAATTGAAACAATAATTTATGTGATTTATAGCAAATGAACATAATTATTTTATTATCCAACTAAAAATAATTAAAGCGCATGAAATATTTGAGGTAGTGTACCTTATGCACCTGTATAAGCCCTTATGGCCATTCTTTCTCATTAAAAAAACAAAAGTGAAAGCGTCGCAGGTAATAAATCCTTTGCTTTGGGTATTACTGCAAAATAAGTTTTTAAGTAGATTTCTTTGTAATGTTAGAATTTTAGTGTTATGATTGACAGTTGAATAGTTGTTTTGACAAAATAACTCAATTTTGTATAACACATTCTTAATCTCTTTGTTATTCAGACAAAAAATTAATTTTCCGAACGAGTTGGAAAAATGGAGTTTTCCACATGAGCACTTTGTTCGTGGGAATGGAAGAAATTCGTTTCCGAAAAAGTTTAGTACAATTTTTTTTGCAACAAATAACTAGTAATTTTTTAAAAATAAGCAATTTAAATTTTTATATTTTGGTTGGTAACATTGCTCTTGCCGATTACCTGATTTTTTAACATTAAATTAGTTTTAATGTTTGGTTGCTATGGTTCTATTTTCTCTAGTTTCGACTGCAATGGAATATTCTCTAATATTGCTTTAAATTATATAAGATCAATTCAAATTCTTTCAAACTATATCTGTAAACCTAGACATGTTTTGTTCATATTGGATCTTTCCAGCACGATGAAATAGATACAGATTTGTAAAAATTTGCAGTAACAATATTTAACTATAATAAAACCTGACCTAGCTGGCCCTTTCTGACAAATTTTAGTTTTTAAAAAAAATTTTTGTGTTTAAATGGAGAATGGAGATGAAAAAGTAGCTATTAAATCAATTACACGGTTTTTTTAATGATTTCTAGCAATTTTTTTCAAATTTGATAACCCCCTTGAGCGTACGAGGTACCACAAACAGAGTTTGAGAAAAAGATGGAATGTGTCAAAATCGCGATAATAACGTCTAAACTTACTATAGATAGATTCTATATCACTAAGAATTTTTTCAACAAATGTCATAACCTGTCAATTTAATTTAATTTTAGCGAAAATCTACCAAAATACAGCTAAAATCCATAAAATATCTATGAAATAAATATAGGCGGTTTATTTCTAACGATTTCCCATTAAGAGATTTAATGTAATTTCATCAAGAAAGAAC
This sequence comes from Lagria hirta, assembly GCA_947359425.1. NCBI lineage: Eukaryota > Metazoa > Arthropoda > Insecta > Coleoptera > Tenebrionidae > Lagria > Lagria hirta. The sequence goes on along the minus strand of OX375801.1, from coordinate 6,615,282 downwards.
ATTTTACAATTTGTGGCCCCCAAACTGTCAAAAGAGTGGAAGTGAGAATAGACCGAATTTCAGTGAATATTTCAATGAAAACATTATTTAAAAACTATTTTGAAGCGACCGATAAAGGTTTGAATAATTTTTTTCAAAGATTTCAAGGCATTTTGTAGAGAAAAATAAGGGCCCCAGACAAATGTCATAACCTGTCAATTTAATTTAATTTTAGCGAAAATCTACCAAAATACAGCTAAAATCTATAAAATATCTATGAAATAAATATGCTGATGAAGCGACTGATAAAGGTTTGATTAATTTTTTAAAAGATTTCAAGGCATTTTGTAGAGAAAAATAAGGGCCCCATTCTGTCAACAGAGTGAAGTGAATTTAATGGAAAATCTAGGTAAATACAGCTCAAAACAATGAAAATATTAGTTAAGTAAGCAAGTGGCACTCACCCAAAAGTTAGAAGCAAAGATCGAAAAGTCGAAAGGGGTCTTTTTTTTGGTTTCGGTTAAAATATAAATAAGGGCCCCAGACAAATGTCATAACCTGTCAATTTAATTTAATTTTAGCGAAAATCTACCAAAATACAGCTAAAATCTATAAAATATCTATGAAATAAATATGCTGATGAAGCGACTGATAAAGGTTTGATTAATTTTTTAAAAGATTTCAAGGCATTTTGTAGAGAAAAATAAGGGCCCCATTCTGTCAACAGAGTGAAGTGAATTTAATGGAAAATCTAGGTAAATACAGCTCAAAACAATGAAAATATTAGTTAAGTAAGCAAGTGGCACTCACCCAAAAGTTAGAAGCAAAGATCGAAAAGTCGAAAGGGGTCTTTTTTTTGGTTTCGGTTAAAATATCAAAAATTCACAAAAAAAAATTGTCAAATTGACAAAAACTAATTTGAAGCGACCGATAAAGGCTTGAATAATTTTTTTCAAAGATTTTAAGGTATTTTGTAGAGGAATAATAAGTACCCCCCGAAGTGTCAACAGAGTCAGAATATAACGGAAAATCTACGTAAATTCAGCTCAAAATAATTAAAATATTGGCTAAATAAACAAGTGGCACTTACCAAAAAGTTAGAAGCAAAGATTGAAAAGTCGAAAGGGGTCTTTTTTTTGGTTTTGGTCAAAATATCAAAAACTCACAAAAAAAAATTGTCAAATTGACAGCATTAGGTTATTATAAATTTGTTATGGTTGAAAGAAAAGATAATTGAGCCCCAAATTAATTGAAATGCTTTTTTATATTGGAAAAGATAGAAGAAATAATAGAAGGAAAAGCTCTGGGTAGGTTTTTTGACTTTTTTTTATTAAATACTAAAATCTTATATTGATAGAGCATGCCCCCCGAAATGTTAAAGGGGTGAAGCTAATATAATAGAAAAAGTAAAGATTAAAAAGTCGAGAAGGTTATTATGGCTGAAAGAAAAGCTTTTGGTTAATAGGCCTTCCAAAATTGAGCCCCAAATTTTTTTTTTGTTGCTATAAACAAATTTGTTTATAGCAACCAATAATAACAATTTTTTTTTTAAATTGACATATATATTTATTTGTTTCTAAGTAACACAAACAAAATAATTATTTATAAATTTTTTCATAAAAATAATTGTGAAAACGTTATTTATAAGAAAATTTCAACAAATATATATTGAAATTAATATGTCAATGTGTTCGCTACGATATAACCTAATTTTTTTTTAATGAAAGTTACGTCAAATATTTGTCAACAAACAAACGTTTTCGGTTACATTGTTGCAACTAAGCAATTAAAAATTTTTTTTTAAAAGTGTTGCCAAATTAAATATTTATAAAAAACATTTTTTTTTTGATTGTATTAATTTTAAACAAATGTTTCTAATTAATAATTATACAAGAAAAATTTGAAATTTTTGTTATTTAATTTCCGACAATCAAATATGCGAAAAAAAAATTTGCAAAAAATTAAAAATAAAAAAATGTTAATTTTAAAAGATATGTGATGATTTAAGTGAAAAAAGCATCAAGAAAAACTAAAAGAAATTATAAATTTGTTGATAATAAAAAAGAAAAGATAATTTAAGTAGTATAGAAAAACAAAATTATGGTATTTGTAGAAAAATAAAAAGTGATAAAATTAAGTAAAGAATAAAAAAAATCAAAAAAAAAATTTATAGAAAAGAAAATGTTTAGATTAGAAAACCATATTATAAATAAGAAAAAAAATTGTGAAAATATTAGGAGTTTATAGATGAATAATACAATATTAAAAAAAGAATAGTATAAAAAAAAATTAAAATACACAAAAAACAAAAATGTAAGAGAGAAATAATAAGAAAATAAAAAAAATTAAAAAAAAAAATTAAAATTAAGTAAATACATTATAAAAATAGGAACAAATAGAATCAAAAAGAAGAAAGTGAAGAGAAATAAAAAAAAGAGTTCAAAAAAAAAAGTTGAAGAAATAAAAAAGAAAAAGAATAAAAAGAAAGAGAAAATAAAAGTTTCAATGTACGAATTTCTATAGAGTAGTTGTTTTTTTGAACTTGATATATGATATATAACTAAAATATAAATAATTTTTATTGATTTTTTTTTTAGATTATGTATGATTGTAATTGAATGATTACATATTTTAAAAAAATTAAATAGAAAATAGGGAAATAAAATAGAAAAGGAAAACAAATAGAAAAAAAAAAGAAAGAATATAGTATATAATTAATAAAATGTAATACGAACCTTTTTAATAAAACTAAAATATGGTTGTTTTATGGTTGCTTAAGGCAACCTTATATATATAAGAAAGTGAGGTAAGTAAAAAGAGGAATAAATAAAAAAATATAATAATAGAAACAAAAATAAATATATAAAATAACAATTTTAATTTTGAAAAAAAATAATAGAAGACTTTTTTTAGAAGAGAATAAGAAAAAATTTATATAAATTATTATAATATATTATAGTTTTTATTCTTCTAATTTTAATAACAATTATTATTAAAGTAATAAAATTAATATAAAAATAAAAAAAATTAAAACAAAGAAAAAAAAATTAAAATAAAAGAAAGAAAAAAATTTGAAAGAAAAAGAAGAATAAAAATCAAGTATATTAAATAAAATGTAATGCAAAATTTTTTTATAAAAAAAAAATTGTTGTGTTATTGTTGTTGCAACCTTTTACATATAAGAGAGTATAGTAAGAACAAAAAGGAATAAGAAATATATATATAATATAAATAATATAAAATAATGATAGATAGTAATATTATTTTTAAATATTAAAGTAATATTAATATGAAAACGTTATGTCAAAATCTGATCTCAAATGTTATAACGAGAATTTTTATAACCGAAAATGACTGTCCGCCACCTAAATAATGAGAAAAAAATAAAAAATTTATAATAATAATAAATAGTAAAAGTATTTTCAAAAATAAATAATAATAGATTTATATATGTTGCCGCAGGCAACATTCAATACGAGTGAGTAGAACAAGTACAAAAAAAAAATAAAAAAAAAATTTAGTAAATGGTAATATGCTTGCTTTTGTATAAAAAAAAGATGAGAAAGATAAAAGAAAAAGAAAAAAGTATAATTAATAAAATCTAATTAAAATTTTTTAAATAAATAATAATAAATTTCAAGATAAATAATAATGGGCTAGGTTTATATAAATGTTGTCAAAGGCAATGATATGAGAAAGTAGAATAAGTACAAAAAGAAATAAATAAAAAAATATTACAATAAAAAAATAAATTTTCAATAATCTAATAAAAAAAAAAAATTGCGTCTATTTTACGGTTGCCGAAGGCAACCCCTCTAGGTTTATACACGTTGCCGTAGGCAACCCTCTACTCAAGAGAGTAGGTAAGCACCCGGAGGGTGCGAAACCATACTCTCGTTAATATATAATAAAACCCGATGTAGTTGCTCTGTCGGACAAATTTTAGATTTTTTAAAATTTTTTTTCCTTTTAAATGAGTTTTTGTATAAAAAAGTAGCTATCTTTAAAATTACAATGTTTTTTTAATAATTTCTAAAAATTTTTTTCAAATTTGATAACCCCCTTGAACGTAGGATGTACCACAAATAGAGTTTGAGAAAGAGATAGAATGTGTCAAAATCGCGATAATAACGTCTAAACTTACTATGGCTAGATTCTATATCACTAAGAATTTTCATCAACAAATGTCAGTGTCTAACCTGTCAGTGTCTAACCTGTCAGTCGTATCGTAATTTTGGCGAAAATCTACCAAAATACAGCTAAAATCTATAAAATATCTATTAAATAAACATGGGGGTTTTATTTATAAAGATTTCCCATAAAGAGATTTAATGTAATTTTGTCAAGAAAGAAGGTTTTTATAAATTGTAGCCTATCAAACTGTCAACGGACTGAAGGGTGAATATAATGGGAGAACAATTCAATAAATATTTTAATGATGAAAACATCGTTTAAAAACTATTTTGAAGCGACCGATAAAGGTTTGATTAATTTTTTAAAAGATTTCAAGGCATTTTGTAGAGAAATATTAGTGCTTCAAACTGTCAAATTAGTGAAGCGAATATAATCGAAATTACAATGAATTTTCAAATGAAAACAACGTTTAAAGGCTATTTTAGAAAGACCGAAGACCGATAAAGGTTTGTAAAGGTTGTATTTAGTTTTTAATAGATTTTAAGGCATTTTGTAGAGAAAAATCAACAAATGTCAGTGTCTAACCTGTCAGTCGTATCGTAATTTTGGCAAAAATCTACCAAAATACAGCTAAAATCTATAAAATATCTATTAAATAAACATGGGGGTTTTATTTATAAAGATTTCCCATAAAGAGATTTAATGTAGTTTTGTCAAGAAAGAAGGTTTTACAATTTGTAGCCCCCAAACTGTTAAAGGAGTGGAAGTGAGAATAGACCGAATTTCAATGAATATTTAAGTGAAAACATTGTTTAAAAACTATTTTGAAGCGACTGATAAAGGTTTGATTAATTTTTTAAAAGATTTCAAGGCATTTTGTAGAAAAAAATAAGGGCCCCATTCTGTCAACAGAGTGAAGTGAAGTGAATTTAATGGAAAATCTACGTAAATACAGCTCAAAACAATTAAAATATTGGTTAAATAAACAATTGGCACTCACCCAAAAGTTAGAAGCAAAGATCGAAAAGGCGAAAGGGGTCTTTTTTTAGGTTTCGGTCAAAATATCAAAAGCTCACAAAAAAAATTGTCAAATTGACAGTTTTACTTTATTATAAATTTGTTATGGTTGAAAAAAAAGATTTTGTGTTAATAGTTCTTCTAAAATTGAGCCCCAAATTAATTGAAATGCTTTTTTATATTGGAAAAGATAGAAGAAATATAAGAAATCATAACCTCTAAAGTTAGAAGTAAAGATTAAAAAGTCGAGAAGGCTATTATAGCTGAAAGAAAAGCTTTGGGTTAGTAGGTCTTCTAACATTGAGCCTCAAATTAATTAAAATGCTTTTTTATATTGGAAAAGAGAGAAGAAATAATAGAAAGAAGTGTCCTGGGTATGTTTGTTGAGTTTTTTTATTAAATACTAAAATTTTATATTGATAGAGCATGCCCCTCAAAATGTCAAAGGGATGAAGCGAATATAATAGAAATTACAATGAATATTTAAATGAAACGACGTTTAAAGAGTATTTTGGGGCGAAAAGAAAAACTTTGGGTTAATAGGTCTTCCAGAATTAAGCCCTAAATTAATTGAAATGCTTTTTTATATTGGAAAAGATAGATGAAATATAAGAAAACATAACCTTAAAAGTTAGAAGTAAAGATTGAAAAGTCGAGAAGGTTATTATGGCTGAAAGAAAAGCTTTGGGTAATAGGTCTTCTAACATTGAGCCCCAAATTGATTAAAATGTTTTTTTATATTGGAAAAGAGAGAGGAAATAATAGAAAGAAGAGTCTTGGGTATGTTTGTTAAGTTTTTTTTATTAAATACTAAAATCTTATATTGATAGAGCATGCCCCCCGAAATGTCAAAGGGATGAAGCGAATATAATAGAAATTACAATGAATATTTAAATGAAACGACGTTTAAAGAGTATTTTGGGGCGAAAAGAAAAACTTTGGGTTAATAGGTCTTCCAAAATTGGCAACCTTTTACATATAAGAGAGTATGGTAAGAACAAGAAGAAATAAAAAAAAATATATACATAATGATTGAAAAAAATAATATAAAATAATGATAGATAGTAATACTATTTTTAAATATTAAAGTAATATTAATATGAAAACGTTATGTCAAAATCTGATCTCAAATGTTATAACGAGAATTTTTATAACAGAAAATGACTGTCCGCCACCTAAATAATGAGAAAAAAATTTAAAATAATGAATAGTAAAAGTATTTTTAAAAATAAATAATAATAGATTTATATATGTTGCCGCAGGCAACATTCAATACGAGTGAGTAAAACAAGTACAAAAAAAAAAATAAAAAAATATTAGTAAATGCTAATATTCTTGCTTTATTATAAAAAAAGATAAGAAAGATAAAAAAAAACAAGTATAATTAATAAAATCTAATTAAAATTTTTTAAATAAATAATAATATATTTCAAGATAAATATTAATGGGCTAGGTTTATATAAATGTTGTCGAAGACAAACGTTGATATGAGAAAGTAGAATAAGTACAAAAAGAAATAAATAAAAATATATTACAATAAAAAAATAAATAAACAATAATCTAATAAAAAAAAAAGTGCGTTTATTTTACGGTTGCCGAAGGCAACCCCTCTAGGTTCATACACGTTGCCGTAGGCAACCCTCTACTCAAGAAAGTAGGTAAACACCCGGAGGGTGCGCAACCATACTCTCGTTTAATATATAATAAAACCCGATGTAGTTGCTCTGTCGGACAAATTTTAGATTTTTTAAAATTTTTTTTCCTTTTAAATGAGTTTTTGTATGAAAAAGTAGCTATCTTTGAAATTACAATGTTTTTTTAATAATTTCTAAAAATTTTTTTCAAATTTGATAACCCCCTTGAACGTAGGATGTACCACAAATAGAGTTTGAGAAAGAGATAGAATGTGTCAAAATCGCGATAATAACGTCTAAACTTATAGTATGGGAGCTGGCAACGTTTGGAAAACGAGAATTTTAGGTCAGCTGGTTTTCTGATATGTTGTCCTTCTTACTCTTTCGGTTAGAGTCTGGGCCATCTGCTTGCCGGTAGCAGTTGCGTTGATTACTGCGCATCCTACCTGTACAAGTAATAATCCTGAATTTTTAACAATTTTTAAAAACTTAATTTTCTTAATTTGGTCTTTAAATAGGTCTACCAGACATAAATTTTTTATTGCCAGACATTTTTATTATTGTTAATCCTGTGCCAAACGCCAATTTTTTATTTTTTTTTATAAAAAATTTAAACTATTTTTTAATATCTGTAACTTTTATATTATGTTCCTTAAAGATAAAAAAATCTAAAATTAATTTGCCAAACGTTAATTCGGTTGTTAATCTTGAATAAAAATTAAAAACTCATGGAAAGTATTACCGTATGATGCTTGTAGTTAGAGAGAGAGAGAGATAGTGACGGTGACGGCTGCTCTGACTCTGATATTTTGATAATACTTCTGGGAAATATGAATTATTTAAACGCATCTTTAAAAATTTGGATAAATATGGGTGTGGGTAATCATCAACGATACATAAACGTCAACGAACTATACCGAATTCTTGGTGAATCTTTATCAAAAGCATTACCGTGCTTCCACGCACTTACCGGGTGTGATTATACGCCAGCATTTTTCAGAAAAGGCAAAGTTAGGCCTTTTAAAATTTTAGAAAAATCTAACGAGTACCAATTAGCTTTTAAAAATTTTATTACGGATGACGACAAAATACTTGAAACTACGTATGCTATTCTTGAAAAATTTATTTGTGAGATGTATGGAGTTAAAAATTCTTCGCATGTCAATGATGTTCGATTTCATCTATTCTCGAGTAATTTTCAGTCTAAAAAATCCGATAAGAACTTTGATAAAAAATTTAAAAATTTCGATTCATCCAGTTTGCCACCCTGTAAAGCAGAATTGCTTCAGCATTTGTTGCGGGTTCGCTACGTAACTAAGCTATGGAGAAATGCTCACTCAAAACATCCAACATTTTTATCTCCTGTTGCTTCTGGTTGGACAATCAACGATGACAAATATGATTTTGTCTGGTTTGTGGGAGAGCAATTACCGTCATCAGTTGCAGATGTAATAATTCAAAGTAAGTATAGAATATACCATTTATCAATAAAAACTAAAATACTATATAACGAACAAGAATTACACTAATGTTATTTTTTTTTTATTACAGATGATAGAGCATTAGAAGACGACGACAATTCCCAAGAGGATGATGTAAATGATGTTGTCAATGAGACTGACGACGAAGATGACTATGAAGATGCCGCCTTTTATTGTGACACTGTTATAGACTGAACAGTTCTTTTTAAATAATAAGTCTTTAACAATTTATACTAAATGTATGTAATTCGCGTGTGTAAATCGGGGCATTTTAAATAAAAAAAATATTATTTTTAAAACTTGTTGAAGCATTTTTAATTCACTTATTGATAACTTATTCAGATTTTATTTTCTCTCTCTGACTACCAGCATCATACGGTAACACTTTCCATGAGTTTTTAATTTTTATTCAAGATTAACAACCGAATTAACGTTTGGCAAATTAATTTTAGACTCTTTTATCTTTAAGGAACATAATATAAAAATTACAGACATTAAAAAATAGTTTAAATTTTTTATAAAAAAAAATAAAAAATTGGCGTTTGGCACATGATTAACAATAATAAAAATGTCTGGCAATAAAAAATTTATGTCTGGTAGACCTATTTAAAGACCAAAATAAGAAAATTAAGTTTTTAAAAATTGTTTAAAAGTTCTGGATTATTACCTGTACAGGTAGGATGCGCAGTAATCAACGCAACCGCTACCAGCAGACAGATGGCCCAGACTCTTTCCGAAAGAGTAAGAAGGACAACATATCAGAAAACCAGCTGACCTGAAATTCTCTCTCAAAAACGTTGCCAGCTCCTATACTATTACTATGGCTAGATTCTATATCACTAAGAATTTTCATCAACAAATGTCAGTGTCTAACCTGTCAGTGTCTAACCTGTCAGTCGTATCGTAATTTTGGCGAAAATCTACCAAAATACAGCTAAAATCTATAAAATATCTATTAAATAAACATGGGGGTTTTATTTATAAAGATTTCCCATAAAGAGATTTAATGTAATTTTGTCAAGAAAGAAGGTTTTTATAAATTGTAGCCCCCCAAACTGTCAACGGACTGAAGGGTGAATTTAATGGGAGAACAATTCAATAAATATTTTAATGATGATGAAAACATCGTTTAAAAACTATTTTGAAGCGACTGATAAAGGTTTGATTAATTTTTTAAAAGATTTCAAGGCATTTTGTAGAGAAATATTAGTGCTCCAAACTGTCAAATTAGTGAAGGAAATATAATCGAAATTACAATGAATTTTCAAATGAAAACAACGTTTAAAGGCTATTTTGGAAAGACCGAAGACCGATAAAGGTTTGTAAAGGTTGTATTTAGTTTTTAATAGATTTTAAAGCATTTTGTAGAGAAAAATCAACAAATGTCAGTGTCTAACCTGTCAGTGTCTAACCTGTCAGTCGTATCGTAATTTTGGCGAAAATCTACCAAAATACAGCTAAAATCTATAAAATATCTATTAAATAAACATGGGGGTTTTATTTATAAAGGTTTCCCATCAAGAGATTTAATGTAATTTTGTCAAGAAAGAAAGTTTTACAATTTGTCGCTCCCCAAACTGTCAACGGACTGAAGTGTGAATATAATGGGAGAACAATTCAATAAATATTTAAATGAAAACATTGTTTAAAAACTATTTTGAAGCGACCGATAAAAATTTGCATAGGCTTGGTTTTTTATATTGGAAAAGATAGAAGAAATAATAGAAAGAAAAGCTCTGGGTAGGTTTTTTACTTTTTTTTTATTAAATACTAAAATCTTATATTGATCTGGTTTACTTATACTGTAAAATTTTAATATAAGAGAAAAGCTTAATTTGTATATGTTTTCGATGTGTTGAAGAAAACAATTTTATTTTTTATTAATAATAAAAGATAGATTGATTTAAACAAATTTTTAATTAAAATGTATATTTGCAAATTTAATGTTATAAATATAAGTTTTGTTATTGTCTTCTTTTTTTTTTATTATTTGTTTTTTTTTTAAATTTTTATATTTTTGGTTTGGTTTTTTATATATTTTTTTGTTGTTTTCTTTTTTCTTATTATTTTCTTCTTTTTCTGGAACGTCCTCTCCCCGATCCATATCGACATCATTCTATTTAAATTTAAAAATAAATTAGTAGAAATATTACATTTTTTATTTAAAAAAAAAAGATGGAGCCCATTTTAATAGGAATTAAATGCATTTTTTGGAGTGTGATGACAGTATATGATATTTATATAGATATCATCATCATCATAATGATAAAATGCAACAAATGGGGCTTTTAACGCTTTCTAGCGGTACACAAGAACTCTTTCATTTAATTTTATTGGATTCGATTAAATTTAAGATGTTTTAAAATTTTGATAACTAATAAAATTATATTGAAAGAGTACCTATATAATAATGAAAATTGAATTTTTTTTTATTTAATTTTAAAAGAATAATTAGTAAAACTTACTGAATCTTTGCTCTCTGCCACCTTCTTCTTCTTTATATTTTTCTAAAATAAAAAAATTTTTTTTTGTTGCTATAAACAAATTTGTTTATAGCAACCAATAATTACAAAATTTTTTTTTTAAATTGACATATATATTTATTTGTTTTTTAGTAACACAAACAAAATAATTATTTATAATTTTTTTCATAAAAATAGTTGTGAAAACGTTATTTATAAGAAAATTTTTGCAATTGAATGAAATTATTATTATATGCTGTCTCAGATGCATTAGATTTACAGTAAATGGTTATCTAGACTGTTTATATACAAGGTACATTGTAATTATTTTTGATTGATTATACAATGAAATTATTTTGAGAGAATGCTATAAATCTGGATCTTAATAGTAATAAAATAAATGGAATCAAAGAGGACTGTTGGAGATAGTTGGTAATTCCTATATTTCATTTTAAAATGGTAAAAAACTTTATTTAGTAATAATTTTGATTTTTGATTGCTATAAAAAATTTTAAATTTACCACTCTAATATTTTTGACATGACATCGTTGCTGTTAGCAACAAAAAAAAAGATAATAATAAATTAATTATTTTTAGAATTTTTATAAAGTATTTACATATTTTACAAAATTAAGTGTAAAAGTGTTGATTTTTTGCAAAATATAAGTGAAAAGCTTAAAATAAAGTAGGTTTAAGAATTATTTAATCTCATTGTCTATAATTCTTTTGTTTAGATAAGATTTGATGAAAATTTTTGAGAAGGCATCTAATTTTTTGGTCTGTTTTACATTTTTTCCTTTATTATAATATGGGAATATAATACGAATGGCTAGAAAAGCTTTTTTGATTATATTATATAAGATATAGAACTGTGGTTGTAGGAAAATTTATAATTATGTATACGAAAAGTGAGAATAAGTTGTGTTTGAGACCAATCGATGAAAGAAGATTTATATAAATGAATTAAAATCAGATAGAAGTGGAAAATTATTTTCGAAAAGTATCTATACAGAATATATATTTTTTTCTCAATCGTACGTACTTATTTTTATATTTTTAAATAAGCAATTAAATATTTAAAAAAAAAATACTATGTCAATTGTCAATTATTATTGTTGACATAATCAATTAAAAAATACAAAGTGATCACTTAATATTAATGATTTATATTTTATAACTAACATGAAATATGAAACGTTTTTCTGTCAATTTTAATGTACAAATTTCTATAGAGTGGTCGTTTTTTTAAATTTGATATATAATATATAACTAAAATATAAATAATTTTTTTTGATTTTTTTTTAGATTATGTATGATTGTAATTGAATGATTTTAGAAAAATTAAATAGAAAATAGGAAAAAATTAAGAAAATTAGAAAAAGAAAACAAATAGAAAAAAAAAGAAAGGAAGAATAAAGTATATAATTAATAAAATGTAATACAAACTTTTTTAATAAAAATAAAATATGGTTGTTTTATTGTTGCCTAAGGCAACCTTATATATATAAGAGAGCAAAGTAAGCTAGCAAAAGGGGGAATAAATGAAAAAATTTAATAATAGAAACAACAAAAAATATATAAAATAACAATTTTTATTTCGAAAAAAAAATTAAAATAGACTTGCTTTAAAAGAGATTAAAGAGAAGAGAAAGAAAGAAAAAAATTGGAAAAAAAAGAAGAATAAAAATTAAGTATATTAAGTAAAATATAATGCAATTTTTTTTAATAAAAAAGAAAAATTGTTGTTTTAATTTTTTTAACTAAATCCAACTAAGGTTGCCGAAGGCAACCGTTTACGTATAAGATAGTAGGGTAAATACAAAGAGAAATAAATAAAAAAATATATTAAAAAAAATATATATATATAAAATAATAATGAATAGTAAAAGTATTTTTAAATATAAATGATATATGATTTATATATGTTGCCGTAGGAAACTATTACAATAACAAAAAATAAAAAAAAATTTAATCGTAATTAATAATATGATTGCTTTATTACAACAAAAAAAAAGATGGGAAAGATAGAAAAATAATAAAAAAGGAATAAGTATAATTTATAAAATATAATAAAAAATTTTTAATACATACAAAATATGGTTGTTTTATGTTTGCTTTACATGTAAGAGAGTAGGGTAAGCATAAGAAAGATTGAATAAAAATATATTAATATAAAACACAAAATAAAAAAGAATCATAAAATATATATTAATAAATAATATTCATTTTAAAGGTAAATAATACCAAATGTTTGCCGCAGGTAATAATCTGAATGAGAAAGTAGAATAAGTACAAAAAGAAATAAATAAAAATATATTACAATAAGAAAATAAATAAACAATAATCTAATAAAAAAAAAAAAGTGCGTCTATTTTACGGTTGCCGAAGGCAACCCCTCTAGGTTCATACACGTTGCCGTAGGAAACCCTCTACTCAAGAGAGTAGGTAAGCACCCGGAGGGTGCGAAACCATACTCTCGTTGACTTATATAAACCATGAATATAATATACCAAACATGACATAATTAAATATTGTATAAGAATTTACACATTTTGTTGGATAAATATATCAAACTGTGGAAAATTTAAATTTTAGTTATAACTGACTATTATTGTTTTTATATAATGTGTCAGAGGTTGTTAAATTATGGATTATTACATTTCACAATTTTTTATTGAAATTTTATTTACAGTTATTGTTGCGTAAAACGCTATTTACTAAACGGATACTACATTTTGAAGACGTCGACAACCTATAATAATTAAAAACTATTTTTTAACTTAAAAATTGACAAAAAAGAAATTATTTGAAAATTTTCAACTAAGAATCACATTTTAACATCGAAATAACTGTCACTTTATTGCAAGTCTTCTCTCAAATCAACTATGATTTGAAAGTGTTTCTGAGCCTTACATTTTGTACATTTCTATGTTAAAAACATCATTATCATACCACTGATCCATGTAACTAACATAAAAAGACGTTTTCAAGTTTTCAGCAAATTTTGAAATTACAGGTTGAAGCGTAATATTGTTTCATTTTCTTCTAAATTTCCTATAAACTCTATTTGTTCTTCTATCCCGTTTTGATCAGATATTGAAAAACACATTGAGTCTTCAGTTTGCTCAGAAAAAAATGAGTTTTGATCTTCCACCTCGTCTTGAGCATGAAATACAAAACTGACTGGTAGTCCATTGAAATGTTACATTTAGGGTTGCGTTTTTTAAAGAACGCAATTTTATTATTTTGTATAATACTCCAGCACACATTACGGCTTAGGAGCTTTGGGGGGCTATACATTAATTATTGTAACATTATACAATACAAACCGTTAGTTGTCGTTGATAAATGTCTGACAATGACAGCAAATGTCATAGTAATCATTTTCTAGCCTAGGCTGGCAAGACGGCGTTTCAGCCCGCTTAGGACACGTTGAAAGTTATGTTTTGCAGGCGCAAGGCACAAAAAAGTTATTTCGTGCGGTTTATAACAATAAACGAGTTTGTAGTTTTTTGACAAATTTGACAATGAACACAACGTGATAATGCCAAAACGATGTGTGCGGGATGCTGCAAATTCAATAGAATTTTATATTTAAGCGGCGCTATAGGTTTACCAAAGATAGTGTAGTGAATGTAAGATTGCTTTAAAATTAGTGGAAAGACAGTTAATACTTACACTTATTAGTCAAAAAAAACTATAAGTTATTTCAAATTTTGTAAAAAAATTAAATCAATGTTACAGATCAATATAACAAAAAAAGTTACAGAGAATAAATTATTGTGTAGTATTTTTATTTTGTAACACCTCCTACTGGTAAAAATAAGTACAAAAATGTAAAATTTTTATTAGTGTACATTATAATTGTAAGGTATTGTTTGCAGAAACATAGCAGACAAAAAGACAGTCGACAACCTTAATCTTTACAGACTTCCTTAATAGCTCTTACTACTGAGTACTCTGAAAACTTTTCTACATCACAGTTACTGCAATAAAAGTGGGTAAAGGTTTGGTAAGATTTATTAATGTTGTTCCATTGTCCCTCTTAAAAGAGCGCAGTTTGAGCTCCGTTAGCTTCTGTCTGGTCTTACTTTAGCAGATTTCCCGGCTTTCAAAAGATCAGTCTCTGTTTTTAGGCAAATATGATAATGGTCCAGACTGTTCGCTTTTCTTGAACTGTTGCGGCATCCGTCTTATAACTTTCCACACTATTGGGGTTGTCCATGCGCGACTACAACAAACGTTTTGTTGTTTTTGTACACGCAGTCTTTTTGTCTATAATGCAAATTTTATGAAGTTACTATACACGTATTCTGTCAGTACGGATGTACTCACTCGTCGCCATTCTTTTTTTGCAGAAATAACACAAAACTCTTTCGATATGACCTCTGCGGTATCGAGTTATTACTTGACATGTTACTTTAAAGTAAATATAAACACGTAAAATGAATGTCATGCGTCAAAATTGCCTAATTTTAAACCTAACAACACAAAAATTACTACTTTTGTGACTGCAGCAAGACGCAAACGAGCGCTTTTCCGAGAAGTGCCAAAGCTTCAGCTTAAAACGAACTTAAGTCTGACTCAAGCTTAAGCTTAAGATACGACTATGAATACCAGTATAAGCTACTCTGATCTGGGAACCGATTCTAACTCACTATCAAAAAAGTTTTGATTCAAATTTTGACAAAATTAACTACATTTGAAAAAAAAGACACTTTTTAAATCCACACACCACATTTTAATTAAACTATTGTCTTAAGGCTTTTATTAATACCTCTGTTATTATTTGTTAAAAAATTTTGTTGAATTGATTCACAAAACACTAATTTTCTCGCATTTAAAAATGATATAAACAGACCCCCACAAACCAAATAACAAACAAAACTTAAATCCGACGTTGCCCGCCTTTGCAATTTTTTACAAAAATAACAGACTTTTATACTGCACCACGCTTTAGCTTTGTGCACCGCGCTTAGAATGCTCTTTTTTTGCATTAAAACAAATTGCCTACATCCTGACTTCATTCTATTTTAGCTCCATGAGTCAAATAAATAAGTGTCACAAACATGTTTTGTAAAACGAGTGTAACATGCAATATTTTTATCTCGCTTTTATTGATATGTGTGATTCAATATTAAGATTATAAAAAATACATCTGGGGGCTAATTCTGTAACTTTTTTTTAACTAAATATGTCAAAAAATTTTATTTTGGTTAGAAAAGCAACGCGTACAAGTTAGAAAATCAAATTTGTTACCTTTGAACGCACGAAAAGTGCAAGGTGTGTGACATCACGTGTGTTTTTGCCACATTTTCAGATTAGTTGTAATGTAAGTAAAATAAATACTTTAGTTAACAAATGACCTTCTTAACTACTGTTCTATTAGTGTTCGTAGCGCATAATGGCTTTTTTATATGAATATATGAATTCTTAGTGGCAATTGGAGAGCTTTGCCATCAAGAACAGAAAAATAGGGCATGATTGTAGCAAAAAAGCAATGTGGGACCGTAAAGAAATAGAGGAATAAGAGCTACTTTTACTAGAGTGTCTAAACGAGTATGCAAAAGAGGGACGGGAAAAGCAATGTACCGCCAATGCTTGAAACCGTTTTTAAAAGATTTCTTTATATATAAATGAGCCAATAAAATAAAAACTATTTTACTTTTACAAATTATGTACTATTATTTATATTTTTAAAGCAATTGTTTAAATAAAACATTGTTTTTTTTCCCGTTGGTTGATTCTGCTTTTAAGGTATTTTTGTCTATTTTTATTTGATGCTTTCATTTGTTTCTGCAACGGGTTTTTTTTTGCATTAGACCTTAAGCCGTTAAAAAACCAAGTATTATAAGCAAACATAACGGATATTGTCAGTGCGATATCCGTTGTTCATAAAGTGGATGTCGTTTCATTTTCTACTTAATCCTAATGCATCGACACCACAACTCGTCAATCCACATTTTTCAAAATAGTTTGTTGAACACATCAACACGAGTGCAGATGTGAATGAAATTGAGATGTTATCCACTCTTGCCGAATTGGGAGAGATTCTTTGTACTTTGTTGCTTAAATAAATATGGATGGAGTAGGCTACAATAAATCAATTTTAAGTTTAGTTAAGATACTAATCGGAAGATGTCAATCGTAATTTTTATATTATATTTTTCTTTATTAAATTTATTTTGTATATAATGTGATTAGTGTAGTTTTTGCTATTTTTTTATTTCATATTTTTGTTACATTCATATAGTCTTCATAGATAGTCCTCATCTGTTACCATAGAATTATAGATATCATTTTTGTGTGGCATGTACTCACTCGTCGCCATTCTTTTTTTGCAGAAATAACACAAAACTCTTTCGATATGACCTCTGCGGTATCGAGTTATTACTTGACATGTTACTTTAAAGTAAACATAAACACGTAAAATGAATGTCATGCGTCAAAATTGCCCAATTTTAAACCTAACAACACAAAAATTACTACTTTTGTGACTGCAGCAAGACGCAAACGAGCGCTTTTCCGAGAAGTGCCAAAGCTTCAGCTTAAAACGAACTTAAGTCTGACTCAAGCTTAAGCTTAAGATACGACTATGAATACCAGTATAAGCTACTCTGATCTGGGAACCGATTCTAACTCACTATCAAAAAAGTTTTGATTCAAATTTTGACAAAATTAACTACATTTGAAAAAAAAGACACTTTTTAAATCCACACACCACATTTTAATTAAACTATTGTCTTAAGGCTTTTATTAATACCTCTGTTATTATTTGTTAGAAAATTTTGTTGAATTGATTCACAAAACACTAATTTTCTCGCATTTAAAAATGATATAAACAGACCCCCACAAACCAAATAACAAACAAAACTTAAATTAGACCTTAAGCCGTTAAAAAACCAAGTATTATAAGCAAACATAACGGATATTGTCAGTGCGATATCCGTTGTTCATAAAGTGGATGTCGTTCCATTTTCTACTTAATCCTAATGCATCGACACCACAACTCGTCAATCCACATTTTTCAAAATAGTTTGTTGAACACATCAACACGAGTGCAGATGTGAATGAAATTGAGATGTTATCCACTCTTGCCGAATTGGGAGAAATTCTTTGTACTTTGTTGCTTAAATAAATATGGATGGAATAGGCTACAATAAATCAATTTTAAGTTTAGTTAAGATACTAATTGGAAGATGTCAATCGTAATTTTTATATTATATTTTTCTTTATGAAATTTATTTTGTATATAATGTGATTAGTGTAGTTTTTGCTATTTTTTTATTTCATATTTTTGTTACATTCATATAGTCTTCATAGATAGTCCTCATCTGTTACCATAGAATTATAGATATCATTTTTGTGTGGCAGTTTTATTTGTAATTTTTGCGGTTTTGTGCTTTAGAAGTGTAAATTGTGGCAATATTAGTGAAGACATTAACATTATAGTCGTCTGTCATTTTTATGTTTGGTAAGATACTTTATAATCATACATTTTTAACACTCGTTTAAGTGCCCCTTTTGTTTTGCGTTACAGTAATATACATATTACAGTAACGAAAAATGGGTCTGGCTAAATCTAGCGTTTCTGCTTGTGAAGCGAATTTGTTGCCTAGGCATTGTTTTTCTAATGCGAAGAAAGATTTTGCACGTTTGGATGAGTGGCGTTGATTAATATAGAATCCAGCATTTGAAAATTCGAGCTCACAGGAACTCTATGAAAAAAAAGTTTGTCACCGACATTTTGAGCAGTAACACTTTTCCTCTGGTACCAATAGGCTACATATTAATGCTGTACTATCCCTTTATTTACCACCAGCCTCAAGTAAGTTTTATGAACTTTAAATGCTTTTTTTGTATAGTGACCAATAACACATTTTGATTGGATAATATGTTAAAACAACCTCTACAGGCTATGTGATTATCTTGCAGCAGAATCAAATGAACAAACTTTGTCAAATGAAGGCAATGAGGGACTCTCACCAACAGCCAAGGAACCAGAAACAAATGATTAAGTACCGATTAGATCTGGAACCCCAAACTTGCAAGAATCCCTTTCTGAGCATTCGCCAATGAAGAAAGTCTTAAAACGTGATACATTATTTAAATTTATATTTATATTTTTTTTTCGGAAAATTCCGAAAATAAATTATTTCGCTTTACATCTGACGAAAAGATTTTTGTTTTATCTTTATATTAGCAAAGCCCTAAATCTTATCGGTTTTTATTGAAAATATTTACATTGTCTTTTAAAAGAACGCTAAATCATTTTCTAAAAGAAATCCACTGTGAACCTGGTTTTAATGATAATATCTTTGAGGCATTAAAAAATGCATGTGCAAAATGGAAATCTTGTGAAAAAATTGTCACACTGATGTAGAACAAATTGTCTCTAATGCCAAATCTTTCTTTAAACAAAAGTAAGGGTTGCATACATGGATTTGGCGATATAAAAAAATCAAAAATCTAATGAGATTGCTGATTATGTGCTAGGGTTCATAGTAAGAAACCTAAAAAAAAATTTAAGCAACCGGTATGCTACACATTTTCTTACAAAAGTGGTGCGAAAGCGCACTAAATTAAGAGGAAGGTGGAGCAAATTATTAAAAAATTAATTCAGATAGGTTTGAAGCCACTCGTCACTGTGTCGGTGATCAAGCGACTGCAAATGTAAAGGTGTTAAACCCTTTGATTCAAAACACAAAAGAGAAATATGCCAGAAGTGGTTGTGAATATCGTGGAGGACTTTTTGAAATCCAGAATATTAAAATATTTTTGATTTTTGAACCGCCACATTTGTTGAAGGGTATACGGAACAACTTTTTAACAAAAAAATTGTGTTTTGAAAAAGACAGTACCAAGAAAGTGGCAAAGTGGGAGCATATTGTTTGACTTTACAAACTTGACAATGGGTTAAATATGATTCAAGGTCTTTGGGCGTTACCTCATTTAACTGATGAACATGTATATGTAATAAATTAAATAAAAAAGATGAGGGTGAAGTGTGCTATCCAAGTATTTAGCCAACAACTTGCATCAAGTTTATAGTTGGCAGCAAATATAAGTCTGCGTGCTTTTTTTAATTAAAATAATTTTTTTGAACTTTTTCAGACACCTTTAAAACACTGGGAGATGGAGTACATGACACTTCCAAGCTTTTGCTTTTTTTGACAAGCTTTTTGATTCTGTGAATGAGAATTAGATCTACCCAACTTAAGGGAAGACCCTCAGATGCGGAAACAGCCATACCAGCGATCATCTGAAATTTTGGGAAGAGGAGGATATACATACCACTTCTTTCCACAATGGAATATGTTACGCGACAAAAACAAGCTACCAAGTCTTAAAAACTGGATATTTACAATCAAGAATTTTATAAGTATATAGAAATGTTTACAAGACAAAGGATATGAGTATTTATTAGAACGACATTTAAATCAAGACTCTCTTGAAAACTTTTTTGGCCAATTTAGGAGCCATGGTATTTTGTATAAAAATCTAACTTCAACAACATTTGCGCAGATTTTTAAAACTTTGTTAGTAAATTCCACCCTTTGTCTGTATAGTCCTGGTTTTAATTGTGAAAACGACGATTGTGAATAGCTTTTTGCTGGAATTGAAGATTTTTTTAGGTATAATGAAACTGCCACCATTCATATTAAAGACTACTGCAACAGTGCCTGATGTACTAATGCAATCAGTAAATTTAGGATCACAGTTATTTAAACTGGCTTTGAGTGAGTTGGTAACAAATTATGTTGGAGGTTTTATTCTGAAAAAAGAAAAATTATTTATTAGAAACTGCAATCAGTGTGAAAAGTGTCTCTTTGGAGAACAATTTTCAAGCAGTAATATGCTTATTCAAGCTCGTGAGTATATGGGTGGGTTGACGAAGAGATTATTTTATCCAAGCGAAATGTTTGCAATATGATATTATTAAAAGCTTAGAAAAAGACTCATCCATAAATAATTTACTTAGTATTTTACAGTCAAAAATTAAATACGCAAGAGATGCGTCTTTAAATTACCAAAAAATTATCCTCTTAGAGGAGGCCGGCGTAGACAAAACAAAATGTGCGGCCTTGGAAACAGAGTTTGACGCAGAAAGAGAAAAAAAGAAAAAACAATATTATTTTGCAATCAATACAATAAAAATTAATTTAAATAACAATTTCAATAATCAAATGGCAACAGAAAATGAGGCAGTTCAGCCAAACATCTCTGGTTTATCCGATTCCGCACACCTTAAACCCTTATTACCATTACCTAAGTTTACGAGAAAATATACAGAATAGTTAAATTTTTACGATTCTTATAAATCTTTGGTACATAAAAACGCCAATTAAATTGAAATTAGAAAATTCCATTATTTGCGCAGTTGCCTAGACGGAGAAGCTCTTAGAACTATCGATCCCTTATCAGTTTCTTCAGCAAATTATCAGAGCGCGCTTGAATTATTAAAAAAACGGTTTGAAAATAAGCGCTTAATAGTTCAAGAACATTTACACAATATAATTAATATAGAACAGATAAACAAACCTACACATTCCGCACTCAGAATAATTTTAGATTGTTTAAATAATAATTTAGCTGCTTTAAAAGTCTTGGGGTTACCCGTTCAATTCTGGGATGTCATCCTTATAACAATTATTTCGGAAAAGTTAGACTACATAACAAAAAGAGAATGGCAAACTAGTTTAGACAGAGAAATCCCTACTTATCAATCATTTATAGAATTCTTAGAAAAGCGGTGTCTAGTGCAAGAATCTATAGAGTATTTAAAATCAAACAGCGATAAGAACAATCAAATCGGCAACTCAAAAGGGATTCAAAAACAAATACAGAAATTTGAAACTAAAAATAGAGTCAATAATCGCTTTAATTCTAATATTGTGTCCACCAATGTATGTTTAATGTGTAACAGTAAACAGCGTAGCATGTTTCAGTGTAATGATTTTAAAAATCTTTCAGTTATGGACAGGCTCAAACATGTTAAAAATATTAAAGCTTGCGAAAATTGTATTAATCACGCCTTAGAGCAATGCAAATCTAAATATACTTGTCGACATTGTAATCAAAAACATCACTCCTTACTGCACATAAATGAATTTCAACAATCTGGAAACAACTCACTTATTATAAGAAATACAAATCAGGTATTATTTTAACGGTTTTACTACTCATTTCGGAATCTAAAGGAAAACTCCATCCTTGTAGAGCGGTCTTGGATTAATGTTCAAAAGTAAGTCTGATTACAGCGTCCCTAGCTAAAAAATTAAATTTAAAACCTCAAAATAGCAACACAACCATAACTGGAGTTAACTTATCAAAAAATCAAGCTACGACTAGAGTTAATGTTGACATAAAATCAAGAACGTCGGAATATCGCGTTTCTTTAGAAGGATTCATTTTACCAAAAATTACGCAACACACACGTTCAGTCACTTTTAGTAGGTATAACTTCGGTAGAAATACCTCCCAATATAAAACTAGCCAATCCAAACTTTAATATTAGTCAAGAAGTAGATATACTAATTGGGGCAAAATTGTTTTGAAAACTTTTTATTGGTGGTCCAATGCAATTAAATGCAAATGAACCATTTTTTTCAAGAACCGAAATTTGGTTGGCTTGTTAGCAGCGAAATAAACATTCAACAACCTCATACAACGACAGTTTGCAATTTAACAACAAGTTTCAACAATTTAGAAAAGGAAGTCGAAAAGTTTTGGCTACAAGAAGAGATTTTAGACGAACCCTCTTTATCAATGGATCATTTGGCTTGCGAAAAACATTTTTTAGACAATACAATTCATCGACTTAGACCACATGGAGCTAGTACCGGAAAGTGATATACAAAATTCTAAAGCTTTTTACGTACCACACTTCGCAGTATTTAAACCAACAATCGATGGTCCAAAAATACGGGTCGTCTTTAAAGAATGATGCAGCAACCTCGGTCAAAAATTTAAGTCTCAACAACGTACTTATGACAGGACAAAACATTCAAGAGAATTTATTTTCTATTGTATGCAGATTTCGTACCTATAAATACGTTTTGTCAGCGGATATAGTAAAAATGTATAGAATGGTTTTATTACACCCTGATGATAGAGATTGTCTAAGAATTTTATGGCGCCCTGATCAGAAAGGACATATTCAAACTTTTCGTCTCAAGACAGTTATTTATGGATTATCTCCTTCTAGTTATTTATGCATTAGAGTATTGCACGAATTAGCAAACCAGTCAAACAATTCCTTGATCGAAAAAACTATAAAAAAAGAATTTTATATGGACGATTTGCTAACTGGAAGTAATTCATTAGAAGAAATTCGATTTGTCAAAAGGGAACTATCAAGAGTTTTAAAATCGGGCGTTTTCACATTATCAAAATGGGCTTCAAACAGTGCATCAGTCGTACCGGAAGAAGAATTAAACGCACAATCTTATTCTTTCCACAGCGAAAAAATTATTAAAGTTTTAGGTTTTTATTGGATTTTTAAAAAGGATATATTAACTTATAATTTCAATACGATCAATACGCAGCAAATAACAAAACGGGTAATTTTGTCATAAATCGCTAAATTATTTGACCTATTGGGCTTAATAAATCCTATAATCGTCAAGACTAAAACATTAATACAAAAAATTTGGACACTTAAGCTGGGCTGGGACGTCCCTGTTCCAGCAGACATTAGAGAATCTTGGTTAAAATACTTTAAGGAACTATCGGAACTAAGCGAATTAAAAATTCCCCGGAACATAACGTCATCTAACGCAATAACAACCGAAATTCACGCATTTGCGGATGCTTCCATGAAGGCGTTTGGCGCGTGCATTTATTTACGCACTATAGATGCAGAAAATAAAATCACAGTTAACCTTTTATGCGCAAAGTCCAGGGTTGCGCCTTTAAAAACAATAACTCTTCCTAGACTAGAACTAAATGGGGCAGTTTTACTAACGAAATTAGTCACAAAGGTAATGAAAATTTTAGACAAAAATATACACAAACGATATTTTTGGACAGATTCTACAATAGTTCTGCAATGGTTAGCCGAATCGCCAAATAATTGGAATCAATATATAGCAAACCGGGTGTCGGACAAAGCTAGAAAACAAGTGGCCGGTATCTTGGCCTCCAACTAATTTAACAAACCTCAATTTACTAGAACATAAACCTAACAAAACTGTTAATATTTCAACAACCAATACCGATCTTCCCGGTTCTTTCTAAAATTTCAAATTTTAGTAAACTATGTAGGATTTTAGCTTATTGTTTTAGATTTATAGACTACACAAGAAGAACCAAACCACGAAATACGAATATTTTATCAATTAAAGAATTGATCAAGGCCGAAAAGGCCATAATAAAACACATCCAAGCGCATGCTTTTGCAAGTGAAATTAATATTTTAACTACAAACAATACAAAAATCAAGTCAAACAAAATTGCCAGCTTAGATCTATTTATTGACTCAGACGGTATTTTAAGAGCAGGAGGTAGATTGAAACACGCTACGATCAGTTTTGACAAAAAACATCCCGTTTTATTACCCCAAAATCATTATGTCACTAAACTTCTTGTAGAAAATGTCCACATTGCAAATTTACATGCAGGACATAGCGCGACACTAGCCGCAATTAGGCAAAAATATTGGCCCATTGCAGGAAGAAGTTTATTAAGAAAAATTATACATAATTGTTTTCGATGCAATCGCGCTAACCCAAAATGTTCAAATCAAAAAATGGGCGACTTACCTGCACTAAGAGTGCAGCCTAATATAAGACCTTTTTACGTTTCGGGTGTAGATTACACAGGCGCAGTTTATATTAACCAAATTCTGGTAGAAATGCGAGAAAACTAAAAGCATATGTTGCTCTTTTTGTATGTTTTGCTACCAAGGCCGTGCATCTTAAATTAGTGACAAATTTATCAAGCGAAACTTTTATTGCTGCATTAAAAAGATTTTGTGCACGACGAGGTTGCGCTAGCGAAATTTTCTGTGACAACGGCACTAATTTTGTAGGTGCTGAAAAAGAACTTTTAAGAGCAATCCGGAGACGTAAATTTGGGAATTTGCAAATAACATCGTTAAATATTAAGCGATTTGAAAACGGTTTTCACTGCCGTGATTGTAATAAATCATAGAATGTGTGTGACAACTTTGTTTTTTAATTTTAAAAAAATGTGTTTTTTTATTTTGTTATTAATAAAGATATAAAAAAAATTAGTTGTCACACACATGAATGATCTAATTTTAGTCAAATTCTGCTATATAAAATATGAATTAGAAAAGCTATATTTAAATAATAACGAAATCTAAATTATAGAAAAAATGATCTATGTAATGCTGCCATCTTACGGCAGAAACAGCGTGCCGAGAAATTTTTAAACGGCGGCAACTATGTACTAGTCAGCGTAGATCAAGACTAAGAGTCTATACCGTAGACATTATTTGTTTTATTTGTGAATTGTGCGTTAGTGAATTTCAAGCGAAAAAAAATAAGCAAGTATGGGAAACTATACAGAACGAGAGAAAGAGGGTAGCCGAGGTGCTCAAAATATTTCTGCAAGAAGAAATAGCCGTAAAAAGATAGCTCGTTCTACACAGTATGTATAATAAAATATATTGTGAAAATGTTAATGATTATACAGTGGATGATCAATAAACTGCAGCTCTATTGTGTTTTCTGAATAGTGAATTGGCGAGATAGCCAATCGGTCAATGCACGCACATCATCACTTTTTTTCCACAATCTATTACCATAATATACTCCGTCAGATATTATGTATGTGCACTTTCTCGTTGAATATGAAGTAGACTACTCTGTAATAATAATAATTCTATGAAAAAAAAATTTAAAAAAATATTTTTCTTAGCGTGATTTGACTGACTGGCTGTTGCAATCATATTTGATTTTCATTTAAAAGCTTTGAAAAACTTTGTTTTTACATCAAACTTTGAAACCTGTTAATCGTTATATCTATTTTAAATTTTTGGTGCTCTTAGTATATCATTAGAGTGTTTTGGATTAACTTTTTTTTATTCTAGCTGAGAAACATTCTATATGCATAATTATGTATAAGTACTGTAGTACATTCACTAATATAGCAGAGCGGACAACTGCAGCGGGAATTACATACAATTTTTTAGAAAGAGATCAGAAGTATATATTTAATAAACACAATAATTAATAACAAATTTTGCAAATTAAAAAATTTAAATGACGGTCTGTAATATCAAAACAACAGTTTTTTACTAAATGCATGAAAAAATACATAAGGTCTCTAACGAAAAAATCTAGTAAAATATTCACACGCAATATAAAGCATATAGTATAGAGCAATGATTGTCAATGCAAAAAAAAATGTTCAAAACAAAGGAGTCTTGTTGATATTATTATTTGATTAGTCAAAAACGAAGAAATGCAGCTGATGATTCGACGAAGATAAGTGATAGTGATTATCAACATTTGCAATCTCAGTCATCTCATGCGGAAGAAATAAATAGGTAATATTTACTAGTAACAAAATGATATCAGTCAAAAATATAATTCAATTTTTGTTGTATATAAAAAACAGGAGTGCTCACCAAGATAAACATGAATTTATCAGAATGGATATTAGTGAGGGTGTTACGACAAATGTTGCAGAGAATAGGTAGGCACTGCTCAAATTTAAAACAATAGCCACAGTTCTCGCAATTGTCAATTGCTACAGCAATAATCAAATAATTAAATTTTAGAAGCGGTTTTGAGACTGGGCAAGATGTTGAAATTGATGCAAACGTAGTTTTTCAACTGCAAGACAAGTAAGTTGTGCATTTAGTGTTTTAGATACATACCTCACATATTTTACTTGAATTTATCTAGAAGTAAAGTTTGTCATGATAAATTATTTTTAGAGAACGGCAAAAGAAAGAAAACATATTACTTTCAGGTCGCAGAATGTTTGATATAAATTTTCTGTTTGAACAAATTTGTAATAGTAAACGACATGAACCATTTGACTGCAGTCTGATTGATATGACAGTTGTGTCAGAACATCGCAATGATTTACTTAGCACTTTTGTGCTGAAATGTCAACTTTGTGGTATAACAGAACAATTAGCAACGGAAGATGTTAAAAGTGAAGAACAACTGAATGTAAATACAGCGCTAACTTTAGCAACAGTATCAACTGGAGTTGGATTTTCACAAGTTGAAGAAATTACTGCTACATTAAATATGCCAATGATGTCTGATAAAACCTATCAAAAGTATCATTTGCTTGTTGCTGCTACCATTCGACAAACAGCGTGAGACGTAATGAAAGAGGCTGACAGAGAAGAAGCAGAACTTGCCCGAAAAAGTGGAGATGTCGATCAAAACAATGTGCCGTTTATAACAGTAGTAACTGATGGGGCATGGTGTAAGCGATCTTATAAAGTCAATTATGATGCAGCATCAGGAGTTGTAAGTGTTTATTGTAATTTTATTATCTTGCAAGTTGTAATCAACCTGCATATCTTGTAGGCTTGTATAATTGGCTACCGAACAGGTAAACTTTTGTATCTAGGTGTCAGAAACAAATATTGTTGTATTTGTGCACGTTCTGAAGCAAAAAAACAGATACTTTAACACACATTTGTTATAAAAATTGGGAAGGTACTTCTACTGCGATGGAGTCTGATATCATTGTTAGTGGTTTTAAAATGAGCATTGAAATGCATGGAATTAAATATTTAAAAATGATAGGAGATGGGGACAGTTCAGTGTACAAAAAAGTATGCCAACTAAAACCTTACGGCAATCAATGCGTTGAAAAAGTTGAATGTAGAAATCATTTGCTTCGTAACTGTTTTCAAAAGTTACGGGAATCAATAAGTGAATTATTACAAAACAATTGTTATTTTGTTGTGGTTTTTGATTGTACCTTTTAGATCGAACAAAAAGCATTTCAAAAAACTGTCCTGTGAGCAAATATTTGAGAAAGGTTTTGGAAAACAATGTGCGTCGGCTGCGGGCAGCAATAACTAGAGCTACTAGACACAGAATAAATGAAGAAAGAACTATGGAGGACAAAATCAAGTACTTAATCGAGGATTTTAAAAATGCTCCCTCTCATGTGTTTGATGAACACGCTCGATGTAAAGCACTTAATTATTTTAAGTGTGATACAAACAGCGAAGAAAACCACAATTATGTGGATGAAATGAAAAACTGTGGTCTCTATGAAGATATTAAAGCTTGCTTGTTCAGACTAATACTTAATGTTTGAAGTTTGCTTTTGGATATGGACAACAATTTAGCCGAACACTATAATAGTATAGTGTGTAAGTTTGTAGGTGAAAAAAGAGTAAATTTTGCATTAAAAGGATCTTACCAGACTCGGTGTGAAGCTGCGTCTATATCTTTTAATGCAAAAAGTGAATACCATAGAGTTGTTCATCGTGCGTTCACACAAAAAAGTCCAAAACGGCATACAAAATTGTATATTCAAAAAATAAAAAACCGTCAGCTAAAGTGGTCGAAGCGAAAACTATTTATTAAAAATAACATAAAAAGAAAAATACGAGTTCCAGCTCCAGCTGATAACGATTATGGTCCAGAGGCAAATCTTATACCTTCTGCAGATTTATCACAGGAAGAATTCATTAAAAAACGTGATGAGTTTTTGAACTCAATGAAAAAATCTAAAGAGCAAATTATTCTAGTAGAAAATAAAACTCGAGGTCAGCGAACTTCAGATCTATGGCGCAATGAAAAATGTATAAGACTTACCGCATCTAATTTTGGTAAAATTTGCAAACTACGCCCTACAACATCTTGCGTAAATACAGTAAAAGCACTACTTTATAGCAATTTTGTTGGTAATAAACATACCCGTTATGGAATTAGAAGCGAACCTTTAACAAAAAAACAATTTGAGACAGAATTCCAGTTACAAGTTGTAGTTTGCGGTTTGTTCATACACCCAATCCATTTCTATTTAGGTGCAAGCCCTGATGGTCTAATCGGTAAACACAAGATAATTGAAATCAAGTGTCCATCAGTTTGCGAAAAAGTTTATCCAAGAGCCGCCATAGAAGAAGGCAAGATCAAATTTGCAGTAATAGTAAATGATCAATTAAAGTTAAAGAGAAATCACGACTATTACTACCAAATTCAGGGACAATTAGCGATTACACAAAGAGAGATGTGTTTTTTTGTTCTGTGGAGTAGTTGCGGAATGTTGGTAGAGAAAGTAATATGTTTATTTAGCATATTTACATTACAAAACTTTGATTTGTTTTATTTTTAGATATATAAAGATTTGGATTTTTTTAATTTGGAAATGCTTCCAAAGCTAAAATTGTTTTATTACAATAGCATCCTCCCAGAGTTAGTCGATCCGCGACATACAAGAGGCCTTGAAATTAGAACACAAAAATAAAAACAAAATTTGTTTTTGGAACGTTATAATTTGGACTTTGGCTTTGATAGACCACATCTTTACCATTTTAGAATCTATGTAGAACTAGACTAACTATCGCAACCATCAAAATTTTTTTTTGTGGCAAGTTTTTATTTAACGAGGTTCTACTGTATAATTTTTACATGCACTAATCCACTGTGACAAAAATTAATGAAACTCACTCAATTTCGGTTTAAATTACTTTCTGATATTGATATTCATACTCAATCGTTGATCAAGGTTTGCTATCATAAATTCATAAAAAAATTATTATCATACCATGTGACAAGGTCGCTTTACCTTCTCACTTTTTCAACATTTTTTTATTATTTATAACAAGTTACAATGAAGATAGTACAAATAGTACCGTACATTGAAAATAGCAAAACTTTTGTTTTTAATTCTTCTTTTAGTAGAATTTAGCAAAAATCTACTAAAAATCTCAAAGGCAATGCAAACCCTGCAGATTATCGTGTCGGTGCAACATTCGCTTACGCCTCGTCAATGCAACTTCTGAAATAGAATGAATGAAACATGAAACTGAACTGATGATACCGACTATGCGGTATCCGACTCCGACAGAACTCATAGATAAACAGACTTTGCCAATGCCGTGTTGCCAGTTTGGCTCAGCCTGCATCTTTTTGTGCTGGCTGAAGGGAGGGAGGGTTAACGAGCGTCAAAATTTTTGTAGCTTTCGGATTGCTCTTAACATCAAAATTTTTTAAACAAGACATAGCACAATATGCGACAACTAAGCTTATAAAATTTTATTTTATACCTGCAAGATCTCCACATTTTGGTGGATTGTGGGAAAGAGCAGTAAAATCATTGAAACATCACATAAACAGGGTTCTAGGTAACGCTTCATTAACCTATGAAGAGTTTAATACTTTATGAATTTGCATCGAAGCATGTATGAACTCCCGTCCTATCACTCCTCTGTCCCAATACCCTAACGACCTGGAAGCACTGATGCCGGGACACTTTTTGATTGGCGGTCCAATAACAGCTCCCGCCGAAGCGGATTTTTCCAACATCAAACACAGCAGGTTGTCGCGCTGGCAAAGGGTGCAACAATTACGACAGCATTTTTGGGCTCGATGGTAGAAAGAATACCTGTCACAACTACAGAACCGACCAGAGGGACAACAAAATTCAATAAAAAACATTAGCGTCAGCAACCTGGTAGCCTTAGTAGAAGACAACATGCCACCATTAAAATGGAAGCTAGGAAGGGTTACAACCGTACATCCAGGAGAAGACGGTCTTATGCGCGCAGTTACTGTAAAAACAGCGAATGGTGCAGTGTAACGTGCGGTTAAAAAAGTGTGCGTCATTCCAGTGCAACAGAACACTCAATAATACACATCTGCAATTTTTCAATCAATTTACTCCAATTTTGTATTTTTTTTTAACAGCTATGTATAGCAGTTAGTTTTTTTTTTTAAATTTGATTTGTATATGTAATTCCTATTAATTAATTGTATGTATATTATCTTTAAATTATTAGTGTACTTTGAAGATTTACCTTTAAGGGGGGCGGCATGTTGGCGCTCTTTTTTATATCAATGTAGAGGGAGTCACTATACCTCCCCCGCCACGAAAGACCTCTAGGCTTCTCGGGCGGCAAGGTCCATTAACCACCATTTTTTTGCAACTCTATTGAAAACCAACAACGAGAAAGGTCTCAATAAAACGTGGTTTCAAAGCAAGCACGTGTTTTATCATCTTTATAGAAATAACCTATAAATACATCACAGTAAGTGTCAAAAATATAGGTCAAAAAAAGCATTAATAAAAATATCTTTTGCAACTACTAGTCAGATCCTGATGAGACCACATGGAAGGCATCAGCGTTTAATTGGAGAAGAAAGCATTAAAATTTATTTACTTATTCAAAACATTTTTTTATTAATTTTCAAGTAAATAGACCATTAAATATTGACATTTGTTAACGTTATCCTCATTTTAAAATCTCTCCGTCTTGAATTACTACCAAAACCACTAAATCGCCAGCTTTCAGCCTTCAAACAAAAGGCACAGGTTTGGCTTAAATCATTGACTAATTATACCGTAGTGTACTTAGTATATGCTCAAGTTAATATTTGTCCGTATCTTGCACGGTATAACAATTGACGTAACACCCGGTATAATTATAAAAACTCTAAATATTTGTAATAATTGAATAAAACATAATTGTTGAAAAATCATCTTTGTGAGTGTTTCAATCAATCAGATTCTTAATTTGTTTAATTTGTGACTTTTGACCTCATTTTTTTTACAATTGTTGAACAATCTTACAATCTTTAAACAAGAAAAAATTAAAAAATTATTAAAACTTATTAAACATATTATTAAAAAATTGATAATTATTGTTTATAATAATTCAGATAATATGAACGCAAATAAGTGGGGAGATAGTGACTTAACTTGATTCTTTAAAAAACAAACTTATATATGTATTCTATTTAGCTTTAAACACACTTTGTGGTTATTGTTTTTAATTTAATTGTTAAATTGGTTTGAATTAAGGAAAATTGCTTGAAAATAATAATTGTGGTGTTTGTATAATACAGTTTATTATACCTAAATTGGAACAACATTTATAAAGTGCAGTTTGGAAATGCAGAAATGTATTTTCGAATCTTTAGCTACTTCTCGTAGACGCAGGTAAAATGACCAAATCTTTATGATAATGGATGAAGATTTTATTGCTTAATCCGATGATTGACAGCTGTCAAAAGCTAAGAAAAACCAACCCAACAAAGTTGTGCCATGCAAGTGGTATTTTTAGTAAAAACAGTTGCTTATAAAATGCCCTAGTGAATTATAATTTACTGGCGAGTGTACATATAATTTGATATTAATTATAAAGATTGTGATTGAGATTTAGAAAATGTAAATTTATTAAATTTTGTTACAAATATTTGTAAGCCGGAGTTCTATTGCACTGCTGTGTATAGATCCCTAAATGACACAAATGTCATTAGGCTCCTTGGAAACATGGAGTTTTTCTCCGGGAGACAAGGTACAAAAACCATATAGTATTTAGAAATATTGACATTCTGGAGAAGAACTTGTACGTTTTACCCTTAAAACGGCTATTCTGACATGGTCTATTACTGACCATGATGTAGCTATAAGATAAGTTTTTTTTGTTGTCTAATGAATCTTATGTCCATGAGGTCACTGATAACTTTATTTTGAATAAAAATAACACAATTAAAAAAATTGATAAACAATGTTTTAAGATGAGATTTAAAAGTGCATTATGGGCATTAGTTTTTAAAAAGAAGAACGCCGAGGTAGCTTTTGATCTGTTTTGGACTAAATTATTGAACATATTTAATAAAAGTTGCGATCTAAATAAACCAAAGTGTGGGCATAAATTTACTACAATCAAACCGTGGATAACTTCTGGCATTGTCAGATGAATATGTGTAAAAGAAAAATTAACTATTAAAGTACGTAAACAGCTTTTTAACTTAAATACGGAAACATATTGAAAACTGCAATCCGCATTGCTAAAACAATTTTTTATCTTGATAAAGCAAAAGTGCATAAAAGCTTGAATGTTGTCATAATTTTTGCCAATTGTGAGAGACAATTAATAAAGTGACTGATTGTGCCACAACGTCTACGGCCATTATCTCAAAGAATATCGCTGCTGATAATCGTTTTTTTAATTCAACTCAGCAACCTGAAATGACCCATTTTGTTTGTGTGAGTAATAGTAAGGCAGATAAAATAATTTTATCTACTCATTGGATTATAATACTCTCTACTCAATAATTTTTGAGAAATAATTGTATAGATAACTACAATGCGTGAGTTACAAGCGTGAGCTATAATAAATTACAGACTATCGTATTTTTATAGCAACCGTACGGAATCATAATACCTATCTTGTTTTGTTTTAAACAAATGTCAAATAAATTAAAAACTTGACATCGTGCATTAGTATTGAACAAAATGAGTGCCTGAAGCAAACCGGAAAACGGTACACCATCACACGTAAAAGAAGCAGCTGGAATAAAAACCCTTAATCTTCTCCCTGAAAGATCTTGCTAAAAGTACCATGCGACTCACAATATTTTCATGGATTGGCGCATTAAAAATAACGTAAACTTTTTTTTGCAAGATGTTTTCCTAGCGTACTTCCGGGAATAGTACGGTAAATATAAAGTTTTATTATTATGGACATTTTACTTTATGCGTAGAAGTACTTTAAGTATTAATAATGGGGTGAATATCAAAAGTTTCGTAAAACTGCAAGCATTCCTGAAACGTAAATCTGAGAACTACACACCTACAAAAGCAAAAACATTTTCTCCAGAACAAATTAACAAATTCATACAAGAAACCTCAAATGATTACTTTCTAGCAACAAAGGTATGTTTTAGTGTAAGTATATTATATTCTTTACCAAATCAACTAATTATTTAGGTTGCTTTAATAATAGGCATTATGGGAGCTTGCCGCGTTGCTGAATTGAACTCCATGCAGGTTGCAGGTATTTGAAACCTTGGATTGGTTTTTATGGTCACTGTACCTAACACAAAAACAAAGATAAGCAGACGATTTGCCATAACAAGAGATTTTTATATTTGTTAGAAATATATGGATCTTTGTCCGTCACATATTTCACTAACAGCACGGTTTTTAAAATTTCAAAAAGGAAAGTACTTTTCTCAAAAAATTGGCATTAATAAATTTGAGGCTATGAGGAAAGACATTGCCATATTTCGGAAATTACTGAATAGAAAGGATTATACACGGGCCATTGTTTCCGGCGTTTGTCCGCAACACTACTGGTTAATTTTGGCGGCGACATCACTGCTCTAAAGCGGCACGGGGGGTAGAAATCAACAACCGTAGCCGAGGGCTACATAACATAGTTAAATCCACAAAAAATAAAACAGACACAGCAAATAAGATATATGGTTCTATTAATTTACAAACAACTATTAGCAGTGCCGCAGACGTTTATAATTCTATTAACCAACAACCAAGGTTTAGTACTACCACATACATACAACCCACAAGAAACGAAACAATAACTTTAAACAATTCTAAATCTTCAATTGCGTTCACAAATTGCTCACATTTTCCGATTAATTTTGTTAATAAATATTGTCCTTAGATAATTAATGTGCAACTTTTTGTGATTTTTTAATACTTTTAATATAATTATGTTTATGAAAAAACGTTATAGTCCTAGATAAAGCATAGTAATCAACTCACGGCAAAGGGCAACAACTCACTTGGATGATTACGCCACTCGACTAACGTTTTGTGTCGCAAAATCATCCGCGTGAGTTTTTGCCTTCTTTACCGCTCATTGAATAATATACTATTATCACAAGGAAATAATAAATATTTTTAATAATTCTAAATAGTGTAGCAACCAGAACAATTACTATTTTTTTTTCTTTAGAGCAGTATGTGAGAATGAAATAATAAAAATAATAAACAAGTTAAAAAAAATGCAGCTTTTGGAATAGATGGGCGGGCGTCTAAACGGTTGGTTTTTAATTTGAGAGCATTGCCTGTTCTCCTATCACACAAGAATAATTTCGTCAGAAATTAAAAAAATACAACAGTAATTTTGCTTCATAAAACTAATGACAAGTCAGTTCTAGGTAATTATTGTCTAATTTCTTTTTTTTTCAAGTGTAGTTAAGATTGTGGAAAAGTGTGTCAAGACTAGATTAGTAGATTTTTAAGTAGTTTTAAAAAATCAGTTTGTTTTTTTGAAATGATAACAATAGACGCAATTTTTAATGTAATTCGATTAATTATAGATTGTATAGATAATGAAACCAAATGTCTCGGTGTTCTCTTAGATTTGTAAAAAACTCTGACACAATTGATCACAATTTTCTGCTTCGAGAAATGGAGAGAATTGGTATCAGAAGACCTCGGTGGTCAGGATTGATAGAACCAGCAGTAATGTTAAGTTGGTGAAGGCGGGAGTGCTACAAGGATCAGTGCTAGAGCTAGAGCCTGTTTTAATTTTGATATATATTAATAACCTATTAAATTCCAGTATTACAAAAAGAACGTTATATTCCTTTGCTGATTACTCTGTAGCTATTTTATCTGGTTCCGCTTGGAATGAGGTTCTGGATAATGCTTCAGCGAGTATTAAAAGTATAAAAAGTTGGCTTGATTTAAACTTACTTAATCTAAATGTGAGTAAAACAACCACTAAAATATTTTAGTGTGTTTATTCACAGAACGCATTGTTTGGAACAGGCTTGCTCTTGTGATTCAATCTGTTTTGTTGACAAAGTTAAATACTTAGGCATTATGGTAAACCGACGTCTGCGGTGGGACTGTTATATCTCCTATCTGTGCTGCAGTGTAGACCTAAAAAAACTATATACAGGTTTGTACAACTGAGATCTGTACTGTCGGAAAAGCAGGTGAGAATGATTTTTCTAGCGCTGGTCAAGTCCGTCGTTGAGTGTGGGATTGTGATTTGGAGCAACAGTGGGCAGACGGTGCTGAAATCGCTAAGAATAATGAAAAAATTTCAAAAAAAGTCTTTTGGTTATCTCACAGTTATTCTCTTTATTAAATTGGTTCAGTATTCAAAATTTGTTTAAATTAATTTTACTAAAATGTATCTGTAAGCACCATAGATAAGTCTAACATCTCTTTGTCCTGGAACCACAATGACGCGACTTGCAGGCGGCAACGCGTTCTTTTGTACGAACCCCGCAGGCGCACCGCTTTGGGCGCTTTGGCTGAGAGGCATGTGACACGACATCCTGGTCGTTGAGACTGTATTGCCTTCCTGGAGAGGTCTCTTTGTCTTGTGCGTATAACCGTTATAGCAGTGCAATAAAACAATTGATTTTTAATTTATTACTTAAAAAAAATTGCACTATTAACCCTTGCAGACTCTCTCCGCTAGAGTGCGCTACTATTACTTGGTACAAAGGTGTTTTGGCAACACTGTTGAAAACAAGTTAAATTTAAAGTATTGTTCTGCTCGATGAAAAGTGTCAACCTAAGATAAGATAGTGAAAATGTGCGAGTGTTTGGAGACATTTACTTGTTATGTAAGGAGTATTTTTTTTGCCTCAATTTGCACAAGAATAATGGTGAAGGCGCCGAGATAATTAAATTCATATAATTAAATTACCTAGTGTCATTAAAATACAATAATTGTCAGATTGTTTCACCACATTCTTTTTCTGATTATGAATACAACTTAAATACTGCATAAATACAAGATTAACAGACTACATCATTTTCAACGATCTACTACAGGTTACTCCCTTTGTGGTCGCCGTTAAGAAACCACCTCAAACGAATTGAACGGGTTAGATTAGCCAAACGTAATACACTTTTACACAAAATGTACCTGTCAATAATACTTATCAAAGAACTCACCGGGGGCTTGCTCCCGCCGGACAATCTTCTTCCATTCCAGCCTTGTGGAGGGCATCATCTGCTACGGTGGCTTCGCTGCTTTTATCATATGGACTTTGACGGCTTCCCTCTGCTTCTCCATTTTTCAACCTACTTATTATTTTCGGTAGCAATGTGAAAAGTCAATAGAAGCCTTCTCATGAGTGCCTGCACCCAGGTAATTAAACGTAGATGGTCATTGGCTACAATGTTTCCGGCGAGGAGAATAAAAACAAGATTAAAGGAATAATTGAAAGGTATTTGAACACTGCAACCTTCCATTGCCACAACAGGGAATTCATTCAGCGACAAGGCACCAGCCTTGACGGCAGCATCAAACCCGGCTTCAAAGATCTCTCCAATCTTTTTAAGAAATCTGAGAAGCTAGATCTCATCCGAAAAACAGAAATTATGTTAATCGGCGTTGAGAGTCAAATAATAAATAATAATCGTTGTAGTAAAGACCGGCTCAAGAACAGAACAAGTTCTCTTCTGTAGGTTTTCATTCTTAAGCATTTCACACAAAGAGCAACAATAAACAATAACAACCGTGTCAATTCTGGCACAAGCAATCTGCATGCTCTCCAATAAAAACAAGTATGCCAATAATGACATATATGTATCTGCGTGCATCGTAATAGTCAATATAATGTAATAAGGTCTTACATGTGCTCTTTCCTAATGTGTTAGAAGAAGGTAGGATCTGTCACCTGACAAGGTTACTGAAACAGAATTGTTAAGACACCACATTCACACTTCATTTGCACACAATAACAAATTATATTCGTTCGAGTATAAAGATAACTATCACTCTCGTGCTCTCGACTTGACTTGACTATGCACGAGTACCGCACTCGACACTCCTACGAGTACTACCCGCTGACTGCTGTCTACTGCCCTTACGGCAATAATATCATCCCTCAGCTAAGCGCTCTGCGCAATCTCCACTTAGCTATCCCTCCTTTTTGCAATATTATTAAAAGCTGTTTTGATTTAAATAATTTATAATAATAAAAAACGCGTTAGCTGCAGCTCTGTCGGACAAATTTTAGATTTTTTAAAAATTTTTTCCTTTTTAAATGAGTTTTTGTATGAAAAAGTAGCTATCCTTAAAATTACAATGTTTTTTTAATAATTTCTAAAAATTTTTTTCAAATTTGATAACCCCCTTGAACGTAGGAGGGATCGAAAGCAGAGTTTGAGAAAGAGATGGAATGTGTCAAAATCGCGATAATAACGTCTAAACTTACTATGGCTAGATTCTATATCACTAAGAATTTTCATCAACAAATGTCAGTGTCTAACCTGTCAGTGTCTAACCTGTCAGTCGTATCGTAATTTTGGCGAAAATCTACCAAAATACAGCTTAAATCTATAAAATATCTATTAAATAAACATGGGGGTTTTATTTATAAAGGTTTCCCATCAAGAGATTCAATGTAATTTCGTCAAGAAAGAAGGTTTTACAATTTGTCGCCCCCCAAACTGTCAACGGACTGAAGTGTGAATATAATGAGAGAACAATTCAATAAATATTTAAATGAAAAGATTGATTGTTTAAAAACTATTTTGAAGCGACCGATAAAGGTTTGATTAATTTTTTTAAAGATTTTAAAGCATTTTTATAGAAAAATTAGTGCTTCAAACTGTCTAATAAGTGAAACGAATATAATCTAAATTACAATGAATTTTCAAATGAAAACAACGTTTAAAAGCTATTTTGGAAAGACCGAAGACCGATAAAGGTTTGTAAAGGTTGTGTTTAGTTTTTAATAGATTTTAAGGCATTTTGTAGAGAATAATCAACAAATGTCAGTGTCTAACCTGTCAGTGTCTAACCTGTCAGTTGTATCGTAATTTTGGCGAAAATCTACCAAAATACAGCTAAAATCTATAAAATATCAAAAAGACCGAAGACCGATAAAGGTTTGTAAAGGTTGTGTTTAGTTTTCAATAGATTTTAAGGCATTTTGTAGAGAATAATCAACAAATGTCAGTGTCTAACCTGTCAGTGTCTAACCTGTCAGTTGTATCGTAATTTTGGCGAAAATCTACCAAAATACAGCTAAAATCTATAAAATATCAAAAAGACCGAAGACCGATAAAGGTTTGTAAAGGTTGTGTTTAGTTTTCAATAGATTTTAAGGCATTTTGTAGAGAAAAATCAACAAATGTCAGTGTCTAACCTGTCAGTCGTATCGTAATTTTGGCGAAAATCTACCAAAATACAGCTAAAATCTATAAAATATCAAAAAGACCGAAGACCGATAAAGGTTTGTAAAGGTTGTGTTTAGTTTTCAATAGATTTTAAGGCATTTTGTAGAGAAAAATCAACAAATGTCAGTGTCTAACCTGTCAGTCGTATCGTAATTTTGGCGAAAATCTACCAAAATACAGCTAAAATCTATAAAATATCAAAAAGACCGAAGACCGATAAAGGTTTGTAAAGGTTGTGTTTAGTTTTCAATAGATTTTAAGGCATTTTGTAGAAAAAAATCAACAAATGTCAGTGTCTAACCTGTCAGTGTCTAACCTGTCAGTCGTATCGTAATTTTGGCGAAAATCTACCAAAATACAGCTAAAATCTATAAAATATCTATTAAATAAACATGGGGGTTTTATTTATAAAGGTTTCCCATCAAGAGATTCAATGTAATTTCGTCAAGAAAGAAGGTTTTACAATTTGTCGCCCCCCAAACTGTCAACGGACTGAAGTGTGAATATAATGAGAGAACAATTCAATAAATATTTAAATGAAAAGATTGATTGTTTAAAAACTATTTTGAAGCGACCGATAAAGGTTTGAATAATTTTTTTCAAAGATTTCAAGGCATTTTGTAGAGAAAAATAAGGGCCTCAGACAAATGTCATAACCTGTCAATTTAATTTAATTTTAGCGAAAATCTACCAAAATACAGCTAAAATCTATAAAATATCTATTAAATAAACATGGGGGTTTTATTTATAAAGAAGATTTTCTATCAAGAGATTTAATGTAATTTCATCAAGAAAGAAGATTTTTACAAAATTTGTAGCTCAGCCCCAAACTGTCAAAAGAGTGGAAGTGAGAATAGACCGAATTTCAATGAATATTTAAATGAAAACATTATTTAAAAACTATTTTGAAGCGACCGATAAAGGTTTGAATAATTTTTTTCAAAGATTTCAAGGCATTTTGTAGAGAAAAATAAGGGCCCCATTCTGTCAACAGAGTGAAGTGAATTTAATGGAAAATCTACATAAATACAGCTCAAAACAATGAAAATATTAGTTAAATAAACAAGTGGCATCCACCCAAAAGTTAGAAGCAATTCGTTTAGTTTTTTTAATAAATTTCATGAAATTGTTAGAGAAAGGGGTCTTTTTTTTGGTTTCGGTCAAATGTCAAATTGACAGCTTCAGGTTATTAAAAATTTGTTATGGTTGGGCCTATTCATGTAAGAAGATTTATATAAATGAATTAAAATCAGATGGAAGTGAAAAATTATTTTCAAAAAGTATCTATATTGAAAATCAATAAATCAGAGAAGATATAGGTCAAATTTTTGATATTTTGGTCAAATCTTATTTCACAAATGAATTGGTTTTGAATGAAAAAAAAAATATAGCCTTGAATTGATTATAGATTGGTAGTTATAGAAAAAATCTAATTGCTGTTTTACAAGAAGACCACCATAATGTAAACAAAATAATAAAGTAATGGAAAAAAAACGTCAATCGAAGACAACCATTGTTTACATGCAAGTTGAGAATCAATTTCAAGATTTAATTTGAAAGTAGAATTTGTAATACGGTTTATTTGGATTGAATAGATCTATTTAGAGATTATATATGTTTTTTTATATTTTTCTTTTTGAGAGCTTCAAGCGAGAGATAACATTAACTGCAAAAAAAAGCTAATACAAAACATTGCTCTTATTGAAAAGGAATTTTGAAGAAAATATAGCCTTTAATTGATTATAGATTGGTAGTTATTTTGTAAAATGCGTGCATTAGACAATATTTTTTATCAAAATAACAATGAGATATAATATAATATGTTGATGAAAGCACAAGGCCGCGATGAAGATAGACACCCTCTTAAATTGAAAAATTTTACAACATGACATTGTCTTTATTATCAATATTTTATTGATTATTTT
Organism: Lagria hirta; assembly: GCA_947359425.1. Taxonomy (NCBI): domain Eukaryota; kingdom Metazoa; phylum Arthropoda; class Insecta; order Coleoptera; family Tenebrionidae; genus Lagria; species Lagria hirta. The sequence goes on along the minus strand of OX375801.1, from coordinate 6,574,567 downwards.
AATATGAGTTGTATGTTGCTATATTAAAATGAAGACAAAAGCATTCACTTTTAATAATTCTTTCAGTAAATACTTATCTAAAATGTTTATGTACAAGTTACAATGTAATTTTTTTATTTGATTAATTACACAATGTAATCATTTTGAGAGAAGGCTGCAAATCTGTATGTTAAAAGTAATAACATAAATCAATAAGATCTGTTTGAGTTGGCAATCCTCATTTTAATTTTAAAATTGTAACACGGCGACATCTTCATATTGTTGTTGTTATGAGTGAGACATCTTTGACATTGACAGATGTCATTGTGCTTGCTATGATATAACCTACATTTTTTTTATAAAAGATACGTCAAATATTTGTCAAACAAGCGTTCAAGGTTACAGTGTTGATACAAGGTTAATAAAAAAATCTCTCAGAAGTGTTGCCAACTAAAAAAATATTGATAAAAAATTTTGGTTTTATTTATGCTGTACAAGCTAATGTTTATAATTAATAATTATAAAAGAAAAGTTTTGAATTTGTGTTTATCTGAATTGTTAACAAGAGAAAGTAGGAACGGCGTTTTCGGTTACAATGTTGCAGCTAGGCGTAAATAAAAAAGTCTTTTAAAGTGTTGCTAAATTAAAAAGTCATTATTAATTACAAGCTTAAGAATGTTTGAGTTGGTAATCTTATATTTTATATTAAAATTGTACCACAGCAATAACTTTCTATTGATTATGGGTGACACATCTTTGACACTGACAACATCATTGACACATGTCATTGTTCTTGCTATGACATAACTTACATTTTTTGTAGCATTTTCAAAAGCATTTTTAAAAATATAATATTAATAGATTTATATTTGTTGCCGCAGGCAACATTCAATACGAGTGAGTAGAAACAGTACAAAAAAGAATAAATAAAAAAAAATTATCAAATGCTAATATGCTTGCTTTACTATAAAAAAAAGATGAAAAAGATAAAAGAAAAAGAAATAAGTATAATTAATAAAATCTAATTAAAATTTTTTAAATAAATAATAATAAATTTTAAGATAAATAATAATGGGCTAGGCTTATATAAATTTTGTCAAAGGCAAACCATGATATGAGAAAGTAGAAAAAGTACAAAAAGAACTAAATAAAAAAATATTACAATAAAAAAATTAATTTTCAATAATCTAATAAAAAAAAAAAAAAGTGCGTTTGTTTTACGGTTGCCGAAGGCAACCCCTCTAGGTTCATACACGTTGCCGTAGGCAACCCTCTACTCAAGAGAGTAGGTAAGCACCCGGAGGGTGCGAAACCATACTCTCGTTTATAATAATAAATGTATAAAAAGTAAACTCTCCCAATATTCTATATAGAATATCTACAAAAAATTTCTAGCTGTAGAATAAAAAGACCGACTGGTTTAACCTTAAATAAAAAATCAACGCCTGGGAATCTGATATTTTAACGTAGGTACACTAACAAACAGGCAAATTTATATATAATGTTAATAATTTTTAATATTAATAGACCTGTTAAACGTTTTTCGTCGATTTTCTTTCAACTTTACTTGAAAATATTTTTGAAATGTCAATTTAACATTGGCCAGACCTCTAATTAGTTTAACAAGAGATTTAACAACTTGTTAAATCTTAAAAATGGTTTGTAAAACAGATTTTTGTGTTAACAACGGATTTAACAACGTGTTAGCTTAACTTGTGTTAAATTTGACATTGACATTAGAAACAACGTTTTATGAAACCCAAATCAATTTTAACATTGTGTTAAAATATTTAACACGATGTTAAAATTTAACAACGCTTTGTAAAACGGGCCATAAGAATAATTAATTTAAGAAACAATTAAAAGATAATAAAAGAGGTAAAGATGTAAATGCTTGAATTTTACATCAACAAAAAATGTTTAGTTGCTAAATAAAATTATTTGTTTAATAAAATCTATCTAAGATTGAACCATATCTAAATAGTTAAGGGTATATTATTTTTTTAAATTAATATTATTATAAAAAATTATAACTAAATTTTAATTCTATAAATAATGAAATCAAAATTATCAAATACCAAACTTTACCTATCATTTAATTGTTTTCAGGTAAAACTAAAAAGGAAACACGAGGTACAATGTACGTGCTGGTTTAATGTTATTTTGTCTAAAAATTCTGGCAGAATGATGAGAATAGGTACCTATTTGTACCTTTTTGAAATCGCTTTATCATCTGTTGTTTTGTAATAATTTATAGTAAAGAAAAATTTTTTACATTTTTGATCAATTTAAAAAAAAACTTACCGGAAAATTTTTGTTCAATTTTGCGAAAAAACGTCCTACCGCTTTAAGCCCGGGAAAACTAAGACAATTATGAATTTAATAAATTAAAAAGAATTACTGTAAAAACAAATAAAAAAAATTTAATTCTAACAATTAAAAGTAGCAAAAAAAAACAATTAACAAAATTAGGTTAAGCAAATGTCAACGAATAATAATAGTAAAGTACGCAACTACGCATGCTCTAGAATCGTCTACGACCGTAGTCTCATCGTAGTCGACATGCTATCCGATGTTGAATCAAAATCGCGAAATAAAAATTTTTTTTAAACGTCGTCTCGACAGTTGAGATATTCCGACATCAGTCAGAACCCCTCTGCAAATTATATTCTATAGAGAGTATCGAAGATCGTTCATCACAGATTACAGTAAAAATCATAGAGAACCACTTCTCTAATAAATAATTTTCAAATGCGTTGCCAACATTAAAACTGTTTGACAAGTGATTTGAAAAAAATTTTTTTTACCTATTCATTTTTGCTAAATAAAAGTAAAAGATGTGTACCTAATGCCGTTATTCATAGTCCTATCTCAAGCTCAAGCTTGAGTTCAAGCTTGAGTCCGTCTCAAGCAAGGACTTTGACAATGCTCGGAGGAAACCGTTTGCCTGCGTCATCCAGAAGACACAAAAGTAGTAATTTTTGTGTTGTTAGGTTTGACAATTGTGACGCAAGAACGTCATTTTGCGTGTTTATATTTACTTCAAAGTGACAGGTCGAGTAATAACTCGATGCCGCAGGGGTCATATCGAAAGTGTTTTGTGTTGTCGGGTGAGTACATGTCTACTGACAGAATACGTGTATGGCAACTTCATAAAATGTGCATTATAGACGAAAAAGCTGCGTATATAAAAACAGCAAAACCCTTGTACTCCCGCACGGACAACCTCAATAGTGTGAAAAGTAATACGACGGATGCCGCAATAGTTCAAGAAAAGCAAACGATTTGGACCATTATTACATTTGCCTCAAAACACGAAAACTACGAAAGTGAGACAAAAAAGAAGCTAGCAGAGCTCACACTACGCGCTTTTGAGAGGGACAATGTAAGTGCAACATTAATATAAATTTTACTAAACCTTTACTCACTTTTATTGCAGGAAATGTGATGCAGAAAAGTTATCAGAGTAGTTAGTAGTAGGAGCTATTAAAGAAGTGTGTAAAGATGAAAGTTTTTGGCTGCCGTTTTGTCTACTATGCTTCTGCAAACAATACCTTACACTTATAAAATGTAAACTAATAACAATTTTACTTTTTTGTACTTATTTTTACCAGTAGAAGATGTTACAAAATAAAAACACTGCACAATTAATGATTATCTGTGAATTTTATTATTATTAAAACAATGCTTTCATTTTTGCACAAAATGTGGCAAGCCCTTTAATTTTGTGTAAGTAATAATTGTCTTTCCATTAATTTGCAAGCAATCCTACATTCACTACATTGTCTTTTGTGAAGCTGTAGCAACGCTTAAATTCAAAGTTAGAAAAAAATTCCAATGGGTTCGCAGCTCCCCGCACATATCTCGTCCAACATGTTCATGTTCGTTGTTATAAAATGCAACACATAATACTCTTCAGTATTTTCCAACGTCGAACGATGACATAATCTGCGAATGGCGTCTTGAGTCGGACTTGAGACAAGTCGAGGCCTTGCTCAAGTCCGACCCCAGTGCGCTTGCTCATCAAGCAAAAAGCGCTCTTATTCACACCGTAATTTGATATTTAAATCTTGAGATTTGTCTATGAATACCGATCCGGACTTGAGGTCGATCTCAAACTCAAGATATGAATATCAGATTTCACGAGCATTGCCGAAGTCCTTGCTTGAGATGGAATCAGCAATAAATCTATTTCAAAACGCATGCAAACGCTTTCCCGAGCATTGCCGGAGTCCTTGCTTGAGTCCAAGCTGAGACGGTCTTAAGCTTGAACTTGAGATACAACTATGAATACCGGCATAAATTTCTAGAAATGTAAAGCTATTTATTGACATCAATTTGAACTTCTCTTCTCTCGCTTTATAAATGTAAAGGAAAAGGAGATATGAGGGAGCGATGATGCGTAAGAATTTCTATGTAAAGTTAGTTCTGAACTGACCATTGAATTAAAAATACAGACAAGTATCCATAATTAGTGCCTTTATTTCTCCTTTTTATAACAATAATCTAAACGAAAGATTTAATTTTGCGTCAATTTCAAAACCAAATTTAAAAAATATTTGAACAAAAAACATGTTTAAATTTCCTAACTAATTTCCTAAGTTTTCTTTGATAAAAAATAAAGAGATTATAAACTTACTTTAAACTTTTTTATACTAATTAAAATACAAAAAAATATATATAAAAAAGCAGTAAAGAAACAGAAAAGTTGTATTTGGCCAAGACAACAACAGTTTGGGAAAATTTGGTTGGATGTTTTAGATAATATCTAAAAATAGTTTTGTATCAAATTGCAAATATTGTTAAATTTGATTACGTCAAAAAAATTTGTGTGTTCAACTGTTTATATTAAATACGCGTAGTGACTAGTCAAATAGTAAAATAAACCTAAAACTTATTCAAGTGATTTTGCTACAGTTTATTTATTTAATCTTTTATTCTGAAAAAAAAAGAAGAATAATTACGGTTTCAAAAGAGAACAAAAAACATTATCTATTAAAAATATTTTTTAAACAAAAATTTCATTTATAACAATTTGGTCAAAAACTTGTTATATATAAAATCTTGTGTACTTAATATTAGAAAGCCTTTAAATTGTATGTAATATTAAAGTTATTAAACATTTTCAAAAAATGTGTAAAGGTTGTTTGCTACAATGTAGAATTTTTTGTAAGTATTTACAAAAATACTGTGTTTCTATATTGATAAAATAATAATTTTTTAAAATAAAAATTAAAGAAAAATATCCTCAAATGTTCACCACTCAAAGTTTGTAACTAACGCGGTTGGATCTGTAATCTATTTAAAATCGTTATAAATTTTATGTAATATAGTTATGTTACATTAAATTTATAATTGTTTTTTATAAAATAGTTATTTTATATAATTTTATTGTAATTATGTAAGTGATTCTATATAAATTAAAAGTTGTAAATTTCTTACGCATTAAGATCATTACTCCGCTTCTTCTTGGTATTACAACAACATTGAAACTTCTATCGTGGCTATTTACATTCTGTAACCATTGTCTTTTACGCATTATACAGTATCTGTAAGCTAAGTTTCTGAAATAGCTATAATATCATTATCTAAAGAGCACGCTGTTTTAAATAAGTGGAAAGTTTTGTCTACAATCTGCTATTGATTAATAAAATTAATCTACTTACTAATCTACATACTTTATAGAAAGATTATCATCTGAGAAAAAATGCAATATAAATCGACGTTGATAGCTACTTTGACCTAATATCAAACCGATCAGTTTTTAATTTTGATAGCGTGCACTAGTAGGCACCGTTATTAAATTGAGATTAGTTTTCTTTTTAATTGAAGTATGTTTATTTTTCTTATGCTTTGTTAATTTATTTTTAGCGTTAATTTTATAGTTCCATTCGTTGCAATCAACAATAATTGTTTGCATTTCAATTAGTGTATGTCTTCTATTTTTATAACGAGCTAGATTTCTTTTCACCCTAGTTCTATACTCACACTCAGCGCAGTCAAAAGTTGTTGGCAATTCATTTGGAGTATGTTTTAATTTCTTATGCCGTGTCAAATAAGATATGCGCTTAGTTTTATACTCACACTCCACGCAGTAGAAAATTGTTTGCAATTAATTTGGAGTAAGTTTTACTTTTTTGTGCTCTGCTATATCGTATTTATACTTTGTTTTGTACTCACACTCATTGTCAGGTCAGGTCAGGTCAGGTCAGGTCAGGTCAGGTCAGGTCAGGTCAGGTCAGGTCAGGTCAGGTCAGGTCAGGTCAGGTCAGGTCAGGTAAGGTCAGGTCAGGTCAGGTCAGGTCAGGTCAGGTCAGGTCAGGTCAGGTCAGGTCAGGTCAGGTCAGGTCAGGTCAGGTCATGACCTATTACTCACACTGAATACCGGCATTATAAGAAATGGAACATTTTATGCTTATGGTAAGCAACGAAAATGACAGCCAGCGCTTACAGCGGTTTTGTGGCAAACTAAGTTAGTGACGGGCAAATTTAAATGTACCCGTTACTAATTTAGACGCGTTTTTTCTTATTGAATTGGTGTTGCTGTGAGATACAAATAGAAGTGTTTAACTTATATTATTGTTAATGGTAAGTGTTAATGAGTTTTAATTATAAAGGTAAATCAAACAATTCTAATTTGATTTCACAACAACCAAAATATTATTTATTTAAATATTTTTTGTGCCTTGCGCCTGCAAAACATAACTTTCAACGTGTCCTGAGCGGCCCGCAACGCCGTCTTGCCAGCCTAGACTAGAAAATAATTACTATGACATTTGCTGTCATTGTCAGACATTTATCAACGACAACTAACGGTTTGTATAATGTTACAAATAATGTATAGCCCCCCAAAGTTCCTAAGCCGTAATGTGTGCTGGAGTATCGTCTTTTTCAGAAAACAGCAATTTTACTTTTAAAGAACACAAATAGGTAACTTTTGAAATGTCAAAGCCAATATTTTTTTTTTAATAAACAGGACATTTGGATTTTTTACTTAGCGTCGCCATAACATGGAAAAAAATTCTTTTTATTTAAAAAAAAAAAAATCGGCAGTGGCACAAAAAATTTTGTGAATCACACCTCTGAAAACGCTTTTGCAAGAGCTCGTAGTTTTGGGAGCCTCGGCCTTTGGCCTTGGCCCCCAAAATCACTCGCCGCAAAATGCCTGTTTCCGGCCTTGTGATTCAAATAACTATTTTTTTGTAGGTGTAACTTTATTAAATAAATAAACTTGTTACATTCGTATATAGAATTGATTTTTTTGTTTTCATACTCTAGTGTTTTTTTTATATGATAGCCCTCTTAAACGCAAAAGGTACAACCAGTAAATTATGAAAGTGTAACACTTGTAAATTTAATTCATTAATTTTAAATATTTAACTTAAAAATAGATATTATAATTGTCATAGTGTAAAAGCCTGCTTATTTAGGTCGCTTTGACCCAAGCAAATCATGAGAAAAATCTATTTTTAGATCATCTTTTGTGTGTTTCGACCCTCAAAACCCCCTAAAAGAATGGATACATTTCCAGATGTGCCAACTCAAAAGACGTGACCTTACAAGCCAAAAGGCATCCCAAATTTAGCAGTGGTTGAGTTTAGTGCTGTTATAATTATTAGTAATCTAATAATGATCGTAGTCTCATTATTAGATTACATCAACATTGGCGGTGGTGTTTATGCACATTTCGTAAGCTAGCTTTTCCAACGTACAGAAGTCCGTAGCTACTCTTGCGGTACTATAATGGCCAATTAGTCTTAAGATTAATTGTTTCTGATTGCCGCCGTCCGATCCATTACCTTAAAGACAGTGCTCAGAATAATAAATCATAATATAAAGACTGCAGTCTAATATAAAAGTCTAATAAAAAAATCTAATATAAAAGTCTAATAAAAAAGTCTAATATAAAAGTCTAATATAAAAGTCTAATATAAAAGTCTAAAATAAAAGTCTAAAATAAAAGATTAATATAAATATCTGAATATTATTTCTATATCATAACAAGATAAGTACCGCTAATTATCATTATGTGTTAATACGCAAACTGCCTACTCCTATTAATTTATGTGTGATTGAAAACTTAAACGCCATTTTTTCGTTTTAGGATTAGCGTTTTAACATTAGCGTTTGAAAGTGCGATTGTCCATCCAGACAATTCTATTAGTTCCTCTAGCAGAAACGGTAAGATTCAAAATAACTTTATTTGAAAGAAAAAAATTATTTCGGTATTAACATATTTCCCCCTTATCTCTCACCGTTTCTCACTCTTTCTTTCTTTCTGTCTTTCTCTTTTCTCTTTTCTCTTTTCTCTTTTCTCTTTTATCTTATAATAGAGATTAAATAAAAATAATAAAATAAAAACTTGCAAAATCAAATATTGAATATTTTAGTAAATGTCTTTAAGATAAAGGTTCACACGACACCAGACAAATAAATCTATAGACACCATAAAGAGCCAATACTTGAAAGATAAGATTAGCACAGTACCTAAGATCCTAACGATGAGACAAAGCAGATACGCCAATGAGGAAAAAAATAGGCACGCCGAAGATAACAAAAAGCAGAAACAAGACGGTTAGAAACCACCCCTGATTACCCCTGCTACGCAATTTATGAAACTTGTGACTATAGCAAATTAGATCATTTTTCTGTATAACTTGACATGCCAGTGTTGTAAATATATATTGTGGTGCCCTAAGTGCAACAATTAAATTTGGGTGAGTCTTAATTCACTGAATTTGTTTATTTCTGACAAATCGTTTCAAATTTTGAATATAGAATGAATTTGTATTTTAAATATAAAAGAACGAATCCTTGTGAGTCATCATTCACTCAATTTGTTAATTTATAGCAGTCGTTTTATATTGTGAATATAAAATGGGCTTGTATTTTGAATATGAAATAACTAATCCTTTTTGATAATTTTCATGAAGTAACCGTTCAACCAGTGACAACTCAGAGTCCATTACTCAAATAATTTTATTATTGTCAAATTATGTTTTGTTTAAATTTATGTTATTATTGGCAATTATTTGGATAATTAATTACACTAGTTAATAATTGGTATTTCAACCTTAATGTTTAATTAAAGTAGAAACAAATTTAAAAGACAATAACTTCATCAAACTCAATATTTGCATTATGCTATGGTCTATTATTTTATAAACAGTAAAAACAATATTTTTGGTTGATAAAATAAAATAATTTAATTATTAATTCAAGAATTTAATTAGTCGAATTTATGATAAGCATAATCATAAAGCTTCACATTTTCATTCTTTATACAAGCTGCTCAAAATAAATTAATAATTTAAATAAAAAGATATCCAAATAATTACTCAAAAATTGATAAACATTTATTTAAATTCATGTTTATGACATTTTAGTTGCCATATTATTATTATACTATATGAAAGAGTGTACTGGCAGAAATTATAGAATTTGAATTTAGAAGTTTATTAAGAATAATTGAAGGATTTGATATGCATAATGTTACGTGAAATTATTAATTATTGTCTGATTAGGTCTAAAATGTTTATGACATTTTAATTACCATAATATTATTATTATTGCTGTGGCATATTAAAATTTGTATTGGCAGTAATTTATAATTTATAAAAAAAAAAGAATGTTTATCAAATAGTTTGAATTTAGACGTTTAATAATTGAAGAAATGAAAATATATTACAGAATATGTAAATTCAATTTAAGGAGCAGTAGTAATATATAATTAAGTAAGCTCTTAGTCTATAATAGTTAACTTATAAATGTTTGTCTATGAATATTTGAACAAAGCGCACGATTACCTAAATTAATTGTTACTTAACGAATGGTTTCAAATAGCAAATTGGTGTTGTTTTAACATTTTAGGATTCCTGTGAGTATATGGTAAAATCTCACCTATTCTATGATCTTCTGGATCCATTATTGTAGTAAGTGATTGGTGACAGCGTTTAACTCAGGGTATTTATATTCTATTATAACATTGATGAGATATGAACAATTATTCATTATGTAAAAAAAAACAAGTCTTATTGTTATAATTTATTGTACATTTACACTAATCACATTGAAACTTGTTATAATTTTCTTAAGATACTTAAGTGATGTTCAAAAATAGTTGAATATTCACACTGATGGCATTAGAATCTTTGCTGTAATTCACGCAAAAAGTGCTTCTTTTCATGTGTTTCAATGAGATATTTATAAAAATTTCTGTTGTAATTTGCTTAGAACATGTTTCATAACTTTATGATTACTTGTATCTTCACATTGATCGCGGAGACATTTTGGATGCAGTTCGCTTGAAAGGTGCTTTATTAATGACTTGAGCGTTGTTGCATATTTACATTGATTGCATTAAAATGTTAGTTGTCGTTCGCTTGAAAGATGTTTTGCATTTATATGTATCTTCAGGTTTCCTTTATAAAAAGTTGTATATTCACACTGCTCGCATTGGAATTTTCGTTGTAAATTTTTTGAAAGATGTTTTGCATTTTCATGTCTGTTTAGACTATTTCTATAAAAAGTTTTATATTCACACTGATCGCATTGGAATTTTTGTTGCAAATCTTTTGAAAGATGCTTTGCATTTATATGATTTTTCAAATACTCTTTTCTAAAAGTTTTATATTCACACTGATCGCATTGGAATTTTTGTTGTAAATCTTTCAAAAGATGCTTTGCATTTATATGATTTTTCAAACGCTCTTTTCTAAGAGTTTTATATTCACACTGATCGCATTGGAATTTTCGTTGTAATTTGCTTGAAAGATGTTTTGCATTTTTATGTATCTTCAGGTTTCCTTCATATAAAGTTGTATATTCACACTGCTCGCATTGGAATTTTCGTTGTAAATCTTTTGAAAGATGTTTTGCATTTTCATGTCTGTTTAGACTATTTCTATAAAAAGTTTTATATGCACACTGATCGCATTGGAATTTTTGTTGCAAATCTTTTGAAAGATGCTTTGCATTTATATGATTTTTTAAATACTCTTTTCTAAAAGTTTTATATTCACACTGATCGCATTGGAATTTTTGTTGTAAATCTTTCAAAAGATGCTTTGCATTTATATGATTTTTCAAACGCTCTTTTCTAAGAGTTTTATATTCACACTGATCGCATTGGAATTTTCGTTGTAATTTGCTTGAAAGATGTTTTGCATTTTTATGTATCTTCAGGTTTCCTTCATAAAAAGTTGTATATTCACACTGCTCGCATTGGAATTTTCGTTGTAAATCTTTTGAAAGATGTTTTGCATTTTCATGTCTGTTTAGACTATTTCTATAAAAAGTTTTATATGCACACTGATCGCATTGGAATTTTTGTTGCAAATCTTTTGAAAGATGCTTTGCATTTATATGATTTTTCAAATACTCTTTTCTAAAAGCTTTGTATTCACACTGACCACATTGGAATGTTTGTTGTAATTTGCCTGAAAAATGTTTTGAGTTTATATGTATTTTTAAGCCCTGTTTATAACAAGTGGAAAAATCACACTGATCGCATTGGAATTTTTGTTGTAATTCTTTTGAAAGATGTTTTGCATTTAAATGTTTGTTTAGATCTCCTTTATAAAAAGTTGAATATTCGCATTCATCGCATTTGTATTTTTGCTGTAATTTTCTTGGAAGATTAAATTTATGTTTCTTTAAACGCGCATTTTTTTCGGTGGTTTCAAAATCACAAAGCATTTCTTTTGCAATTTTTTCGAATTTTGGTAAAGAATGCGTTCTGTTTATATGTTTTTGTAAAACCCCTTTAAACATAGTTTTAAACCCACATAATTCACATTGAAATGTTAATGAAGAATGTTTTAATTTTTGATGCTTTGTAAAATATGGTTTATAAATGGTTTGAAACCAACATCGATCACATTTAAACCATTCCTTAATTTCATTGAGCTTATGTTTCAGATAAATATGTCTTTCTAACTGGAATCTATGTTTACTTGTATATTTGCATTGATCACATTCAAAACAAGTAGCAAATTGTTTAGGTTTATTTGTTTGGCAAGTCGTTGTAGTAATACTGTTTCCATTTTCCGTATTAGTTGTTACAGATGATTTATGTTCTATAAAATTACACTTTCTTTTGTGAAAGTATCTCCACACATACGAAAAGCTACCCACTCTGCAACGTTGACATTTTTCGAAAGAGGCTTCATCCAAAACATCTAAAAGCTCACAATTGTAAATAAAATAAACAATTTTTTCATTTGTTTCAAAGTTGCATAAACGGCATCTATAAGATTCCAGGGAATCGTAACAGGAAAAAACCGAGGAGGAGCGGCAGCACTTCGAAAAAACCGACATTTTTGATAACGTCAAATTGAACTAAAACACTGATATTTTTAAAAATTTTATATTAAAAGGAAGCCGTTAATATAGGCGTTCATTTGATAACCTCATTCAATACCCTATCTTTGATAGAATGTAATCGGTAATGGTAACGGCCGGTAACATTCTAGTGGCGCCACCTGCATTTCGGTTCCGCTTGCTTCGGAACCTTTCCGCGGTAAATTTCATTCACCGCTTGTTTTCGAATATTGAAAGGAAAAATTTGTTTATCAAAAAAATTTATATATATATTAACACAAGTACAATTAAAAGTAGTGCGTTAGCCAGATGTTAACATACCATTAACAATAATACAATACACAAAACAATATAATGCTATCATAGAGTTCATTTTTATAAACAATAGCCCATGACAGCAATGACTCACTACGCTCTCGACATTTATTTGTAAATGTCGGGGGGTTAAATCTAAAGTAAAGAAGTGTTTACAAAATCGAATAAAATTATAGTCATACAGATAAAGTTACAGAAATGCTGAATAAAAAAAGCCATAAAAATAAAGTAGTTATCAGGCACAAATATAAATGCTAAAAGTACATACCTAATCAAAATGTTAAGTAAAACCCTATAAAGATATAAATGGTGAAAGTAAATTAAATAACAAAAACATAAGTAAAAAACTATAAATACAATTTATACATAGTATTAACGGCACAGATGTATGCTACAATTTTATAAAAAACAAAAAAAATAGTGTTATAAAAAAATAATTATAACTAAAAACAGCATAGCGTCACAAATGTAATGGGCACGTAAAAAAAACTATAAAAACCGATACAGAAAATCAAAATATCATTGCAACATACAATCTTTACAAAGTACTAACGGCGTAGATGTAAATGCTAGAATTATGCAATAAAAGAGATAAAATATATAGTGTTATGCGTTACGTGTTGCATTCGCACTGTTTACTAAGGGTCGCTTTATCTCGCATCAGAACGACTGTATTCGGAACCCTGTAAAACATATCCGAGTCATTTGTGGTAAAATTTGTGTGATGCCATATTTATCCAAAAAATGTTTCTAGGGGATCTTGATTTAAACTGCGTGGTTTGAGGTAAGTGAATCCATCGTTGTGCAGTGAGGCACTTAATTTATTAATTGTATAAATTCTACAGTGCCTCAAGCTTGTTTTTCAACGACGTCTAAAAAAGTAAATCAATAACACAAGTGCACAACATAAAAAACCGTTGGCTTTTACTTACTGGCTTTAAGAAGAAACTTTAAGCTCGATGCTACATAATGACTCTAACACTTGAACAGCAATTGACACTTTAATTTTTTTAACTTTCATTACCGTAAAATTCGGTCAACTTCCGCAGTGCGCTAAATTCGTAATATGTTGCCCATCTACTTCAAACACATAATCCTGTGGTTCCACACTTTTCTGTGTATCACAAACAAGTGCATCTAATTTAATTGTTCTTTGATCGCATACGGATGATACAGCCGTTAACCAAGCTGCGATTACGTTCCATATTACATTAACAGTAATTATTTTTAGCGTAAGGACTTTCATCGCACCATTTAACAAGTAATATGCAAGTAGTTGGTTCCAATTTTTAAAAATGTCTCGCAGGCCTACAAACACATAAACTACATAAGTTTTGAAACTTTTCGATTCATTATACTTATTACCAGAGCATGATTAGCTATCCTTAGATAGATCTTTTGTGTAGAAGATCTATAAAACTCTCAATGTGCAGATTATACTGCAAATGGAGTTCTATCGACATCTCATCAAGTAGTAACGTGCAGAATGTGGTATTTTTGTTCATTTTGCTTATAGCACCTTTAAGTGGCAATAAAAATTCTTGTTGTCAACATTTTTTGTAATGTTATTTTTGCATCACAAAAATCGGTCTCCGAAGGTCACACATCGGTGTCTCCCAAATTTTTTTCCATCGCTGCAATTTGGGTCTTGCCAAAACCCCAAATAGCGTATATCACAAATACAACTAAATTTGTTATCAATTGCGACAGTACACACTTTTGCAAAATTTTTATCAATTTATTTGCAAGAAAATACAAATGGCTGCGTATTTTCCGCTGTAGCATATCACTATGTCAGTTGTCAATTGTCAGTCTACAAATTGACAAGTGACACAATTATATTAGAATTACTTCATTCTGACGTCACAGTCTTAAAATCAACATGCAAAAATGGCAAAAGCAGGTAGAGGTTATTTACCTAACGACTTTGGAAAATAACCGTTTTGACTTGAGCACTTTGTTTGCAAGCTGGCTTAAAGAAGTGCTGCATAATGGAGTAAATGTTTTTCCGCAAAGATAGAACTTTTTTTTTTTAATGTTATGAAATATATTTGTTTCAAACATTTGACCATAGATGCGGCAGCAAAGTAAAAAACAGGTGCAGAATTTTTGCAATTGTTTTTATTTTATTGGAAACGATCGGAAAACACCAATCTGTAAGCCATGAGTGCAAAAAAGAAATGACAGTTGCATACGGGACTAGTTTTTTTAACATTCTTTACTAATTGTTTTACGTATCCTGTACTATTACAAACACTTTGTTGTTAACAATCTTATTGTTTTTATGACGCAACAATGACAGCAATTGGTTTGGTACCAAACATTGTGTCTGCACCAAAAGCAATTTTTACGTGTTTTATTTTATTTTGTAAATTTTAACAATCGATTGCTATTTTTTAAACATGGTGATATGTGCAGCTTACCGTTGTGGAAGTCATAACGATAAAAAAGAAGCCGGAGTTTTATTTCACAGGTAAGTAAGATAACATGGTACTTTTCACTTTATTTATTTCTAATAATTTTTTTATTATTACTTACAATAAATGTTGGGCTTAGTGTACTGATCATATCAATAATTTTATGTCTGCAATAGCATTTACTTTTCATTCATAATTTGCTTATGAAATGAGAATAAGTGAGTTTCAGCCGCCATTATTCCATAGACGTAGAGAAAAGGGGTACTTTGGGAGATGATAATTTTTTCTATTTCTGTGAGTAATATGTGGCTTTTTTCATGTTGATGCATTTAAATTTTACACACCCATAATACTCATGTGATGTTAGGTCATGGTTCATACACAATAACCTACTATATGTTTACAAATTTATTTTTTTTCAGATTTCCAAATGATGCTGCTAGGTGTAAATTATGGGTGGACAACATGAAACTGTTAAATTGGACTCAAACAAAAAATTCGCGTCTTCGAAACATTTTGAAGAAAAATTGTTTTACCGAACTGATTTTAAAGTGCGTTGACTAAACGAACCAGTTCCAACTATATTCCCCGAATTACCCAGCTACCTTCTACCAAATTTAAAAAAGATTTGTTAAATAATAATAAATATTATCTGATGGTTGAGAACTGACATATAAAAAAAGGATTTCTGTTTTTCTTTACAGACAAGAA
This sequence comes from Lagria hirta, assembly GCA_947359425.1. Classification (NCBI taxonomy): domain Eukaryota; kingdom Metazoa; phylum Arthropoda; class Insecta; order Coleoptera; family Tenebrionidae; genus Lagria; species Lagria hirta. The sequence continues at coordinate 6,558,824 of OX375801.1, read as the reverse complement.
AAAGAAGAGTTGACTTTATGTCAACAGCATCTTAGGCAACTCCTTCAACATCGCAGGCAAATTCTTCAACACTTCAGACAGATTTTATAAACGCTCTAGAAGATACTCCAAGGAAAAAGAAATGGAAGAAGCAATTGTTTATTGAAAGACGCAAAAATATTCAAAAATCAAAAAAGATTAAAGCACTGGGACAAATTGTCAAAAATTACAAGAAAAAAATTGTATCTACGAACATTTTAATTCGACAGTTGGGAGCAAAGAATTTTGTAGATTCCGAAAGTAGTGCACTTTTGTCAAATTTGCCAATTTGTATTAAGGAGATGTTGCAACGAAAACCCGGATCAAGAACAACATTTAGTCTAGAGCTGAGAAAATTTGCAATATCTCTAAATTTTTTATCTTCTAAGGGTTATCAGTTTGTGCAATCTCAATTCAACACGTGCTTACCTCATCCCAGTACAATTGAAAAGTGATTTCAGAATATTGATGCTGAGCCTGGCTTTGCAAAAGAAACTTTTGAAATGTTGAAAATCACGGCGGAGAACTTCAACCAAACACTATTGTGTTTCCTAGTTGTTGATGAAATGTCCATAAGAAAACACCTAGATTGGGATGGCAAAAAATGTTATGGGTATGTGAATTTTGGCATTGAAATGCAGGATGATATAAATGCTTTAGCCAAGGAAGTATTTGTATTCCTTGTGGTGTGCGTCAATGGAAAATGGAAGATCCCAGTAGGGTATTTTCTCACTGACTCTTTAACTGGAGATCAGAAATATATTTCTGTTAAACAGTGTCTAAAATTATGTGAAGAAACTAGTGTGAAAATAGTATCACTTACTTTTGATGGCGCTCCTTTAAATATAGCTATGGCTACTCGTTTTGGCTGTGAGTCCAACATAGATCAGTTGAAAACAAATTTTCAATTTGAGTCATTTCAGCGAATATACTTGTTTTATGATCCTTGTCATATGATCTAGTTAGTGCGTAATGCACTTGGAGAATTAAAATGTTTTGTTGATATGGACGGTCAAACAATTGATTGTAAGATCATCGAGTTGTTGCAGCAATTACAGGAAAGTGAGGGTTTGCATTTAGGCAATAAATTAAGAAATGCACACATTAATTTTTGTAAACAGAAAATAAAAGTTTGCCTTGCTGTGCAATTATTAAGTTCTTTTGTTAGTGATGCATTGGAATTTTGTAATAAGCATTTAAAACTTCAATCATTTAGCGGCTGTGAAGCAACTGTGCGGTTTATTCAAATCATGTATAATGTTTTTAATGTTTTGAATTCGAGAACCTTGGCGGCCCCACAATACAAAAAGCCTTGTGCTCAAAAAACATTGCGGCAAGCAAAGAGTTTGCAGCTTATGCAACAAAATTAATTTCTAATTTAAAAGTTGGCGGTGAATAATCAATTGCTGATTCATTCTAAACGCAAAACAAGTTTTATTGGTTTGATCATTTCATTACCGAGTGCTCTTGGTTTATATACCTATGCTGTTAATAAAAAACAATTATTAATATAATGTTATAGGTTAGTATCATATTTATTAATAACTTATTCTACAAATCGAACCCCACTTGACTCTTACTTCACTCTAATTACTACTGATTCCTTTACAGTGTACATGTCATCTCTTTTATATTTAATAATAGCTGACATTGCATTATTTGCATACTACACCTCCCCCTTTTAAGAAAATGTCTTTTCGTTTGAAGTTTTGTAGAGATCATTTAATATATTCATCATCGACCAGCGATGGGTAAAGACGTAAAATCTTTGTCTTTGAAAATGTCTTTTCGTTTGAAGTTTTGTAGAGATCATTTAATATATTCATCATCGACCAGCAATGGGTGAAGACGTAAAATCTTGTGTGCTCTGTGTCTGGCAGTTGTTGAGAAAGATGACTTTAAGGAGTTAGTACAATGTGTGGTCTGTCTTAATACATATCATGATAGGTGTGTGAGTGATAATCTTCGTGGTTTTCACAAAAAAAAGCGGTCATGGAAGTGCTTAAATTGCGTTGAATTAAGTGCTGAAAATGTGCCTGTAAATGTTAACGATGAAGCTACGGCGGTTAGTGATGATGGGCTATCACTAAGTGTTTTAATAGGGTGCATTTCAAAATTAGTTTTTGAGGTCGCGTCTCTGAATAATAAAGTTGGTATTTTATTAGAAAATAATCAATTATTGAGTGCCGAAATTAAAGCTCTCAAAAATGAACAAGTGATGCATAACAATTATTCTCAGAGATCTGATAATAATTATTCTCAAAAATGTGCAGGTACCTCAGAAAGTAGTAAGCCGGGTAATGATAATAAAAGTAAAATGCTTTTTTCTGACGAAAGGCTGACTAACCTTGAGCCAATTCCTTTGTTTGCTACTGCTGCCAAAGGCAATAGAAAGAATAAACATGTTAACCCAGTACTTGGGTCGTCGATAGCTGGAGATGAAATAAACACTAAAAGTAAGATTAATGGAAAAAATAAAAGGGAAGAGTTTACGGTTGTATCTCACAAAAAGAAGAAGATTATCCGAGGGACACTTAAAGATAATCAAAGTGTAATTAAAAGTGCCGATTGTCAGTCTTTTGTTTATGCTGGCAATTTACATGTTAAAACAACAATTGAAGACATGAACACATATTTAAAATCTAAATTGCCAAATGAGCAGTTTTCAGTTGAAGAATTACCCAAGCGGGAGGAAGCTAAAAGTGTGTCTTTTAAAATAACAGTAAATAGCACATTATTTTCTACCCTAATAAACGCTTCCTTCTGGGAAATGAATGTAATTGTAAAAAAATTTCATTTTTTTCGGAAGAAAGAAAATGCCTCAAATACATCCGAGGCGCAACTCAAAGATGAGCGTGACAAAGTGCAACTCAAGCTTTAAAATGTACTATCAAAATGTACGAAGCTTAAAAAATAAACTTCAAGACTTTTATTGTGCGTGTTTAAGTGAAAAATACGGCTTATTGGCGATTACAGAATCTTGAATTTATAACAGTAAATTTATCGATAGTCGCTATGTTGTCTATCGTAATGATAGAAGCGATTTAAATTCTCTAAAAAATTCTGGTGGTGGTGTATTGATTATGGTAAACAAAGAGTTTAAGGCGGTACAGATTATGGATACTATTTCTAGTGTTGAGCAAGTGTGGGTCAGAGTGTCTTGTGGAGTGCGTGAAATTGTTATTGGATGTGTGTACCTTCCGCCCTCCTCGGATGAGGAGAAATTCAAGAATCACATCAAGTCATTTGAAGACATTTGCGAATATAACTATGATTGTGATATGGTTGTTTAAGGTGATTTTAATTTAGCGAACATTATTTGGAACAAAGACAACGAATCTATAGGTTTTCTACCGTCAAAAATTACACTTCAGAATGAGATACTCATTTGTGATAATTACTTTAGTTTAGGTTTTAGCCAATTTAATAATATTTATAATATGTCAGGTAACGTTCTTGATCTTTGTTTTTCGAATTACGACAATTTATCTCTGCAACCTTACGATCCATTAGTAAAAATGGATACCTATCATCCAACTTTTACAGTGGAATTAAATATTAATAGCGACAATGTTGGTTCAAATAGTGTGAATTAGTACTACGATTTCAAAAACACAAATTACAATATGCTTAACAACTATTTATTGACCATAGAATGGCAGGTGGTGTTAGGATCTTCGGCAATTGATGATGCAGTCGATTCTTTTTATAACTGTTTATATGCGGCTAGAGATCTTTTTGTTCCTCTTAAATGCCGAAAAACTACCAGTTATCCAATATGGTATGATAATGAACTTATTAATTCTATAAGAAATAAAAAAATATTACATGAACGCTATAAAAGCTCTGGTAATCAATCAGATTACATAATCTTTAACAATTTTAGAAAAGAATGTAAAAGACTAATTACTTTTAAATATAAGCAGCATATAAAAATCGTTGAGGCAGATCTTGCAGATAATCCTAAACATTTCCGGAACTTTATCTCAAACAAATCTCGAGATAAAACTATACCGCTGCCCATGTATCATAACAATAATTTATTGCATAATAATGAAACTGTTTGCAAAGCTTTCAATTCTTATTTTTCAAGCGTGTATACAAAATCGCAGCAGGTTGATTGGAATTTTGTAGCAGATGAGTTTGTTGAACTAAGTGGCATCGACATTTCTGTATCGGATGTTATAGATTCACTTGATAACCTTAATTTAAATAAGGGACCTGGTCTTGATGGATTGCCATCTTTATTTTATAAGCATCTAAACCATTCCTTAGTGATTCCTTTATTTATTTTATTTAAGTTATCATTAAAAACTGGTAGTTTTCCTTCACCTTGGAAATTAGCGCATATAGTTCCGGTTCATAAGTCCGGATTACGTTCAAAAATTTAAAATTATAGACCTGTCTCAATTCTTTCAATACCAAGTAAGCTATTTGAGTCTATTGTGTTCGCGAAAATATTTCCCATTTATAAAAACATTATATCAACTCGTCAACATGGATTCTATAAAAAAAGATCGACAATCACTAATTTGTTTTCTTATATAAATTTTATCTCAGATGCGCTTAGATGTGGAGTAGAAGTGCATTCTATTTACACTGACTTTAGCAAAGCGTTTGATAAAGTTAACCATTCAATATTGGTACATAAATTAGAAAAATATGAACTGTCTAGATCCATTCTCGAATGGTTCCGCAGTTATTTATCAAGTAGACATCAACAGGTTAAAATTATCAATAATTTTTCAAGCGTGGTCAATGTTTCTTCAGGCGTGCCACAAGGGTCTATCTTAGGGCCTTTTCTTTTTATCTTATTCATTAATGATATAAGAAAGAATTTAGAATCACATTATTCTCTTTTTGCTGACGACTTAAAAATTTATAATACTGTCTCCAGTCTCAACGATATTGTCAAATTGCAAAAAGACTTAAATAGTTTAAATAAATGGTGCAAAGTAAATTGTATGATTTTGAACATTGGAAAATGCCAAAGCATTAATTTTAGTAGAAAGGTCACACAAGTCAAGCCAGAATATTTGTTGGGAGATTCGATGCTTCCTATTTCAAACAAAGTTAAGGATTTGGGTATTTACATTGACAGTAAGCTTTCGTTCAATCATCACTATGATATAATCATAGGCAAGGCTAAAAAGGTTTTAGGATGCATTAAACGTTACGGACGAGATTTTTCGAATGTTGAAACAGTGAAAATATTATGTGTTTCCTTAGTTAGGTCAATTTTAGAATACGGCTGTGTAATATGGGCTCCATATTATAAAACTCACACATATTATAGAACAGAGAATTGTGAGGGGGCGCTAGTGTGCCACGGTAAACATCGGCTCCGTATTCGGTGTAAATTAAAATACAAAAAAGTGATATCAGATGTTATAAATAAGTGTAATAATAAATTTAATAAATTTATAAACAAATGAATATTGAAATACATTGTGGACAAAGTGTTCAAAAGTGATTAATAATCTTATTATCGTCCAAAACAGTGAAGAGAATACTTTTTTTAATCTGAACTATTACTGACATTCTCCGCATTATACTGCTAATATATTGCTATTAGTGACCTAGCAAAAAGGAACGAACTGCAAACAAGACAATTCACACCATTTTAGCTTAAAAATTACAGAAATAAACAAAACCTAAAGGTACATGATTTTGCAGTTTTGATCAATAAATTAACGCCATCTAGGAGAAATCTCTAGAAGTGTTTAGTTTGACAAATACTACACAATCAACCCGCCACATAGTACCAAGTCGAGTCCACAGAGGGCAGCACAAATACCAAAACAATACAATACAACCGAAAATCATGGAGAAAGTTATGAAAATGCTCAAAGATATTCAAATGGAGCTAAATGAACAAAAAGTAACAATCGTACAGTCAGCCGAGAAAGTTACGGAACAAGTTACGCAAAACATAAACTGCACACTGTAAAAAAAATTTAACACAATAGATCAAAAGTACGAAAACATCAAAGAAAAACTGGAAATTCAAGAAAAAAGACTATATGTTTTAGAGAAACAATCAAGGCAGAGGAACATAGTGATTTTTGGTTTACCGGAGGCTGAAAAATCGTATGCAGAGTTAGAAAAAAACATCTTGTGTTTCTTAAATCAATATTTCTCGGTTGGACTAGAACTCGGGGACATACAAGAAACCAGAAGAATAGGGAAGAAAGGAGGAAAGATCCGGCCTATCACCGTAACTTTCTGCACCCTGGGCACAAAAATACAAATTTTTAAACAAAGAAGACTATTAAAAGACACCAATTACTATATAAAAGAAGACTTCCCACAACAAGTTCTTGAGAAAAGAAGGGAACTGCAAGAGCAGGTAATCACTGAAAGAGAAAAAAGAAACTTCGCCACCATCAAGTACGACAAACTAATAATACATAATAAAAATACAGATAGTTCCAACAACAAGAAAAGAACACTACCAATTTCACCAATTTTACCAAACTGCAACGATCTTACGCAAGCTGATCCAAAAGCACAAGCCCATAAAAAGAACAAAATCAAAACAAGAATACAAAGATCTTCAAGTGTATCTGATGGAGTTATCAAACCAGGAATACTTGGTTTCCTAACAACCAAAACTCAAACTATAAACAATCAAAATAACCAAACAAACGATCTAACTAACAAAAACAACAAACAATAGCAATTATGCCCCTCTCTCAGAAAAAACGAAGAACAAAAAAAAGCGAACACCAAACCATATCTTCCAAGCCGGTTGGTCTCCGAGGAAGATTACGACCAAAACCCTCCAGAGAAAACAACAACGGTCATGTCAAACACTACTAAAAATAACATCTTATATATAGCGACTTACAATGTTAAAACCCTTTCCACTTATGCACGCTTGCTGGAACTTACAGAATCTATAAAAAACGTAAAATATGATATTATTGGCCTTTCAGAAGTCAGAAGACTCGGCAACAAGATAGAAGAACATAAAGATTTTATACTCTACCACATCGGGAATACACCAGGGCTATACGGAGTAGGCTTTATTATCAAAAAACATCTAAAAAAACATATAATATATTTTAAGGGACTTTCAGAAAGAGTAGCGTTGCTAAAAATACATATAAACAATTTGGACTTATATATTATTCAAGCTTACGCCCCAACAGAGGCTGCGAAAGATGAAAAACTAGAGCTTTTCTATAATACTGTCGACAACGCCATACGACTATCAGGAAACAATATAATACTCATAGGTGACTTCAACGCCAAAATTGGGCGACCCCAACCAAACGAAACCATCACTGGAAGACACGGATATGGAAATAGAAACCACAGAGAAGACCAACTCATTGATTTTGCGAATGAAAACAACCTAACCATTATAAATACCTTTTTCAAAAAGAATAACAAACAAAGATGGACCTGGAAGTCGCCGGGTGGCAATACGAGGAACGAAATAGACTACATCCTAACAAACCTACCAAAAAACGTTGAAAATATACAGGTCTTGAACATCACTTATCCTTCGGACCACAGACCCATTAGAGCAGCTTTCAATATACTTTCAAAGGCAAAAAGTCGTAGCAAATTCGGTCAGTGACCCAGATCCCAGTTAAAGAACAAAAATGAAATACAAACCTACAACGAATCACTGAACCGTTGCTGTAATAATTTGCTCGAACACTGGGATGACGCTGACACTGTTCAAAACTTCTATGATAAAATAACAAATGCTATTGACACTAGCTTGAAAAAAACACACGAATTAACATCCAACATACGTATAGAGAAAAACCCAATACTATCAGAACGTACAAAGGCACTAATCAAAAGAAGACAAGATATTCACAAAGCCAAACCGAAATTCAGAACCATGAAAAACGAACTAAAGGCACTGTATAAGCTCATAAGTAAACGTATCAACCAAGACTATAAGACACATCGCGCTCAAACTATTGAAAAATATCTTCATGCCACGGGAAGCGTCAAAAAAGCGTATAAAGAACTCAGAACTCATAAATCATGGATTGAAGAACTAAAAAACAAAAAAAACAAAAATAACAACACGCAAAAAAGAACAAAAATACTCAAAATAGCATCAGATTTCTACAGGAACCTATATAGCTCGCAAAATCAACCAGCATATAAATTACCGTACAGCTCTATAGAAGAGGCGAAATCAACCATCGATGAAGCCGAGGTTATGAATGGAATTAAATCATTAAAAATAGATAAATGCCCAGGACCAGACAAGATCACCAACGAAGCAATAAAATCTGGATACATGTACCTAACTAAACCTCTAACCAGACTGTTCAATATGATACTGAGTTGTAAAATCACCCCACGTCAATGGTCGGAGTCCGAAATAATCTTGCTCTATAAAAAAAGAGATCCGAATGACATTAGTAACTATAGACCAATTAGCTTACTACCTTCATTATACAAGCTATTTTCCTGCATTATAGAGAAAAAGATAAAAGAATTCATAGAAAAATTCCAACCCATTGAACAGGCAGGCTTCAGACGAGGATTTTCTACAATAGATCATATTCACGCGCTAGAGATGACGATAGATAAATACCAGGAGTTCAATAGACCACTCTATGCCGTGTTTATCGATTATCAAAAAGCCTTCGATACTCTACTCCATCCCATAATCTGGGAAGCTCTACTTTCACAAGGAGTAGAATTGGACTACATACAGGTTCTAAAAAACATATATGACAACAATACCAGTCGAGTGAAGCTAGAGACCACTGGGCCACTGATAGAAATAAAAAGAGGGGTAAGGCAAGGAGACCCAATCTCTCCAACAATCTTTATAGCCGTACTGGAGTCCGTCTTCCGCAACCTCAGCTGGAAAAAAGTTGGCATAAACATAAATGGTAGATACCTGAGCCATCTCCGTTTCGCTGATGATATAGTTTTGTTATCAGAAAACACAAACCAACTACAGATGATGATAACCACTCTACATGAAGAAAGCCGTAAAGTAGGACTACAAATCAACCTAAAGAAAACAAATGTCATGACAAACTATACCCGAGTACCTATATATCTTGATAATCTGCCCTTAACTTATGTTGACACTTACATTTACCTAGGAAAACAAATCTCATTCAACCAAGACAACAATCTACAGGAAGTTGAAAGAAGAATCAACATCACCTGGAAAAAATTTTGGAGTCTAAAAGAAATCCTAAAAAGCGACATGACCATCAAGTTGAAAAGCAAAGTTATGAATTCCTGTCTACTCCCCTCACTAACATATGCCTGCCAAACCTGGAAACTTACTAGGAAAGTGAAAAACAAGATCATAACATGTCAAAGGAGCATGGAAAGAAGCATTTTGAAGATTAGAAAGATTGAAAAAATCCGCCATACCGACATAAGACAAAAAACTAAAGTCATAGACGCTCTCAGCTATTCACAAAAACTAAAATGGCGGCGGGCAGGACATGTGGCCAGACTTAGAGACAAACGCTGGACCAAAGAAACAACATCATGGCGAGGACCATCAGGCAAAAGGAGACAAGGTAGACCAAATACACGATGGACAGACGACATTACAAAGATAGCCGGCGATCACTGGATACGAGTAGCAGAAGATAGAACAAATTGGCTATCTCTGGAGGAGGCCTTTACCTTCCACTGAGAGGGGTTCTTACAATAGAAATAAATACTTATACTAACTAAATAATTTTATTAACCTTAAATTTCTATAAAATTAATTTTTATTAACTCTGTTTAAAAAATCAATAATGTTATGTAGTATTAGTTATGGTTCATTGTCTTTTTAGTTTTTAGTTTTAATTTTTAGTTTTTTAATTTGTAAGATAATGTAAAGGTTTTTACCGTAAATAAACTCTATTATTATTATTATTATTATAATGTAATGCCACATAGACCGTACTCCAGGTACAAACTATAGTTTCGGCCGTGTATATTAATATTAACCGTTTTAATACATATTTATCTCATAACTTATCAATAATACTTTAATCCTTATTCCTTCGAGAGTCAGCACTGAATTAATATTTCTCCTGTAATCATATCATAAAACAACACGTTTTCATTAGCAGCGACAACAGCACACTTTGAAACTATTTACACATCGCCCGACCGACCGTTCAAAGATCTTTTTTTTACTGTTTATCTCGGTGCAGGGTGCACACTCACTGGCACCCATGGCAACTCAGTCTTTCTGGGGATGCCAAGACCAACCTCTCCTCGTCTAACTTAAAATGCTATACAGTTCTCATCAAGATTATTTAATGGTACAAGCTATTTAGCGCCTTATTGGCGTATTTTACTTTAAATATAGATATAAATTATTACAAAAATTAAAAACTTTCACACCATTTCAACTAAATTCTTCTTTTAAATAAGAAATACTGCGGAATAAAAAATATATACTCATCAAAAAAAAAAATAATCAAGCAAGGAATGATTTAAATAGAGTATTTTAACTGTCAAAACCATAAACAATCTAATGCGCATGCGGGTTGTCAAAAAACTGGTCTGTCTAAATTAACATATTTTTATGTTGTATAAGAAGTTTCTTTCTAAGTTTGAAAAAATGCAGACATTTATTTGTTACTCTTATCTTTCGTTTTATAAATGTGAACTTTGCAATTTTACTACAAATGAGAAAGTTCAAAAATGTAATCACAAGTGCGGATTTGGAGGTTATGATAATTTGGGGGCAGTTTCTAAACGTTGCAGACAGTGTAAAGTGAGCAGTTACTCGTTTCTGTGGCGTTATTATCATAAAAAGATTTGTGCCAACAGTAAAACTTTGCCAATTAAAAAAAGAAAAAACTTTTTATTCAAAAAACTATTTAAATGTGATGAGTGTAACTTTCAAATTCACCGAAGCAACGGTTTAAAAATACATAAAGCAAAAAACCATTCGCCTATTGACTATAAAAAATGGTTTCAATGTGATAACTGTACATACAGAACTAGATTTAAAGGTAATTTATTAAAACATAACGAAAGACAACATGTTGCAACTGAATCACAAACTATTTTTCATTGCAATCAGTGTGAGTTTGAAACTAAGTATAAACCTGATCTGACAAAGCACATGAAAAGAAAACATATTACAAATGAATTGAAATTTATTTGCATCGAGTGTGAGTATAAAAGCAGCTTTAAATTTGATTTGATAAAGCATATAAAACTAAAACATACTCCAATTGAATTGCAAACATTTTTTAACTGCAACGAATGTGAGTATAAAAATATATTTAAAGAAAACGTAGCAAAGCATAAGAAACGCATGCACACTCCAACTGAATTACAAACTATTTTTAATTGCAATGAATGTGAGTTTAAAACGAAATATAAATCTGCACTTAAAGATCATAAGTATTCTAAACATACTCCGATTGAATTGCAAACTATTTTTATTTGCAACAATTGTGAGTATAAAACTAAGTTAAAATTTAATCTAACGCAGCATATTAAAAATAAACATAACTCAAGAAAATGGAAAACTCTTATCTGCAATGAGTGCAACTTTCAAACCAAGTATAAATCTGCACTCAAAGTTCATATGGATTCTAAGCATACTCCAATTGAATTGCAAACTATTTTTAATTGCAACAATTGTGAGTATAAAACTAACTTTAAATCTTCGTTAACGAAGCATATGAAACTGAAACATAACTCAATAAAATGGGAAATTCTTATCTGCAATGAGTGTGAGTTTGAAACTAAGTATAAATCTGCACTGAAAGATCATAAGAAATCTAAGCATACTCCAATTGAACAGCAAACTACTTTTAATTGTAATGAGTGTGATTTTAAAACCAGGTTCAAATCTTATTTGACAACGCATAAGAATTTAAAACATACTCCTATTGAATTACAAACTATTTTCAAATGCACGGAATGTGAGCATAAAACTATGTTTAAATCTAATCTGCGTAGACATAAGAAAATAGTACATACCTAAACCAATAGAATGTGCAGATAAATTTATTTGTAAGAGCGATTTGACACAAAATATGAATAACAAAAATAGTCTAATTGAACACTAAAAAGCTCTTTAATGCCACTATTAAAAAACGAAAACTTTTAATGAGTAGGCTATAAAATTATAGTTTGACTTTATTATAACGATCAGAATATAGAAAAAACGCAGTTTCTAAGCAAATACGATAGTAGAGATATAAACATTAGAGAACAAACTTTTTCAATGCCATCCGAAAGTTAAATGTAGACAAAAATTTTTCAAAAACTTTAAAAATTGTATTTTATTTACAATTATCTCATCCGACAGACGTTGCCCTGTCTTAACTATGAATTTTGAATATTAATTTGTATAATTAATAATAAAAATATTTTAGAAAAAAAATGTTTATTATTCTGATGCTTTATGATGTAAATAGTCTTAGTGTTTTTTTCTTTCGCGTATATAAATAGTTTTGTTAGTATTCCGACACAGGAACAAGCTACATATAACTGATCATGTGAAAAAGAAGGATTTTAAAGATTGATGTCACAAACACTTACGATTTATTAATTGACATTGCAAATGCTAGCCGCACCGGACGTGGAAAGCGTTTAAACTTGAATATGACAATTTGTTTGGAAACAGAGAAATTAATGGAATCAAAACTCCTTCTCCTTTGCAAGGCGGGCACTATTACAAAGACTGGTTTATATCCCGCAACATAATAATTACCAGTGCGATTTTTAATTGTGGACTAGAAAGTGGTAATCGAGACAATTCTACCAAATTTAAAAACTTTTTTGGATAATTGACAACATCATCTTGGTTAGTAACGACATTTGATTTATGTGTCATCAATTAGCCAGCTATCTTTTGTTTTAAGATTTTTATACCGTGACATCAACTTTTTTTGCAGCCATATTGGCTTTTCTCAACTATATGGAACGAATAAGGCGTGGAAGAATACAGAAGAAACCTAGAAAACGTTAAATTCGAAAAGCAAGAAGTGGAAAAGATGGAAGTGGAGCTGGAAAAAATATTACATGATACAATAAAAATAACAAAAATAAGCAGGTAAAGGAAAAACACAAAAAAAAAATAATTGGATAATGAATGAAGAAGAAAAGCTTTCACGGCCCGAAGTCTTTAAAATATTGACATCTTTCGGAAAAGAGCTTTATCTTTCTTTATTTAGAGATCCTACTTCAAGAATTGAACGAGAACTTTCAACATTTATAAAATCGTCTGATTTCTTGCCTGAAATAAAAACCCAATTAATTCCAAAACACTCTGTTTCTCCAAGGTTGTACGGTCTTCCAAAAATTTATAAACCAGACGTTCCACTGCGGCCAATTGTCAATACAATTAATTCTCCTACTTTTCAAACGGCTTGTTATCGTGCCCCACTTCTCAAAGGTTACAGTAGGAAAACTTTGTCTCATGTCCTAAATTTTTCTAATTTTGTTCAAATGTTATCCACGTTTTTTTTTATCCTTCAGATTGGCTGGTTAGTTTTGATGTAGTATCACTCTTTAGAAAACTTCCTGTTTCAGAAGCAGTGGCTATTGTCAGAGAATTGCTATGTGATGATGACTTTCCTCATATCCTAGGGGATCTGGCAAAAAAATGTTTAATTTCAACATATTTTCGATTCAATAATCAATTTTATAAACAAATCACAGGAACTCCAATGGGTTCTCCTCTGTCTCCTGTCATTGCTAATATGTTCATGGATTTTTTTGGAACCAAGGCACTTGAAACATCGGTTTTAAAACCTAAAGTATGGCTCCGATATGTGGATGACACGTTTATTATTTGGCCTCACGGTAGAGACAGTTTGCCAAATTTTTTAAATCAGCTAAATGGTTTAGATAAAGATGTTCAATTAACAATGGAAATTGAGAATCAAAATTCTCTTCCATTTTTGGATGTCTTGGTAACACGTCTTCCTAACGGGTCTTTGGGCCATACAATAAAACGAAAGTCTACTGATACAGATCGCTATCTACATGCGACATCACATCATCATCCTGCCCAAAAATTGTCTGTCATTAAATCTTTGGTTCATCGCGCTTTTTTGGTTTGTCAAACATCAAGTCTTCAAACAGAATTAGACCGGTTAACATTTAGCCTAATGAATAATAGATATAAGAAACAGAATATTCTTCGTAAACAAGGATTGAGAACGGTTTTTAAATCATCTACAAAAATTTTGGAAATTTTACCATCTCCAAAAGACAGATTTTGTCAATAGGTGTTTATAAAATTCCTTGTTCTTGTGGCAAAGTTTACATTGGGCAAAGTTTAAATTGATTTACATATCTTCCTTGATTTGTGAATCAACATTTTTCTACGACAGAAAAATCAGAGAAGCAATCGAAATTGTAAAACACACAAACAATTTTAATAGAGATGCAAGCTATTATCTCTCAAACGTTTCGAAGTCCTTGTTCGTAAACACTCCTTCGCCATCAACACAAAGCGCTTCCGCTTTCTCCGCAACTCTCTCTTCCGAGCCCTCCGCCAGTTTCTATTTTGCCCTTTCCACCGCTTTTTCTTCCTAGCTTACCATATAAGCCCAAGCAGCAACGAAGATGGTATACAAAATAAACACTGTATATATGGGTCAAAAAAAATTATAGAAAGATTGATAATAATAATCTTTATTGATACATATAACTTAAATAAGTTTTGTACAAGTCAAAAAACAATGAAACAATAAAAAGGGAATAAAATTACATTACTTTCTTAAATAAAATATAATCTTAATATATTATATTATGTCATTATCGTTTAAAAATTCGTCTGTGCTATAATATGCCTTAGACAGTAAAATGGTTTTGATACATTTCTTAAATTGTAGATTACCTAAAGTTTTTATTTCTACTAATAGTTTATTATAAAATTTTATACCAAAGTAATCACAACCGCTTTGGGATTTTTTTAATCTTTGTGCTTTTAAACATAGGTTGTCTCTAGATCTCGTGTCATGATAATGGAAATCGTTGTGTGCGAAATATTATTATTATTATTATTATTATTACGTACATTCAGTTAGGCGGCCAAAGCCGATTAAATACTGAACACTCAAAATTACATACTTAAATGACATGCCCAAATTAACATATGTAGCAGTGATTAACAATTATAAGTATAAGATGATTTGTTTGATTATGGACACTGTTAATCAAAACACAACTAAGTTTCTCTGAAAATACAAAGTATTTTGCATTATTTTATTGTTGAACACTATTTACACTTTAAAGCTTACCTGAAAATACAAAGAAGCGACATTTAATGTTATTAATCACAATGTCAATTTAACTGAAATTATAATTTTAACCAATAGACAATTTTTGTATTTTTATTTATCAGCACGTGCTTGTCACATTCGAAAAAAACGTTCTCTAACCTCAACTAACATCTCTTTGTGTAGACATGTATGTCAATTGCTCCCTGCTATAACATTACTCCCTACTATACCGACGCTCCTCAGAGCGCGCACATCCAAATCAAAGAAAAGGATTTTCTTTACATAAGTATAAATTTTGTCTAGTTTATTTTGAAATATGTTTAAAGATGTTGAGTTGATGACTTTCTGAGGTAGCCCGATCTATGTCTCTACAGTCCGATTACTTAGAAAAGACTTTCTTTGTAGTTTGTTCCATCGCGATGTAGATAGTTTGAAGGAATGTTCACTCAATGTGTTATTACTGTTGCGCTCAAACATATCGCTCAGGTTGAACTTATAGTAACCTTTTAAGATTTTGAACGTTTCTATGACATCTCCTCTATTTCGCCTTTCTTTTAAAGATGCTATCTTCAGATGCTGTAGTCTACTTTCGTAGCATAGCTTATTTATGGAGGACAATTTTTTGGTTGCTCTACGCTGAACTCATTCCAATAAGTTAACATCTTTTACAAAATGTGGATTCCAAACTACAGCGGCATATTCTAATCGAGGACGGACAAATCTTTTGAAAACTTTGGAAAAGTTTGTTTCAGTTAACTTCGGAAAGACTGTGTATTGATTAAATAAACGAATGAATTACATTTTTCAGTTATTTTTGATATGTGAGTATGCCATTTTAAATCAGATGAAATATATACTCCCAGGTCGTTGACTATGTGGGCTATTCTGTAACTTTTCCGTTAAATTTTAGAGGCCGCTAAAAATATAATTTTTAACGGTCCTCTAAAATGTTTAGCGGCAACTGGTATTCTGTAACGTCAAATTTTAGAGGACCGCTAAAATGAACTTATTTTAGAGGGTCCTCTAAAATGTGGCGGATTCACATCTGGCAACAGCGCAGAATTAACCGTATTTGACTTTTGCGCAAATGTCAACTGTCAAAACATAACGTCAAAGTCAAAATTCTGTCATTTTTGTCATTACTATTCAAAGTTTGAAACTATCCATCTTTAACAATTGAAATTTGAAGAGAGACGTACTTGCTGTTATTATGTCGCGCTCAGCCAGAACAACAAAAAAACAAAAAGAGTTTTATTTTTTAATTATTTGAGCGAGAACAAGTGTTTATTGGGAGGAAAAATAACTCTTTCCAATATAAATATTATTAAATTTCTCCATAAATAAGTTTTTTATTTGCGTCCTTTCATTTTCTGTTCTTGGAAAAGTAATCCAAGTAGGCACTAAATGTTCATAAATAGTGTTGGTCACTTCATTCACACAGCGGCTCATGCATGGTTGACTTATTGCAAAAGTATGACCTTGCCCCGCACTTAACTGGTAACTGCCTGTGGCGTAAAAATGAAAAGTCGCTAGAATGCGAATATGCGGTGGAACTGCTGTAATTCTCTGGATTGACTATCTCTAAAGCTGTGTTTCTATTAAAGCGGAACAGCTTTCGAAAACACTTTTCCGGGATGTGGAAAGGATCACTAACATCACGGATTCTGCCTTGATGTAGTCGGAATGCTGCTCTGCAAGTTTAATAATATTAATTTAGCAACCATCAACTTTATTTTTTGTCACTTACTTTTCTTCGTTTTCAGCAATTTCTTCCAATAAAACTTCACCGGCAATGTCAAAAACAGCCATTTTTGTACAATTATGCACCCCGTTAAAAAATAAAGGGTCGAAAAGTGAATCCACTAAAATTTACTTTTTAGCGGGACGTTTTAACGGGTCCCTCTAAAAATTTAACGGAAACTGATGTTACAGAATAGCTCTCTGTTTTTAGCGGCCGCTAAATTTTTAGCGGCCTCTAAATTTTAACGGAAAAGTTACAGAATAGACCCCTATGTCAGCTTTAGGTAAAAATTCATTAAATAGTCTATAGTGTACTCTCGGATTTGATTTTTCTATGTGCATTACACAACATTTTGATACGTTTAACATTAGACCCCACTTGTTGCATCATTTTCCTACAGCAGTTTTAGATCTTCTTTTATTTTGCTTTCATTTTCACAAGAGTTATAAAATTTTGTATCGTCCGCAAAGAAGAATACACATGATTGAAATATTTCATGCATGTCTGAAATATATATATTAAAAAGTAATGGGCCGATGACGCTGCCTTAAAATTACACCACTTGTTGTGTTTACTGGGTCAGAAAGAGATGAATCTACTCGTACTCGATAAGTTCTATTAGTCAAGAAATTTTTAAACCATGATAAAAGATTTTCTTGGATACCGTATTTTTTCAATTTTGTTATTAATTTGGTTATTGATACTCGATCAAAAGCTTTGACAAAATCCAGGTAAATGATGTCAAATGCGGTATTGTTATCATACAGTTTTGTCCATACATTAATGTTTGATAGTAGGTTTACCTGTAGATTTACCAGGGACAAATCCATGTTGTGTATTTGGAATAATGTTGTTTTCTATGCTGTGACAAGTGAGCTCAGTTACAAATATTTTTTCTATGCATTTTGAAAAAACTGATGTCACACTGACTGGACGGTAATTTTCTGGCTTTAGCTTGTCACCGGATTTGTAAATCGGAGTGATGAAAGCAGTTTTCCAACTACTTGGTATATGGTTTTCGGCTAATGATTTGGTCATGATGGCCGATAAAATTGAAGCTATTGTATTAGCTGTATTTTTTAAAAAGAAGGGGAAAATGTCATTGGACTAATTGCACCATTGTCTCTTAAGCTTTTGAAATAGTTGCTTATAAGTTTTGATGGAAATTGTATTAATTGTAGAATATTTTTTTGCTGTGTATTTTGTAGGCGTTTTAACATTGTTGGTTTGATTATCTTTTGCGAAGTTTTGTTTAAATGTTTCCGAAAACATCTGGGCAATCTCTTTGGGATTAGTCGTTATATCCTTTGTAACATCGTTTTTTAAAGAAAATGATGTAAGTTTTGTACTTAATTTTTTTTTAATAAATTTTAAAAAATCTTTTCAGAATATTTGTGACCTATTGATTATAAGATTTATTTATTAATGTTTTACCTGGTTATTACATTTTTGATACTCTTCATAATCAGTGTTCGCTTTGGTTGTTTTATATTTATCCCATAAAAATTTCTTTGTTTCAAGTTTGTTTAATATTTGTGAGTTTATCCAGAGTTTAGTTACCCTCCTTCTTTTATTATAAAAAAGTACATATTTTTTTACAGCAAGATCGATTGTTTGAACAAATTTTTCGTATAATTCGCTTGCTGAACAATTGTTTACCTCTTCTTGAAGAGTATTTAGTTCTTAGTGCATAATATTGGTTAATTTTTGTATAGTTTGCTTTTTTGTAATTTCTTCTAAAAGTCATTTTTGTTTTTTTGATAGAAATTGATAACTGCGATTTTGCTGTTAGTACTATATGATCACTTTTGCCAACTGGTGGCCTATCTTTTACATCAAATAGTAAATTTTTTTCCGAAGCAAAAACAAGATCAAGAGTGTTTGTTGCTTGTGTACATCTATATCTAGTTGGAAATGTTATAATTTGTGTTAATCCCGTGTTTAGAAAAGTTTCCATAAATTCGTTGGCTGCAGGCGATCCGTAATTTCCGTTTAAATTAGACCAGTTTATTGTTGAATAATTAAAATCGTCAAAAATGAGCAAGTTTCTACAGTGTTCAGAGGCAGATAGTAATGCTGATTTTAGGTTGTGGTCCTGCTCAACTGAAAAGTTGGGAGGTCTGTATACACAGGACAATATTATGTCAATGTTATTAATGTTTATTTGTAGCCAAATAGATTCTACTGGTTGTGTTATTTATTTATTGAGTACTTTTACACTAGTTTTGTAGTTTAGTTCATTATGTATATAAATACAGACACCTCCGCCGGATCGATTCCTATCAGATCTTTATATTGTATAGCCCGGTATATCTATTAGACTGTACGGTATGTTTAAGTCAAGAAGTGTCAGATAACAATATAAAGGTAGGTTTTATATTTTGGATATATATATTAAATTCATGTTTTTGGAGATCAAATATTTGTATTTAAAATAGTCAGTTCGATAAACGTCCTGTCTTTAATCGTTAATTGGTTTTTGTTATTGTGGGTATGTTCTTTACGTATTTTATTTTGATATTTGTCTCTCCGTTTTTTTTTGCGATTATTAAGTTTATCGGTTACCTGTTTTCTATAGTTTCTTTGTCTTGGCGTTTCGTCACTTCTTATGTTGTATTTTAGGTTTTTCTCCCGATTCTTTTTTAATACTGATTTAGAATCGTTTGAGCTTAATAATTTGACTTTGAGTGGCCTATTTGTATTAGGAATTGGCTTGCCAATTCAAAATGTCTGGATTTTTTGCGTATTAATTGTTGGTACTAAGTCATGCACGACTTGCTTGACTTGCTTGATTTTTTCTAAATCGTTGTCCTTTTTATCGCGATCGTTGCCGTGTTCTTCAGGTATATCAAATACAATTATATTTGAAGATCTTTCATTTCTCTCGTTCATTTCGGATATAATTTCTTCAATTGCCGTGTCCGAAAACGCATTGCCCACAGACTGTAGCTCGCGTATATTTTTTTGCAATTCTGATATCATGTCCTTCAATTCAGCAATCTCATTTTTTGCTTTAAAACAATTTGCACAATGAAAGATAAGACGGTTTGTTTCTTTAAAGTAGGTATTTAAATCAGCACGATTTAACTCCGAACATAGTTTGTGTATAGGCATAATACACTCATCGCATTTTAGATAGTCATTTAGTTCACATTTTTTATCACAAATACCACAGTTCTTAATAATAGGCATGTTGGATAGTTACACTTTTTTTAGTACACACTTAGTATGCTTTGTTTTTATGAGCGATTTTACGGAGTACGATACAAACGTCCGTCCGTGTCGGTAACCTCAATAATCATCATCATATTGTTGAACATTTTTTTTGACATGTGTAAGACAGACATATATATACAGGACATGGCAATGTCAATAGCTTCAAAAAGATTGGTAGAAGTAATAAATAGAGTGCGCAGAGAAGAAGAAGTTTCGGCAGGTTAGAGAAAAGGCATAATTTGCCCTATCTACAAAAATAATGATAGAAGTAGAGAACAAAACTATTGAGAAATAGCTTACTAAACACAGGGTATTGATTGTATGCGTCAATTCTGGATGTAAAGATAAGAAGAGAGATGGAGAAAAAGGGTGCAATAACAGACAGTCAGGCTTAAATTAGGAAGAAGGTGCATAATAAATAAAATAATTATATTGATGACAGATCTTGTCAATTAATTTCAAAAAAAAATTTTTTTTAATATTTTTAAAATTGTCTGCACAATGTTAAACGCGTGATAATGGTCTGCCATTGTTATTTTCAATTATTAATAATAATATATTTTCAAATATCAAAACGGCAGACGTGGTCAAATGCATTTCTAAATAGCCAAAAATCGGTACCTGTCTTACCTGCGCACTCGCCGCGTCCACCACTTTGGACTTAGTGAGTCCCCATCTCATGTACGGTAGGTATAGGGGCCTCAATGTACAAAAACTCAGGTCTGGTCAAATACATACAGATATCCGTTCACTGGCTCTTAGCCTAATGTGGATAAATATAAAACTGCTGAAAAATTTTTTAAAAACACGATTAAGTTCAACAGCAGTGTATTTAATTTTTACACAGTTGATTGAAAGTGTTAATCCGCACAAAACATATTTGAGACTAAAAATCTCAGTTCTGAAGTTATTACATATTAAATATTCTAATATTTACTATTTTGTTATAAAAAAATGAAAACGGATCAATATGACAGCTTTTGTCTGAAAAAGTCACTAATTCAAACGTCAAATATTCTTAAATAAAATTAATGTCTATCATAATTATCCATGTTGCAGTTCAGCGAGTTATGATATTCTATCATCGCTTATTTTTAAAATAATCCAGATAATTATTCCTGCTACAAAGACATGTTTAATACTTATATGAAGTCAAAAATTAAACATTATTACAAAAAATGTTAAACATTATATTTAACTGACAAGAATATCATAACTTTTCTGACAAGCCACGCCTATACAAAATATCATGGCATTCTTGCAAACTTTATTCTTAATTAAAAAATATTTTTATTGCATTATATTATACAATAAACATAGTTGGTGAAATAAATAGTCAAATTGCTTTTTGTATCTCTAAATTAGTCAACCCTCAAAACGTTTAAACGGAGTGGGTATTGATTAAATCAAAACACAATTTTTGAAAACGATGCAAGTTTGGAATTCTTAATTAGAAAGATTATTGGAAATACTCGGCGAAAGGTTAATATGGCCACGTTTTTTTTTTGCTTTTTCCGCATCGATAATTGACCTTCTGTGATTTAAAAATGTTTAATCCAATTTAGTGAGGTGCGTCAGTTATATGGGCAAATAATGATCTACGTAGATAATATTACTAATTGAAATAAGAATACATATTTTATACAAAATTTTTATTTTCATTTCTACATATAGTTTTTTATACAATACTTTTTAAGTTATTTTACTTCAAAAGAATTTTCTATTGAGTTTAAAACTAGAGAAATATAAAAATAAAAGGTAAAAACAAAAAGAAAAATAAAGGAACTAAGATAGAAAAAAAGGAAAAAATTAGAGAGGAACAATAGGAGATGTAGACGATATATAGCAGAGGCATGAGACAGCTAAAATAAAGAGAGAAAAAACAAAACAAAGGTAAAGAATTTATAAATCTATTAATGGGAGGCGATCACAATGCAAGATTAGACAAAAATAGAAAAAAAATTAGAGAGAAGAAAAAAATAATTGTAAAAGAACAACAGAAAATAAGAAGAACAGATAAGGAATAAGATTAATAAATATGCTAGAAGAAAATAGATGACCAGCTATTATGTGCTTGGGTCTATAAAATAAGATTTATGATAAGTTTTATAATCAGTATAATGTATCTAAAGAAATCACTGGTTAGGTAATTCAAACATGACTTTTGTATGTATAATTTTTCAATTTTCGTTCAATTTTATTAATAATAGATTTCATTAATTATAAAATTTTTCAATTTACAATGCTCTTGTCGCCTTTTGTTGTTCAATTAAAATATGGTTGTTCATCATAAATCGTATAAAATCGCTTTTTAAAAAAATATATACTCAACAATCAAGTATTACAATCACACAGTTGGAAAGTCAAAATTGTTGCAATTCATTTAGAGTATGTTTTTTTTTCTTATGCTTTTTTAAATTATATTTACATCTGCTTTTAAACTCACATTCATTACAATTAAAAACCTCTTGCAATTCAATTTGAGTATGTCTTTTTTTCTTATGTCTTTTCATATTATGGGTTTTATACTCACACTTACTGCAATTGAAACTCGTTTTGAAACTCAATTTGAGTATGTTTCATTATCTAATGTCGCCTTATATAACGTCTAATGTTAGTTTTATACTAACAATCATTGCAGTTGAATTTAGAATGCAATTCAACTGGAGTATGTTTCAATTTTTTATGCTCTCTTAAATGAGATTTATGCTTAGTTTTAAACTCACACAGATTTTTTTAATGACCTTTAAGCAGGGTTAAAGGTGAAAAAAAAACGCTTGTACTTTAGTACTTACTTTACATCTTTTATAATTTGTAGTTTTTGACGACTTTGCACCTGCTCGCACAAGGTTCATACTAAAGGGTTTGTGGAAAAATTATTGAGGTACCTGTCTTTGTTTTGGATGCCAATTAGTACAAAAGAACTCCGTTAAAAAGTGTTTGAATGTCGAAAAATAAGTAAACAAATGTAAAACCACTTTCTTTAATTGTTAAATAAAAAAACCTAATAATAAACAAAGACTAAAATCACTAACTCGAAGAAATATACTACTATTACTCAACTCAAAGAAAAAATTCGAAAATTCAATTTTCTTGTGGCCCTTGTAAATTATTAATTAATGCACATTCCTGCAAATCTATGAAGTTATTTTAAATAAAAGAACAAGTTCGTTTGGTTAATCAAGCTGTGCTTTATTAATTTTAACGTAACTAAAAAGGATTCTTAACCTAAACGTCACACACTTGTGTCATAGAATAAATTACTAGAGAGGACACTCCAAATGTCACCTTACTGACAGAAACAAACAAACACTACCAACTAATCCAAATGCAGAACATTGCACATATTCTTTAACACCCTCTCTCAATGTTATACATTTGAACAAAACTTAACAAAAAATAAACAAAGTATTCTAGTACCAAAAAACATATCTACAACCTAGTAGATTTATTTTATCATTACATTACCTACACCGCACTCTTTCAGAATCTTCACAATTGATTCTTTGCCAAGAAATTTTGTTAACAGGTCTGCTGGTTGTTTCGAAGAGCATATGTACTTAAGGGAAATTTCATTGTTTTCAATTAAATCTTTAACAAAGTGGTATCTTATATCCACATGTTTCAAGCGTTTTACAGATTCTGTGCTTACGTTCAATATTGCTGACTGATTGTCACAAAACATATTTACTGGACAAATATTTTCAAACCTAAAATCTTGTAACAGCTTAACTATCCAACACGCTTCACTAGCAGCCATACTCATTGAAACATACTCAGCCTCTGTTGAAGACAGACTTACAGATGATTGCTTCTTTGAGCACCAAACTATTAGGCAATTTGCAAAAGTAAACAAATACCCTGAAGTAGACTTTCGGTCTCTTAGGTCGCCTGCTCAATCAGCATCACAAAACCCTTGCAACATTGTATCATTACATTTATATACTAAGTCATAATCAATAGTATACTTTACATAACGCAATACTCTTTTGAGCGCACTTAGTAATTCCTTATTGGCCGTATTCTGAAATCTACTTAACATAGAAATGGCAAAACAAAGATCAGGCCTAGTGCCTGAAACCGCATACATAAGACAGCCAATTATTTCCCTACAAGTTTTTTCAAACTTTTTATCACATCCTACATTAGAATCAAGTATCTTACTGTTAAAATTTTTATCCATAGGAGTCATCATTGGCTTACAATTTTCCATGTTAAATCTTTTTAATACATTTTCCAAATAATTTCTTTGTGATAATACAGTTGTACCTTTTTGCAAATTTTGCTTAACATTTATTCCTAGAAAATCTGAAATTAACCCTAAATCCTTCATTTTAAATTCCTTATTTAATACACCTTTTAGTTTTATAATCTCCTGTTTGTTTGTACCAAAAATTAACACGTCATCTACATAAATTAATACAAAAATTTTATCTGTGCCATTATACTTTGTATACAAACATGAGTCACTCTTTGATCTCGCAAAACCTGCTTTTGAAATTACTGTATTAAATTTTTGATTCCAACACTTTGGAGAATTTTTTAATCCATATAAAGATTTCTTTAATTTAACTATATTATTATTTCCTAAATAAGCTCCTTTAGGTAAACTAACATACACTTCTTCTTTGATCTCCCCATTTAAAAAAACCCCCGTAACGTCCATTTGATAAATAGGCACATTTAATTTTGTTGCTACTGCTACAAATAGTCTAAATGTAGACAACTTCGCTACTGGCGCATAAATATCACACAAATTAAATGATTCTTGTTGTTCAAACCCTCGGGCAACAAGCCTAGCTTTATACTGTAACACATTTTTTACCTTTTTTATCTTAAATACCCACTTACTGCTAACTATTTTTCTATTTACTGGTATATCACAAAATTCCCAAGTGTCATTATCTTCAAGAGTCTGTAGTTCCCTAGCAATGGCTTCACTCCACTTGCTTGCGTCACTTCTGTTCATAGCCTCACTGTATGTAGTTGGTTCACACTCACTGACACCTAACTGCACATTATTGCATTTATAGAAAGATGTTTGTTTTCTTAGCCGTTTGCTTCTTCCATCTCTGGGTAAATCACTTTCATCCAATAGATGTTCGTCGTCACTGCATGGTAAGTACTCATTGTCACAGTCATTGTCTGATCCATCTTTTTCAGCACTACTTGTATGGGTTTCCTCCATTGTCTCATCTTCGTTAGTAATAAGTTCATTCACAGGGTAAATTTCTGTCTCAAGATTACTATCTACCACTGGTTCTTCTACGTTTATTGATGTTATAATTTCGTTTTCTTTGCTTTCCTTCACTTGAAGTTTTTCTTTCTTATCATCTTGATTTAGAAATACAACATCTCTCTTTATCTCCACTGTGTTTGTTTCTGGAAAATAAATTCTATACCCCTTCACATTTTTTTCATAACCCACCATCAAACCCTTTTCACCTTTCTTGTCCCATTTCCTTCTTCGTTCTTTCGGAATGTGAGCATACACTTCCGTGCCGAAGACTTTCAACTGGTGAATGTCAAACTTTTTGTTTGTCCATACTTCAAATGGTGACCTTCCATTTTCATGACTTTTCCCAGTTCTATTCAAGACAAATACTGCCGTATTTATTGCTTCTGCCCACAGTTTCTTTGGAAAGTTTTCTTCATGTAACATTGTTCTTGCTGCTTCCACCAATGTTCTATTTTCTCTCTCAGCCTTTCCGTTCTGTTCCGGCGTATAGGGTACAGTTGTTTGATGTGTGATTCCACGTTTTGAAAACATCACTTTCACTTCTTTGTTTATAAATTCTAAACCATTGTCACTTCTAAACATTTTCACTTTGTTTCCTGTTGTGTTTTCGGCCTTATTTATAAAGTTCTCAATACAGTTTTTGATCTCATTTTTGGTTTTAACAAAGTATACATTTCTGTAATTCGAATAGTCATCCTTCAGTATAACAAAATACCTCGCTCCTCCAATAGATGTTTCTTCCATTGGTCCACAAGTATCCGCATGAATCAACTCGCAAGTCCTTGTACTCACGTTCTCACTTTTACTAAACGGTAATCGATGTATCTTCCCAGCTAAACAACTCTCGCACTCAGGTTTAGTGGTTTGTTTAACAACAACATTATGTTTTTGCAAAATATCTTTTACGTAAGTAAAGTTTTGATGCGCGAGTTTTCTGTGCCACTCATTTAGGTCATTCTTCACTAGTGTTGAAGAGCTTGCCTTTTCGTAATTATTCTTATACCGCAATTCCAAATAATAAGAATTGCCAATTCTTTCCGCCACCACCCTAACTTGGTTATCTTTGTAGAATTTGCATGACCTGGCATCTGTCGTCATCACATAACCTTTATCTATGGCGCGAATCACTGAAAACAGATTATTATTTAGTTTCGGAACGTACAGAACATTGTCTATGACCGTATTAATCCATTCAGATCCGTTCGACACTTGCACCATCACCTGTCCACAGCCGAGGACACTAATTGTCTCACCATTACCGACAACCACAGATTCTTCTGTGATACGAGTGAATGATCTAAACAAGGCACGATTTCTACACATATGTTCACTAGCGCCTGAGTCTACTAACCACTTTGATTTATGCAGTTCATGTGACGAACTAGACACTACTAATGCATTTTTCTTCGTTTTGTTCTCAGTCTTAGTAAATTTTTGTGTACGAAACCTACACTGCGCCTTGAAATGTCCAAACTTTCCACAATAAAAGCAATTTTTATTATTTACGTTTTCTTCACTGCCATTTTTATTTTGTCTGCAATCACTTTGAAAATGCCCATTTTTGCCACACTTGAAGCACTTCATTTGTCTTGTATTTTTTACAACGAACGCAGAAGATGAAGATTGATGCGACTTTTCCATCTTGTCTTGGACCCTTTCTTCTTCAATTAATAATCTAGCAACCAAGTTGTCAATAGTTTGTTTATCGTCAGGTGCAGACTCCCACGCTGACACAAAATGCTTATATTCGTCAGGCAATGACATTAATATCTTTGTTATAACAAACTTATCAGATATCTCTTCGCCCATCTGTTTCAACAAGTTTCTCATCTCTTGGATTTTAGACAAGAAAACTGACATATCAATGCCCTTTTCATATTTGTACTGGAAAAAACGTTGTTGTATAATGTGTATACTAGTTTCAGACTTCTGTTCATACACGCTTTGAAGTTTCCGCCACATTTCAGCAGAAGTCGTGCATGTGATGATGTGTAACATGACCTCTTCCATCATCCGTGTTACCAACAAAGTCTGCGCCTTGGCATCTTTAGCTTCCCATTTGGTTATTTCATCTAGATCTACGGGCTTAACACATTTGCCCTCTACAACGTCCAGCAACCCTTGACCTCTAAACAGCACCATAGTCTGAAATTTCCAGATATTCCAATTTCTGGAACCTTCCAGCTTGATCACGTTCATATTAATGTTACTCTCCATTTTCCAACCTTGTCTACGATCCAGAACAAGTTATCCTTAGTTGGGAATACACCACGTTACACCACGTGCTTTCCGTAAGACCCAACCTCACTTTCTTTTTCTGATGAGTAACTACTAATACCAAACCTTTCTTGATTCAACTAACTAATACAGGATTATGTGTCTGGGCCCATAACCTGAAGTTATTTTAAATAAAAGAACAAATTCGTTTGGTTAATCAAGCTGTGCTTTATTAATTTTAACGTAACTAAAAAGGATTCTTAACCTAAACGTCACACACTTGTGTCATAGAATAAATTACTAGAGAGGACACTCCAAATGTCACCTTAGTGACAGAAACAAACAAACACTACCAACTAATCCAAATGCAGAACATTGCACATATTCTTTAACACCCTCTCTCAATGTTATACATTTGAACAAAACTTAACAAAAAATAAACAAAGTATTCTAGTACCAAAAAACATATCTACAACCTAGTAGATTTATTTTATCATTACATTACCTACACCGCACTCTTTCAGAATCTTCACAATTGATTCTTTGCCAAGAAATTTTGTTAACAGGTCTGCTGGTTGTTTCGAAGAGCATATGTACTTAAGGGAAATTTCATTGTTTTCAATTAAATCTTTAACAAAGTGGTATCTTATATCCACATGTTTCAAGCGTTTTACAGATTCTGTGCTTACGTTCAATATTGCTGACTGATTGTCACAAAACATATTTACTGGACAAATATTTTCAAACCTAAAATCTTGTAACAGCTTAACTATCCAACACGCTTCACTAGCAGCCATACTCATTGAAACATACTCAGCCTCTGTTGAAGACAGACTTACAGATGATTGCTTCTTTGAGCACCAAACTATTAGGCAATTTGCAAAAGTAAACAAATACCCTGAAGTAGACTTTTGGTCTCTTAGGTCGCCTGCCCAATCAGCATCACAAAACCCTTGCAACATTGTATCATTACATTTATATACTAAGTCATAATCAATAGTATACTTTACATAACGCAATACTCTTTTGAGCGCACTTAGTAATTCCTTATTGGCCGTATTCTGAAATCTACTTAACATAGAAATGGCAAAACAAAGATCAGGCCTAGTGCCTGAAACCGCATACATAAGACAGCCAATTATTTCCCTACAAGTTTTTTCAAACTTTTTATCACATCCTACATTAGAATCAAGTATCTTACTGTTAAAATTTTTATCCATAGGAGTCATCATTGGCTTACAATTTTCCATGTTAAATCTTTTTAATACATTTTCCAAATAATTTCTTTGTGATAATACAGTTGTACCTTTTTGCAAATTTTGCTTAACATTTATTCCTAGAAAATCTGAAATTAACCCTAAATCCTTCATTTTAAATTCCTTATTTAATACACCTTTTAGTTTTATAATCTCCTGTTTGTTTGTACCAAAAATTAACACGTCATCTACATAAATTAATACAAAAATTTTATCTGTGCCATTATACTTTGTATACAAACATGAGTCACTCTTTGATCTCGCAAAACCTGCTTTTGAAATTACTGTATTAAATTTTTGATTCCAACACTTTGGAGAATTTTTTAATCCATATAAAGATTTCTTTAATTTAACTATATTATTATTTCCTAAATAAGCTCCTTTAGGTAAACTAACATACACTTCTTCTTTGATCTCCCCATTTAAAAAAACCCCCGTAACGTCCATTTGATAAATAGGCACATTTAATTTTGTTGCTACTGCTACAAATAGTCTAAATGTAGACAACTTCGCTACTGGCGCATAAATATCACACAAATTAAATGATTCTTGTTGTTCAAACCCTCGGGCAACAAGCCTAGCTTTATACTGTAACACATTTTTTACCTTTTTTATCTTAAATACCCACTTACTGCTAACTATTTTTCTATTTACTGGTATATCACAAAATTCCCAAGTGTCATTATCTTCAAGAGTCTGTAGTTCCCTAGCAATGGCTTCACTCCACTTGCTTGCGTCACTTCTGTTCATAGCCTCACTGTATGTAGTTGGTTCACACTCACTGACACCTAACTGCACATTATTCCATTTATAGAAAGATGTTTGTTTTCTTAGCCGCTTGCTTCTTCCATCTCTGGGTAAATCACTTTCATCCAATAGATGTTCGTCGTCACTGCATGGTAAGTACTCATTGTCACAGTCATTGTCTGATCCATCTTTTTCAGCACTACTTGTATGGGTTTCCTCCATTGTCTCATCTTCGTTAGTAATAAGTTCATTCACAGGGTAAATTTCTGTCTCAAGATTACTATCTACCACTGGTTCTTCTACGTTTATTGATGTTATAATTTCGTTTTCTTTGCTTTCCTTCACTTGAAGTTTTTCTTTCTTATCATCTTGATTTAGAAATACAACATCTCTCTTTATCTCCACTGTGTTTGTTTCTGGAAAATAAATTCTATACCCCTTCACATTTTTTTCATAACCCACCATCAAACCCTTTTCACCTTTCTTGTCCCATTTCCTTCTTCGTTCTTTCGGAATGTGAGCATACACTTCCGTGCCGAAGACTTTCAACTGGTGAATGTCAAACTTTTTGTTTGTCCATACTTCAAATGGTGACCTTCCATTTTCATGACTTTTCCCAGTTCTATTCAAGACAAATACTGCCGTATTTATTGCTTCTGCCCACAGTTTCTTTGGAAAGTTTTCTTCATGTAACATTGTTCTTGCTGCTTCCACCAATGTTCTATTTTCTCTCTCAGCCTTTCCGTTCTGTTCCGGCGTATAGGGTACAGTTGTTTGATGTGTGATTCCACGTTTTGAAAACATCACTTTCACTTCTTTGTTTATAAATTCTAAACCATTGTCACTTCTAAACATTTTCACTTTGTTTCCTGTTGTGTTTTCGGCCTTATTTATAAAGTTCTCAATACAGTTTTTGATCTCATTTTTGGTTTTAACAAAGTATACATTTCTGTAATTCGAATAGTCATCCTTCAGTATAACAAAATACCTCGCTCCTCCAATAGATGTTTCTTCCATTGGTCCACAAGTATCCGCATGAATCAACTCGCAAGTCCTTGTACTCACGTTCTCACTTTTACTAAACGGTAATCGATGTATCTTCCCAGCTAAACAACTCTCGCACTCAGGTTTAGTGGTTTGTTTAACAACAACATTATGTTTTTGCAAAATATCTTTTACGTAAGTAAAGTTTTGATGCGCGAGTTTTCTGTGCCACTCATTTAGGTCATTCTTCACTAGTGTTGAAGAGCTTGCCTTTTCGTAATTATTCTTATACCGCAATTCCAAATAATAAGAATTGCCAATTCTTTCCGCCACCACCCTAACTTAGTTATCTTTGTAGAATTTGCATGACCTGGCATCTGTCGTCATCACATAACCTTTATCTATGGCGCGAATCACTGAAAACAGATTATTATTTAGTTTCGGAACGTACAGAACATTGTCTATGACCGTATTAATCCATTCAGATCCGTTCGACACTTGCACCATCACCTGTCCACAGCCGAGGACACTAATTGTCTCACCATTACCGACAACCACAGATTCTTCTGTGATACGAGTGAATGATCTAAACAAGGCACGATTTCTACACATATGTTCACTAGCGCCTGAGTCTACTAACCACTTTGATTTATGCAGTTCATGTGACGAACTAGACACTACTAATGCATTTTTCTTCGTTTTGTTCTCAGTCTTAGTAAATTTTTGTGTACGAAACCTACACTGCGCCTTGAAATGTCCAAACTTTCCACAATAAAAGCAATTTTTATTATTTACGTTTTCTTCACTGCCATTTTTATTTTGTCTGCAATCACTTTGAAAATGCCCATTTTTGCCACACTTGAAGCACTTCATTTGTCTTGTATTTTTTACAACGAACGCAGAAGATGAAGATTGATGCGACTTTTCCATCTTGTCTTGGACCCTTTCTTCTTCAATTAATAATCTAGCAACCAAGTTGTCAATAGTTTGTTTATCGTCAGGTGCAGACTCCCACGCTGACACAAAATGCTTATATTCGTCAGGCAATGACATTAATATCTTTGTTATAACAAACTTATCAGATATCTCTTCGCCCATCTGTTTCAACAAGTTTCTCATCTCTTGGATTTTAGACAAGAAAACTGACATATCAATGCCCTTTTCATATTTGTACTGGAAAAAACGTTGTTGTATAATGTGTATACTAGTTTCAGACTTCTGTTCATACACGCTTTGAAGTTTCCGCCACATTTCAGCAGAAGTCGTGCATGTGATGATGTGTAACATGACCTCTTCCATCATCCGTGTTACCAACAAAGTCTGCGCCTTGGCATCTTTAGCTTCCCATTTGGTTATTTCATCTAGATCTACGGGCTTAACACATTTGCCCTCTACAACGTCCAGCAACCCTTGACCTCTAAACAGCACCATAGTCTGAAATTTCCAGATATTCCAATTTCTGGAACCTTCCAGCTTGATCACGTTCATATTAATGTTACTCTCCATTTTCCAACCTTGTCTACGATCCAGAACAAGTTATCCTTAGTTGGGAATACACCACGTTACACCACGTGCTTTCCGTAAGACCCAACCTCACTTTCTTTTTCTGATGAGTAACTACTAATACCAAACCTTTCTTGATTCAACTAACTAATACAGGATTATGTGTCTGGGCCCATAACCTGAAGTTATTTTAAATAAAAGAACAAGTTCGTTTGGTTAATCAAGCTGTGCTTTATTAATTTTAACGTAACTAAAAAGGATTCTTAACCTAAACGTCACACACTTGTGTCATAGAATAAATTACTAGAGAGGACACTCCAAATGTCACCTTAGTGACAGAAACAAACAAACACTACCAACTAATCCAAATGCAGAACATTGCACATATTCTTTAACACCCTCTCTCAATGTTATACATTTGAACAAAACTTAACAAAAAATAAACAAAGTATTCTAGTACCAAAAAACATATCTACAACCTAGTAGATTTATTTTATCATTACATTACCTACACCGCACTCTTTCAGAATCTTCACAATTGATTCTTTGCCAAGAAATTTTGTTAACAGGTCTGCTGGTTGTTTCGAAGAGCATATGTACTTAAGGGAAATTTCATTGTTTTCAATTAAATCTTTAACAAAGTGGTATCTTATATCCACATGTTTCAAGCGTTTTACAGATTCTGTGCTTACGTTCAATATTGCTGACTGATTGTCACAAAACATATTTACTGGACAAATATTTTCAAACCTAAAATCTTGTAACAGCTTAACTATCCAACACGCTTCACTAGCAGCCATACTCATTGAAACATACTCAGCCTCTGTTGAAGACAGACTTACAGATGATTGCTTCTTTGAGCACCAAACTATTAGGCAATTTGCAAAAGTAAACAAATACCCTGAAGTAGACTTTCGGTCTCTTAGGTCGCCTGCCCAATCAGCATCACAAAACCCTTGCAACATTGTATCATTACATTTATATACTAAGTCATAATCAATAGTATACTTTACATAACGCAATACTCTTTTGAGCGCACTTAGTAATTCCTTATTGGCCGTATTCTGAAATCTACTTAACATAGAAATGGCAAAACAAAGATCAGGCCTAGTGCCTGAAACCGCATACATAAGACAGCCAATTATTTCCCTACAAGTTTTTTCAAACTTTTTATCACATCCGACATTAGAATCAAGTATCTTACTGTTAAAATTTTTATCCATAGGAGTCATCATTGGCTTACAATTTTCCATGTTAAATCTTTTTAATACATTTTCCAAATAATTTCTTTGTGATAATACAGTTGTACCTTTTTGCAAATTTTGCTTAACATTTATTCCTAGAAAATCTGAAATTAACCCTAAATCCTTCATTTTAAATTCCTTATTTAATACACCTTTTAGTTTTATAATCTCCTGTTTGTTTGTACCAAAAATTAACACGTCATCTACATAAATTAATACAAAAATTTTATCTGTGCC
This sequence comes from Lagria hirta, assembly GCA_947359425.1. NCBI lineage: Eukaryota > Metazoa > Arthropoda > Insecta > Coleoptera > Tenebrionidae > Lagria > Lagria hirta. Next base: position 6,525,216 of record OX375801.1, on the reverse strand, counting down.
ATTATACTTTGTATACAAACATGAGTCACTCTTTGATCTCGCAAAACCTGCTTTTGAAATTACTGTATTAAATTTTTGATTCCAACACTTTGGAGAATTTTTTAATCCATATAAAGATTTCTTTAATTTAACTATATTATTATTTCCTAAATAAGCTCCTTTAGGTAAACTAACATACACTTCTTCTTTGATCTCCCCATTTAAAAAAACCCCCGTAACGTCCATTTGATAAATAGGCACATTTAATTTTGTTGCTACTGCTACAAATAGTCTAAATGTAGACAACTTCGCTACTGGCGCATAAATATCACACAAATTAAATGATTCTTGTTGTTCAAACCCTCGGGCAACAAGCCTAGCTTTATACTGTAACACATTTTTTACCTTTTTTATCTTAAATACCCACTTACTGCTAACTATTTTTCTATTTACTGGTATATCACAAAATTCCCAAGTGTCATTATCTTCAAGAGTCTGTAGTTCCCTAGCAATGGCTTCACTCCACTTGCTTGCGTCACTTCTGTTCATAGCCTCACTGTATGTAGTTGGTTCACACTCACTGACACCTAACTGCACATTATTCCATTTATAGAAAGATGTTTGTTTTCTTAGCCGCTTGCTTCTTCCATCTCTGGGTAAATCACTTTCATCCAATAGATGTTCGTCGTCACTGCATGGTAAGTACTCATTGTCACAGTCATTGTCTGATCCATCTTTTTCAGCACTACTTGTATGGGTTTCCTCCATTGTCTCATCTTCGTTAGTAATAAGTTCATTCACAGGGTAAATTTCTGTCTCAAGATTACTATCTACCACTGGTTCTTCTACGTTTATTGATGTTATAATTTCGTTTTCTTTGCTTTCCTTCACTTGAAGTTTTTCTTTCTTATCATCTTGATTTAGAAATACAACATCTCTCTTTATCTCCACTGTGTTTGTTTCTGGAAAATAAATTCTATACCCCTTCACATTTTTTTCATAACCCACCATCAAACCCTTTTCACCTTTCTTGTCCCATTTCCTTCTTCGTTCTTTCGGAATATGAGCATACACTTCCGTGCCGAAGACTTTCAACTGGTGAATGTCAAACTTTTTGTTTGTCCATACTTCAAATGGTGACCTTCCATTTTCATGACTTTTCCCAGTTCTATTCAAGACAAATACTGCCGTATTTATTGCTTCTGCCCACAGTTTCTTTGGAAAGTTTTCTTCATGTAACATTGTTCTTGCTGCTTCCACCAATGTTCTATTTTCTCTCTCAGCCTTTCCGTTCTGTTCCGGCGTATAGGGTACAGTTGTTTGATGTGTGATTCCACGTTTTGAAAACATCACTTTCACTTCTTTGTTTATAAATTCTAAACCATTGTCACTTCTAAACATTTTCACTTTGTTTCCTGTTGTGTTTTCGGCCTTATTTATAAAGTTCTCAATACAGTTTTTGATCTCATTTTTGGTTTTAACAAAGTATACATTTCTGTAATTCGAATAGTCATCCTTCAGTATAACAAAATACCTCGCTCCTCCAATAGATGTTTCTTCCATTGGTCCACAAGTATCCGCATGAATCAACTCGCAAGTCCTTGTACTCACGTTCTCACTTTTACTAAACGGTAATCGATGTATCTTCCCAGCTAAACAACTCTCGCACTCAGGTTTAGTGGTTTGTTTAACAACAACATTATGTTTTTGCAAAATATCTTTTACGTAAGTAAAGTTTTGATGCGCGAGTTTTCTGTGCCACTCATTTAGGTCATTCTTCACTAGTGTTGAAGAGCTTGCCTTTTCGTAATTATTCTTATACCGCAATTCCAAATAATAAGAATTGCCAATTCTTTCCGCCACCACCCTAACTTGGTTATCTTTGTAGAATTTGCATGACCTGGCATCTGTCGTCATCACATAACCTTTATCTATGGCGCGAATCACTGAAAACAGATTATTATTTAGTTTCGGAACGTACAGAACATTGTCTATGACCGTATTAATCCATTCAGATCCGTTCGACACTTGCACCATCACCTGTCCACAGCCGAGGACACTAATTGTCTCACCATTACCGACAACCACAGATTCTTCTGTGATACGAGTGAATGATCTAAACAAGGCACGATTTCTACACATATGTTCACTAGCGCCTGAGTCTACTAACCACTTTGATTTATGCAGTTCATGTGACGAACTAGACACTACTAATGCATTTTTCTTCGTTTTGTTCTCAGTCTTAGTAAATTTTTGTGTACGAAACCTACACTGCGCCTTGAAATGTCCAAACTTTCCACAATAAAAGCAATTTTTATTATTTACGTTTTCTTCACTGCCATTTTTATTTTGTCTGCAATCACTTTGAAAATGCCCATTTTTGCCACACTTGAAGCACTTCATTTGTCTTGTATTTTTTACAACGAACGCAGAAGATGAAGATTGATGCGACTTTTCCATCTTGTCTTGGACCCTTTCTTCTTCAATTAATAATCTAGCAACCAAGTTGTCAATAGTTTGTTTATCGTCAGGTGCAGACTCCCACGCTGACACAAAATGCTTATATTCGTCAGGCAATGACATTAATATCTTTGTTATAACAAACTTATCAGATATCTCTTCGCCCATCTGTTTCAACAAGTTTCTCATCTCTTGGATTTTAGACAAGAAAACTGACATATCAATGCCCTTTTCATATTTGTACTGGAAAAAACGTTGTTGTATAATGTGTATACTAGTTTCAGACTTCTGTTCATACACGCTTTGAAGTTTCCGCCACATTTCAGCAGAAGTCGTGCATGTGATGATGTGTAACATGACCTCTTCCATCATCCGTGTTACCAACAAAGTCTGCGCCTTGGCATCTTTAGCTTCCCATTTGGTTATTTCATCTAGATCTACGGGCTTAACACATTTGCCCTCTACAACGTCCAGCAACCCTTGACCTCTAAACAGCACCATAGTCTGAAATTTCCAGATATTCCAATTTCTGGAACCTTCCAGCTTGATCACGTTCATATTAATGTTACTCTCCATTTTCCAACCTTGTCTACGATCCAGAACAAGTTATCCTTAGTTGGGAATACACCACGTTACACCACGTGCTTTCCGTAAGACCCAACCTCACTTTCTTTTTCTGATGAGTAACTACTAATACCAAACCTTTCTTGATTCAACTAACTAATACAGGATTATGTGTCTGGGCCCATAACCTGAAGTTATTTTAAATAAAAGAACAAGTTCGTTTGGTTAATCAAGCTGTGCTTTATTAATTTTAACGTAACTAAAAAGGATTCTTAACCTAAACGTCACACACTTGTGTCATAGAATAAATTACTAGAGAGGACACTCCAAATGTCACCTTAGTGACAGAAACAAACAAACACTACCAACTAATCCAAATGCAGAACATTGCACATATTCTTTAACACCCTCTCTCAATGTTATACATTTGAACAAAACTTAACAAAAAATAAACAAAGTATTCTAGTACCAAAAAACATATCTACAACCTAGTAGATTTATTTTATCATTACATTACCTACACCGCACTCTTTCAGAATCTTCACAATTGATTCTTTGCCAAGAAATTTTGTTAACAGGTCTGCTGGTTGTTTCGAAGAGCATATGTACTTAAGGGAAATTTCATTGTTTTCAATTAAATCTTTAACAAAGTGGTATCTTATATCCACATGTTTCAAGCGTTTTACAGATTCTGTGCTTACGTTCAATATTGCTGACTGATTGTCACAAAACATATTTACTGGACAAATATTTTCAAACCTAAAATCTTGTAACAGCTTAACTATCCAACACGCTTCACTAGCAGCCATACTCATTGAAACATACTCAGCCTCTGTTGAAGACAGACTTACAGATGATTGCTTCTTTGAGCACCAAACTATTAGGCAATTTGCAAAAGTAAACAAATACCCTGAAGTAGACTTTCGGTCTCTTAGGTCGCCTGCCCAATCAGCATCACAAAACCCTTGCAACATTGTATCATTACATTTATATACTAAGTCATAATCAATAGTATACTTTACATAACGCAATACTCTTTTGAGCGCACTTAGTAATTCCTTATTGGCCGTATTCTGAAATCTACTTAACATAGAAATGGCAAAACAAAGATCAGGCCTAGTGCCTGAAACCGCATACATAAGACAGCCAATTATTTCCCTACAAGTTTTTTCAAACTTTTTATCACATCCGACATTAGAATCAAGTATCTTACTGTTAAAATTTTTATCCATAGGAGTCATCATTGGCTTACAATTTTCCATGTTAAATCTTTTTAATACATTTTCCAAATAATTTCTTTGTGATAATACAGTTGTACCTTTTTGCAAATTTTGCTTAACATTTATTCCTAGAAAATCTGAAATTAACCCTAAATCCTTCATTTTAAATTCCTTATTTAATACACCTTTTAGTTTTATAATCTCCTGTTTGTTTGTACCAAAAATTAACACGTCATCTACATAAATTAATACAAAAATTTTATCTGTGCCATTATACTTTGTATACAAACATGAGTCACTCTTTGATCTCGCAAAACCTGCTTTTGAAATTACTGTATTAAATTTTTGATTCCAACACTTTGGAGAATTTTTTAATCCATATAAAGATTTCTTTAATTTAACTATATTATTATTTCCTAAATAAGCTCCTTTAGGTAAACTAACATACACTTCTTCTTTGATCTCCCCATTTAAAAAAACCCCCGTAACGTCCATTTGATAAATAGGCACATTTAATTTTGTTGCTACTGCTACAAATAGTCTAAATGTAGACAACTTCGCTACTGGCGCATAAATATCACACAAATTAAATGATTCTTGTTGTTCAAACCCTCGGGCAACAAGCCTAGCTTTATACTGTAACACATTTTAAAATAACTTTAAAATAACTTTAGGTATAATTTAATTAAAAATGTCTATTTCTACACAGAATTACAATAGTTAGATTTCTACAATATAACAATAAATTTACAACATCAGTATATTTTTTATATTTATTTGAATTCAAATATTAAATTAAACATTTCTATTAAAAAGTTTTAGATTTCAAAAATATTCTATAACTAGACTAAAAGTAATATTCTTAAGAATATTTTAAACTATCAGCTTAAATAAAAAAAACCCAAAATGATAATTGTTTTTATTTTCACATCTATCGCATTGAAAAGTTTTGTAGTTCAATCAGAATGTTTGTATTTCATATGATGTATCAAATCGTGTGTCCAAAGAGTATTATACTCACACTTATTGCGATTGAAAATAGTTTGCAGAATGATTGTATTTCTTATGCTTTGTTAATTTATCTTTAGTGTTAGTTTTATACTAACATTCGTTGCAATTGAAAAAAGTTTGCAATTCAGGTAAAGTATGTTTTATATTCTTATGTTTTTTTAGATCAGATTCAAATCTGGTTTTATACTCACACTCATCGCATTTGAAAATAATTTGCAATTCAATTGGAGTATGATTGCTTCTCTTATGCTTTATTACATTTTCTTTGAAGATATTTTTATACTCACATTCGTTGCAGTTAAAAAAAGTTTGCAATTCAATTGGAGTATGTTTCAGTTTCTTATGTTTTTCCAAATAAGATTTACGCTTAATTTTATACTCACATTGGTTGCAGTTAAAAAAAGTTTGCAGATCATTTGGAGTATGTTTTAATTTCTTATGCTTTGCTATATCATATTTATACTTAGTTTTAAACTCACACTCATCGCAATTAAAAATCGTTTGCAACTCAATGGGAAGATGTCTTCTCCTTATATGATTATTTAAGTAGCGTCTAACATTCGTTTTATACTCACAATCATCGCAATTGAAAACAGTTGGCATTTCAAATAGAGTATGAATGCTTTTCTTATGCTTTGCTACGTTTTCTTTAACAATATTTTCATTTCTATTAAAACACGCTTGAGTATGTTTCGCTTTCATATGCTGCGTCAGACTGCATTTAAATATACTTTTAAAGTCACATTCATTGCAATTAAAAATTGTTTGCAACTCAATTGGAAGATGTTTTCTCTTCATATGTTTGATTAAGTAACGTCGAACGCTAGTTTTATAATCACAGTCATTGCAGGTAAAGTTAGGTTGCAACTGAATTGCACTATGTCGGCTTTCATAATGTTTTGTTAAATTACTTTTAAATTTAGATTTGTATTCACAATCATCACACTGGAACCATTTTTCTAATTTGACTGAAACACGTTTTTTTTGTCTTTTTTTAGCACTGCACCGGTAAGTTTGAAAGTTACACTCATCACATTCAACCAGTTTGTTCAGTAAATCGTTTTCTGTTTTATTTACTGGTGAGTTACTGTTATTGACACAATTTTTTTTATGACAAAAACGCCAAAGAATTGAGTGACTACCCACTTTACATTGCCTGCATCGTTTAAAAACGGGCCGTAAATTGTCATAACCTCCAAATCCGCAGTCATGATTAGATAAAAAAACTTTCTCATTTCTAGTAAAATTGCAAAATTCACATTTATAAAGCGAAAGAGAAGAATAACAATTGAATTTTTGGGAACAGCCCCACATTTTTTAAAAGTTTTACTCTTATCTTGCAAAAAATACTCTGACAGATTTTTCTTTTTTAACAGCTTCGCTTCTACGCCGACAATAAAATGACAAGTGACAGATATTTGACAAAATTAGAGATTAGATTTTTGTCAGTTTTCTAAATGATTTGGCCCAGTAAAAAGCACAACTATTCGCTAAAATGCATTTAGTAAATATTTATTAATGAAATAAATTGTATTCCAATTTTTGAAAGTTACCATCGAATGCTTAATATTTTATTAAATATAATTTTTAGACCTTTGCATGTCTTGTATCAAAACGTAGCAGCTGTCACAGAATAAAAGTCGGCGACACAAAAAAAACCTATGCACTGATACGCAATGCATATAATTTTTTTATTGACGTATATAAAAATTACAATAATTTTAATTTAAATTTATTTTAATCAATTTTCAAGCAGTTTTTATGTTGACAACGCAATTTAAAATTAGTTGTTAGAAATAGCTTGTAGGCTACGACAATGTGATTACGGTCGTAGACATTTTGGAAAATTTTTGCTGACCGCAATATATATATTTTTCACAGCTAAAAATTATTTGTAATTTTTTAAAATCTATATGGAATAGTTTTTGGTACTCATGCGGCGATTCTTACTAAACTACCTACATTAGAACAATTATTTATAAACTAAAAATAAAACAATTAAAAAGTTTTACTAACTACTTTTAGAATTGTTAATCGTATTCTGCCAGCTCTGTTTAAACATTTTTCTCTATTTACACACATTTAAATGCTATTTTTTTGAAGATTATTTTTAACAATAGTTATAGAAAAATTGAAGCACTGCCAATAAAAATGTGATTACTGTATGTTTTTTTTAAAAACTTCAATTACACAAATTACATATGTATAAAAAGTAAATTAGCTTTATATTGTACAGATTAAGCAAAAACTGCAGCTGCAACGTTTTTGCAAGGCTTGTCACAGTTGTGACAACATTGTAAAAAAAATGTAAAACCCCTATTACCATTGTGGTGTAACAGTGTTACTTGCTAAGAAACTTTTACACTAGACAACCTTGCTTACATCAGTCATTTAATGTCAATAACAATCTGTAATCCTATTCTTAAATGTTAAACATTTGATTATTTATAGGAGTCTTACAGCTGCCGTTTTTGCAATTACAAAGTGTATAATATTAAGATGAGTCAAATTCGGCTGTGCTTTTCTGGCATTAGATCTTAGATCAATTTGTACTAGAATTAGGTAAAATAATTACTCAGCCTGCATTTCTTAAAAACACAAATTAATCGAATATTTCTATTCTTTATTGTCTTGTCTTATTCCATTTCCAAATTAACATTGATTAATTGTTATAACTAATCATTATTACCGATCTGCTAAGCTGGTATCACACGTATTTATTTCACATTTGAGCATAGTGCCGTGCATAAATGCCGGACCTCAAGTATTTGTTTCATTTTTTGAATATGTGTAAGACTCTTTTTATTCTAATCTTACGTTTTGCCAAATTTTAACAATTAAAGTGAATTAAATAACAGTTAACTCTTTCTCCATAATAAATTTGTCAGAATGTCTATGTTCTACGATTATTAGCCTTAATTATTAACTCAAAAACAGTGTACAGAATAGCAACAACCAGCTACATTATCATCAACAATCTACTTCAACTCACCCCTCTATATTCATTGTTAGAGAAACGCTTGAGCAGTCAGACGGATCGATTGGGCGACACATGAAACATATTTACACAAAACGTACCTGTCAATAATACGTGTAAAGTAACTCACCGGGGGCTTTACTCCCCCTAGCAGGATTCTCTTCCTCTCTAACTGATAGTGGAAGACATCACCAGGCTCATTGGACTTTGACAACCACTCTATGGACTCGATTGACTCAATCTTCACCCCTTTTCTTTAGCATCGTGTTCTCAATGATGTCTTCATTGTTTCGGTACCTCATTATTCCATCACCAGGCTCATTGGACTTTGACAACCACTCCATGGACTCGGTTGACTCAATCTTCACCCCTTTTCTTTAGCATCGTGTTCTCAATGATGTCTTCCTTGTTTCAGTACCTCATTATTCTTTCGAATGCACAGCACTGATTTCACAATATTCACATTATTCCACCAAATTCAGGGAGTCACAACTGAATCCACATTATTCCACCGGATTCAGGGAGTCACAACTGAATCCACATTATTCCACCGGATTCAGGGAGTCACAGCAAAATCCACATTATTCCACCGGATTCAGGGAGTCACAACTGATTCCACATTATTCCACCGGATTCAGGGAGTCACAACTGAATCCACATTATTCCACCGGATTCAGAGAGTCACAACTGAATCCACATTATTCCACCGAATTCAGGGAGTCACAACTGAATCCACATTATTTCACCGAATTCAGGGAGTCACAACTGAATCCACATTATTTCACAAAACACCTATGATCAACACGATCAACACATTAACTATCTTTCTCTTTCAATAAACAATTAACAATTGTTAACTGTAAATATTCATAATACTGCCCGTCCGACTGCTCTGACGCCCGGCTCAGTTTTTACTCACTGGCCTCTACCACCACCTTTCCAGGGATGCTAAGCCGATGTTCTCCCTCTTTTACTTAAAATGCCATATGGCCCTCATCGAGATGATTTAATTAAACAAGCGATTTAGCGTCTTATTAGCTTATTTTTACTTAAAAGAATAACTATAAATTATTATAAAATCAAAAACTCTCACATATGATCTAATTAATTAATCTAAAAAAAACGGCAAATTTTCAAACAGGATAAAAAAAGTAATTCTTATTTTTTAGCCTCTAAAAACAATAACACAAATTAATCAAATTGATGTAATAAATCACAAAAAGTTCTACGCAATTGCGAAAACAACTTTATGTTATTCTTACAATTAAGCACGGTAACTAAACGTGTAAACCACTTATTGCGAATAAGTTTTGCCTCTAGCATTTCACAATAAGTTTTAGTCCTAGCGTAGTTTACATGTCGAGTTACTGTGCTTATTATTACTCTTATTTTTCTGTCCTGATGCCACCTAGTGCAAAACTTCAAGAATTTTATCAAACATTTTGACACGGTCTTTTCCGAAAGATGTCAATATTTTAATGACTTTGGGCCGTAAAAACCTTTCTTTTTCAAGGTTTTTAATATTCATCTTTCAGAAAAGCAAACGTTTAACATTATTAAACTATAAACATCGCCGCTTTTGCTTAGTGGCACTTAAAATCTGTCTCGTTATTGACAGCATGCGCAAGGTTGGGCAATACTTGAGCATAATCTCACCACGTTTTTACCAAAAAAAAAAGACTGACACAATTAAAAATTGCTCACTGAGCGGCAACTGAACATGAACGGTTCCTGCTTTGTCTGCTAAATTAGACTATTAGAAAATGTCTAAATGGTGATTATATTGTAGTACAATGCCTAGAAACTTGACATTAAATTGTAGGTTTAAAATATAGCAATAATTGCATTTAGCAATCAAAGCAAGAAATGTGCGAAAATTGTGTCTGTTAAAAACTCTTTTTATTTAAATCTTCGTATAATGCATAAAAGGTTATATCTCTGAGTATTTCATGTCTGTCTGTCTCAACACATAATTTTAATTATTTGTTAGTACAAATATGGCCTTAATGCTCACAATACCCATCTTATTAAAAAATTAAAACCAACTCACCCACAATGTGCGTTGTCCGATGCGTACATATATAGTATCAGCGGCGTCTTCAGAATTTGCAGAAAACATTACACTTTCATGAGATACTCAAAGATATAACCTTTTATTCATTATACAAATATTAAAATAATTCACACTCTCTATGCGTTATTGGATTACATTCTAACACAATTTAGGGGCATACACACTTAAAAAAAAAATTATGCACCCTTTAACTCTAAATAAAACAATAACACTTAATGTATTTTAATAAACAACAATAATGCTGGAGTACATTTTTAAAAGATTAGAAAAAACAAACTTTCCACCCACCTTTAAGTTTTTACTTTTATTGTTACTTTTCATAAAAATGATAAAATAATTTGTCCAAACATTAAAAATTTAATAATTTTTTTTCATTACGTACATAAATAAAAACCATCTCACGGATATTTTAGCTAACATGACGTAAGTTTTCAGAAAACGAAATTTATCTATCATAAATTGTAACGTTTAAAACCATCTACTTGCAGATTTCAAAGTTGATGAAAAGACTTTATTTTATAATCGGTACTTTTCAAAACCAAAAATAACTAATTTAAAAAAAAATGTAATTTATTTAACAAAACCTAATCATATTTTTGAGCTTGGCTACTGTTGCAGTAGTTCTTGATATGGATAGTGGTGGCACTTCTGCAGTTTCATTAGACCCAAAAAAATCTTTAATTGCAGCAAAAAGCACTTCACAATCGTCGTTTTTACAATTAAAACCAGGACTATATAGACAGAGGGTGGAATTTACTGACAAAGTTTTAAAAATCTGCGCAAATATTGTTGGAGTTAGATTTCTATACAAAACACTATGGCTCCCAAAAAGTTTTCAGGAGAGTCTTGATTTAAATGTCGTCTTAATAAATACTCATAGTCTTCGTCTTGTAAATATTTTCATATACTTGTAAAGTTCTTGATTGTAAATATTCAGTTATTGAGACATTGTTTTTGACCCCAGGTTTTTACGTAACATTGTGGAAAGAAGTGGTATAGCCTCCACTTCCCAAAATTTTAGGTGATCGCTGATATGACTGCTTCCGCATCTGAGGGTCTTCCCTTAAGTTCGGTAGATCTAATTCTCATTCACAGAATCAAAAAGCTTGTCAAAAAAAGCAAAAGCTTAGAAGTGTCATGCACTTCATCTCCCAGTGTTTTAAAGATGTCTGAAAAAGTTCAAAAAAATTATTTTAATTAAAAAAAGCACGCAGACTTATATTTCCTGCCAACTATAAACTTGATGCAAGTCGTTGGCTAAATACTTGGATAGCACACTTCACCTTCATCTTTTTTATTTAATTTATTACATATACATACATGTTCATCTGTTAAATGAGGTAACGCCCGAAGACCTTGTATCATATTTAACCCATTGTCAAATTTGTAAAGTCAAACAATATGCTCCCACTTTGCCACTTTCTCAGTACTGTTTTTTTCAAAACACAATCTTTTGTTAAAAAGTTGTTCCGTATACCCTTCAACAAATGTGGCGGTTTAAAAGTCGAAAATATTTTAATATTCTGAATTTCAAAAAGTCCTCCACTATATTCACATCCACTTCTGGCATATTTCTCTTTTGTGTTCTGAATCAAAGGGTTTAACACCTTTACATTTGCAGTCGCTTGATCACCGACAGTGACGAGTGGCTTCAAACCTATCTGAATTAATTTTTCAATAATTTGCTCTACCTTCCTCTTAATTTAGTGCTTTTTTGCACCACTTTCGTAAGAAAATGTGAAGCATACCGGTTGCTTAAATTTTTTTTTTAGTTTTCTTACTATGAACACTAGCACATAATCAGCAATCTCATTAGATCTTTGATTTTTTTACATATCGCCAAATCCATATGTATGCAACTCTTACTTTTGTTTAAAGAAAGGTTTGGCATTAGAGACAATTCGTCCCACATCAGTCTGACAATTTTTTTTACAAGCCTTCCATTTTGCACATGCATTTTTCAATGCCTCAAAGATATTATCATTAAAACCAGGTTCACAGTAGATTTCTTTTAGAATATGATTTAGCGTCCCTTCAAAAAACAATGTAAATATTTTCAATAAAAACCGATAAGATTTAGGGCTCTGCTTATATAAGGATAAAACAAAAATCTTTTCATCAGATGGAAAGCGAAATAATTTATATTTTCAGATGAAAAAAATACTTATAAATTTAAATAATGTATCACGTTTTAAGACTTTCTTCATTGGCGAATGCTCAGAAAGTGATTCTTGCCAGTTTGAGGTTCCAAATCTAACCGGTACTTAATCATTTGTTTCTGGTTCCAGTGCACATTGCTTGGTTGTTGGTGAGAGTCCCTCATTGCCTTAATTTGACAAAGTTTGTTCATTTGATTCTGCTGCAAGATAATCACATAGCCTGTAGAGGTTGTTTTAACATATTATCCAATCAAAATGCGTTATTGGTCACTATACAGAAAAAGCATTTGAAGTTCATGAAACTTACTTGAGGCTGGTGGTAAATAAAGGGATGGTACAGCATTCAAATGTAGCCTATTGGTACCAGAGAAAAGCTGTTACTGCTCAAAATGTCGTTGACAAACTTTTTTTTCATAGAGTTCCTGTGAGCTCGAATTTTCAAATGCTGGATTCTATATTAATCAACGCCACTCATCCAAACGTGCCAAATCTTTCTTCGCATTGGGAAAACAATGCCTAGGCAACAAATTCGCCTCACAAGCAGAAACGCTAGATTTAGCCAGACTCATTTTCGTTAGTGTAATATGTATTACTGTAACGCAAAACAAAAAGGGCACTTAAACGAGTGTTAAAAATGTATGATTATGAAGTGTCTTACCAAACATAAAAATGACAGACGACTATAATGTTAATGTCTTTTCTAATATTGCCACAATTTACACTTTTAAAGCACAAATCCGCACAAATTACAAATAAAACTGCCACACAACAATGACATCTATAGTTCTATGGTAACAGATGAGGACTATCTATGAAGACTATATGAATGTTACAAAAATATGAAATGAAAAAATATCAAAAACTACACTAATCACATTATATACAAAATAAATTTAATAAAGAAAAATATAATATAAAAATATTCTGCGACATTAGTATCGATTAGTTACGATTAGTATCTTGACTAAGTTTAAAATTGAACATTTGTAGCCTACTCCATCCATATTTATTTAAGCAACAAAGTACTAAGAATCTCTCCCAATTGGGCAAGAGTGGATAACATCTCAATTTCATTCACATCTGCATTCGTGTTGATGTGTTAAACGAACTATTTAGAAAAATGTGGATTGTGGTGTCGATGCGTTAGGATTAAGTAGAAAATATAGAACGACATCCACTTTATGAACAACGGATATCGCACAGACAATATCCGTTATATTAGCTTATAAAACTTGGTTTTTTAACGGCTTAAGGTCTAATGCAAAAAAAAACCCGTCGCAGAAACAAATGAAAGCATCAAATAAAAATAGACAAAATTACCTTAAAAGCAGAATCAACCGACGAGAAAAAGAAAAACAACGTTTGATTTAAACAATTGCTTTAAAAATATAAATAATAGTACATGATTTGTAAAAGTAAAATAGTTTTTATTCTATTGGCTTATTTATAAAGGAATTTTTTTAAAAACTGTTTCAAGCATTGGCGGTACATTGCTTTTCCCGTCCCTCTTTTGCATTTTCGTTTAGACACTCTAGTAAGAGTACCTCTTATTCACCTATTTCTATACAGTCCCACAATGCTTTTTCGCTACAATCATGCCCTATTTTTCTGTTCTTGATGACCAAGCTCTCCAATTGCCACTAAGAATTCATATATTCATATAAAAAAGCCATTATGCGCTACGAACACTAATAGAACAGTTAAGAAGGTCATTTGTTAACTAAAGTATTTATTCTACTTACATTACAACTAATCTGAAAATGTGACAAAAACACAAGTGATGTCATGCACCTTGCATCGACGTTCCGGCTGTCAAAATATTCTCATAGAATTCTCTTTTCCTGCGTTCAAAGGTAACGAATTTGATTTTCTAACCTGTAAAAGTTATGACGTCATATGCTCATAATGCCAATTCTTGCCAGAGAGCTACGCGTCGCTGTTTTAACCAAAATGGAAAATTTTGACATATTTTGTTGTTGTTTTAAAAGTTACAGAATTGGCCCCCAGATGTATTTTTTATAATCTTAATATTGAATCATATATATTAATAAAAGCAAAATCAAAATATTGCATGTTACACTCGTTCTACAAAACATGTTTGTGACACTTATTTATTTGACCCATGAAGCTATAATAGAATAAAGTCAGAATGTAGGCAATTTGTTTTAATGCAAAAAAAGAGCATTCTAAGCGCGGAGTATATACGTTGCTACACGTTTTTTGTTTACAAGGTACGTGCCTACAAAGCTAAAGCGTGATGCAGTATAAAAGTTCGTTGTTTTTGTAAAAAATTGCAAGGGCGGGCAACGTCGGATTAAAGTTTTGTTTATTATTTGGTTTGTGGGGGTCTGCTTATATTATTTTTAATTGCAGAAAAACTAATGTTTTGTGAATGAACTCAACAAAATTTTCTAGCAAATAATAATAGAGGTGTTAACAAAAGCTTTAAGACAATGGTTCGATTGGAATGTGGTGTGTAGATTTAAAAAGTGTCTATATAAAAATATGTTACTGTTCAAGGCCGATCATTGTTGTATTTACATCAACAGGAGTGTGGAAGTTTATATTTTGTCACAGCTTTATGAATTTTTTTCTGACAAAGTCTATAAGGCTAATAAGTGTCTTTCATTATTACATGCATCAATTGCAAAATAAATATTTATATAGCAATATTGTTAATTTATACACAACCGCTAAAAAACGTATTAGATTATAATAATAATAATAATAATAATAATAATAATAATAATAATAATAATAATAACATTAATTTGCCCAACAGAAAAGTATCCAATTACAGGACAAATTCTACAGTTAAACTATAAACAAATTGCTAATACTAAGTTTACATAAGACTACATGTATACATTACACATTACCGTACGTTTTAATGAGTATACCAATTATAACTTTTAAATTTTCACATTACATATTCATTGCGTCAAGATTGGAGTTATTAAACTTATGACAGTGTTTACGTTATTATAATTGAAGTCTAAAAAGTCACACATCCCACAAATTCCGTTTACAATTTTAGACATTCGGTATATTGGAGACTGAAATCCTATGTTTGTTCGTGGAATGCTTGGTTGAAATAAGTGTTGTACTCTGCTGTTCATGCGAGGGATATGAATGCATATTTTTTGTAATAATTCAGGGCAATTTATCACGCCTCTGATTAACTTGAAGATGAACTTAATGTCAGCAATTTTTCTACGATCTTTTAGAGATGTCATGTTGTACTCGCTTAGGAGAAAGTCATGATTTATACCTCTCTGAGGAAATTGACCATTTTCGGTTTTATATAGAATTTTCAAGAACTTACGCTGAATTCTTTCGAGGTCAAGTTTCAGATGATTGTAATATGGGGACCAAACACTCGAAGAGTATTCAAGTTTTGACATGACAAAAGCGTAATACAGTGCTTTCAAAGCAGTAATATCCGTGAAATGTAAACAGTTTCGTCTAATAAACCCCAGATTTTTATTTGCATCCAGTATTATAGTTTGAATGTGATTATTGAAATTTAAATCACTACTAAATTTTACGCCTAGGTCTTTGTGACTCCTGTTTCGTTTTATTACGTCCATGCCGCATTGATACTCATACAGGATAGGATGAGTTTTTCTTGTGTAAGAAACAACGCAAGACTTGTCCGGATTGATTTTCAGTTTTAATTTGTTGCAGGCTTTTACTATTTCTTGTAATTTGTGATTCAGAGCAAAACAATCCTCTTCGCATGTTATGGAGCTAAAAACTTTAATGTCATCTGCATACAAAAGTATTCCTGATGCAGACGAATGTGCAGTGTTATTTATGTACAACGTAAAGAGAAACGGGCCGAGAATGGAACCTTGTGGGACACCAGAGTTTTGCACATAAATTTTGGAATTAAAGCCATTATAAGCAACACTCATCTTTCTGCCGCGCAGATACGATTCAAAAAACTGCCTTAAATCATCACCGAAACTAAGAGCAGATAGTATAGACAAAATAATTGAATGGTCAATTTTATCAAAGGCTTTAGACATGTCAAGGTAAATTACGTCTAGGTGTTTCTGTTGCTCAAGATTTTCGGCAATAATTTGAGAGATACATACTAGGTTTGAAACAGTTGATCTTCCAGCAACAAATCCGTGCTGAGCCGGCGAGATGATGTTGTTTTTATAGGAGTCAGAATGGTGTGTAAGACCGTTTCAAATATTTTAGAAAACACAGATAAAAGTGCAATAGGCCAATAATTGGTAATGAGTGACTTATCTCCTGCTTTAAAGACAGGGCAAATTTTTGCGCATTTCCAGGAAGATGGAAATGTAGAGCTTGACAAGGACAAGTTAAATAATGTTGTAAGTGGTTGAGCAAAAGCATCCGCACAGTCTTTAACAATAAAAGATGGAATTTGATCCGGCCCAAACAAAGATGTGGGTTTTAATTTACGCGTAGCATCCAGCACTTCAGACTCCACAATAGACCGGATAGTAATACACGGCCAGAAGCAGTTAGGATTGTTGATGTTATTTTCAAAGTAGTCAGTGTGTGAGGCATTGCCAACTGTATAAACCGAAGAAAAATACTTGGCAAAACTATCTACAATTTCTCTCGCGTTGTTCAAAGTTGTATCTTCAAAAATCATTTCTCCTGGAATTCTAGTAGACCCTTGACGCTGCTTAATAAAAGACCAAAACGTTTTTGGATTAGTACGAATAGAATTTTGCACTGTAGATAGGTATTGACTATATTCATCAGAAATCATAGATTTGACTTCCTTGCGGAGCTCTGCATAAATAGTGTGGACTTGAGTATCCTTATGCTTTTTAAATAATTTGAAGTATTGTTCTTTGCGCTTAATTAGGTTACGTAAGTTATGGGAATACCAAGACGGAAAACGACTCTTTTTCCTATTATGCAAAGGCACATGTTCATCAAAGATTGAGTACATTTTTTCATAAAACGCTTCACTTGCATTATTAACATCAGTAAATGTGTAGAGAAAATCCCAATTTACGTGAAGTACAGCGTGATACAGAGCGGGGAAATCAGCTCGACGAAAGTTATACGATTTCAATGAATTATCGGCCGGAAATTTAGGTACGTTGCTCAAACCTGCCTGAAACTCTATGTTGAGAGCTGGGTGATAACCGTCCTCCGTAATTAGAGAATCTATGTTTCTAGTTACAGAACATTTTGAAATATTTGTAAGTACTAAATCTAATGTGTTTCCAGTAGAGTTTGTAACAAGGTTTACCTGTGTAAAGTGACAAAAGTAGACGAACTTATTGTATAATGTGTTTTTCGGACCAGAATTATCAGTAATAAGATTTGAATTAAAATCACCTATAAGCAACACGCGTGGTTTTACTACACAGAATTCTGACAAAACATCAAAAAAAATCTTATACTCTAGAACAGTGGTTTTCGGCGGAATATAAACGCAAATAATGCATATGTTAGTGTGTGGGGAAACTAGTTTACAAAAGACTACATCGATGTATTGAGAAGCTTCCATGAAGCAACTAACATCTACATGTTGACAAAGAATTTCCGTTGTAACTGCCAGAAGAACGCTTCTTCCTCGCTTAGTTCCAGTTTCTTCATATCTGCGGTCACCACGAAATACGTTGTAAAGTTCGGGTTGAAAGTACTCAGATGTAGCAATAGACAAGTCCAGCCACGTTTCAGAAAGCGCTATAATTTTGTACTCATTTTGGCTGAGAGATGAGACAAAATGATCTAGTTTGGTGCGCAAGCCACGGACGTTTTGATAGTAGATGTGCTGCGAGGATACATAGTTGGGCCTTATTAGTTTAAAGAAGAGGGGGAAACGGGTCTTTGTGGTTTATTGACTCTATTAATTGACTTTTTAGTATTATTAACTAGGTTGGCTATGTAGGGAGTATTATTTTTGTATTTTAAAGTTAAACCGTGATTTGGGTCTGATGTCTTAGCTTTAAATTCTTCAAGAATTGCTTTATTATAGTCACGTTGTATAGTTGTAAGATCTGGTTTAAAGTGATGATTACGATTTTTGTTTTCTTTATTAGTTCTTAGTACCTTTTTAGCATCATCCTCACATTTGTAAATGATTTTAATTGGACGAACATAGTTTGGTCTAGCACCACCGATTCAAATAACTTTTTTAGTTTGTTCGAATGTACCAAAAGAAGATAAAATTTCCATAACATGATTCAGGTCATCATTAACTTTCTGCGATATATTAGTAGCTGTAGATTCAGGTATATTATACAGTACGACGTTGGAAGAACGTTTTTTGCGTTCTTCAATTTCTGTTATTACATGATTATAATTATAATTTATTGGAGTAACGTTAACCTGAGAAGTAGATCTTTTGAACTCTTCCCACTCAGATTGAATGTTTGCGACATGATTTTCAACAGCAGAAATTCGGTTATTAAGACTAGTAAAGTGGTCATTTATAGATTTTTTCAGATCTTTAGAAAATGCCTCTAATTGCTTGGTAATAATTTGTTTTATAAGATTAATAGTAATCATATTTTTATCGTTCTTCGAGATATTCTTCCATTTATGACAATGCCATTGTGATTTATTACTCAATATAATTGTTAATTCATGTTGAGGTAAATTAATGCATTTAGTATGTACATGTTTTCTGCACTGACCATTGCATTTGATAGAAGGTGTAGTCGGGGTAATGGCAGACTCACATAGTAAACAATTGTTAGGCATCTTGAACATTAAATAATTATTAATGTTCAAGATGCCTATGATAGTTGGATGTTAATTATAGATAACATCCAACTTAAAGCATCGTAGACAACAAAGGACTAATTCCAGAACTTGTGACAGTCATCCATTTCATACAAATTAAAGATTCATTAAAACTACATTCATCATACATGTACTTTTAAACATATTTTGCTTTTTTTAAATATTTGCGCCGCTACTGCTTTCCTATTCTAAGTGTCAGCTCCCACAAATCTCTAAAGCACTCCGCTTCTCGTACTTTTGCATTACAACAAACAAAAATTGTAGTGAGGAATCCTGACTCTATTCTGTTATAGCTTTATGATTTGACCCATGCGTGCCACAAACAAATGTCTTGGGCAACTCGTATAACAATATACTTTTTGGATATCGAATATCTATGACGTCACATTCTATTTTTTTATTAAAACCGCCAGGTGACTACGTGTTTTTTTTTCTTTCAAATGTAGTTAATTTTGACAAAATTTGAATCGAAACTTTTTCGATAGTGAGCTAGAATCGGCCCCCAGATTAGAGTAGCTTATACCGGTATTTATAGTCGTATCTTAAGCTCAAGCTTAAGTCAGACTTAAGTTCGTTTTAAGCTGCAGCTTTGTCAGTTCTCGGAAAAGCGCTTGTTTGCGTCTTGCTGCAGTCACAAAAGTAGTAATTTTTGTGTTGTTAGGCTTAAAACTTTGACAATTTTGACGCATGACAATCATTTTGCGTGTTTATGTTTACTTTAAAGTAACAGGTTAAGTAATAACTCGATACCGCAGAGGTCATATCGAAAGTGTTTTGTGTTATTTCTGCGACGGGTGAGTACATCCCTACTGACAGAATACGTCTATGGTAACTTCATAATATTTGCATTATAGACGAAAAGACTGCGTATACAAATACAGCAAAACGTTTGTTGTAGTTGCGCATGGACAACCCCAATAGTGTGGAAAGTTATAAGACGGATGCCGCAACAGTTCAAGAAAAGCAAACAGCCTGGACCATTATCATATTTGCCTCAAAACAAAGACCGGACTTCTGAAAGCAGTGAAAGCTGCTAAAGTAAGACCAGACAGAAGCTAACGAAGCTCAAACTGCGCGCTTTTGAGAAGGACAATGTAAGTGCAACATCAATAAATCTTACCAAACCTTTACCCATTTTTATTGCAGTAACTGTGATGTAGAAGAGTGTTACAATCTTAGGTTTGAAAGATTAGATACGTTCAGTAATATAATAATAAGTTTATTAAACAAACTGAATGAATACTTAGACAAGTTGACACAAACATGTGTCCTACACAGAGACTCGATATAGACAAGACAGTTGCAAGGCTTGTTCGTCTGACAACTGACAATTTGACATTTACGGCACACAGAGCTAACGTTGCCAGATAGATACAACAGGCGCTGTTGTCACATATCTATTTATTGCGAAGTCCAACAAAGAGTTGTCAGAGTACTCAGTAGTAAGAGCTATTCAAGAAGTGTGTAAAGATTAAGGTTGTCGACTGCTTTTTTGTCTGCTATGTTTCTGTAAACAATACCTTACAATTATAATGTACACTAATAAAAATTTTAAATTTTTGTACTTATTTTTACTAGTAGGAGTTGCTACAAAATACAATTATTTATTATCTGTAACTTTTTTGTTATATTGATCTGTAACATTGATTTAAGTTTTTCACAAAATTTGAAAAAACCTTTAGTTTTGTTTGACTAATAAGTGTAAGTAATAACTGTCTTTCTACTAATTTTAAGGCAATCCTACATTCACTACACTGTCTTTGGTAAACCTATAGCGCCGCTTAAATATAAAATTCCAATAAATTTTTAGCATCCCGCACACATCGTTTTGGCATTATCGCGTTGTTTTCATTGTCCAATTTGTCAAAAAACTACAAACCCGTTCATTGTTATAAACCGCGGCAAATAACTTTATTTTCAAACGTCAAAATTGAACATTAACCTGCAAATTGCGACTTGCGTCGGACTTGAGACAGGTCCTTGCTTGAGCCGAGCTTGAGATCGCGCAAAGAGTGCTTGCGCACACCAAAAATCATGTAAGAGCGTTTGCGCACACTGAAACTTGAGCTTGAGATTTGTCTGTGAATACCGATCCGGACTTGAGCAATGCTCGAGACTGAGGTCAAGCTTAAGAAGCGACTATGAATACAGGTATTAGATCATGTCGGTTATTAGAAAAAAACACGACTTTTTAATTTAAAATTCGATGTTTGACGTTTTGTTAGGCACAATGACAGATTAACAGAAATGAAAAGTGCTTTTAGCAGACACAGCTTTTACTCACCAAGCAACGAATGAGCGTGAACCGTTGCGGTTCTGTCTGCTGAATGTAACTAATGAAAGTATAGAAATGAGGTTAGATTTTCTTCTAATAAAGTGTTGTGATACTATCATCTCAGATTCAAAAAAAGCAGTTTTAACGTATCAAATGAATGGTTATATTAACCGCTTACTTTTAACATAAAAAATATTAAAATATTGATGTTTTAGTTCAATTTGACGTTATCAAAAATGTCGGTTTTCTCAAAGTGCTGCCGCTCCTCCTCGATTTTTTCCTGTTACGATTCACTGGAATTTTATAGATGCCGTTCATGCAACTTTGAAACAAATGAAAAAATTGTTTATTTTATTCACAATTGTGAGTTTTTAGATGTTTCGGATGAAGCCTGTTTCAAAAAATGTAAACGGTGCAGAGTGGGTAGCTTTTTGTATGTGTGGAGATACTTCCACAAAAGAAAGTGTAATTTTATAGAACATAAATCATCTGTAACAACTAATACGGAAAATGGAAACAGTATTATTACAACGACTGGCCAAGCAGATAAACGTTACCAATTCGCTACTTGTTTTGAATGTGATCAATGCAAGTATACAAGTAAATACAAATTCCAGTTAAAAAGACATATTTATCTGAAACATATAGACAGAAAGCACTCTTCACCAAAATTGCAAAAAATTGCAAAAGAAATGCTTTGTGATTTTGAAACCACCGAAGAAAATGCGCGCTTAAAAAAACCTAAATTAAATCTTTCAAGAAAATTACAGCAAAAATACAAATGCGATGATTGCGAATATTCAACTTTTTATAAAGGAAATCTAAACAAACATATAAATATAAAGCATCTTTCAAAAGAATTACAACGAAAATTCCAATGCGATCAGTGTGAATTTAAAACTTTTTATAGAACACATCTAAACAGTCATATAAACGCAAAGCATCTTTCAAAAGAATTACAACAAAAATTCCAATGCGACCAGTGTGCATATACAACTATTTATAAAAGAATCCTGAAGACACATATAAATGCAAAGCATCTTTTAAAAAAATTACAACAAAACCTTCAATGCGATCAGTGTGAATATGAAACCCTTAGCAAAGGTCTTTTGAAAAGTCATATAAATGCAAAGCATCTTTCAAAAGATTTACAACAAAATTTCCAATGCGAGCAGTGTGAATTTAAAACTCTTAGAAAAGACGTTTTGAAAAATCATATAAATGCAAAGCATATTTCAAAAGATTTACAACAAAATTTCCAATGCGAGCAGTGTGAATATACAACTTTTTATAAAGGAAACCTGAAGATACATCTAAATGCAAAGCATCTTTTAAGCGAACTACAACGAAAAGTTCAATGCGATCAGTGTGAATACACAACTTTGTTTAAAAACAACTTAAAACAACATATAAATGCAAAGCATCTTTTAAAAAAATTACAACAAAACCTCCAATGCGATCAGTGTGAATATAAAACTTTTTATAAAGGAAACCTGAAGACACATATAAATACAAATCATCTTTCAAGCGAACAACAACTAACATTTCAATGCAATCAGTGTGAATATAAAACTTTATATCAAGGAAACCTGAAGACACATATAAATGCAAAGCATCTTTCAAAAGATTTACAACAAAAATTCCAATGCGAGCAGTGTGCATATACAACTATTTATAAAGGAAACCTAAAAAAACATATAAATGCAAAACATCTTTCAAGGAACGACAACTAACATTTTAATGCAATCAATGTAAATATGCAACAACGCTCAAAAGTCATTAATAAGGCACCTTTCAAGTGAACTGCATCCAGAATTTGTCTGCAATCAATGTAAAGATACAAGTAATTATAAAATTATAAAACATGTTCCAAGCGAATTACAACAGAAATTTTTATGAAACACATGAAAAGAAGCACTTTCTGCGTGAATTACAGCAAAGATTCTAATGCCATCAGTGTGAATATTCAACTATTTTTAAACATCACTTCAAAACACATAAATTGAGACACCTGCCAAGTGAATTACAGCAGATTTTTCAGTGCGAACAACTATTTATTAAGGAATTCTTGAAAAATATAAAAATTTAAAGCATTTTTTAAGCAAATTATAACATATTTCAATGCGATTAATGTGAATTATTACAATTATTACTGACAAAACAAACTTAAAATATCATAAAAACTGGAAACATCTTTTTAACAAATTTAATCAAAAATTGTAATGCTATAAGTTTTTACAAGAAGATGAAAAAGAAATTTTTAATTCAAAATTTTATGATCACTGTTACCCATAAATTTTAAAGGATTATAAACTTATTCTAAAAATAATTCGTCAAGCAAATTTGGTATTGTATCTAATTTGTCAGTTTTCTTTTTAATAGCATAATATTTTGATAATTATATTATGTAATTATTTCTAATCTAGGCAAAAGCTTAGTGTATTTAAAATTATTATTTTTGTATAATAAATATTGGATAATAAAAAACTTGAATAAAAACTTTACTTTTTAAAATTACCCGAATTTTTTGAACAAATTTTAGTTATTTATTTTTTTTGTTTATTTTCTTTTTATGCTTATCTTCAATATTAATAACAATAAGGTGGTTTTAATCTTTATTTAAGAGGATTAAGAAAAATTTGCCACAGAACAGTAAGTGCTTACCGATTTATTAAAAAAGTTTTTTGTGATACCTACTATTCTTCGACTATTGGCAAGACAAATTGGGCATCTTCAAAATCGCATTTTAAATATTCTCTTTCTTTTGGTAAAAGCAATGTCCCGTCTACACAGCACAAATTTATGAAAACGCGGTGTCAGCCAGATTCGTCAATTTATCCTAATCTCACGTTAGTCTTTCAAACAAGACTTTTCCTTTACGGCGTGCAAGCTCTGTGTCGTTTAGACCGCAAAGCTTGATTTCCAAGACAACTGATGTCACATCTTTCTCTACTATTGCGAGTCTTTGGAGATTCCGGTGCTTGTATGAGGTTATGTAAACCTAAAAAATTAATTGACACTGACAGACACTATTTACAGTTAAATTGGCAGCAGTTTTCTGAAAATCCATCAAAAGTTGCTATATTGTATGTAAGGTTTTTTCAATGGGCGCGCATCCGCCTCTGCCAAAAAAATAGAGTGTAGTTAAAATTTGCTTGTCAAAAATTGGTAAACATTGTAATTTTTATCTTAAAATTACAATTTATCTGGAATTGAGTAAGTAAGTAAGTATATTTGTGTTTCACTATGTACAGTGGCCAGCAAATTATAATTCACTAGGGCATTTTATAAGCAACTGTTTTTATTAAAAATACCAGTTGCATGGCACAGAAATTCTATGTTGATAATAGAATTTGAGTTTGTTTGTGAATTTCTAAGTCATATAAAAGTCTATAGTTTGATAATTTGATAGTCATGAGAATGTTGAAGTGCGTACACGTACTACACAATTGTTTAATTAGCGTTGGAGCGCTATTTATATTAAGATCGCTTTACAAAGTGATTTATAGTTCTTTCTACTTTTTAGAAAAAACAGTTGACTTTCAATTGTTAATTAACTGAGATTAATTTCACGAGTTGTGCAGTTTGTTGTAGCAGCTGCAAATTAAGTTTATCAATAGAATTTTGGATTGTTTGTATAATTCAAAGTAATCTAGTAAATGCTAATTTATTAAGAAATTCCAATTAGATTATAGATTTTCAGTTTGTTTGTAAACTGGTGCCATTCTAATTTACATACAGCATTCTAGTTTATATATTTCTATAAGTAGTTATGTGATTATAAAACCACATAACTACTTATAAGATTTTTATGTGCTTATGAGATTCTAATTGGTCAATAGTGTTGCGTATAAATATATTTAGAGCCAACCCTGTACAAAATGTGTTATCATTAAGGCAAGAAATACCTTTATCACTGTCAAGTTTTTGTAGATATTCATTATCAGGATGCATTTAAACATGTAGAAATACAGTTGAGTTATTATTAAAGAATTAACAGAATCAATTCTTTTTATTCCTAAGATGCATACATAACACTTAGATGTGAAAGCAGATCCTTGATCAGAAATTATTACTTTTAGAGTACCGTAAGTAGCAAAAAATATTTCTAAAATACTCTCAATCACGTGTTTGGAACTTGTTGTCTTGGTCGCACGGAGAAATGTAAACTTTGTAAAAGCATATACGCCAGTGATTAAAAATGCGTGGCCTTTTTGATTTCTTGGAAATGGGCCTAGATGGTCTACGTAAACCGTTGATAACGGCTCACTTGTCTTTGGAATAGAGTTCAGAAAACCTTCTTTGCGCCCAGATTTACGTTTGTTGTACAAGCAGGGAGTACAACAGGCTAGTACTTCACTACATAGTTACGCATCTTGTGAAACCAGTAATGCGCTGTTAACCGCGACAGTGTTTTATATATAGCAAAATAGCCATTTTGATCATGTGCTACCTGTAGTATTTGATGACGTAACTTTTTTGAAACAACCTAGTGATTACCTTTGGTGCTCACGCGGTATAACCTATGATCTTTTATCTTGTATTCTTTATAAATTTTTTTCTTATCTTCTGTTACGGGGTTGCGCTGCAATGTTTTTCTTATTCGCTGAATAGTTTTGTCAGTCAACTGAGCTGAAAGTATCCAGTCAGCTTCTTGTATGTGTAATATCTAAAAACTTGTGTCCTTTAACGCTGGATTTTTGTTAAAATTATCAACGTGTCGCATTTGAGTCCCGGGCCGATAATTTACATCAAATGTAAATTTCAACAATTGTAACCACCATTTAGCGGTGCGGGGAATTATTTCTCTTGTCGTTTTCAATGCGTTACAATAAGTTATAACGGTGAATTAAATTCACCGGTATGACCTCAATTTCTTTAAAGATTCTACAACTGCTAATGTTCCTAATTCATAGGAATGGTATTTCGATTCAGCGGAATTAGTTTGTCGACTATAGTAGGCAGCTGGATGCAGTTTATTGCCATGTTGTTTCTGGAGTAGCATTCCTCCAAGTCCAATTGCACTAGCATCTAGAAAGCTTTTTCTTGAAGACTATACCATTTAAAAACTTCATTTTTACGTGCCAGCTGTGTCAGCGGCTGTGCAATAAGCGCGTAATTTCTGATAAAGTGTCGAAAGTATCTTGTTAGCCCTAAGAATTGTCGAATTTGATGAGCTGACTTAATATGGTTTGATAACTAGCAATTGCTAAAGTTTTTTTTTTCAACCCAGGTTGAACTTGGTGTTGACTAATTTGAATACCTAGGAAACTTATTGTTGACATCAGAAAAGAACATTTTGCTAAGTTAATGAGCTAACCCTTCTTTTTTAAAAATAGTTGAAACATTTTGCACTTGTTTCAAGCTTTTTTTTTCAATTGATGTTGCATGAAATACCACATCGTCAAGGTAGACTACAGCGTACTCTGAAGCAGATTTTAATAACTTACTCATTAATCGCTGAAAGGTTCGAGGCGCGTTTGAAGTCCATAAGGTACTCTATTGTATTCATACTGGCTATGTGGGGTTATGAATGTTGTGTATTTTTTTAAAATTCTTGTGGATTTTAATTTGATGATACTCTGATCTTAAATCCAGACTGTTAAAATAAGCTCCCTTGTAGAGTCTGTCAATTTGGTCGTCAATTCGAGGTAATAGGTGGTAATCTTTTATAATCATTGAGTTTAATGTTTTAAAGTCTATACACATCCGAGGTTTACCATTTATTTTTATGACTAATAATACAGGACAGTAATTAGTACATAAATCTCGAATTATTCTATTAATTAATAAGTCGTCGACAATTTCTCTCACGGTGTCCTACTCCGTTTTAGGTATTATATAATATTTGTTTTTGCGTACAATTAGCCATCTTTAGCTTTAAAGCATTGAGAGAAAAAAATTACAAAAATTAACAGCTAATTTCAATTGAGCCAAACAGTAATTAATATTGAATCATATGATTTAATTTAAGCACAGTAAACAGATTGTTGACAAACTCCATAATATTATTCAAATAATTAGAATAAATAATTTCTTAATTTTTGATTGAATTATCTATTCTTTTTAATCAACAGAATTAAGTGTACTAATATAAAAATAAAGATTCAAATGAAAAATGTTTTTATTTTTAATTGCTAATGTACTTTAACTAATTTACAGCACAAGAATTCTGATCCCACTTCTAAAGTTATAACATGACTTAAATTTTTTTTTTTTTTATAATTTTTTATCAACAATTATAATATTTATTTCTAAATTAAATATTTCAAATTAATGATTTAATTATACAAGTGTTACATCTTATATTATTCATACGAGGAAATACTATATCAGGAGCACCTAATATTAATAGCACTAGCCCATTTCCAAGTGCTCCAATTATATTATGTATATCCATAAAAAAATTCTAATAAAAGCATGAGTAGTATATACAACGTTATAAATTTAATCATCACCGACAAAAGATTTCTTCAAGATTTCTTAATTCTACTCAAATTTGTAAACTCAAAGAAGTTTCTTCTATTCTTGCTCAAGACTCAAAAATAAAACATAAAGTTCCAATATGTCTTTATGATTAGTTGAAAATAATCATTTTTTTGATAGAATGGCTGAGATTAAGCAAAAAATTGTAAATTTATTTATAAGAAACTTTCTATCAGGTTTTGTAGTCAATGATGATTCTAGATTTCAAATTTAAAGGTAACATTTCTAAAGTCTTAAGACCTCAAATTATTTTATTTACAATTTTGAAAGTGATTAGTTTCAAATTTAACTTATCCCTAAACATAAAAAAATTAAAATTACAAACAGTTTAATTGAAATAGTTTTTTGTGTTAAATTAAGCATTTGATTAAAATAATTTATCCACATAAAATTAAATAAGATAATAAAGGAGATATTTATTAGTGAATAAAAATCAAAATAATGTTTTTGAATTGAATACGAACATTCAAGAGCTGCAAGTATTCAAGCAATATTATTAATTGAAGAAAATGTTAAAATCTTACGTAAACAAGTTTGATTAAATGATATAATTAATCTAATTAATAAACAAAAAAAATATTATTGAGAATTAAAATTTTGTCAGGCTGATAAAATTAAACAGTTTATTCAACTCAAACCTTCTATAACTTATAAAAATCAAAAATAAAACAGAGCAACGTCTAATTTCATTAAAAAAACCAAATTTATAATTAAAAAGACTAAATATATGAAAACTATGAATTTATTATAGAAAATAGTTATTTACATAAAAGTCAGAAAAATGTCACATTACTGAAGAGGAGCTAAATTAAAATACGAGGCACTTTGTGCCGAGTATTTTAAAGCTCCGAGTTAAGTATGAGATTTTACTGACGTGCTTTGTATTAAATTTTTCCGGAAAAAGAAAAAAAGATGAAATTTACAAATTTTAGAATTTTTTTTGCCTAATTCCACAAAAGTCAAGTTTTTCAATTTCGTTGGCAACTATAGTTACTAGGGTATCTTTTTTATTTTGCGTCTTGTAAAGTTTTTACAGTACTAGTCCGGAAAACTCAATTTTCCTGCGCGTAAATAAGCAGTAAAATGTTGTTTCCAAGACGATTTCTGGAAAACACTTTTATATCCGAAATTAAAATCAATATAGAAGAAATAGTTTGTGGAAAAAATTGTATTGTAGATTCCGATGACTTAAATTTTTTTTTTTAGAAATTAAACCAATAAATGATATATTTACAAGAAGAATTTCTAATTCTAAGGGTATGAACCTAATAGCTTTATTCAGATTATCTTTTACATTTTAATATATTTATTATGATGTATACAAATTTTTGATATTTTAAGAAATAGTTTAATTCTATTAAATGCAATACGAGTGAAATCACATAAAATTACTTACTGCAATTATTCTATCATAATTACCCTTTCTTCAAACATCTTTTTAAGTAGACAAAAAATTTTAAAAATTGTATTTCTATCAAAATTAATTTGCTAACAAATCATCTCTATGCAGTTTTTAAGATGGATTTTAAAATTACACTATTTTTGTTTCTGCTTATTACACCCTTTTGCACTACAGTCTGTCATTGTTATTTGACATACAAGAATAAATGTCACAATAATATTTATTTCTATAAAATGATAAATAAAATCACCAGCTTGCATAGAGCCTTTTGTTCTACTTTGTGTTTCAAACTATTATAAAGGTACACTATAAATAAGTGTATTGGTTTCTTACCTATTATATTATAAGTAATCACTTAAATTTGAATTACAATATATTTTGTGTTGCTTGTAAATACTGATTATTCAACTTAAATTCTTCTTTTATAAAAATAAATAATTTAAATAAAAAAAATAATTTTTGATAATAATATATGAGAAAAATATTTTATTTGAAACAGTTTATTAAATCTCAGTTTTTGAAAAGGCAACACGTGGAGTGAAAAAGTCAAAAAAATTGCAATACTCTAAAGCTTTAAAATAGAATCTTTAAATTGTACTTTTGATGGTGTAAGGGTAACACAAAGCCACCCTGTAAATTATTGTAATTATTTATTGTTATAGTTATTGATATTGGGTAATATAAATTGTAGTATGAATGACGAAATGTAACGTCAGGAAATATTTGTATATCTGGGACATTTCGAAATAATTATTGAAATTGGCCTATGCAGTATGCGATGTCATGCATTCTTCATATGCTAATAAACTCAATAATTATTGCAAGGTGTATCCAGGCCAAAGGGGAGGAATGAACGAGTAGGCTATATAGAGTGGTGGACTCCCTACCAGCAGTAGATTAAGAAGTAGAGTAGAGATAGAGAGTAGTTGTTACGCCAGACAAATGTCATCACGTATTTCCAAATTATGTATTAAAGTTAGTTGAGTGAAATCTTGTTTATTAATATTCCATCCTGCTACCAACACCGGATAACAAGGAGAGTTATCATAATGGAATGACCGCAGATGAATTTGCCGTTACGGAAAATAGTTATAACGAATGCTGTAAGTTTTTACTAACTCTAATTTTTACAAAAAAATTATCTTTTATATTAATATTGGTGACTAACTAGTTTTGAATTTTAGGCATTCTATTGGAAATTCAATATTCTCTTCCTGACATACAACATTTGGACCCACTTCTATCTGAGCATGCCGACAATCCTTTGTATTTCCTGCTCAAGACGAGGTGGAAGATTAAAATTAATTTTTTTCTGAGCAAACCGAAGACTCAGTTTGTTTTTCATTATCTGATCAAAACATGATAAAAGAACAAATAAAGTGTATAGGAAATTTAGAAGAAAATAAAACAATTTCGCTTCAACCTGTAACCTCAAAATTTGCTGAAAACTTGAAAACGTCTTTTTATGTTAGTTACATAGATCAGTGGTATGATAATGATGTTTTTAACATCGAAATGTACGAAATGTAAGAAGCTCAGAAACACTTTCAAATCATAGTTGATTTAAGAGAAGACTTGCAAGATAGTGACACTAAATAGTTTTTAATTATTATAGGTTTGTAGACGTCTTCAAAATGTAATATCCGTTTAATAATCTAAATAGCGCTTTACGCAACAATAACTGTAAATAAAATTTCAATAAAAAATTGTGAAATTTAATAATCCATAATTTAACAATCGCTGACACATTATATAAAAATAATATTTTAAAATTTAAACAATAATTGTCAGTTATAACTAAAAGGTAAATTTTCCACACTTTGATATATTTATTCAACAAAATGTGTAAAATCTTATACAATATTTAATTATATCATGTTTGGTATATTATATTCATGGTTTATATAAGCAAAATATTGTTACTGCAAATTTTTACAAATCTGTATCTATTTCATCGTGCTGAAAAGTTCCAATATAAACAAAACATGTCTAGGTTTACAGATATAGTTTGAGAGAATTTGAATTGATCTTATATTATTTAAAGCAAAATTAGAGAATATTCCATTGCAGTCGAGACTAGAGGAAATGGCGGTGAAAATTTTGAATACAATGTAATTTTATTTAATTGGAACTATAGAAACCAAACATTAAAACTAATTTAAAGTTAAAAAATTAGGTAATCGGCAAGAGCAATGCTATCAACCAAAATATAAAAATCTAATTTGTTTATTTTTAAAAAATCACTAGTTATTTGTTGCAAAAAATGATGTTCTAAACTTTTTTGGAAATGAATTTCTTCCATTCCCACGAACAAAGTGAAAAATTTCATTTTTCCAACTCGTTTGGAAAATTAACTATTTGTCTGAATAACAAAGGGATTACAAATGTGTTATACAAAATTGAGTTATTTTGTCTAAATAACTATTCAACTGTCAATCATAACACTAAAATTCTAACATTACAAAGAAATCTACTTAAAAACTTATTTTGCAGTAATACCCAAAGCAAAGGATTTATTACCTGCGATGCTTTCACTTTTGTTTTTTGAATGAGAAAGAATGACCATAAGGGGTTTTACAGGTTCATTACCTGGAATATTTCTTGCACTTTAATTATTTTGTCAAAATAATATTTAGTTGGATAACAAAATACTTATGTTCATTTGCTATAAATCACATAAATTATTGTTTCAATTGAAAAATAAAGCAAAATTCATTATTTATAAATTATTCATTTTGCTTAAAAAGAAATCAAGCAAAAAAAAACACAAACAACTTATCAAAATATTCTGGCAATGAAAATCTATATTCAAACAAAAGAAATGCAATTTTACAAAAAACTTTGAAACCAGCTGTCTTATCCAGATAGGAAAAGATATTATAAACATATATATTTAAGAAATTAAAAAAAAAAACAAAAACTAAACTATAAATAATTAAATTGATAAGAAACAAAATAAATAAGAAAATTCAATCAAAACAAAATCGCAGCGCAAATAGCTAAAAAGGAAAAAAAATTATAAAAAGTTTTACATTTAAAAAACTAACAAAGAAATAAGAAAATCAATAAATTATAAATAGCTTATTTAATAAAAAAAAGATATAAATAAAAAAAATTTGAATAAAATAAAATTGAAACGCATAATATTCTCACAGAACATTTTTTGTCTGCGCTTTTTGTTACAGGTTTTTTTAATAACCGTGCTTAGCCGAGGTTTTCCCGAATTATTTTAATGTTTTTATGTTTCGTTTTCACCTGAACGTAGCAATTTATATTCTAGTAATTTATTAAGTATCAATCGAAACTACAATAAAAATCACAGAAAAAAAAATCAAAAAAAATTTAACAAAAAAAAGTCAAAAATGCCAAACCCAAATTACTCTCCAATTATTTTATATTTTTTATGTTTCAACGAATGATTTTGTTTATTTATGTTTTGTTTTTAACATTACGTAACAACATATTTTGTAGAAATTTTAAATGTATCAGCTAAAAATCTCAACAAAAACCAAACACAGTTTAACATAGAAAAACTTTAACAAATCGCTTGAAACATTTTGGTTTTTTTTTGTTGAAAAATAAAAACTAAATTAATCAAAACAATTTAAATTACCTATTAAAACTTTAAATTTTTAAAGCAATATTTTGTGGTGCTTATTTAAGAAAAATTATGAGAACATCTGTGCCATACAATGATTTTTAGAGCGGTTCATTATTTTTGACCCGATTTGAGAAATCACTTTCTAAAATTTAAAATCTCTAATTTTTAAATTTCAAGGAATAATAATCGGTTTTAACTATTTAACCAAATTTTAAAACATGTCAATTAAATAACTATTAGAAGGAAAAAATTTCACTAATTTTGCTTGGAGGATAAACATTTTAAGTTTCTACTATACCAAATAAGCCAAGTTCTACGATAGACCGAAATGCTTTAAATGTTTTTAACATTTTCTCACAAAATATACATATATATATATATAGTATATATATATTTATATATATATAAGTAATAGAAAAAAGCAGAATTATCTAATTCAATTGAAATTTAGAAACTAGCCGAGGCAACAATTAGAAATCTATACCTTAATAAGTCTAAAATTGCCTAACAATCCTAAATGTAGCAAGGTTTTTTCATGTAGCAACCAATTTTTGCAACCCCGCTTGAACCAAATTTGAATCATTCAACTACTTTTTAAAATACTTTCTGTCTAAAATAAATACTACTTTTTTTCAAAAATGTAGCAGTAACAATAAATAAATAAAAATTAATTAAAACTTTTTTATAAAGACATTTATAATTAACGTAATTATGACAGCTATGCTATACCAACCTGTAAAAACATATTTACAGTGCTTTTATAAACATCTATAAAAGATTTCAAATTGAAAACATTAATGAAATTATCAAAGACGCAAATTCTAAAGAATACTTGATTACGACAATAGTGTTTTTTGTTTGTTTAGTGAATTGACCAATAAAATTTGTATAATGAGTAATATTTTTAAGTTTTTAAAGATCTTCTCTTTATTACGTTTTTGTTTTTTTTGGTTTTTGGATTATTTTTCTAAATAACCTTTTTTTCAATTAAATGGCATTAATATTCAAGTTTGTAAATTTTTTTTTAATTTAAACTAAATAAAATAATTACTATTAATTGCATCTTTTATCAATAATTTCATCGTAGATTAAAATAGCAATAACTTTTTTTTTATAAATATTTACGCTCGATTGCAAACAATTATTGATTATTAATGTGTTTTCACTCATCGCTCAAAAATTGGTAGGTAATTTCCAATAGTTCACTATTCATCGAAAAACGTCTTTTCTATACCCCGGTGTTTTTTAATTTGCGGCCAAAACTAAAGAACATGGCAACACGAATTTTTAAAACAATGTTTTTTCATTTAAATAAAACATAGCCACTAAACAATGAGATCATTTTAAGTTTAAAAAATTAGTTAACTGGCTAGAGTAACGCTACCAGCCAAAAAATATCTAAAAATTTAAACTATTTATTTTTAAAAAATTACAAGTTATTTGTTGTAAAAAAAATTGTACCTAACTTTTTTTTTAAATAATTTTTTTCCGATTGCACACACAAAGCGTTTATGTGGCAAATTTCACTTTTAAACATGTATTAGCAGACAAATTCGTTATTTTTACATCATAAAAATTTAACTGTCAATTATAACACAAAATTTTAACATTACAAAGAAGTATACTTAGATACTTATTCTGCAGCAGTACCAAAACCAAAAGATTTATTACATGCGACGTTTTCATTACCGTTTTTTAATGAGAAACAGGTGCATAAGGTAATGTATGTACCTTATGCACCTTAAATATTTTATCAAAATAATATTTAGTTGGAAGACAAAATAATTGTGTACATCTGCTATAAATCACGTAAATTTTTGTGTCAATTGCAAAAGAAGCAAAAAATCAAGTAATTATTTTGCTTAAAAGAAAATGTATCTAAAAAACTCGACAACCTTTTGAAAATACTCTAAAAATAAGAAGGCAAAATAAAAAAAAGAAGCGAAACCAAAGCAATTTAACAAAGAATTCAAAACAAACCTAGCTGTATCCAGCTAAGAAAAGATTTTATAAATATAAATATTAAAAAACCGAAAGAGAAAATAAGTAAAATAAAAGTATAAATAATTAATTTAATAAAAAAGAACAAAATAGATGAACAGTCTAATAAAACAAAGTTGCAACGCATAATTTTTTCACAAAACATTTTCAAAATGTAGCAAGAAAAACACGCACAATCTATTAAAATAAATTTATAAATAAAAAACTATACCTAAATTAAAAATTAATAATAGCAAATTAAAATAAAAAAAGATAAAATTCTCTAACTTTGAAAGTGTAAATAGTAATCAGCAGCGACTTTACTCCTGATAATGACACAAATAGACAAAACTATTAGTCTGTAAATAAATTAAAAGCATATTCATTGAATTTGTCTAAATTTTGAACTTCAGAGCATAAACTTTTTTTAAATATATTTTTTATGTTTCAGGTTAGAAAAAATAATTCATTTTCTATCTCATTTATTGATCAATAATACCTTTCAAATATCATTTCTATTTTTTCTGACAAACACGCTTTGTTGTAATGTTCAAAACTCAATAAATAGTTGATTATTTTTTTAATAAAAACAGTTAATTTCTTGTAGCCCTAATGGCATAACGTTATAGTCGTTCTTTTGTTGCAAAGGCTAATGCCCAACAATAAGACTATCCAAAACACTATAAATCTCCAGCTTTCACTTTTTAGACAAAGGGCACAGGTTAAGATTTCTTAAGTTTTTAATTTTAATTTTTATTATCAGTGAGCAGCTATGTTAGTTTATAATAAAACAATATTAACATTAAAAGATTTTTCTAAAAACTTTTTATAAACGCACGGCACTTTCTCTGTATTTATTTTATTTGAATTTTTAAAATTAGCAAAAACTTTTTTTTAAATTGTTTTTTAAAATTTCTTTTGTACGTCGCATAAAATAAATATATTAATTTATTAAAACCGGTTTGTTTGTGCACTCCACAATATACTCTGCGCGATAAAAAAAAGATATATTTTCTCTTCAAATAATTTACAAAATAGACTCAATTTTAGGTGCATATGCTAATGCTGCATAAATTCTTCTCGTACAAACACATTACTCTATTTTCCGGTTTGAATAATGGCTGTGTACTTTAATAAAATCAGAGATAGATGTGATGTATTTCAATTACAACTGTCTCAACTATAAAAAAATGTTTTGCAACATTATAGAGCCAAACTTGTTCAGCGCACGGTAGTGGCGTAATTATTACATAATTATTTTGTTTCTTGTTTACCGCTTGGTACAAATATTTGCATGTTTAAGAAAATTTTTATAAAATAATGAACTCTACATTAATCTTTTTTTTACTTTGTAATTGGTTTCTACAAATTGTTGGGTAATAAATGTATTATTATGTTCAACCGCACCTGTCCCGAAGTAACAGCAATTTTGCTGTTTTTAAAAGTAAGTTTAGCTTTAACAAAATGTTTTTGCTCACATAAAATTTTGCAACCATTTGTAACCCATTGCTTCAATAATTTTGATTATTGTTGCATGCCTCCCTTTAAATTCCAATTTTCAGATCTTTAGAAATTATAAGATTTGTGGAATCTTTGGTTGTGTAGCGTTTGCCAGAAAATTGCTACTTGTAAATACTCAGTTCTTGTATTTAATCTAAAATGTTTTCTAAAATGCGTCGGTTCAAAGTCGGCTTACAAAGGTTTTTAAACCTGAGAAAAAACTCATTAGGTAGATTTTTTATATTTTTATAATCTTAATATAGAATTATGCTTATTATTAAAAACAAAATAAAAAAAAATCTTATTTTTTTTATTTCAATTAAACAATATATTATTGTAGTCGCGACTCTATCGGCTTTTCTATCTAATTAACATTTGTCTTTATACATACGGTCGTTACATGCGTACTCCAAAAAAAAATCTAGTGCGCAGA
The DNA here is from genome assembly GCA_947359425.1 of Lagria hirta. Lineage (NCBI taxonomy): Eukaryota > Metazoa > Arthropoda > Insecta > Coleoptera > Tenebrionidae > Lagria > Lagria hirta. Next base: position 6,488,348 of record OX375801.1, on the reverse strand, counting down.
AGCACCAACCAATGGCGTTAATGATCACACCGTCCATTATGCATTGTGTGGTTGTCTACTCTAAGTAATTTGTGAAAAGTGCTCAGTTTCAATCAAGATCTATAATAGAACAGAAGCATTTGTTCCAAGGTGCGTGTTATTTGTTGCAAAATACGTCTGGCATCGAGATTCAGTCGTTAAGTTTTTGAGATGCTGTGATATTTTTTAAATGTTCCAGTAAAGTTTGTTTGTTGAAAGGCAAATCTTATTTTAATAAACGTCTGCTAGACAATATTGACGTCCATGTTGTAAAATCTAGCCAGGTGTCCATTTTGTGAAAGCCAGACAATTGCGACTCAAATCACCAATCAACGTTATTTCCTGTCTTGGCTGTGATAATAATATAATATATTGTTTATTCATAAAAACTATAATAATTTGTGCAATGGTTTATCAAAAATTCAAGACTTCGCCGTTTCAAGATCCAAAGCACAAGACGGAGTGCGTTAGCCATTTTGCAAATTGCAAAGGACTTGAGCCGCCGCCGCCATCGACCATACCGCTGCCACCACAACATTGGATACATCCACATCAACTGCCTTCTGTTGCGGCAGCCCCCTTGTATCAAAATTAAAAGCTTTGTGATTTATTTAAGATAGAACTTAAAGTGCAATTTTTACCTCACAAGGACCGATACGTACCAAAAAATATATATATTTGTAAACAATTGAAAACCACATTATTTCAATTTAAGTTTTTAATTAACTTTAAATATGTTTTACTAAAAAGTAAAAACGACAATACGTTTTTTTTTATAGGTTAGAAATTTATGCTTATGAAGTTCTATAAAAATAAACTGTGATATTAAGTGCTCTTTTTTTGAAAGAGCTTTTTTTTTCTAAATGTGAATAATATTATGTATGCTTTGACAATAAAATTACTTAAATATATTTTTGAATTTATGGTGTGTGTTAAACTGTTTGATAAATCTAAAAAATATATATATTCAAATTGTTTTGTTGATTTTGAAACAGTGTTTAAAATAATTAATTAAAATTTATGTAATTCTCATGCTTTCGGATTACAAATTTTAGCCTCTATTCTTTCTGACGTAAAACGTTTACCTTTTAGTGTTGGCTGCCACAACACCAATAAATAAACACATTTTCTACAACTGAGTTTTAAATTAGTAAAAACATTATTTAGTTTATTTTTACAAAGTGAAATTTACTTGAAACATTAACAGTATGTGTGGACTCTATAATAAACGTTTCAGACAATGTGTAAATTTAGAACTTGAATGTATTTATCTCCAAAAATTGGTTTATATTGGCAAATTTAAAGCTAAGACAAATTTTTATCATTACTACAAGTCAACGGCGGCCCTGGCATTTTATTCTTGTACAGAAGGCTGTGTTTTACAAATCTCTTAATTATTTTTGTTCCGATCAGTAAATGCTATTAAAAGTAGACAAAGATACAAAAGTATGTGCTCTAAATGTTTCGTAAAATTGTTTTTAATTCGGTTAGATTTTATTATGATTTTACTAAAGATGTTGCAATATTGTAAAAAAATAGTAGGTATAAAAGTGTGTTTTGACAGTTGTCTAAGAAATGCGATTTGCAAGTGTTAAAAGCACGATTATCATTTTTGTTTAGGTACCCTTGGTAGGAACTCTAAACAGTGAGTTGTTACCGAGAAGAAAAATCCTGTGGTAAGAATATTGGAATCTGTTTAAGCCATTTTTCAAAAAAGAGAGTTTTGTTAAAACTGTACATCCACTTAGAAATTGTTTTTCAACAATTAATTTTTTTTTAATTAAATTGTTTATATTTATATCAGACATCTTACACTGTAAAATATATTTATTAAAACATTCTCCTCTCATAGAAAATTAAAAGCTCGTTGCTGATTTTTTTATAAAGCATGATCGTCTACAGCTACTATTATTAATATTCATAAATAGTAATTATTGTCACATAGCGTTTGACGTTGTCAATTAACAGTTAATAGTAACATTTTAAAAAATTAATTTTAACTTTTAGGGAATTTCGTGTTTGCAACATTTGTAAATTGTAAGTCAGCTGTACCACAGATGTGTCAACTTCGTACAACACATTTTACTTGATATAAGAGTTAATTTTCAATCAAATAGTAAATTCCAGTTTGAACAAATTGGTTTGAGAGTAATCATTCTAAGAAGCAATCAAGAGAAAGCAAAAAAGTTAACCATTTGAATTTAGTTTACAAAAAATATTTTGGGATAAAGTGCCCGCGCTGCTACAAGCAACTTTGGATTTTGCGTGCGAGCATAGTTGTTATTTGTTTAAAATTTAATATTTGGTAATTATTGCTTGAAATTGAAACTGATACTTAAAATAATTACAACTTTTAATGGCTGATGGAGTGAGTAATTGTCTGTTAAGCCTAATTTTTGTTCGTCTATTATTTATAAAATTTAGCTTTAAAGACCCTCGGTTTGACATTTTTAGGATAAATTTTAAATGCTTCGACCCAAAAAAAATTTATTTTATGTTTATATTTAAGGTTAAATGTGAGATTTAAAACAACAGTAATTTACAAGCTGTTACAACTAAACGTTTTTAAGCTTAAAAAATGCATAAAACTGCATACAAAAATAAACACACACAATTGTTTGCTTCCTAGATAGTAGTTACAAAAATGACTAATTGTTTCGTAGTGTTTATGACAAACAACTAATATCCACTATTTTTTTGTTGATTGCAGGAATGGTAATAGATGGTCAATACAACCGAATACTCTCAAAATTCACTTATTTTTTTTGTTTCAATAAACACTTAGTTGTGTCTACAAAACACAAAATTATGTAAAGTTTCTACTTTCTTACAGTAAAAACTAGGTAAATAATATAATAATAGATGGGAAAAGCAACAGATTACCCAAGTGATGACGAATAACGTCCGAGGAGAAAAGCTTAAATGTTTCCACCAAATACAAGAGATATGTTATGTCTTATAAACAATTAGACTATACGCCCAACCAACTTTAGGGACAGTATAATATGCAAGTAGAATATCATATTACGCTTATTAAGGGTAAACAATTCAAAGCATGAGTTTTTATTATAGAATTAAACATAAGTGTTATTTGCAGAAGAAACTTATTACTAAATAATACCAACTTTGTTTTTCTATAGTAGATGTTAACTAATATTTTTATCATCTCTTCTAACTAGATAAAATAGCACTTTAACCACAGAGGTAGGTGAAGTAACTCTTTAACAGCAAGGTAAAGTAACTGTTTAACAGCAAAGACAGTTATAATGTCTCTAATTAATTACAAATTCTAACTAATTAATTCAAAGGGCTAACAACTTAACATTACTGGTAATATCTATTTTTAGAACACCCAAAGCGGTAATTGTTTAGTTCGACAATTGTACAGAGGTAGATACTGAAGTGGTTTTCTGCTTAACTAAGTATACGCTCAAATACAGCAATCTTACTGTGTTCCGACTCTTTAATGTACGTTTCTGTAATAAACGACAATTTCCACTCACTTAAGCGTTTTACTGTTACCAAATTAGCGCCAGAGTTTGCCAACATAATAACTTCAAAATGACGGAAACAATGTTGTGTGTACCTTTCTGAATTTGGCGGCTTCAAAAAATCTGCAATCTTTTTGAGGATCTTATGTATGATTCCCTTCGGTTTAGTAGTCCACTTAATCTGTCGGTAGTCAACAAAAAACTTGTTTTGAGATTCGTTTTTAGACCGCAAGGCGGTGTATTTTCTCATGATTCCCAATGCATTAAGTGTGGAGGATTCAATCATATCTTAGCTAATTGTAAAGAAGAAAAAGCTTGTTTAAAATGTGGTGATTGTTCGCATGTTTCAGATGTTTGTCAGAATTCACCCCGCTGTGTAAACTGTGCGAGATCTAACAATCTTTTTAACACCCAGATAGACACTAACCATTCGTGCTTTAACAAACAATGCAAAGTTTTCAATAATCAAATAATTAAATATAAGCGAGGGATACAATATGAAATATAGCAATCAACCCAGTCAGAAGACAGCTTCCCCTTTAGAGCATTTTTTGTTAATATACAATGTTTAAGAAACAAAACTAATTTATTAGATACTTTCTTGCAAGGTTTAAATTTAAAATGTTTGTGCTTTAGTAAACATTGGCTAAAACCTGGTGAATCAGAGAATATACAGCTTACTGGTTACAAAGTGGCTTCGTACTTCGAGCGGTCTACGCACATCCATGGTGGTGTCATGCAATTTCTACAAACAGATATCAAACACAAAAGTCTATCCTAGATAAGTGATTTGTCATCTGAAATTAACTGTGAACTAGTAGATATACAGTATACATAATCCAAAACACAACGTGATCATTGTTACAATTTATCGAGCACCTACAGGAAATTTTGACAAATTTATTGAGATAATGGTTAAGTTATTGAATAGTTTAAAATGTCAATTATATAAGGTACTGCTCGGTGGTGACAACAATGGTCATTTTGACACCTCCAACCAGTATGCTACAGTAACAACAGATGTTCTCAAGAGCTATGGTATGCATCTACTGGTTAATTTTGCTACAAGGCTACTATTGATCATATTTTTACTAATATAACCCACAACGATGTTATTGTCTCCCCCTTAGAATTAGGCTTATCTGACCTCACAGAACTTCTGTTAAAAATCAATTTTTTTGATGAGAACCCACAGCATGTTTATAAACTAGTAAGACCCGTAACTGAATATGGAAAATCTAAGTTCCATCAATACTTAAGTCAAGTTAAGTGGGAATTTGTTGAGTCCGATATAGATCCTAATAACAAATTTAAAATGTTTTTAGACAATACAGTGTATTGCTTTAACATGGCTTTTCCTGGAAAGCATATTATCAGTAATAACTCTGCAGTCTGCCAAGGAAACTGGTTTGCTCTATATCTTAGAGATATGAGAGAAACATTTAATTTCATAAAAACCTCGTACAATATGAGCCGAACTTTAGAGTTAAAAAAGCTTCTTGAAGATTATAGATGTCAATATAACCTAGCTATCAAACAAGCAAAAATTAAAACAAATGATACATTATTACTTGAGAACAGCAACAATCCAAGAACTATGTGGAATATAATAAATCAACATCGTTCCAAAGCCTCTTATAACATTCCTCAATCAACTCCAGATGTTTTAAATAGTTTTTTTGTTAATAATGCTCAAGATCTAATTAATTCCATATTACCTAGTCTTTCTGATTCCATTGATTTTATGTCCTCAAATATGCAAAAAACAGAAAGAGTGTTTTCTTTTCATGAAGTGTCTTTCAATGATGTTAGAAACTGTTACAATAGTTTATCGAGCTCAAAGAGTAAGGATGTTTATGGTCTAAACGTTGAGGTTTTGAAAAATATATTAATTGTTCCACTTACCAAACTGTTTAACTATTGCATAAATGCAAATGTGTTTCCTTGACTATCTCAAGCAAGCTCTAGTCATACCTATATATAAAAAAGAGATCCAAATAATAACAGCAATTATCGTCCAATATCTCTCTTAACTGTTTTTCCAAAAATTTTTGAAAAGTTACTATCAATGCAAATTTCACCATACTTCGAAACGAACAATTTACTAGCCTATAATCAATACGGCTTTCGCAAGAACTCGTCTACAACACTTGCTATTATTAAGCTAGTTAACAACATAATAAAATGTTTTAAAAATAAGATCTATTATAAGGCGATGTTTCTCGATTTAAGTAAAGCCTTCAATACTGTCTCACACAAAATTTTACTAAATAAGTTACAGTACTATAATTTTAACTTGGAAAATATAACATTAGTTGAATCTTAGGCTTGACCAACCGTACTCAAAAAGTGAACATTCGTGGTGTAATGTTCAAAGCACGTAAAATTACACATGGAGTACTTTAAGGTTCTATACTTGGGCCACTTTTCTTCTTAATTTATATTAATAATTTACCCTATTCTGTTCCACATGCTGATACAATACTTTATGCTGATGATACAACACTTGGCTCCGCAGACTCCTCTTTTATATCACTCGAAATTAAATCCAACTCTCACTATTTACAGGTAGAGAAATAGCTAAGTGCGAACATGCTACATCTAAATAAAAGCAAAACTGTGGAAGTGAAAAACTTTACCACTCCTAATAAAGTTGAACATTGAAGTTTTCATTGATGGCTCACTAACTTGGCACAAATATACTGATGCGCTAGCAGACAAGTTATGTAGAAATGTCTATCTACTGCGCAATCTTGCAAACCACGTATCTCTTGAAACTCTTAGAACAGCGTATTTCGCACTCTTCCACTCACGGTATTATCTTATGGAGACACACAATTCAAGCACAACGCATTTTCACATTACAACGAAAAGCTGTAAGAGTTAATATCGGGATGATTGTCGACTTCATTTTATGGCACTAAATATTCTTACTCTTCCCTGCTTATTTATTTTTAAATGTTTAGAGTTTATGTCAAAACACATAGCTAACTATAAAAGTCTAAAGCAGTTTCATACATATATGAAACTGCTTATGAAATATTACTAGAGGAAATGGAATATGCATAGACAGCTTCAGATTAGACAGGTCTAGATGTGGAGTTAATTATTTCTGCATAAAATTTTATAATGTTTTTTCCAGCAATTTTCGTAATATTTCTTTTCAGACTTTTTTGAAAAGAATTAAAAAATACCTACTACAAAAATCGTTTTACAGCATCGAACGAATATTTAAATAACAGTTTTAGGGATCTAGAACTCATAGTTTAATTATGTATATTTTTGTTCTGTATATATATATATATATATATATATATATATATATATATATTTATATTTTCTTTTCTTTTTATTATCTTTTGCCTGCACTTTGTATTAAATTATTTTATAAAAACTTATGTACGTAACCTTGTTAAATGTAAATTACTGATGTGTGTAAAACACAGTTCTTAACACTAATAAATTATTATTATTATTAATAAACTCATTTTACATTCTTTGTCAGTAATAAAAAACAACCTATCTCGATTAATTTGATTGTCAACTAATAAAACAACTATCACTAACTTTTCGTTGTCCACAATAAACACTCCTATCTTGTGCAATTGATTGAATTTTGTTGCTTTATGCACTTCAAAAATAGCAACAACTTGCAATTCCAAACATAAATAGAGACCAGCAATAAAATATGTTATTAATAATAATTACAATAAAAAAATATATAAAATAACGACATTGTGTATGTGTGACATAAAGTCTAAAGTGTTACGAGAAAAAGTTAATTTCGTAAGATTTTTCGATAGTTTTTATTTGAACTGGTTACCCTATAGATTATAATCGCTTTTTCTATCAAAAGAAAGTATTATTTCCATGATTAATCCATTTATTATTAAAATTAAAAAATTTGGGAAAATCAAACAATTAAACCTTTCACATAAATTTTGATTTAATTTTTTATAATATTATTTATAATTTCAATACAAAAATGACTAAATTCGGTGCCGTTAGCGATCTCTAGCATTTAAAAATAGTAAAATTGTTACCATTAGTTATCTCAAATATGAATGTTGTACCTATATCAACAAGTAAAAATCTCAAAATTTTTACACACTTTCACAATCCATCTGATATGAGGGTAGTAAAAAATTTTGAAAATAGAAAAAAAGCATCGCCTTCTTTTGTTTGAAGTAACTGTGATGTCAAAGTGCTTTCTACGTCATTGCATCATCTGGCAAGATTGCATCCCTGTTTTTCTAGTCTGTACCACAGTATAGGAATATTATACAGTAGTTAAACTCGGTGTCGGCATCTTTGATCTATGGAAGCCAGCGACAAATGGTCGCCGCCATCTTGAAATGTTAGAAAATCAAGTCCGGAATGGAAAATTTGATTGAACATATCAGGACCGAAGCAACAAACTTGATTAATTTTTTTATTAACAATAAATGTAAAATAAATAAGACACATTTCTGGTAATGCAAAACTAGTCATTTTTCAAGATAATTAATTTGTTTTTATTATTTGTATTTTTAAAGTGTTGATTAATAGATTTCAATGTATAATATATACGTATTCTAAAAAATAAATGCAAAAGATATTGTATTGGAAAACAACTGCAAGAATGACTAAAGTTATGGTTTCTACTTTTTGTCATTAGTGTTTCGACTAAATGTGGCTTTGTTACAGACTCAGTAAAAAAAGTTTGAAATAAGTGTTCAAGTCTTCCAACAAAATTTACAAAATTACGATCGGGCATTAGAAATCTTCCAAACGGATTTGATTTTTGATCGTAACTTTGAAGGTGACAAAAAATTCTGTTATCGTCAACTTCTTTTAAAGATTGTGCATAATCTACACATATTTCGCCTGAGTGTTTTTTTAGACACTTCTTGCTTAAATAACCAGAAATGTACATATCAAAATTAGCTTGTAACACATCAGAAAGAATTTTGATAAGAATTCTCGATAGTTCTGTTAACTTTAATAACCTCAAACACATTTTCTTTATCGTCGTCGTCGTCACATTCTTCACTTTGATCTACATCTGTTCGACACATTTGTAAAAGCAGTTCGTCAGAATCGCCTTCACAATTTTCGGTGCCAGAATAAAACAACTTGACACTTACCAATTTTTTATATGTTCGACGGAATTGAATTGGTGTAGGGTTTAAAGCAATGCCGTTTTGTTGGCGAACACTACCAAACAAATTTTCTAAAACATCTTGATTAAGGCGACGAGATAATAAAAATAAAAAATTAGGTTTTAGTTGTTCCCACAAAACCATTAATTGTTATTCTAAAACATTTGGGAAATTTTACGTTAACATTTTTACCTGTTGAATTAACAACAGATAATTTTTCAAACATTTCTGAACAATTTTTTTAAAAGTTTATTTGATACTCTTTGCCTCTGAATGGTTTTACATTTTGTTTTCGACTATGTAAAAACGATGTATTAAGAAGATCAAATAATTTATCAATTTTTTCAACAAAATCGGCTGTTTCAGAGGCTGCGTCATCTATCGCTCCAAACCTTATATATAAATTCAACGCAATGCTGACACTTTCGCTGAGGACTTGAGCTGCCTATTTCACCTTCATTTTTTCAAAATTGTTTGGGTGTAAATGAACATCGGTTAGACAGGGGAAACGTCTTTTTGGACACTTTTTATCTAATTCATACATATCACAAATGTATTTCCACGAAATTATTTGTCCTTGAGCAGTGCGAAAATTATGATTAAGTAAATTGTTTCTTATTGATTTAATAAGATGAGGTGTATCAAATAAATAGATAATTTTATGACCATCAACAAAAAAATATGGTTTTTCTGGAGTGATTTCTAGTTTTTGAGTCATTTGGATGTTAGTTGATCTCATGTCACTTATTACAGCATGTACGACAAGACCAATGCCTTTTAATTTTTGTATTAATTTAAACAACAGTGTTTGTAAAGTTTCGCTAGGGCATGTGGTATGAGAAAAAGCATAAGCAATAGGCTGGCTCCATTTATTCTTCAATCCTCTTAGCATAAAAACTAATGCTGATTTTGCAGATTTAAAGCTTTTTAAATCCCCACTGTCTTCAAAGCCAATTATTTTATCCAAATTAATAGCATAAAATAAATTGGCTTTGATTGCCATTTCATCGAAACAAATAACGCAGCAGCGGTCTTCCGGTTAAAAATTTCTTACTTTTGCTTCCAGAACTTTGAATAACTGCCAATTATTGATTCCTGCATCTAAATCTAAATTAGAAATTTGCTTTAGAAGAGTTACAACAGAAGTAAAAAAAAATTTTTTTCGAACTTTAGTTTTGTATAATTTTGAACCAGAAAAGTAGAGACCTAAACATTCGTGTTTAAACTTTGTAGAATACCTGCGCCCTTGAGGTTTTTTTGAGGTAAGATGTAATTAAGTGTTAATAAAATTTGCTAACTCAAGCGACTGCGGCAAGTGTTCCTTAACTGCGTTTTGAAGTTCCGTTAAACTCAGTTTCTTTTTTTGTTTTGAGATAGATACAGATTGTAAATCATTGTTTTTTTTTCAAAGTTTTACAATATTATTTCTCAACGTTTTAATGGTCTTACGCAGGCGAGTTTTCCGCGGGGTCGATGCCGACAAAGAATCTTCTGTCTGAGTATACCCGGGCGAAATCTGATTTGATGTATTATTTGTTGAAATCAATAAAGATTGGTCTGGACAAATTACAATATTTTCCAGAATTTGAATTTTGGGACTTTCTACGTGTGGTTCAGCCTGTGTGGAAACTTTAAAAAATAATAAACAATTAATAGCTGACAACACAAAATTAAAAATGTATTTTCCAATTGATTAATTTTATTAGCATAATTGTGCTCATCCATTTCATTGATCGCTTTCTTATATTCTTTATTTTCATAGAGCCGTGATGGTACCGCTGCTGGTTTCAACCGGTTTTTCAGGAAATTCAAGAAATGATTGGGTGCAAAGTGTGCCGAGCAAACCTTATACAAACCTGGAATTTTTTTGCTATTTTTCCACCTATTAGTAACACGTGCTACATTGCATGCTTTCACCCAAGCATGCCAAATTATCGAATAAAGTTATTTAACTTAGCATTACTATAAAAATAACAAGCACCTAATGTAATCTACGTGAAATATTGAACTGTTTTTGTTTTTTTTACTGCTAATTCTTACCTTAATGTTTCTTTTGGAAATTCGAAAAAGCTTACAGTGCTATTATATGACTTGTTGTTGCACGTTTCTATAATAAATACATGTCCGCCTTTAGAACGTTGCATATTGTTGGTTTAGAAACTAATTAACAGCAATTTTTCTGATATTACGAACACGCTTCCCTGTGACGCCACTGATTAAATGTTTACAGTGTTGCACGCCGCTGCATTTTCAAATGATCCAAACCTAATTGTAACATTTCAAGATGACGACGTCTGACCGGAGTGGATACGCAGGCTTGTCTTTTCTTTAGAGTTTAACTACTGTATAATATTCCTATACTGTGTCTGTACTGTCAGTATGTCAAGATCAGTGTCACTGCTTTCATATGTATAAGCTTATCTGTATGGTATAAGCTAACCTCTGCTGCAAGTCGCATTACATAACTCACACGTAAATAACAAAAATTAAGATAAACCGTTCCCTTTGAAAAAAAAAATGAATTGCTCAAATATTTAAATTTCAAAAGTAGTATTATACCTTATTCTTATAATATGATCGCAGATGCGTAAAAGATAGTAATTTTAGCTTGGTTTTAGAAAAAACAATCTCATGTTTTCTCTTTGGCATAAAACGCAGTTTGTGGTTTTTATTTTTAATTTATATATCAAATTAATTTTTAATCCAATGAAAACTTAAAAGTTTGTTTTTCAAAAATTTTTATATTATTGGAAAAATAATGTCATTATCATTACATAACAAAGATCGTGATGATTTGTAAATCCAGTAAAATTGCTGTGTCTTCTAAACTGGAGGGTTAAACATAATAACAATATTAAGTTATATTATCATTAAATAATTCATGATTTTTGGTTTTGACTGGCAAGAGCCCGACACTCCGGTAAGGAAAGAAACTAGTACGCGGAGTCCATAAGGAGGATTTTTATCTGCTAAAAAGAAGTACATAATGTGTCAATGGTTAGAGACATATTCACATATATAAATATAAACAATAACAGTGTTAAAAATTTACATTCTACACTATATTATATTTGCGAACAACATTAGGTAAAAGTGCTTTTTTTCTGAGTCAAGGAGAGTCGATGTTTTTGTGATGCTAGCTCGCTTCTTTGTCGTGTACTGTATGTATACAATTTTTGTTTGTTTTAATTATTTTGAGTCAGTATGTTACTGTCTAAACTTTAAGGCTAGTCTAATACAAGTAGTTTTATTTATTTTTTAGTTTTTTTATAATATGCTCAAATTTTTAAAAATCTTCAAAGAATATTTTTTGTAGAAAAAATTTCTACATAGAGATATTAATTTAAAGTTTACTTATCAGTCTTCTGCCTGTATAAATTATAATTGCACTAATACTCAAACTCACAATCGAATTGATTAAGACATTGTAATTAAATTGCCTAGTTTATTTTCAAATTATCTACAAACTCGTCTTCACTACTCAAAACAAATTAAAAGTTTCACTAGTATGTTTATTTTCCCTGTTTGTGCAGATCAATGCAAACTAGTTTTTTCCCATTGCTGTTCTCTAATTCAAACCATAATTAATAATAAAATTACAACTATTCAATTTATTTTCTTTAAAATACACTAAGCTCAAATTAGATAGAACTACTAAGATTCAGAATACAGAAAAGTTGAAGTATGATAATGTTGTCAATGCAAGAATTTTTCTCCGGACTGTCTTTTAATAGGTTTGAGGCGGTTTGTTCGTAGTTATCGCTTTTGGCACCACTAGACGGCTGGAAAAGTTGATATATTTGTAAATGCAGATTTACCGCTGTCCCCATATAGAATGAAAAAACTTATTAATTTTTTATTTCAAATTTTTGACACACACTTTACAAAGGGTTAAAGTACTCGGCTTAAGTGTTATAATTTCGGTTCAAAGTTACATAATGTAATAAAGATTGCGCAAATTCTAAGGGGAAATCTAAGTTTATAATTTAGATTTCATAGAGCATTAAAATTTTGGTTGTGATTTAGTTGACAGATGGTTTTTCTTTATATGGTTATGTAAGGAACGATATTTCAATGACTTCGGGCCGTGAAAGCATTTCTTCTTCAAGAAATTATGTAAGGAACGTTTATAGGTTGTTATAAATTTACAGTGATCGCATTGAAGTCTTGGTTGTAATTTACTTGGAAGATGCTTTATTCTATGTGTTTTAAAGTAACGTTTATGTAAAGTTGTATATCCACACTGATCGCATTTAAACTTTTGTTGTAACTCGCTTATAAGATGCTTAGCGTTTTTATCTCTTTTTAAGTTTCCGTGGTCAATAATATTCACACTGATGTAAGGGGTTTACTGTATACACTAATGGAAGCTGAGGGGGCTTACTGTATACACACATGAAAGTCGAGATCATACATTTTGACGATAAGCCCTGATGAGTTCATACATTCCACGATAAGAAGCCCTGACTCATCAACTGAAGAGGAAAAAGAGGACATGGGTGAACGCTACGGAAACGGGACGGACAGCAATCATTATTACGTTACAAGACATGTGAATGTTAATTCTGTCTGAAATTGTTTTTAGTTTGTTTTAATTATATGTATTGACATTTGTTTGCTTCTTTTCTTTGTTCGGCATCCTCACACTGATCACACTGAAATTTTTGTTGTAATTCACATGAAAGATGTTTTACTTTATGTACTTTCAAGCTATTTTTATAAACAGTTGTAAATACACACTGATTACATTGAAATTTTTCTTGTAATTCACTTGGAAGATGCTTTGCATTTTTATGTTTTTTTAAATTGCTTTTATCAAGAGTTGTAAATTCACACTGATTGCATTGCCTTTTTGGTTGCATCTCAACTGACAGATGTTTTATTTTATGTGCTTTCATGTTTCACTCCCAAATAGTTGTATAGTCACACTGATCACATTGAAATCCTTGTTGTAATTTCCATAAACGATAATGCTTTTTTTTAAGTAATTATAAACACGCTTTATCCGTAGTTTTGGAATCACAATGATCGCATGGTATTTCAGTTGATTGATTATCTTCAAAATTACACTTTTTTCTGTGAAAGTATCTCCATCGTTGACATTGTTTAAAACTGACCTTACCCAAATCCTCTAAACAAAACAACAAACTTTTTCATTGGTTTTAAAGTTGCATGAACGGCATCTATAAGATTTCATTAAATCGTAACAGGAAAAAACTGTAGACGAACGGCATCACTTATAATAAACAGACATTTTTAATATTGTGAGAGTTTACTTTTTATACATTTATTATTATAAATTATTTAAGTCAAAACGGCTTTAATATAATATTGCAAAAAGGAGGGATAGCTGAGTAGAGATTGCGCAGAGCGCTTAGCTGAGGGATAATACCATTGCCGCAAGGGCAGTAGACAGCAGTCAGCGAGCAGTACTCGTAGGAGTGTCGAGTGCGGTACTCGTGCATAGTCAAGTCAAGTCGAGAGCACGAGAGTGATAGTTATCTTTATACTCGAACGAATATAATTTGTTATTGTGTGCAAATGAAGTGCGAATGTGGTGTCTTTACATTTCTGTTCTAGTAACCTAGCCAGGTGACAGATCCTACCTTCTTCTAACAATGTGACTGGTTTGGCCATGGCAGCTAGGTTGAGTACTGAAATGACTTGCTCTAATCTTAGGAAAGAGCACATGTAAGACCTTATTCCATTATATTGATTATTATGATGCATGCAGATACATCTATGTCAATATTGGCATATTTGTTTGTATTAGAGAGCATGCAGATTATTTGTGTCAGAATTGACACGGTTGTTATTGTTTATTGTTGCTCTTTGTGAAATGATTAAGAATGAAAACCTACAGCAGAGAACTTGTTCTGTTCTTGAGTCGGTCTTTACTACTACTATTATTATTTATTATTTGGCTCTCGACGCCGATTAACATAATTCCTGTTTTTCGGTTGAGATCTAGCTTCTCAGATTTCTCAAAAAGATTGGAGAGATCTTTGAGGCCGGGTTTGATGCTGCCGTCAAGGCGGGTACCTTGTCACTGACAAGAGTTGTAGGTGGGTTTTCTGTTGTGGCAATGGAAGGGTGCAGTGTTCAAAAACCTTTCAATTATTCCTTTAATCTTGTTTTATTTCTTCTCGCCGGAAACACTGTATCCAATGGCCATCTAGGTTTAATTACCCAAGGTGCAGGCATCCGTGAGAAGGCCTCTATTGACTTCTCACATTGGTACCAAAAATAATAAATAGGTTAAAGAATGGAGAAACAGAAGGAAGCCGCCAGCGTCTATCGAATCCGGTCCATATGATAGTAACAGCAAAACCACCGTAGCAGAGGATGCCCTCCACAAGGCTGGAATGGAGGAAGATTGTCTGGCGGGGACAAGCCCCCGGTGAGTTCCTTGATAAGTATTATTAACAGGTACATTATGTGTGAATGTGTTTTATGTATGGTTAATCTAATTCGTTCTATTCGTTCGAGGCGGTTTCTTAACGGCGGCCACTTAGAGGGTGAGTTGTAGTAAATTGTTGATAATGATGTAGTCTGTTAATCTTGTATTTATGCAGTATTTAAGTTGTATTCATAATCAGGGAAGAATGTGGTGAAACAATCTGACATTTATTGTATTTTAATCAAACTAGGTAATTTAATTATATGCATTTAATTATCCCGGCGCCTTCACTATTATTCTTATGCAAATTGCGTCAAAAAAATACACCTTACAATATCTTCAAAAAAAAGTAGAACATTAATATTTTATATGTCAAAAGTAAACCGTTAGTAGAAGTGTTGGTTTCGTATGTGCAAACCGCCTAAGATGATGACTAAATGAAAATATAACCTCAAAACACTTTCATTTGAGACTACATGATAGAAGCGAAGTAGAACGCAACAGACACAGCTTTTACTCACCGAGCAGCGAATAAGCGTAAACGGTTGCCCATCTGTCTGCTGAATGCAACCAATGAAAGTTTAGAAATGAGGTTACATTTTCATCTAATAAAGTGTTGTGTTACCATTATTTCAAATTCATAAAAAGCAGTTTTAACGTATCAAATGAACGTAACGGCTTACTTTTAACATAAAAAATATTAAAATATTGATGTTTTAGTCCTTTTTGACGTTATTAAAAATGTCGGTTTTCTCGAAGTGCTGCCGCTCTTCCTCGGCTTTTTCCTGTTACGATTCACTGGAATGTTATAGATGCCGTTTATGCAACTTTGAAACAAATGAAAAAATTGTTTATTTTATTCACAATTGTGAGTTTTTAGATGTTTTGGATGAAGCCTCTTTCGAAAAATGTCAACGTTGCAGAGTGGGTAGCTTTTCGTATGTTTGGAGATACTTTCACAAAAGAAAGTGTAATTTTATAGAACATAAATCATCTGTAACAACTAATACGGAAAATGGAGACAGTATTATTACAACGACTAGCCAAACAGATAAACGTTACCAATTTGCTACTTGTTTTGAATGTGATCAATGCAAGTATACAAGTAAATACAAATTCCAGTTAAAAAGACATATTTATCTGAAACATATAGACAGAAAACACTCTTTACCAAAATTGCAAAAATTGCCAAGGAAATGCCTGGTATTTTTAAAACGACCGAAAAAAATGCGCGTTTAAAAAAACATAAAATTAATCGCCCAAGAAAATTACAGCAAAAATACAAATGCAATAAATGTGAATATAAAACTTTATATCAAGGAAGCCTGAAGACACATATAAATGCAAAGCATCTTTCAACAGATTTACAACAAAAATTCCAATGCGGCCAGTGTGCATATACAACTTTTTATAAAGGAAACCTGAAGATACATATAAATACTAATCATCTTTCAACCGAACAACAACTAACATTTCAATGCAATCAGTGTGAATATAAAACTTTATATCAAGGAAACCTGAAGACACATATAAATGCAAAGCATCGTTCAAAAGATTTACAACAAAAATTCCAATGCGATCAGTGTGATTTTTCAACTTTTTATAAACATGACCTAAAAAAACATATAAATGCAAAACATCTTTCAAGGAACGACAACTAACATTTTAATGCAATCAATGTAAATATGCAACAACGCTCAAAAGTCATTTGAAAACACACAGAATAAGGCACTTTTTAAGTGAACTGCATCCAGAATTTGTCTGCAATTAATGTAAAGTTACAACTAATTATAAAACATGTTCTAAGCGAATTTCAACAGAAATTTTTATAAATATTTCATTGAAACACATGAAAAGAAGCACTTTCTGCGTGAATTACAGCAAAGATTCTAATGCCATCAGTGTGAATATTCAACTATTTTTAAACATCACTTTAAAACACATAAATCGAGACACCTGCCGAGTGAATTACAGCAGACTTTTCAGTGCGAACAACTATTTATTAAAGAATTCTTGAAAAATATAAAAATTTAAAGCATTTTTTTAACAAATTATAACAAATTTCAATGCGATTAATGTGAATATACAGTTATTACTGACAAAACAAACCTAAAAAATCATAAAAACAGGAAACATCTTTTTAACAAATTTAATCAAAAATTGTAATGCTATAAGTTTCTACAAGAAGATGAAAAAGACATTTTTAATTCGAAATTTCATGATCACTGTTACCCATAAATTTTAAAGGATTATAAACATATTCCACTAATAATTCGTCAAACAAATTTGGTATTGTATCTAATTTGTCAGTTTTCTTTTTTATGGTTAACATGAACAAAGTGGATATCTACATAAATTTTAATAGCACAATATTGATAATTATATTATGTAATTATTTCTAATCTAGCCAAAGCTTAGTGTATTTAAAATTATTATTTTTGTATAATAAATATTGAATAATAAACAACTTGAATAAAAACTTTACTTTACAGTAAGTGCTTACCGATTTATTAAAAAAGTTTTTTGCGATACCAACTATACTATATTCTTCGGCTATTGGCAAGACGAATTGGGCATCTTCAAAATCGCATTTCAAATACTCTCTTTCTTTTGGTTAAAGCAATGTCCCGTTTACACAGCACAAATTTATGAAAACGCGGTGTCAGCCAGATTCGTCAATTTATCCTAATCTCACGTTTGTCTTTCAAACAAGACTTTTCCTTTACGGCGTGCAAATCCTGTGTCGTTTAGACCGCAAAGCTTGATTTCCAAGACAACTGATGTCACATCTTTCTCTACTATTGCGAGTTTTTAGAAATTCCCGTGTTTGTGTGAGGTTCTGTAAACCTTAACAATTTATTGACACTGACAGACACTATTTACAGTTAAATTGGCAGCAGTTTTCTGAAAATCCACCAAAAGTTGTTATATTGTATGTAAGGTTTTTTCAATGCGCGCATTACTTACTTACTTTCAAAGTAAGTAAGTAAGTAAGTAAGTAAGTAAGTAAGTAAGTAAGTAAGTAAGTAAGTAAGTAAGTAAGTAAGTAAGTAAGTAAGTAAGTAAGTAAGTAAGTAAGTAAGTAAGTAAGTAAGTAAGTAAGTAAGTAAGTAAGTAAGTAAGTAAGTAAGTAAGTAAGTAAGTAAGTAAGTAAGTAAGTAAGTAAGTAAGTAAGTAAGTAAGTAAGTAAGTAAGTAAGTAAGTAAGTAAGTAAGTAAGTAAGTAAGTAAGTAAGTAAGTAAGTAAGTAAGTAAGTAAGTAAGTAAGTAAGTAAGTAAGTAAGTAAGTAAGTAAGTAAGTAAGTAAGTAAGTAAGTAAGTAAGTAAGTAAGTAAGTAAGTAAGTAAGTAAGTAAGTAAGTAAGTAAGTAAGTAAGTAAGTAAGTAAGTAAGTAAGTAAGTAAGTAAGTAAGTAAGTAAGTAAGTAAGTAAGTAAGTAAGTAAGTAAGTAAGTAAGTAAGTAAGTAAGTAAGTAAGTAAGTAAGTAAGTAAGTAAGTAAGTAAGTAAGTAGGTAAGTAAATCAATCAAGTAGTAAGTAGTAAGTAAGTAAGTACAAAAGTACAAATCAAGTAGTAAATATCAATTCTGTTACACGGGCTGCTACTAATACATGCTTAGATCATATATTTGTTAGACCAAAGATGAGACTGCTACATCTGAAACTAAACTCTTTTATACTAGAAACACATCTGACTGATCATGACCCTACTATGCTCAATATAAGTAATAACAAGCTTAAATCTTGCATAAGTAACAATAATACTCATAGTACGAAAAGTAAGATAGACATAGATCATTTCAAGAAAGGGTTGAAGAAACAAGAATGGTCCAGTGTGGTTAACATTGATGATCCTAAAATAGCAACTAGAAATTTTATTTCTATATACAACAAACTTAAAAATCAGGCAACAACTGCTTCCAATGGTGTAGTTAAAGGTAGCAGAAAAAAAAATGCTGGATCACTGCAGGACTTGTAACTTCAACCAGGCACAGGGATAATATGAAAAGAAGACTATTAAAGCATTATAGTACAGAATTGGAAACAGAATATAAAATATATCGCAACTATCTTAATAAATTAATACATAAGACTAAAATCGATTATTATAAAAACCAAATTGAGACAAACAGAAATAATTTGAAAAAGATTTATGAGATAGTTAAAGAAGCAACTTATGAAAAAAACAACATGAAGAGGGAAATTAAAGTTCTGCATGAAGATGGTAGTAGTTTTGCTTGTGATTATGACATGGCTAAATATTTTAATGAATACTTTATAAATGTTGGTATAGAAATGGAAAAAAAAATTAAAAACCCGAGACAATAAATGTGCACTCCAGGACCAAGAGTATCCAAATCGCTCTTTCTTACTCCATTCACAAAAAATGAATTTATAAAATATGTTTCACAGTTAAAGAATAATAGTTCTCCAGGTCATAATGGAATACCTTCTAAACTTTTCAAAGAAACATATAATGAGATTACTACTCCAATGCTGCACATAATTAACCTAATCTTTCAAACGGGTTTAGTACCTAGTGCCTTCAAAATATCAGTGGTGACCCCAATACATAAATCTGGTTCACTGAAAAATATAAAAAAATTATCGGCCCATTAGCTTAATTAATAACTTTGCAAAAATTTTTGAAAAAGCATTCAAAGACAGATTGCTTAGGTTTCTAACTAATCATTCCGGGATTTCTTCGAATCAATTTGGCTTTATAGAAGGACTCAACACAACGAACGCAATGTATACACTAGTATCTGAAGTTGTAAAAAATTTAAATGTTGGTAACAAATGTCTGTTGGTAAATATTTTTATAGATCTAGCTAAGGCTTTTGACACTGTACCTCATAAAAAACTTCTTACAATTCTACAACATTACGGAATCAGAGGAACAGTGTTACAGCTGGTTAAGAGTTATCTATCTGACCGATGCCAAATGGTTAAAATTAATGGCGCTCTCAGCGATGGGATGAGGATAGAAATTGGTATACCGCAGGGCACAGTATTGGGGCCAATTCTGTTTATTACATACATAAATTCCTTACTACAATTGAAAACAGGTGGTATGACAATTTCATATGCGGATGATACCGTTCTTGTCTTCAGTGGAGCAACATGGAATAATGTGAGGGATAAGGCCGTGAATGGATTTGAGATTGTGCAGCATTGGCTGCAAACCCATAAGTTGACGCTAAATTTGCTGAAGACTACTTACATAGCCTTTTCTTTGACGGCTGCCAATAGACCAGACTTCTCGCAAATATTGATAAATGAACAAGAGATAAAGGAGATGCCTCACACCAAATACTTGAGCATCATAATAGATAACCACCTCAATTGGAAACCACATATAGACTATTTATACAACAGAATGCGGAAACTGATACATAAGTTCTACCTCTTGCAAGAATTTTTAAACAAAACAGTATTAGAAATTATATACAAAGCTTTTATTGAACGACTATTGAGATATGGGATTTTAGTATGGGGTGGATTGTACAACAATGCTCTTTATAAATTAAATGTCATTCAAAAATGTATTTTAAAAATTGTTTATAGAAAACAGAAATTATATCCATCGCATTTGCTCTTCTCGAATGAAATTTGTAGCGTAAGGGTAATATATAGTTCGGTAGTAGTTCAATTTATACATAATAAAGAAAACTTATGGAAAAGAATAAGACATGTTTATAACACTCGTGGTAGAACCGAAAAAAACATTATAATCCCAGTTAACTATAATAGCATCAACTTACGGTTTGTAAGCTACTTAGGACCTAAAATATATAATATAATACCAAACGAAATAAAAGATATTAGAAAAAAGATGAAGTTCAAAAAAATATCTAATAAATTTATTTCAGAAAATTTTCAAGTACTTCAACATCTATTCGATTAGCTAAAAGTATTTTACTTTTTTTTCCAACCATTCAGTTTATACTACAAAGATAGAAGATACTGTAAGATTTATGTAAGAATAATTGATATCTATTAAGTTAAGATTTCGGCACATGCAAGTGTATTTGCACTTGCATGTGCCTGTTTACTCACTTAGAGTAATGATAAATTTAAGAGACTTTGTATTATTGTGTATTGTGTAATTACTTTTGTGTGTAATAAAATTATTATTATTATTATTATTATTATTATTATTATTATTATTATTATTATTATTATTATTATTATTATTATTATAAATGCCTTACATTTTAAATAGTTTTTAATTTTACAGCCTATTTTACAAAATCATGATAAGTAACTTGTGTAAACTTAACTTACACTTTGACCCTAGTATATCTGTTTGTTCTTATTATACTGAAAGTATTTCTTTTTTGAATGGATGGATATAAGCATTAAGATTCTTTTCTAAATTGAGAAAATTAAAATAAGCGGTCACTTTAGTTTTGTTTGAAAGAATTAAATAAAAAAAAATTCAGTCACGTGTACACTCGCCAGCAAATTATAATTCACTAGGGCATTTTATAAGCAACTGTTTTTACTAAAAATACCACTTGCATGGCACAACTGTGTTTGGTTGGTTTTTCTTAGCTTTTGACAGCTGTCAATCATCGGATTGAGCAATAAAATCTTCATCCTACCCTTTATATTATCTGAATTATTATAAAAATTTATTATAATTTTTTTAATAATATGTTTAATAAGTTTTAATAATTTTTTAATTTTTTTTTGCTTAAAATTTGTTAACTTTGTTAAAATAGGATAACTTTAACAAATGTCAATATTTAATGCTCTATTTACTTGAAAATTAATAACTAGAAGTTTTGAATGAGTAAATCGACTTTAATGCCTTCTTGTTCAATTAAACGCTGATGCCTTCCATGTGGTCTCATCAGGATCTGACTAGTAGTTGTGGAAGATATTTTTATTAATGCTTTTTTTGACCTATATTTTTGACACTTACAATTGAATATAAAAATTTGTGAAGAATAAAAAAAGTTGCTTTTAATATATTTAAATAGTAATTAATTTATTTAATTAATTTAAACAAATTAAACAAAAAGCAATTTGAATTAATTACACAAATAAAATAATAATTTATTATATTGAAGTCGGATTAGCCCAAATTCTTAATTTGTTTAATCATTTGTGACTTTTGACCTCGATTTTGTTTATGATAATGTTTTGAACAATCTTACAAATTTTGAGCTAAAAAATTTTTTTCAAAAAATTGAATAAAAATTATTATTAAAAAATTAAAAACTTTATTTAAAATTCTTTCGAAAACCCAGAAAACACCATTATTATGTGCATATTATATTGTTAAAATATTTTTACCAAAATTTATTATTTAAGAATTTTTTGGGATAAAATTTTTAATTGGCTCGGTTCCATGTTACTCGTACAGATAACTAACTAAAAATTAAATAAAAGTTAATTAGTTGTCAAAATTGCACTTGAATTTCAGTTCTCAGTTCATCGTAATAGTAGAAGATATAGTTCAGACTTTTTTTATCGACATTTCAGGGAAAACGTAGGAGATGAGAAAAACCTGCAAACAAACCTGGTCTTCCAGCGGAGCATGCTCAAAGGAGATTAGATTTTTGCGCTAATAATATAGAAAGAAATTAGAATAACGTTATTTTCTCTGATGAAAAGACGTTTTCTTTATCAATGGATTTTCCAGAAATTTTGTGGCGGTTGGATAATACCAGATTTAGTAGGGAACACTAAATTATTTTATCTAAACTATTTTATCCTATTTATGTCAATCACATAATTATGTGAATGATAAACAGCATTATAATCAAAAAAAAGATGCACATAATATTTACGAAAGTAGTACCCAGAACATATTATTGACTGAAAAATTATCGAAAAAATGTTAAGAAAGAGCTTATTATTTATTATGCAATATTCGTTAACAATAATTAGAAAATTATGTTAGAAATACATATTATTAAGATGTTGTTGTGTCATCAGTAAAGAACATAACTTTTATTTACTTTTGGAACAGATGCTTCGTTCCAAAGGAATCCAAAAGCTTGGAATAATATTATCTCAGAGATTTCTCTGAAGTTTATAAATAGCATTAAGTATCGATCGCTTAGGCATTGTTGCCTCTTTCTGGGTGCTTGAAGATGCAATGATTATCATGGGTGTCACTTTAGCATAAGTTTTATTAAATAAATAAAATTAGATACACGTGTATGTCAAGCAGCACCTCTTGCGGGAAAATGTCTGAACTAATTTGTATATTCGGGAACACAAAACGTCAAAGTGGCACCCATACGAAAATTTGCCATTGAAACAAGCTTATCGAGCTGATCATTCTGAGATAATTTAGGCTCAAATCGTTCTGGCACCCAAAACCGGGTGTCTCTTCGTACATACGGGTGCCTGATTGACACTGTGTACAGACAAATGATGCCACTTTAACACTTTTTACGTATATATATATATTGATCAGATTTCATCGACTGGAACGTAATGCTATAATGAATGGGGAATGTTGGTCGGGTAATCAGTCTCGAACGGTGGAGTTACTCTTTATTTATAATTACTAGTATAACGGTAATCAATAATTATGTGACGTATTTTTTTTCTTTTTCATATAATAATGATTTATATGTTTAATCAAGTCTACAACCTCTATGCTAAAGTTTAGATATAAATACCTGGAGTCATTCGTCGAGTCACCAACCACCTACTGTCACAAGAGGAACTACGATATGGCCTTTATATCAATAATAAATAATCTCTCATTTAACAATGGTTACTGAAACTAAAAAAAACAAACTGAATTTGCTGTTTGCACCATTCCGTATCTAATCGTAAATGACTTATTACCTTTGATCAGTAACTTACTCAAACGCTTTACAACTTCACAACTAGTGTAGAACTATATAATAAAATCAAATCCTATTGACCAATTAGAATCTTATAAGCACATTAAAATCCTATAAGTAGTTATGTGATTTTATAATCTAATTAGAATGCTGTAATTAAATTAGAATTTTATGATTGAGTCAGAACTTTATACAAACTGGAATCTTATAATCAAACTAGAATGCTGTAAGTAAATTAGAATAGCACAACTTTACAAACAAACTGAAATTCCATAATACAATTGGAATTTCTTAATGTTGGCATTTACTAGAGTACTTTGAATTATACAAACAATTCAAAATTCTATTGATAAACTTAATTCTAGAACTTATTGCAGCTGCTACAACAAACTTCAGAACTCGTGAAATTAATCTCAGTTAATTCACAATTGAAAATCAACTGTCTTTTCTAAAAAGTAGAAAGAACTGTAAATCACTTTGTAAAGCGATCATAATATGATGAACTATTGTGTAGTACGTGTACGCACTTCAAAATTCTCATGACTATCAAATTATCAAACTATAAACTTTGATATGACTTAGAACTTCACAAACAAACTCAAATTCTATTATCAATATAGACTTTCTTTAATTAAATTGCCAGTCTTTAAAAGACCTTGAACTTTAAACACACTAAAGTTTGCTGATTGAAACCTTATTTTAATTTTAATTGAAACTTTAATTTAACTTTAATTTAAACTGTATTTTAACTTTAATAACCGACCGCAGCTGCTCCAACAAACTGCACGACAAGTGATATAAATCACAAATAAAAGTCAACCACCCCGTGGGACTTGCAACAAAAGGGCTCTCAATCACTCTACAAAGCAATAATGTAATAAACGTTACAACGCAAACTACGCCAGTGCGTTGTACGAATACGCACCTCTAACGTTTGCCTGATTATTGAACCATCAAACGCAGGGACCTTGTTACCTTATATAACGTTATATAAATCTTACTACTTGAGTTTAGGAGCCTCACCTGCTACAACAAAATGAGGGCGGAAAGAATTGTGTGTATTTATGTTTAGAATATGATTGGGTGTATTCTGGGGAAACAAAATATTTGTTAGGAATTCTGAACTGCTACAACAAAACCAGGAACATCGTACCGTCGTTTGTGTAGGGTTTTAAAATTATTTCATAAGACGTTTATTAACGTTTTACTAATTGGTACTTTAATTAGTAATTTAATTAAAATAACTTATATTTTAATTTTGAACTGAGTAATTACATCAATGTTTGTTTGTATCAATCCTAGTCTACTGAAGAGTAATCTCATTGAATTAATTCGAACTGAATTAATTTGAACTGATTAATAATTAATATTAATTTTCTAACGGTAACAAAATTAAATTTCTAAAATATTCTTCAAGACGCAAAGTCATCTGATTGATATATTAATTTATCTACAATGATTATCGTCTTGACAATACTGTCAAGACGATAAGTGAGTTCTGACTTATTAATTGAATTATTAATTATTATGTGCATTTAGTTCAACTTACAACAATTGAGATAATTAAAAAAACTATAGCACTCTTTAGATTGGCCAGTAATTTAGTTCTTTGAGAACTAATAATGTAGACTGCTAAATGACGTCAATTACATAATTTAAACTGTGATATAAATATTTTGATGCTTGAATTATTAATTACTTAATAAACTACATCATCTGACGATACGAGATGTATATCGATATTGGTGAATATACAAAATAACATAATAACACAATAATCATTTACAAATTAGTTAGTAATATTTTAATTTGTAATTTAATAACTTTGATGAGACTGAAATAATATATTATATTTTAATTGCATTATAATCATTTACAAATTAGTTAGTAATATTTTAATTTGTAATTTAATAACTTTGATGAGACTGAAATAATATATTATATTTTAATTGCATTATTCTGCTATAGTATAATGATTAAAGCTTTGGTTTTTGTCCTTTGAACTATTTAAGATTGTAATTAATTTTATTAACTGGGTAATGAAGTACTTTTTGAAACTATTCAACTGATAGATAACTCATCAAAACCATTAATACGGAATAGTGTTATAAGAATTCTGTGAGGTCAATTACTCACAGTTTTACTTCTGGATTGCACTTTATTCTTTATTTGCACCACTGAATTTGGACACCTTTCTTCACTGCTACCCAAACTAACATTAACTTCCTATTTTAGATTTTTGGTGATTATTTCTTTCCCTCTCCCCAAAATATTAAATCTTAGAATTTTTTTTTAGTTTTATTTTGTATAAAATTCTCAGGACAGCGTGTGAAAGTTTCTGTTGGCGTTCGTCTAAACGTGCTCATACAATCAAAAACCTTTTTGCCTCTGTAAACGTTTTGCCTCTATTTAGTACTCACTTAGAATAAGGCGCCCTTTTAATGCTTTTAATCTTATTTACAACAACTAGAAATTTACCCGCTTATAGACTTTCTTTTAAAATTTTTATGTAATGGTTCATAGCTGGAAAACCGACCCGACTGTTTTAGTTCTTTATTGCTGTTGCCTGTTCTACCCTTATCTTTTAGACTTGTTTACTCAAACCATTGAGTAAAGGAATATATCAAGAATATATAAAGGGATATATTCCTTTACTCAATGGTAGAACGCAACAGACACAGCTTTTGCTCACCGAGCAGCGAATAAGCGTGAACGGTTGCGGCTCTGTCTGCTGAATGTAACTAATCAAAGTTTAGAAATAAGGTTAGATTTTCATCTAATAAAGTGTTGTGATACTATCATCTCAGTTTCAAAAAAAGCAGTTTTAACGTATCAAATGAAGGGTTATATTAACGGCTTACTTTTAAAATAAAAAATATTAAAATTTTGATGTTTTAGTTCAATTTGACGTTATCAAAAATGTCGGTTTTCTCGAAGTGCTGCCGCTCTTCCTCGGTTTTTACCTGTTACGATTCACTGGAATCTTATAGATGCCGTTTATGCAACTTTGAAACAAATGAAAAAATTGTTTATTTTATTCACAATTGTGAGTTTTTAGATGTTTTGGATGAAGCCTGCTTCGAAAAATGTCAACGTTGCAGAGTGGGTAGCTTTTCGTATGTGTGGAGATACTTTCACAAAAGAAAGTGTAATTTTATAGAACATAAATCATCTGTAACAACTAATACGGAAAATGGAAACAGTATTATTACAACGACTAGCCAAACAGATAAACGTTACCAATTCGCTACTTGTTTTGAATGTGATCAATGCAAGTATACAAGTAAACACAAATTCCAGTTAAAAAGACATATTTATCTGAAACATATAGACAGAAAGAACTCTTCACCAAAATTGCAAAAAATTGCAAAGAAAATGCTTGGTAATTCTAAAACGACCGAAAAAAATGCGCGCTTAAAAAAACATAAAATTAATCGTCCAAGAAAATTACAGCAAAAATACAAATGCGATGAATGCGAATATTCAACTTTTTATAAAGGAGATCTAAAAAAACATATAAATGCAAAACATCTTTCAAGAGAATTACAACAAAAATTCCAATGTGATCAGTGTGAATTTAAAACTCTTTCAAAACAGCATCTGAAAAATCATATAAATGCAAAACATCTTTCAAAAGAATTACAACAAAAATTCCAATGCGATCAGTGTGAATATAAAACTTTTTATAGAAATCAACTAAACAGACATGAAAATGCAAAGCATCTTTCAAAAGAATTACAACGAATATTCCAATGCGATCAGTGTGAATATAAAACTCTTAGAAAAGACCTTTTGAAAAACCATATAAATGCAAAACATCTTTCAAAAGAATTACAACAAAAGTTCCAATGCGATCAGTGTGATTTTTCCACTTGTTATAAACAGGACCTAAAAAATCATATAAACGTAAAACATCTTTCAGGCAAATTACAACGAACATTCCAATGTGTTCAGTGTGAATACAAAACTCCTTATAAACAAGATCTAAAAAGACATAGAAATAGAAAGCATCTTTCAAACGAACTACAACGAAAATTTCAATGCGATCAGTGTGAATATAAAACTTTTTATAAAGGAAGTCTGAAGATACATTTAAATGCAAAACATCTTTCAAAAGAATTACAACAAAAATTCCAATGCGATCAGTGTGATTATTTAACTTGTTATAAAAAGGACCTAAAAAGACATATAAATGCAAAGCATCTTTCAAAGGAATTACAACAAAAATTCCAATGCGGTCAGTGTGAATTTAAAACTCTTTCAAAAGAGCATCTGAAAAATCATATAAATGCAAAGCATCTTGCAAAAGATTTACAACAAAAATTTCAATGCGACCAGTGTCCATTTACAACTAATTATAAAAGAAGCCTGAAGACACATAAATGCAAAACATCTTTTAAATGATTTACAACAAAAATTCCAATGCGATCAGTGTGATTTTTCAACTTTTTATAAACATGACCTAAAAAAACATATAAATACAAAACATCTTTCAAGCGAACTACAACTAAAATTTTAATGCAACCAATGTAAATATGCAACAAGGCTCAAAAGTCATTTGAAAACACACAGAATAAGGCACTTTTCAAGAGAACTGCATCCAAAATGTCTCTGCAATCAATGTAAAGTTACAAGTGATTATAAAATTATAAAACATGTTCCAAGCGAATTAAAACAGGAATTTCTCTAAATATCTCATTAAAACACATGAGAAATAACATTTTTTTGCTACTCCAGTCGAAAGTACGTGGTTTTAGCTGCGATTCCACGGCAGAAAGTGTATCTTTCATGCACTGGTAGAGCTATGCGCGCGCCTTTTTTTAACGGGAGTAAATAGCCGAGGGCATCGTGGCGCGCAGTTCAGGTCCTACACTTTCTGCCGTAGAATCGCAGCCGACACTACGTACTATCGACTGGAGTAGGAAGAAAACTAGTATACTCTACACGGGCAGAAAATTGAGAGCCCTGAACTGCGCGCCATAATGCCCGAGGCGGAACCGAGGGAATCATGGCGCGCCGGAATCTCAACTTTCTGCCCTTGTAGTGTAATATACTATTTCTGCGTAAATTGCAGCAAAGATTCTAATGCCATCAGTGTGAATATTTAAGTAATTTGAAACATCATTTCTTCTGTAGCCTAAAGCTTAGTGTGTTTAAAATTATTGTTTTTGTATAATAAATATCGAATAATAAAAAATTTGAATATTGACTTTACTTTTTAAAATTATTATTTTAAAAAGTTATTTTTATTGTTTATTTGTTTTTTATTCTTATCTTTTATATTAATAACAATATAAATTGATATGCATATAAAACATAAGGTGGTTTTAATATTTTAGCTACTTATTTGTTAAGGGCTATTATCATAAAAAGAGATGTGTCAATAGCAACAATTTGCCAAGAAAAAAAAACAAAAATTGATTTACTAGCAAAGTTAGTTGGATGTGATCAGCGTAACTTTCAAACTCATCAAAGGGCTTATTTGGAAAAACATAGAACAAAAAAACGCTTTTATTGGATCGAAAAAATGGTTTCAATGCGATAACTGTGAATACCGAGATAAATAAGATTAGTTAGTAGAACATGTAAGACTCTTTTATTCTAATCTTACGTTTTGTCAAATTTTAACAATTAAATTGAATTAAATAACAGTTAACTCTTTCTCCATAATTAATTTGTCAGGATGTCTATGTTCTACGATTATTAGCCTTAATTATTCACTCGAAAACAGTGTACAGAATAGCAACAGCCGGCTACATTATTATCAACAATCTACTTCAACTCACCCCTCTATATTCATTGTTAGAGAAACGCTTGACCAGTCAGACGGATCGATTGAGCAACACATGAAACATATTTACACATAATTTACCTGTCAATAATACCTGTAAAGTAACTCACCGGGGCTTTTCTCCCCCTCGCAGGATTCTCTTCCTCTCGAACTGATAGTGGAAGACATCACCAGGCTCATTGAACTTGGACAACCACTCTATGGGCTCGATTGACTCAATCTTCACCCCTTTTCTTAAGAATCGTGTTCTCAATGATGTCTCCATTGTTTCGGTACCTGGTTTGGGAGCAACGTGGACGGTGTCGTCAGGCCTCAGTCATGTTATACGAAATAGAATAGCCAGGAATAATGCGTAATAGGAAAAGGTATAAAATAAAGATTAATAAGTGAAGAACCTAAGGACATTACTCTGTCATACCAGCAAAAGGAAAATCCACAACCTCTTTATACACTGATAGGAATATAACCATAGCGGTTAACAGGGTTCAGCCCACCCCTCTACCTCTTCGCCTCTGTTCGAGGAAGTAGAGAACCAGGATAGTAATCTGTAAATGTCTACAGACGTCATGGGGGTACCACCTCAGTCTGAAATGAATTACCACATAGACCGTACCACAGGTATTAAACTATAGTTTCTGCCGTGGATATTCCATATTAACCTATTTACTCATTATTCCTCCGAATTCAGGGAGTCAGCACTGAATTCACAATTATACCATAAAACAACATATGATCAACAAGATCAACACGTTAGCTATCTGTCTCTTTCACTAGACAATTAACAGTTTAAATATTCATAATACTGCTCGTCCGGCCGCTCTGACCTTTTTACCAACGTTCTCACTCTCGCCCCGCTCAGTTTACTGATACTCACTGACTGGCCTCCACCTTTCCTGGGATGCTAAGCCCATGTTCTCCCTCTTTAACTCAAGATGCCATAAGGCCCTCATCGAGATTATTTACTTATACAAGCGATTTAGCGCCTTATTGGCTTATTTTTACTTCAAAATCTTGTCTTCAAGATTTTCTACTTATTATTTTTATAATGATTTTACGCTTTATTGTCAAGCTTTAATCGAAAAGTTATTAATAATTATTTTATTTGAACCCAATTGTATTCACATTAGCTTAATCCTTAAAAATGTGTTTAATAGTAGTAGTAATAAGATTTATTGTTGCCTATACCGGCTTAAATATTTTATCTACAATTCATTTTATTTCATTTTTTATTCTACCCTCCCTGTTCTTCCTTTGTCCTTCAATTTTCCTTTTCTCCCATATTTCTTTCATCCACTTTATCTCCACTCCAGATTTCTTTCAGTATTTCTTTTCTTTCTACTCTTTCTCTCTCTCTCATCTCACTGCATTCATTCCACATGTGCTCTATTGTCTCTCTTTACCTCAAATACTTCTCTTGTACTCTCTCTATTTCCTCTTGTTCTTTCCATCCCCAAATTTCTGCCCCATACATCAATACGCTCTCTACCAAGCTTTGAAACATCATTATTCTCCTTTTAAAATCTCCTCCCCACTTCCTCTCTCCTATTCCCCATACACATCCCACTATCTTGTTTGCTTTCCTTGCCAACTCTCTGACATGCGCTTTGTTTGTAGCTCTTTCATTAAACGTATACCCTAAATACTTGAACTCTTTTACTCTCTCTATTTTCTGTCTTTCCCATTCCTAATCCTTCTTTTCTTCCTTCCTCTTCTTTTTGTTTAGCACCAGCATCTTTGTTTTATTTACATTCACTTCTAGCTTTTTTTTCCTCACATACTTTTTTAGGTTCGTCATCATTTCTCCCATCTCCCTTTCGCTTTTCGCTATTAATACCACATCATCTGCAAGCGCTAGGCTCCACACTTTTTCTCTTCCAATCACACATCCCCCAGCTTGCGCCTTTCTAAACATTTCTTCCATACCCGTCATGTAAGTTGTCAACAACAAGGGGCTGAGAGGACACCTTTGTCTCACCCCTTTTGACGTTACAAACCACTCACTTTCTTTCTCCCCTGCTCTAACTTAGCTTTTTGTTTTTAC
Source organism: Lagria hirta (assembly GCA_947359425.1). NCBI lineage: Eukaryota > Metazoa > Arthropoda > Insecta > Coleoptera > Tenebrionidae > Lagria > Lagria hirta. The sequence continues at coordinate 6,456,653 of OX375801.1, read as the reverse complement.
ATAAATCTCTTCTACTTTTCTCACCAGCCACTCGCTTACTCCATTTTTTCTCATACTCTCACACATTTTCTTTCTATCGACCTTATCAAACGCTGCTCTAAAATCTATGAATAGTGTATACAACCTCCCTCCTTTTTTTTTTCAATTCGTTATTCGTTAGGTGGTCTAGGATGTATACATTATCCATAGTTCCCCTTCCTTCTCTAAATCCCCCTTGGTTGTCTGGTATTGCCTTCTTTTCCTCTATCTCTTTTCTCAGAGTTTCATTCAGTACTGACGCATACAATTTATACTCTGTGTTAAAGAGAGTTATTCCTCTGTAGTTTCCTACTCTATTTTTATCTCCTTTTTTGTGGATATGGCAGATTATGTCTTCTCTCCAACCTGTCGAGTATCCCTCTCCTCTCCACACTCCATTCATAACCTCTACCTATCTGTCTATCACACTTTTCGTCCCATACATCCAGTGTTCATTCTGTATTCCATCCCTCCCCGGTGCCTTCTTCTTCTTCAGCTTCTTTATCTGTCTCTCTACCTCCTCCCGTGTAATTTCTGTTCTTAATGGTGCTGTCTGGTTTGCATCGCTGGATTTTCTATATCTACTTCTCTTTCTCCTTCCAGCAGTTCTTTAAAAAACTCTTCCCATTCCTTTATTGTTATCTCTTCACTCGCCGCTTCTTTTCTTAATCTTTTTCTGTTTATGTACTTTCACACCTCTCTTTTTGTTTTAATAGCTTTTATTTCTTTATCTTCTTCTTTTCTTTTCTGTCTCTTATTTTTTATACATCTTTTTCTATATTTTCTTTTTGCTTCTACCATTACTCTTCTATTTATTTGCTTTCTTTTGAATTCCCTTAGCGCTTTAGTAGCTTTTTTCTTTAGCTGGTAGCATTCTTTTTCCCACTATTCATTTCTCTTTTCTGTTTTTTTTCTTTTACTGCTTACTTCTGTTGTTGTCGTTGCCTTTTCTAGTATTTCTTTAAATTCCACTTCCATCTTCTCTTTCTCTTGCCCTTCGAATTTGACGTTTTTTTGCTTTTTTCTGTATTCTTTCACGCCTTGTTCGTTCTACACTTTAATTATTACCTTCTTCTGGTCTACTTTTGTCTTCTTTTTTTCTTCTGTTTGGCTATTTTTGCCTTCTAGGCTTATTTCTATTGGAAGGTCTCACTCTATTCTGTCCCCTATTTTAAAGTTCTCTACTTTTCCCCACGCCTCTTCATTTGTTATTCCGTAGTCTATCACCGACTCCCCCCTACTGTCTACATACGTCCACTCTCCTTCTTCATCCCTTTGTTTATTACCATTCAGTAATTCCCATCCCTTTTTTTCTAACCATTCTATCAACTTTTTTCCCTTCACATTTTCTTTTTTGTCTTTGGTTTTCCTTTTTCCATCTCCTTTTTCTTCCTCCCAATTTCTCGCTCCTCCTTTCCCAATTCTCCCGTTAAAATCTCCTCCCATAAGTATGCATTCTTTTGTGTGTTGTTTCACTGTTTCATCTATGTTTTTTATTGTCTTTTTTCATCTCTCTGATGTATATCGTCATTATTTTCCACCATCGTTTGTCTATTTCGATATTTCTCTCCATGAGTCCCTCTATTTCTTTTTTTTCCTGGTTTTTTCTCTTATTCCTTTTCTCACTCCCGTGACTATCCCTCCTGCTGCCCTTCCTTTCCCTTTTTCTTCCTTTGCCATTGACACTCCCAATTAAATTCTGCTGGTAACCTTCTCTTTATTTTTTCCCAGCTTTTTTCTTCTATCCATGTTTCTACTAAACCTACTATGTCAAAAAGTTTGTCATAATCCCAGAAATTGTCTTTTTTTTATGCTAATCCTGTTACATTCCAAAATAGTATCTTTTTTTTACCGCAGTTTATAACTTTATTTGTTTTATTAGTCTTCTCAGTTTTCATTGTACATTTGCCTGTGTCTTCTTCATTGTTTCTTTTAACTCTCCCTTTTCCTTCTAAAAAACCTGCAGTTTCAGGTCTTAATCATTCCATTTGAATGTTTTTCTCTCCACAAATATCTTTCCATATCCAACCATTGCTTTTATTCCCTGTCCTCTCTTTTCTTTTGCGATTTCTCTTAATTTTTTCTGAACCTTTCTCTCCCTCTTTGTTAAATCATCATCTATGTAAATGTTCTTAGTTGTTTCTTTTTTTCTTAACTCTTTTTTATTTTTTATAATTCTTTTCTTCGCTTCTCAGTCTTAAAATTCTACTAGTATTTTTCACTTCCCAATTTTGTGCCACGCTTTTATTCCCGTTCTTACTACTTTTTTTATTTCTTTTTCAATGTCTTCTTTTCCTTCGCTTCCTCTGTCAATTCTACTTATTATTATATTGTTTTTCCTATTTTTTTTATATGTTATTTTTGTTTTTTTTTCTAAAGTTTCTATCCTCTCTAGCATTGTACCCTTTTCTTCCTCCTATTTCTTCTCTTTCTTTTTGAACTCATTTTTTATCTTTTCTATTTCCTTTCTAACTTCTCTGTTATCTTGCCTTAACAATTCGATCTCTTCTATCAATTGGTCTAATTTCTTAATCACTAGGTTCAACTCTGTCATTTCTGCCTCTCTTCTGTTTTTTCTTTCTTTTGGAAATCTTAGTACTTTTTTGCTAATCGCAAAGACTTCTGTTTCCTCTAGCATTTCTTCTTCTTCTTTTTTTTTCCTTTTCTTTTTTTCTTCTTCCTCTTTCTCTTGCCCTTGCGCTCCTTCTCTTAAACTGTGCAATCTTTGCCTCGGAGGCCTATTTGTTCAATCCCACCCGAACACACTCAGCACTCACTAATAAATTCTATAAACTAATTTCTATGGTAAATGGTTTCCTGGCAGAGAATAACTGGCTCTTGGAAGCGAGGCTATTCCCTTCCGTAAGAAGTGACTCTGACCTCCCGTGAGAAGATTAGTATAGCTCTCCGAAAAGAGACTAGCACGCCCGATAAGCGCTATCAGTCGACTGATAAAAAACGGATAAGGATTATAAAGATCCAGAAAATTAATAAGAATTCTCTCTATAACTAGAAAAGCTGATGTAGATGTGGGGAATTAATGAATAATTGTTCGAGCTTATTAAAAAACAAACAGTTTGATGCTAGTTTCAGTACGAAAAAACAATACTTTTACGGTATAAACCGCCAAAAATGTGTTTAATATTTATTTATCAAATATAAGAGTGACAATTTTTTATAATTTTTTTTCTACTGTTCAATTACAACTATAATAATACTTGTTACTCCCTATAGTATATAACATTACTAACAACGTAAGAAGGTTTTTACTGGCGAATGGAGCATATAACTGACGAGCCGCAGGCGAGTCAGTTACCTCCTTGAGCCAGAGCACCCTTGTCTCAGTCCCCTCTTTGTCCACAACCATTCACTTTCTCTTTCATCCGCTCTCACCTTGCTCTTTGTTTCCTTGTATATCTCTTTCACTTTTTCTATTATTCCTTTCTCTATTCTTTTTTTTTCTTTTCACACACATCGCATACACCTTGTACATTGTGTTGAGAAGAGTTATTCCTCGGTAATTTTTTTCAGTGTTTTTATCCCCCTTTTTATAAATTGGTACCATAATTCCCTTGGTCCATTCCTGAGGAAACTCTTCTCCCTTCCACACTCCATTCAATACTTCTCTCAATCTTTCTTTTACTCTTTCATTCCCATATATCCATGCCTCATTCGGTATCCCATCCGTTCCCGACGACTTTCTTTCTTGCTTTCTCTGCTTTTTTTTCAATTTTATTTTCTGTCTCGTCTTTTCCTTCTTTTCCTTCTAGAAGCTCTCTGAAATGTTCCATCTATTTGTTCATTTCTATCGTATTTATAATCACTTCTTTCTCTTCTTTTTCCTCTTCCAAATATGTCAATATTTCATTTTGTGTTTTTATGCCTTTTAATTTTTTCTGTTCTTCCTCTTTTTTCTTTTTCTTTTTCTTTTTTTCTTCACATGTTTTTCTATATTCTTTTTTCTTTTTTATGTAATTTTCTTTTGATCCTTTGTTTTCTCTCCATTCTTTCAATTTGTTTTTCAGTTCCCTTTTTGTTCACTACATTCTCTATCCCACCATTTATTTTTCTTTTCTTCTCTTTTTTTTTATTCTTATTTCTTTTCACCATTGCTTCTTTTACTTTTGATTCTAGTTCTTGTACAATTTTTCTTACCCCTTTTTCTTTATATTCTGTTCTTTCCAGCGTTTCCCTGTATATTCTTTTTGATTTTTTGTCCCATTTTATTGCTGGTGTTTTTATTCTTTTCTTTTTTTGATTTCTTTTTTCTCTTATTTCTCTTCTTCCATTTTTTATCTGTACTTTTAGTGGCATATGGTCTGATTCTGTTCTTTCTCCAATCTCGAATCTTTTTATTTTTCCCCAGGCTTTCTGGTTTACTACCCCATAGTCTATTACCGATGTTGCCTGTAGTCTTCCAAATGTTCATCTCCCTTTCTCATCTCCCTCTTTGTTTCCGTTGAGTATCTCCCACCCATTTTCTTCTACCACTTTTATTAACAGTTATCCTTCTTTGTTTATCTTTTTATCTTTTGTTGTTTTTCTACTTGTTTCTTTTTCTTCTTCACCTCAATTTTTTTTTCTTTCTTCCCCTATTCTTGCATTAAAGTCACCTCCAATTAGTAAGTTTATGTTATTTGCATCTTTGTCCTTTTTTTCTTCTTTTTCTTTTATCATTCTTATTCCTCTGCTTTATATCGTTCTTATTTCCCATTGTTCTCCATCTATCTTTATTTTTCTTTTCATTTCTCTTTCTTCCTCTTGGCGGTCTGCTTCTTCTTCTTCTATTTCTTTTTTTACTCCAGTTATTATTCCTCCTGCTGCTCTTTCTTTTTTCTTTTTTTTTGTTGCGTATTGTGCCTTCCATCTGTATTTATCAGATAGCTTTTCTTCTGTTTCTTTCCAATCTTTTTCATTCACCCACGTCTCTACCATTCTTATTATATCGAACTCTTCTATATATTCAAAAAAATTTTTATCTTTTTTTCTTATTCCTGCTATATTCGAGAATACTGCATTAATTACTTTTTCTTCTTTATCTTTTTTTTCTTCATTATCTGCTTTTTCTTTTGTTTCTTTTTCTGTTTTTTTCTGTTCTTCCTTATTGTGGCTGCGTTTTATTCTTGACCCTTCTTTTCTTTTTTCTATTTTTAACTCTTCTATTCTTCTTTTTATTCTATTTTCTATATTTTCTCTTGTTTTTTCTTTTATTTTTTCTATTTCTTCTTTTTCTCATCTAATCTTTTTCTTTATATCTCTTTTCTGTTCTTCATTGTTTGTACTTTGTCTTTCTTCTTTTGATTATTGCCTTAATATAATTAAGTTGCTGTTTGAAACCTTTTAGATTGAAAAATCAAGCTTTAAATTTATTTTTGAATTGTTTTTTTTTTTATTTTTTATAATTTGTTAAATTTTTAATTTACTAATTGAGTCAGCACTTACGTGTTTACTATTTAAGATTCAAACATCTTAGTCTTTTATCTAGATAATTAACAAGACATTTATTAAATCTTCTGTTTTAAAATTAAAAAATGTCTTAAGTTATTTTTTTTTTTAAGAAGAGTAGAAGCAGTGTATTTTACAAGTTGAAATAGTTTGACTGAAACAGGACTAACATTTAAACGTTTCTAACTACATAATTTACCCTTTTCTGTTTTAATCAACTTCCAATTAAAACTAGCGGCGTCTGGATAAATCAAAAATTAAGCTTTAGCATGTTAACCAATCACATCAATTTAGTTTTGATTGTTTTTTTTTTTCTTCTAAACTTTGTAATATAATTTAAATAATTCAAATAGTTTAAATAAAAAATTATTTGAATAATTTTAAATTAAATTTAAATTATTTAAATAATTTAAATAATTTAAATAATTTAAATAATTTAAATAATTTAAATAATTTAAATAATTTAAATAATTTAAATAATTTAAATAATTTAAATAATTTAAATAATTTAAATAATTTAAATAATTTAAATAATTTAAATAATTTAAATAATTTAAATAATTTAAATAATTTAAATAATTTAAATAATTTAAATAATTTAAATAATTTAAATAATTTAAATAATTTAAATAATTTAAATAATTTAAATAATTTAAATAATTTAAATAATTTAAATAATTTAAATAATTTAAATAATTTAAATAATTTAAATAATTTAAATAATTTAAATAATTTAAATAATTTAAATAATTTAAATAATTTAAATAATTTAAAAATAATGATTGCTTTTAAAGAGCAAGTTGCCTATTTACTGCCTACTAATTGTTTGAAGAAAAATAATAGAAAATAAGTTTCTTAATTAAACTAACAATCACTGCTATAGTTTCATTCATCGCTGATAGTTTTAGAGTTTTAGCTTTAAAATTTGTTAAATATTTCTAATTACTAATACTCAAAACTAGCTTCTATTAAATTTTTATTTTGTTTTAACTTTGTTGTGTCAGCGATTATTTTTTTTTTTTTTGCAAATGTAGTTCTAAATTAATTTTACATAGTTTAATTTTAATTTAAATATTCAATCCTCTTAATTTATCAATTTTATTTACCACTAGTTTCTTATTGTTTGTTTGTAATTATGAATTCAAATCAAAACTGATTGTAAAACGAATAAATTACTCATCATGAATTAAAATAGGTTCTACTGTATTCAATATTATTATTATTTCTTTAATTTAAAGTTGACTAGTGATTTGTTTTTTGGGAGAGCCCCTGTTGTTCTTAGTATTTGAAATACTGAGTAACTTGCTTGAACACTATATATTCAACATTGTGTAATTTTCTAATCAAATCATGATTATATTTTAGATGTCATTTGCAAAAGCATTGTTGTCAGATTTTGAAAGCGTAAATTTTTTGTGATAGCTAAGTTTAGTTAGATACCAGTTTACCAAAAACAAGTACTAAAGCCTATAATAAGTCTAAACGCTAATTTTGTGTGCAACTGTCATCGGTTTTTACGACTACGGTACTGCGCTAATTTGAAAACATCAGTTTTTCACTTCGTGGACCTATTGAATGAAATGGTTCGAAAATCGTATTCTACATTTGACAGATTGATGACATAATTTAGGAAATAGTTTTATTATTTTATTTAAATTCTTCTTCTTAATAAGAATGAGAATACAGCCTCACCAAATAAAAGAAAAGATTTAGGTAAGCGGGAAATGCTTTAAACCCAGCAATCTAATGCGCATGCGGGACGTCAAAAAAGTAATGTGACATTGGTCTTGTCTAAATTAACATAATTATTAAGTTTTAGAAAATGCAGAAATTTATTTGTTACTCTTCTCTTTCATTTTATAAATGTAAACTTTGCAGTTTTACTACAAACGAGAAAGTTTACAAATGTTATCACAAGTGCGGATTTGGAGGTTATGACAGATTTAGGGCAGTTTCTAAACGTTGCAGACAGTGTAAAATGGCTAGTTACTCGTTTCTGTGTCGTTATTCTCATAAGAAAAACTGTGTGAACAGCAGTACCCCGCTAGTGAAAAAAACAAAAAACTTTTTATTTATAAAATTAGTTGAATGTGATGAATTTAACTTTCAAACTCACCGAAGCAATAGCTTAAAAATACATAATATAGGAAACAAGTCTTCTATTGACTCCCAAAAATGGTTTCAATGTGATTACTGTGTTTTCAGAACTCGATTTAAAAGCAATTTATTAACACATAATAAAAGACACCATGTTGCAATTGAATTGCAAGCTATCTTTAATTGCAATGAGTGTGAGTTTAAAACTAGATTTAAATCGTATCTAGCCGAACATAAAAAAATAAGACATACGCAAATTGAACTGCAAACATTTTTTAGCTGCAATGAGTGTGAGTATAAAACTAATATAAAACGTTATTTAATGGCGCATATGAAATCTCAGCATGCTCCGATTGAATTGCAAACTATTTTCTATTGTTATGAGTGTGAATTTACAACTAAGTTTAAACGTTCATTAATAGCACATAAACGGGCTCAACATACTCCAATTGAATTGCAAACCATTTTTAACTGCAATGAGTGTGATTTTAAAACCAGGTTTAAATCTTATTTGACAAAGCATAAGAATTTCAAACATACTCCAATTGAATTGCAAACTATTTTTAATTGCATTTAATGTGAGTATAAAACCAAGGTTAAATGTGAATTAAAAAAGCATGAGAAAAGAAAACATACTCCAATTAAATTGCAAACTATTTTTAATTGCAACAATTGTGAGTATACAACTATCTTCAAATCTTATCTAACGCAGCATATGAAAAAGAAACATAACTGAATAAAAGGGAGAATCTATATCTGCAATGAGTGTGAGTTTAAAACTAAGTATAAATCTGCTAAAAAAGACTAAAAAACTTATGCAATTAAAAGAAAAATGTTAGGAAAGCCTGAAAAATTGTGTCTTACTTCGGCAATAACAGTTTTTAGACTATTTTGACATAAGTTTTAGATAAATTGCAAAAACAGTTTTGAATATTGTTAAATTCAATTACGTCAAAGATTGTGTATGTTTACCAAGCATATAGTAAAAACAACGTTTTCAAAAAAAAACTAAAAGCGACATTAGTTTACTAAAATTATTTTTCAAACAAAAAACGACAAATACATTTGTGAAAAAAATAGTTTTATGTGTGGTTTAATGTATGCTTAGTATAAGAAAATATGTAAATTTTTTGTATTTGAAAATAAATTTTTTTTTAAAAAATTTGAAGAGTTCTTTTGCTACAATGTGAAGTTTTCTTAAAATTTTATATAGTATAGTATTATACGAATGAAAAAGAACATCTAATGACAGCACAATGACAGAATTGTTAGTGTTAAGTGATTCAAAAACTGATCACTCGTAACTGACGATTACAGGATCATTGTTTTCCTTGGAATTGACAACGCCATCTATTTCATCTGGTGTTGTCAAATAAAGCAACTTTGCTAAATTTTGCAGGATTTTCGGTACATAAAAAGAAGATATTGTATAGCATTATACGAATTTTAAAAAACATTCGATTGTCGCACGAATAGGTGGGAAACACAAGTGCTCCAAAAAAATTAGTGCGACAAAAGTGCTTCTACAACCAATTCAACATGCTACTTTTTCTACTTTAGTTATTAAATAAATATTTTAAAAGCGTATTTATGTATAATAGGTAAAGAGTTTTAACTTAACTTATTTTTATCTGCAGTTGTGTAGTGAGTACCTGTGTTTTACTCTAATGAACATGAGTGCAAACCTCAAGACCGCAGATGTTCATATTATTATTAATTAGCTTACTAAAAAAAAGTTGCAACAAAGCATTTATTGTGTAACTGTTATCGGTGTAATACTAAAGTAGAAAAGAGCCATCAAACAAAGTTACATCTGACTCTTCAGTTTCTTGATTTTATTCTAGTCTGTTTTTATAATTTTGAGCCTCAATGTGAAACTTCGAGCCGAAAGCTCAATCTATGTGAACAACAGATGAACGTTACAAATTTTGATAAAAACAAATAAACAAAAAGCGTTCTTTCTTTTAGGCTAAAAAGTCTAACAAAAACCTTATTAATTAATCAAAAATAATTATAAAAAATTTATAACAAGAGTTAAATTACTAATAAGTTACAATTTTGAAAAAGATTAATTTTTTTTTACAACCAGTTATAAATGTAAACAATGTGTGGTACAAAAATAAACCTTTTTTACCTAAGTGCCAAAATAAATCACGTGATTCTCGTATGAAATTTTTGTCTGACAGCTGACAGCTTTTCAGCTGCTGTTACTAGCTTATTGTCACAAACGATCTCAAAAGTAGATAGATAGATAGATAGATAAAATGCTTTATTGTCTTAAAAATTACAAAATTTTTATGGACACAGCAATACACATAAAAATAAGAACATAAAATCACAACAAAACAAAAGAAAAGGAACCAATAACATTACAAATTATTAAAAGTCGACAAAAGGTAAATATAAAAAACAAGGAGAAACAACAAATATAAAAAACAAAAACAAAGATATAAATATACATATATCAAAAGTCTACGACGTCCAGAGATATTTATCGCAATTCATATGTGTAAATAAAAAAAGAAGAAAAAGTTGAAAGGAAGTTAAAATGTATCATCTAAAAACTCGTCAATAGTGTAATAGGGTCTTACCAACAAAAATTGTTTAACTATGAATCTAAACTTAGTGTCAGTCGGTGTCGTCTTTAAGCAAATTGGTAAGTGGTTGTAGATTTTTATAGAATACTAAATTTTTTACTAATTCAGTACTAGGTATTTGCAAATGGATATTCAAATTTGAGCTTCGAGTCATATGCTTGCTAGGTTTTTTTTTGGGAATATCGTCGATATGTTTTCGTATCAGACATACAGTTTCCAGAATGAAAAGTGACGCCAGAGTATTAATTTTGTGTTTTTTAAAATAGGGCCCGCAATGGGTTCTTAGTTTCAGTCCGCACATATATCTGATTGCTCTTTTCTGCAATTTAAAGATAACTTCAAATTTTTGTTGAATACAATTTCTCCAAAAAGGTAACCCGTAGCCAAGATGGGATTCAAATAAAGCATAATAGGACAATTTTGCATTATTAAGGCTAAGAATTTTGTAAACAGATTTGATTGCAAAGTATGCAGAAGAAAGTTTATTTCTCAACAAGTTAATATGCTCAGTCCATTTAAGTTTGCTATCAATGGTAAGTCCTAAAAATTTAGTAGAATCAACAGCCTTGATTGTGGTGCTGTTTAACGTAATTGGATATAACAACGTTTTATATGACAGTATTACGGTTTTTTGAGTATCAAGACATAGTTGATTTGCATCGTACCAAGCTTTTATTTTAATAAGATCTTTCGAAATGAGCGAATGTAAAAACTGACTAAAGGAAGCATTTCACGTAATGCTAGTATCGTCAGCAAACAAACAGATTCTGCCCCTTATGTTCACTTTAGTGATGTCATTAAAACTAAACCTTGAGGTACTCCAATGTTAGTGGCCCTACGGTCTGAATAAGATTCTTTTGCTTTTACTATTTGATATCTATGATAGGTAAGATTCAAACCATTTAAGCGGAACCCCTCGAATACCGTAAAAAGAAATTTGTTCAAAAGTATGTCATGACTTACACAGTCAAAAGCTTTAGCTACGTCGGAAAATACTGTTGCTAGATGCAATTGTTTATTAAGATTGCTGTAGATGTTGCTTAGTAGTAAAAACATCGCATCATTTGTGTTTTTTTTTGTTTAAGAACTCGAACTGACTAGAAGATAGTCTGTGGTGTTTAAAAAGAAAATCCAGCAGCCGTGACTTTATCAGTCTTTTTATAATTTTGGAAAGTGTCGGAAGAAGTGCTATCGGTCTATAGTTGCATACATCAGTTTCATTACCTCCCTTATACAAAGGAATAATTATAGCTGTTTTTAAGCATTGCGGAAAAACGCCGCTTTCAAAAGAGTCATTTATCAAGCTACACAAAGCATGAAGGGCTATTGGAAGAAGAGCCGAAAAAATTTTGATAGATAAGCCATCCGTGCTGATAGAAGATTTGCTTTTTATACTGTTGATTGTTTCAACTACTTCCAAGTAATGAACCGGTCTCAAATAAAGGCTGCTTTTAGGCATGTCCGCAGATAGAAGGTATGAAGAAAAGTTTTCTGAAGATGTTATCTCATGTGATAACTTTTTTGAAACATTTACAAAGTATTCATTCAGTTCATTTGCATTGAGGTGTGCAGGAACAGATGTGCGTGATTTGTTTCGCAATTTGTTAATTATATTCCACGTCTCTTTTGATACATTTTTAGCATGTAGTAAAGATCTTTAGTAAACTTTATAAGCTTTAAGTATGTGGTTCTGTATCTGGGAATATAGCTTAAAATGATAGCATTTTAACTAGAATAAAATTACCATAATAATTTATCGATGAATGAAAACTAATTCAATAAAACAACTTGGTAGATTGATCATATAATTTAAAAAATAAACAAATAAGCTTTGTACTACATCATTAAAAAATAATTTTTAGATAAACCTAACCTCATTTTTTTTATTAAGCTCTTAAACATTAAACAGATATTAGGTAATTGAACAAAAACAATAAATAGATATAAATATGATGGATATTCAAATGAAAAGTGGAATTTTTAATAATTTCTGATTTCATGTTTATAGACGGCTATGTTAAATTCAAAGTGTTGTGTATAAATATATTTAGAGCTAACCCTGTACAAAATGTGTTATAATTAAGGCAAAAAATACCTTTATCACTGTTAAGGTTTTGTAGATATTCATTATCAGTATGCATTTAAACATGTAGAAATACAGTTGAGTTATTATTAAAGAATTAACAGAATCAATTCTTTTTATTTTAAGATGTATACATAACACAAAGTATAATCATTGTTCGGATTAGATATATTTGAAGCAATTTGAAAAGTAAATAGGTAGCAGCATTGTTACCAAGTATTGTTTTCGCGGTCACATTGCTATCAAAATTTGGAACGGCAGCTATGTTTGAAGTTGGAACAAGTAAAGGAGAACAAGCTGAAGAAGACAAGCTCGGTTTCAGGTTGTAGGGTAATTTTTGAGCCAGCTCTGTATTTTTTTACAATTTCCAAGCACTCCTCTGTCTCCCTATATTCAGTTCCGGTTGCGGCTAAATTTTAGGTAGTGTAGAATAACTATCAAAAAGACAAAAGCACTGAAATCACGTTTTAAGCTATATTAAAAAGCAAATAAAAAATTTTTCTCACTACAAAGTTGTGCCGCATGAAATAAAAGTATTCAAGCTATACCTAATACAAAAAAAACTTTTTGCAGACTTTGAGCAATTACAAACTTTGCTTGCGGCTCGCTTTATAAACATTGTCCGCGGTCTGCAAGAAACCACTTATTTACCTCGGGTTAAAATAATACATTACAAACAGTGACACAAAAGTATTGCATTTCTGCCGAGAAATAAAAAAGTTAACAGAAAAGCAAAGCATTGAGGTAGACTTTAGTCATTTTGCATATTATGCCCTATGCTCTTACGTATTGATCTATGTGCAGCAAACATAACTTACCATCAGATTTTATGTTTCAGGTTTACAGTTTTTCTTTACCTCCTGGATTGTTTCTTATGCCAAAATAAGTTTAACAAAGATAATATTAACTATCAGACATTATGATATATTAATTCAAAAACCTATTAAAAGATCTGACCTGACCAGACAGTCATGACAGCATAGTAACAGCGCAATGGCAAAATTAACAGCAAAAAGCAAATCAAAAACAGCTGACGAGTAACTGAAGATTACAAGCCTCTAGTTTTTCTTGAAATTTTAAGCGCCATTTATTGAATTTGGTGTTGTTCAATAGTTTTTCACTACATTCATTCATTGTTGACGTTGAAAGGTTGTCTATTCTGAAATTAAGTTACTTGCAAGTATTAACGAAACCAATGATTATGTGACGTAATTTATTTTTATATAATAATGATTTATATATTCAATCAAGTTCACAACCTCTATGCTAAAGTCTAGATATAAATACCTAGAGTCATTCGTCGAGTTACCAACCACTTACTGTCACAAGAGGAACGACGACGTCGCCTTCATATCAATAATAAATATCTCACATTTAACAATGATTACTGAAACTAGAAGAAACAAACTGAATTTGCTGTTTTTACCAATCCGTAACTAATCGTAAATGACTTATTACCTTTGATCAGTAACTGACTTAAAAGCTTTACAACTTCACAACTAGTGTAGAACTATATAATAGAATCAAATCCTATTGACCAATTAGAAAAATCAAACAATAATCGACTAATAATGGACTAATAGTCAATCAATAATCAATAATCAATAATCAATAATCAATAATCAATAATCGATAATCAATCGATAATCAATTAATAAGTAATCAACTTTAATTCTTTGAATTGGAAATAAATTAATAAGATGGCTGCTTGGAACACCTGCCACATGACCGTGAGCCTTAACACCTGTTGTCTTGATCTTGGAATATTTGCATTGACCGTTTGCCCATGCGCTTTCCACTAGCCTTAGTTAATCGCACAGCTCCACTTGCATATTTGTCTCCAAATGATGATTAACCATCGTCACCTTGATATGATGTGTTTGTAAAATTTATTGCGCAAGCGTCACATATAATGGCTACCATAAATCAATCATTAAGCGAGAGCTATCAGTTGAAAAAAATGTAAATTGTGCGATACCTACCAATAATCAATCAACATGACTACTGTAAATTTTGAAGCTGGGCTCTCAATAGAAAAAATAGGATAATGACGTCACTATCAAAGTTGACTCATAAAATATAAATGGAAGCTCCGCTTATACAGAGTTTAACTATTTAAGTTTTTTGCTTATTGGTAAACCGCGTAGTTTAGAAGTGAAAACAAAAGGATTCTTAAAAAATTGATTTTTTATTATTAGTATTTATTTATTTGTATAGTGTACATGTTTCGTTTGGTATACAGCTTTTATATGTCGTGCAAATTGACAAGCAATGCATTCAGAAGCAGCTATCTCTGTTTCTCCGCCACAGTTTATACAAGTATAATTCACAGGAATGGGCATTTTTTATTTGCAAGTTTTTAGTTGTTTTACAATGAAGAGTTTGATGGACAATACAGTTAAAAAATAATGGTTGTCAGATTTATATAAGATTTTGCACGAAAACTATATAATTATAAGATATAAGTACAATTTACAAACATTTATTCTATTGCTTAAACAGTAAGTACATAAACAAAGTGGTTGCATATATGAAACTAATCCACATCAAAATAAACTGATTAGATTCATTAATCTTTTGAGTGAATACAGCATTATGAAAAATAGATTGATTTAATAAGGCAAACGCACAATCCGGTGAAAATTTTAAATGTTCCTGCTGTACTATATCGGTGGATTTCCAGTGTCCTAAGTGAAGCTTGCAGCAAAAGCAGATAACTGTATCGAAGGAATTTGTGTAAAAAAATCTAGATTTTGACAAATCAATCGCGGTAGGTGAAGAGAGTTTCCATGTCTTAAACGATAAAAGTCTTTGATCAAAACACGAGTAATTGTTTTTCAAAATAGGGATTCCAGTAGAATCATCGAGGCACATTATGTAGATTAAATCTTTCACTCTATGTTTCCCGACCGTGGGCTCTTAAAAACGATTGGTAATTTTACTACTAATTCCACAAAAACATACGAAATTTTATTCTCGAAAGAGTTTCTTTCAACGGTTATTTTATCACCAAACCGAAGAATTAGTTGTTGTTTTAAGGAAATTTTATTATTATTAATTTTAAGAGTTATCCCTTTATTAGGATTAAGTAAAATGTTTTCTACAATTCCTTCTATATATGGAAAAATATATATAGTATCTCCCGTGGGAAGTGTAAACTCTAAACTTTGTTCACTTATGTTACCGTATAACTGTAGAGTTTGGAAATAGTATAGATCGCTTAAAAAAATTTCAAATAATCGATGAAAATTATGAGTTTCTGTATGATTGAAGAATTTATCAAGTGACATTATGAACAGAAACACGACTAAACAGTTTTTGATCGAGGTGGAGTTTATATAGAGATCCTTCAAGGTTATTTTTTAAACTTGTTTACACATGTACAGCTTGGCCTTGAGTTTATGTTTAAATCAACTTATTTAAAACAATGATGCTCATGCGCAGATACGTGAAAAAAAGTATAAAATAAGACAAGGTTTGACAATTTTGATTAGTATATTTGTACATTATGTCTTGCCACTTTGTGCTTAAGAGTAACATTCCCATTATGTTGAGTGAACAAGTTTTTTTTCTCAACAAGTCAAAATCTAAATATTTAACTGTTGGTTTTAATACCGATATTTTGTTTTCTCCAACAATTCGCTTTGCTGCAACCCGAAGTTATCAAGTTGTGGATATGTCCCGTGAAGACTTTATTGCCTTTTTGGAGTTAGAACAGTGGATTACCAACATTTGCGAAAATTGGTCAACAATTACTCCAAATGATAACCGATCAGAGATCAAGCAATGTGGAAAAATAACTGTTATGTTCTATGACGTTAAGACAAAACCAGTTCTACAAATCTTTAAATCGCAAGATACTGTAATGTTCCTTGGTCAAGAATCCTTGAAAAGTGTATTTTTCCTAGCACAGCTAATTTTAACTAAACTACAATTACTTGAAGAACATCAGTTTAGAGAATTCTATGAATCAATTTTAAGAAGATCATGTAAAAGGCAAGGTAATGTGCTGGAGAATATAAAGGAGCTGCTCAAAATTATGAAACCAGATGAAAACACTTGCGCACTAAAACAGTTGGTGCTTCTTGAACCTGATGTGGTACAAAAAGATATGGAAACATGTCGAATATTTTTCTAAAAAATAAAATGTCTGTTAGGTTTAACTCTAGTGTAGAAGTTCATGTTATGCATGTTTGGAGTTTTGCATATCAACAATCACGCATGGGTCAATGGGAAATGATTGCAAGAGACTCTGCTAGATTTCATAGAAGAATTGAAACCGCCTTTAATTATTTCTTCAAGGTAATCTTGAATAATATAAGTGCGAGGATTGGTCATTTGTACTTTTACAATAGAAAATATTTCATTACTCCATGATGGTGTGTAACCTTTTTTGAACACACTGCGGTGCTTACTCACTCGGACCATATCTCCAATTTTAAATTTTGGTTTTTTGACATCAATAACTTTTAGATGGGTATAGGCTTTCTGTAATATCAATTTTTCATTCTGCTCATCAACATCACATGGTTTATATCCAGTTGTCCTATGTTTTGTGTTATTGTACTTAAAAATTATTTTAGGTAAAATATTTAACCACTTATAATTTCCTTGCATACTAAATTCTTTGTCCATCAACTTTTTTATTTTTCGATTGACTCGTTCAACGACACTAGCTTTTAGATTAGAATATGAACTATAATGATTTATTTTATGCTTTTTCATGAGTGCTTCAAACTCTTTGTTATAAAACTCTTTACCAAACTTTCCCAAACCACTTTTTTGTTAGTTAAAATTAGCGTACGTAAAGATTTTCCAATTTTTGAGATAGAGCTCCAATTTCCTCGTTTTACGCTAGGTAAACTTCCTGTTCGTGGACGTTGTTGGAAAAACGGTGCAGGTTTTTGAAAGTCTTTTATAATATTTTTATATTTGACGCCTATATTACCAGCAATTTGAAAGTTGGGGTTATACTGTTTTCTGTTCGCGGCTGTTTGCTCTACAATATCACGGTATTGTGTGAGATCTGATTCATTATATCCTTTAGGATCTTTTTTAAACAGTAACTCAAATAAACCTGGTGTACGTTTGTAAAGTAATTTTTTAATATACAAATCATTGCCTTTAAAATCAATTTCCGAATTTCCAATAAAAAATTTGGCAGTTTTTACATCATGTCGCACACCATACTGAGTGTCATAAGACCCATCGACGTCCTTTATAAGTCCTTCAATATATTGATGAGGAAGGCCAGACCACTGATCCAAATAGTCTTGGAATCCTACTGTTTGACTTAGATTTTCTTCATCTATTGGATTTGTTGTTATATTTCTAGTGTCATTATCATCTACAGCTTCTGTTTCGATGTCTGGTGTAAATTCAAATGTTTCCATAGGTGGAAAAAATACAGAATTATGTTGTGGAGTCATAATGGGCTTTCTACTTAGTGCGGTCTTATGACCTTTAATATTTAGAGTTGATGAAATATGTTCAAGCACATCATTTTTTATATGCGGCTCTTGTTTAATTTTTTTATTTGGTTTTAATTCAGTTGTCGGTTTGTGGATAGGTTCAGAAAAAGATTGTAATTTTTTTTCAAATTGAAGCTGGGATGTTTCTAAATCAGTTTGCAAACCACGCAACTTGCTTCTCACATTTTTTCTAGATTTCTCTAGTTGTAGAGATAAATCACGACGTTTATCCATGTTGAATGATTAAAGCTGAATGCAATGTTTATCACTGCTTATGGTATAATAAAACTGTCAAAGTCTTTGCGATATCGACCATTAGTTATTTCAGAATCTTTATCAACCACTAAAAAACCATAAGAATCTTTCCAACAGTGTGTACATATGTTTTGAAACTTTTCAAATGACATATCCACATTTACGTGATCATTAAAAATATGTTTGAGGTTTGTAACATCTTGTGGAAAAATTATAATAAAATTAGTATTATCACGAATAAGTTGCTTTGGTACGGCTGAATAGGTTTGAGCTAAATAAAAGCAATCGATATAATAATGTCTTCCAAAACAAAAGTAATCACGTATTATGCTTTGATTATCACATATAACATCATCAAAAATTATGATTGAAAGTGGTTTAGCTTGTTGTGGTGTTTAAACATCTTTACTATCTTCAAACTCTATATAAGAGACTTCTTTTATAGGCTCCAGAACTGTTTTTAAAAAATTATATTTCGGTTGATCCAATGTTTTGGAATATAAATAAACATTCGAAAAACGTAAGCCGTTCTCATGAAGTAATAAACTTAGTAAAGCATTAGTTTTTCCAGACCCGGAGCTTCCAATCACTAGTCCTCGCTTTACTGTAGAACCAAAAAGAGAATTGTGTTTTTTAAAAGAATTAGTAACGCTACAAAAGTCATGATTTATAACGTGTAATGAATCTTTTTGTTTTACAATCTTCATGCTTTGTACAAATTGTAAGTACTAACTAAATATTCTACATAAAATCTAACATTATATACTATACTATAAAAAGACTCATTTATTAACAATATCAGATATTTTTCAAAATTTCAAACAACATGTCAAAATTTTTTTGACGTTCAATATCATAATGCCTCCATGCTAAAGTTTTATTAGAACCTTGTACTACTTAGCGTTTATCATCAACCGCTGACAATGCAACTTTATGACGCAATTCGGTGTATATGTTGTGTAAATAAGATTTAAATATTGACATACTACAATAAACTGATACATTATTAATTATAACATTTTGATAATCTGCAATTTGTAGTGTAGTTTGGATAACGTGTTTACTTACACCTTTAGCTTTTTTATCAGTGTGGTCGTTCAAGTCAATACATAATGCTTTGGCACCAGTACCGTAAAATGCTTTAAGTGGAGCACCTGCATATTCGTCCTTCATTTTACCAACAACTGAAACATTTGGCTGTATTCCATGACTATTAAACTTTGAATAATTGGAAAAATTAAAACCTTGAATTGACTTGACTTTAGACTTGACCCTAGACTTGTCCCTAGACTTGTCCCTAGACTTGTCTCTAGACTTGTCCCTAGACTTGTCCCTAGACTTGTTCCTAGACTTGTTCTAAATGACCCGCGAAGCAAGACCGTTCGTGGTGGAATTAATAAGACTGTTTAACTTATCCCTTCTAACGTCACGTAATCGCAAATATGGTAAAGTCGTTATCAAAACGTGGCTTCAAAGCCGTACCAATTTTCTTGTCAACAAAAGTCGTGAACACACGTAATACTCACTACCGGGTTGATTCGACTGATTAATTTGGCGTAGAAGAGTACACTACCGTTGCTTCTAGGACTTAAAGTGAAAATGAACGCTATAACCACTCCTATATATAGAGTCGGTATTTTCCCGCTTAAAAATCTGGTAAATTCTGCTTTTCAGTCGAATGATTCTCTTCTTATCTGTTGAAAACTGCCTAGTTTTTTTTTCCTGATTAATAAAAAAGAGTTAGCTTGCTTTATTTTATATACAAGGTGTTCAGAAAAGATAGTTACTCGAAAGACATAAATTGTCGTACAGGCGTCGGGTCTTTGCAGTTCTAGACTAAATCGATGACAGCAAATTCGATAGTGCACAAACTAGCGTCATGCAATGAGTAGTTTACCGCAAAATGGCAAGAAGGCACTTATTTATCGTAATTTTTGGCGTGTGCCGCAATTCAACCGTTACAATCTAGATATTATTTCTATATCATAACAAGATAATTACCGCTAATTATCATTATGTGTTAATGAACAAACTGCCTACTCCTATTGATTTATGTGTGATTGAAAACTAAAACGTCATTTTTACGTTTTAGGATTAGCGTTTGAAAGTGCGATAGGCCATCCAGACAATTCTATTAGTTCCTCTAGCAGAAACGGTAAGATTTAAAATAACTTTATTTAAAAGAAAAAAATAATTTCGGTATTAACATATTTCCCCCTTCTCTCTCTCTCTGTTTCTCTCTCTTTCTTTCTTTCTCTTTTTTTTTATCGTATAATAGAGAGTAAATAAAATGAAAAAAAACTCGCAGAATCAAATATTGAATATTTTAGTAAATGTTTTGAAGAAACCCATTTCAAAATTAAATTGAAATAACTTTGGCGCGCTAAACAAAACATTCAATTGTAGATAGCGCCACCTAATTTCAGCATTTCCCTATAGATAAATAACATAGATTTGTTTTATTTAAATCTTTGGTTTACACAAGGTAGCTGACCCACGTTGTTGTCAATGAGTCGATTATTGATAGAAGTTTCATGTATGCTGCTCAAGTATTTAAATTATAAAATATTAGTTCCGTAAAAGCTAGGGTTTTTGTTGACTGCTTTGGTTACATTGGCAATTCTGAAAAACGGATAGAAGAAGGAGAAAGTAGAGGGACGAGGTTCTTAAGGGTTGAAGCGTGGAAAGATATAGAGGTGCCTACCGAGAAATGATATCCTGAGTTGTCGGTCATTATTAATTGTAAGTACGCTAATTGTACATGTTATTTGTTTAGAGAAATGGTTATTTAGGTATTCGGTGTAAGTCGCGTTGTGTCATAATATATTCAATGTCGGTTGCGTTCGCAAAATAAGCCGAACTGTGTTGTGGTTAGAACGGCATGGTAGCTGCAAATAGCTTACTTATCTAGGGCTTTAAGTATATGGGGGCGCGGGAAACGGGCTTTAATAAGGATTGCAATAATCGGGACGTAAATATTACGAATGCAAATAGGGTCGTTGTCAAATTAGAGAAATTGTCTATGGTGGGTACCTGGAGTTTGTTTGGGTCATATGTAAATCATCCTACATGTTAAAATCCTTGTCTATGTAATAATGGTCGCTCCCGACAATGTCTGTTGTTCTATAAATGCAATCTTGAAATCAAAATAACTATAAGTGTCTTTGTGCATAATGTCTTAGAGCAAGTTCAAAATTACGCTCGTACTAAGTACTTTACTCATCTCCTTGTTTATATCAATTAAAGACACTTAATTCAGTCTATCTAGTAGGTACCGATTGCATAACAATCGCAGTACTTTTTTGTCTATGTAGTATTCTTATGCTACCAATATGTCCACCATTGATTGTTCAAAATATATCTTCCCGTTATGTCCAGTTTGTAAAGAGGCGGATAAAGGTAGGCTTTCCCACTCCTTCCTATTCCTTCCCCATGGTTGTTTTGGTTAATAGGGACAAATCCATCTTTAAACAAAGGACGCCGATATTTCAATCTCCGAACGTCATGTTAGAAAGTACTTCAAGGCCAACCCAGACATTCCTGAAGAACGCCATAACACCAAATAAAACTTTTTTTCAGTGAGAATCGTAGCTGCTGTTTCTGTCTTGGAGAGAGCCCTGAAAGCGACGTTGTAGGAACGAGCCTCTGGTGTTTTAGGATCCGATGCTCCAGATGAAACTGCCACGGCCAGGTCACACAAATGTCTTGTCTATTATATTGTTTACCGTGTTCATTGGAACTAATTGCATTGTTTGTTCAATTATTTAAGTAAATGACGCTTACTTAGCAAAACTTGGTTAATCGAGAGAAATACTTTTGAGCCGCGGGCTATAACATAAACTAACCGGTCTGAGAATTCTAGCGGTTGATAGGGAGGAAATGCAAACTTGATGGTAGCTAAATTAAATAGATTGTCGCTTAACCTTGCTCAAGTAAATTATGTGAACTGTGCTTAGGCACAAATGGGCACCGCTCATTAGTTTCGGGAACCCGGGCAGGAATAGCTGACAAGGATTGTCGTAGGCGAAAATAGGGATTCAGACCGTTCTTTGGTTTGAATGTACTCCTTCAGTTAGTCTTACCCAGAATTAACTGAAGAATTCGCGTGTCCGTTTCAGGGATTTAGGCTAGCTAGGGAGCGAGATCAGTTTGACACTATCTCGGTGATCAAGCGGCTGTTTACTGGGGAATGGACCGTTGTTTGGGCTTTAATTAATCAAATGGTTAATTAAAGAGTAGAGCATTATGAAATCCATCGTGCATTTCTGAGTAGACGGTGGACATAACTTAAATTCTTTAGGGACATCCTCTTTCATCTCATTATTATAAACCTAGCTTTGCATCACGTGATGCACCCTGTGCTTTCTCGACTTCGTAAGAGGGTAAAAGACTCTTGCGAGAGGGACACAGGTTTTTTGACATGTATTTAGCTAGTCATGTATAGTAGAGTTCACAGACTTACTGTGTTTAGCCAGAACGACTTAAAAGTACTAATAATAAGAAGAATCTCGACCTCTCAGTGCTCGCGATATTGTTCCAGCTAGTAAGTTGTTATTTGCAAACAATTGCCCGTCATTTCGTTGCAGTAAAATCTGACAACTACAATGCCATTCAGTTCAAATTTGTGTAAAATTGTTTTATTTTGATGTTGTTTTATGTGTTTGTGTCATTTGATTGCCTATGTTGATTATCTTGTTTTATGTATTTATGTGCCTGCTGAAGTATTCTATTCATTTATTATGAACAATTGCAGTAATATCATTGTGAGTGACCTTGGTCTCTCCAATATGAATCTCATGTGTGTAAATCGCATTGAATTTTGTTGGTTCTGTATTCATTATTTCTGTGTCGAATTGTATGAACTGTCCGTATATTGTTGAAAACTTATAGAATATATTTGTAGATAAAACATCTGTTTTATTGGTTCCAATAGTACTGCAAGCGAGCTTACATTTCATTTAGAATCAAGGTTATTTCAAAATCACAACGACAAAAAAAACACAACGTAGGGATTTGTCAATATAAATATCATCTGTCACTTTTAAAATGTCAACTGTCTTACTAGACGTCACTTGCCAAACTAAATGTCACTTGTCAATTAAAAGGCGCAAAAATTCAAATATGTGTAAACGAATCATTACAGTCTTTAAGATAAAGTTTCACACGACACCATAATAACAAATCAATAAGCACCATAAAAGACCAATACTTAAAAAATAAGATTAGTCCAGTACCTAAGATCCTAACAATGAGACAAAGCAGATACGCCAATGAGGAAAAAAATAGGCACGCCGAAGATAACAAAAAGGAGAAACAAGACGGTTAGAAATCACCCCCGATTACTTCTGCTACGCAATTTATAAAACTTGTGACTACAGCAAATTAGATCATTTTTCTGTATAACTTGACGTGCCAGTGTTGTGAATAATTATTGTGGTGCCGTTAGTGCAACAATTAAATTTGGGTGAGTTCTAATTCACTGAATTTGTTTATTTCTGACAGTGGTTTCATATTTTGAATATAGAATGAATTTGTATTTTAAATATAAAAGAACAAATCCTTGTGAGTCGTCATTTACTCAATTTGTGAATTTATAGCAGACGTTTTATATTGTCAATATAAAATAAGTTTGTATTTTGAATATGAAATAACTAATCTTTTTTGATACTTTTCATGAAGTAACAGTTCAACAAGTGACAACTCAGAGTCCATTCCTCAAATAATTTTATTATTGTCAAATTATGTTTTGTTAAATTTTATGTTATTGTCGGCAATTATTTGGATAATTAATTACACTAGTTAATAATTGGTATTGCAACCTTAATGTTTAATTAAAGTAGAAACAAATTTAAAATACAATAACTTTATCAAACTTAATATTTGCATTATGCTATGGTCTATTATTTTATAAACAGTAAAAGCAATATTTTTAGTTAGTAAAATATAATAATTTAATTATTAATTCAAGAATTTAATTAGTAGAATTTATGATAAGCATTATCTTAAAGTTTCACATTTTCTTTCTTTACTATACAAGCTGCTCGAAATAAAATAATAATTTAAATAAAAAATTATCAAATAATTACTTAAAAATTTGATAAACATTTATTTAAATTCATGTTTATGACATTTTAGTTGCCATATTATTATTATTATTGCTGTGGCATATTAAAATTTGTATTAGCAGTAATTTATAAAAAAAAAGAATGTTAATCAAATAGTTTAAATTTAAACGTTTAATAATTGAAAAAATTAAAATATATTACAGAATATGTAAATTCAATTTAAGGAGCAGTAGTAATATATAATTAAGTAAGCTCTTAGTCTATAATAGTAAACTTATAAATGTTTGTCTATGAATATTTTAACAAAGCGCTTGATTAAATTAATTGTTAATTAACGGATGGTTTGAAATAGCAAATTCAGGTGTTGTTTTAACATTTTAGGATTCCTGTTCTATGATCTTCTGGATTTATTATTGTAGTAAGTGATTGGTGACAGCGTTTAACTCCGGGTATTTATATTCTATTCTAACATTGATGAGATATGAACAATTATTCATTATGTAAAAAAAAACATGTCTTATTGTTATAATTTATTGTACATTTACACTAATCACATTGAAACGTGTTATAATTTTCTAAAGATACTTAAGTGATGTTCAAAAATAGTTGAATATTAACACTGATGGCATTAGAATCTTTGCTGTAATTCACGCAAAAAGTGCTTCTTTTCATGTGTTTTAATGAGATATTTATAAAAATTTCTGTTGTAATTTGCTTAGAACATGTTTCATAACTTTATGATTACTTGTATCTTCACATTGATCGCGGAGACATTTTGGATGCAGTTCACTTGATGGTGCCTTATTTCTTATTCTTGATTTTCAATATGAATAGGGTTAAAAATTATTATAATTTCATTTATCCCTTTAATTTCTAAAATAAAAATATTTTAAGTCATCAGAATCTACAATAGATTTATTCATCATTCAATTTTATAGTTCCATATTAATTTTAATGCATTGATTGCATTAAAATTTGAGTTGTAGTTCGGTTGCAAAATGTTTTGCATTTATATGTTTCTTCACGTTTTTTTTATAAAAAGATTTATATTCACACTGAACGAATTTTTGTTGTAATTTTTTTGAAAGATGCTTTGCATTTTTATGTTGATTTATAAGTTCTTTATAAAGAGTTGTGTATCACATTAGAATTTTTGTTGTAAATCTTTTGAAAGATGCTTTGCATTTATATGATTTTTCAAAAGGTTTTTTCTCAGAGTTTTATATTCACACTGATCGCATTGAAATTTCTTTTGTTCGCTTGAGAGATGTTTCGCATTTATATGTGTCTTCAGGTTTGCTTTAAAAATAGTTGTAAATGCACACTGATCGCATTGGAATATTCGTTGTAATTCTTTTGAAAGATGCTTTGCATTTATATGATTTTTCAAATACTCTTTTCTGAGAGTTTTATATTTACAGTGATCGCATTGGAATTTTCGTTGTAATTTGCTTGAAAGATGTTTTACTTTTTCATGTCTGTTTAGATTATTTTTATAAAA
Organism: Lagria hirta; assembly: GCA_947359425.1. Taxonomy (NCBI): domain Eukaryota; kingdom Metazoa; phylum Arthropoda; class Insecta; order Coleoptera; family Tenebrionidae; genus Lagria; species Lagria hirta. The sequence continues at coordinate 6,431,121 of OX375801.1, read as the reverse complement.
AGTTTTATATTCACACTGCTTGCATTGGAATTTTTGTTGTAATTCTTTTGAAATATGCTTTTGATTTATATGATTTTTTAAAACGTCTTTTCTAAGAGTTTTAAATTCACACTGATCGCATTGGAATTTCTTTTGTTCGCTTGAGAGATGTTTCGCATTTATATGTGTCTTCAGGTTTCCTTTAAAAATAGTTGTATATGCACACTGGTCGCATTGGAATTTTTGTTGTAAATCTTTTGAAACATGCTTTGCATTTATATGTCTTTTTAGACTTCCTTTATAAAAAGTTGAATATTCGCATTTATCGCATTTGTATTTTTGCTGTAATTTTTTTGAAAGATTAAATTTATGTTTTTTTACGCTAGCATTTTTTTCGGTGGTTTCAAAATCACAAAACATTTCTTTTGCAATTTTTTTCAATTTTGGTAAAGAATGCGTTCGGTTTATATGTTTTTGTAAAACCCCTTCAAACATAGTTTTAAACCCACATAATTCACATTGAAATGCTAATGGAGAATGTTTTAATTTTTGATGCTTTGTAAAATATGGTTTATAAATGGTTTTAAACAAACATCGATCACATTTAAACCATTCCTTAATTTCATGGGGCTTATGTTTCAGATAAATATGTCTTTTCAACTGGAATCTATGTTTACTTGTATATTTACATTGATCACATTCAACACAAGTAGCAAATTGTTTAGGTTTATTTGTTTGGCTAGTCGTTGTAGTAATACTGTTTCCATTTTCCATATTAGTTGTTACAGATGATTTATGTTCTATAAAATTACACTTTCTTTTGTGAAAGTATCTCCACACATACGAAAAGCTACCCACTCTGCAACGTTGACATTTTTCGAAAGAGGCTTCCTCCAAAATATCTGAAAACTCACAATTGTGAATAAAATAAACAATTTTTTCATTTGTTTTAAAGTTGCATAAACGGCATCTATAAGATTCCAGTGAATCGTAACAGGAAAAAGCCGAGGAAGAGCGGCAGCACTTCGAGAAAACCGACATTTTTGATAACGTCAAATTGAACTAAAACACTAATATTTTTAAAAATGTTATATTAAAAGGAAGCCGTTAATATAGGCGTTCATTTGATAACCTCATACAATACCCTATCTTTGATAGAATGTAATCTGTAATGGTAACGGCCGGTAACATTCTAGTGGCGCCACCTGCATTTTAGTTTTGCTTGCTCCGAAACCATTCCGCGGTAAATTTCATTTACCGCTTGTTTTTGAATATTGAAAGGAAAAATTTGTTTATCAAAAAAAATTTATATATATTTACACAAGTACAATTAAATGTAGTGCGTTAGCTAGATGTTATCACACCATTAACAATAATACAATACACAAAACTATATAATGCTATCAGGGAGTTCATTTTTGTAAACAATAGCCCATGACAGCAATGACTCACTACGCTTTCGAAATTTATTTGTAAATTTCGGTGGGGTTAAATCTAAAGTAAAGAAGTGTTTACAAAATCGAATAAAATTATAGCCATACAGATAAAGTTACAGAAATGCTGAATAAAAAAAGTCATAAAAATAAAGTAGTTATCAGGCACAAATATAAATGCTAAAAGTACATAATCAAAATGTTAAGTAAAACTCTATAAAGATATAAATGGTAAAAGTAAATTAAATAACAAAAACATAAGTAAAAAACTATAAACATACAATTTATACATAGTATTGACGGCACAGATGTATGCTACAATTTTATAAAAAATAGTGTTATAAAAAAAAAAATTATAACTATAAATAGCATAGCGTCACAAATGTAATGGGCACGTAAAAAAACTATAAAAACCGATACAGAAAAGCAAGATATTATTGCAACATACAATCTTTACAAAGTACTAACGGCGTAGATGTAAATGCTAGAATTATGCAATAAAACAGAAACAATATAAAGTGTTATGCGTTACGTGTTGCCTTTGCACTGTTTACTAAGGGTTGCCTTATCTCGCATCAGAAAGACTGTATTCGGAACCGTGTAAAACATATCCGAGTCATTTGTGGTAAAATTTGTGTGATGCCATATTTATCCAAAAAATGTTTCTAGGGGATCTTGAGTTAAACTGCGTGGTTTGAGGTAAGTGAATCCATCGTTATGCAAGGAGGCACTTTATTCATTAATTGTATAAATTCTACAGTGCCTCAAGCTTGTTTTTCAACAACGTCTGAAAAAGTAAATCAATAACACAAGTGTACAACATAAAAAACTGTTGCTTTTAACTTACTGGCTTTAAGAAGAAACTTTAAGCTCAATGCTACATAAGGACTCTAACACTTGAACAGCAATTGACACTTTAATTTTTTTAACTTTCATTACCGTAAAATTCGGTCATCTTCCGCAGTGGGCTAAATTCGTAATATGTTGCCCATCTACTTCAAACACATAATCCTGTGGTTCCACACTTTTCTGTGTATCACAAACAAGTGCATCTAATTTATTTGTTCCTTGATCGCATACGGATGATACAGCCGTTAACCAAGCTGCGTTTACGTTTCATATTACATTAACAGTAATTGTTTTTAGCGAAAGGGCTTTCATCGCACAATTTAACAAGTAATATGCAAGTAGTTGGTTCCAATTTTTAAAAATGTCTCGCAGGCCTACAAACACATAAACTACAAAAGTTTTGAAACTTTTCGATTCATTATACCTATTACCACAGCATGATTAGCTATCCTTAGATAGATCTTTCGTGTCAAAGATCTGTAAAACCCACAATGTGCAGATTATACTGCAAATGGAGTTCTAACGACATCTCAGCAAATAGTAACGTGCAGTATGTGGTATTTTTGTTCATTTAAGTGGCAATGAGAATTCTTGTTGTCAACATTTTTTGTAATGTAATTCATGCATCACAAAAATTGGTCTCCGAAGGTCACACATCGGTGTTTCCTAAATTTTTTCCCATCGCTGCAATTTTGGTCTTGCCAAAACCTCAAAAAGCGTATATCATAAATACAACTAAATTTGTTATCAATTGCGACAATACACACTTTTGAAAAATTTTTATTAATTTATTTGCAAAAAAATACAAATGGCTGCGTATTTTCCGCTATAGCATATCACCATGTCAGTTGTCAATTGTCAGTCTACAAATTGACAAGTGACACAATTATATTAGAATTACTTCATTACGACGTCACAGTCTTAAAATCAACATGCAAAAATGGGAAAAGCAGGCAGAAGATATTTACCTAACGACTTTGGAAAATAACCGTTTTGACTTGAGCACTTTGTTTGCAAGCTGGCTTAAAGAAGTGCTGCATAATGGAGTAAATGTTTTTCCGCAAAGATAGAACTTTTTTTTTTAATGTTATGAAATATATTTGTTTCAAACATTTGACCATAGATGCGGCAGCAAAGTAAAAAACAGGTGCAGAACAATTGTTTTTATTTTATTGAAAACGATCGGAAAACACCGATCTTATCATTATTATCTGTAAGCAATGAGTGCAAAAAAGAAATGACAGTTGCATACGGGGCTGGTTTTTGAAGTGAAAACTTCTTTAGCGGCGCTGAGCACTTTTTTTTGTATGGGTAAAAACTTTCAAACTCGCGTCAGGGTCACGTGATGCTGATCGAAAAAGCGTAAGATCGAGGGGAAGGGAGGGGAACTAGTATCTCCCACTCTTTCTACCGTGCCTGAGTCATAGATTTATTATAACAAGATACAGCCATGCACTGCGATAGTCCGCCAAGACGTACTATCTATTGCTCTCACTTTCAACTGCATTAGTATTCGATAGCGCTATCTTTTAGAGAGGTTCCTACAAATAGCAAAGCAGAAATCAGTAGACGCAGAGTACGCTACGTCAGCATGACACTAGAATTATTTTGACGTTTCTATTCAAATTTTTCTAATCACATAATTTGAACAGAAAACTTAGTTCAGTCACTTAAAAATTGAAAATAATTATTGTCAAGAAAAATATTTAATAATTTGAAGGTAATTTTATTCATTGAGATTTCAACCTCAACTTTTATTTTCTTCCAGCTTTCTAATGTTTCTCTATTTTCTTAAAGCCTAACTTCAATTTTACAAATTCATAGGAGAGAAGTTTTTTATTTTCATTATTGTGATTGTCACGATGCAGTTGTGGGTTTGTAAGCTGATAAAAGATGAAGCGGATAATAAAGATTACATGGGTCTGACACAACTAAAAGTTGGTGAAATTTTGAAATTGGAATAGAGTTTTTTGATAAAATAATTAAGAATCATTAGCACTGATGAAGAAACCTTTACTTATAAATAATTATTCATTCCAAAATAAAATTGATTTTTAACCTAATTTTTGTATTTTATTAGATTGTGTATGACAAATGTCAATAAGTTGACAGCAAAGCATTGCATCGTTGATTGTCGACTAAAATCGTAGAAATTCGTGTCTGTTTAATCACTATAGACTCGTGTGCGACATACAACAAATATGATGAAAAGGATAAAAAATGTGTTTCATTAAATATAGAAAGAAATGGAGAGATGTACCAATTTCTTTGATATGTTTTTTAAGAACCGAAGTATGTTCAGCATGCATAGCTATATCTAATGTATTAAATCTATGGCCTGAGTGTGCTGCTCTGTTTAGACGGCACAGGGCGCTTGCGCGAATGACCGTGTGTGTTTATGTACAGCGTCCCACGCGTATCCAAGGATGGTGACAGCTGATTGCTTGACTGTTGTGTAGTAAATACACTGTTGTGTATTCGTAAATGTGAATTGTTTAAATTATGGAAATCGAACAAAGTGAATCTATTAATGAAAAAAGTGATGATGAAGTAGTGAAAGAAAATGAGTAAGTAAGAAAAAAAAATTGGAAAAAGCTTTGATAAATTGCCAATGATTTTAAGTGGAGATTTCAATATAAACTTTGCAGACGATAAAAATCAATCATTAATTGAATTTTTAAATAATGAATTTGGTTTAACTATGTCAAATGATCGCAATTTTAGCACAACGAAATACAAAACTACTATTGATGCGGTCTTTATTAGACACTTATAAATAGGTTCGAATCAAAACTGTTTGTTTCTTACTTCAGTTATCATAAACCAATTGTATCAGTTGTAAAAATTTGCGATGATGATTCTGATAATAACGATGGTGTAAAAGTCGTCGAAATTATGGATGGAAGCTGATTTTTCTGAGAGATAAAATTTAATGTAATATATAAATAACGATATAATATTATAAATAACAACATATAAATTGTCATATTTGTGTACGATAGCGCAATAAATAAACATTGTATTCTTCCTCATAAATGATAGTACTTTTATACTTATAATTAAACACAACGTTAATATTGAAGTTTTCACTTCTGCCGGCACTCCCGGAGTGCTACCTTTTTTTTTTTTTACTTTTTACTTTTTACTTTTATTAACAGCGCTCTGGGCCCATAACCTGATAAATATTAAACTTTGTTTTAATATTATTTATTTTTAAAGTAAGAATTACAAAATGTGTCGTCTTCTTAACTTTTCCTAATAACAACTAAACTGATAACTGTGTCTCTATGACGAATAAACAAAAAAAATGTCATGACAACATAAATAAAAACAAATAATGTAGATGGTGCTAAAGTGCTAAATTTTAATTAGTCACTTAACATGATCACTGTTACTCATAAATTTGAAAGGATTATAAACATATTTCAATAATAAATGGTCAAGCAAATTTGGTATTGTATCTAATATGTCAGTTTTATTTTTTATGGTTAACATGAACAAAGTGGATATCTAAATAAATTTTAATAGCACGATATTGATAATTATATTATGTAATTATTTCTAATCTAGGCAAAAGCTTAGTGTATTTAAAATTATTATTTTTGTATAATAAATATTGAATAATAAAAAACTTGAATAAAAACTTTACTTTTTAAAATTACCCGAATCTTTTGAACAAATTTTAGTTATTTATTTTTTTTGTTTATTTTCTTTTCATTCTTATCTTTGATATTAATAACAATAAGGTGGTATTAATCTTTATTTAAGAGAACAGTAAGTGCTTACCGATTTATTAAAAGTTTTTTGTGATATCTACTATACTGTATTCTTCGACTATTGGCAAGACGAATTGGGCATCGTCAAAATTGCATTTTAAATACACTCTTTCATTTGGTTACAGCAATGTCCCGTTTACACAGCACAAATTTATGAAATCGCGGTGCCAGCCAGATTTGTCAATTTATTCTAATCTCACGTTTTTCTTTCAAACAAGACTTTTCGCGCATCTGCCTCTGCCTAAAAAATTAAGTGTAGTTAAAATTTGCTTGTCAAAAATTGGTAAACATTGTAATCTTAAAATTACAATTTATCTGGAATTGAGTAAGTAAGTAAGTATATTTGTGTTTCACTATGTACAGTAGCCAGCAAATTATAATTCACTAAGGCATTTTATAAGTAACTGCTTTTACTAAAAATACCACTTGCATGGCACAGAAATTCTATGTTGATTTATATTAGAATAGAATATAATTTAATAATAGAATTTGAGTTTGTTTGTGAAGTTCTAAGTCATATTTTGATAATTTGATAGTCATGAGAATGTTGAAGTGCGTACACGTACTAAACAATAGTTTAATTAGCGTTGGAGCGCTATTTATATTAAGATCGCTTTACAAAGTGATTTACAGGTCTTTCTACTTTTTAGAAAAAACAGTTGACTTTCAATTGTGATTTAACTGAGATTAATTTCACAAGTTCTGCAGTTTGTTGTAGCAGCTGCAATGAGTTCTAAAATTGAGTTTATCAATAGAATTTTGAATTGTTTGTATAATTCAAAGTAATCCAGTGAATGTCAATTTATTAAAAAATTCCAATTGGATTATGGAATTTCAAATTCTTTGTAAAGTGGTGCCATTTTAATTTACTTACAACATTCTAGTTTGATTATAAGATTCCAATTTGTGTAAAGTTCTGACTCAATCATTACAAGTCCAATTTACTTACAGCATTCTAATTAGATTATAGAATCACATAACTACTTATAAGATTTTAATGTGCTTATGAGATTCTAATTGGTCAATAGGAATTGATTTTATTATATAGTTCTACACTAGTTCTGAAGTTGTAAAGCTTTTAAGTCAGTTACTAATCAAAGGTAATAAGTCATTTACGATTAGTTAAGGATTGGTGAAAACAGCAAATTCAGTTTGTTTCTTTTAGTTTCAGTAATCATTGTTAAATGTGAGATTATTTATTATTGATATGAAGGCCATATCGTGGTTCCTTTTGTGACAGTAAGTGGTTGATAACTCGACGAATGACTCTAGGTATTTATATCTAGACTTTAGCATAGAGGTTGTAAACTTAATTGAATATATGGGGTGTCCCAGAAGTCGCGCACCCCATTGTAGGGATCGAAAGAGAAAAATATTCTAAGACGAAAAGTCCTGAGTCATTTTTTAATCAGACGCATAGGTAATTAATTATTAATTAGTGAAAGTGACCAATCAGGAGCGCGCGACAGAAGAATAAAAAGTGAGTGAGAAGGCGGTAAGAGACGCGAGAGTGAGACGCCAGAGCTACTGCCGACTTCTCGAGCAGTAGACAGAGAGTGGGGACGGACGGCCGTGGACGGCGAACGTACGTGATGCTAGGTGAATGTGTGAGATCGTGTACTAGTGTGAGTGTATCGGTAACTGTCGCGCGCTCCTGATTGGTCACTTTCATTAATTAATAATTAATTACTTATGCGTCTGATTAAAAAATGGCTCAGGACTTTTCGTCTTAGAATTTTTTTCTCTTTCGATCCCTACAATGGGGTGCGCGACTTCTGGGACACCCGGTATAAATCATTATCATATAAAAATAAATTACGTCACATCATTGGTCTCGTTAATACTTGCAAGTAACTTAATTTCAGAATAGACAACGTCAACAATGAATGAATGTAGTGAAAAACTATTCAACAACACCAAATTCAATAAAAGGCGCTTAAAATTTCAAGAAAAACTAGGGGCTTGTAATCTTTAGTTACTCGTCAGCTGTTTTTGATTTGCTTTTTGCTGTTAATTTTGCCATTGCGCTGTTACTATGCTGTCATGACTGTCTGGTCAGGTCAGATCTTTAAATAGGTTTTTTGAATTAATATATCATAATGTCTGATAGTTAATATTATCTTTGTTAAACTTATTTTGGCATAAGAAACAATCCAGGAGGTAAAAAAAAAACTGTAAACCTGAAACATAAAATCTGATGGTAAGTTATGTTTGCTGCACATAGATCAATATGTAAGAGCATAGGGCATAATATGCAAAATGACTAAAGTCTACCTCAATGCTTTGCTTTTCTGTTAACTTTTTTATTTCTCGGCAGAAATGCAATACTTTTGTGTCACTGTTTGTAATGTATTATTTTAAACCGAGGTAAATGAGTTGTTTCTTGCAGACCGCGGACAATGTTTATAAACCCAGCCGCAAGCAAAGTTTGTAATTGCTCAAAGTCTGCAAATAGATTTTTTTGTATTAGGTATAGTTTGAATACTTTTATTTCATGCGGCACAACTTTGTAGTGAGAAAATTTTTTTATTTGCTTTTTAATATAGCTTAAAACGTGATTTCAGTGCTTTTGTCTTTTTGATAGTTATTCTACACTACCTAAAATTTAGCCGCAGCCAGAACTGGATATAGGGAGACAGAGGGGTGCTTGGACATTGTAAAAAAATACAGAGCTGGCTCAAAAATTACCCTACAACCTGAAACCGAGCTTGTCTTCTTCAGCTTGTTTTCCTTTAGTTGTTCCAACTTCAAACATAGCTGCCGTTCCAAATTTTGATAGTAATGTGACCGCAAAAACAATACTTGGTAACAATGCTGCTACCTATTTACTTTTCAAATTGCTTCAAATATATCTAATCCGAACAATGATTATACTTTGTGTTATGTATGCATCTTAAAATAAAAAGAATTGATTCTGTTAATTCTTTAATAATAAATTCAACTGTATTTCTACATGTTTAAATGCATACTGATAATGAATATCTACAAAAACTTAACAGTGATAAAGGTATTTCTTGCCTTAATGATAACACATTTTGTACAGGGTTGGCTCTAAATATATTTATACACAACACTTTGAATTTAACATAGCCGTCTATAAACATGAAATCAGAAATTATTAAAAATTCCACTTTTTATTTGAATATCCATCATATTTAATTTTATTTATTGTTTTTGTTCAATTACTTAATATCTGTTCAATGTTTAAGAGCTTAATGAAAAAAAAATAACGTTAGGTTTATCTAAAAATTATTTTTTTAATGATGTAGTACAAAGCTTATTTGTTTATTTTTTAAATTATATGATCAATCCACCAAGTTGTTTTATTGAATTAGTTTTCATTCATCAATAAATTATTTTGGTAATTTTAATCTACTTAAAATGCTATAATCATTTTAAGCTATATTTCCAGATACAGGACCACATACTTGAAGCTTATAAAGTTTACTAAAGATCTTTACTACAATCGTCGTCTGTCAAATGCTAAAAATGTATCAAAAGAGACGTGGAATATAATTAACGAATTGCGAAACAAATCACGCACATCTGTTCCTGCACACCTCAATGCAAATGAACTGAATGAATACTTTGTAAATGTTTCAAAAAAGTTATCACATGAGATAACATCTTCAGAAAACTTTTCTTCATACTTTCTATCTGCGGACATGCCTAAAAACAGCCTTTATTTGAGACCGGTTTATTACTTGGAAGTAGTTGAAACAATCAACAGTATAAAAAGCAAATTTTCTATCAACACTATCAAAATTTTTTCGGCTCTTCCTCCAATAGCCCTTCATGCTTTGTGTAGCTTGATAAATGACTCTTTTGAAAGCGGCGTTTTTCCGCAATGCTTAAAAACAGCTATAATCATTCCTTTGCATCAGGGGGGTAATGAAACTGATGTATGCAACTATAGACCGATAGCACTTCTTCCGGCACTTTTCAAAATTGTAGAAAGACTGATAACATCACGGCTGCTGGATTTTCTCTCTAAACACCACATACTATCTTCTAGTCAGTTCGGGTTCTTAAACAACAAAAACACAAATGATGCGATGTTTTCACAACTAAGCAACATCTACAGCAATATTAATAAACAATTGCATATAGCAACAGTATTTTGCGACGTAGCTAAAGCTTTTGACTGTGTAAGTCATGACATACTTCTAAACAAATTTTTTTTTTACGGTATTCGAGGGGTTCCGCTTAAATGGTTTGAATCTTACCTATCACATAGATATCAAATAGTAAAAGCAAAAAAATCTTATTCAGACCGTAAGGCCACTAACATTGGAGTACCTCAAGGTTCAGTTTTGGGTCCAATCCTATTTCTTCTTTTTATTAATGACATAACTAAAGTGAACATAAGTGGCAAAATCTGTTTGTTTGCTGACGATACTAGCATTACGTAGAGTGCTTCCTCTAGTCAGTCTTTACATTCGCTCATTTCGAAAGATCTTATTAAAATAAAAGCTTGGTACGATGCAAATAAACTATGTCTTGATACTCAAAAAACCGTAATACTGTCATATAAAACGTTGTTAGATCCAATTACGTTAAACAGCACCACAATCAAGGCTGTTGATTCTACTAAATTTTTAGGACTTACCATTGATAGCAAACTTAAATGGACTGAGCATATTAACTTGTTGAGAAATAAACTTTCTTCTGCATGCTTTGCAATCAAATCTGTTTACAAAAATCTTGGCCTTAATAATGCAAAATTGTCCTATTATGCTTTATTTGAATCCCATCTTGGCTACGGGTTACCTTTTTGGAGAAATTGTATTCAACAAAAATTTGAAATTATTTTTACATTGCAGAAAAGAGCAATCAGATATATGTGCGGACTAAAACTAAGAACCCATTGCGAACCCTATTTTAAAAAACACAAAATTAATACTCTGACGTCACTTTTTATTCTGAAAACTGTATGTCTGATACGAAAACATATTGACGATATTCCCAAAAAAAAACCTAGCAAGCATATGACTCGAAGCTCAAATTTGAATATCTATTTGCAAATACCTAGTACTGAATTAGTAAAAAATTTAGTATTCTATAAAAATCTACAACTTACCAATTTGCTTAAAGACGACACCGACTGACACTAAGTTTAGATTCATAGTTAAACAATTTTTGTTGGTAAGACCGTATTACACCAATGACGAGTTTTTAGATAATACATTTTAACTTCTTTTTAACTTTCTCTTCTTTTTTTATTTACACATATGAATTGCGATGAATATCTCTGAACGTCGTAGACTTTTGATATATGTATATTTATATCTTTGTTTTTGTTTTTTATATTTGTTGTTTCTCCTTGTTTTTTATATTTACCTTTTGTCGACTTTTAATAATTTGTAATGTTATTGGTTCTTTTTCTTTTGTTTTGTTGTGATTTTATGTTCTTATTTTTATGTGTATTGCTTTGTCCATAAAAATTTTGTAATTTTTAAGACAATAAAGCATTTTATCTATCTATCCATCTATCTACTTTTGAGATCGTTTGTGACAGTAAGCTAGTAACAGTTGAAAAGCTGTCAGCTGTCAGATAAAATTTCATACGAGAATCACGTGATTTATTTTGCCACTTAGGTAAAAAAGGTTTATTTTTGTACCACACATTGTTTACATTTATAACTGGTTGTAAAAAAAAATTAATCTTTTTTAAAATTGTAACTTATTAGTAATTTAACTCTTGTTATAAATTTTTTATAATTATTTTTGATTAACTAATAAGGTTTTTGTTAGACTTTTTAGCCTAAAAGAAAGAACGCTTTTTGTTTATTTGTTTTTATCAAAATTTGCAACGTTCATCTGTTGTTCACATAGATTGAGCTTTCGGCTCGAAGTTTCACATTGAGGCTCAAAATTATAAAAACAGACTAGAATAAAATCAAGAAACTGAAGAGTCAGAGGTAACTTTGTTTGATGGCTCTTTTCTACTTTAGTATTACACCGATAACAGTTACACAATAAATGCTTTGTTGCAACTTTTTTTTAGTAAGCTAATTAATAATAATATAAACATCTGCGGTCTTGAGGTTTGCACCCATGTTCGTTAGAGTAAAAAACAGGTTATTATTCTCACTACACAACTGCAGATAAAAATAAGTTAAGTTAAAACTCCTTACCTATTATACATAAATACGCTTTTAAAATATTTATTTAATAACTAAAGTAGAAAAAGTAGCATGTTGAATTGGTTGTAGAAGCACTTTTGTCGCACTAATTTTTTTGGAGCACTTGTGTTTCCCACCTATTCGTGCGACAATCGAATGTTTTTTAAAATTCGTATAATGCTATACAATATCTTCTTTTTATGTACCAAAAATTCTGCAAAATTTAACAAAGTTGCTTTATTTGACAACACCAGATGAAATAGATGGCGTTGTCAATTCCAAGGAAAACAATGATCCTGTAACCGTCAGTTACGAGTGATCAGTTTTTGAATCATTTGAATCACTTAACACTAACACTTCTGTCATTGTGCTGTCATTAGATGTTCTTTTTCATTCGTATAATACTATACTATATAAAATTTTAAGAAAACTTCACATTGTAGCAAAAGAACTCTTCACATTTTTTTTTAAAAAAATTTATTTTCAAATACAAAAAATTTACAAATTTTTTTATACTAAGCATACATTAAACCACACACAAAACTATTTTTTTCACAAATGTATTTGTCGTTTTTTGTTTGAAAAATAATTTTAGTAAACTAATGTCGCTTTAAGTTTTTTTTTGAAAACGTTGTCTTTACTATATGCTTGGTAAACATACCCAATCTTTGAGGTAATTGAATTTAACAATATTCAAAACTGTTTTTGCAATTTATCTAAAACTTATGTCAAAATAGTCTAAAAACTGTTATTGCCGAAGTAAGACACAATTTTTCAGGCTTTCCTAACATTTTTCTTTTAATTGCATAAGTTTTTAGTCTTTTTTAGCAGATTTATACTTAGTTTTAAACTCACACTCATTGCAGATATAGATTCTCCCTTTTATTCAGTTATGTTTCTTTTTCATATGCTGCGTTAGATAAGATTTGAAGATAGTTGTATACTCACAATTGTTGCAATTAAAAATAGTTTGCAATTTAATTGGAGTATGTTTTCTTTTCTCATGCTTTTTTAATTCACATTTAACCTTGGTTTCATACTCACATTGAATGCAATTAAAAATAGTTTGCAATTCAATTGGAGTATGTTTGAAATTCTTATGCTTTGTCAAATAAGATTTAAACCTGGTTTTAAAATCACACTCATTGCAGTTAAAAATGGTTTGCAATTCAATTGGAGTATGTTGAGCCCGTTTATGTGCTATTAATGAACGTTTAAACTTAGTTGTAAATTCACACTCATAACAATAGAAAATAGTTTGCAATTCAATCGGAGCATGCTGAGATTTCATATGCGCCATTAAATAACGTTTTATATTAGTTTTATACTCACACTCATTGCAGCTAAAAAATGTTTGCAGTTCAATTTGCGTATGTCTTATTTTTTTATGTTCTGCTAGATACGATTTAAATCTAGTTTTAAACTCACACTCATTGCAATTAAAGATAGCTTGCAATTCAATTGCAACATGGTGTCTTTTAATATGTGTTAATAAATTGCTTTTAAATCGAGTTCTGAAAACACAGTAATCACATTGAAACCATTTTTCGGAGTAAATAGAAGACTTGTTTCCTATATTATGTATTTTTAAGCTATTGCTTCGGTGAGTTTGAAAGTTAAATTCATCACATTCAACTAATTTTTTAAATAAAAAGTTTTTTGTTTTTTTCACTAGTGGGGTACTGCTGTTCACACAGTTTTTCTTATGAGAATAACGACACAGAAACGAGTAACTAGCCATTTTACACTGTCTACAACGTTTAGAAACTGCCCTAAATCTGTCATAACCTCCAAATCCGCACTTGTGATAACATTTGTAAACTTTCTCGTTTGTAGTAAAACTGCAAAAATCACATTTATAAAATGGTAGAGAAGAGTACAAATAAATTTCTGCATTTTCTAAAACTTAGGAATCAACTTATTATTAAGCTAGAATTATGTTAATTTAGACAAGACCAATGTCACATTACATTTTTGACGTCCCGCATGCGCATTAGATTGCTCGGTTTAAAGCATTTCCCGCTTACCTAAATCTTTTCTTTTATTTGGTGAGGCTATATTCTCATTCTTCAATATTTCCTATTAAGAAGAATTTAAATAAAATAATAGAAGTATTTCCTAAATTATGTCATCAATCTGTCAAATGTAGAATACGATTTTTGAACCATTTCATTCAATAGGTCCACAAAGTGAATAACTGATGTTTTCAAATTAGCGCAGTACCGTAGTTGTAAAAACCGATGACAGTTGAACACAAAATTAGCGTTTAGACTTATTATAGGCTTTAGCACTTGTTTTTGGTAAACTGGTACCTAACTAAACTTATAGCTATCACAAAAAATTTACGCTTTCAAGATCTGACAACAATGCTTTTGCAAATGACATCTAAAATATAATCATGATTTGATTAGAAAATTGCACAATGTTGAATATATAGTGTTCAAGCAAGTTACTCAGTATTTCAAATACTTAGGACAACAGGGGCTCTCCCAAAAAACAAATCATTAGTCAACTTTAAATTAAAGAAATAATAATAATATTGAATACAGTAGAACCTATTTTAATTCATGATAAGTAATTTATTTGTTTTACAATCAGTTTTGATTTGAATTCATAATTACAAACAAGCAATAAGAAATTAGTGGTAAATAAAATTGAGAAATTAAGAGGATTGAATATTTAAATTAAAATTAAACTATGTAAAATTAATTTAGAATTACATTAGAAAAAAAAAATAATCGCTGACACAACAAAGTTAAAACAAAATCAAAATTTAATAGAAGTTAGTTTTGAGTATTAGTAATTAGAAATTATTAACAAATTTTAAAGTTTAACACTCTAAAATTATCAGCGATGAATGAAACTATAGCAGTGATTGTTAGTTTAAGAGTCTTACTTTCAATTATTTTTCTTCAAACAATTAGTAGACAGTAAATAGGCAACTTGTTCCTTAAAATCAATTATTATTTTAAATTATTTAAATTATATTATCAAGTGTAGATGAAAAAAAAAACAATCAAAACTAAATTGATGTGATTGGTTAACATGCTAAAGCTTAATTTTTGATTTATTCAGACGCCGCTAGTTTTAATTAGAAGTTGATTGAAAAAGAAAAGGGTAAATTATGTAGTTAGAAACGTTTAAATGTTAGTCCTATTTCAAATAGTTAGTCCTATATAAAATTACATCGGTTAAGTAATAATTAACAACTTAAAAGTAAAAATACGTTAGAAACAACTAAGGGTATTCATGACTTATAACTTTGATAACTTTGACTATTGACTAAAAGAAAAAAAAAACAACAAAAGAAGAAAGAAAGAAGATAAACATGAGAATTAATTGGATGAAGTTAGCAACAGATAACGTGTGCACACAATTCAAGAAAAACTATAAGAAACAAAAGCAATTGCTAAATTACATCAAAGATTATAAATAACAAAAAAAAGGTATACCTT
Source organism: Lagria hirta (assembly GCA_947359425.1). Lineage (NCBI taxonomy): Eukaryota > Metazoa > Arthropoda > Insecta > Coleoptera > Tenebrionidae > Lagria > Lagria hirta. The sequence continues at coordinate 6,415,504 of OX375801.1, read as the reverse complement.
ATCAACGATTATTAAGATCTCAAAAATTAGGAAAAAGCACAAAAATATAATAAAGAAAGAAAAAAAAAATAAAACCAAAACATCTGTACAAATACAAGGATTGGTGACGACAGATAGAACTTAGAACAAATAAAATTGGAAGAGGAGACAGTTGTCTGTTGACGTAGACAAACTCAAATGGGGTTAATTTTTATCTGTTTTCGATACAGTATTGCTATTTATTTAAGGGATAACAAGTATTATTATAGTTGTAATTGAACAGTAGAAAAAAAAATTATAAGAAAATTGCTACTCTTATATTTGATAAATAAATATTAAACACATTTTTGGCTGTTTATACCGTGAAGGTATTGTTTTTTCGTATTAAAACTAGCATCAAACTGTTGGTTTTTCAATAAGCTCGAACAATGGTTCATTAATTCCCCACATCTACATCAGCTTTTCTAGTTATAGAGAGAATTCTCATTAATTTTCTGGATGTTTAAAATCCTTATCCGTTTTTTATCAGTTGACTGATGGCGCTTATCGGGCGTGCTAGCCTCGTTTTGGAGAGCTATACTGGTCTCCTCACGGGAGGTCAGAGTCACTTCTGATGGAAGGGAATAGCCTCGCTTCCAAGAGCCAATTATTCTCTGCCAGGAAACCATTAACCATAGAAATTAGTTTATAGAATTTATTAGTGAGTGCTGAGTGTGTTCCGGTGGGATTGAACAATAGGCCTCCGAGGCAGAGGTCGCATAGTTTAAGAGAAAAAGCGCAAAGGCAAAGGAAAAAGGAAGAGGAAAAAAGAAAAGGAGAGGGAAAGAAGAAGAAGAGAAGCTAGAGGAAACAGAAGTCTTTGCCATTAGCAAAAAAGTACTAAGATCTTCAAAAGAAAGAAAAAACAGAGGAGAGGCAGAAATGACAGAGTTGGACCTAGTGATAAAAAAATTAGACCAACTGATAGAAGTGATCAAATTGTTAAGGCAAGAGAGCAGAGAAGTTAGAAAGGAAATAGAAAAGATAAAAAATGAGTTTAAAAAGAAAGAAAAGAAATGGGAGGAAAAAAAGGGTACAATGCTAAAGAGGATAGAAACTTTAGAAAAAAAAACAGAAATAACAGATAAGAAAAATAGAAAAAACAACATAATAATAAGTGGAATTGACGGAGGAAGAGACGGGAGAGAAGACATTGAAAAAGAAATGAAAAAAGTGGTAAAAACGGTAATAAAAGAGTGGCACAATATTGGGAAGGGAAAAATACTAGTAGAACCCCAAGACTGGGAAGCGAAGAAAAGAATTATGAAAAATAAAATAGAGTTACGAAAAAAAGAAACAACTAAGAACATTTACATAGATGATGATTTAACAAAGAGGGAGAGAGAAGTCCAAAAAAAATTAAGAGAAATCGCAAAAGAAAAGAGAGGACAGGGAATAAAAGCATTGGTTAGATATGAACAGATGTTTGTGGAGGGAAAAACATCCAAATGGAATGAGAAAGACCTGAAATTGCAGGTTTTTTAGGGGGAAAAGGGAGAATTAAAAGAAACAATAAAGAAGACACAGGCAAATGTACAATGGAAACTGAGAAGACTAATGAAACAAATAAAGATATAAGCAACGGTAAAAAAAAGATACTATTTTGGAATGTAGCGGGATTAGTCAAAAAAAGAAGACAATTTCTGGGATTATGTAAAACTTTTTGACATAGTAGGTTTAGTAGAAACATGGATAGAAGAATAAAGCTAGAAAAAAATTAAGAGAAGGTTACCAGCAGAATTTAATTTGGAGTGTCAAGGGGCAAAGAAAGAAAAAAAAAGGAGGGCAGCAGGAGGGATAGTCACGGGAGTAAGAAAAAAAATAAAAAAAACAAACCAGAAGAATAAAGAAATAGAGGGACTCATGGAGAGAAATATCGAAATAGACAAACGATGGTGGAAAATAATGACGATATACAGCAGAGAGATGAAAAAGACAATAAAAAACATAATTGAAACAGTGAAAGAAAACACAGAAGAATGCATACTTATGGGAGGAGATTTTAACGGGAGAATTGGAAAAAGAAGAACGAGAAATTAGGAGGAAAAAAAAGGAGATGGGAAAAGGAAAACCAAAGACAAAAGAGAAAATGTGGAGAGAAAAAAGTTGATGGAATGGTTAGAAGAAAAAGGATGGGAGATACTGAATGGTAATAAACAAGGGGATGAAGAAGGAGAGTGGACGTATGTAGACAGTAGGGGGGAGTCGGTGATAGACTACAGAATAACAAATGAGGAGACGTGGGGAAAAGTAGAGAACTTTAAAATAGGAAACAGAATAGAGTCAGACCACCTTCCAATAGAAATAAGCCTAGAAGGCAAAAATAGCCAAACAGAAGAAAAAAAGAAGACAAAAGTAGAGCAGAAGAAGGTAATAATTAAAGTGTGGAACGAGCAAGGCGTGAAAGAATACAGGAAAAAGCTGAAAAACGTCAAATTCGAAGAGCAAGAGATAGAGAAGATGGAAGTGGAATTAAAAGAGATACTAGAAATGGCATCGACAACAACAGAAGTAAGCAGTAAAAGAAAAAAAGCAGAAAAGAAAAATTAATGGTGGGATAAAGAATGCTACCAGCTAAAGAAAAAAGCCACAAAAGCGCTAAGGAATTCAAAAGAAAGCAAGTAAATAGAAGAGTCTTTGTAGAAGCAAGAAGAAAATATAGAAAAAGATGTATAGAAAATAGAAAAAGAAGATATAGAAATAAAAACTGTTAAAACAGAAAGAGAGGTGTGGAAGTACATAAACAGAGAAAGATTAAGAAAAGAAGCGGCGAGTGAAAAGATAACAATAAAGGAATAGGAAAAGTTTTTTAAAGAATTGCTGGAAGGAGAAAGAGAAATAGATATAGAAGACCCAGCGATGCAAACGGACCAGATAGCACCATAAGGAACAGAAATTACATAGGAGGAAGTAGAGAAACAGATAAAGAAGCTGAAGAAGGAGAAGGCACCGGGGAGGGATGAAATACAGAATGAACACTAGATGTATGGGACGAAAGGTGTGATAGACAGATTGGTAGAGGATATGTATGAATGGAGTGTGGAGAGGAGAGGGTTTCCCGACAGGTTGGAGAGAAGGCATAATCTGCCATATCCACAAAAAAAGGAGATAAAAATAGAGTAAGAAACTACAGAGGAATAACTCTCCTTAACACAGAGTATAAATTGTATGCGTCAGTACTGAATGAAAGGCTGAGAAAAGAGATAGAGGAAAAGAAGGCTAAACCAGACAACCAAGCGGGATTTAGAGAAGGAAGGGGAACTATAGATAATGTATACATCCTAGACCACCTAGCGAATAACGAAATAAAAAAAAAAGGAGGGGGGCTGTATACACTATTTATAGATTTTAGAGCAGCGTTTGATAAGGTCGATAGAGAGAAAATGTGTGAGAGTATGAGAAAAAGAGGAGTAAGCGAGTGGCTGGTGAGAAAGGTAGAAGAGATCTATGTAAAAACAAAAAGCAAAGCTAGAGCAGGGGAGAAAGAGAGTGAGTGGTTTGTAACGTCAAAAGGGTTGAGCCAAGAGTGTCCTCTCAGCCCCTTGTTGTTTACAACCTACATGGCGGATATGGCAGAAATGTTTAGAAAAGCGCAAGCTGGGGGATGTGTGATTGGAAGAAAAAAAGTGTAATGTCTAGCGTTTGCAGATGATGTGGTATTAATAGCAAAAAGCGAAAGAGAGATGGGAGAAATGATGACGAACCTAAAAAAGTATGTGAAGAAAAAAAAGCTAGAAGTGAATGTAAATAAAACAAAGATGCTGGTGCTAAACAAAAAGAAGAGGAAGGAAGAAAAGAAGGATTAGGAATGGGAAAGACAGAAAATAGAGAGAGTAAAAGAGTTCAAGTATTTAGGGTATACGTTTAATGAAAGAGCTACGAACAAAGCGCATGTCAGAGAGTTGGCAAGGAAAGCAAACAAGATAGTGGGATGTGTATGGGGAATAGGAGAGAGGAAGTGGGGAGGGGATTTTAAAAGGAGAATAATGATATTTGAGAGCTTGGTAGAGAGCGTATTGATGTATGGGGCAAAGATTTGGGGGTGGAAAGAACAAGAGGAAATAGAGAAAGTACAAGAGAAATATTTGAGGTGGATCCTAGGGATGTACAGAGAAACCCCTGGGTATATCGTAAGAGAAGAATGCAAGAGAAACAAGCTGAGAGTGAAAGCGGGGAAAAGAGCGACTAAGTTTGAGGATAGAATGAATGGAAGGCAAGAATGTAGAATATTGAACAAATGTTGGAGAAAAAACAAAAAAAATTTGGAGATAAACGAGAGAGAAAAATATTCCAGAAGAAATGGGTATTCAAGTGAAGAAATGGAAAGATTAAGAACAGAAGGCAAGTGGATGAACGCAGAAACGAGTGAAAGAGACAGGGATGTAGACAAGCAAGAAAGAAGAGAAAAAATTAAAAATTCAGGTACAACAGGAATTATGAGAAATGTATGACAAAAGAGATCCCAGTGTACCTGGGAAGAGAAAGTGCGAAAGAGAGGAAAATAATGGCAAGGTTCAGGTGCGGAAATGAGGAGAGAGAGTATAGGTATTGGATGGGAAAGAAAGAGAGACTGTGCAGAATCTGTTATGAGGAAAGAGAGACAATAGAGCACATGTGGAATGAATGCAGTAAGATGAGAGAGAGAGAAAGAGTAGAAAGAAAAGAAATACTGAAAGAAAACGGAGTGGAGGTAAAGTGGATAAAAGAAGTATGGGAGAAAATGATAATTGAAGAACAAAGAAAGAACAGGGAGGGTAAAATAGAAAATGAAATAAAATGAATTGTAGATAGAATATTTAAGCCGGTATAGGCAACAATAAATCTTATTACTACTACTATTAAACACATTTTTAAGGATTAAGTAAATGTGAATACAATTGGGTTCAAGTAAAATAATTATTAATAACTTTTAGATTAAAGCTTGACAATAAAGCGTAAAATCATTATAAAAATAATAAGTAGAAAATCTTGAGAACAAGATTTTAAAGTAAAAATAAGCCAATAAGGCGCTAAATCGCTTGTATAAGTAAATAATCTCGATGAGGGCCTTATGGCATCTTAAGTTAAAGAGGGAGAACATAGGCTTAGCATCCCTGGAAAGGTAGAGGCCAGTCAGTGAGTATCAGTAAACTGAGCAGGGCGAGAGTGAGAACATTGATAAAAAGGTCAGAGCGGTCGGACGGGCAGTATTATGAATATTTAGACTGTTATTTTTTTAGTGAAAGAAAAAGATAGTTAGTTAATCTTGTTGATATAATTGTGAATTCAGTGCAGACTCTCGGAATTCGAAGGAATAATGAGTAAAGTTTTATTGATAAACATCAATATGTTAATATGAAATATCCACGGCAGAAACTATAGTTTAATACCTGGGGTACGTTCTATGTGGAAATTCATTTCAGACTGAGGTGGTACTCTCATGACGTCTGTAGACATTTACAGATTGCTATCCTGGTTCTCTACTTCCTCGAACAGAGGCGAAGAGGTAGAGGGGTGGGCTGGAGCCTGTTAACCGCTATGGTTATGTCCTTATTAGTGTATAAAGAGGTTGTAGATTTTCCTTTTGCTGTTATGACGGAGTAATGCGTAATGTCCTTAGGTTCTTCACTCATTAATCTTTAATTTATACCTTTTCCTATTACGTATTATTCTTGGCCAGTCTATTTCGCGTAATGTGATTGAGACCTAGCAACACCGTCCACGTTGCTTCCAAACCAGGGACCGAAACAATGAAAACATCATTGGAGAACACGATGCTAAAGAAAAGGGGTGAAGATTGAGTCAATCGAGTCCATGGAGTGGTTGTTAAAGTCCAATGAGCCTTGTGATGTCTTCCACAATCAGTTTGAGAGGAAGAGAATCCTGCGAGGGGTGAAAAGCCTCCGGTGAGTTACTTTACATGTATTATTAGCAGGTACATTATGTGTAAATATGTGTCATGTGTCGCCCAATCGATCCGTCTGACTGCTCAAGCGTTTCTCTAACAATGAATATAGAGGGGTGAGTTGAAGTAGATTGTTGATGATAATGTGGGCTGGCTGTTGCTATTCTGTACACTGTTTTCAAGTGAATAATTAAGGCTAATAATCGTAGAACATAGACATCCTGACAAATTTATTATGGAGAAAGATTTAACTGTTATTTAATTCAATTTAATTGATAAAATTTGGCAGAACGCAAGATTAGAATAAAAAAGTCTTACACTATTTTGTTTTTTATTTCAATTTGATTATAAAAAAATATTAAAAAGTTATTCTATAAAAGAACTTAATTTTATTGCTAACTTAAACACAATATACTATCATAAGATATGCTGCTTTATACAGGGTTTCTATTAATGATTCTATGAGCGCAGTTGACTGTAAATTTTAACAATACCGCCTTGTTGAAATGATACCTATATTTTTAGTTTAACAATTCTCGCCTGTCATTAATGTGATTTATCACCTGTTCGTTAGTTTTATCGTTTTACCGTTTTTAAGCTGTAAAACACAATAATTTGCGTTAATCCAAACTCAAGTTGTGCTAAGAAGCGAAGACTGAAAATGGTTTATTCTGTTGAAAAAGAGACTTTTATTATAATGGCTTATTATAGCAATAGAACATTCAATAACAGAGAGTGAGTGTTTTCTACCACGTTTCTCAGATCTAACGCCACTAAACTTTTCTATATTTGGATATTTAAAAGATAAGGTTTTTCAACCTCAAATAGACAACTTGGTAGAGTTGCAGCATAAAATCCAACAATGTTGTCAAAACATTCAAAAGATGTAACAGAACATGTTTGAAAATATAATAAAGAGAGTGAACATGTGTTTTGAACAAAATGGTGAACTTTTTCAACAATTTCTGTAATGTTTAACCACCATAAATTTATTTACTTTTATTATGTTTTTGATATATTGTATTTCTCAATATAATTTTCAAAATACGAAAAGCATTTGGTTCTTAAGCAACCAACTATGCACGCCCGTATTGGGTTTGTCGTGCGCTTGATACGTGTCCTTGAACGATCTGTGTATTAAAAGTACACAAAGTAAAAGAAGCGGCACACTTCCTACGACAATTGCGTTCTTAGAATTATTTATAAAAACCCGTTATTTATCGTATGTTGCACACGAGTCTATAGTGATTAAATAAACACGAATATTTACGATTTTAGTCGACAACCAACGGCGCAATGCTTTGCTGTTAACTTATTGACATTTGTCATACACAATTGAAAAAAATACGAAAATTAGGTTAAAAATCAATTTTATTTTGGAATAAATAATTGTTGGTAAATAAATGTCTTGTCACCAGTGTTAATGATTTTTAATTATTTTAGCAAAAAACACTATCCTAATTTCGAAAATTCACTAACTTTTAGTTGTGTCAGAATTATGTAAACTTTATTAACCGCTTCATCTTTTATCAGCCTGCAAACCCACAACTGCTTCGTGACAATCACAATTGTGATACCATTTCTTGGCTAAGGCACACTCAGGGGATCCAGTCGAATACATTAATGCCGGTATTCATAGTCGTATCTCAAGCTCAAGCTTAAGTTCAAGCTTGAATCCGTCTCAAGCAAGAAGTGCAATATTAATAAAATATATTGTGACGATAAACCATAATTAGATCTACGTTACTGTAAGATTAATTCTGAAAAGTTGATTTATCGAGATAATCAGATGATTCTGTTTATGAGATTAATGCAATTCTTTCATTAAATTTCTTTAGTCAAACAATAAATCAACTCTTTTAACTGGTGCGATAATTGAAAAACTCAGTAATAAGACAACTTTACTTTTAGATGTTGATTTGTTGGATGTGTTTAAGCGGGTAGATGATTGTGAGCAATTGGCGACATAAAACACTAAGAATTAACTAATAATTAGAACAGCACTAAACTCAACCACTGCTAAATTTGTAGGGTCAAGTGTATTGAGTTGGCACATCTGGAAATGTATCTATTCTTTCAGAGAATTTTGAGGGTCGAAACACACAAAAGATTAAACGACTTGCCACATTTTGTGCAAAAATGAAAGCATTGAATAATAATAAAAGTCACAGATATTTATTAATTGAGTAGTATTTTTATTTTGTAACACTTTCTACTGGTAAAAATAAGTAGAAAAAAAGTTAAATTTTTATTAGTTTACATTTTAAGTATTGTTTGCAAAAGCATAGTAGACAAAACGGCAGCCGAAAACTTTTATCTTTACACACTTCTGGAATAGCTCCTACTACTAACTACTCTGATAACTTTTCTGCATCACATTTCCTACAATAAAAGTGGGAAAAGTTGGTAAGATTTATATTAATGTTGCACTTACATTGTCGCGCAGTGTGAGCTAGCTTCTGTTTGGTCTCACTTTTGCAGCTTTCCTGTTTTGCAGAGAATGTAATAATGGTCCAGATTGGTCACTATTGCGGCGTCCGTCGTATTACTTTTTACCTTATTGGAGTTGTCCATGCGAGACTACAGCAAGGGTTTTGCTTTTTGTGTATACGCAGCTTTTTCGTCTATAATGCACATTTTATGAAGTTACCAAACACGTATTCTGTCAGTAGACATGTACTCACCCGTCGTCATTCTTTTTTTTTGCAAAAACAACACAAAACACTTTCAATATAACCCCTGCGGCATCGAGTTATTCTATGACCTGTCACTTTATATAAACACGGAGAATGACTGTCATGCGTCAAAATGTAAACTTTTAAACCTAACCACACAAAAATTACTACTTTTCTGACTTTCGCAAGACGCACGTTTTCCGGAGCATTGTCGAAGTTCTTGCTTGAGACGGAGCTTGAGATACGACTATGAATACCGGCATTACAGTCGAAGAACAAAAGCTTCCATGACCTGAATTTATTAAAATATTGACATCTTTTGGAAAAGACCGTGTCGAAAGGCTTAATAAAATTGTTGACGTTTCGCAGTGCATCGGAGGAGGCGTCATCAATAAAGTTGTCTAAATATAAATAAATAATAAAAACATTTTAATAGCTACATTTTTAATAAATTAATGAATATTTCTAATTGTTACATTTTTTTTAAAACTGAATATGCAGTTGCTTAGATTTGAAATAGTAATGTCACTTGTACCAAGTCCAAAGCTAACACGTCGTCCATTTGCTCCAGGTATGTTTATTGAAGCATTTTTGATTCTGTTTTGTAAAGAATTCTCAACAGATTTCAATATTTTGACTTGGGTATTTTATTTGATTGTAATCCACTTAATTGCTTTAAGCTTTTTTAAGCACTTCTACGACAGCATATTTTGTAAATTTGTTTGCATCCGGTAGTTTTAGTGATTCAGCAATCATCTGGAGTATTTTTTCTAAATTGATTTTTTAACACTGACTGAGAAGAGCATTTCCTACACTAATAAGGCAGAAACAAACTGTTGATTTTGACGTATGTAGGTCGTAGGGCAATATATTTATTGTACAAAAAAACGCAATAAACGGACCCATCGTTCTGTCATCACCTACAGAATTAGTTTATATAAACTCAATAAACAAAAAAAATTTCAAGATCTTTGACTATCAACAACAACAACATTGTTATGTGTAATAATATATGTAACAAAATTGTTAATAATAATTAGAATAGATTTGATTGTACCTTACCATTTGAGATAAGTAAGCCACAGCCATTGTTTATTCGCAGCTGCTGATATTTTTCTTACACCACCAGTCATAAAATTTCTTGTAAAAATAAGACGTTATATGTACCACAAGCATGATTAAGATTATGTCTTTAATATAGAAATAACTATTATTTGTTTTAGTTAGTAAAATAAGATTTATAGTAAGTTTTAAAATCAGTCTATTGTATTTGCAGAAATCACTGGTTAGGTAATTCAAACATGCCTTCTGTATTCATAATTTTTCAGATTTTGTTCTTAAATTTGTAAAGACTTTTTTTTGTTAATTTAAAGTATGGTTGTTTTTATAGATCTTATAAAATCGTTTTTTTTTAATTATACTCAACATTAATTTATAATCACATTCGTTCAAAGTCAAAATTGTTGCAATTCAATTACAGAATGTTTTTTTTTATGTTGTCTAAGATTATGTTCCAGTCTGGTGTTTTACTCACATTCATTAGAAGTAAAAATAGTTTGTAATTTAATTAGAGATAGTTGTCTTCTTATATGTTTTGTTACATATTCTTTCAAGATATTTTTATACTCACAGTCATTGTAGTTAAAAAATGCTCGCAACTCAAGTGGAGTATGTTTAAAGTTTTTGTAAACTTAAATTTTTACCGAGTTTTATACTCATACTCATTGCATTTAAAAAATGTTTGTAATTCAATTAGAGTATGTTTTATTTTCTTATGCCTTGTTAGATTATTTAAAAGTTAGTTTTAAACTTATATAGATTGCAGTTGAAAACAGTTTGTAATTCAATTGCCATATGGTATCTTTGATTATGTTTGTGAGAGTTTTTGATTTTATAATAATTTGTAGTTATTTTTTTAAATAAAAATAAGCCAATAAGGTGCTAAATCGTTGATCAAAAAGTCAGAGCGGTCGGACGAGCGGTATTATAAATATTTAAACTGTTAATTGTTTTTTTCAAAGGGTTGAAAGTAAGAAGGTTAATTGTTTATTGATAGAGAAAGATAGTTAACGTGTTGATCTTGTTGATCATGTGTTGTTTTGTGGTATAATTGTGAATTCAGTGCGGACTCCTTGAATTTGGAGGAATAATGTGAATTCAGTGCTGACTCCCTGAATTCGGAGGAATAATGAGTAAAGTTTTATTGATAAACATCAATATGTTAATATGAAATATCCACGGCAGAAACTATGGTTTAATACCTGGGGACCGGTCTATGTGGTAATACATTTCAGACTGAGGTGGTACTCCCATGACGTCTGTAGACATTTACAGATTTCTATCCTGGTTCTCTACTTCCTCGAACAGTGGCGAAGAGGTAGAGGGGTGGGCTGGAGCCTGTTAACCCCTATGGTTATGTCCCTATCCGTGTATAACGAAGTTGTGGATTTTCCTTTTGCTGGTATGACGGAGTAATGCGTAATGTCCTTAGGTTCTTCACTTATTAATCTTTAATTTATACCTTTTCCTATTACGTATTATTACTGGCCAGTCTATTTCGCGTAATGTGATTGAGGCTTTGCGACACCGTCTACGTTGCTTTCGAACCAAGTACCGAAACAATGAAGACATCATTGAGAACACGATGCTAAAGAAAAAGGGTGAAGATTGAGTCAATCGAGTCCATAAAGTGGTTGTCAAAGTCCAATGAGCCTAGTGATGTCTTCCACTATCAGTTCCAGAGGAAGAGAATCCTGCAAGGGGGAGAAAAGCCCCCGGTGAGTTACTTTACATGTATGATTGACAGGTACATTATGTGTAAATATGTTTCATGTGTCGCTCAATCGATCCGTCTGACTGCTCAAGCGTTTCTCTAACTATGAATATAGAGGGGTAAGTTGAAGTAGATTGTTGATGATAATGTAGCTGGCTGTTGCTAATTTGTACACTGTTTTCGAGTGAATAATTAAGTGTAATAATCGAAGAACATAGACATCCTGACAAATTTATTATGGAGAAAAAGTTAACTGTTATTTAATTCAATTTAAGTGTTAAAATTTGGCAAAACGTAAAATTCTTACAATAAAAGAGTCTTACATGTTTTAATAAATAATCTTATTTATTTCGGTATCCACAGTTATCGCTTTGAAACCATTATTCCGATCCAATAAAAGCGTTTTTTGTTTTATGTTTTTCCAAATAAGCCCTTCGATGAGTTTTAAAATTACGCTGATCACATCCAACCAACTTTCCTTGTAAATCAATTTTGGTTTTTTTTTCTGGCAAATTATTGCTATTGACACATCTCTTTTTATGATAATAGCCCCTAACAGATAAGTAGCTAAATATTACAATCCCCTCATGTTTTATATACATATAATTTTTTATTTTATTGTTAATATGAAAGATAAGAATAAAAAACAAATAAACAAAAAAAATAACTTTTTAAAATAATACGTTTAAAAAGTAAAGTTAGTATTCAAATTTTAAAATTATTCGATATTTATTATACAAAAACAATAATTTTAAACACACTAAGCTTTAGGCTACAGAAGAAATGATGTTTCAAATTACTTAAATATTCACACTGATGGCATTAGAATCTTTGCTGCAATTTACGCAGAAAATGTTATTTTTCATGTGTTTTAATGAGATATTTAGAGAAATTCCTGTTTTAATTCGCTTGGAACATGTTTTATAATTTTATAATTACTTGTAACTTTACATTTATTGCAGAGACATTTTAGATGCAGTTCACTTGAAAACTGCCTTATTCTGTGTGTTTTCAAATGACTTTTGAGCCTTGTTGCATATTTACATTGGTTGCATTAAAATTTTAGTTGTAGTTCGCTTGAAAGATGTTTTGTATTTTCATGTCTGTTTAGATGATTTCTATGAAAAGTTTTATATTCACACTGATCGCATTGGAATTTTTGTTGTAAATCTTTTGAAAGATGCTTTGCATTTATATGTTGTTTTAAGTTTTGTTTATAAAAAGTTGTGAATTCACACTGATCGCATTGAAATTTTCGTTGTAGTTCGCTTGAAAGATGCCTATTTCTATGCCATTTCATAAGTTGTTTATGAAGAGTTTTGTATTCACACTGAACACATTGGAATGTTTGTTGTAATTTGCCTGGAAGATGTTTTGAGTTTATATGTCTTTTTAGGTCACTTTTATAACAAGTGGAAAAATCACACTGATCGCATTGGAATTTTTGTTGTAATTCTTTTGAAAGATGCTTTGCATTTATATGTGTCTTCAGGCTTCGTTTATAATTAGTTGTATATGCACACTGGTCGCATTGAATTTTTTGTTGTAATTCTTTTAAAAGATGCTTTGCATTTATATGTGTCTTCAGACTTCGTTTATAAATAGTTGTATATTCACACTGCTTGCATTGGAATTTTTGTTGTAATTTCCTTGAGAGATGCTTTGTATTCTTATGTGTTTTCAGATTTGATTTACAAAGAGTTGTGTATTCACACTGATCACATTGGAATTTTTGTTGTAATTCTTTTGAAACATGTTTTGCATTTATATGTATCTTCAGGTTTGCTTTATAAATAGTTGAATATTCACACTGCTTGCATTGAAATTTTTGTTGTAATTCCCTCGAGAGATGCTTTGTATTCTTATGTGTTTTCAGATTTGATTTACGAAGAGTTGTGTATTCACACTGATCGCATTGGAATTTTTGTTGTAATTCTTTTGAAAGATGCTTTGCATTTATATGTTTGTTTAGATCTCCTTTATAAAAAGTTAAATATTCGCATTCATCGCATTTGTATTTTTGCTGTAATTTTCTTGGACGATTAATTTTATGTTTTTTTAAACGCGCATTTTTTTCGGTCGTTTTAGAATTACCAAGCATTTTCTTTGCAATTTTTCGCAATTTTGGTAAAGAGTTCTTTCTGTCTATATGTTTCAGATAAATATGTCTTTTTAACTGGAATTTGTGTTTACTTGTATACTTGCATTGATCACATTCAAAACAAGTAGCGAATTGGTAACGTTTATCTGCTTGGTTAGTCGTTGTAATAATACGATTTCCATTTTCCGTATTAGTTGTTACAGATGATTTATGTTCTATAAAATTACACTTTCTTTTGTGAAAGTATCTCCACACATACGAAAAGCTACCCACTCTGCAACGTTGACATTTTTCGAAAGAGGCTTCATCCAAAACATCTAAAAACTCACAATTGTGAATAAAATAAACAATTTTTTCATTTGTTTCAAAGTTGCATAAACGGCATCTATAAGATTCCAGTGAATCGTAACAGGAAAAAGCCGAGGAAGAGCGGCAGCACTTCGAAAAAACCGACATTTTTGATAACGTCAAAAAGAACTAAAACATCAATATTTTAATATTTTTTATGTTAAAAGTAAGCCGTTAATATAACTGTTCATTTGATACGTTAAAACTGCTCCTTATGAATCTGAGATAATAGTAACACAACACTTTATTAGATAAAAATCTAGCCTCACTTCTTTACTTTTATTAATTACATTCAGCAGACCGAACCGCAGCGGTTCACGCTCATTCGTTTGCTTGGTGAGTAAAAGCTGTGTCTGCTGAAAGCACTTTTTATTTCTGTTAATCTGTCATTTTGCCTAGCAAAACGTCAAACATCAAATTTTAAAATGAAAAGTCGTTTTTTTTTCCTAATAACCGACATGATCTAATACCTGTATTCATAGTCGCTTCTTGAGCTTGACCTCAGTCTCAAACATTGCTTAAGTCCGGAACGGTATTCACAGAAAAAATCTCAAGCTCAATTTTCAGTGTGCGCAAACGCTCTTACATGATTTTTGGTGTGCGCAAGCACTTTTTGTGCGATCTCAAGCTCGACTCAAGCAAGGACCTGTCTCAAGTCCGACGCAAGTCGCAATTTGCAGGTTAATGTCTAATTTTGACATTTGGAAATAGAGTTATTTAAATCACAAGACCGGAAACAGGCATTTTGCAAGGCGATTGATTTTGGTGGCCAAGGCCGAAGTCCGAGGCCCCCAAACTACAAGCTCTTGCAAAAGCGTCTTCGGAGAAGTGACTCCAAAAATTTTTTGTGCCGCTGCTAATTTTTTATTTTAAAAAATAAAAAGAATTTTTTGCCTTCATCGCTCAAACATCAGTAGTTTCCGTTCGTTCCCAATGCATGTAAAGATAATTTTTGCACACCGCGGTGTTTTTTTCTTTGCCAGCCAAACTAGGGGAAATGACTTGGTCAGGTTTGTATTGAAATCCAGAGACGTCACGTCCAACTGTCAAGTGTCACACAACCATTCTACAAAATGGCTGTTGATCACATACGTAAATAATCAACACAAAAAATTTATTGCCAAATAAGGAAAACAATTGAAAATAGTAAGTAATTGATTATTAACACAACGTTCCAAAAAGTATAAAATTTTGAAATATCTACGTTATTCTTTACCATTAAGCAAAGTTTAAGCATAGAGTATACAGACGAAAGGGATTTCTTGCTTTGATGTTGTTGAAAATATGCCAATAAGCAATTCTCGGTGAAATTTTTGATTTTTCCTTTTTTGCACCAATCTAAAAATTTGTTGTATGTGTTCTCGTACCTCGAGCGGCTTTTCTCAGGAAGCAAATTTGATACTGCTCTATTTGCAGATTCTCTAGTTTCAGGTGGAGTTAAAATTTCTCTATCAAAGTCGCTTATATTTACAAATTTGAAACGAAAATTCGCAGAAGAAAATGGCGGAATACATTTTTAAAACGATGCTCTTTTATTTCAATAAAATCATAGCAACAAAACAATAGAGCTATTTCAAATCTAAAAATTAGATAATCGGGGTGAGCAACTCTACCAACCAAAAAACAAGTAAAAAACTAAATTATTTATTATTAAAAAATTAGTTATTCGTTGCAAAAAAAATTGTACCTAAATTTTTTAGAAAGAAATTTTCTCCATTTGCAATAGATGCAGCACTCCCGTCAGTCGTGCTGCAAACAAATTGCTCATGTGGGAAATTTCACTTTCCGAATTCGTTAGGTAAATAACTATTTTATTAAAAAAAGTTTTTTTTCTACGACCACTTACTATGTTAAACTCGCTTTACATATATCCTTGTTGCTATGAAAAGTTCATCTTTTCATTGCTAGCGCAAATCTCGAATGAAAAGTGACGTTTCTGTGTGAAAAATGGCAGTTCCGTGTGAAAAGAACATATTGTATTGTGGGTTGCCTAATCGCTAGTGAAAAAAGTTTTGTTTGTTTGGTAAAGTTAGCGTTATAATTGGCATCTTCTTTCTTTTGACAAGTGACATGATAAAATGATTACGGTAATAAATCGATCAGATTTGCTTCAAATGTAAATATTTTGTAATTTACAGTGTGGAAGAAGAAAAATAGTGTTTCATCGTTATCTGAGACGGTTTTGTAGCTTATTAAAATAAGCCATATTTTAATAACCTAAAGTCTAAATATGCTTCGTGAACATTGTGGTCCCAATTTTCAATGTAAAAAGCTACTCTGAACATAAAGTACAATGTGAATATTGGACAAGAGCATAAATTAATTGCGTTATTAAAACGATCTTCCGACCACTATCAGCCAAAAAAGTCCAAAGTACTAACTCCAGAAAACATCAACAAGTTTATGCAGGAAGCACCAAATAAAAAATATTTATGCATCAAAGTAATTTTATCATGTTTAACTCAGCATATGACTCATTCAGAAATGATTTCTAGGTTGCAATGGCTATTGCCCTTAGCGGGACTTGTCGCCGCGATGAATTGTAGAAAATAAAAGTAGATGATTTTAAAGACTTAAATTCTGCTTTTCTTATTACATTACCAGACACTAAAACTAACTCAGTACGTCAGTTTACAATAACAGGCTCATTGTATGAATTATGCAAGCAATATATGTCTCTTCGTCCTCCCAATCTCCCTGAAAGACGTTTTTTTTTAAATCTACAAAATGGAAAATGTACGAGACAAGTTGTGGGCATCAATAAGTTGGGCTCACTGCCCATGCAAATTGCTAAATTTTTAAAGCTCCCTGAGCCTGAAAAATATACAGGGCATTGTTTTCGTAGGACCTCCACAACCATCTTGGCAGATTCAGGTGAAAACTTAGTAGGAATCAAATGGCATGGAGGTTGGTCTTCCAGCAAATGTGCTGAAGGTTACATAACTGATTCAGTTAATTATAAACTTAAAACTGCAAACAAGATATTACAGTCAATCGAAAATTGTGACAGAGCAATTTCTTACCAACATGCTGAAAACTCTTGTTCCAAAAGTCCTAACAACCTGACTTCTGACACAGTAATGACTAACAACCTGACTTCTGATACAATAAATAGTATTACTAACTCTAAGAATGAAGTTGCTTCAAAATTAGAATTTAATAATTGTCAGAACACCATTACAATTAACATCAATAATTATTATAAATAGTTAGTACATAAATATGATATGAATTACTTAATTACAGATTAGTTGTAATGATTTGATATGTAATAAATTGGTTCTTTTGTTAAATGTCGTAGATTATTGAATGGTTGTAGAAAAAACATTGTGTTGTACTCGTGTGAAAAACTTTTTTCATGCTCGTGTTAATACACACTCGGCCTACGGCCTCGTGCGTAACTTAAACACTCGCATGAAAAATTCGCTTTTCAACACTTGTAAAACAAATAACTATACCATGTTATGGCAACGCTAAGTAAAAAATCCAGATGTCCTGTTTATTAAAAAAAAAAAATTTACTTTGACATTTCAAAAGTTACCTATTTGCGTTCTTAAAAAGTGAAATTCCTGTTTTCTGAAAAAGTCGATACTCCAGCACACATTACGGCTTAGGAACTTTGGGCGGCTATACATTAATTGTAACATTGTGAAGCATGAAAGGTTATATCACTTAGCATTTCGTGAAAGTGTAATGTCTTATGCAAACCTGACTACAGCCACAGATTAGTTATACCAGATTGCTCACTTGCCTCGAAACCTTTGATGTTTTGCGCATCGTTTCTATGACCTTGGCGTCTCTTGTCCCTTTAAACTGGTTAATAGCAGTGTTGCCGCGCGCAGTTTTTGGTCAGAATTACTACATAAAATGCGCTGGTGCCAAAAAGTGTCGTCCTGGAGCTACTTGACACATGATACCAAAACGAGAAACGACTATTACAATTGAAAACTTTGAAACATATTACTCGTAATATGTTGCTTCATCAAACTAATGACAAGTCAGTTCTAGGTAATTATTGTCTAATTTCTTTTTTTTTCAAGTGTAGTTAAGATTGTGGAAAAGTGTGTCAAGACTAGATTAGTAGATGTTTAAGTAGTTTTCAAAAATCAGTTTGTTTTTTTGAAATGATAACAATAGACGCAATTTTTAATGTAATTCGATTAATTATAGATTGTATAGATAATGAAACCAAATGTCTCGGTGTTCTCTTAGATTTGGAAAAAACTCTGACACAATTGATCACAATTTTCTGCTTCGAGAAATGGAGAGAATTGGTATCAGAAGACCTCGGTGGTCAGGATTGATAGAACCAGCAGTAATGTTAAGTTGGTGAAGGCGGGAGTGCCACAAGGATCAGTGCTAGAGCTAAAGCCTGTTTTAATTTTGATATATATTAATAACCTATTAAATTCAAGTATTACAAAAAGTACGTTATATTCCTTTGCTGATTACTCTGTAGCTATTTTTTCTGGTTCTGCTTGGAATGAGGTTCTTGATAATGCTTCAGCGAGTATTAAAAGTATAAAAAGTTGGCTTGATTTAAACTTACTTAATCTAAATGTGAGTAAAACAACTACCAAAATATTTTAGTGTGTTTATTCACAAAACGCATTGTTTGGAACAGGCTTGCTCTTGTGATTCAATCTGTTTTGTTGACAACGTTAAATACTTAGGCATTATGGTAAACCGACGTCTGCGGTGGGACTGTTATACCTCCTATCTGTGCTGCAGTGTAGACCTAAAAAAACTATATACAGGTTTGTACAACTAAGATCTGTACTGTTGGAAGAGCAGGTAAGAATGATTTTTCTAGCGCTGGTCAAGTCCGTCGTTGAGTGTGGGATTGTGATTTGGGGCAACAGTGGGCAGACGGTGCTAAAATCGCTAAGAATAATGAAAAAATTTCAAAAAAAGTCTTTTGGTTATCTCACAGTTATTCTCTTTATTGAATTTGTTCAGTATTCAAAATTTGTTTAAATTAAATTCACTAAAATGTATCTGTAAGCACCATAGATAAGTCTGACATCTCTTTGTCCTGGAACCACAATCACGCGACTTGCAGGCGGCAACGCGTTCTTTTGTACGAGCCCCGCAGCTGCACCGCTTTGGGCGCTTTGGCTGAGAGGCATGTGACACGACATCCTGGTCTTTGAGACTGTATTGCCTTCCTGGAGAGGTCTCTTTGTCTTGTGCGTATAACCGTTTTAGCAGTGCAATAAAACAATTCATTTTTAATTTATTACTTAAAAAAAATTGCACTATTAAAGTTTGATTTTGATTTTAAGAAAAATAAAATCAAATTTACTTTTGTTTGTTAAAATTAAAAGAAAAGGAAAATAACAAAAAGTAAAAAATGGTTGTAAATAAATGGATATAGTATTGGTATAAAATAAAACTCCTGGCTACGCACAGACACCGCATTGCCGCATTGGTGGCCAGTGTTTTCTGTTTTTTTATGTAATTTATGTTTAATATGTTTTGAAAGAAATAAAATTATTTTGAATTTGAACTGAATTTAAATATAGAAATGGTCAAAGTTCATGGAGTCCCATATGATAGAAACGGCCTGCACCCTTACAGACTCTTTCCGCTAGGGTGCGCTACTATTACTTGGTGCAAAAGTGCTTTGGCAACACTGTTGGAAACAAGTTAAATTTAAAGTATTGGTCTGCTCGATGAAAAGTGTCAACCTAAGATAAGATAGTGAAAATGTGCGGGTGTTTGGAGACATTTACTCGTTATGTAAGGAGTATTTTTTTTGCCTCAATTTGCACAAGAATAATGGTGAAAGCGCCGGGATAATTAAATTGATATAATTAAATTACCTAGTGTCATTAAAATACAATAATTGTCAGATTGTTTCACCACATTCTTTTTCTGATTATGAATACAACTTAAATACTGCATAAATACAAGATTAACAGACTACATCATTATCAACAATCTACTATAACTCACCCTCTAAGTGACCGCCGTTAAGAAACCGTCTTGAACGAATTAGATCAACCATACATGAAACAAATTCACACATAATGTACCTGTCAATAATACTTATCAAAGAACTCACCGGGGGCTTGTTCCCGCCGGACAATCTTCCTCCATTCCAGCCTTGTGGAGGGCGTCATCTGCTACGGTGGCTTCGCTGCTTCTATCATATGAACTTTGACGGCTTCTCTCTGCTTCTCCATTTTTCAACCTACTTATTATTTTCGGTAGCAATGTGAAAAGTCAATAGAGGCCTTCTCACTAGTGCCTGCACTCAAGTAATTAAACGTAGATGGCCATTGGCTACAATGTTTCCGGCGAGGAGAATAAAAACAAGATTAAAAGAATAATTGAAAGGTATTTGAACACTGCAACCTTCCATTGCCACAATAGGGAATTCATTCAGCGACAAGGCACCAGCCTTGACGGCAGCATCAAACCCGGCTTCAAAGATCTCTCCAATCTTTTTAAGAAATCTGAGAAGCTAGATCTCAACCGAAAAACAGAAATTATGTTAATCGGCGTTGAGAGTCAAATAATAAATAATAATCGTTGTAGTAAGGACCGGCTCAAGAACAGAACAAGTTCTCTGCTGTAGGTTTTTATTCTTAAGCATTTCAGACAAAGAGCAACAATAAACAATAACAACAGTGTCAATTCTGACACAAGCAATCTGCATGCTCTCCAATAAAAACAAGTATGCCAATAATAACATATATGTATCTGCGTGCATCATAGTAATAAATATAATGTAATAAGGTCTTACATGTGCTCTTTTCTAATGTGTTAGAAGAAGGTAGGATCTGTCACCTGGCTAGGTTACTGGAACAGAATTGTTAAGACACCACATTCTCACTTAATTTGCACACAATAATAAGTTATATTCGTTTGAGTATAAAGATAACTATCACTCTCGTGCTCTCGACTTGACTTGACTATGCGCGAGTACCGCACTCGACACTCCTACGCGTACTACCCGCTGACTGCTGTCTACTGCCCTTGCGGCAATGGTATCATCTCTCAGCTAAGCGCTCTGCGCAATCTCCACTCAGCTAGTGGAGATTTTGTGGAGATTTTAATATTGCAAAAAGGAGATCCCTCCTTTTTGCAATATTATATTAAAACCGTTTTGACTTAAATAATTTATAATAATAAATGTATAAAAAGTAAACTCTCACAGTTACTTTTTTATTTTGCTTTATAAATGAAAACTTTGCAGTTTTAACACAAATGAAAAGGCTCACAAATCTAATCATAACTGCGGATTTGGAGGTCATGATAATTTAGGGGCGAAGTTAGTAGTCACTCGTTTGTTTGGCGTTATTATCATAAGAAAAAATGTGCCAATTTAGCAGTAAAAAAAACAAAAACGCATTTATTGGAAAAAGTAGCTGAATGTGATCAGTGTGATTTTAAAACTTATTGAAGCGCATATTTAAAAATACATAGAAGAAAAGAACACGCTTCAATTGGATCGGAGAAATGGTTTCAATACGATAACTGTGAATACCAAAATAAATTTAGAACTTATTTATTAAAACATTCAAAGATGTCTTATGGCAATTGAATTACAAACTGTCTTTAACTGCAATCTGTGTGAGTTTAAAACTAAGCATAAATCTCATTTGAGAGAGCATAAGAAATTGAAACATACTCCAGTTGAATTGCATCCTAAATTCAACTGCAACAATTGTTAGTAAAAAACCAACGTTAGACGTTATATAAGGCGACATTAGGTAATGAAACATACTCCAATTGAGTTTCAAAACGAGTTTCAATTGCAGTAAGTGTGAGTATAGAACCAGGTTCCAACATAATATGAAAAGACATAAGAAAAAAAGACATACTCAAATAGAATTGCAAGAGGTTTTTAATTGTAATGAATGTCAGTTTAAAAGCAGATGTAAATAGAATCTGAGAAATCATAAAAAAACATACTCTAAATAAATTGCAACAATTTTGACTTCCAACTGTGTGATTGTAAGTATTGAATAATATTTTTTTAAATGAATATAAATAATAGTTTTATTTCCCAACAGATATATTATGACTATAATGGGTACAAAATATCTAAACTATAGCTTATAATTATTGTAGTTTTAGATAATAAGTTCTAAATAATATAAACTTTAACTAAATTAAAAAATTAATTCTAAATGTTACAGTTAAAAATTAATGAAAAATTAAAGAAAAAGAAAAAAAAAATAAGTAAAAAATTAAATAAAAAGCATTATGAACATGTGTAACTCCCTTCACTTAATATCCTACTCTATATATCATGCATATTTTAGATCTTGTTTCCTTAGATGTGAACTTATCAAGGAAGATATCAATATCAAAATCATTCGAATAAAAATTGTGGTAAAGCTTAAAACAAGTCAACATAGGACTGTTGTAATGATTATACGTATTAGGTATACTGTGATAAAACAGTCGACTTGTCACTCTCGGGACAATAAAAGAAATTAGACTGAGAAAAG
The DNA here is from genome assembly GCA_947359425.1 of Lagria hirta. Classification (NCBI taxonomy): domain Eukaryota; kingdom Metazoa; phylum Arthropoda; class Insecta; order Coleoptera; family Tenebrionidae; genus Lagria; species Lagria hirta. Next base: position 6,393,240 of record OX375801.1, on the reverse strand, counting down.
CTTTGCTTCGTATATCACCGTTCACAATTTTCTGTAGAAATATTAGAGCAGCTAAGTTTTTTCTGGCTATCAGCGATGTTTCATTAAAAATAATAATAATAATAATAATAATGCACTATATTGTCATTTAAAATTGTACAATGAATTTTGTAGACAAAGTATAAAATCCAAAAAGAAAAAACATAGAATTTACGACATGTAAATTACATAGAGTCAAGAACAAAAAAACAAGAAACAAAATAAAATAAAATAAAGTGAAATGAATATATATATATACACATTTAAATACATACCTTAATATATAACTACATATAGAAATTTTACAAAGTCATAAATAACCATATATAATCAATTTAATATGTTTGTGCAATGTGCATTGCTCAGATCTGTCTACATCTTAAAAATCATTTTAGATAAAAGTCATTTACAGAATAAAACAGTTTGTCAAGTAGATACCATTCCGAAACATGGAATATGATAGTTTTATAACTTATTTGCATTATAAATGATAGAGTTTTTGGTAAGTTCTGAGTGAGGTAAAGGCAAATAGACATCGGAATTTAAATTTCTTATTCTTGTAGCGTAGTTATGTTGAGGCGGCTTTGAAAGTTCTTGCAAATGTTCACGCACAAGACACACAGTTTCTAGAATAAATAATGCCGAAAGAGTTAAGATTTTATGTTTAATAAAATAGTGCCGACAATGCGTTCTATTTCCAAGTCCAAAAGTATAACGTAACGCTCTTTTCTGTATTTTAAAAATTGTTTGAAATTGGGATGACGTACAATTACCTCCGAAAGGTAACCCATATCAAAGATGAGACTCAAAAAGAGCAAAATAGGTTTTTCTAGATATTAAAGAATCAAGCTCTCTAGCGACCGGTCTTAAGGCGTAACAAGAGGCAGCTAATTTGCTCATCAACATATCAATATGAGAAGCCCATTTCAGTGAATTATCAATGCGTAGACCTAAAAATTTAACCGATTGCACCGCCTTAATTTCATTGTTGTGTATAAATATTGTTTGTAAATTACCTCTAAAAGAAAGAGAAACTGTTTTTTGAGTATTGAAACTGAGGAGGTTAGAGTCGCACCATGTTTTTATTAATGTAAGGTCGGCAGCAATATCCTGATGAAGAGATCCAATGTCGGAATGGCTCCAAGTGATGGATGTGTCGTCAGCAAACAAATAAAGCTTACCATTGATATTCAGATTTGCAATATCATTAATAAAGACTAGAAAAAGTACAGGACCAAGAACCGAACCTTGAAGAACGCCGAACTCTATTTTTTTATAGTCGGAAACAGTATCATTTACTTTTACAGCTTGATGTCTGCAAGATAAAAACGATTCAACCCAATTTAAGGGAATACCACGTATACCGTAAAACTCTAATTTTTTGAGTAGAATGCTATGGCTAACGCAGTCAAAAGCTTTTGAACAATCGCAGAAGACTGTAGCCGTACATAAGTTGTTGTTCACCGCTGTATAAATTTGACTTAAAACCGAAAAAATAGCATCATTTGTGTTTCTGTTTGCTAAAAAACCAAACTGTCGTGGAGATAAAACACTGAAATCTGAAAAAAACTTCATTAGCCTGGATTTTAATAATTTCTCGATAATTTTTGACAACACAGGCAAGAGAGCAATAGGTCTATAGTTACCAACATTATTTTTGTCGCCACCTTTGTGTAAAGGAATGATTATTGATGTTTTTAGGCAATGTGGAAAAATACCTTGTTCGAACGAGTTGTTAATAAGAGAAATAAGAGTATCAATTGCTCTGTCAGGAAGGTTAGAAGTTCTAGTTGATTGCATTGGCTAACCGGATAAACACCAAACTTTTTATAATAATAAAATTTACAAAATTTGCGCAAGACATTTTCAAGTATTTTTTTGTAAATTTGCTGATAGTGATACCAAACCACCATACAGTATTCTATCTTTGATCATACTAATGCATAAAATAGCAGTTTAAGACAAAAAATATCCGTAATATCCCTAGTATTTCGAATAATAAAACCAAGAGTTTTCAGCGCACTATTTGTTACTTTAACAACGTGTGAGTTAAGCGATAACTTAAAATCGAAAGTTATACTTAGATCTCTAACTTCACTGCTATGATTGATTACAGATCCCTTTATATTATAGTAGAAATGCATTGTACTGTTCTTTCTTTAAAATGATACAACTTTACATTTATTAATATTTAACCTGAGTTGATTGATCTCACACCAAGAAACAAATTTATCAATATCAGATTGTAAATCTAAACAATTACCTTACCAATTTTTAATTCATCCGCAAATATAAACTTATTTGATTGCATACATTGCACTACATTATTAAAAAACATTATAAACAATAGTGGACCAAGATTTGAGCCCTGCGCGACTCCATTTACAGCAGAATATTTAAAGGACACAGAACCTTTATATTCGACAAATTGAGTTCTATTCATTAGGACTGCTTTTAGTATATCCACTAGTTTCTCGCATAATCCAAAAGATTTTAACTTATGCAATAAAATACATTGGTAAACTTTATCAAAAGCTTTAGATAGGTCAGTATAAATGACATCTACCTGCAGACGTTTATTCAAGGCTTCCGACACTTGTTCAGTGAATTCACATAAATTAGTGGTAGTAGATCTGTTTCTTACAAATCCATGCTGCTCAGCTGCAAAAATTATATGACAAAATTAACTTGACAAAATTAATTCAAAAAGTTTACTAAAATTACATGAAATAGCTATCGGTCTATAGTTGCTAACATCAGTAGGTACTATCACCTGATTTGTAAATTGGAGTTACCCTACATTGTTTCCAGACCTTGAGATATTGAGAGGATGAAATTATTAATTTAAAAATATGATACAAAGGAGTGTATAAACAACGAATGCAATCTACAACTAAGAACGCAAGCACCATGTCGGGTCCCGATACATAATTACTCTTTAACTTCTTAGCAGCTTTCTCTATGTCACTTTTTTCTACACAAATCAAAGAAAGAACAGAATGATTATTAGTAGGATATTCAGCTGTGAGAGAGGCACAGCAGGTTTTATTACAAAATTCACACACGGTATTAATTAAGATCACAATGTATGTCGCACTCGTGCTTATCTCTAACATCACAATACACACTACCAAATTGTCTTGCAAACGCATCTACAATTTCCTGAGACGTAGTAAAGACACTAACATTATCAGTCATTCTACCAGGAATATAAGCAGAACGTTTCTTTCCATTTACAAAACGCCAGAATATTTTAGGATCATGCTTAAGAGAACATTCAGCAGTTTTAATAAAGTTTGAGTATTCAATAGACATTTTACGTTTTAGTTCTTGTCTAAGCTGTTTTATTCTATCAAGGTAATATTGTGATTTAGTTCTTCTGTAGCTGTTCCATGCTTTTCTTTTTTCTTTGATGAGCTGCATAATTTCACGTGTATACCAATATAGAAAATTAGTTCTGCCTGGTGTAGATTTAATTACAGGAACAAACTTTTTAAATAACTCGTACAAAATGCTATAGAGTTTTGGACAAAATTCCTCCACATTATCATTTGTTTCAATTTCAGTCCAATCAACTCTCAAAATCGATTGATATAACTCTTGCAGATTCGCTTTACTAAAATTAAATTTTTCATTGTAACCTGTTTCAAAAGTCTCATATACTTTCACATAAAATGATAAAATGGCATATAAGCAAGGGTGATGCAAGTCTTCATTCACTAACGATGGGTCTCCTCTTGTGATTTTAAGTTTAACATAATCTATTTGACAGAACCAGATCCAGCAATCTTCCATTTGAGTTTACTACTATAGCGTTCTTTTGCGTCAAACCAGTCAGTGATAAAAAATGTGAATATTCTCTAAATAAGTGAGTGGATTCATTTCTAAACACACACTCATAAATCTCAGGTATATTGAAATCTCTAACAATGACAGCAGGTTGTGAGAAATCAATCAGACTTTCAAAGTATTCAAAAAGAAGGATATAGCTATCTAGTAAAAGTGCAGGTGGAATGTAAACAGCGATTATTGTTAGCTTCATGTTGTTAATAAGAATCCTTACTGCAACCAAATCAATTTGTGCAACAGGAGATATAAAATTTAAATTTTCGACAATATATTTGCAGTTTATAGCTACCAGTGCACCCCCTTCACGTCCTGTTTTACGATCATCACTGAAAACATTGAAATGATTAGGAAACAACTCTTGCGACAATACACAGTTATTAAGCCATGTTTCTGTGAGCAAGATTATATCAACATCAGAAGCACAAATACTAGTGTAAAAGTCATCAATTTCTGAGTTAAGCCCTCTTGCATTTTGATATATAAACCGTAAGTTTTGTTGTAGGGTATTTGATGAAGTTATAGCCTGTTGAGTAGTTTAATTAGTCTATTAAATAGTCAATTTAATAGTTTTGTCGCTTTTCGCTTCCTCTTTAAATTCCTTTCTCATTTTGTAAGCATACTTTTGCTGCGTCGATGTAAGATCTTTATTTATATACACACCATTTGCATGTTAATAATTTGTTACAACATATTTTGCTTCTTCTCTTGACGACAATATTACCTTAATTAGTCTTATTTTATTATTTACATATTTCCCAATTTGATAATACTTAACAACCGATACGCTTCTGCTTCCTATTTTTTGAAATAGATTATGTATTTTGTTGCCGTCATCAGCATTACGATCATCTTCTTCGTTGGATCTTTAGATTGGCCAGTACTTTAGTTCTTTGAGAACTATTAATGTAGACTGCTAAATTACGTCAATTACCTAATTTAAACTAAGATTTAATTATTTTAATGACTGAATTATTAATTACTTAATAAACTACATTATCTGACAATACGAGATTCATATCAAAATTGGTGAATATACAAAATAACATAATAACACAACAATCATTTAAAAATTAATTAGTAATATTTTAATTCGTAATTTGATAACTTTGATAAGACTAAAATAAGATATTTTATTTTAATTGCATTATTCTAATATAGTATAATGATTGAAGCTTTGGTTTTTTGTCTATTGGACTATTCAAAATTGTAATTAATTTTATTAACTGGCTAATGAAATAATTATTGAACTATTCAACTGTTAGATAACTCATCAAAATCATTAATATGGAATAGTGTTATACAAATTCTGTGAGGTCAATTACTCACAGTTTTACTTCTGGATTGCACTTTATTCTTTACTTGCACATCTAAATTTGGACACCTTTTCTCACTGCCACCCAAACTAACATTAACTTCCTATTTTAGATTTTTAGTGATTATTTCTTTCCCTCTTCCAAAATATTAAATTCTGGAATTTTTCTTTAGTTTTACTTTGTATATAATTCTCAGAACAGGGTGTGAAAGTTTCTTTCGACGTTCGTCTAAACGTGCTCATACAATCAAAAACCTTTTTGCTTCTATAAACCTTTTAGTACCAACTTGCGCTAAGACGTCTTTTTGCTTTTAATCTTATTTACAACAACTAGAAATTTACCCGCTTATAGAATTTCTTTTAAAATTCTACGAAATGATCCATAGCTAGAACCAACCACACTGATTTATTTCTTTACGGCTTTTTGCCTGATGTATATTTAAATATTACTTATTAACTTCAAAATTTCCAAAATATTATTTTGTTTACAAATTTATTTATTATAAAGTTAAATCCAAATTTCTATTGCGTTACATATGAATATGTATAATACAATATTAAGATTATTAAAAACCCATTTAGTGAATTTTTTCTCAGGTTGGTATATATATTGATATAACTATTAATATTAATTATTATAACAATGCCAGTAATGTCAATGTCATTGTCATCACAACTAATAACTATACCAACCCACGTCAAAAGTCTCTAAAAACGATTGCACAAAATTTAATTTTGTTTAACTATTTTTTTAGAAACAGTGTCACAAAATCGTCATTGTGAACGTGAAATAGAAAAAAAATTTTTACAAAGTGTAAAAATAATTCCTATCAAACAGTTTAACATTGTCATATAATATTCAAAGTATAAAAAGGAAGTGCATGAAGGTCTTATAGACATATTTTGCATAAACGAGCGCTGGATGTCAGCTGGTGACTTAAATTATTTTAATATTGATAATCTATCAATTGCCGCGGGTTTTTAGTAGAACTGTGTCCAGACACGGTGGGCTATGTATTTTTCTTTCAAATACTATTACTGCTTACTGTAAAATCGATGTAAAACGGTATTTTCGTAAAATACAATGTGAATTTGCGGCATTGTGCAATTGTCTTGACAATTTTTTCAAACATTTTGACAAGGTCTTTTCTGAAAGATGTCAATTTTTCGATAATTTAAAACAATATTTTTTAACAATTCAGCACAATTATTACCGTGGCCTAAAAAAACAAACTGATTTTTTGTGAAAATATGCTCGCTTATCACGTTCCAAATAATCGAACTAACTCGATCGAACTCTTTTTAGAGATCGTTTGCGAATATTGAAAATTTCATAAACAGTTAAAATTGGAATTATTGTTTTTTTAATTTATTTTCTGGCCAAAGCCGACTTCTTTGAATTTGACGTCAAAGCTTGCCATGAATTTTTAACATTGAATTGTGCTTTTACCATAGAATCAAAGTGACAGTTAATAATTTGACACCTCACTTATAATTTAATAAATCCATAAATCAACACGTCAATGAGATTAAATTGAAAGCAGTTGCAGTGTTAAAACAAATAAAAAAATTAACTTTTATTGAAGAAATAAGGCTTATAATAAATAATAAGAATGACGTCCTTCAACTTCAAGACATTTGCAAGCTCTTTGAACAATTGCGTTATTGACATTCTGTTGCCGAATGCTTGTGTATTATTATTTATTTCATTAATTTTGGCAACTATTGTCTAACGCAAGTTATCGAGGTTATTTAAGCGCTGTTGGAAAATCAAGTTCTTTCAATAAGAACACAAAAAAGTCACATAGAGTGAGTTCGCGGCTGAATTTTAACTGATAACTTGACAATCATAAAATTCTTGTATCATATGCAAAGACTCGTAAATAGTTTTGCTGAAAATACCCGTTCACAATTTCATCGTAAAATCTTCTTTCGGTATCTTGCAGCAATTATTAAAACAAATTGACTCAATAATTAACAATTCACCACTAAACCCTCGGTGACCGCTACAACATTTCACTACAAAAATTTTCAAATTTTTTGAGAGAAAACCATTTAAATTTTAAAAATTTTGTAATTATTTTGACATTTAAAGTAATATATGTTTTAAAAACTATAATCCGTTTACAGAAACTTATAGGCATGGCCGACTAAATGGTAATAATAACAAGAGTAACGATTTATCAGAGATATTCAACTCCAAGATTGCAAATGCAATAACTCAATGCTTTCCCGAAAAATCCCTTAAATTAAGAAATGAGTTGGGCGCACACTGGTACACAGAGGAACTTAAAAACATGCGTGATACTCTTAACCTACTACATGATATGTCTAACCATAATTATATAACACTTCCATTTATAAGACAACTCAACTAGCTGGCCCGGCAAACTTTGTTTCGCCTAAACATACATATTATTTTTAAAATAAACAAACCAAAATTTTTGAAAATTATACTAACATTGATACTTGTGATTTTTTATCCCTATCTCACCCTTTTTCATCCCTTTGTTAACAAAAAGTATTCTATCCTTTTTATTCAAATCCAGTCATCAGTAAGCAAGTTTGTAATTTTCCGTACAAGCTTTCACTCAAAGTTGGTATATGGGAAGTTGTATTCTCTTATGCAAGACAATATACTCTTTTTTCTCTTCCTGTTTATATACTTCTACACTTTTTTCTCCGTTCTTATTTTTTTGGCTTCTTTTTGCTCTTTTTTCTCTTTACATTTACCTCTAAATTCTCTGTTTCCTTCTATAAGGAAAGAGAGAATTCTTCCTTCGTCTCTTTTTTTTCTTTCCACACTCTTAACGCTTTTACTGCTTCTGTCTTCCTCTCTTTGCATTCTTGGTCCCACCACTCGTTATTTCTCTGTCTTCCTCTCCAGACTTCTTTCTTCTTTGTAGCTTGTTCTGTTATCTTTCTTAGTTTTTCTATCATCTTCTCCAGTTCCTTCTCGCAAAACCTTTTTATTTTCGGTTTTTTTCTGTATTTCTTAATTCCTTTCTCATCCCATAGGCTTATTGTTCTTCTCTTTCATCGTTTCTTTTCTCTTTCTGCGTCTTTCTCTTTTTTCTTTCCCGCTCTTAGACTCTTTTTAAGAATGAAGAAGATCCAATTCCAATCTCTTCCCTACTGTAAATTCTTCAACTTCTTCCCATGATTATTGATTTGTTAACCCATAATCTATTCTAAAGAGAGAATCTAAAGAGATTATTCAGTATTTGGTGCAAGACTTTCCGGAAATTAAGTGTGAAAAGGCTGTTTCCAGATTTCCTGAATACTACTCTGCGTTTAAGATCACGGTAGACCTTGTACACAAAGATGAAGTCATGAATCCAGAAAGATGGCCTGCTGGTACATATTTAACCCGGTTTTTTCAGGCCAAACACAGGAGTGACAGTACCAACTCAGCGATCAGCATCTCCTCAAATGCAGGATAATGAACTCTTTGAAGTGTTGCTACTTAATGTGCAAAGTTTGCGTAATAAAATTAATCTTCTAAGTGCTTTTCTTCAAGGAAAAAATTTTTTGTGCCTGTCCTTGATCGAGCACTGGCTTCTCCCTGAAGAGGCTGCCTGTGCCGCAGTGCCCAATTTTGAACTCGGATCATTTTATGCTAGGCCAACACACATACATGGGGGTGCAATAAACTTTTTTCATAGTGGTATCTGCTACAATAATGTGCAACAGATTAATCTGCTTTCTAGAGAATTTGACTGTGAAATTGCGGCTAATTCTATTAGTAAGTTAAATCTTTTAATAATTACTGTCTATCGTTCTCCAAAAGGCAATTTTCAAAATTTTATTGCTATTATACACAACATTTTAAACTTAACTGCTCGATTTAATAATAAAAAAATTTTTATACAAGGAGATTTTAATACGCATTTTCACACTTTGGACAATAAGGCTAAAGAACTTTGTAATGTGATGAGTAGTTATGGTCTACGACCTTTAGTTTTATTTCCAACTAGACAAAACAGTATAATAGACAATGTTTTCACTAACTTAACTATGGATGAAGTAGATGTTTGCCCAATACAACCTGCCATATCAGATCATGTAGGTATTTGTATAAGGATTAAAACTACTACACCGTCTCTAGAAAGTAAAGTCGTCAAAAAACTTGTTCGCCCAATCACTAAATTAGGTGAATTTCGATTTTTTCAGGCACTGAGTGCTATGAACTGGAATTTTGTTGAAACTGACTTATGTTCCAACAGTAAATTTAAATTATTCCTGGAGACCATTGTTCTACATTTTAATGAATCTTTTCCTCAGAAAAAATTACAAATCAAATCATGTAAAACTGATAATATAATATGGTTTACAGATAATCTCCGCAAAATGAGAGAAACACTTGCGCTGATTAACGATGCATATACTCTATATAAGACGTCTGACCTAAAAGATTTATTAACCAATTACAGGCGTAGTTATAATTTGTGTATTCGCCAAGCAAAAATTGATGCAAATGATAAATTTATTTCAAGTAATAGAAATAATCCGAAAGCGATGTGGAATTTAATTAACCGGAACAAGCCCCGATCAAAAAATTGTACAACTACCTTACTTCCAAATGAATTTAATAGATATTTTGCGACAATTGCTAATAACATTGTAAATTCTTTAGATAAGTCAGACACTGACCCTCTTGTTTTTATGAACTTAAGTAAAAAAAAATACAATCATTTTTCGTTCACTACTATTTCTCAGGTTCAAGTTCGAAGTGCAATTGATAAAATGAAAAACTCATCGAGTAAGGACGTCTATGGTCTTAGCTCTGGTACTATAAAATCAATAAAAAATTTAATTATACCACCTTTAACAAAAATCATTAATTCTTGCATTGAAGAGGGTGTTTTTCCAGATGCATTAAAATTAGCCTCAGTTGTTCCGATATTCAAGAAGGGTAATGTTAATGAACTGGGCAATTATCGACCCATATCTCTCCTTCCTATATTTTCTAAAATCTTAGAAAAGATATTATTAGAACAAATTGTCAATTTTTTCGATAATAATCAACTCTTTTCTGATAATCAGTTTGGATTTCGTAAAGGTCTCTCGACGGAAAAAGCAATTTTATCTTTAGTAAATAATATCATCAACAGCTTTCAATCTGGTCATTCTTACAGTTCTACATTTCTAGATTTAACTAAGGCCTTTGACACACTTTCACATGAAATTCTATTGCGAAAACTATACTTTTATAACTTCCATCCTAACAGTATCAAATTAATTTCAAGTTATCTTAGCAACCGTAACCAGAAAGTGACTATCCATAACACTTCTTCGGAGATCCTGACCGTTAAACATGGAGTTCCACAAGGTTCAATTTTGGGACCCATTTTATTTATAATTTTTATTAATGATCTACCTCTTAATCTGACTTCAGTAGATACTATCCTATATGCAGATGATACAACCCTTGGTAAAAACCACGCAGCCCTAAGTGAAGTAGACTTTCATTCTAATAAGCTTAAATCTTGGTTTGCAGCAAACAAGTTAACCCTAAATGCAAACAAAACCGTAAATATTTTATTCACACTCAAACAAGCTGGTGATATACTCCATAGTGCAAAAAATACTAAATTTCTAGGAGTTGTTGTGGATGACAAACTTCTCTGGCACGATCATGGTGTGATGGTAGCTAGTAAAATATCAAAAAACATATATTTACTAAGAAATCTTGCCAATAGTACATCAAGAACCTGCCTTAAGGTAGCTTATTTCGGATTAATTCACTCCCATCTCAATTATGCTCTTTTAACATGGGGACACTCCACTTGCTTACAAACGCTCTTTAAGCTACAACGAAGAGCTCTACGAATTCTTGCTGGGATTGGCTATCGAGAGGATTGTAGGGCATTTTTTGCACAGTTTAACATCTTGACATTACCCTCCTTATACATATACCGTTGCATTGAGCATGTGTTCTGCAACAACTCTATGTATCGGAGACTTAACTCTCTTCATTGTTATAATACCAGAACTACCGATCTGACATACAACAATCTGAGAATCACTAGGGGATGCTTCTCAACTAATTTTTACTGTATCAAGTTTTTCAACAAGATTCCAGCTGCCTTATTTGGAGACACTGATTCTATCACTCTTAATAATATTAAAAGTTTTCTAATGAGCAAAAACTTCTACTCAATCAATGAATATCTGGAGCACAATTTTAATCTGTAATCTCGTCTAAATATCTAGATTTATATTTTATATTTTTATATTTTAATATGTATTTTGTATTTATGATGTTATTGTTTGTAAACATTTATGCATGTAATTTATTACTAATTCTTAAATTTTGACAAGTGTAAAAAATTATTTTTTTCTGGCACGAATAAACTTACTTACTTACTTACTTACTTACTATTACTGACTCTCTCCACCTTCTCACATAGGTCCAATTTCCGTTCCGGTTTGTTGCCGTTCAGTATTTTTCATTCATTCTTTTCTCAGAATCAGTTTGATTAATTTTTTCTTTTCGCGGTTTTTTTTTCCTCTTTTGTCTTTCTTTTTTTCTCTCTTCTTGTTGCTCCCCACTCTCTCGTTTTTTTCTCCTCTATTCTACAGTTAAAGACTCCTCCTATATATAGTTTTTTTTCTTCAATCTCTTCTTCTTCTTGTTGCAATTGCTTTATCGTGTTTTCTATCTTGTTACTATAAACTGTTATTATTCTCCACCACCTATTCCTTACGTAGACCTCTCTCTCCATGTACCCTTTCTGTTTTTTTTTTGTTTTTTTTTATTACTTACTCTCCCTTTTTCCTTTCTTTTCTTTTTTGCTTTTTTCCATTGTCTTTTTTATATTTTCGTCTCGTTTGTCCATGTTTCTTTGCCTAGGTTGCTGTCTTTTTTTCTCCATCTTGCCCTCGTGCTCTCTTCAAAAAATTTTTATCACTTCCAGTCTATAATCCCATTTCACCCCTTTTATCTCTATTTTTATGTAGCTTATTTTTGTTTTTTTCTTTTTCTGTCGCTTTCTTTTTGCTAGATCTCGCAGTTTCTTCTGCACCTCTCTCTCTTTCTTTGTCATATTATCATTAATAAATACTTTCTTAGATCCCTTCTTTAACCTCAGTTTTCTATTCTTTTTTATCCCTTTCACTTTCTCTTCCATGTCTTCAATCTCCACTACTAGCAAGTTCTCTCTTATTATCTTGCAGCTCTTAATCTTTGTTTTTACCACATTTTTCTCTAAAAACTCTTCTACTTCTATCTTTATCTTTGCCCTTTCTCTTTGTTTCACACTCTACACTGTTATTATTAGGTTCTGTCTACTTTTTCTTCTTCCTTCCAGCTCCATCCTATCTTCTCTTACTGCTCTTCTTCCTTTTTTAATTCTTCTTTCAGCTTTTCTAATTTCTCTGCTACTTGCGCTTTTATCTCTTTATTGTCCTCCTTTAGTTTCCTCAATTGTTCTCTCACGTCTTCGTTCTCTTTTCTTATCTCTTTTAACTCGCTTCATATCTTCTTCAAAAGGTCTTTTATTTTTTGTGTGTTCTTTTTTTCGTTCGGCAATCTTAATGTTTTCTTTGACCTTAAAAGTATTTTCCCTGCTTTTCCTTCCTCCTTTACTTTATTCTTTTTTCCTCCCTCTCTCTACAGGCGTTGTCACTGTAGTTCTTTTTGGTTCCCTACTTAATTCAGTTAACAACCTACAAAAAACGCTGGCCTGCTTCAGCTACTTTGGCAACTAGTAGAGTTGAGAAGTTAGCACACAGCCAATTGTTATCAGCTCCTGCTAACCCTTTATCAATAGGGAAACTGATACCATAAAATAGCAACAATAACTTTCCAGAACAGAGATATTAAGCATTTCAACTAACTTTACCCAACCCGCAAATAAAAAGCTAAGACCAAAAAAGTCTAATTAAAAGTCTCTAGAAACACCAAGAAACCGTAATAATTCACCGAGCAGCAAACACCACACGCATTTACGGTTGTGTTCCCTATCGAAATTTATTATTTGTAACTGTCCTAATTTATCTATTTGTAATTTTTTTAAATTTTTTGATTGCCTAATGATTGATTAAATGATTGCTTATTTTTCTTTTGTATTTCACTTTCACAATGACGATTGTGTGACTCTGTTTCTAAAAAAAGTAGTTAGACAAAATAGATTGTGTAATTGTTTTTAGGAACTTTTGTCGTAACTTGGTATGATTAGTAGTTATGAAGTCAATTGACATTACTGTAATTGACAATCAATGACAATCAAACTACTGCCAATTACCGCTTATTAATATTTATTCTAGTAACATTTTGAAAAACGATATTCTTTCGTCAGCTTTTGGATTGGACCTAAACATTCAAAGACATTGAATAGTTCTTATCAAAATTACTGCTAGTAAATATTTTTATAAAATTTACACAAAACTCTAAATTGTATCAAAAAGTCTTTACATTATTTTTTATGTAAGTTCAGAAATAACGTTAGTAAAATATTTTTGTTTTTAAGAAATTTTTAAAACGCAGATTATTCTATAAATTGTTACTCTTATGCAAGTATTCATAGTCGTATCTCAAGTTCAAGCTTGAGTCCGTCTCAAGCTCGGTCGCAAACAAGGACTCCGGCAATGCTCGGGAAAGCATTTGCCTGCGCTTTGAAATAGTTGTATCGCTGATTCTGTCTCAAGCAAGGATTTTGGCAATGCTCGTGAAATCTGATATTCATATCTTAAGCTTGAGGTCGATCTCAAGTCCGGATCGGTATTCATAGACAAATCTCAAGATTTAAATATCAAATTACGGTGTGAATAAGGGCGATTTTTGCTTGATGAGTAAGCGCACTGGGTCCATCTCAAGTCGGACTTAAGCAAGGCCTCGAGTTGTCTCAAGTCCGACTCAAGACGCCATTTACAGGTTATGTCATCGTTTGACGTTGGGCAATACTGAAGAGTATTTTGTGGTGCATTTTATAACAAAGAACATTGACATGCTGGACGCGTTATGTGCGGGGTGCTGCAAACCATTGGAATTTATTTCCAACTTTGAATGTAAGCGTCGCTACAGCTTCACAACAGACAGTGTAGTGAATGTGGGATTGCTTTTAAACTAGTAGAAAGACTATTATTACTTACACAAAATTAAAGAGCTTGTCACATTTTGGGCAAGAATGAAAGCATTGAATAATAATAAAAGTCACAAATATTTATTAATTGTGTAGTATTTTTTTTTGTAACACCTTCTACTGGTAAAAATAAGTACAAAAAAAGTAAAATTTTTATTAGTTTACATCATAAGTGTAAGGTATTGTTTTTGCAGAAGCATAGTAGACAAAACGACAGCCGAAAACTTTTATCTTTACACACTTCTTGAATAGCTCCTACTACTAACTGATAATTTTCCTGCATCACATTTCCTGCAATAAAAGTGGGAAAGGTTTGGTAAGCTTTATATTAATGTTGCACTTACATTGTCGCGCAGTGTGAGCTAGCTTCTGTTTGGTCTCACTTTTGCAGCTTTCGTGTTTTGCGGAGAATGTAATAATGGTCCAGATCGGTTACTATTGCGGCATCCGTCGTATTACTTTTTACATTATTGGAGTTGTCCATGCAGGACTACAAGGGTTTTGCTGTTTTTGTATACGCAGCTTTTTCGTCTATAATGCACATTTTATGAAGCTACCAAACACGTATTCTGTCAGTAGACATGTACTCACTCGTCGTCATTCTTTTTTTTTTTGCAAAAACAACACAAAACACTTTTGATATAACCCCTGCGGCGTCGAGTTATTCCTTGACCTGTCACTTTATTTAAACACGGAGAATGACTGTCATGCGTCAAAATGTTAACTTTTAAATCTAACAACACAAAAATTACTACTGAATTCAAGCTCAAGCTTGAATTCAAGCTTGAGCTTGAGATACGACTATGAATACCGGCATTACAGTCGAAGAACAAAAGCTTCCATGACCCGAATTCATTAAAATATTGACATCTTTTGAAAAAGACCGTGTCGAAAAGCTTAATAAAATTGTCAACGTTTCGCACTGCATCGAAAGAGGCGTCATCAATAAAGTTGCCTAAATATAAATAAATAATAAAAGCATTTTAATAGCTACATTTTTAATAAATGAATATTTATAGCTGTTACATTTTTTTAAAGCTGCACATGCAATTGCTTAGATTTAAAACAGTAATGTCACTTGAACCAAGTCCAAAGCTAACACGTCGTCTATTTGATCCAGGTATGTTTATTGGAGCAGTTTGGATTCTGTTCTGTGAAGAATTCTCCACAGATTTCAATACTTTGACTTGGGTATATTGTTCGATTGTAATCCACTTAATTGCTTTAAGCTTTTTTAAGCACTTCTACGACAGCATGTTTTGTAAATTTGCTTGCATCCGGTAGTTTTAGTGATTCAGCAATTATCCGGAGTATTTTTTCTAAATTGTTTTTTCAACACTGGTTGAGAAGAGCATTTCCTACACTAATAAAACAGAAACAAGCTGTTAATTTTGACGTTGCAATGTTGAAGGTCGTAAGCAATATATTTATTTTACAAAAAGACGCAATAAACAGACCCATCGTTCTGTCATCACCTACAGAATTAGTTTATATGAACTCAATAAACAAAAAAAATTTGATGATTTTTTACTATCAACAACAACAACATTGTTATGTGTAATAATATATGTAAAAAATTTGTTAATAATAATGAGAATAGATTTGATTGTACCTTACCATTTGAGATAAGTAAGCCACAGCCATTGTTTATTCGCAGCTGCTGATATTTTTCTTACACCACCAGTCATAAAGTTTCTTGTAAAAACAAGACGTTATATGTATCACAAGCATGATTAAGATTATGTCTTTAATATATAAATAACTATTATTTGTTTTGGTTAGTAAAATAAGATTTATAGTTTTAAAATCAGTCTATTGTATTTGAAGAAATCACTGGTTAGGTAATTCAAACATGCCTTCTGTATTTATAATTTTTTAGTTTTCGTTCTTAAATTGTCGCATTGTAAAGCCTTTTTTTTGTTAATTTAAAGTATAGTTGTTTTTCATAGATCGTATAAAATCGTTTTTTTTTTAATTATATTCAACATTAATTTATAATCACATTCATTCAAAGTCAAAATTGTTGCAATTTAATTACAAATTTTTTTTTTATGTTGTCTGAGATTATGTTCCAGTCTGGTTTTATACTCACATACATTGCAAGTAAAAATAGTTTTCCGGAAATCGTCTTGGAAACAACATTTTCCTGCTTATTTACGCGCAGGAAAATTGAGTTTTCCGTACTAGTACTGTAAAAACTTTACAAGACGCAAAATGAAAAAGATACCCTTGTAACTATAGTTGCCAACGAAATTGAAAAACTTGATTTTTGTGGAATTTGTCAAAAAAAATTCTAAAATTTGTAAATTTCGTCTTTTTTTACGATTTCCGGAAAAATTTAATACAAAACACGTCAGTAAAATCTCTTTCTTGACTCGAAGCTTTAAAATATTTGGCACAAAAAGCCTCGTATTTCAATTTAGCTCTTCTTCAGTAATGTGACATTTTCCTGACTTTTATGTAAATAACTATTGTAATTTAATTTGAGTATGTTGTCTTCTTATATGTTTTGTTACATATTCTTTCAAGATATTGTTATACTCACAGTCATTGTAGTTAAAAAATGCTCGCAACTCAAGTGGAGTATGTTTAAAGTTTTTGTAAACTTAAATTTCTACCTAGTTTTATACTCATACTCATTGCATTTAAAAAATGTTTGTAATTCAATTAGAGTATGTTTCATTTTCTTATGCCTTGTTAGATTATTTGAAAGTTAGTTTTAAACTTATATAGATTGCAGTTGAAAACAGTTTGTAATTCAATTGCCATATGGTATCTTTGGTTATGTTTGTGAGAGTTTTTGATTTTATAATAATTTGTAGTTATTTTTTAAATAAAAAGAAGCCAATAAGGTGCTAAATCGTTGACAAAAAGTCAGAGCGGTCGGACGAGCGGTATTATGAATATTTAAACTGTTAATTGTTTTTTTCAAAGGGTTGAAGGTAAGAAGGTTAATTTTTTATTGATAGAGAAAGATAGTTAACGTGTTGATCTTGTTGATCATGTGTTGTTTTGTGGTATAATTGTGAATTCAGTGCTGACTCTCTGAATTCGGAGGAATAATGAGTAAAGTTTTATTGATAAACATTTATATGTTAATACGAAATATCCACGGCAGAAACTATAGTTTAATACCTGGGGTACGGTCTATGTGGTAATACATTTCAAACTGAGGTAGTACTCTCATGACGTCTGTAGACATTTACAGATTGCTATCCTGGCTCTCTACTTCTTCGAACAGTGGCGAAGAGGTAGAGGGGTGGGCTGGAGCCTGTTAACCCCTATAGTTATGTTCCTATCAATGTATAAAGAAGTTGTGGATTTTCCTTTTGCTGGTATGACGGAGTAATGCGTCTTCACTTATTAATCTTTATTTTATACCTTTTCCTATTACGTATTATTCCTGGCCAGTCTATTTCGCGTAATGTGATTGAGGCCTCGCAACACCGTTTACGTTGCTCCCGAACCAAGTACCGAAACAATGAAGACATCATTGAGAACACGATGCTAAAAAAAAGGGGTGAAGATTGAGTCAATCGAGTCCATGGAGTTATCGTCAAAGTCCAATGAGCCTAATGATGTCTTCCACAATTAGTTCGAGAGAAAAAGAATCCTGCGAGAGGGAGAAAAGCCCCCGGTGAGTTACTTTACAGGTATTATTGACAGGTACATTATGTGTAAATATGTTTCATGTGTTGCCCAATCGATCCGTCTGACTGCTCAAGCGTTTCTTTAACAATGAATATAGAGGGGTGAGTTGAAGTAGATTGTTAATGATAATGTACTGGCTGTTGCTATTCTGTACACTGTTTTCGATGAATAATTAAGGCTAATAATCGTAGAACATAGACATCCTGACAAATTTATTATGGAGAAAGAGTTAACTGTTATTTAATTTAAGTGTTAAAATTTGACAAAACGTAAGATTAGAATAAAAGAGTCTTACATGTTCTACTAACTAATCTTATTTATCTCGGTATTCACAGTTATCGCATTGAAACCATTTTTTCGATCCAATAAAAGCGTTTTTATGTTCTATGTTTTTCCAAATAAGCCCTTCGATGAGTTTTAAAATGACGCTGATCACATCCAACCAACTTTCCTAGTAAATCAATTTTTGGAGTTTACTCCTTAAGAATCGATTTGCATATATAAGGGGCCCGGTATGAGAAAAATGTGAGGAGTAAAATCTATCGATGAATAACCTCGTTACGTTTTTGGTGCGCATCCTATGTCGCGCAACTTTCTAATTTGGTTGAAATGAATACATTCAAACACATTCTTCATTGGGAGACATATGTGCTGCGAGTTGTGCTTTGCCTAACGGTATTCACATTGATGCGGTATTTTCAAGATTCGTGAACCACGTATCTACGAACGTCCACGTGTCTTATTTTAGTTACCATAAACCACTTGTCACTGTAATTAATAATGCAGACAATGTTGATTTACTTAATATTTAAAAAAATGATAATAGTCTGATAATAATAATTACATAATTTGACACACACAATTTTTTGTTTTTTTTTCTTGGCAAATTGTTGCTATTGACACATCTCTTTTTATGATAATAGCCCCTAACAAATAAGTAGCTAAAATATTAAAACCACCTTATGTTTTATATGCATATCAATTTATATTGTTATTAATATGAAAGATAAGAATAAAAAACAAATAAACAAAAAAAACAACTTTTTAAAATAATAATTTTAAAAAGTAAAGTTAATATATAATTTTTTTATTATTCGATATTTATTATACAAAAACAATAATTTTAAACACACTAAGCTTTAGGCTACAGAAGAAATGATGTTTCAAATTACTTAAATATTCACACTGATGGCTTTAGAATTTTTGCTGCACTTTACGCAGAAAATGTTATTTTTCATGTGTTTTAATGAGATATTTAGAGAAATTCCTGATTTAATTTGCTTGGAACATGTTTTATAACTTTATAATTACTTGTAACTTTACATTCATTGTAGAGACATTTTGGATGCAGTTCACTTGAAAAGTGCCTTATTCTGTGTGTTTTCAAATGACTTTTGAGCCTTGTTGCATATTTACATTGGTTGCATTAAAATTTTAGTTGTAGTTCGCTTGAAAGATGTTTTGTATTTATATGTTTTTTTAAGTCATGTTTATAAAAAGTTGAATAATTACAGTGATAGCATTAGAATTTTTGTTGTAAATCATTTAAAAGATGTTTTGCATTTATATGCGGCTTCAGGTTTCTTTTATAATTAGTTGTATATGCACACTGGTCGCATTGGAATTTATGTTGTAAATCTTTTGCAAGATGCTTTGCATTTATATGATTTATCAAATGCTCTTTTCTGAGAGTTTTAAATTCACACTGATCGCATTGGAATATTCGTTGTAATTCTTTTGAATGATGCTTTTCTTTTTCATGTCTGTTTAGATGATGTTTATAAAACGTTTTATATTCACACTGATCGCATTGGAACTTTTGTTGTAAATCTTTTGCAAGATGCTTTGCATTTATATGATTTTTCAAAAGCTTTTTTTTAAGAATTTTATATTCACACTGATTGCATTGAAATTTTTGTTGTAATTCTTTTGAAAGATGTTTTGCATTTAAATGTATCTCCAGGTTTCCTTCATAAAAAGTTTTATATTCACACTGATCGCATTGAAATTTTCGTTGTAGTTCGCTTGAAAGATGCTTTGCATTTATATGTCTTTTTAGAACTTGTTTATAAGAAGTTTTGTATTCACACTGAACACATTGGAATGTTTGTTGTAATTTGCCTGAAAGATGTTTTACGTTTATATGATTTTTTAGGTCCTGTTTATAACAAGTGGAAAAATCACACTGATCGCATTGGAATTTTTGTTGTAATTCTTTTGAAAGATGCTTTGCATTTATATGTTTTTTTAGATCTCCTTTATAAAAAGTTAAAAATTCGCATTCATCGCATTTGTATTTTTGCTGTAATTTTCTTGAACGATTAATTTTATGTTTTTTTAAGCACGCATTTTTTTCGGTCGTTTTAAAATTACCAAGCATTTCCTTTGCAATTTTTTGCAATTTTGGTAAAGAGTGTTTTCTGTCTATATGTTTCAGACAAATATGTCTTTTTAACTGGAATTTGTATTTACTTGTATATTTGCATTGATCACATTCAAAACAAGTAGCAAATTGTTTAGGTTTATTTGTTTGGCTAGTCGTTGTAGTAATACTGTTTCCATTTTCCGTATTAGTTGTTACAGATGATTTATGTTCTATAAAATTACACTTTCTTTTGTGAAAGTATCTCCACACATACGAAAAGCTACCCACTCTGCAACGTTGACATTTTTCGAAAGAGGCTTCATCCAAAACATCTAAAAACTCACAATTGTGAATAAAATAAACAATTTTATCATTTGTTTCAAAGTTGCATAAACGGCATCTATAAGATTCCAGTGAATCGTAACAGGAAAAAGCCGAGGAAGAGCGGCAGCACTTCGAGAAAACCGACATTTTTAATAATATCCAAAAAGACTAAAACATCAATATTTCAATATTTTTTATGTTAAAAGTAAGCCGTTAATATAACCGTTCACTTTATACGTTAAAACTGCTTTTTTTGAATCTGAGATAATAGTATCACAACACTTTACTAGATGAAAATCTAACCTCATTTCTAAACTTTCATTGATTGCATTCAGCAGACAGAACCGCAACGGTTCACGCTCATTCGTTGCTTGGTGAGTAAAAGCTGTGTCTGCTGAAAGCACTTTTCATTTCGGTTAATCTGTCATTTTGCCTAGCAAAACGTCAAACATCGAATTTTAAAATAAAAAGTCGTGTTTTTTCTAATAACCGACATGATCTAATACCTGTATTCATAGTCGCTTCTTGAGCTTGACCTCAGTCTCAAGCATTGCTCAACTCCGAATCGATATTCACAGACAAATCTCAAGCTCAAGTTTTAGTGTGGGCAAACGCTCTTAGAAGATTTTTGGTGTGCGCAAGCACTCTTCGCGCGATCTCAAGCTTGGCTCAAGCAAGGACCTGTCTCAAATCCAACGCAAGTTGCGATTTGCAGGTTAATGTTCGATTTTGACATTTGAAAATATAGTTATTTAAATCACAAGGCCGGAAACAGGCATTTTGCAAGGCGAGCGGTTTTGGGGTCCAAGCCCGAAGGCCGAGGCTACCAAACTACAAGCGCTTGCAAAAACGTTTTCGGAGGAGTGATTCACAAAACTTTTTGTGCCGCTGCCGATTTTTTATTTTAAAAAATAAAAAGAATTTTTTATTAAAAAAAGTTTTTTCTATGTTATCGCAACGCTAAGTAAAAAGTCCAGATGTCTTTTTTATTGAAAAAAAATATTTACTTTGACATTTCAAAAGTTACCTATTTGCGTCCTTATAAAGTGAAATTGCTGTTTTCTGAAAAAATTGATACTCCAGCACACATTACGGCTTAGGAACTTTGGAAGGCTATACAATAATTGTAACATTATACAATACAAACCGTTAGTTGTCGTTGATAAATGTCTGACAATGACAGCAAATGTCATAGGAATCATTTTCTAGCCTAGGCTGGCAAGACGGCGTTTCAGGCCGCTTTGAACACGTTGAAAGTTATGTTTTGCAGGCGCAAGACACAAAAAAGTTATTTCGTGCGGTTTATAACAATGAACGAGTTTGTAGTTTTTTGACAAATTGAACAATGAACACAACGTGATAATGTCAAAACGATGTGTGCGGGATGCTGCAAGTTCATTGGAATTTTATATTTAAGCGGCGCTATAGGTTTACCAAAGATAGTGTAGTGAATGTAGGATTGCCTTAAAATTAGTGGAAAGAGAGTTATCACTTGAACTTATAAGTCAAAAAAAAACTAAAGGTTATTTCAAATTTTGTGGAAAAATTAAATCAATGTTACAGATCAATACAAGTAGATAGAGAATGAGGGTACAAATGCTCCCCCCACCACTTTTTGTGGTTTTACTTCCTGTCTCACGTCATATGACCTTGGAGTCGGTAAGGTAGGGAGCGCCGTGATCCATGCTAAGTTTAGTTTCCAGGTTCTAGATGGCGCCACTAGGTAAGGTAGGGAGCTATCTGATCCTTTAGTTACCAGATGGCGCCACTTATCGCGGCCATGTTAATGTCGGTAAGGTAGGCCACTATCGGTTAAACTATAGAGCTGCTTAGTTGTGACGTCACTAGCAATATGGCTGCTTAGTTGTGACGTCATTAGCTGTAATAATTTGAAAAATCACAAAATGGACATATAAGCTAATCTCCTATAATCAAAAACTGTCAACACCAAAAGTATAGCTTAGTTGTGACGGCTTCATGCTAAGTGGGGGCGCCATAGATCTGTCACCAGCTGGAGCAGAGCCAGCAGCCCCCACCAGGGTCCCATTGAAAAAATTCAGTAGGTCACCACTAGTGGATTATACAACCCTTGATACAACCTCTCTAATTTCATCTTCTAACAAAACAACCTGGGAAGTTTTTTTTTAAATTAAACATTCAAATCGTTTATTGATTTTTATTTTATAAATTATTATACAACAATGTTTTACAACTTATATTGTTATAAGTATTACATATTTGAAAGTACTAACTAAATATTCTAGATAAAATCTCTAACATTATATACTATACTATAAAAATACTCATTTATTCACAATATTAGATATTTTTCAAAAGTTCGATATCATAATGCCCCCATGCTAATCAATCAAGTAGACACCATAAAAATAACTACCCCCTGGCTGCAAATATTTTTACTGTTGCTACAGCATTCCAAAAAAACGAATCGTGACCTATCGTTTAATTCCAGAAGAAGAATTTGTGAATATTTTGGACTTTCTTGAAAAGGAAAAAATCTTCGACTTACTCCAAAAAGAATTGGACAAAATGATCACACTCAAAGTTAATATGGAATTACATGGTTTATACACTATTGAAGCTAAAAAATTGACAGACATCAAATCGTTTCTCAAGCAGCTAACAAAATAATCACACCTGGTTCATCTCTAGATGAGATTTTGTTGACATTTAAATTCTCTCATACAATAGCTTTGATTATTGTTATAAGTATTACATATTTGAAAGTACTAACTAAATATTCTAGATAAAATTTCTAACATTATATACTATACTATAAAAATACTCATTTATTCACAATATTAGATATTTTTCAAAAGTTCAAACAACATGTCAAAATTTTTTTGACGTTCGATATCATAATGTCCCCATGCTAATGTTTTATTTGAACCTTGTATTATGTAGCGTTTATCATCGACTGCTGACAATGCAACTTTATGACGCAATTCGGTGTATATGTTGTGTAAATAAGATTTAAAGATTGACATACTACAATAGACTGATACATTATTAATTATAACATTTTGATAATCTGCAATTTGTAGTGTAGTTTGTACAACGTGTTTACTTACACCTTTAGCTTTTTTATCAGTGTGGTCGTTCAAGTCAATACAATATGCTTTGGCACCAGTACCGTAAAATGCTTTAAGTGGAGCACCTGCATATTCGTCCTTCATTTTACCAACAACTGAAACATTTGGCTGTATTCCATGACTATTAAATTTTGAATAATTGGAAAAATCAAATCTATCACTATGTTGTTTTATATCTTCATAAATATTTTCAGTAAAGACTTCTAATATTAGAGAATCAGTATCCATGTATAAAAGAGAAATATTATTCCGATATTTAGGTTTAAGAAAATCGTAAAAAAATTCATACATGACAGTTTTTGCTAACTCTAAAATGCAAAAACCTACATAAACCGGTTTATCATACGTTACAAACACTTTATTCATTTCAATTGCTATCAAGTTTTCCGAAAAAATTGCAAAATTTTTAAAATTTGGTTTGGCAAGCCAGGTTTCTGCACCAAATTTACGAGTTTCTTTTGACCAATGAGTTGCAATTTTAATGTTAATATATTTATCAACATTCTCCATAGTTTTACCAAACACGCTGTTATTGTATAATTTTCGCAGATCTTTTTCAGATTTGGTTTTAGCTTCCGCGCGGTATTTTGAATTTAGGTCGATATATTTTTCAAGCCAAGGAGATTGTTTAAAAGTTAATATTCTATGATTTTTTTTTAATATTAATCCATGTTTTAAGCATTGCTGTAAAGTGATGTAATGTATGATATAATTTGATTTATTATTTAAATTTGGTATTAATTTTGGCAATTTTCCACTTGGTGGTACAATATTTTCTGGACAAAAAGGTAAATCGTTATGGTAATCATGTAATTCTTTGGGATAATCTAAATCTACTTCAAGTACATACCCGTCTTCTGAAGTATGAGATATTTCAAAAATTTTAAAAGTAGTTATTTCATTTTCATTCAACCATCTAAATTTACCAGTGGGTAAATATTGTTTCATTGCCCATCCGTATAAATTAGTAGCATCCAAATATAAAATATAAGATAAGGGATCTTTTGAATTATAATTATCTATCAAGGGGTTGTTTGCTTTACAAATACGCTTAACACACGTACTAACACCACCTCGAATACCTTTTTTAAAAAAATGAATCATATCTATATCTGTTAAGAGTTCTAGTTCAACCTGTGTATATTTTAACATCGCGTCCCAACTAAGCGATGGTATAGTAAGATATTGCGCAGGATCTAAACCATACGCGTTTAAAGAAGCTTCTCGAAAGTTTTCAAAAATATCGCAAAGTAATAAAACATCTGATTTTAAATAAATATCTGAATAATCACCCAACGTTTTACATTCAAAAGTTGACCACACTAATTGCGCGCGCTTATATGACTCATCTGAAATCTCGCGCTTATATGACTCATCTGAAATCTCTTCATTTTTAATTTTATCGAAAAAATCTTCTTTATTTGGTAATTGCTGTAAATCTAGTTTATCCCAATCGTCTACAAATGAATACGGAAACACACCTTTTTGTCTAATTAAGCAAAATTGTTCGTCAAGTGGAAAATATTTATTGATTTCATTACATTGATATGCTTCTAAAGTATCAGCTAAAGTCTCTAAAGAAGATGATAAAAATCGATACGAATCTATAAAACGTAATTTGAACTTTTTTTTTACAATTTGTCCGTTTTTATTTGTGTATTCACCAACATCAAGGATTTTAGTTAGTGCAATATACTTTTCTTTAGTTTTTCCAATAACTTCAATATTTTCGCGATGAAGAGCTAACTGCTTTACAAATAAGTGCATGTCGTAATTTGTTAAATTATGGAAAAAAATTGGAAAAAAATTTGGAACTTTAAAATTTAAATTACATGCGTTATGGCTGGAGCCACGGAAAAAGCCGGTTGTATGCGAATGTTCTCGAACTTTAACATCCGTTTCAGTAAATTCTTTTTCACAAATGTGGCAAGATTTATCAAAATAAAATTTAGCTTCCTCTTCAGGTGAAAGAGGTCTCATTGGTTTTATAGGCTCTAAATATTTATGATACAATTCTATTGCATCAGTTTCTAAAGATGTTAAAAATTCTTGAACACAATTTTTACCTCTAAAAGTTTTAAAAACAGATAAGTCATCGTTAAAAGCACATTTTATATAGTATGCGCATGAGTACGGTTCGTGCAAATGTGTTTTTACATGAAAACTTTCTGTATTTGCTTTAGAATTTAGTTGACAAGTAGCTAAAGGCATAAGTAAACACTCAAAATCAGCATATGCAACAAATGGAACTTTATATTTTTTTTGAAAATTTTCAAATTGTAAAATATTTGATGGGATTAATTTACCGAATTTAGTTTTTCTCATCTCTGTGCTAGGAATTTTTACAGCTACTGTAGTACAATCGTTTTCACAATGTCGTTCCAATATATCTTTAGTAGTAAAATATTGCAAAACAACCATCACAAAAATGTTTTTTTGTTCTATGATTTGAAACTTGACTTGATACTAATTTCGATAAATCTTTAATAACACAATAATGCTGGTTGCCAGATTCATCATCATCAATCAATAATAAATTAATATGAACATTTTGTTTGAATTTTGAAAAATATAGCGGGCCAACTATTTCATATCGTTTTTTGTTATTATGAAAAACAAGTTCTAAACCGTAAACATTAATCGAAATATTATTATTTTTTTCAAAAATTGCAATACTTTCTAATTTAACTGGAAAAACTATATCAGAAAAATTACACACTTGCGTAAAATGAGGGTATGACATTGGACTGTTTTCGGGACCATTTGGCTTGATTAGTGCTGCCACAATACTCCAACCAAAACACTTGTTGTCATTATTTTGGATATTTATAATGGCTTGTTTTCTACTGATGCATTCTGGTAGTTTTATGTATGATGATGCTCGAAGAGGATTATACTTATTTATATTTATTTCTAAATATAAAATATGTTTTAAGGCCCATCCTAAAATATGAAACCTGTAATAAGTGTTTTAAAAAATATGAAAAATTTCTTACCAGAGTCTTTTTCAGCAAATATTTCCATTTTATGCTGAATATCTTCTTTAAATGTCCACAAAATCTCATCTAGAGATGACCCAGGTGTGATTATTTGGTTTGGTGTTTGAAACGATCTGATGTCTGTCAATTTTTTAGCTTCAATTGTGTATAAACCATATAATTCCATATTAACTTTGAGTGTGATCATTTTGTCCAATTCTTTTTGGAGTAAGTCGAAGATTTTTTCCTTTTCATTTTCAAAAAACCCCGAAATATTCACATACTCTTCTTCGGGAATCAAACGATAGGTCGCAATTCGTTTTTGGAATGCTGTAGCAACAGTAAAAATATTTTCAGCCAGGGGTGTAACACAGTTATTTTTATGGTGTCGACTTGATTGATGACTTTTTAACTGTTGGCGATTAACAAAACAATCACATGGTTCGCACTTGATCAAATCTGTAAAAGAATTATCAATATAGATGAATTTTCTAATAATGTAAATTTTACCATTTGATTCTGACAATTTTTGTTTTTTGTTTGGAGTACATGAGTTGGTCATATGTCTATTTTTATGATAAGTTCTAGAAAACTGCTTACGACACCAATCGCAAGTAAACTTATTCTGAAATAAAAAATATTTCAAATTATATAACTAATTTGCTTCATTTACATCTTAGATCATTAAAAAAAAAATTAACTTACGTTTGACACTGGATGACTGGACATTATTACACTAAAAAATGGCAAAACTGCACCGTTAGAACACAAGTGAAAAACAATAATTGCTGGATCACTAACAAAATGGAAATGATTGTCACGTATCGAATTTTTCTTTTTTATCTGAAAAAAACCGGGATGTTGCGGTTTTAGATAACAGTTTTTGTTTCATTTAAATTACAAAAACCACAATTTTCTACATGTCGTAACAAGTCTTGGTTAGATCATATCTTTAGGAAAAAGGACAGGAAGCAAGTAGAGATAAAACAATGTGAAAAAAGATAACAGTTTTTGTTTCATTTAAATTACAAAAAACCACAATTTTCTACATGTCGTAACAAGTCTTGGTTAGATCCTTTAGGAAAAAAGGACAGGAAGCAAGTAGAGATAAAACAATGTGAAAAAAGTTCTGATAATTAAAACACTTTATCGTTTTTATAGTTTTTTATTAAATTCACATATAATTTCATTAGGAAAATAATATATAAATTCTTTCATACAATAGCTTTGATTATTGTTATAAGTATTACATATATATTTAATAATTTCTAATACAGATATATTATTATTACAATATATTTGAAATGCTGTTTCTAAAATATCTCTATAAAAATGTATAAAATTAAGTTTATATAAAATTTCAAACTTTTTATTTAATAATATATCCAAGCGTAAAAGCTCAATTGCATCATGTTTAAATATGAAAAAATTTTTATTTTTTTTACAAATATTTATTCCATTATAAACTTGATATGTAGTAAAGTTTTCTTCAATGTTGATAATTTGATGTGTATTTGAAAAATCTTCTTTATCTTCATATTTTTCAATCAAAAGAGATATTGCACTGATAAGGTTATGCCATTCGATTACATCAAAAGAAACCCATTCATTGGAATGATTAATCATTCGAATTGCTGGTTCAAAATTTCTTACCGAACTTAACCCCACTTCTAAAACAATGTTTTCTAAATAGAAACAACTATTGGAAATTAATTGTTTTTCTTCGTTAGTAGCATCTTCATATCTTTCCAATTGTCTATATAAATCGGAATCATATTCCACATCTACACCCAAATCGATTGACATCTTATAGAATACTGAATTAAAGATTGTTACAATTTATTTGATTTATCAATCCAAGAATTTGATTGATTGTTAAAGCCAAGCCATTTCACTAAAACTTTGTTTTTACGTTTTTTTAAAACTTTCTCAACAAGATAGACATTGGGAACTTTAGTTTTTTGTAATTCTTCCGAGTAGAAACCACCTTTGATTGGTACACCTTCCAAATCTTCTAGTAAATATGTTAAGGGGTTTGTAACCTGTATTTTAATGATTTTAAAAAGCTCCGTAGACCAATTGGGTGTATAGCCTTTTTCAAAAACATGTTTTGCTTTACTGATCCGTA
Organism: Lagria hirta; assembly: GCA_947359425.1. Lineage (NCBI taxonomy): Eukaryota > Metazoa > Arthropoda > Insecta > Coleoptera > Tenebrionidae > Lagria > Lagria hirta. The sequence goes on along the minus strand of OX375801.1, from coordinate 6,364,419 downwards.
CAACATCTCCAATTGATAATTTTCTACTTTGAGGAAAAATTTTCACAAAACTATATGATTTCTTTAAAATAGTTTTTTCATTTTTCTTATCGACATTAATCGGTTCAATTTTTATTTTTGAATGCTTTGTTTTATTGTAATTATCAACGATTGTAGATAGTATATCAACCCAACGATAGCTTCCATTCAAACTGAAATATTTAAAAAGTTTCTCTTTTAATGTTCGAATAACACGTTCAACTATTGCAGCTTTTTTGTAGCTATAAGTACTATAATGATTGATTTTGTATTTATCCATCAAATGTTTGAATTTACTATTGAAGAACTCTTTGCCTTGATCGGTTTGCAGATTTTTAGGATGACGCTTTTCTTTAAGGATTGATTCAAATTGTTTAACAACTTCTTCTCCATGCTTTGATTTTAATGGTCTAGCCCAAACAAATTTTGAAAAACAATCAATCACAACTAGGATATATTTAAATTTATTATTTGAATTTGAATAGTAATCCAATTGTGCTAAATCAGCCTGCCACAAATCATCCAAACCTTTAATAATTGTACGACGTCTTTTGAAATTTTTTCGAGCAGGTTTATGTAGCTCTTCAACTAATTTTTGTTTTTCAACACTATACATTATTTTTTCTTTAATAATAAATTAGAATTTGAAGCTATTTATAGACTTCTCTACACTCTTGATTTTTTAAATCTAAAAGCTTTCCTTCTGGACACGATGTTAAACGAACTTTTTTTACATCATCTTTTTGTTTATTTTCTAATGAATTTATTACACTTGATTTCTTACGTTTTAATGATGCTTCTTCTAAAGCTTTTATTCTTTCACCTAATTTTTCATTCATTAATTTTTCCCATTTATCATCAATCAATCGTTGATTTTCCATCATTTTATAATTAATGTTTTGTTCAATTGTATTGACTGTATTGCTAATTTCAACAACACTATCATTTATTTTTTTATATTTTTCATCATTTAATGTTTTATTTTTTACAATTCGAAATGTTAATCCTTTTTCAAGATCACTACACTTATCATTCAGCATTTTTTCAAAATCTAGATTGTATTTTTTCAACTTTTCTTCATATAATGATGTGTTTTCATCAATTTTATTAGTATATATTATCCAGTTTTTAGTTACACTTTGCTCTAAGTTATCAATCTTTTTTTCTATTTTCTCAATTAGATTGGAATAGATGTTGTCTTTCACATCTACATATTTTTTATTGACAGCATCACCATCCAAAGAAGGATCTTTAATATTACAAATTTTTATATTTTCTAAATCTAGATCACCATGTATGGTATATTTTAATTGGTTATTTGAAGGTTGAAATTTCGATATTAAAGAAGCATTTTTTGAGGCGATGGCTGATTGACCAAACTTATTCAAAGGCATTGTTAATACTAACTTATATGATTATGAAAACCCTCATAATATAACACCTTCCTCTTTCAATTCATTTAAAATCGATTGAATTTCATTGGTGTGAGATGTATTGCCAGCCGTTTCTTCTGCGATCAGTAAACGTAATCGATCAACAAGCTCATTAAGATCATTCCAATAAACATATTCAATTGGTTTTGAATTATATTTTAACAATTCCACTCCATATCCACTAAAAGTATTAAAACGTTTTCTTGTTTCCAATTTTTCTTGAATTAATGGTCGTATTATTTCTAAATATTTTATTTGATTTGTTCCTCGTACTTGTCCTTTTGAATCAAAATCTCTTTTATATACATTTGTTGAAAGTAATATTTCTTGATAGTTTTTTCTATCTTCAGTGGTATAATTACTAGGCTGCTTTTTAAAGATCAATTCATAGAGACCTTTTGTACCTTTATAGGTTTTGTTATTGATTATAATGTTACCAGTTTGTGATTCAAAATCAATAACACTTTTACCCAACATCCATTTTTCAATTTTTGAATCATGTATTACACCATAAGTTTTATCATAAACTTTTTTCTTATCATCGTGTAGGAAACCATCTATATAAGATTGAGCAGTTTTTGGATAATCATTCAAATAGTCTTTATAAACTTCTGGAGTGTAAATTTTTGATGGTTCATCTTCTTGTTTTTCTTCTTCTTCTTCTTCACTATCATTATTAGTTTCAAACACATCTTCTTCTTCTTTTTCATTCTTTTCAGATTTCAATAAATTGGAATAGTTTAGAATTTTGTGGGAAACAGCTTTATTTTGTTGTAAAGGTGTTTTAATAAATGATGTTGAAGGAGATTGCTTTATTGTTAAAGTTTGTGGAGATAAATATAATGATGATGGAGGTTTTTTGATTGGAATTGAAGATTTTACCGATGGAACATTTGTTTTTTGAAAGTTTTCTATAGAAGTGATGATAGGTTTATAATGTTTTTCTAAGCTTTTATCTTCTTCAGATCTCCCCAACTTTAACGAAAGATATTTCTTTCGAATATTTTTTGATAGTTTATCAATTTTCTTGGCTATATTTAAATCTTTAGAAGACATTTTTAACAATGTTAGAAATAGATTAAATCATATAATTATATACTTATCGAACCCTTTGCGATATCGACCGTTTGCGCATTGAAAATCTTTAACAATGACAAAACATTCAAATCTATCTTTCCAACAATCAGCACATAAATCTTTAAACTCTTCAAAAGTCATATCTGGAGAGATGTGTTCGTTAAATACATGTTTCAAATTTATTTCATCTTGCTTAAATAATACAATTACATTGCAATTATCACGTATTAATTGTTTTGGTATTTTTGAATAAGTTTGACCCAGATATGCAGCATTAATATCCTTGTGTCTACACATTGAATAGTATTCTCTTATTTTATCCTGTTTATCACAAAGTACATCATCGAATATAAAAAAAGAGTTGTTTTTAGCATCACTAATAGGTATTACATCATCATTGTCTTTATATGGAAAATATTTTATACCTTTTACTTTACTCAAAACTTTCTTCAACAATTCATATTTTGGTTGATATAATGATTTTGAATAGACATAGACATTCTCAAACTTGATTCCATTTTCACTAAAAATCAAACTTAGAAGAGCATTTGTTTTTCCACAACCACTAGGTCCACAAAATAAAGCTCTAATTGAATTTGGTAATAATTTTCCATGTTTACTACTATTTTGTGGTTTATCATCAAAATCATCTAAATTTAAAATAGGTAATAGAGGTAGCTGTTGTTTACACTGCATCTTTATTCAATCTATATATTTATTTGAAAAAATTAATTTTATATAAAATAATAATGAATACAATCTATTTTGTAATACACAACTATTGCTAATATGTACTATTATTTCAATCACAGGAAGTGGATCGATTTTACAAATTTTATAACAATTCTATAATATTGTTTTACATCCACCTCATATGCTTAATATTAAAATATTAAAATGATTAAAGAAATTTTTCTTTGAACGATTTGAATAGATTGAAAATTTCAATAAAAAATTGTACAATTTTAACTGGATAACATCTCCACTCAAAACATTCAATTATATCACTCTCCTTATCACTTTCATCACTTTTATCTTCTAAACTTTCTCGAATTTTTCTAAGAGTACAAATACATGTATCGGGACCACAAGTAGCTTCTGGATTTGACCAAGGACAGGAATCTAAATGATCCATCTTTTAAATTAATTGCTTAAATAGTTTGATAAAGAACTTAATAAACGTTTCAATTGATTTAAAATACTTTCACTGGGACACTGTATTCCAAATTTTGACCAACTAAATGTTTCTGCACTTATAACTCTGTTGGAAAACTCGTTGAACTCATAATATATACCTTTTCTAAAAAAGTATAAGTTTCCATTTGTATATCGAAACACATGCTCTATATCAGTTGGCACACCAGGAAATCGTTCTGCTGTCAAACCTTGACTAATTGGTTTTGAAGTACATTCATCCAGTTCTAGATACAATTCGTCATCATATAATATAAATGTTTTACCAGTGTATGTATTGAAAATTGCATTAATTTTTTTAATGTTTTGTCTAATACCTAAATTTTGTATTGATCTATATTGCCAACCAGTTTTTGGTGTTAAACTTGGAAAATGTATTAAACTAAAATAGTTTTTATCATGTATTATAAAGACATCGCTATTAGGTTTTTGATAGAGATGTAAAATCTTCATATTATTCAGATAAAAATTTATATTATGTGGTTTGAACAAATTTTTATTTGTTTCATCTAGTTTCAAGATCCAAGTTAAATTGTTATAAAATATATAAAAATGGGAATTTAAAGTTATCAACATTCGGTCAGGATATGGAATCTTGCATAAATCATGATCTCTAACATTTTGTTCTTGAGAATGTAAAGTATTAGAGAATGATAAAGTACTACTAGAAGACAATGTACTAGCAGTAGTAGTGCTTGTTTTAACCGTTGTTGCTGGTTTTCCATATAGATTTTGAACACCTTGTATATCATCATTTGAAAGTTGTATAATATTTTGAAAATAGGGATACATAATTGCGTTTTTATCATTTGAATGATACAATCCTAAACTATGACCAATTTCGTGAATTAGTACACTTAAAAGACTAGTACCACTTTTAGAATTTCCTCCTAAATCAAAACTCCAATTTTCATATCTATCTAAATGTATTTCTATACAACTATTATTTGATTCTGGATAATATGCATGTGCTAGAGCATTACCCCTACCATCTAAAGGAAAATTACATTTACCACGCATACAACGAATAGAGTTTTCATGTTTGTAACTTTTGTAGGAAATTAAAATATCAGGTTTTCGAAGGGTATACTCAAAATTTAAAGATGTTATATTTGACCATGCCTCAAAAGCTTTTGTAGCAATTTTTTTGTCTATAGCTCGTGCTTGTGTAAAGGACCAAGTAATGATAGGTTTTTTCCACTTAAAAGAGGAAGTATGATAATATACGTTATCTGAAAGCGAACACCTCGGTTTCTTCATCAATTCCACAACTTCATTTGTTATAGCATTATCATCATCATTATTTAAATTATAAAATTCTTTAAAGGTTATTAGAGCCTCATCTAAGTCAACAAGTGAACTATTAGTTATGTTTAAATATCCAAAATCTTCTAAATATTTAATCACACTTTCACTAATGTTATTAGAGTTTGCATATGTATGTACAATCACTAATAATAAAATAGTAGTTTTCATTATGAAAGCAGATGGTTTACTGTGGTTATTAGTAAAATAATTGTTAGTTTATAGATAGGAAAAAAGCATACATTTTTATATTTATTTATTTAATACATTGATTTTTAACCAATTATATATTGATAAACAATTTGTGTTACTACAATAACATCTTCCAACATATTTTAAATGATTGAAGCAACTTGGTGACGATTTAGAGAGTTTCGGTAGATTCAATTCTTTCCATGTTTCTAAATTAATTATTTCCACATTTTTTAGATTCAAATTTAAAAGATATTGATATTTTTGATAACCTTTGACATATATTTGTTGAGAGCTTTGCAATATGGATGATAAAATTCTTAAAATTTTATTATATGCCACATCTCCATTTGAATATCGTAAACCGTGTAGTTTTTCATCAAATCTAACTTGTCTTTTATTAAGTGATGATAACTTCTGATATGCGATAGGTGGTTCTAGAAGATAATAATTTGTTCTCACTCCATCATATATTGTTATCTCTTTCGGATAGAATCTCCAACATTTTTCTTCATCTATTAAATTAAAACCTTGTATATCAACCACTGCTAGTGCCATCACAACCAAAATCACACTGATAAAAAAATGATGAGGATAGGAAGTAAAACCACAAATAAAAGTTTGCTGTGATCTATAATTAACTCTAATATCTTTGTTTTTAAAATTATGTTAAACTACGAACAATTTCACTCAGAGGGAGATATTCAATAATAGAGTCATGAATAATGATACAATAAGCTTTTGTATTGGCTGGAAATCCTGTCTTTGCTTCTATATCAATTTTCACATCAACAGTACTTGCTTTTAATGTTTCGTTTCTTTGTGAACAATCAATGACAAATAGTGTACGTTTTTTAAACGATGAATAATCCAGTAAAGGTTGTTTCGATAGATTCAAATCATTTCTGAAGCTGTTATAAAATTGTGTGTATTTGAAATGTGCTTCTACAAAGTTGTCTGAGGAAAAATCTAAATTCATACGTTCCGTTGGTATATGTTCACCATTTAGTATTGCTCGTATATTAATAATATCCAAATGATCAAATCTAGACACATCCCCTTTATCATTATTTCTTCTATCACTTTGAAAAGCCACAATAATGAAACGAGGACTTTCGAGAGCAATACTTGTTTTTACTGCCCAAATTTCTTTTGTAGCACCTACTGTCAATTGAGGAAGCTCATGATAATCCCATTTCCGTGATGGAATCAGAATAGGCTTACCGGATTGTATTGATGATAAAAGTTGTAATTTCAATACATCGTTTGGCACAACTGTATCTACTTTTAATGAAATATTATTGATTGTTAGCTCTCCTTTAGTTGCATCATTAAGATTTGGTACTACTAGTATAGCGTCAATATCATTTCGAGCTCGTATCAATCGTATTGTTTGTCTTCCAAAATATGCTAGCTGATAATCATTAAAAATACCAAATAAATGTTTTAGAGGAATACGTAAAACAAAGTTTTCATTGGTTACTATAGGATAGTTGGGGTAATTCCATCCTGCAATATCTAAATGATTTGAATCCATTTTATTATAGCAGAGATAACCTCTTATCGTGCTAACAATTCCTGGTTCTCGTACATTTTCAACTTCCTGACCATTTAATTCATATGCTATGCTATCAAAGAGAAATGCACCTCCATTACGTGATAGTTGTACAGTACCTGTTCCTTCTGTTTTTCTTAATTTTCCTTCAATAACTATAGCAACATCGGACATTAAGAACCAAGAATCAGATTGATTTATTGTTATTGTAATAATATCATTATTATTAAACGATTTAACATATGGATAATATGTTCTATTTTCAACTTTTCGAATTGTCTCATCGGTTTGTGGTTTCTGATAAATGTTAAAAGTTTGATTTAGCGACATTGCAGCCCAAAGATTTGAGAAATTGTAAATTTGTTTTCGAGAGTTTTTGCTTGACGAAACGTCTCTTAAAGACTGTTGGATAAACGCTTCCAATACTATATTTATGTTTTTGATTATTAAATATTAAGCCCATGATATTGGTTTCAATTCCAATACAATAATAACTTCTTCACCTCGAAAATTAATCGGTTCGAAATTTTGATTTAAAATAGTAAGTGAAATATTTGAAATTTCTCGTTTATTTATAATTGGTAGATAAATAAGATTGTGTGGTTGTTCGTCAATAGCAAATCCAGGGTCAACGCCCACACTAAACTGATAAATTGTATTAGAAGGAGATTGATTATAGAATGAACCTGTTGTAATATTACAATTTATTTGAATTGTTCGAACTTTTACAATATTGACAGGAATATCAGATTCGTGTAGTTGTTTTGGTGCGAGAGTGCGTTTTGAAAATCCCAATAATTTCCCAATACTATCATTTGATTCAAAATCTATCTGATAAAGGTCACTATAAATATTACACTTTATTGTATTATTATTTGGTTTTAAAGAGATATATTGATTGTATTGTTCTTTTTTTACTGTCTCTGGAATAATTTGTTTTTGTAAATAAGCTTCAATGTCTGATATTTCATATGCTCCTGTAGGTATTGTTATCTCTTTTTTCTGTTTATTCTTTTCACTATAATAAAATTTATTTGCACCTGAATCAATATTTGGAATACTATTGTATGAATGAAAACTGATCAATGCTAAAGCATAATCTGAATTAGGATTGAGTTGTATTGGATTTATAAAGTCAACCGACAACACGTGACTATTACCTTTTAATGTAAAAATTTGAGACATTGTTTAGGTTGTGAAAGTAGAAATTATACTAAATTTCATATTGAAAAACTATTGATTTTTATTGAGAAGAAATTCTAAACATAAATGACCACAGTTTATTTGATTATAATTTTGATATTGTTGATTATTATAAAAAATTTCCACATTTTTTCCTAAATATCTTACAAGTTCTTTTGGAGGTTTAAGCGCTCCAAAGCTATCAAAATAAAACACTTGATTTCTTCTTTTCATATAAGCTACCCAATGTGTACCTGGATTTTTCCATTCATCTAAATTTATTATTGCACATTCATTTTGTTTCGGTTTATGTGGTAGAGTATCACGCATAAAAACTCCACGAAAGTTTATAATTTTCAATTTTCGCGCAAATTTAATGAGATCCACATTAGAAAGAGCTCTTTTAGGTAGCTTGCTTAATAGTTTTTTTGATTTTGTTTCTTCAAATAAAGTCCATATCCATTTCTATTATTTTTTTTCAAGTATAATCCTGAACCTTGTTTTCCTATCTCTTCCATTTTTTTATTATGACGACTATCTTCTTCCAATTTTTTCTTTGCATTTTTTGCATCAATTACTGTTTTAGCTATAGCACTTGCACCACCAGCTAAAGATCCAAGAGATCCTAATGCTGCTAGTATTGGTATTAATGGTAGAAATCCTCCTTCTTTAGTTTCAAATGGAATAATTCGTGGTACTTTTATCTTTTTTCGACCACCTGCTTTTTTGATAGCTGCACGAGCCGCTAAAAGTGCCGACTTGGAAGCTTTCCTCAATTCTTTGCTATTATTTAGATCAATATTATTAAATATTTGCTTTTTTTTAATGTAATCCAATACACCTCGTTTAAATGGAACAAGACCACGACCACATCGTAGTACTTTTGTTTTCTTTTTCTTTATACCCATACCAAGCTTTCGTTTAGTTTTCATTGATGTTGTAACAAACCACGCAGCTGCCTTTTCACCAAATTTTGCGTTTGGATCCTTAACTCTTTCCCACGCTTTGTTTTCCAATATTAAATCGGCTTTATGACGATCTTCCAAAGATTTATTTTGTGAATAAGCTATATCATGTACTTTACAAGCAGCATCTAACCCGTTAATCCCACTATCTCCTCGTTGTAATCTTTTCTCTAAATTTGTTCCAGGCCCACAAAATTGATAACCAGGTAAATGTAATTCAAATGGTAATTTATTGATTAATGTATTTAGAACACCTTCACCCTGATAGATCAACATTAAAAATGTAAATAAAGATGTAATTGATCAAAAATATATAGATAAATTCAGTTTTTATAGAACAGAGCTTTATAGTCCTTTTTTCTTATCACTGTTTTTGTTAGTTATAGGTAAAAAAAATATTTTTATCTCAAACAATTTAAATTTTATTATTAATTTTTTTATAAATATAGATTATTGAATTTTTTACTTAGATTATAGATCTGGATTTGATTTTTCAATTCTCTTATATTTTCACTCAACATTTTCAATCTTTTTTCAATAATTAATTTTCTAATAATAAGTAGTTTTTTTCGTTTGAGTTTCTTTTGTTGTTGAAAATATCTCCTGAAAACCAAAACATAAATCTAAAAAATTGATAGCTGATTATATATTTACCCATTCATTTTCACAACCTCCTCCCCCACTTCTAGATGATAAATAATATTTTTCTATGAAAATGTCTGGTTTCATTCAAGGATAAATATAATTTACACGGATAACAATTGGAAATGTCATTTTCTTTGAAACATCCATCACCACATTGACCACAACTGATAAAGTATTTTAAACTTTGTTGAGAGCAAATGTTTTGATTTATGAAGTTACTGACATGATGATTGCTATCAAAGGCGTGTTTATTAAAACTCGATTTGTCTAATTTGCGTGGGGGGCCTGGGGGCCTGCTGGTGGGGGACCTGCTGGTGGGAGCTAATACCTGCTGGTGGGGACCTGCTGGTTGGGGGCTGTCTGCTAATACCTGGTGGGGCTGCTAAGATTCGCGACTTGTGACAAGACTAGATCATATCTTTACATTGATACTGCTCCAATCTAATTCTATACTAAAATATGGCGCCCCCACTTAGCATGAAGCCGTCACAACTAAGCTATACTTTTGGTGTTGACAGTTTTTGATTATAGGAGATTAGCTTATATGTCCATTTTGTGATTTTTCAAATTATTACAGCTAATGACGTCACAACTAAGCAGCCATATTGCTAGTGACGTCACAACTAAGCAGCTCTATAGTTTAACCGATAGTGGCCTACCTTACCGACATTAGCATGGCCGCGATAAGTGGCGCCATCTGGTAACTAAAGGATCAGAACCGATAGCTCCCTACCTTACCTAGTGGCGCCATCTAGAACCTGGAAACTAAACTTAGCATAGATCACGGCGCTCCCTACCTTACCGACCAAGGTCATATGACGTGAGACAGGAAGTAAAACCACAAAAGTGGTGGGGGGGGCAACTGCTCCCCCATTCTCTATCTACTAATACAACAAAAAAAGTTACAGAGAATAAATAATTGTAAAGTAATTTTATTTTGTAACACCTCCTACTGGTAAAAATAAGTACAAAAATAAAAAATTTTTATTAGTGTAAATTATAATTGTAGGGTATTGTTTGCAGAAACATAGCAGACAAAAAGGCAGTCGACAACCTTAATCTTTACACACTTCTTAAATAGCTCTTACTACTAAGTACTCTGACAACTCTTCTACATCACAGATACTGCAATAAAAGTGGGTAAAGGTTTGGTAAGATTTATTAATGTTGCATTTCCATTGTCCCTCTCAAAAGCGCGCAGTTTGAGCTCCGTTAGCTTCTGTCTGGTTTTACTTTAACAGCTTTCCCGGCTTTCAAAAGTTCGGTCTCTGTTTTGAGGCAAATATGTTAATGGTCCAGACCGTTCGCCCTTCTTGAACTGTTGCGGTATCCGTCTTATAACTTTCCACACTATTAGGGTTGTTCATGCGCGACTACAACAAACGTTTTGCTGTTTTTGTATACGCAGTCTTTTCGTCTATAATGCAAATTTTATAAAGTTACTATACACGTATTCTGTCAGTAGGGATGTACTCACCCGTCGCCATTCTTTTTTTGCAGAAATAACACAAAACCCTTTCGATATGACCTCTGCGGTATCAACTTATTACTTGACCTGTCACTTTAAAGTAAACATAAACACGCAAAATGACTGTCATGCGTCAAAATTGCCAAATTTTAAACCTAACAACACAAAAACTACTACTTTTGTGACTGCAGCAAGACGCAAACGAGCGCTTTTCTAAAAACTGCCAAAGCTCTAGCTTGAAACGAACTTAAGTCTGACTTAAGCTTAAGCTTAAGATACGGATCTCTCTGATCTGGAGACCGATTCTAACTCACTATCGAAAAAGTTTTGATTCAAATTCTGACAAAATTAACTACATTTGAAAAAAAAGACACTTTTTAAATCCACACACTACATTTCAATTAAACTATTGTCTTAAGGCTTTTATTAATTATCGAAGACATTCATCGAAAAGTAAACCGTGTGTAACGTTTGTGAACTGCGATTCGAAAATGTTGAAGAATATATTTCGTGCAAGGGTGTATGTAAAAACAGAGTACATCCAAAATGTTCCGAGTTAAAAAAAGCTGAATTGAAATTAATTCAAGAAGAAAGTCAACTGTTATGGTTTTGTAACCAGTGTCGCATTGTCGGAACAAATGTGAGCTCGTTGATTTGGTCCCTAAAGGCTGCTGTGATAAACTGTCAAGATCAGATCATAATGCAAAATGCTATAATTATGGCACAAACTGATTTAATTAATTCACTCAAATCAGAGCAATTGGATGTAAAAAAGTTACTTGTAAACGAGATAACTCGCTCCAACATAAAAATACCAGAATCGACTTCAAGTTCATTGATATCAAATCGAACAAAAAGTGCAAACAAAGATACGCAAATTCATTACAGCCAACAAACGGCCAAAAATCTTGAGCAAAAAAAACGTGATGATAGTAAAAAAGTACTACGAGCTCAACAAAATTCGAGAAATGAGGAGCAAAAAAAAATGGAGGAAAGAAAAGAAGCATTAGACTTTGAAATAAGCACTAAACGACCTATTAGTGTTGAGGAAAATGATAAGCTAAACAATAGAGAATGGAAAGAGGTTTTCTCCAAACACAACACAAAAGCGAATCGTAATAAAGCTATTCCTAAGTATGGTACTGGTAAAAATGCACTTTTCTCTGATAAGATCTCAGGTGCGATAAGAAGAAAATGGATATATGATGCGCATTTGGCTGGAAAAAATGTTACTGTTGACGACATTAAGGAATATCTTCAACACAAAGAAAATCAGGATAAATTTATTATCAAGAAACTTGAAACCAAAGGTAGTAATTCTGCATTTAGTATTGGTGTTTCTTTTGATAGTTGAAACCATCTTTAATGTGGATTGCTGGCCAGATTCTGTGTGTTTACGAGACTTTAATGTACGCGCGTCTTTTTTAGAGAAGCGAAACCACGAGTCTTAAATGAATTAACCGCAGATTATTCGGAACCCACTTCACCCGAGTCTGACAGCTCATACCTAAGAAGGAAGGCACCAGCAGAGGTTAAGTATTCCAATCAGATGAAGCACAAAGGTCAGAGATATTCTATTGTGACATATGAAAATGAACTTGTACTATTATTCCTAAACATTCAATGCCTAAGGAACAAAATAGGTCTCATTGAATCTTTTTTACGAGATTCCGACTACAATCGGTCTGGTCTGTTCTTATGTGAACACTGGCTGTGCTCTACAGAAGTTGATTGTCTGTCAATGGCAAATTTTGAAGTCAGGTCATATTTTGCAAGGAAGGTGTATAAGTGTGGTGGAGTGATTCAACTAATAAACCCTTGCATCAAATCAACATGTATCTACCGAATGGAGCATCTATCCACTGATAAGAACTGTGAGGCGGCTGGTTCGTTTTTTTTTAATTTAAATTTAATAATAATTAATGTTTATCGCTCTCCCAACGGAGACGTAAATGTATTCATTGATACTATGATTAAGTTATTTAATAATGTCGATTTCAAACGCCGTAATTGTAGGGGGTGATTTCAACTTTAATTTTAATGCTTGTCTTCCTCACACTATGTTGATTTATGACTTATTTAAAAGTTATGGCATATACCCATTGGTGAAATTTCCTACAAGAGGAAATTCTTGCTTAGATAATATATTCTCGAATATTGATAATAATATTATTAATGTCAAAGCATGTGATTTACCTTTGTCGGATCATGTGGGAATAATAGTCAACTTTAAACATCCTAAAGTAGTGAATTCTGTTGAAAAAGTCATTTTAAGGCCAATATCAAACGAGGGTAAACTCACGTTTTTTCATTTGGTGGACAAAATTGACTGGTATTTTGTGAATTTAAACATTGATTGTAACTTAAAATTCAACATGTTTTTTAAGTTATTAATAAATAACTTTGAGGCTGCTTGTCCTCTGAAGCAACTTGTTAAAAAAAAATATGCTCATTCTAAGAGTAATTCATGGTTCACAAATGAGCTCAAACGGATGCGTGATTCTCTCATGTTATTTTATGATGCTTATAAATTGCATAGAACAGTGGAACTTAAAGAATTATTTACTAGTTACAGATCAGAATATCATAAAGCCATAAAAAGAGCCAAAATTAATTTCCATAAAATTTTCTTGAAGCGAAATGTAAATAATCCCAAAGCCTTATGGTCACTTGTAAATAAACACAAACCAAAAGTGCCCAAGCAGACAACTGATATATCGTGTAATAATTTCAACAATTTCTTTGTCAATATTTCACCTAAAATTATCGACACATTACCACCGACTGTTATTGACCCAATAACAATTATGGCAAAAAATCCTCATAGCTGTGGTGATTATTTTTCATTTCAGGAAGTGTCGTTTATACAAGTTCGAGATGCCATTGAATCATTAAAAAATTCTAGAGCTAGAGATATATACGGTTTAAATGTGCCACTAATAAAATATGTAAGAAATATTTTAACTTATCCTTTAACAAAGCTACTCAACAACTGCATACTAAACAGTGTATTTCTTGATGTGTTAAAATTAGCCGCTGTTATTCCTATTCACAAAAAGGGCGATCTGGATGATCCGAATAATTATAGGCCCACTTCTTTTCTACCTGTGGTTTCAAAAATATTTGAAAAATTACTTTCGGAACAAATTTTAAATTTCTTTTAGCTAAATAACTTGTTTTCTTTATACCAGTTTGGCTTCAGGAAAGGACTTTCCACCACTGATGCTGCCCTTAATGTTATAAATAACATCATCAAATGCTATGAAAATCGTGGAGTATACGTTGCGTCTTTCTTAGACTTAACTAAAGCTTTCGATTGCGTGCCGCATACAATCTTATTCAGAAAATTGCTGTTTTATAATTTTCTTCCCAACAGTGCAAAAATAGTGATGTCATATCTGTCAAATCGCACCCAAAAGGTGGTATTATCCAATAATTTATTGGACGAACTTTCCATTACCAATGGTGTGCCACAGGGCTCTATTTTAGGACCACTATTGTTCTTAATTTATATAAATGGCCTACCAGGTACTTTATCGCTAACCTGCGATGTCACACTGTTTGCTGATGATTCCACCATAGGTGTTGAGGACTCTAGTCTTGAAATGGTTCTTGAAAAATGTAATGTGTCGGATTCTATAGCTGAAGATTGGTTTACGTCAAATAAATTAAGCTTAAACAAGGACAAAACTACAACCATGTTATTTACTTTGCAGCACTTTAATGTAATAAACAATTACCCAGCATGTGTTAAGTACTTAGGAATTTACATTGATCAGAGCTTATCCTGGCACCAGCACGGCAAGGCTGTGGCTGATAAAATTTCTAAAAATATATTTTTACATAGAAATTTAACTGAAAGTGTTTCGCCTGAGGTTATTCGGATTGCCTATTTTGCCTGGATTCATTCCCGGCTTGAATATGCAATAATGACTTGGGGACATAGTCCGGTATTACAACGGTTGTTCAGATTACAGCGTCGTGCAGTTCGTTTAATAGCTGGATTAAAATCTCGTGAAGAATGTCGCTACTGCTTTAGTAAATACAACGTTCTTACTCTTCCTTCTTTGTATATATACAATTGTTCATATTAAGAAAAATATTCTCACTTATCCTAAACTGAACGAATTTCACAGTTACAATACTCTATCTGATGACATAAGTTTTAAGACCTTAAAACTCTGTAACACTAGAAATTCTACTAATTATTTTGGCATCAAATTCTTCAATTGCCTGCCTTCCAACATAAAAACTTTAACATTAATCGTTTTTTCACGTTCCTTGAAACAATATTTGATTTTCAAATCATTTTACACTTTTGAAGAATTTTTTGTCAACGATTTCTCAGATTTTTAGTTAATTATTTTCTTATTGATATTTCTTTTCTCTGACATGTATAAAATACTCTGTATTTATAATGCAAATATATATTGTTATTATTATTATTATTATTATACCTCTGTTATTAATTGTTAGAAAATTTTGTTAAATTGATTCACAAAACACTCATTTTCTCGCATTTAAAAATGATATAAGCAGACCCCTACAAACCAAATAATAAACAAAACTTAAATCTGACGTTCCCCGTCCTTGCAATTTTTTACAAAAATAACAGACTTTTATACTGCACCACGCTTTAGCTTTGTAGGCACGTTCCTTGCAAACAAAAAGCGTGTAGCAACGTATATACTCTGCGCTTAGAATGCTCTTTCTTTGCATTACAACAAATTGCCTACATCCTGAATTCATTCTATTATAGCTCCATGAGTCAAATAAATAAGTGTCACAAACATGTTTTGTAAAACGAGTGTAACATGCAATATTTTTATCTCGCTTTAATTAATATGTGTGATTCAATATTAAGATTAAAAAAAATACATCTGGGGGCCAATTCTGTAACTTTTTTCAACAAAATATGTCAAATTTTTTTATTTTGGTTAGAAAAGCGACGCGTAGCTCTCTGGCGAGAATTGGCATTATAAGAATATGACGTCATAACTTTTTATAAGTTAGAAAATCAAATTCGTTACCTTTGAACGCGAGAATATTTTGACAGCCGGAACGTCGATGCAAGGCATAGATGCAAGGTGTGTGACATCACGTGTGTTTTTGCCACATTTTCAGATTAGTTGTAATGTAAGTAGAATAAATGACCTTCTTAACTGTTCTATTAGTGTTCGTAGCGCATAATGGCTTTTTTATATGAATATATAAATTTTTAGTGGCAATTGAAGAGCTTGGCCATCAAGAACAGAAAAATAGAGCATGATTGTAGCGAAAAAGCAATGTGGAACCGTAAAGAAATAGATGAATAAGAGCTACTCTTACTAGAGTGTCTAAACGAGTATGCAAAAGAGGGACGGGAAAAGCAATGTTCCGCCAATGCTTGAAACAGTTTTTAAAAAATTCCTTTATAAATAAGCCAATAGAATAAAAACTATTCTACTTTTACAAATTATGTACTATTATTTATATTTTCGAAGCAATCGATTAAATAAAACGTTGGTTTTCTTTATCTCGTTGGTTGATTCTGCTTTTAAGGTAATTTTGTCTATTTCTATTTGATGCTTTCATTTGTTTCTGCAACGGGTTTTTTTTGCATTAGACCTTAAGCCGTTAAAAAACCAAGTTTTATAAGCTAATATAACGGAAATTGTCAGTGCGATATCCGTTGTTCATAAAGTGGATGTCGTTCCATATTTTCTACTTAATCCCAACGCATCGACACCACAATCCACATTTTTCAAAATAGTTCGTTGAACACATCAACACGAGTGCAGATGTGAATGAAATTGAGATGTTATCTACTCTTGCCGAATTGGGAGAGATTCTTTGTACTTTGTTGCTTAAATAAATATGGATGGAGTAGGCTACAATAGTTCAATTTTAAGTTTAGTTAAGATACTAATCGTAAGATGACGCAAAATATTTTTTTGCATTATATTTTTTTTTATTAAATATATTTTGTATATAATGTGATTTGTGTAGTTTTTAATATTTTTTTTATATTTTGTAGCGTTATTCAGAAACAAACAACTAAACATACAATAAAAAAAGAAAGTTTTGCCAATCACTCTTAGTCAAGACTAAATTTTGGAAAAGAATGCTGAGGTTGCCACGGTAACCCAAGTGGAGACGGGGGGGTTCCTAGATACGGTGTTAAGGGAGCGCCACAAGCTTGTACAATCTATTCCAACCTCTAAGAAATCTCAAGCTTGAAAGTTATCAAGAAGTCTGTTGACTGGTCAACAATGATTGCAGTGCAAAACAAAACAACAACAAAAAAATAAAGAAAAACAAAACCTAAACTTGAAATATATATTTAAATTTTAACATAAAGTTGAATTATAAATTAAAAAATCAATATGGCAGAATACCATAGACATTAAACACTAACACACAAAAAAAAATATATATATATATACAGATATACAACTGAATCAAAGATAGTATTCCTTTTGTGAGTCTCAATCCTAAACTTAGAAATGAATAAACTTATTAACAAAATTAAATAACAAGAAAAAAAACAAATCATTGTTTCTTTTGCTACGCCACTGTTACTATAATATATTATGTGATATAATTAATTATTATGATACGGGCAGACCATAGCTATGATTTTTAACCGTAGCGCATTGTTAAAACTGCTGAAAAAAATTAATAGTTCAAAGCGTAATGACAGGTTACAAAAAAAAATAACGTGTAGTATTCTAGTAAGTACGCTAAGTTCGTAAAAAATTGAGACCTTCAGTATAAGCAAAAGTACATATATAGTTATAAAAAAATAGTAATTGCAAATGAACTCAGAAATATGGGTCCTTTTGCAATTATTAAAATGATTTTTCTTTCCTTTATAATTAATCAACAAAACCAAGAATAAATTATATCGGCAGTTGTTTTTGAGCCACTGCGATTGTTCCTTCAAATGTTTTTTTTCTCTCACTTTGATTAAGTTTTTATTATTGACAGGTACATTATGTTTAAATATGTTTCATGTGTCGTTCTATCGATCCGTCTGGCCGTTCGAGCGTTTCTATAACATTGAATACAAAGAAGCGAGTTGAAGTAGATTGTTGATGATAATGTAGCTGGTTGTTGCTATTCTATACACTGTTTTCAAGTGAATATTCAAGGCTAATAATCGTAGAGCATAGACATTCTGATAGATTTATTTAAAAAAAGGAGTCAACTGTTATTTACTTCAATTTCATTGTTAAAATGTAGCAGAACGTAACATTAAAATGAATAAGTTATACAATCATTAGAAATAATAAACTAAAGTTTGTCAAATACAATTAATTGGATGTCATTGGATGTGCCAAGAAAAAATAAAATTTATAATTTCTTATTTGGAAAAATTTACTATTTTTAACAAATATATTTTAAATCATTTTAACAAATTTCTAAAAAAACTAGTTGAAGGTATAATCTATTTAAAGACTAAAGAAAATGACATCAAAATTTTGAAAAATTATAGGCCTATAACGTGTTTGTCAACATTATATAAACTGTTTACATCATGCGTCAAAGATCTAATTTATAACTATTGCATGAACAATAATATTAAAAATATTGAGCAGAAAGGTGCATTAGTGGTTCTTTTAGTTGTAAAAAACAATTAATTATTGGTTTAGTAGTGATGGAGCAAATTAGATTGAATAAACTTATCATCTACACGGCTTTCATTGATTATAAAAAAGCTTTAAATATATATATATATATATATATGTTGATTTTTGTTTACGGTCACTATATATTTTGATAAACTGTAGTAATTAAGGATATTTGACCTTGGTTGGGTGGTGAAATAATTTTTATATGTGGTCTCTTTATATATTGCCAAGCTTTCGGTACTTTTTATTTTGATACCATCTTCAGGGCCTCTACAATGTAATAACAATTCTAGTGTGCTATAAATTCTAGTCTAACTTTAGCTTACTTACCATAAGCGAGAATTAATTAAAGTTAACAAGAAGTAAAATTTGTTTTTTTTGGTTCTTCGTATAAAACATGTTAAAATTCTAGATTTAAAAATTAAAATTTTTTGTAATAAACTATAGAATATGTGTAGTGAATATTGTAAAATTTTTTTGACATTTGTTAATCTTATCTATTGTCCTGTCATTATATTGATAAAACATTGTACGCGAAAAGTTCCTAATATACCATTGATTGCTTAAAATATTTAACTAAACTACAGGAATATATTAATTCTAATTATATTTTAGACAACTACCTATTGTAGCTTTCTATGTTACTCCATAACTCAAGTTTAATGTCGATATACTATTCATTCATCCAAGGGTCCATCGTACACATTGCGGTTTGCTAGGCTCAACAAGTATGTATATGTTGCACTTAAATTTTGTGTGTCAGTTTTTTTGTTCATTTGGTATGGTTGTTTTTTAATGTGTATCATTTCCATAACTAATCTTTTTTGTTGTATTTTTTCTTTGCCAAGAATACTATGGGTGGGTGCCTTTTTTGGATACAAAAGTTTGTAGAGTTGACAACAAAATAAAATTAGATTGGCATATTAAAAATACATCGGCTGGTAAATATATACATTATAAGTCTGATCATTCCATTAAAATTAAGGTAAATTGCATAAAAGAATTAAAAAATCGTATTAAAAAAATATGCCATCCAACATTTATTAATAAAATCTTACATATACTACATAATATGTTATTAGAAAATGCATAT
The DNA here is from genome assembly GCA_947359425.1 of Lagria hirta. Taxonomy (NCBI): domain Eukaryota; kingdom Metazoa; phylum Arthropoda; class Insecta; order Coleoptera; family Tenebrionidae; genus Lagria; species Lagria hirta. The sequence goes on along the minus strand of OX375801.1, from coordinate 6,344,679 downwards.
CCAAGAAGCGTGGTATCGGGACTACTATACAACACAACGGATGCTGAAAATGAAGAATCGTCTGGAATGGACACAAGAGGTCCGACCCAAACAACAAGAACAGACAATATAACCCGTTCGCCTGCAACAGAAGTACAATATGCGGTAATTCCAAACATAAAACACCTTTCATATAAAATAATAAATACATTTAAAAACGAAAATCTGAAGATAGCGTTGAAAAATATAAATACAATTGGAGCATTATACACAAAAATAAAAGATAAAACGCCAATTCCACTCCAGACAGACGTGATATACAAACTAAAATGTGAAAATTGCGAATACTCGTATGTAGGCCAAACATCTCAATGGCTAAAAAGCAGACTTACCTTACATAAAAGTGATATAAACAATAAAAAGGACAGATGTGTTTTAGCAGTGCACGCTAACACATACCAACATAATATAGATTTTGAAGGTGTTAGTATTCTTGGCAAAGAAAAAATACAACAAAAAAGATTAGTTATGGAAATGATACACATTAAAAAACAACCATACGAAATGAACAAAAAAACTGACACACAAAATTTAAGTGCAACATATACATACTTGTTGAGCCTAGCAAACCGCAATGTGTACGATGGACCCTTGGATGAATGAATAGTATATCGACATTAAACTTGAGTTATGGAGTAACATAGAAAGCTACAATAGGTAGTTGTCTAAAATATAATTAGAATTAATATATTCCTGTAGTTTAGTTAAATATTTTAAGCAATCAATGGTATATTAGGAACTTTTCGCGTACAATGTTTTATCAATATAATGACAGGACAATAGATAAGATTAACAAATGTCAAAAAAATTTTACAATATTCACTACACATATTCTATAGTTTATTACAAAAAATTTTAGTTTTTAAATCTAGAATTTTAACATGTTTTATACGAAGAACCAAAAAAAACAAATTTTACTTCTTGTTAACTTTAATTAATTCTCGCTTATGGTAAGTAAGCTAAAGTTAGACTAGAATTTATAGCACACTAGAATTGTTATTACATTGTAGAGGCCCTGAAGATGGTATCAAAATAAAAAGTACCGAAAGCTTGGCAATATATAAAGAGACCACATATAAAAATTATTTCACCACCCAACCAAGGTCAAATATCCTTAATTACTACAGTTTATCAATATATATATATATATATATATATATACGTATAGTACGGATGATTCCCGCCGTTGATATAGCTCAGGCAAAGGGCCCCCCAGCAGTGGATCCGCGATCCAATCCATTTATAATCTTAAACACGCAACTGATATCTCATCGCGTTACAGAAGCCCAATCATTTCGCACATTGTCTCAAGCCCATTGTGTGTTTAAAGTCGATAACTTACGCATGTTTTAAAGCCATTGCAAGGTTGCCGCTTAAAAGAGTGATAAGCACATAGTTTCTAGATGTTTTGAGCTTGGTTGAAGAAAATACAGCAAAATTTCTCATGCGCTGCGTGGGATGAAGATCAAACAAAGGAAGAATGGCAGACATTGTGTCTACAGCTATTCAATTACAAGTGCAGATTTGATATCGAATAATGTTTCGTTACAAAATAAAATAACAGAATTCTGTTTTAATTTTGATCACGCCTACATATAGTTATTTTATTCAATATCAAAATTATTTTATTGTTCATGTTCTTTATATTGCGGCATCTACCGTAAATCTTTCACATATTAGTAAATAATTGCCATTATTTTAGATAATGGCCCTTAGAGCCTGAAAGCAATCTTTTCTTTTTCAATTGAATTTGGGGCAATAAAATTAAATATACCTACATTAACTGAATACTATTCTGATAGAGACTTAATGAATACGTCTTTATTTGTTAATTACATGCTGTAACAAGATTCAAGCCATAATATTCATATCAGTAAGCTATAACATTTCTTTCCACACGTTTGCAATTACTGCATTCCACAACATAATCGTCTAGAACTCTCAAATAATAATTAGATTTCGACCTATTTTTTTAAACATGTAGATTTTTTATAAAATGTAAATTTATTAGAATGCAACAGTTTTATATAGCTACTTGTTTTTTGTTTCTCATAAGTTCCATTACTAAAAATTAATTTAGAAAAATTCGTTTTACTTAGGTATTTTTTGTGTGTCTATAATACTTTTATTATTGAATAAGGTTTTAACCAAACCTTAATAACAACACTATGTAATATTAATAACACCAATGGCAATAATTCGCCTATGTGTTGTTATGAAGTTTTGTTTTTCATATTTTTGAAACAATTAACAATTGAGCTAAATACGAGTTTTAAAGGAGTTTCTTCCAAATTATATGCTTACTCAATAATATGTCTTCAACTGCGCAGTTTTGTAACTGTGTGTAGTTTCAATATTATTTTATTAATTTTTGATTAAAAATTGACATATTTGAAGTTCAGTGGCAAAAGAAAATGTCTGAGCAAGTCAGTTTTATTGTAAACTCTACTTTTATAAAAATAATCCTTCACAACATAAATGAATTTTATTAAATATTTCAATTTTATAACTTAAATTATATGATCTGTTTATTTTATATAAAGTTGATGTTTTATTGTTGATGTATTAATTGAATATTTAAATCCAAATTTCCAGTTTTTTATTCCGTCATTGTATTAAAGTGTTTTACCTCTGTCATAGAACAATAAGTTGAAACTTGCTGATTTCAATTGTTTGCAAGTTAAAGTTATCTTATGTTCATAAAATCGACTTGAAACAACTAAATTGTAATAATAAGTTATTTGTTAGTAGTTTTTTTTGTTATATGAAATAAGTGACCAAAAAATGTCTAAAATAGAGAGTACTATCTAATCATCATTACCCAATAGTTTGTTTTTGCTTTATGCAAAGCAGGTAATGAACGAAAAGCTTTGACAAATTTTATAATGATTTTTTTTTTCTACTCTTGTGTTTAAAACAGCATTTTTCTACACCTATTGAATTACATCGCAATTATTAGCATTTTTTTCAAGAAATATCGTAGTTATAATTCACGACCGTGAATTATGGATCACAATTCACGGTTCTCGTCCAATAAAAAAATTAGAAATTCATTATTCACGGGTGTTCCATCCAATGATATTTTGAATTACCCACGATCAACTCTTTCTGCGCGCGCCTGACAATCGACTCGCGTGACAGCCAAGTGTGTCGCCATATTCCTTGTTTAGGTTATATAGAGTTTCATTAAAGTTATCAAATTTGACTGTAATTTATTTGTTGAATAGGTGTAGAAAAAGCATAGTATTACATTCGCAATTATGGCCATTTTTCACTTAGATGATTTGAGCCACTCGCCAAGGCTCGTGGGCTCAAACATCATCTGCGTGAATAATGGCTGTCATAATCGCTCATATAATAATATACTATTATCACACATGTTTCTATTACCATGACCGTGGCTAAAATCACGGGCCGAGCTATGCAACAGGTTTTCACGGAGTGAAAATTATTTAACTATTTTCACAAAAATAGTTAATCAGAAATATGAATAAATAGAATAAATTTTAATTTTTCTTGGCTACTATAAATGTTCACAATTATAAGAGCCTATAATTTAAAAATTTTTATGAAAGTACTAATTATAGTAAGTTCTTCCATCAGTCAGATACACGAAAACTATTCTTTTATAATTTCAATTTTTTTAAAGTTTTAAAGAATTATAATTATAGAATATTTCGAATGTATATGATCCAAATTCAACATTTCATGTATTTAATGTACCTATGTATTCACATAAGTAATATGTACCTTAGTTTTGTGTTAATAAATAATTGACTTTGATTTATTTATTAACTCGATGCTGTTACGGCTATCCTCATACAGCATTTACAGCTCATACAACAATAAACGTGGTTTGAGCTGTTTTACAATATAACATCAGCTGTTTGCCGTAAATGTTTATTTTAAATAATTGTTTTGTGCAAACACATAGATTTTTGATGATAATGATGATGTATTGACAATTTTATATAAGGTTTGTAAGAATATATTGGTTTTAGTAGCACAATAATATCGAATTCTTTAGCAAGAAGAAACTTTTAATTATTTTATAAAAACTTTTATTCATGTACTATTATATGTTGTTATGGAATAAAATAATAATATTTTTAATTTAAGACCCATTCACCATCTATAGCAACAATTGCTTTCATCATTACGACAATTATGTTATCATCGCATTCCTTCGTTTATTCTCTAATCGGATTAAACCAAACTTGAACTGTAAAATGTAGTACTTTCTTTTTTCATTAAAAAATTATGTTCTCTGGAATTGATAGGCAAATAATTACGATACATTAGTTTTGGTTTAGAGTCCACACGATTAAAGGACTACTATTTAGTCTATTCACCACCATAGATAAATAAACCTCATACATAGTATTTCTTATCTTCAACGAAAAAAACCGTTGAATGATTCTCGATTGTTTACGAATAATAATTACGCCAAACAAGCTTATCTATCGCTGTGAGGTCATCTAGCTAGAGACTATGCGTAAGGTATTTTGTTTTCGCGGGTAAATTTGTGAGTATAATGTTTCTGATGTTATTCTTCACCAGAACAGAATGAATAAGCTATCCCAAGCACTCGTGAAGTATGCAGAAACTAGAAACTTTTTGAAAACAAATTAAAAGGCGTTTACCGGAAATCGTCTTGGAAACAACATTTTCCTGCTTATTCTCCTGCTTGTAAAAACTTTACAAGACGCAAATTAAAAAAGATACTCTAGTAACTATAGTTGCCAACAAAATTGACAAACTTGATTTTTGTGGAATTTGTCAAAAAAAATTCTAAAATTTGTAAATTTCGTCTTTTTTTACGATTTCCGGAAAAATTTAATACAAAACACGTCAGTAAAATCTCTTACTTGACTCTGAGCTTTAAAATACTCGGCACACAATTTAGCTCCTCTTCAGTAATGTAACATTTTCCTGACTTTTATGTAAATAACTATTATGCTAAAAATTGTGTTGGAAACATTTTCCTAACGTGAGTTTGTATGATTCCTTCATAATCTAAAACAAAAAATCATTCACTCATTTTTTATAGACACGAAAAAATGTGGGTATTCTGTAAATATTTCTTGAATAAACAATAAGCGGCAGAAACAAAGAATTCTGAAAGTTTTGTAATATTTTTATGCTTTTGCTAACCATGTAATTTGAAATTGAAAAAAAAATTCTAGTAATTGTTTAATTCTTAAATTAGTGATAAACATGAAAGATTAACAGAAAAGGAAAAATATTCAAATACCTTTCATCTTCTGTTACTACTAACAATTCAATATAAAATTACTAGCATAAGTTTTTTTATATTATCCGCTTATTTTTTGGGTCGCTTTTAGAAGCAAAATACAAGATAGAGCGTGACCTAAAGGCGCACGAAAAGTTATCAGTGATCACGAGTAAAAGTTTTCTATTTATTAAGTATTCATTGGACAGAATCTTTTCTTATAAAACATAAAAACTTTATTTTTATTATTTAATAACATTTTAAATTTTTCACCTTGCTTATCATTGCAGATATTAATTTTTGTATTATTTAGAACGTTGTGGTGTTTTTGTTGCACTTTTAAAAATATTGTTGATTTTATGTATCCCAATAATAAAAAAACCCAAAAATTCGGTTTTTGCGGATGTGCTATTTTTGTTTAGAATTTTTTGCCATCTTAAATTAATTAGAGAAAAAACATTAGGCTTGCAACTTCTATACAATACACATGCCTTTTTGTCTATTAACCTTCCGTTTGACAAGCTGGGTCTAAGAGATGCAAGAAAAACTTATTTTTGCAGTAGTTTTTCAGTACCTTCTTTATTATTTAATTTTTATATATATTGTAACTTATTTATTTTATAATAATCTTTTATATACTTTTTAACTATGTACTTTAATTCTTGTGCTTTTGGTTTTTAAATTTTGTTTACAAGACTTTTTTATTCATTTAGAAAATTTAAGACTTTCAAGAAATTATTAAGGCATTTTTTTATAAAAGTTAATTGATTTTTAAAGTTTAAAAAAATATATTTTGCATTATTTGTGCTAAATAGAATAGGTTAAAGTTTTGGCTAACCGCATAACAATATACAAAAAAAACTTAATTAAATTTATTAAAACAAAAAATTGATTTTTTCTGTTTTATAATTAAAAAGCTTTATCAAGTTAAAATTAAATGTTTAATCTTTACTCTGAAAACACGCGAACTAACCCAAAAGTTTTTATGACGTGTGACGTGACGTTTTTTATGAATGGTTAATTAGCCATCCTGAGAAAACATGCAGTCATTTTATCAAATACTTGTTTGATCTTTATAACAATTAATTTAACTTAATTTATAATTTATAACTTGTAAATTATTGATTTTTAGACACAAGTTTTAAATTGGCAGGTTGACGCAAACTGTTGACAGTAGCTGAAAGTAGCAGAATTCTAATGACATTTTAAAATACAAATGACGTCACAAGCACAGCAAGCGCATGCATAATAGTATATTAAAAACTAGTTTCATAAGACTTCAACGAATAAACTTTGTTAAAGTTTTGCATTATAATTCTATCGCAGTATGATCTGCACACCAGGAATCAACAACTTTGGTAAGCCAATGAGCAAAAACAACTACTTCTCGGACAAGTACGCGGCCGGACATTAAACGACGTTTTTGTTATTTTTCTTGCATTTTAGATTAATTCTATATAATCAATTTTTATTTTTTTTTATTTTTGCTTTTTTATAATACTAATATCATAGACTAATAATATATCAGCTGTTTTTAGTTCAATTAATTTAAATTTTTTTTTCTGAAAGCGTTAAATTGTAAAAAATGAAAATTGGTTTTTTTGCGAGAAATGCACGTAGTGCAAAACAAAATATTGCACTACGTGCATTTCTCGTAGAAAGTGGTTATTTATTAATGTTTTATTTTTGAGTATTTGTACTAGTGCAAAATCCAGGGCATTTGCATAATATTAACTTTTCGAAATTCGTCTGCTGTTAGGTATTTTTTGAATAACAATTTTTAATAATTTATCTTAAAAAGAAAGGTCTAAAAACAGAGGTTAAGTAGAATAGCGAATATTCGTCTCTGTTTCATTGTTGTTTATTTATTTTTTCTTATATTTAATATTATAAAATATTTTCTTTTTATGAAACTGATAAATAAAGATATATTATTATTATTATTATAATCCGTAAAGAACATTTTTTTTTATTAAATAAAATAAACAATAATATTTAGTTAGAATAGTTTTTTTTGAGAACTCTTTTTTTTGTAAAAACTAATATACTATGTAAACACAAAATAAGACTTATTTTTCACAAGTTTCATAGCAAATGTAGAAAACCAGTCAGTTGTGTCAGTTGCATTACTTCTTTGAAAAAAAAACTGAAAAGGTATTTATTATTATAAAGGATTATTTAATGTTGCATGCAGCAAAACAATTATAAAGTATCCATATTGCAATTATTACTATTCTAGCAACATGCCTAGCATTCGATAGCCAATGAAATTCGGCAAAAAATGTAAGGGTTTATAATTTAAATGGTGCTGTTCTACTGAGATCGGGGTTCAATGAAGAAGTGGAAAAAATTTTTTTTTCTAATTAAGATTGAATGCATTTTAAATTTTATAATTATTGTAGAGCTAAATTTAGTATAAAAAAAATCTTGAGATCAACTCATATATGTACCTAGGATTAATTAGAGCTTCACATTTTTTTATTGTTTATTTGGGAAAAATATGCAAGTGGCAGTTAGAAAATTATTGTTCTTACAATTGTAAGTTAAAATTGAATTTTATTTGATTCTTTTTCCTCTTAAATGTCCAAACCCCATGAATATGATCCCATCGTTCTAAAAATAGACCTGGAATGTGCTTATCGTGCCTTTGCCTTAACATAAACAAACCACCACCCAGTACCACCATACCGTAGACGAATGTTCGTCTAAGATTCATTTGTAATAGAGAGTTTGAAGGGTGAAAAGCGAGTAATTCTTTGTGTGTGCTTTTTGTGTCCTGTACGGTGTCCTTGGTGGTGTTTCTTTGTCTGGTAAACAATAGGGTGAGTTTTTACTCATTGAGCGAATGCCTTAATTAAATATTTGTATCGATATGATTAGTGAATTGTTATTATTTGCGTCTATTTTAATTATAATGCATGTTGATATTATTGGCCAAATTTATAATGAAAAGGGAGTTGAGTTTATAAAGATGAGGCAGGTAGTTAATGATATTAAAAGTACTTTATGATTTGAAGGGCAATTTGAGTTTGTCTGTTGTGCTCAGTAAACTATTCAATATTAAATCATGAACGGGTAGTTAAGACGCATGATGGGCTTATGCTTTGCGTTTTGGCTGGTAGTTTGGAGTGACTCGCTATCAGTCCGGGAATTATCGTTATATGACAGATAGTTGGTATAAGAGACGACCCTGGCATTTCCGGTTCTCTAGAACTCACTATTTGGGGGATAATTCCAAGAGAGAGAACACATTGCGGAGAGTGACCCATTCATGTGCTGTCTGTTAAATAAAGCGAGACAAAGCATTATGAGATTGTTTTGAAAGTATTGCATGCCCATCTCTATGAACGCCGATTCTAATGACAGCAGATAAATATATATGTATAACTCTGAGAATTAATCCATAAGTTGTCGCTAAATAAATGTTGAGGTTAGACGCTCACGTTTTTATTTTAATTCTAGGTAAGCATGCAGTGACGAATGGGATATCCCGGGGCAACTCAAATATTAAATTAGGTACCCTTTTAATTATTAAAAACTGTTTTAAGTAAAATCAATTCTAGTTAAATTTAGTAAGTTAATTACAATTCTTCTTACAATTCAGAAGTGGGATTCTTCATGAATAACATCGTGAGACGTCGTGATTCGTTGTGGTGCGTTGCGATGCATCATGAGACGTCATGATGCGTCGGCGTGCGCCATGATTCGTCACGCTTCTCATATATTCATGATTCTCATGTGCTCAAATCACGTGTTCGAGTTGTCCTGGCGTACCCATATACTTGAAGCGTACATATCATTAGTTTTTTTTGTTTATTTATGAATAGGGGGGAGGATCTAGTATTGGTCTAAAATGGCGGAAACTGTAAAAGTGAGTAAGCGAAAGCGAGCTCCTATTGATGAAAGTTCAGAGACTGGTAGTGGAAACGGTGGTGATTCTATTGAGCGTTTGGCAAATATAATGACGAATTTTATACAATCAACTCAACAAACTTCATCAAATGTGAGTCTCAACAAAGGCGATATAGTTCCTCCATTTGATCCTGAAAATCGTGAACAAAATGCAGAAATGTGGTTAAATAAGGTAGAAGAATTGCGCCAAATTTTTACGTGGTCAGAAGAAGCTACAATATTTTTTTGCGTTATCAAAAATAAAAGGTCTTGCGCATACTTGGTATAAAGGTCTCCAAACAATGAAATTTACATGGGACGAATGGAAAATTAAAATTCGGAAAGCTTTTCCCTCAGCTCGCGATTATTATGATCAATTAACAGTTATGATGCGGCGTAAAAAACAGTTTAATGAAAGTTATTCCAGATATTATTACGAAAAATTGACATTGTTGAATCAATGTAAAATATACGGTGCAGATGCTGTTTCGTGTTTTTTGGGCGGAATCGACGATCTTGTAGTTAAGGCAGCGGCTAAAGCAAGTAACTATCAAACTCCGGAAGAATTGTTTCAGTATCTCGGTGGTCTATCGGATGTAGAATACTCTTCTAAGGTTTTAAGACAATCAAACTTAACAAACAGTCGTGATAAGAGCAGATGTGAAACAACGGCAAATATTAGAAAGGACGTACGATGTTTTCAATGCGGACTACAAGGACATAAGAAACGCAATTGCCGCCGCAACCAAAAGTGTAGTATTTGCCATAAGATGGGGCATAAAGAAATCGACTGTTTTTATAAAGGGAAGAAGCCAGCAGAAATGAAGACTGTGTCTTGACTAGAAACTGATCAAGAAAAAGTCTCTCCTAATCAGAAATATTTTAAAGACGTTTTAATTAACAATCAGCCCTCAAAGGCATATGTAGATTTAGGTAGTTCAGTAATAATAATAAAACTTAGTGAGGTTAAGAAATTAGGTTTAAGTTTTACTACAGATAACCCAATAATGCTAAAAGGATATGGTAATGGACGATGTGTTACTTTAGGGAAAACTAGTTTTAGATTACGCATAGATAATATTGAGGCTAAAGTCGTTGCGGAAGTTGTATCAGATTCAATTCAAGAGGTACCAATTTTGATAGGACATCCCTTTACTGAGTTGCCTGGAGTGTTGGTAATGAAAGACGATAAAAAATTAGTTGTAACCGAAGGAGAAATTAATAATATCGGTGAAATATACACGATATCTACAAAAGTGACATTATGGCCAATAAAAACCACTCTCGTACCAAAAGATCATCTGGTGAATATTAAAGTAAAACCTGAAAATGCTAAATTTAATGGTGACGTATTGGTAGAAGCCAGTCTTCGATTAAAAGAGGGAAATGAATATTGTATTCCCAGAATAATATTAAGAATTCGACCTGGACATGAGGCAGTTCTACCAATAATTAACCTTTCAGATGATGACTTTACACTTGGAATTAAGCATCCTGTAGTTAGAGCCTGGCCTTGTGTTCGTGAAAAACATGAAGCTGCTCAAGTTTTGCGTTTAAACTCACTGCAGTGCTCTAATTTGTCGACTAACGAGATTAATATTGGTCCTGTAAATGAACAGCAACGTAAAGCACTCTTTCAGCTACTCCACGATTACCGTGATCGATTTGCTCACAGTGCTACAGATGTAGGTTGTGCCAAATCCGCCGAAATCGAAATAGTTTTAAACGATCAAAAACCTTTTACTTATAGACCGTATCGTGTGTCGATTAGTCAACAAGACATTATCAAAAAAATGATTGGAGAATTGTTAGACAGTGGTATTATACGAGAATCCCATTCACCATACGCGTCTCCAATTTTATTGGTCAAAAAGAAAAACGGAGAAGAAAGAATGTGCATTGATTACCGAAAATTAAATTCGATGACAGTAAAAGAACAGCAACCTTTACCACGAATTGATGATTAAATAGATCGATTACATGGTAGCATATATTTCACCAGTCTAGATTTACGTTCTGGTTATTACCAGATTCCGGTTGAAGAAAAGTCAAAGAAATTTACAGCATTCGTCACACCAGAAGCCCAGTATGAGTTTAATCGCATGCCATTTGGTTTAGCCAATGCACCACGAGTATTCCAACGTTTTATGAATAAAATTTTAGCTTTAACGAAAGCATTTGCCGCTGTATACTTAGATGATGTACTGATACATGCAAAAACAGTTGAAGAAAGTTCACTTCATTTGAAAGCTATATTACAAATTTTGAGAGATGAAAATTTGACGTTAAATCTGTCAAAATGTTATTTTCTGCAATCATCAGTAACATATTTGGGTTATGAGATTTCCGATGGTAAAGTTCAGCCAGGGTCAACAAAAATTAAAGCTATAAAAGAATTTCCAATACCAAAAACAGTTCATAATGTCAGGCAATTTCTAGGACTTACTGGCTATTTCAGACATTTTGTTAGGGATTATGCTATCATTGCAGAGCCACTGACAAAATTATTGAGAAAAAGTACAGTTTGGAAATGGGACAAAGAAGAACAAGCCTCTTTTGAACAATTATGTACAATTTTAAAACAGAAACCTCTTTTAAGTATCTTTAGACCATGTGCTGAGACAGAAGTACATACAGATGCCAGCGCACTTGGGGTTGCTGGTATTTTGCTTCAAAAACAACCCGATGACAGATTACATCCAGTAGCATATTATAGCCGACAAACCAACAAAGCAGAAAGCAAGTATCATTCGTTCGAATTAGAAACATTGGCTGTGGTAGAAAGCCTTAAGAAATTTAGAGTGTATCTTATGGGAATTCAATTTACTGTCGTGACGGATTGTAACGCCTTGAAAACTTCAAGCACAAAAAAAGACATCTTACCACGCATAGCGAGGTGGTGGTTGCAGTTACAAGATTTTAATTTTACTGTACAATATCGACCAGGTGATAAAATGAAACACGTAGATGCGTTGAGCAGAAATCCATCGGTCAGTGAGATGCCACCTGAAGAGGTTCTGAGGATAGAGGCAGCGGATTGGGTCCTGTCCGGACAATTAACAGACGAAAAATTGAAGTTAATTTATGAAATTTTGCTAAAACCTCCAGAAACCGATCACGACAAATCAGTGTACAAAGATTACGCGTTGCGAGATGGAAGAATTTTCCGTATAACTGTTAAGGGGTTACTTTGGGTAGTACCCCACGGCATGAGACAACAAATAGTTAGAGTAGCACATGATGAAAAGGCGCATTTTGCCGCTGAGAAGACATTACAAAGATTAACAGAGCAATATTGGTTCCCACGGATGCGCGACTATGTACAGAAATATATAGCTTGTTGTATTCCATGCTTATATAGTAAACGTCCAAGTGGAAAAAAAGAAGGCTTTATGCATCCTATAGAGAAGGTACCTATACCTGTGTATATGATACACATTGATCATGTGGGACCTTTTCCCAAGAGTCGGCATGGAAATATACATTTGTTAGTCATCGTAGATGCGTTCACTAAATTTGTATTTTTAAAACCGGTCAAGTCTACGAAAACTAAATTTGTGATTGATTACCTCAAAGAAATTTATAGTTATTATGGGCACCCACATACTATAGTTAGCGATCAAGGAAGTGTATTCACGTCAGCCAAGTTTCGTGAATATTGTGAAAATAACAACATTAAACATGTATTGAACGCAGTAGCGACTCCACGAGCAAATGGCCAAGTCGAAAGGTTGAATAAAATTATTAATGGAGCTCTATTAGCTACTGTTTCTGAAGAAAATCAATGGGACGAAAAGATTAAAGATATTCAATTAACAATAAATACTACTATTTCCAAAACGACCGGGAAAACTCCAACAGAATTATTTTATGGTTATAAACCTAGAAGTGGAACTGATGTACCGTTACTTGATGAAATTAGACAGATACCTGAAATTCTAGAAGATTTATTCACAATGCGGTCACAGGCTGCGAAGAAAACTATTTCTGAACAACAGAAGCAAAAGTTATATTATGATAAAAAAAGAAAGAAAGCGCGACAGTATAAACAAGGTGATCTAGTGCTTATTGAAAAGCAAGGAACAGCGGAACATAGCAGTCGAAAATTAATGCTACCTTATGCTGGTCCAATGATTATTAAAACTGTTTTGCCTAATGACAGATATCTTGTCGTTGATATGCCAAACACTCATAGAACCGTTAAGTCTGCCAGGTATGAAAAAGTCATAGCTGTTGACCGAATAAAACCCTGGATTCCTATCGGAGGGGTGTCCGATCAAACTGATAGTGAAAGTGGAGAAGATGATGTTAAGTTGAGTTCAGACTCAAATTCTGAGATGTCCGAGCACCTCGAGACGAGGTGAATTGTAGGATGGCCGAATGTAAGTTAAAATTGAATTTTATTTGATTCTTTTTCCTCTTAAATGTCCAAACCCCATAAATATGATCCTATCGTTCTAAAAATAGACCTGGAATGTGCTTATCGTGCCTTTGCCTTAACATAAACAAACCACCACCCAGTACCACCATACCGTAGACGAATGTTCGTTTAAGATTCATTTGTAATAGAGAGTTTGAAGGGTGAAAAGCGAGTGATTCTTTGTGTGTGCTTTTTGTGTCCTGTACGGTGTCCTTGGTGGTGTTTCTTTGTCTGGTAAACAATAGGGTGAGTTTTTACTCATTGAGCGAATGCCTTAATTAAATATTTGTATCGATATGATTAGTGAATTGTTATTATTTGCGTCTATTTTAATTATAATGCATGTTGATATTATTGGCCAAATTTATAATGAAAAGGGAGTTGAGTTTATAAAGATGAGGCAGGTAGTTAATGATATTAAAAGTACTTTATGATTTGAAGGGCAATTTGAGTTTGTCTGTTGTGCTCAGTAAACTATTCAATATTAAATCATGAACGGGTAGTTAAGACGCATGATGGGCTTATGCTTTGCGTTTTGGCTGGTAGTTTGGAGTGACTCGCTATCAGTCCGGGAATTATCGTTATATGACAGATAGTTGGTATAAGAGACGACCCTGGCATTTCCGGTTCTCTAGAACTCACTATTTGGGGGATAATTCCAAGAGAGAGAACACATTGCGGAGAGTGACCCATTCATGTGATGTCTGTTAAATAAAGCGAGACAAAGCATTATGAGATTGTTTTGAAAGTATTGCATGCCCATCTCTATGAACGCCGATTCTAATGACAGCAGATAAATATATATGTATAACTCTGAGAATTAATCCATAAGTTGTCGCTAAATAAATGTTGAGGTTAGACGCTCACGTTTTTATTTTAATTCTAGGTAAGGATGCAGTGACGAATGGGATATCCCGGGGCAACTCAAATATTAAATTAGGTACCCTTTTAATTATTAAAAACTGTTTTTAAGTAAAATCAATTCTAGTTAAATTTAGTAAGTTAATTACAATTCTTCTTACACAATGTACTATGCTTTGGTTTTATTATGATATTGGTGTAGATATTCTATTTCAAATTTTAACAAATTTTTTATCAATTATTCATAATGGACACTTGATATTTGATATGCCAAATAACCACAAGAACAGGGGCGTGTGATAGTGAGATCATGGAACAGCAATCTTTAAACATTAAGAATTCTCAACGCAGCAATCTGTGTTTAAAAAAACAATGCAGTGTCAAATTTAAGCGGTAAACTTTAGTTTATCAATCTAAAACATTTTACTTTTTCATCTTCTGTTAGTGTGTGCAGTTCAATTAGTGTCGGTTTCACTTGTGTCACTTTAAGGAATACTGGAAAATATTAAGATGAAACGGTCTCAGAAGTTAATGTTATTAGCCAAACAGAATATTGGTTAGTATTTAATTAAACATCAAGATAATAATCTTAACTAATTGCGTACATTTTAAGTGCATTTGGATCCAAAGTTTGGTCAAAAAGAAATGATCGACAATGCACCTAATACAGTAAGTTTTATATAAATATATTTTACAAATTTTACGTCAAGCTAAATGATTTAATTTCAAACTTTTACAGAATGAAGCCCCAGCTAAAAAAATGAGGACGTTGCGACCTTATGTGCCAGATGTAGTAAAGTTTGAACATGTCAAAATTCACGGAATTGAAACGCAAAATGGTAAGTGTTTTTCAAACCAAAATATTAATTTGTGAACAATATTATTCTATCAATAATTGCATGGATACGCCCATTTTTTTTTTCTGTTTATTTCATGTTGAATAATTATTCTTGTGTTGTTTTTCTTTTACATTTTTTGCCCTAACTAATTTTATTTAGAATCAAAAATAGTCTTCAAATTAATAGTGAGCTTCTAAATAATTAACCGGATAAAACCAAGTGATAGAAAGCGTACGTAATAAAATGTGTATAGTTATTAGTTTTGGGTCATTGTTGCCAAATTGAATAAACTGCTGGTTTTAGCTTTGTTCCTGAGCCAATTAATTTAGATAATGATGTTATTTTAGTTAAGATAAAATTTTAAACAAAAATATACAAGACAACATTCTAGCTTTTGTTTTGATAGGCTCTAAGTTTGTGGTATGTAATTCCAAATAGATATTTTTTTAATTATTTTTAATTTTTGTTATCAAACCTCTCATCAACGTATTGTTTACTTTTTGTTACATACTTTGCTTTAGTACGTGCGCTTTTTTATATTCTCCCATTTTACATTGATTTTTTACTCATAAACGTTAAACGTCGCCTCATTCAAAGTAAACCCAAAGTCTAAGATTATTGGGGGCTATAAATGGCACAAAACATAAATGTACGAGGGCTATATAAAATATAACATAAATAAGATGTTTATTCACACATTTCTACATTAAGTCATAAAACTAAAAAATTGCCATAGATTTTACAAAAGATCTATAACTTTTCTTCTATTGAATTGAACCTGCTCTTGGAAAATGTTTATAAAAATTTATAAAATCAACTTTGGGCAAGCTGCAGTCTATCATTAAATTATTTTAAATTTAGTTTTTTTTGGTATATTGTAGCATACATATTATCTGGGAAAAATATCGAAATAATATGTATACTAAACCGGTTTCAAAAAAACAGACCATTTTCTTTTTTTAAAACTCTCCGTAAATTATCTTCCTAATTATAGAAAAGAATCCTGTGAAAACGGGAGCTTTTAATATTAATATTGAAAAGTCGTTGATCGCAAATTTCTATTTTACTTTTAAATAGCATGGATAAAAATTGTTGTGGAATTTTATAACTCATTTTTCAGTGAACATATCGAGATGAATAATACATAATACTTACGTTTTATTGTAAGTTTACTCCTCTAATATACGAATAATAAAATAACTATTAGAGGAGTGAAATTCCACAAATGAAGAAAGAGTGACAAAAACTTTTCAATTATAAAATAAACATGACATAACATTTTAACTATTCTGACATAGTAATTTTTTTCATGACTTGCTATGATAAAAGATTTTTTAAATACGCCGTTGACTTTTGCATTCAAATTCTTAATGTTGCAACATGATAAGTAACAGAAATATCTGACTAAATGTTAAGTAAGTCATCTTAGATAATTTTTCGTAGTGATCAGCTATGTTTTATTCATAAACATTTAATAGCAACGAGTTTGGTTAATTTTTATTTGATTTTAAAGTCTCATAATTACATCAATTTTAGCTCAAGGCAATAAAGAAAGTAAAATTGAAGAGCTAGAAAGCAATGTAAAAATAGAACTGGAAAATAAACCTTTTAATTTTGAAGAGTCGTTTAATTCTGAAGAAGAACCTTTTGAAGAATCGGGTTCAGAATACGTTCCAAGTGTATTATCACAAGATAGTTCCAGAACTTCAGACATAGCTGAGGTAAAAATTCATAAAGATTGTAAATGACTTTTTAGTATATTGCACTATATAAATCGTTTTTAGAATATCTCCTCAGAGATTTCTTCAGTACTTGAGAATTTCTCATTATCTGAGGATGTAAGTTTTATATCAAATAAATAATTGTGTAATGTAATATTCCTTAATATGTCTTAGAGTTTACACGTCAAGGAAGATACTAGCAGTGAGATTACGGTAGATATCGAAGATATTGAAACTAAATTGGACATACAAGACATGGTATTTTTCTCGGTATTTGTTGAGCTTTTCTATTAATAATTTTATCTTTTGCAATAATTTTAAGGGTTGTCAGCCAGTAATGCCAGTATTGCTTAAAGAACCACCTTTAAAAGAACGGCTCACTGTGTGTCCAATTTGTTATAATGATGTTTCCACTCATTTTACTAGACATCTTTTCCGGCACCACAAAAACGATGAGCAAGTCTTGCGAATTAAAAGTTTACCACCAAAAAGCAAGGAACGCTTAATAGTCCAGTCATTTCGTCCGAAAAAAAGGCAAATAAAAGAAAATGAATTTGCGCCTCTAATTTTTTAATATGTTGTAGGGGATACCTAGAAAAGCTTAACTTGAAATTGTCGACCAAGCTTTCCTAGGAGCTTTCGCCGCCATCTTGAAAAAAGTGGTAAAATTTGTTTCTCGGCAATAACTCGGCTATCCGATGAGATTTCGAAAAATTTTGTAGGACACTTTTTGTAGCTTTCTTTGTGCTCTACAATAACGCCTAAATTATTTTTAGCGTATCATGCATCGTTATCGAGATATCGATCGATAAAGTCAAAAATTTAGGACACAATTTTTGTTTTATGCTTTTTTTTTCTTTGGGTCTTAATAAATATGAAAAATTGTAAAATTCAAACTTGTAGAGCATATTTAGACCTACAATTTCCTTCTTGAATTTTTTTATGTTAGACAAAAATTACGATCTCCAGCGCGCCGCAAAGTCGGTGAATCCACACTCAGCGTCGAGCGAGCTGCTCGCTCGGTTGTGTCTGGATGTCGAATCTAATGGGAAATTGTTCAGGAAATTGATGGGATAAAAAATAAGTACATAGAGCAACAAATTAAGGATCACACAATAGTAATTTATTAAACAAATAATTTGTTTGTGCAGCAAAAATTTAGGACACAATTTTTGTTTTTTGCTTTTTTTTTCTTTGGGTCTTAATAAATATGAAAAATTGTGGAATTCAAACTTGTAGAGCATATTCAGACCTACAATTTCCTTCTTGGATTTTCTGCCGCCTGTGGGTGCAGAAAAGCGGGAATCAGTTGCTCCGTTATTTGCATGCACTGCAGTGGGCAAGCATGCAGTAACGTCGCCAGAGTCGACATTTTGCTTGACGACGACGACGATGTCTGTAACGATGATGATGACGATGCTCTCATCGAATCAGCATCATTTCCAACGTTTCAACAGACACAACAACTCGAAGAGTTTACGGAGGACGAAGATCTTCAGCCTGGACCATCCAAGCGAAAAAAAACATGAAAAAAGTCCATCGTTCGTGTCTCGAGTGCAGAAAAAAATATTTTTCTTTTCGTTTATTTTGTTTTGTTTATTTTGTATTGTAAAAAAATAATTTTTTTTACTGCACAAACAAATTATTTGTTTAACAAATTACTATTGTGTGATCCTTAATTTGTTGCTCTATGTACTTATTTTTTATCCCATCAATTTCCTGAACAATTTCCCATTCGATTCGACATCCAGACACAACCGAGCGAGCAGCTCGCTCGACGCTGAGTGTGGATTCACCGACTTTGCGGCGCGCTGGAGATCGTAATTTTTGTCCAACATAAAAATTACAAGAAGGAAGTTGTAGGTCTAAATATGCTCTACAAGTTTGAATTCTACAATTTTTCATATTTATTAAGACCCAAAGAAAAAAAAAGCAAAAAACAAAAATTGTGTCCTAAATTTTTGACTTTATCGATCGATATCTCGATAACGATGCATGATAAGCTAAAAATAATTTAGGCGTTATTGTAGAGCACAAAGAAAGCTACAAAAAGTGTCCTACAAAATTTTTCGAAATCTCATCGGATAGCCGAGTTATTGCCGAGAAACAAATTTTACCACTTTTTTCAAGATGGCGGCGAAAGCTCCTAGGAAAGCTTGGTCGACAATCTCAAGTTAAGCTTTTCTAGGTATCCCCTACAACATATTGAAAAATTAGAAGCGCAAATTCATTTTCTTTTTTGAATGTACGTAATGACTGGACTATAAATATAATTGCGGCTTTAAGAAAACAGGGATATTTTCATCTAAAAACCGAGAGAAACATCATAAATCCCGCAAGAAAGTCTGCAAAACCCGGAACAGAGTATTTTTTTTGTATTTATTGCCTTGGTCAGTATTCAAAAAACTTGCTGTACAAACATATTAAAAAATGCCCACAAAAACCCGACAGTGAAAAAAATGCTGGAAGAAACTGTCTGAATAAAAGTCAAACCTTTTTAGCCACAATGACGTCAAAAAATCAGACTTTTTTAAGTTCGGCACGTATCAACAAAGAAGTTTTTAATATTATGCGTGCTGATGAGATCAGCTTGACTGCTAAAGGGGATCCTTTAATTTGTCTTTATGGAGAAGCTCTCTTGAATAAACATAGAAGACAACAAATTGCAACAGTTATTTCAAACAAAATGCGAGAAATGGGTCGACTACTAATAGCATTAAAAACTATAAATAATTCAATCAACGTTTTGTTTGATGCGTTGAAGCCTGAGCTGTTTCAAGATTTACTGTCTGCTACTAAGATCATAAGTGGTTATAACGTTCTACAAAAATCTTATAAATCCCCATCTTTAGCTTTACACATGGGAACAAATTTGAAATTTGTTTGTGACATAGCGTTCAAAATAGTGATCGAAAAAAAATTTCTACCTGGTATAAAATGGGAAAGCAGAGAAGGGAAAAAAAAAGAAATTAAAGAAATTAAGCAATTAATAGAAGGACATTGGTGTAATGAAATTTCTAGCATGGCTCTCAAGGTGTTAAAAGAAAGAAATTGGGAAAAACCAAACTCTCTTCCACTAACACAAGAAATACAGATTTTCCAAGAATACGTCAGCAGTTTGGCAAAAAAATCTTATGAAGAGCTAAGAAATAATCTAAACATAAAGATAAACTACAAAATATTAACAGAATGCATCCTAGCACTAACAGTAATGTTTAACAGAAAACGAATTGGTGATGTACAATTTTTGAAAATATTGACATACACAAAAAAATCAGAAACTACAAATGAAGCAGCTTTTATTGAATCTTTAACAAATGTTGAAAAAATCCTCAGCAAAAAGTTTAAAAGAGTTGTTACAGGTGGCAAGGGTTCTAAACCTGTACCTATTTTGTTTTCACCGCTACTTCAGAAATACATCACATTAATAATAAAAATTCGAGAACAAGCAGATATAGTACCATTATCAAATCCGTATCTTTTTGCTAACGCTGGCTCAACAGACAGATGGATGTCGGGATACCATGTTATCCGAAAATTGGCAATAACCTGTGGTTGTAAGCAGCCAAATCTTTTAACTTCTACTAGATTTAGAAAACATATTTCAACTACATTACAACTGATGACGATGGATCATAACGATATGGAGCAAGTCGCCACGTTTATGGGGCATACAAAAAAAACGCATGCGGAATTTTACAGGTAATTCATCTTTTAATTAATCGAGGTTCATGTTCATCAGATGAAGTATGTAAACCTAAAACTAAATTTACGCTTTTACATCCATTATTTTAAGCCTTCTGTATAATTACATAATGTTCTGGTTACCATTTACACTTGCATCATAAAACAGTGAGTAATTAAAGTTTTTGATTTTAGACTACCGCAAGACATATATCAAACAGCCAAAGTAGCAAAAGTCCTGATGCTACTAGAAAAGGGCAAAGGAGCAGAGTTTAAAGGAAAGCATCTGAACGATATTGACATCGACCATACTTATATTTCAGAGTCTGATGATGAAGAAACTTTTGGCGATAAAAATTCTTATTCAGCTGAAAATAAAGTGGAAAGTTGTACACCAACAACGTCAAAAAGTTTAAAAAAGATTGAAAGTAATCTAATCCGGTTTGTTTTAATAGATAAATTGCATGTTTTTGTTTAAGGTCAAAATAATGTTCTGAAACCAAATAAAAGTCGACTTAAGTGGAGTTTACAAGAAAAACAAATTGTAAGAAAACATTTTAAAGAGCACATTAAGAAAAAAATTGCACCAAAGAAGCATGAATGCGAAGAGTTGATTATGAAGCACCCCAATGTTTTGAAAGACAGGGATTGGGTGCGAGTTAAAACATTTGTGTACAATGTTTTTCGACAAAATTAAGCTGTTTCTGTATTATTATTATATTTGTGAATGAGCATTGTAATAAATAAAATAATTTTTTTAGAGTGAAAGATCTGACTTCAATAATGTTTCATTTATAATTCTTACCTATACTGCAGCATCCAGTTGATCAATGAACGCAAGGAGGGTAAAACGAGATATGTGTTCTATTTTGAGCTTATCAGCCACATGTTTTCGTTTTACTTTGCAATATTTGTATTTTGCGCAGAGAAACTAGAGTTGTTTGGTTTATCATTATTTTTTAAACTTCGCTAAAGCTTTAAATTTGAATAATCTATTTTAATAAAATCATATGTAGAAAAAATAATTTTCTTAAAATAGGGTAAACAAATTTTGCTCTCTGTATAAGCTCATCAGTCAAAAATAGTCCTTTTTTGATTAATTATTATACTTGCTTGCACAGATAATTATGAAACTGATGAGTTCAATTTATTCAAGTTCAGTGCGATTTTGCATTACACAGTGGGAGATAATCAAGTAGATTTAGTTCAATGTCCGGCGGAATATTTTCCGGAGAAGTAGTTGTTTTCGTTCTATGGTTTACCAAAATTGTTGATTCTTAGCTTGCAGACCATACTGCAAGCTAAGAGCTAAGCTTCAAAGCACTAATTTTTTACCTAATAATAGACAGTTTCAATATTTTGCAATTTTAAAATTATGATTTAATGACTACGAAAAAATAATAGACAAAAAAAAATAGCATAAAGCAAAAAAAAATTACTGTCATTTATAAACATCGCTTAGTATAGCACTGAAACTAATTGATAATGCTTGTAAGTGCACAAACTAATAAATGTAATTACATAAATAATTAAATTATTATTGTATTTACAAATTTTCATACTACTCATGTAATTAAGTGGTAATATGAAAATAAGGAGCGTTTATTTGTTTTTTTATTACTTATTAAGCTACCAATATGCTCATCGTAATAAATCATTTAGCCAATTGCTTGTTTTTCTGTTGCTACTATTTAAACTTACGCAAAATAACGCCTGTAAAACATGTAATGCAAACGTGATGCAAACCGACTGTATACGAGTTACATAAAACGACCTTGCATCAAGTTGGAGGTGAATGACAAGGGAATTCCGTCATTAAGATAGCAAACTAAACTAAACAAAAACTAAATAAAACACTGTTGCAATATTGTGCACAAGACTGAGGAAATTATTCCAGAATAATCCATCTTGGAGCGTAAAATGCGTAATATATATTTTATTATAAACGCCAGCGTCAACAGCGACCACTACCAAAAAATGGTTGAACTACAACCGTTTATCTTGATATGTTTCAAGCCATTGAGAAGCCCTGCACCCATTTGGATTATTGTTAATAACAAACAAACCCTTTATGATAAAATGTTGACGTAAAGCGTAATGAACGTCTTCAATACCCATCTAGGTATGAAATAAAATTTGGTTGAAAAATAAAAAACCGTTATTGAGAAATTTGATGTTATACATGGAATTTTTCTCAAGCCCGTTTTCGGGCTTGGAAACCAGCCGATGGGCTAAGCGCCAGATGCAAAGTATGCTGTTTTTGGCTTCATAATGAACGTTTATACGTCTATATATATATATATATATATATATATATATATATATATATATATATATCCCGTGGGTGATGCTAGACTCCTATCGGGCGCCTCCCCAGGTTGCGGATAGGGGAACGCCTTCCAGATATGGATGGTTCCGGGGAAATCAAATACCCGGGGCGGACAAAACTAGCAAAGGGAAAATCCAGCAAGTGTCTGTCTCGGAGCGAGCGGCTTGCTGGTCAGCGTCTGTTCTCCATGTTAGGGGCGGCTGTCTTAGATCGTGTGGAGTTGCTAATATCCCATCGAACGCCTCCCCAAGTGGCATATAGGGGAATGCTCGCCAGATATGGCGGGTACGGAGGAATAATACTCCGGGCGGACCAAAACAGCAGCTGCTGCCTTGCAGAGAGCATTTGGGTATCCAAAGGCTAAGGGAGAAACGGCTACAGAAACCCGCAGAATAGGAGGCGGAGAGAGCGATCCTCTCACCTATTAAACAGAAAGGCGAAATGAACGAAGGAAATGAGATAAATACTACTGGACAGGGGAAATTCGGTATCCCCAGAACCGGCACTTGTAGCTCGGGAGCGGGCTTACTTGGGTCGTCATCATGCAACGCTCCTACACCTAAGGCGAGTAACCAGGCCCAGGTGTGCTCAAATGTTACTGGTAGGAATGTGGAAAAAAGGCTAGATGATCCGTGCTCGTCTAGGGAAAAGACTAGTCCATCAGCATTAATAGATATAACGCCTGATCCATTTAAAAGAAGCAATATTATAATGAGATCACCTAGAAGATCGGCATCGGTAGGAGACATCTCTTACAGCCTAGATACCCCCCAGAATAAAAGGAAACGGCAAGGAGAAGACAATACTGGAAAACCACCGGCCAAGAGTACGTGCGTAGAAGATACACTCCTTAAAGCAGAACGAATGGTGACTAAACTGTGCAAAAGTGTCGGTGAAAGCTCGAACACCAAAAAGGAGATAAGGGACTTGAGCGCCGCCCTAAGAAACCTTATGTCACGAATGATGCTGGAAAGAGAACAAATTTCGTCTTGCAAGAAAATAGACAAAACAAATGCCCTAGATGTCTCTCCCCTGTTGGAAACACGAAGCACTGAGACTCAAACAGATGTCTCCCTGCAGAAAACGAGCCAGAAGGCACAATCAGATAAAAATGTGGGGGCAAATAAGAAAGACGCACAAAAAAACAGTACAATACAACTACAGGATGCTAGCACACAGACAGACAATGTTGGAAAGTCGCAAGGGAAAAAGATCGCAGATATAAACGAAACAATCAAAAAAGAAAATAATAGAGAAAACCTTATACAGATGTTAATCAAGAACTGGCCTGGAGAAGCGTATGATAAAACTGAAACCAAGAAAAAAGATATTCTGGTACAAATACAACAGAAAAATACAGTGGTGATAGTAGATGTGCCACCTGAAGCCGAGAAAGGAATACAACTTCCTAAACAGATCCAGCCTCTTATACAGGACAAACAGATTAAACCTGGAGACATCATACGTGTGAAGTCAAGTACAGCCTTAATCACAGAAGGAAACCTAGAACGAGAGCATTACGTTCACACCTACATAATGGGAATTGATGGATCGAAGGGAAAAGAAGATGTCACAGACGAAACCCTAAGAGTTATCGCTAAGCTCTTTGACACCACCGGAGAAAACTTCCTAAAAGAGAAAGAATGTTCCTACTCATTCGGAACACCACACCAAAAGCTGGAAACCCCAATCCGGAAAGTCCTGGAATACTTCGGACATAAAACGGAAATTAAGTTTATTCTAAAAGTTTTCCGAGAGCGGGATCGGAAAAATGAAAACAATGCAAGAAAGATGAGTCTTCACGACCCAGCGACCGAAAATGCTGAAGAGATGGAAAATGATAAACCGCAACAATGGGAAGTCCAACGGAAGAGGAACACAAAGGTGAAGACCATAATAATTACACCAAAAGAGTCTAATATAAGCTATGCTGGAATGCTCAAAAACTTAAGAAAGGACATTGATGTCGAAAAGATCGGCGTTCAAGTACACAGGGTACAGAAATCTTCTGATAATAGTAAGATACAGATACAATTTACCTGTAAGGAAGAGGACAATGCAAAATCCTTCGAACAACAAGTGGCGAGTAAGATAGGAGAATCTGGTAAAGCTCAGATAACAGAAAAGACAGGAACTATAGTAGTCAGAGATCTAGATCTAGATGTCGAACAAGACGAACTCGAAGAAGCTGTTAAAAAAATAACTGGTGAAAACACTACTACAGAGACAAGAATAATGGATAACATGAACAAGAGGGGCCTTAAGCACGCTTTTATTACTATGCCAGAAACTGCTATGGGGAAGATGCTTAAACAAACCCGAATCCATGTTGGCTGGAGTAGGTGCCGAATAGAAGAAAAATTCTTACTAAGGAGATGCTTTAAGTGCCTCAGGTTTAGCCACGTGGCAGCGAAATGTCTTAACAAAGAAGAAAGAGCGAAATCATGCTTCAAATGTGGACAAAACGACCATACAGCGAAAGACTGCAAAAACTTGTCTAGATGCTTCGAGTGTAACACAGAGGAACATAGAGCGGATAGTTTGCTATGCCCAGTGTATGCGAAACATGTAAATGAGATAAGGGGTAAAAGGAGAGGACGCGACAGCAAGGATCGAAGAGCAGACCTGCAATGAGCATAAAAACTCTACAGCTCAACACAGCAAGAAGTACTGTGGCGATAGATTTGGCGTGCAACTACGCAGCGACACACGATGTCGATATACTTACTATCTCAGAACCGAATATTAAAACAGTATGCAAACCAGGATGGGTGACAGACAAATCTAAAGATCTCGCTATCAAAATAATAAACCGGCTAGTTGACATAGGCGGCTTTGGACTAGATAATGAAGGATTTGCCTGGGTCAAAGTGCGTGGAGTAGCTTACTATTCATGTTACATCTCACCCAACTGCGAAATAGAGGAGTTCGAAGGATTTCTGGATAGACTCCAAGATAGTATAAAGCAAGGGGGTGTTGAATGTATAGTTGGTGGAGACTTTAATGCTAAATCTACTATATGGGGTAATGAAACTGACGATAGGAGAGGAATTATTCTTTTGGACTAGATTGCAGGTAATAATCTTATACTGCACAATCAAGGAAATGAGCCGAATTTTAGGAGAGGCACCAGCCATTCAATAATTGACCTCACACTAACATCTGATAATATAGCCACAAAGATCAGCAACTGGCAGGTACTGGAAGAAGAAAGTATGAGTGACCACATGTATATCTACTATGAAGTGAATGACGATAACAAAAAAAGAAAGAAAAACAGGGAGGAGATAACTGCTGGCTGGAAAATAGATAGCAAGTATATGGAAATCTTCGTACAACATTTCAAGGAAGGAATGAAAGTATGGAAAAACAAGAACGTACAAGTAACGGCAAAAAATCTAGTTCAAGAATGTACAACAGCTTGTAACAACTCATTTCTATCAAAAAGAGAGACCTCCAGAAGACAACCAGCCTATTGGTGGAACGAGGAAATAGGAAACCTACGTAAAACCTGCTTGCGCTACAAGAGAATACTTGTAAGAAGTAGTCGCAACAAAAACCTTTCATTACCACACAAAGAGAGTTTTAAAGTTGAATATGAATCGCACAGAAAAGCACTAAAGACCGCGATCTACAAGTCAAAACAACGTGCATGGAGCAAAATCTGCGACGAAATGGACGAAGATATATGGGGAATCGGCTATAAAATTGTCATGAAGAAAGCTCATCTGTACCCTAGAGTCAAGTTAGATGATGCAAGACAACTGGAAATTGCGAAGAAACTTTTTCCACGTACCGAAGCGACACCAATAAGGAAAACTATACCACCAGTTTGCTTACTGCCTTCAATCGATGCTGATGAGCTCACAACAGCAATATCTCAAATAAAGAGCAAAAAAGCTGCCGGTCCAGACAGGATACCGCCAGAGATAGTAAAGGTTGCAGCTCTATCTGAATCTGACACTCTTCTACAAGTTTATAACACACTTCTACAAAAGGGAAGTTTTCTATGTCAATGGAAGACAGCGCAACTGGTTCTTATCCAGAAGCATGATTCCACTAAATTCAGACCAATCTGCCTACTAGACGTATTTGGGAAACTGTTCGAGAGAGTTATTGCGAATAGGCTCTATTACGAAGTCGATGGCAAACTATATAAACACCAATACGGATTCAGGAAAGGTCGATCTACCACAGATGCAATGCACGAGGTGCTGAAGATCGTGAATAGCATCAAATCAAAGGCACCAAATAACCGAGAATTCTGCGTAATGGCTACGCAAGACATCCGCAATGCCTTTAACTCAGCACCGTGGGAAGAAATCATGCTAGCGCTTAAAGACATGGGAGTATCGACATACCTCCGCCGAATAATATCTGACTATCTCTCGGAAAGATCTGTACTTATTGGACGGAGCACGAACATGCAAATGGAATGTGGAGTTCCACAGGGCTCCATCCTTGGATCTATCCTCTGGAACATTTTCTATAACTCAGTGCTTACAATAGAAGTACCTACCGGAACAACTATCATTGGTTTCGCTGATAACACGGCCGTTATCTGCAAAGCAAAAACACAACTAGAGCTAGTCAGCAACACTAACTGGGTACTGACTAAGCTGTCGGAGGAGATCCGCAAGAAAGGGCTAAAACTGGCAGCGGAGAAGACAGAAGCTCTAATACTGTATGGAGGCAGGAAATTCGAAAATGCCACCTTGCAGCTGGAAAATGAGACGATAGAAACAAAACCACGGTTGAAATATCTCGGAGTAGTATTCGATCACAACTGCGAAATGAAGGAACACGTGAAGGCATGTTGTATCAAAGCAGAAAAGTCTGCAGTGGCACTAAGCAGAATCATGCCAAACCTAGGAGGACCACAATCCTTAAACAGGAAGACTCTAGCAAATGTGGCACAGTCGATTATACTGTATGCAGCGCCCATATGGAGCGAAGCTATCAAATGGGAGAAATACAGAAGATTAGTGGTAGGGGTACAACGTAGAATGGCGCTCAGAGTATGCTGCGGCTTCCGAACTATATCTACGGAAGCTGCATTAGTACTGGCAGGAACTCCACCCATCGACCTCCATATTAAAAAGAGATGCCTGCAATATCAAATTGCCAAAGGGATAGAAAGTAGCAATAACTGGGATTTACTCAATGAATGGCAGCGAAAATGGGCAACGGAAACTGGAAAAAGGGCATGGACACGGATATTGATACCGGACCTTACAAAAAGGGTAGGACGCAAGCACGGAGAGATGAATTTTTACCTCTGCCAATTGTTGAGTGGACACGGGTGGTTCAATAGTTATCGGAATCGATTTCACCTCTATGATAGTGACTTATGCAAAAAATGTATGGTGGTTGAAGATGCTAATCACGTGTTCTTTCACTGCGAAAAGTGGAGACTGCTAATTGACGCAGCACACAATGCAGCGGGCGTCACTCTAACTAGCCAAAACTGCGTGGAGGTTATGCTTACTAGCCAGGACTCGTGGAACATCGTGAATACTCTTGTGCAAAGTATCGTACGAGAAAGAAAAAAGGAAGACACGGATATGAGATGAATGGAATGCCAGTTCTCTTTTCCCGAAGTAATGCTCACGCGGTTCCAGGAAATGAGATGTCATGAGAGGAGGTTTTAGTCGGGGAGGGTTCGACACTACCTACTTGGTGTGCATAATGCATTTCCTCCTCTCTTTAATAAAAAAAAAATATATATATATATATATATATATATATATATATATATATATATATATATTTAAGAAGGTAAATCTGGATTTCGGGGATGCGGTCTTCTGGGTTTGATTGATTTATTGCCCTTTAAGTAATACTCTTTTATTAAAAATCAAGCTTTCGGAAGATTAATTCCTTCCTTCATCAGGATACTAAAATAATAACAATAATTACGTATAACTTATAAATATTTTGGAGTACACTTACTAATAGTGAGGTTACATATTAAAAAAGATTGCAATTTATATAAATTAAAAGAATACATAGAATTTAAGTTATGTGAAACATGTCTTGATGTGAGGATGGCTTAAAATGAGTGGTTGTTCCCTTTTTTTTTATAAAAAAGTATAATTTCTTAGAGCTGATTGATGTTATTAATATATTTATATATATAAAAGTAATAGAAAAAATTAGAATTATCTAATTCACTAAAAATTCAAAAACTAGCCGAGGCCACAACTAGAAATCTATACCGTAATAAATCTAAAATTGCCTAACAATCCTAAATGTAGCAAGGTTTTCTCATGTAGCAACCAATTTTTGCAACCCCGCTAAATCATTCAACTACTTTTTAAAATACCTTCGGTCTAAAATAAATACTACTTTTTTTCAAAAATGTAGCACTAATAATAAATAAATAAAAATTAATTAAAAATTTTTTATAAAGACATTTATAATCAACGTAATTATGACAGCTATGCTATACCAACCTGTAAAAACATATCTATAGTGCTTTTATAAACATCTATAAAAGATTTCAAATTGAAAACATTATTAAAATTATCAAAGACGCAAGTTCTAAAGAATTTGCGTTTTTGGATTATTTTTCTAAATAACCTTTTTTTTCAATTAAATTGCATTGGTTTATTCAAGTTTGTAATTTTTTTTTTAATTTGAACTAAATAAAATAATTACTATTACATGCATCTTTTATCAATAATTTCATCGTAGATTAAAATAGCAATAACTTTTTTTTTATAAATATTTACGCTCGATTGCAAACAATTATTGATTAAAAATGTGTTTTCACTCATCGCTCAAAAATTGGTAGGTAATTTCCAATAGTTCACTATTCATCGAAAAACGTCTTTTCTATACCCCGGTGTTTTTTACTTTGCGGCCAAAACTAGAGAACATGGCAACACGAATTTTTAAAACAATGTTCTTTCATTTAAATAAAACATAGCCACTAAACAATGAAATCATTTTAAGTTTGAAAAATTAGTTAAGTGGCTAGAGTAACGCTACCAGCCGAAAAATATGTAAAAATCTAAATTATTTATTATAAAAAAATTACAAGTTATTTGTTGTAAAAAAAATTGTACCTATCTTTTTTTTAAATAATTTTTTTCCTATTGCACAAACAAAGCGTTTATGTGGCAAATTTCACTTTTGAACATGTATTAGGCCCGGTATTTCAATTCAGGGTTAAAATTGTGGTTAACTAAACTCGTTTAATTTTTAACCTGGTTTATGTACTCTCATGGGTATTTCAATCCATAAAACAGGGTTAAGCTAACCAGGTTTATTTAACCAATTTTTTTGTTATGTTGGTGCCAGTGGAAATCTGTCCGCATGCGCATCTCGCTGTTTTCAAACTAATTGGTGTCAATCGTCAAAAATCAAAACAGTTTGTCTATTTGAAAAAGCGTGGTTGAATTTTGGTAAAATTTAAAAATGGAAAAAGAGCGTGGTCGGTCTCGCAATTTTGTTTGTGAGACCCACAAAACTACGCTACGTCACATGGAGGACCTGCACCAACAAAAGTTGAGGCACGAAGAAGAAGAACATAACATGCGGATGAAAATATTAGAAAAAAATTTAATAAATTCCTAGTTTACAAATTCTCAAAATAATTAATTATTTGATTTCGTACTCTATTAAAATTATTATTTGCGTAGTTTTCCCCTGGAACATTGTTCACATTATTGAATGCAATTTCTTCTTCTGCTGTTAAAGTAAGAGGATCTATTTCGTTGTTGTCAACCGCCAAATTGTGAAGAACTGCGGTAGCAACAATAATCCACTGTACTTTGAGTTCTACGTTTATATCATTGCTTAGTATGGGCCATCGTCTCTTCCATATACCATACGAACACTCAACTCTGTTTCTTGTGCGAATTTGCGCACAATTTGTACCTATTTGTGGGATGTCTAATATCATCTTCAATTTGATTTAAAATAATCATGGTCGACTGTTTTGAAAGCCGAAAACGGCGATAAAATTCTTCATTGTCCCAATAATCCATGTGATTTGTTTGAATTTGGAGCCTTGGGATTTTCCGATTTCGATCCAGATTCTCGATAAACTGAATCACCTGATCATCGTCTGTCGACGAACTATCACTGGTGAAGTCCATTATATCAAGTTGTTATAAAAATTAAATAGCTTCAAATCAAAATGTCTTCTTCTTTCTTTGAAAACAATGTCCTCAGCTATACTAGGCTATGTTCAAAATGTCAAAATAATACGACCAGTTTGTTTATGTCTCAACGCGCATGCTTAACTACTTTTTTTTGGTTTAAACCACCTCTTGCAGTTGGGTTAACTTTTGGTGTAAATTTAACCTGGTTTATCTGCTAACCTCGCATTGAAATACGCCTAACCATAAAATAAAAAGGTTAAACCAATTTTTTTGGGTTAACCCTCTATTGAAATACCGGGCCTTAGCAGACAAATTCGTTATTTTTACATCATAAAAATTTAACTGTCAATTATAACACAAAATTTTAACATTACAAAGAAGTATACTTAGATACTTATTCTGCAGCAGTACCAAAACCAAAAGATTTATTACCTGTGACGTTTTCATTACCGTTTTTTAATGAGAAACAGGTGCATAAGGTAATGTACCTTATGCACCTTAAATATTTTATCAAAATAATATTTAGTTGAAAGACAAAATAATTGTGTACATCTGCTATAAATCACGTAAATTTTTTTGTAAATTGCAAAAGAAGCAAAAAATCAAGTAATTATTTTGTTTAAAAGAAAATGTATCTAAAAAACTCGACAATCTTTTAAAAATACTCTAAAAATAAAACGGCAAAATAAAAAAAGACCGAAGCAAAACTAAAGCAATTTAACAAAGAATTTAAAACAACTAGGTTATCCAGCTAGAAAAAATTTTTATAAATATAAATATTTGAAAAACTGGAAGAAAAAATAAGTAGAATAAAATTATAAATAATAAATTTAAAAAAAAAACCTAATAGATAAACAGTCTAATGAAACAAAGTTGCAAAGCATAATTTTTTCACAAAACATTTTTAAAATGTAGCAAGAAATACACGCACAATCAATTAAAATAAATTTATAAATAAAAAACTATAAATTAAAAATTAATAATAGCAAATTAAAATAAACAAAGATAAAACTTTTTAACATTGAAAATATAAGTTGTAATCAGCAGCGACTTTACTCCTGATAATGACACAAATAGAAAAAACTATTAGTCTATAAATGAATTAAAAGCATATTTGTTAAATTTATCTAAATTTTGAACTTCAGAGCCTAAACTTTTTTTTAAATATATTTTTTATGTTTCAGGTTAGAAAAAATAATTTATTTTCTATCTCATTTATTGATCAATGATACCTTTCAAATATCATTTCTATTTTTTCTTAAAAACACGCTTTGTTGTAATGTTGAAAACTCAATAAATAGTTGATTATTTTTTTAATAAAAACAGTTAATTTATTGGAGCCCTAATGGCATAACGTTATAGTCGTTTTTTTGTTGCAAAGACTAATAGCCCAACAATGAGACTATCCAAAACACTATAAATCTTCAGCTTTCACTTTTTAGACAAAGGGCACAGGTTAAGATTACTTAAGTTTTTTATTTTAATTTTTATTATCAGTGAGCAGCTATGTTAGTTTATAATAAAACAATATTAACATTAAAAGATTTTTCTAAAAACTTTTCTGTATTTATTTTATTTCAATTTCTAAAATTAGCAAAAACTTTTTTTTAAATTGTTTTTTAAAATTTCTTTTGTACGTCGCATAAAATAAATATATTAATTTATTAAAACCGGTCTGTTTGTGCACTCCACAATATACTCTGCGCGATAAAAAAAAGATATATATTCTCTTCATATAATTTACAAAATAGACTCAATTTTAGGTGCATATGCTAGTGCTGCATAAATTCTTCTCGTACAAACACATTACTCTATTTTCCGGTTTGAATAATGGCTGTGTACTATAATAAAATCAGAAATAGATGTGATGTATTTCAATTACAACTGTCTCAACTATAAAAAAATGTTTTGCAACATTATAGAGCCAAATTTGTTCAGCGCACGGTAGTGGCGTAATTATTACATAATTATTTTGTTTCTTGTTTACCGATTGGTACAAATATTTGCATGTTTAAGAAAATATTTATAAAATAATGAACTCTACATTAATCTTTTTTTTTACATTGTAATTGGTTTCTACAAATTGTTGGGTAATAAATGTATTATTATGTTCAACCGCACCTGTCCCGAAGTAACAGCAATTTTGCTGTTTTTAAAAGTAATTTTAGCTTCAACAACATGTTTTTGCTCACATAAAATTTTGCAACCATTTGTAACCCATTGCTTCAATAATTTTGATTATTGTTGCATGCCTCCCTTTAAATTCCAATTTTCAGATCTTTAGAAATTATAAGATTTGTGGAATCTTTGGTTGTGTAGCGTTTGCCAGAAAATTGCTACTTGTAAATACTCAGTTCTTGTATTTAATCTAAAATGTTTTCTAAAATGCGTCGGTTCAAAGTCGGCTTACAAAGGTTTTTAAATTTGATAAACAAATCATAATGCACTTCATTTTAACGTACAGAAAAGATACTTTTTAGCGTTTATACTGCTTCTTCAAATCGGGTCAGTCCTTTTCAAACTGCCTGTAGCAGCGTTTAATTGAAACTTTTTTGTAACTGGATTATTTTTAGCATTTTGATTAATTATTTGATAAAAATATTAACAATTATTCTTAGGAACTAGACATTATATATTTTAATTACTACAATTAAAATAGTAAATTAGTAAATTTGGCAATGTGGTAGGTAGCAAATGTTTAATAGACAGAAACACAAAAAAAATTACCGCTGCATCACTGAATCACTTTGTTTGACATGAAAAACCAAAAACCAGCCAACAGATTGGGAATGCCTAGTAAACGTTTTTAGTGACTTTTGCCATTGATTGGTGTGGTTAGTAGTTGTAACGCCAACAACATTGACTTATGTTATACCAACCTGAGAAAAAAACTCATTAGGTAGATTTTTTATATTTTTATAATCTTAATATAGAATTATGCTTATTATTAAAAACAAAATAAAAAAAAATCTTATTTTTTTTATTTCAATTAAACAATATATTATTGTAGTCGCGACTCTATCGGCCTTTCTATCTAATTAACATTTGTCTTTATACATACGGTCGTTACATGCGTACTCCAAAAAAAAATCTAGTGCGCAGAAGCACCAACCAATGGCGTTAATGATCACACCGTCCATTATGCATTGTGTGGTTGCCTACTCTAAGTAATTTGTGAAAAGTGGTCAGTTTCAATCAAGATCTATAATAGAACAGAAGCATTTGTTCCAAGGTGCGTGTTATTTGTTGCAAAATACGTCTGGCATCGAGATTCAGTTGTTAAGTTTTTGAGATGCTGTGATATTTTTTAAATGTTCCAGTAAAGTTTTTTTGTTGAAAAGAAAATCTTATTTTAATAAACGTCTGCTAGACAATATTGGCGTCCATGTTGTAAAATCTAGCCAGGTGTCCATTTTGTGAAAGCCAGACAATTGCGACTCAAATTACCAATCAACGTTATTTCCTGTCTTGGCTGTGATAATAATATAATATATTGTTTATACATAAAAACTATAATAATTTGTGCAATGGTTTATCAAAAATTCAAGACTTCGCCGTTTCAAGATCCAAAGCACAAGACGGAGTGCGTTAGCCATTTTGCAAATTGCAAAGGACTTGAGCCGCCGCCGCCATCGACCATACCGCTGCCACCACAACATTGGATACATCCACATCAACTGCCTTCTGTTGCGGCAGCCCCCTTGTATCAAAAGTAAAAGCATTGTGATTTATTTAAGATAGAACTTAAAGTGCAATTTTTACCTGACAATGACCGATACGTACAAAAAATATTTATATTTGTAAACAATTGAAAACCACATTATATCAATTTAAGCTTTTAATTAACTTTAAATATGTTTTACTTAAAAGTAAAAACGACAATACGTATTTTTTTATAGGTTAGAAAGTTATGCTGATGAAGTTCTATAAAAATAAATTGTGATATTAAGTGCTCTTTTTTTGAGAGGGCTTTCTTTTTTCTAAATGTGAATAATATTATGTATGCTTTACAATAAAATTACTTAAAAATAATTTTGAATTTATGTTTTGTGTTAAACTGTTTGATAAATCTGAAAAATATATATATTCAAATTGTTTTGTTGATTTTGAAACAGTGTTTAAAATAATTAATTAAAATTTATGTAATTCTCATGCTTTCGGATTACAAATTTTAGCCTCCATTCTTTCTGACGTAAAACGTTTACCTTTTAGTGTTGGCTGCCACAACACCAATAAATAAACACATTTTCTACAACTGAGTTTTAAATTAGTAAAAACATTATTTAGTTTATTTTTACAAAATGAAATTTACTTGAAACATTAACAGTATGTGTGGACTCTATAATAAACGTTTCAAACAATGTGTAAATTTAGAACTTGAATGTATTTATCTCCAAAAATTGGTTTATATTGGCAAATTTAAAGCTAAGAAAAGTTTTTATCATTACTACAAGTCAACGGCGGCCCTGGCATTTTATTCTTGTACAGAAGGCTGTGTTTTACAAATCTCTTAATTATTTTTGTTCCGATCAGTAAATGCTATTAAAAGTAGACAAAGATACAAAAGTATGTGCTCTAAATGTTTCGTAAAATTGTTTTCAATTCGGTTAGATTTTATTATGATTTTACTAAAGATGTTGCAATATTGTAAAAAAAATAGTAGGTATAGAAGTGTGTTTTGACAATTGTCTAAGAAATGCGATTTGCAAGTGTTAAAAGCACGATTATCATTTTTGTTTAGGTACCCTTGGTAGGAACTCTAAACAGTGAGTTGTTACCGAGAACAAAAAATCCTGTGATAAGAATATTGGAATCTGTTTAAGCCATTTTTCAAAGAAGAGAGTTTAGTTAAAACTGTACATCCACTTATAAATTGTTTTTCAACAACTCATTTTTTTTTAATTAAATTGTTTATATATATATCAGACATCTTACACTGTAAAATATATTTATTTAAAAATTCTCCTCACATAGAAAATTAAAAGCTCGTTGCTGATAAAATTTTTTATAAAGCATGATCGTCTACAGCTACTTTCATTAATATTCATAAATAATAATTATTGTCACATAGCGTTTGACGTTGTCAATTGACAGTTAATAGTAACATTTTAAAAAATTAATTTTAACTTTTAGGGAATTTCGTGTTTGCAACATTTGTAAATTGTAAGTCAGCTGTACCACAGATGTGTCAACTTCGTACAACACATTTTACTTGATATAAGAGTTAATTTTCAATCAAAGAGTTAATTCCAGTTTGAACAAATTGGTTTGAGAGTAATCATTCTAAGGCCCGGTATTTCAATCGAGGGTTAACCCAAAAAATTTGGTTTAACCTTTTTATTTTATGGTTAGGCGTATTTCAATGCGAGGTTAGCAGATAAACCAGGTTAAATTTACACCAAAAGTTAACCCAACTGCAAGAGGTGGTTTAAACCAAAAAAAAGTAGTTAAGCATGCGCTTTGCGATATAAACAAACTGGTCGTATTATTTTGACATTTTGAAATTTGAACATAACCTAGTATAGTTGAGGACATTGTTTTCAAACATTTTGATTTGAAGCTATTTAATTTTTATAAGAACTTAATATAATGGACTTCACCAGTGGTAATGAAAGTGATAGTTCGTCGTCAGACGATGATCAGGTGATTCAGTTTATCGAGAATTTGGATCGAAATCGGAAAATCCCAAGGCTCCAAATTCGAACAAATCACATGGATTATTGGGATAATGATGAATTTTATCGCCGTTTTCGGCTTTCAAAGCAGTCGACCATGATTATTTTAAATCAAATTGAAGATGATATTAGACATCCTCTAAATAGGTGGGTAGTAGAAGCTCTTTTACATCATATTATAATGGAAATAGTTTAAAGGAGAGCGTTTGTTTGTTGCAGAAATAACGCGTTAAGCCCACAGGAAATGTTGTTAATCACTTTAAGATTTTTTGCGTCCGGATGTTTCTTGATTGCCATAGGTGACTTTACGGGAATCCATAAATCTACTGTTGGACGAATAATAATGAGAGTAATTTTTTTATATATTATAGCAATGCTTATTTTGTTGACGGACTTTATTTTGTTAGGTTACAAGAGCTATTGCAAACCTTCGATTGCAATACATTTCGCTTCCACAAACTCCGGAACAGCGCCGTACCACTCAAAAAGGATTTTACTCTATCGCTAGATTTCCACGAGTTGTCGGCGCACTTGATTGTACCCACATTAAAATAAAATCACCTGGTAAGTGCTTTTGTCTCCGATATATTTATTCAATAATTTTTATTTTTTTTTATATTTTTAGGAGGCCCAAATGCAGAGATTTATCGAAACCGCAAAGGCTTCTTTTCGCTAAATGTGCAAACGATTGTAAACTCGGACAGAAAAATCTTAGATATAGTAGCTCGATGGCCGGGATCCTCACACGACAGTACAATTTTCAATAATTCTTTGATTTGTAGGAAATTTGAAAATGGTGACTTGGGAAACAGTGTACTTGTTGGTGACTCGGGTTACGCTGTGAGAAATTATCTGCTGACACCACTTGCTACTCCACAGACAAGAGGAGAAATGCGGTATAATGAAGCGCAAATTCGCACAAGAAACAGAGTTGAGTGTGCGTATGGTATATGGAAGAGACGATGGCCAATACTAAGCAATGGTATAAACGTAGAACTCGATAAAGTACAGTGGATTATTGTTGCTACCGCAGTTCTTCACAATTTGGCGGTTGACAACAACGAAATAGATCCTCCTACTTTAACAGCAGAAGAAGAAATTGCATTCAATTATGTGAACAATGTTCCAAGGGAAAACTACGGAAATAATAATTTTAATAGAGTGCGGAATCAAATAATTAATTATTTTCAGAATTTGTAAATTAGGAATTTATTAAATTTTTTTCTAATATTTTCATGCGCATTTTATGTTCCTCTTCTTCGTGCCTCAACTTTTGTTGGTGCAGGTCCTCCATGTGACGTAGCGTAGTTTTGTGGAGCTCCTCTTTCCTTTCATTTTCCATCTCCATGTTTTTTCTTTTTAAGGCTGAAGTTTCCAGTTTCGCGTCGGCCACTTCGCACCATTTTTTATTAGTTACTGCTCCTGTAACCTTTTTGCCTATAATGATTTAATTTTATATTAAGTATAAAAATAATAAAAAAAATATATTACAATGTAATGCTGTGCTTGATTTGCATTTTAGCATAGCTGGGGTGTAGTCACCCCAATCTTTTCGGAATTTGGGCGTTTTGCGCTCATCTAAAATTAACAATAGTTATAGATAAAAAGAAATATATAAAATCTAATCTTTAAAATATTACCTTTTCCAACCTGTGTTGATTGCAGCACATCACAATCTACCACCACATTCTCGATTGGGACGATTGGCTCCTTGGCCGCTTCACTACTTTCTGAAACAAATTCAATGTACAAAGCGATTTAATAACACATTGTTAATTACCACTTGGCTCCTTAATATCGATACCATCAGGACAAAAAAAATCATCATCAGTGTCCTGGAATTCGACTGGAACTTATAATTCTGGAATTAATCAAATTATAATTATTAAATATTGTATCATCTCGTGTACTTACCTGGGGGTGGAGCATCGCTATCGCAAACAGCGGGCATGCCCGTCACTCTTTCCCCCAAAATAGCATGCACTATTGCATCCGCAGATGTAATCATGCTTGGGGGACGCGGTCCCCCACCTCCAGTTCGCCGAATATACCGTCTGTTGTTTGCATAATTTTTCACTGCATTTTTTTTTAAATTAGTCCATTTTTCCTTTAGGACTTTGGCTGTCCGAGGTTCAAAACCCACAACCGAATTAAACTCGGCTGCAAGCTCTTGCCACGCGGCTGCTTTTTGTTTTTGAGATACCACACCACTTTCCTTGTTCTCAATAACACCCCGACGATTGTTCACCAACTTTGTCAAGTATTCAATTTCGTCTTAAACAAAATTGCGAGACTGACCACGTTCTTTTTCCATTTTTCAATTTTACGACAATTCAACCACGCTTTTTTAAATAGACAAACTTTTTGACGATTGACACCAATTAATTTGAAAACAGCGAGATGCGCATGCGGACAGATTTTCACTGGCACCAACATAACAAAAAAATTGGTTAAATAAACCTGGTTAGCTTAACCCTGTTTTATGGATTGAAATACCCATGAGAGTACATAAACCAGGTTAAAAATTAAACGAGTTTAGTTAACCACAATTTTAACCCTCGATTGAAATACCGGGCCTAAGAAGCAATCAAGAGAAAGCAAGAAAGTTAACCATTTGAATTGAATTTACAAAAAAGATTTTTGGATAAAATGCCGGCGCTGCTACAAGCAACTTTGAATTTTGCGGCGAGCATAGTTGTTATTTGTTTAAAATTTAATATTTGGTATTTATTGCTTGAAATTGAAACTGATAATTTAAATAATTACAACTTTTAATGGCTGATGGAGTGAGTAATTGACTGTTAAGCCCAATTTCTGTTCGTCTATTATTTATAAAATTTAGCTTTAAAGACCCTCGGTTTGTCATTTTTAGGATAAATTTTAAATGCTCCGACTTAAAAAATATTTATTTTATATACATATTTAAGGTTAAATGTGAGATTTAAAACAATAGTAATTTACAAGCTGTTTACAAACTAAACGTCTTTAAGCTTAAAAAATGCATAAAACTGCATACAAAACTAAACACACACAATTGTTTGCTTCCTAGATAGTAGTTACAAAAATGACTAATTGTTTCGTAGTGTTTATGACAAACAACTAATATCCACTATTTTTTTGTTGATTGCATGAATGGTAATAGATGGTCAATACAACCGAATACTCTCAAAATTCACTTATTTTTTTCGTTTCAATAAACACTTAGTTGTGTTATGCACTTCAAAAATAGCAACAACTTGCAATTCCAAACACAAATATAGACCAGCAATAAAATATGTTATTAATAATAATTACTATAAAAAAATATATAAAATAAAGCCATTGTGTATGTGTGACATAAAGTCTGAAGTGTTACGAGAAAAAGTTAATTTCGTAAGATTTTTCGATAGTTTTTATTTGAACTGGTTACCCTAAAGATTATAATCGCTTTTTCTATCAAAAGAAAGTATTATTTCCATGATTAATCCATTTATTATTAAAATTAAAAAATTTGGGAAAATCAAACAATTAAACCTTTCACATAAATTTTGATTTAATTTTTTATAATATTATTTATAATTTCAATACAAAAATGACTAAATTCGGTGCCGTTAGCGATCTCGAGCATTTAAAAATAGTAAAATTGTTATCATTAGTTATCTCAAATATGAATGTTGTATATCAATAAGTAAAAATCTCAAAATTTTTACACACCTTCACAATCCATCTGATATGGGGGTAGTAATAAATTTTGAAAATAGAAAAAAGGCATCGCCTTCTTTTGTTTGAAGTAACTGTGATGTCAAAGTGCTTTCTACGTCATTGCACCATCTGGCAAGATTGCATCCCTGTTTTTCTAGTCTGTACCACAGTATAGGAATATTATACAGTAGTTAAACTTGGTGTTGGCATCTTTGATCTATGGAAGCCAGCGACAAATAGTCGCCGCCATCTTGAAATGTTAGAAAATCAGGTCCGGAGTGAAAAATTTGATTGAAAATATCAGAACCGAAACAACAAACTTGATTAATTTTTTTATTAACAATAAATGAAAAAAAAAAAGATACATTCCTGGTAATGCAAAACTAGTCATTTTTCAAGATAATTAATTTGTTTTTATTATTTGTATTTATAAAAATTTGATTGATAGATTTCAATGTATAATATATACGTATTCTAAAAAATAAATGCAAAAGATATTGTATTGGTAAACAACTGCAAGGATGACTAAAGTTATGGTTTCTACTTTTTGTCATTAGTGTTTCGACTAAATGTGGCTTTCTT
Organism: Lagria hirta; assembly: GCA_947359425.1. Taxonomy (NCBI): domain Eukaryota; kingdom Metazoa; phylum Arthropoda; class Insecta; order Coleoptera; family Tenebrionidae; genus Lagria; species Lagria hirta. The sequence goes on along the minus strand of OX375801.1, from coordinate 6,303,613 downwards.
ACAGACTCAGTAAAAAAAGTTTGAAATAAGTGTTCAAGCGTTCCAACATAATTTACAAAATTACAATCGGGCATTAGTAATCCTTCAAACAGATTTGATTTTTGATCGTAACTTTTAAGATGACAAAAAATTGTGTTGTCGTCAACTTCTTTTAAAGATCGTGCATAATCTACACATATTTCGCCTGAGTGTTTTTCTAGACACTTCTTGCTTAAATAACCAGAAATGTACATATCAAAATTAGCTTGTAACACATCAGAATTTTGATAAGAATTCTCAATAGTTCTGTTAACTTTAATTACCTCAAACACATTTTCTTTATCGTCGTCGTCGTCACATTCTTCACTTGGATCTACATCTGTTCGACACATTTGTAAAAACAGTTCGTCAGAATCGCTTTTACAATTTTCGGTGCCAGAAGAAAACAACTTGACACTTACCAATTTTTTAAATGTTCGACGGAATTGAATTAGTGTAGGGTTTAAAGCAAATTATGATTAAGTAAATTGTTTCTTATTGATTTAATAAGATGAGGTGTATCAAATAAATAGATAATTTTATGACCATCAACAAAAAAATTTGGTTTTTGTGGAGTTATTTCTAGTTTTTGAGTCATTTGGATGTTAGTTGATCTCATGTCACTTATTACAGCATGTACGACAAGACCAATGCCTTTTAATTTTTGTACTAATTTAAACAACAGTGTTTGTAAAGTTTCGCTAGGGCATGTGGTATGAGAAAAAGCATAAGCAATAGGCTGGCTCCATTTATTCTTCAATCCTCTTAGCATAAAAACTAATGCTGATTTTGCAGATTTAAAGCTTTTTAAATCCCCATTGTCTTCAAAGCCAATTATTTTATCCAAATTAATAGCATAAAATAAATTGGCTTTGATTGCCATTTCATCGAAACAAATAACGCAGCAGCGGTCTTCCGGTTAAAAATTTCTTACTTTTGCTTCCAGAACTTTGAATAACTGCAAATTATTGATTCCTGCATCAAAATCTAAATTAGAAATTTGCTTTAGAAGAGTTACAACAGAAAGTAAAAAAAATTTTTTTCGAACTTTAGTTTTGTATAATTTTGAACCAAAAAAGTAGAGACCTAAACATTCGCGTTTAAACTTTGTAGAATACCTGCGCTCTTGAGGTTTTCTTGAGATAAGATGTAATTGAGTGTTAATAAAATTTGCTAACTCAAGCGACTGCGGCAAGTGTTCCTTAACTGCGTTTTAAAGTTCCGTTAAACTCAGTTTCTTTTTTTATTTTGAGATAGATACAGATTGTAAATCATTGTTTTTTTTTCAAAGTTTTACAATATTATTTCTCAACGTTTTAATGGTCTTACGCAGGCGAGTTTTCCGCGGGGTCGATGCCGACAAAGAATCTTCTGTCTGAGTATACCCGGGCGAAATCTGATTTGATGTATTATTTGTTGAAATCAATAAAGATTGGTCTGGACAAATTACAATATTTTCCTGAATTTGAATTTTGGGACTTTCTACGTGTGGTTCAGCCTGTGTAGAAAAATAATAAACAATTAATAGCTAACAACACAAAATTAAAAATGTACCTTCCAATTGATTAATTTTATTAGCATAATTGTGCTCATCCATTTCATTGATCGCTTTCTTATATTCTTTATTTTCATAGAGCCGTGATGGTACCGCTGCTGGTTTCAACCGGTTTTTCAGGAAATTCAAGAAATGATTGGGTGCAAAATGTGCCGAGCAAACCTTATACGAACCTGGTATTTTTTTGCTATTTTTCCAGCTATTCGTAACACGTGCTACATATATTGCATGCTTTCACCCAAGCATGCCAAATTATCGAATAAAGTTATTTAACTTAGCATTACTATAAAAATAACAAGCACCTAATGTAATCTACGTGAAATATTGAACTGTTTTTGTTTTTTTTACTGCTAATTCTTACCTTAATGTTTCTTTTGGAAATTCAAAAAAGCTTACAGTGCTATTATATGACTTGTTGTTGCACGTTTCTATAATACATACATGTCCGCCTTTAGAACGTTGCATATTGTTGGTTTAAAAACTAATTAACAGCAATTTTTCTGATATTACGAACACGCTACGCTGTGACGCCATTGATTAAATGCTTACAGTGTTGCACGCCGCTGCATTTTCAAATGATCCAAACCTAATTGTAACATTTCAAGATGGCGACGTCTGACCGGAGTGGATGCAGAGGCTTGTCTTTTCTCTAAAGTTTAACTACTGTATAATATTCCTATACTGTGTCTGTACTGTCAGTATGTCAAGATCAGTGTCACTGCTTTCATATGTATAAGCTTATCTGTATGGTATAAGCTAACCTCTGCTGCAAGTCGCAATACATAACTCACACGTAAATAACAAAAATTATGATAAACCGCTCCCTTTGAAAAAAAAATGAGTTGCTCAAATATTTAAATTTCAAAAGTAGTATTATACCTTATTCTTATAATATGATCGCAGATGCGTACAAGATAGTAATTTTAACTTGGTTTTTTAAAAAACAATCTTATGTTTTCTCTTTGGCATAAAACGCAGTTTGTGGTTTTTATTTTTAATTTATATATCAAATTAATTTTTAATCTAATAAAAACTTAAAAGTTTGTTTTTCAAAAAATTTTATATTATTGGAAAAATAATATTGTCATTATCATTACATAACAAAGATCGTGATGATTTGTAAATCCAGTAAAATTGCTGTGTCTTCAAAACTGGAGGGTTAAACATAATAACAATATTAAGTTATATTGTCATTAAATAATCTATGGTTTTTGGTTTTGACTGGCAAGAGCCCGACACTCCGGTAACGGAAGAAACTAGTACGCGGAGTCCATAAGAAGGATTTTTATTTGGTAAAAAAAGTACATAATGTGTCAATGGTTATAGACATATTCACATATATAAATATAAACAATAACAGTGTTAAAAATTTACATTCTACACTATATATTTTTCGCGAACAACATCAGGTGAGAGTGCTTTTTTTCTGAGTCAAGGACAGTCGATGTTTATGTGATGCTAGCTCGCTTCTTTGTCGTGTACTGTATGGATACAATTTTGTTTGTTTTAATTATTTTGAGTCAGTATGTTACTGTCTAAACTTTAAGGCTAGTCTAATACAATAGTAGTTTTATTTATTTTTAAGTTTTTTTATAATATGCTCAATATAATAATCTCTAAAGAATATTTTTTGTAGAAAAAATTTCTACATAGAGATATTAATTTAAACTTTACTTATCAGTCTTCTGCCTGTATAAATTATAATTGCACTAATACTCAAACTCACAATCGAATTGATTAAGACATTGTAATTAAATTGCCTAGTTTATTTTCAAATTATCTACAATTTCGTCTTCACTACTCAAAACAAATTAAAAATTTCACTATTATGTTTATTTTCCCTGTTAGTTGAATTCTTTTTAAAATTTTTGTAATATCGATAAATTTGTTTTTAGCGTTGCAGCGCTAACAAAGGATAAGTCGTCTGCTCTCCGGCACTTATTTTGCAATTGTCTCATTGATCGGACGTGCAGATTAATGCAAACTAGTTTTTTCCCATTTCTGTTCTCTAATTCAAACAATAATTAATAATAAAATTACAACTATCCAATTTATTTTCTTTAAAATACACTAAGCTCAAATTAGATAGAACTACTAGAATTCAGAATACAGAAAAGTTGAAGTATGATAATGTTGTCAATGCAAGAATTTTTCTCCGGAATGTCTTTTAATAGGTTTGAGGCGGTTCGTTCGTAGTTATCGCTTTTGGCACCACTAGACGGCTGGAAAAGTTGATATATTTGTAAATGCAGATTTACCGCTGTCCCCATATAGAATGGAAAAACTTATTAATATTTTATTTAAAATTTTTGACACACACTTTACAAAGAGTTAAAGTACTCGGCTTAAGTGTTATAACTTTGGTTAAAAGTTACATAATGTAATAAAGATTGTGCAAATTCTAAGGGGAAATCTAAGTTTATAATTTAGATTTTATAGAGCATTAAAATTTTTGTTGTGATTTAGTTGACAGATGGTTTTTCTTTATATGGTTATGTAAGGAACGATATTTCAATGACTTCGGGCCGTGAAAGCATTTCTTCTTCAATAAATTATGTAAGGAACGTTTATAGGTTGTTATAAATTTACAATGATCGCATTGAAGTCTTGGTTGTAATTTACTTGAAAGATGCTTTATTCTATGTGTTTTAAAGTAACGTTTATGTAAAGTTGTATATCCACACTGATCGCATTTAAACTTTTGTTGTAACTCGCTTGTAAGATGCTTAGCGTTTTTATGTCTTTTTAAGTTTCCGTGGTCAATAATATTCACACTGATGTAAGGGGTTTACTGTATACAACTGTAGTATACACTAATGGAAGCTGAGGAGGCTTACTGTATACACACATGAAAGTTGAGATCATACATTTTGACGATAAGCCCTGATGAGTTCATACATTCCACGATAAGAAGCCCTGACTCATCAACTGAAGAGGAAAAAGAGGACATGGGTGAACGCTACGGAAACGGGACGGACAGTAATCATTATTACGTTGTTCACAAGACATGTAAATGTTAATTCTGTCTGAAATTGTTTTTAGTTTGTTTTAATTATATGTATTGACATTTGTTTGCTTCTTTTCTTTGTTCGGCATCCTCACACTGATTACATTGAAATTTTTCTTGTAATTCACTTGGAAGATGCTTTGCATTTTTATGTTTTTTTAAATGGCTTTTATCAAGAGTTGTAAATTCACACTGATTGCATTGCAATTTTGGTTGCATCTCAACTGACAGATGTTTTATTTTATGTGCTTTCATGTTTCACTTCCAAATAAATAGTTGTATATTCCCACTGATCACATTGAAATCTTTGTTGTAATTTCCATAAACAATAATGCTTTTGTTTATGTAATTTTAAACACGCTTTATCCGTAGTTTTGAAATCACAATGATCGCATTGTATTTCAGTTGATTGATTGAACAACAAACTTTTTCATTGGTTTTAAAGTTGCATGAACGGCATCTATAACATTTCATTAAATCGTAACAGGAAAAAACTGTAGACGAACGGCAACACTTATAATAAACAGACATTTTTCAATCATATCTTCAAAAAAAAGTAGAACATTAATATTTTATATGTCAAAAGTAAACCGTTAGTAGAAGTTTGGTTTCGTATGTGCAAACCGCCTAAGATGATGACTAAATGAAAATATAACCTCAAAACACTTTCATTTGAGGCTACATGATAGAAGCGCAGTAGAACGCAACAGACACAGCTTTTACTCACCGAGCAGCGAATAAGCGTGAACGGTTGCCGCTCTGTCTGCTGAACGCAACCAATGAAAGTTTAGAAATGAGGTTAGATTTTCATCTCATAAAGTGTTGTGTTACCATTATCTCATATTCATAAAGAGCAGTTTTAACGTATCAAATGAACGGTTATATTAACGGCTTATTTTTAACATAAAAATAATTAAAATATTGATGTTTTAGTCCTTTTTGACGTTATCAAAAATGTCGGTTTTCTCGAAGTGCTGCCGCTCTTCCTCGGCTTTTTCCTGTTACGATTCACTGGAATCTTATAGATGCCGTTTATGCAACTTTGAAACAAATGAAAAAATTGTTTATTTTATTCACAATTGTGAGTTTTTAGATGTTTTGGATGAAGCCTCTTTCGAAAAATGTCAACGTTGCAGAGTGGGTAGCTTTTCGTATGTGTGGAGCTACTTTCACAAAAGAAAGTGTAATTTTATAGAACATAAATCATCTGTAACAACTAATCCGGAAAATGGAAACAGTATTATTACAACGACTAGCCAAGCAGATAAACGTCACCAATTCGCTACTTGTTTTGAATGTGATCAATGCAAGTATACAAGTAAATACAAATTCCAGTTAAAAAGACATATTTATCTGAAACATATAGACAGAAAACACTCTTTACCAAAATTGCAAAAAATTGCCAAGGAAATGCCTGGTAATTTTAAAACGACCGAAAAAAATGCGCGTTTAAAAAAAAATAAAATTAATCGTTCAAGAAAATTACAGCGAAAATACAAATGCGATGAATGCGAATATTCAACTTTTCATAAAGGAGATCTAAAAAAACATATAAATGCAAAACATCTTTCAAAAGATTTACAACAAAAATTCCAATGCGAGCAGTGTGCATATACAACTATTTATAAAGGAATCCTGAAGACACATATAAATGCAAAGCATCTTTCAAAAGATTTACAACAAAAACTCCAATGCGATCAGTGTGATTTTATAACTTGTTATAAAAGGGACCTAAAAAGACATATAAACTCAAAACATCTTTTAGGCAAATTACAACAAACATTCCAATGTGTTCAGTGTGAATACAAAACTCTTTATAAACAACTTATAAAATGGCATAGAAATAGGCATCTTTCAAGCGAACTACAACAAAAATTTCAATGCGATCAGTGTGAATATGAAACCCTGAGAAAAGATCATTTGAAAAGTCATATAAATGCAAAGCATCTTTCAAAAGATTTACAGCAAAAATTCCAATGTGTTCAGTGTGAATACAAAACTCCTTATAAACAACTTATAAAATGGCATAGAAATAGAAGGCATCTGTCAAGCGAACTACAACGAAAATTTCAATGCGATCAGTGTGAATATAAAACTCTTAGAAAAGACCTTTTGAAAAATCATATAAATGCAAAGCATCTTTCAAAAGAATTACAACAAAACCTCCAATGCATTCAGTGTGAATATAAAACTCTTAGCAAATGTTTAATGAAAAATCATATAAATGCAAAGCATCTTTCAAAAGATTTACAACAAAAATTCCAATGCGAGCAGTGTGAATATAAAACTTTATATCAAGGAAGCCTGAAGACACATATAAATGCAAAGCATCTTTCAACAGACTTACAACAAAAATTCCAATGCGACCAGTGTGCATATACAACTTTTTATAAAGGAAACCTGAAGACACATATAAATGGAAAGCATCGTTCAAAAGATTTACAACAAAAATTCCTATGCGAGCAGTGTGCATATACAACTATTTATAAAGGAAACCTGATGATACATATAAATGCAAAACATCTTTCAAGGAACGACAACTAACATTTTATTGCAATCAATGTAAATATGCAACAACGCTCAAAAGTCATTAATAAGGCACCTTTCAAGTGAACTACATCTAGAATGTGGCTGCAATCAATGTAAAGTTACAAGTAATTATCAAATTATAAAACATGTTCCAAGCGAATTACAACAGAAATTTTTATAAATAACACATGAAAAGAAGCACTTTCTGCGTGAATTATGGCAAAGATTCTAATGCCATCAGTGTGAATATTCAACTATTTTTAAACATCACTTCAAAACACATAAATTGAGACACCTGCCAAGTGAATTACAGCAGACTTTTCAGTGCAAACAACTATTTATTAAGGAATTCTTGGAAAATATAAAAATTTAAAGCATTTTTTAAGCAAATTATAACATATTTCAATGCGATTAATGTGAATATACAATTATTACTGACAAAACAAACCTAAAAAATCATAAAAACTGGAAACATCTTTTAAACAAATTTAATCAAAAATTGTAATGCTATAAGTTTCTACAAGAAGATGAAAAAGAAATTTTTAATTCAAAATTTTATGATCTGATAAATATTAAACTTCGTTTTAATATTATTTATTTTTAAAGTAAAAATTACAAAATGTGTCGTCTTCTTAACTTTTCTTAATAACAACTAAACTGATAACTGTGTCTCTATGACGAATAAACAAAAAAAATGTCATGACAACATAAATAAAAACAAATAATGTAGATGATGCTAAAGTGCTAAATTTTAATTAGTCACTTAACACGCCCTTCTCAAATTTTGCACTTTGACAAATTTTTAGTCCCATTGCATCAACAAGACGATAATGTGAAGGTCCTGGAAGTGGTTTCGTAAGAATGTCAGCAGGCATTATTTTAGATGGAACATGCCTCAATTTTATTTCATTATTTCTCACCAATTGACGAACAAAATGGTATCTTGTAGCAATATGTTTAGTACGTGAGTGACAAGTAGCATTTTCTGCAATGTACTTTGCTCCACGATTGTCAGTACCAAGATTCACCATTGACAAATCATTTAATTTCAATTCTAACATCAAATTTCGTAGATATAGTGCTTCACGAGATGTTTCTGATAAAGCCACGTACTCTGATTCTGTTGATGATATTGCAACTGACTGCTGTTTCTTTGAACGCCATGATATTGCAGCTCCACTCAACATAAAAATATATCCTGTATAGGAAATTCGATCATTTTCATCATTTGCATGGTCAGCATCAGAAAATCCTTGGATTCCCAACTGGTCTTTCTTGTACACTAATCCATAATTTTGGGTACCTTGTAAATAGCGCAATACACGTTTCGCTGCTGACCAATGAACTTCTTGGTACTTTTCGTTGAATTGTGACAGTCTATTGACAGTAAATGTGATATCTGGACGAGTAGCAATTGCCAAGTACATTAATGATCCAATTAACTGTCGAAATGGCTTTTCTTCTATGCTGATTTCCTTCTGGTAACTTAGCTTGAGATTCACTAGGAGTTCGTACTGGGTTACATTCTTCCATGTAAAATCTTTTTAAAAGATCTTTTACATAACTTTGTTGATTTAACTCAATATTTCTATCAACTTGATTAATTTCAATTCCCAGACAATGTCGTGCTAAACCAAGATCTTTAATTTCAAATCTTTTTGCAAGTCCAGCTTTAATTCTTTCAATATCTGTCTTATTTCTTGATATATATAAAATATCATCAACGTATACAACCAAAATTGTATATTGATCCTCACTCATATTGTAGTAAAAACATGTGTCACTAGCTGCTGAAGTTAATCCAAGGTTTTCTAATTCTTCATTCAATATTTTATTCCATTGACGACCAGCTTGCCGCAGACCATACAATGCTTTTTTTAATTTACAAACTTTGTTATTTTGTGATAATTTTTGGAGCATCTCGTAAGCAATCTTTCCTAAATTACTGTTTTGACCATCCTTTTCAATAATTTCTTTTAATGCTTCTTTGATATATTCTGGCAGTTCCATAAATATTTCTTCTTTCAAAAATCCATTTAAATAAGCTGCTACAACATCTATTTGATAAACTGGTAAACCTTCACGTACAGCTAATGCCATCAAAAGTCTGATAGAATCCAACCTGGCTACAGGTGCAAAAGTATCCGTAAAATCTATTCCTTGTCGTTGTGTAAACCCTCGAGCAAAAACTCGAGCTTTTCTTCTTTCAAGTGTTCCATCTGGCTTAAATTTGTTTCGAAGTACAATTTTACAAGTAATAACCGCTCTGTCTTTTGGACGATCAACTATTTCCCACGTGTTATTTTTAATTAAACCACGAATTTCTTCAGTAATTGCTTCCATCCACTCAAGTGCTTTGTCTCCAGCCATCGTTTCTTTCAAGGTTATATCAATAAGATTTGCTTCTTCAATTATTTCTTCTTCATGTTCTGTTGCATCAACAAATATTTCATCATCACTTGGTTCTTCTTGCATTTCAATATCTTCATTATCATCATGTTCCTCTTGGTCTTCGTTTATATTTGCTGCTTGTCCAGTGTTGTGAATTTTTCTTGGTCTTCCTCTTTTACCTGTTTTCTCCATCCGTGGTCTTCCCGGTTTTCGACGTGAAATACGATTTGGTGTACAAATTTCTTCATTAATTTCATCATTTTCAATTTGAATAGGCATATGAACACATTCAATATTTTCTTCATTTTTCTTCATACCACTAGCTGATTCTTTTCTTGAAATTTCTAACAGATCTTCTTTATTTAAATGTCCCAGACGATGATGCCCTAACTTCAAACTTGCTGAATTATTATTTATTGCCGCATTTGCTTGCTCCTCACTGCCACAGACATAATATAAGTTTTCAACTCTTTGTGCTAACAGTTTTATTTCACCATCTTTTCCAAAAATAGTTGCACCAGTTTTAGAAAAACTGACAGTATTTCCATGATCCGTAATTCTCGCAACAGATAACAAATTAGTTCTTAATTCTTTTACCAATAATGTATCATTAAGTTTTACCGACCTATTTGATTTTCCATCTGTAGTAAAAACACGAGCAAATCCTTTTGCTACAATTTAAGTTTGTGCATCACTGGCTAACAAAACATTTCCATTTTTTGACGTCATATTGATGAATGCTGCTTCATTATTACACATATGAGATGTACAGCCACTATCTAAACACCATCGACTATCATTTGATACCTGCTTCGTATGAAGAGCCTCTTCCGTTACTTGAAACTCATCTTCGACTTGAGCTTTAACTTTTGATGAATATTCTTGCTTTTTATCGTTTGCTCTATCTGGACAATCAGCTGCTTTGTGCCCAATTTTATTACAGATGAAACAATTATACTTAAATGGTTTGTTTAAATTACCATTGTTTCTGCGTTGCTCTTCTTGATATCCACCTCTTTGATATCCACCTCTGTGATATCCATTTCCTTGATTTTTATTACCTTGAGGTCCACTACTTTGAGACGGTTTAAAATTTTTAAAGTTTTGCTTGACCCACATAACCTCTGAATTATCCATGTCACGTTGACTTTGAGCATCATACTTTTCAATAACCTTTTCTCTAAGTATATCTGGTTTAGGCAATTCATTTTGAGACTCCATAGCACATCTGAACATTTCAAAACTTGAGGGCAATGCATTAAAAAGTAACGTTGACTGTAAATCATCATGCATTTCGACTCCCATAGCTGACAACTTAGATATTATGTCAAAACATTCCATCAGTTGAGTATGAAAATCACCGTTGTCTATTATCTTGTAAGATGTCACACGTTTGAGTAAACTTGCTCGTTTTACTGGTCCCGTAGATGCATATTCTGATTTTAACTTGTCCCAAATTTATTTTGAAGTATTTAAACCTTTTACCATTCGTAATAAACTTGGATCAATAGCAATTATTAAATCTGACTTAGCTTTAGCATCTTCTTCTTCCCACTTTTCAACTCTTTGAGCCGATGCATCATCATCTTCAACCAATGCGGGTTTTGGTTTCTTGCCATTTACATACATCCATGTACTACTTTTTACCATTACAGCTTCAATTTGCATAGCCCACGTATCATAATTTCCCTTTGTGAGAGGTTTAATTGTACTTGACGACAACGACATTATTTTTTTTTTTTTTACTTTTTACTTTTTACTTTTATTAACAGCGCTCTGGGCCCATAACCTGATAAATATTAAACTTCGTTTTAATATTATTTATTTTTAAAGTAAGAATTATAAAATGTGTCGTCTTCTTAACTTTTCTTAATAACAACTAAACTGATAACTGTGTCTCTATGACGAATAAACAAAAAAATATGTCATGACAACATAAATAAAAACAAATAATGTAGATGGTGCTAAAGTGCTAAATTTTAATTAGTCACTTAACAAAAATTTGTTCCTTGTTTCATTTTTACCGGATTTATCACTCCGCCCTCGTACACTGTTGTGTATTCGTAAATGTGAATTGTTTAAATTATGGAAATCGAACAAAGTGAATCTATTAATGAAAAAAGTGATGATGAAGTAGTGAAAGAAAATGAGTAAGTAAGAAAAAAAAATTGGAAAAAGCTTTGATAAATTGCCAATGATTTTAAGTGGAGATTTCAATATAAACTTTGCAGACGATAAAAATCAATCATTAATTGAATTTTTAAATAATGAATTTGGTTTAACTATGTCAAATGATCGCAATTTTAGCACAACGAAATACAAAACTACTATTGATGCGGTCTTTATTAGACACTTAAATAGGTTCGAATCAAAACTGTTTGTTTCTTACTTCAGTATCATAAACCAATTGTATCAGTTGTAAAAATTTGCGATGATGATTCTGATAATAACGATGGTGTAAAAGTCGTCGAAATTATGGATGGAAGTTGATTTTTCTGAGAGATAAAATTTAATGTAATATATAAATAACGATATAATATTATAAATAACAACATATAAATTGTCATATTTGTATACGATAGCGCAATAAATAAACATTGTATTCTACCTCATAAATGATAGTACTTTTATACTTATAATTAAACACAACGTTAATATTGAAGTTTTCACTTCTGCCGGCACTCCCGGGGTGCTACCTTTTTTTTTTATTTTGTATTAGGTATAGTTTGAATACTTTTTTTTCATGCGGCACAACTTTGCAGTGAGAAAAATTTTTTATTTGCTTTTTAATATAGCTTAAAACGTGATTTCAGTGCTTTTGTCTTTTTGATAGTTATTCTACACTACCTAAAATTTAGCCGCAACCGGAACTGGATATAGGAAGACAGAGGGGTGCTTGGAAATTGTAAAAAAATACAGAGCTGGCTCAAAAATTACCCTACAACCTGAAACCGAGCTTGTCTTCTTCAGCTTGTTTTCCTTTAGTTGTTCCAACTTCAAACATAGCTGCCGTTCCAAATTTTGATAGCAATGTGACCGCGAAAACAATACTTGGTAACAATGCTGCTACCTATTTACTTTTCAAATCGCTTCAAATATATCTAATCCGAACAATGATTAAACTTTGAATTTAACACAGCCGTCTATAAACATGAAATCAGAAATTATTAAATATTCCACTTTTCATTTGAATATCCATCATATTTATATCTATTTATTGTTTTTGTTCAATTACTTAATATCTGTTTAATGTTTAAGAGTTTAATGAAAAAAAAATGATGTTAGGTTTATCTAAAAATTATTTTTTAATGGTGTAGTACAAAGCTTATTTGTTTATTTTTTAAATTATATGATCAAACCACCAAGTTGTTTTATTGAATTAGTTTTCATTCATCAATAAATTATTTTGGTAATTTTAATCTTCTTAAAATGCTATCATTTTAAGCTATATTTCCAGATACAGAACCACATACTTAAAGCTTATAAAGTTTACTAAAGATCTTTACTACAATCGTCGTCTGTCAAATGCTAAAAATGTATCAAAAGAGACGTGGAATATAATTAACAAATTGCGAAACAAATCACGCACATCTGTTCCTGCACACCTCAATGCAAATGAACTGAATGAATACTTTGTAAATGTTCCAAAAAAGTTATCACATGAGATAACATCTTCAGAAAACTTTTCTTCATACCTTCTATCTGCGGACATGCCTAAAAGCAGCCTTTATTTGAGACCGGTTTATTACTTGGAAGTAGTTGAAACAATCAACAGTATAAAAAGCAAATCTTCTATCAGCACGGATGGCTTATCTATCAAAATTTTTTTGGCTCTTCTTCCAATAGCCCTTCATGCTTTGTGTAGCTTGATAAATGACTCTTTTGAAAGCGGCGTTTTTCCGCAATGCCTAAAAACAGCTATAATCATTCCTTTGCATAAAAGGGGTAATGAAACTGATGTTAGCAACTATAGACCGATAGCACTTCTTCCGGCACTTTCCAAAATTGTAGAAAGACTGATAAAGTCACGGCTGCTGGATTTTCTTTCTAAACACCACATACTATCTTGTAGTCAGTTCGAGTTCTTAAACAAAAAAAACACAAATGATGCGATGTTTTTACTACTAAGCAACATCTACAGCAATCTTAATAAACAATTGCATATAGCAACAGTATTTTGCGACGTAGCTAAAGCTTTTGACTGTGTAAGTCATGATATACTTCTGAACAAACTTCTTTCATCCACTCTATCTCCGCTCCATTTTCTTTCAGTATTTCTCTTCTTTCTGCTCTTTCTCTCTCCCTCATCTCACTGCATTCATTCCACATGTGCTCTATTGTCTCTCTTTCCTCATAACAGATTCTGCACAGTCTCTCTTCCTTTTCCATCCAATACCTATTCTCTCTCTCCTCATTTCCGCACCTGAACCTCGCCATTATTTTCCTCTCTTTCGCACTTTCTCTTCCCAGGTACACCGGGATCTCCTCTGTCATACATTTCTCATAATTCCTGTTGTACCTGGACTCTTTGATTTTTTCTCTTCTTTCTTGCTTATCTACATCCCTGTCTCTTTCGCTCGTTTCTGCGTTCATCCACTTGCCTTCTGTTCTTAATCTTTCCACTTCTTTACTTGCATACCCATTTCTTCTGTAATATTTTTCTCTTTCGTTTATCTCCAAATTTTTTTTCTTTTCTCTCCAACATTCGTTCAATATTCTACATTCTTGCCTTCCATTCATCCTATCCTCAAACTTAGTCGCTCTTTTCCCCGCTTTCACTCTCAGCTTGTTTCTCTTACATTCTTCTCTTACTATATACCCAGGGGTTTCTCTGTCCACCCCAAGGACCCACCTCAAATACTTCACTTGTACTCTCTCTATTTCCTCTTGTTCTTTCCACCCCCAAATTTCTGCCCCATACATCAATACGCTCTCCACCAAGCTCTCAAACATCATTATTCTCCTTTTAAAATCCCTTCCCCACTTCCTCTCTCCTATTCCCCATACACATCCCACTATCTTGTTTGCTTTCCTTGCCAACTCTCTGACATGCGGTTTGTTCGTAGCTCTTTCATTAAACGTATACCCTAAATAGTTGAACTCTTTTACTCTCTCTATTTTCTCTCCCTCCCATTCCCAATCATTCTTTTCTTCTTTCCTCTTTTTTTTGTTGAACACCAGCATCTTTGTTTTATTTACATTCATTTCTAGCTTTTTTTTCCTCACATACTTTTTTAGGTTTGTCATCATTTCTCCCATCTCCCTTTCGCGTTTTGCTATTAATACCACATCATCTGCAAACGCTAGACTCCACACTTTTTCTCTTCCAATTACACATCCCCCAGCTTGCGCCTTTCTAAACATTTCTTCCATATCCGCCATGTAGGTTGTAAACAACAAGGGGCTAAGAGGACACCCTTGTCTCACCCCTTTTGACGTTTCAAACCACTCACTCTCTTCAACAAAAATTTGAAATTATCTTTACATTGCAGAAAAGAGCAATCAGATATATGTGCGGACTAAAACTAAGAACCCATTGCGAACCCTATTTTAAAAAACACAAAATTAATACTCGGACGTCACTTTTCATTCTGGAAACTGTATGTCTGATACGAAAACATTTCGACGATATTCCCAAAAAAAAACCTAGCAAGCATATGACTCGAAGCTCAAATTTGAATATCCATTTGCAAATACCTAGTACTGAATTAGTAAAAAATTTAGTATTCTATAAAAATCTACAACCACTTACCAATTTGCTTAAAGACGACACCGACTGACACTAAGTTTAGATTCATGGTTAAACAATTTTTGTTGGTAAGACCCTATTACACCATTGACGAGTTATTAGATGATACATTTTAACTTCCTTTCAACTTTTTCTTCTTTTTTTATTTACACATATGAATTGCGATGAATATCTCTGGACGTCGTAGACTTTTGATATATGTATATTTATATCTTTGTTTTTGTTTTTTATATTTGTTGTTTCTCCTTGTTTTTTATATTTACCTTTTGTCGACTTTTAATAATTTGTAATGTTATTAGTTCTTTTTCTTTTGTTTTGTTGTAATTTTATGTTCTTATTTTTATGTGTATTGCTTTGTCCATAAAAATTTTGTAATTTTTAAGATAATAAAGCATTTTATCTATCTATCTACTTTTGAGATCGTTTGTGACAGTAAGCTAGTAACAGTTGAAAAGCTGTCAGCTGTCAGATAAAATTTCATACAAGAATCACGTGATTTATTTTGGCACTTAGGTAAAAAAGGTTTATTTTTGTACCACACATTGTTTACATTTATAACTGGTTGTAAAAAAAAATTAATCTTTTTTAAAATTGTAACTTATTAGTAATTTAACTCTTGTTATAAATTTTTTATAATTATTTTTGATTAACTAACAAGGTTTTTGTTAGACTTTTTAGCCTAAAAGAAAGAACGCTTTTTGTTTATTTGTTTTTATCAAAATTTGCAACGTACATCTCTTGTTCACATATATTGAGCTTTCGGCTCGAAGTTTCACATTGAGGCTCAAAATTATAAAAACAGACTAGAATAAAATCAAGAAACTGAAGAGTCAGAGGTAACTTTGTTTGATGGCTCTTTTCTACTTTAGTATTACACCGATAACAGTTACACAATAAATGCTTTGTTGCATCTTTTTTTAAGTAAGCTAATTAATAATAATATAAACATCTGCGGTCTTGAGGTTTGCACCCATGTTCGTTAGAGTAAAAAACAGGTTATTATTCTCACTACACAACTGCAGATAAAAATAAGTTAAGTTAAAACTCCTTACCTATTATACATAAATACGCTTTTAAAATATTTATTTAATAACTGAAGTAGAAAAAGTAGCATGTTGAATTGGTTGTAGAAAAACTTTTGTCGCACTAATTTTTTTGGAGCACTTGTGTTTCCCACCTATTCGTGCGACAATCGAATGTTTTTTAAAATTTGTATAATGCTATACAATATCTTCTTTTTATGTACCAAAAATCCTGCAAAATTTAACAAAGTTGCTTTATTTGACAACACCAGATGAAATAGATGGCGTTGTCAATTCCAAGGAAAACAATGATCCTGTAACCGTCAGTTACGAGTGATCAGTTTTTGAATCATTTGAATCACTTAACACTAACACTTCTGTCATTGTGCTGTCATTAGATGTTCTTTTTCATTCGTATAATACTATACTATATAAAATTTTAATAAAACTTCACATTGTAGCAAAAGAACTCTTCAAATTTTTTAAAAAAAAATTTATTTTCAAATACAAAAAATTTACATATTTTCTTATACTAAGCATACATTAAACCACACATAAAACTATTTTTTTCACAAATGTATTTGTCGTTTTTTGTTTGAAAAATAATTTTAGTAAACTAATGTCGCTTTTAGTTTTTTTTTGAAAACGTTGTTTTTACTATATGCTTGGTAAACATACACAATCTTTGACGTAATTGAATTTAACAATATTCAAAACTGTTTTTGCAATTTATCTACAACTTAGGTCGAAATAGTCTAAAAACTGTTATTGCCGAAATAAGACACAATTTTTCAGGCTTTCCTAACATTTTTCTTTTAATTGCATAAGTTTTTTAGTCTTTTTTAGCCGATTTATACTTAGTTTTAAACTCACTCTCATTGCAGATATAGATTTTCCCTTTTATTCAGTTATGTTTCTTTTTCATATGCTGCGTTAGATAAGATTTGAAGATAGTTGTATACTCACAATTCTTGCAATTAAAAATAGTTTGCAATTTAATTGGAGTATGTTTTCTTTTCTCATGCTTTTTTAATTCACATTTAACCTTGGTTTTATACTCACATTGGATGCAATTAAAAATAGTTTGCAATTCAATTGGAGTATGTTTGAAATTCTTATGCTTTGTCAAATAAGATTTAAACCTGGTTTTAAAATCACACTCATTGCAGTTAAAAATGGTTTGCAATTCAATTGGAGTATGTTGAGCCCGTTTATGTGCTATTAATGAACGTTTAAACTTAGTTGTAAATTCACACTCATAACAATAGAAAATAGTTTGCAATTCAATCGGAGCATGCTGAGATTTCATATGCGCCATTAAATAACGTTTTATATTAGTTTTATACTCACACTCATTGCAGCTAAAAAATGTTTGCAGTTCAATTTGCGTATGTCTTATTTTTTTATGTTCGGCTAGATACGATTTAAATCTCGTTTTGAACTCACACTCATTGCAATTAAAGATAGCTTGCAATTTAATTGCAACATGGTGTCTTTTATTATGTGTTAATAAATTGCTTTTAAATCGAGTTCTAAAAACACAGTAATCACATTGAAACCATTTTTCGGAGTCAATAGAAGACTTGTTTCCTATATTATGTATTTTTAAGCTATTGCTTCGGTGAGTTTGAAAGTTAAATTCATCACATTCAACTAATTTTTTAAATAAAAAGGTTTTTGTTTTTTTCACTAGTGAGGTACTGCTGATCACACAGTTTTTCTTATGAGAATAACGCCACAGAAACGAGTAACTACCCATTTTACACTGTCTGCAACGTTTAGAAACTGCCCTAAATCTGTCATAACCTCCAAATCCGCACTTGTGATAACATTTGTAAACTTTCTCGTTTGTAGTAAAACTGCAAAAATCACATTTATAAAATGGAAGAGAAGAGTAACAAATAAATTTCTGCATTTTCTAAAACTTAGGAATCAACTTCTTATTAAGCTAAAATTATGTTAATTTAGACAAGACCAATGTCACATTACTTTTTTGACGTCCCGCATGCGCATTGGATTGCTCGGTTTAAAGCATTTCCCGCTTACCTAAATCTTTTCTTTTATTTGGTGAGGCTATATTCTCATTCTTATTAAGAAGAAGAATTTAAATAAAATAATAAAACTATTTCCTAAATTATGTCATTAATCTGTCAAATGTAGAATACGATTTTCAAACCATTTCAATAGGTCCACGAAGTGGAAAACTGATGTTTTCAAATTAGCGCAATACCGTAATCGTAAAAACCGATGACAGTTGCACACAAAATTAGCGTTTAGACTTATTATAGGCTTTAGTACTTGTTTTTGGTAAACTGGTACCTAACTAAACTTAGCTATCACAAAAAATTTACGCTTTCAAGATCTGACAACAATGCTTTTGCAAATGACATCTAAAATATAATCATGATTTGATTAGAAAATTGCACAATGTTGAATATACAGTGTTCAAGCAAGTTACTCAGTATTTCAAATACTTAGAACAACAGGGGCTCTCCCAAAAAACAAATCACTAGTCAACTTTAAATTAAAGAAATAATAATAATATTGAATACAGTACAACTTAATTTAATTCATGATGAGTAATTTATTCGTTTTACAATCAGTTTTGATTTGAATTCATAATTACAAACAAACAATAAGAAACTAGTGGTAAATAAAATTGATAAATTAAGAGTATTGAATATTTAAATTAAAATTAAACTATGTAAAATTAATTTAGAACTACATTTGCAAAAAAAATAATAATCGCTGACACAACAAAGTTAAAACAAAATCAAAATTTAATAGAAGTTAATTTTGAGTATTAGTAATTAGAAATATTTAACAAATTTTAAAGCTAAAACTCTAAAACTATCAGCGATGAATGAAACTATAGCAGTGATTGTTAGTTTAATTAAGAGCCTTATTTTCTATTATTTTTCTTCAAACAATTAGTAGGCAGTAAATAGGCAACTTGCTCTTTAAAAGCAATCATTATTTTTAAATTATTTAAATTATTTAAATTATTTAAATTATTTAAATTATTTAAATTATTTAAATTATTTAAATTATTTAAATTATTTAAATTATTTAAATTATTTAAATTATTTAAATTATTTAAATTATTTAAATTATTTAAATTATTTAAATTATTTAAATTATTTAAATTATTTAAATTATTTAAATTATTTAAATTATTTAAATTATTTAAATTATTTAAATTATTTAAATTATTTAAATTATTTAAATTATTTAAATTATTTAAATTATTTAAATTATTTAAATTATTTAAATTATTTAAATTATTTAAATTATTTAAATTATTTAAATTATTTAAATTATTTAAATTATTTAAATTATATTACAAAGTGTAGAAGAAAACAAAAACAATCAAAACTAAATTGATGTGATTGGTTAACATGCTAAAGCTTAATTTTTGATTTATTCAGACGTCGTTAGTTTTAATTGAAAGTTGATTAAAAAAAAAGGGTAAATTATGTAGTTAGAAACGTTTAAATGTTAGTCCTGTTTCAGTCAAACTATTTAAACTTGTAAAATACACTGCTTCTACTCTTCTTAAAAAAATAAAACAAATAAAAACATTTTTAATTTTGAAAACAGAAGTTTTAATAAATGTCTTGCTAATTGGCTAGATAAAAGACTAAGATTTTTGAATTTTAAATAGTAAACACGTAAGTGCTGACTCAATTAGTAAATTAAAAATTTAACAAATCATAAAAAATAAAAAAAAAACAATTCAATAAAATAAATTTAAAGTTTGATTCTTCAATCTAAAAGGTTTCAAACAGGAACTTAATTATATTAAGGCAATAATCAAAGGAAGAAAGACAAAGTACAAACAATGAAGAACAGAAAAGAGATATAAAGAAAAAGATTAGATGGGAAAAAGAAGAAATAGAAAAAATAAAAGAAAAAACAAGAGAAAATATAGAAAATAGAATAAAAAAAAGAATAGAAGAGTTGAAAATAGAAAAAAGAAAAGAAGGGTCAAGAATAAAACGCAGACACAATAAGGAAGAACAGAAAAAAACAGAAAAAGAAACAAACGAAATAGCAGATAATGAAGAAGAAGAAGATAAAGAAGAAAAAGTAATTAATGCAGTATTCTGGAATATAGCAGGAATAAGAAAAAAAGATAAAATTTTTTTTGAATATATTGATTGATTGATTGATTTAGAATAGGGTATCGTCTGCACTGCGACCTATTGGTCTATTGTGCTCCCCTTTCTCGAGCTGTTCGAGGAGTGGCTCGGTTTATAGCTCCCCATCTAGTTCCAAAGCTGTAATAAATTCCAGCAGCTGCGATGGCTTCAAAGACAATATGTCTCTATTCAGTATGTATTCCTGCCCTAGATGTTCTTTACGTTGGGTTCTAATGGCGACGCATTCTGTTACTAGGTGTTCCGGAGTTTCCTCCTCTTCCATGCAAAATCTGCATTCGTCATTATCTTCTAGGCCAAGTCTCATCAGGTGCTTTCCTAGACGGCAATGACCGGTAAGGAAACCTGTGAGGATGCGAAGCCTATTTTTAGTGAGGTTCATGTAAGCTTTGGACCTTACATGGTCGAAGTTTCCAAGAAATTTCTTAGAGTGTCTCAAACCAGGAAGATTTAGCCAGCGTTCTGATCTGTCCTTCTCTTCCTTCATTTTGAACCTTTTCTTGTAGGTATGTTTCCCTAAGCCGCAGAATGGTTCTGGCCCTACAAAAGGGGTTAATGCGCCCTCTCTTGCTAGCTTATCAGCTTTCTCGTTTCCCTCTATTCCCGAGTGTCCGGGTATCCAAACAAGAAAAACTTTGTTATTCTTGCCTAGTTCATTCAATTTGGCTCGGCATTCCCATGTCATTTTAGAACTGGTGACATAGGAGCTTAATGCTCTTATCGCTGCTTGACTATCAGTGTGAATTGCAATTTCACATTTTTGATAGTTTCTTTCTAAATTAAATTCTGCACATCGTCTGATTGCGTGTATTTCCGCCTGGAAGATGTTTGGGTAGGTTCCCATTGATTCTGAGTATTTGGTTCTAGGACCGACTACTCCTACTCCCGTGCCCTTGTTTGTCACGGAGCCGTCCGTATACCATTTAATAGTATTTCTTTTAAACTCACTGGTGGTGGGTTCTTTCCCCCAATCATCCCTGTTGCTTAATCTTACCATAAAGTTTCTTTCAAAGATGTGTCTTCTTACTATTTCGTCACTTGGAAGGTTTGGAAATGAAATGCACTCTGTCAGAGATGTCAAAGCTCTCTGACATTTGATTTTTTCATATTCGGTACCCTCCCTTGTGAGTCTGAGAATAGCTTCCCTCGCTGTTCTAGCTATCACTAGATGTAGAGGTGTCAGGTCTGTAATAACCTCTAGTGCCGCAGTAGGGCACGTTCTCATAGCTCCTGTGATACACAAACATGCTAGTCTTTGAACCTTGTCAAGGGTTCTCCTTGTGGTTGCTTGTTCTGCCTTAGAGTGCCAGGCTATTGCCCCATAGGTCATGATAGGTCTAATAATCATGGTATACATCCATCGCAGTATATTCGGGTTGCACCCCCATGTTTTACCTGCTAGACTTCTGCAGACCATAAGCGCTTTAATGGCTTTACTGGTAGTTTTTTCTACGTGATTTTTCCATAGAAGTTTACTATCGAGGTGTATTCCTAAATATTTAACTCCAGACTGTTCTTTGATGATCTCTCCTTTCAAGAAGAAGGGTTTCATCCCCTGGAGTTTTCTTTTCCGAGTGAATGTTACAATCGCGGTTTTTGATGAGTTAATACTCAACCCCACTGATTCGCACCACTGTTCGGTAATTCTGAGACCCTTCTGTATTATTTCACATAAAGTGCTTTCAAATTTGCCTCTGGCCACTATGACAATATCATCGGCATAAGCTATGCAGTCTATTCCTGATTCTGTCAATCTATTTAATAGTTCATCAACTATCAAAGTCCACATCAGAGGAGAGGTTACCCCTCCCTGAGGTGTACCTCGAGTAGTTTTGACGGTGATGACTTTATTACCCGTTGGTATCTCAGCTGTTCTTGTGGTCAACATTTCCCACATCCATCTGACGAGAGTTTTTTCAACCCCTCTTTTCTCCAGCGCGATCTTGACAGATGCATGTGAGGCGTTGTCAAACGCGCCTGAAATGTCAAGAAAAGCACACATTGCTGTTTCTTTATTATTTAGAGATCTCTGAATGTTGTCTGTGAGCTGGTACAAGGCAGTTTCTGTTGATCTGCCCGCCCTGTACGCGTGTTGACAGTTATGTAGTGGCTTGTTTCCCAGAGTCTCTATTCTAATATAGTTATCTAATACTTTTTCCATTGTCTTTAACAGGAACAATGTGAGACTGATAGGTCGAAAAGATTTGGGATCAGTCCCATCCTTTTTCCCTATTTTTGGTATGAAGGTTACTTTTGCCCTTCGCCAGATGTTGGGTATTTGTCCCCGTGCTAGACTACTTCGTGAAATTCTAAGTAGGTGTGGCATAATTTCTCCTAGTCCTTTTTGTAGTAAGGCTGGATGTATTCCATCTACCCCCGGTGACTTGTACGGCTCAAAGGTGTTAATAGCCCATTCAAGCCGTTGTTTAGTAAATATACTGTTAGCAATGTCCCAGTCCTCTCTGCAAGGATTTCTGCTGTGATTGGATGTTGCTACAATTTCTGCGTCTGTAGGAATCGGTTCACTATCTGGAAAGTGTACCTCTAAGAGTAGGGCGGCACGCCCCTCTTCCCCTTCCGTATAGATCCCGTCAGACTTTCTTAGTGCCATTGTTGGGTTAGTTCCCCCTTTGGCCATTACTTTATGTATTCTGGCAGCTGACGGAGTGGAAGTGATGTTTTCACAAAAAGTTTGAAAATGTAACTTTTTGGCCTTCCTTATCTCCTTGTTGTATTGAGTTAGCTTGCTGGTGTAGCCCTGCCAGTCCTTATTTTTCTTAGCTTTGTTAAAAAGCTTGCGGGCTTCAGATCTTAAATTTGACAAGTTTTTGTTCCACCAGGAAGCTTCTTTGCTTGTTTTGCATTTTGTTAAAGGGCAGCTAGAGTTGTATGCCTCTATGATTGCCCCTGTGATGTGAGTCACTTCCTTCTCTAGATCCCATTTGTGACGGTTTGTCCCCCCTGTGTCGATCTGTTCTAGATTTCTTCTCAGATTGGTTTTATATACATCCCAATCCGTTTTCCTAGGATTACGCGTTAGTAGCTTGGAAGGGTTAAGTCCCTCCAAGTGAAATTCGATTATCCTGTGATCTGACAATGACGGTTCGCTTGTCACTCTCCAGTTTTTAATATTGTTCTTAGCACTCGCGCTACTAATTGTTATATCTAGTACTTCCTCCCTTGATTTTGTAACAAATGTTGGTGTAGTCCCAACATTTAAAATTTCAAGGTTGGTTGAAACTATGAAATCCAAAAAGTACTCACCTCTTTTATTGGTGTTGGTGCTTCCCCAGATTACATTGTGCGCGTTGGCGTCACATCCTATAATAATAGGAAGACGTTTTTTGTTACAGTATCTTATCAACTCCTGCACTTCCGCTGGTGGTGTCATAGGCCCATCTCCAGCAAAGTATGCGGATGCGACTACAAAGTCTCGGTTGAAGCCCTTATCATTTAAATGAATTATGATTGGTGTTAAGTCCCGAGTCATGAATTCTGAAACACATGTGTAATTAATATTATTTCTTATGAGAATACAGACACGGGGTGCTTCCTGTCTGTGGTCATATATTACCTTTGAGTTTGGACATGACAGACCTTGGATCTGTCCTGCTTTGTTAATCCAAGGCTCTTGAATCAACACTAATCCCAGTTGTTGTTTTAAAAATAGCCTTGCAATTACCGCGGAAGCTCCCTTCGCGTGGTGCAAGTTTACCTGGGCGATTCTACTGCCGTTTGGAACGAATAGTGACAAACAAATATGAGGGGTGTTAGCAAACAAGTTAGTCTTGTTTACTGTCCCCCTCGTCCTTGCCTGTTATCGCTTCTCCGCTTGTCTTCTGAGACGTTCCAGAAGACTCGTCGTAGACCTCAAGTAAGTCGAGGTGCATGCCTTCAACTTCCTCTTGGTCTTTCTCTGTCCGTTGGGAAGTAGTGGGTGTCTCTACTTCCATTGCCTCCGGTTTGGGTTTTTGCTGCCCCTTTTTGAGTCCTGAGACGGGAATTTGCCCAAATCTATAATTGATTGCGCATCCTCCCGCCTTCATAATCTCACATGATTTGGGGTCAATCCCAATGGTGAGAACTTGGCCATGTCCCTCTGGTTTGGAGTTTATGACCTTCCACCCCGGCGTTGGAAGCTCCGGGTTTTGAACTTTAACCAGTTTGAGGATTTTCTCAACCGGCATTTCTTTGCTTCTTGGAAAGAAGATTGAAATGGTATGCGGTGTAGGGATGTCATCTCCCTTTCGCGCATCCAGTTCCGGACCCTTCCAAGTTTTCAGCTGCGGTGCTGTTCGAGCCAGCCATTCCGCAGTCTGTGCTGTTTTGCAGTCTACCAGCATTAATCCCGATCGGAAATGAATCCCGGTATACTGCAGTCCGCTTTCCGAACTCTCTACCATTTCTTCTACTAGAGCTTCCTCTAGAGAAGATAGTTGGCTGGCATCTAACATTACCTCAGGGTATGCCTTTGGTAAAATTGCCATTCTAAAGGTCTTTGCCGCAGAGGCGTAACTAGTGACTTGCCCAGTTGTGACCACTGCTGGCTTAGACCTCTTCGACTTTGGCTGTGGAGGGGGAGTGATATGTTCAGCTCCCCTCTTTCCATTACCTTTTTGTTGGAGAGGTGGATTTTTTGCCCTCTCCTCTTTTTCTTGGAGTACCTGCTTTCTGGCGTCCTCAGGTGCACTGCCCTGATGCAGAAGACGCAGGTACTTCCTAACTCCTGCCCCACTAAGTCCATGCCTTAGTGGATCATCCTTTCCTCCAGGTTGCCCTAGTTGAGGAAGAGGAAACGGTAGCCGAGCTGGTTTTTTGCGCCCAGCCTGGCTTGCTCTACTTGTTTGCCCTCCGGCACCTTGAGGTTTTATTGTGGAGGAAGAAACTCCACTTGGCCCTCCGGTGTTTGAGGTGATGTTTTTTTTTATTATTTTTTCTTTTAAAGATTTTACTTTTTCCATGGTAGATCCCACGAGTAGCTAGGAAATTAAGGTCCACCCCTGCAGAGCCTGCATGCAGGGGTAAGGGGTGTATACAATGGGGTTCCCCCTGGTGCCCCAAGGTTGGTCCAGTGGCAGCTAGTCCTCTATCTAACTACGCATCCTTCGGCCTGGCACCCCACCTTGGATTTAGGTTTTTCATAAGGTTGTCTCCTCTTGGTCCGGGCGGCAAAGCCAAGACCCCCCACTTGCCTATTGGCCCGCGAGACATGACCACAGTCAGCCAAGAGCTATGGGTATATCAGAAAGGTGCAAGCCCTTTCTGGCATCGTTATCCCTAGTGCAATCCCTTAGCCACGACACTACAGCTGGGATAGGGGAAGTTGGTCCGCGGCGGGCGTTTTAATGGGCTACGAGTTGTGATTTTCGCACAACGAGCTCATGTATGTTCGCCTGCAAACCTCCGCTTCATTTGCAATCATCAGCCAGAGGCCCCCTCCTATCCGCCACCTGGAGACGCGCCGGGTTGGTACTTCATTCCGGCCCGGTTTTGAATATATAGAAGAGTTCGATATAATAGGAATGGTAGAGACGTGGGTGAATGAAAAAGATTGGAAAGAAACAGAAGAAAAGCTATCTGATAAATACAGATGGAAGGCACAATACGCAACAAAAAAAAAGAAAAAAGAAAGAGCAGCAGGAGGAATAATAACTGGAGTAAAAAAAGAAATAGAAGAAGAAGAAGCAGACCGCCAAGAGGAAGAAAGAGAAATGAAAAGAAAAATAAAGATAGATGGAGAACAATGGTAAATAAGAACGATATAAAGCAGAGGAATAAGAATGATAAAAGAAAAAGAAGAAAAAAAGGACAAAAATGCAAATAACATAAACTTACTAATTAGAGGTGACTTTAATGCAAGAATAGGGGAAGAAAGAAAAAAAAATTGAGGTGAAGAAGAAAAAGAAACAAGTAGAAGAACAACAAAAGATAAAAAGATAAACAAAGAAGGATAACTGTTAATAAAAGTGGTAGAAGAAAATGAGTGGGAGATACTCAACGGAAACAAAGAGGGAGATGAGAAAGGGAGATGAACATATGGAGGAATACAGGCAACATCGGTAATAGACTATGGGGTAGTAAACCAGAAAGCCTGGGAAAAAATAAAAAGATTCGAGATTAGAGAAAGAACAGAATCAGACCATATGCCGCTAAAAGTACAGATAAAAAATGGAAGAAGAAAAATAAGAGAAAAAAGAAATCAAAAAAAGAAAAGAATAAAGACACCAGCAATAAAATGAGACAAAAAATCAAAAAAGATATACAGGGAAAAGCTGGAAAGAACAGAATATAAAGAAAAAGGGGTAAGAAAAATGGTACAAAAACTAGAATCAAAAGTAAAAGAAGCAATGGTGAAAAAAAAATAAGAATAAAGAAAAAGAGAAGAAAAGAAAAATAAATGGTGGGATAGAGAATGTAGTGAACAAAAAAGGGAACAGAAAAACAAATTGAAAAAATGGAGAGAAAACAAAGAATCAAAAGAAAATTACATGAAAAAGAATATAGAAAAACATGTGAAGAAAAAAAGAAAAAGAAAAAAAAGAAAGAACAGAAAAAAATAAAAGGCATAAAAACACAAAATAAAATATTGAAATATTTGGAAGAGGAAAAAGAAGAGAAAGAAGTGATTATAAATACGATAGAAATGAACAAATAGATGGAACATTTCAGAGAGCTTCTAGAAGGAAAAGAAGGAAAAGACGAGACAGAAAATAAAATTGAAAAAAAAGCAGAGAAAGCAGAGAAAGAAGAGATAACAAAAGAAGAGGTAGAAAAACAGATCATGAAACTAAAGAAAAGAAAGTCGTCGGGAACGGATTGGATACCGTATGAGGCATGGATATATGGGAATGAAAGAGTAAAAGAAAGATTGAGAGAAGTATTGAATAAAGTGTGGAAGGGAGAAGAGTTTCCTTGGGAATGGACAAAGGGAATTATAGTACCAATTTATAAAAAGGGGGATAAAAACACTGAAAAAAATCACCGAGGAATAACTCTTCCCAACACAATGTACAAGGTGTATGCAATGTGTGTGGCAGAAAAGCTAAAGAGAGAGGTAGAGAGAGTGGAAGAGCAGGATTCAGAGAGGGACGAGGTGCAATAGATAATGTATATGTGTTAAATGCGTTAATTGAGAGTGAGTTAGAAAAGGAAGGAGGAAGAGTATGTGGAGTGTTTGTGGACTTAAAGGCAGCGTTTGGTAGGGTTGATAGAAATAAATTATGGGAGTGCATGGAAAAAAAAAGAATACAGAAAGGAATACTAGAAAAAGTGAAAGAGATATACAAGGAAACAAAGAGCAAGGTGAGAGCGGATGAAAGAGAAAGTGAATGGTTGTGGACAAAGAGGGGACTGAGACAAGGGTGCTCTGGCTCAAGGAGGTAACTGACTCGCCTGCGACTCGTCAGTTATATCCTCCATTCGCCAGTAAAAACCTTCTTACCTTGCTAGTAATGTTATATACTATAGGGAGTAACAAGTATTATTATAGTTGTAATTGAACAGTAGAAAAAAAATTATAAAAAATTGTCACTCTTATATTTGATAAATAAATATTAAACACATTTTTGGCGGTTTATACCGTAAAAGTATTGTTTTTTCGTACTGAAACTAGCATCAAACTGTTTGTTTTTTAATAAGCTCGAACAATTATTCATTAATTCCCCACATCTACATCTGCTTTTCTAGTTATAGAGAGAATTCTTATTAATTTTCTGGATCTTTATAATCCTTAACGGTTTTTTATCGGTTGACTGATAGCGCTCATCGGGCGTGCTAGTCTCGTTTCGGAGAGCTATACTGGTCTTCTCACGGGAGGTCAGAGTCACTTCTTACGAAAGGGAATAGCCTCGCTTCCAAGAGCCAATTATTCTCTGCCAGGAAACCATTTACCATAGAAATTAGTTTATAGAATTTATTAGTGAGTGCTGAGTGTGTTCCGGTGGGATTGAACAAATAGGCCTCCGAGGCAAAGGTTGCACAGTTTAAGAGAAGGAGCGCAAGGGCAAGGGCAAGGGAAAAAGGAAGAAGAAAAAAAGAAAAGGAAAAGGAAAAAAGAAGAAGAGAAGCTAGAGGAAACAGAAGTCTTTGCGATTAGCAAAAAAATACTAAGATCTCCAAAAGAAAGAAAAAACAGAAGAGAAGCAGAAATGACAGAGTTGAACCTAGTGATTAAGAAATTAGACCAATTGATAGAAGAGATCGAATTGTTAAGGCAAGATAACAGAGAAGTTAGAAAGGAAATAGAAAAAATAAAAAATGAGTTCAAAAAGAAAGAGAAGAAATAGGAGGAAGAAAAGGGTACAATGCTAGAGAGGATAGAAACTTAACTAAAAAAAAAAACAAAAATAACAGATAAGAAAAATAGGAAAAACAATATAATAATAAGTAGAATTGACGGAGGAAGCGAAAGAAAAGAAGACATTGAAAAAGAAATAAAAAAAGTAGTAAAAACGGGAATAAAAGCGTGGCACAAAATTGGGAAGCGAAAAATACTAGTAGAATTTTAAGACTGAGAAGCGAAGAAAAGAATTATAAAAAATAAAAAAGAGTTAAGAAAAAAAGAAACAACTAAGAACATTTACATAGATGATGATTTAACAAAGAGGGAGAGAAAGGTTCAGAAAAAATTAAGAGAAATCGCAAAAGAAAAGAGAGGACAGGGAATAAAAGCAATGGTTGGATATGGAAAGATATTTGTGGAGAGGAAAACCTTCAAATGGAATGATTAAGACTTGAAACTGCAGGTTTTTTAGAAGGAAAAAAGAAAGTTAAAAGAAACAATGAAGAAGACACAGGCAAATGTACAATGGAAACTGAGAAGACTAATAAAACAAATAAAGATATAAGCCGCGGTAAAAAAAAGATACTATTTTGGAATGTAGCAGGATTAGCATAAAAAAAAGACAATTTCTGGGATTATGTAAAACTTTTTGACATAGTAGGTTTAGTAGAAACATGAATAGAAGAAAAAAGCTGGGAAAAAATAAAGAGAAGGTTACCAGCAGAATTTAATTGGGAGTGTCAATGGCAAAGAAAGAAAAAAAGAAAGGAAGGGCAGCAGGAGGGATAGTCACGGGAGTGAGAAAAGGAATAAGAGAAAAAAACCAGGAAAAAAAAGAAGACATTTTACATCAGAGAGATGAAAAAAGACAATAAAAAACATAGATGAAACAGTGAAAGAACACACAAAAGAATGCATACTTATGGGAGGAGATTTTAACGGGAGAATTGAGAAAGGAGGAGCGAGAAATTGGGAGGAAGAAAAAGGAGATGGAAAAAGGAAAACCAAAGACAAAAAAGAAAATGTGAAGGGAAAAAAGTTGATGGAATGGTTAGAAAAAAAAGGATGGGAAATACTGAATGGTAATAAACAAAGGGATGAAGAAGGAGAGTGGACGTATGTAGACAGTAGGGGGAAGTCGGTGATAGACTACGGAATAACAAATGAAGAGACGTGGGGAAAAGTAGAGAACTTTAAAATAGGGGACAGAATAGAGTCAGACCACCTTCCAATAGAAATAAGCCTAGAAGGCAAAAATAGCCAATCAGAAGAAAAAAAGAAGACAAAAGTAGACCAGAAGAAGGTAATAATTAAAGTGTAGAACAAACAAGGCGTGAAAGAATACAGAAAAAAGTTAAAAAACGTCAAATTCGAAGGGCAAGAGAAAGAGAAGATGGAAGTGGAATTAAAGAAATACTAGAAAAGGCAACGACAACAACAGAAGTAAGCAGTAAAAGAAAAAAAACAGAAAAGAGAAATGAATAGTGGGAAAAAGAATGCTACCAGCTAAAGAAAAAAGCCACAAAAGCGCTAAGGGAATTCAAAAGAAAGCAAATAAATAGAAGAGTAATGGTAGAAGCAAAAAGAAAATATAGAAAAAGATGTATAAAAAATAAGAGACAGAAAAGAAGAAGATAAAGAAATAAAAGCTATTAAAACAAAAAGAGAGGTGTGAAAGTACATAAACAGAGAAAGATTAAGAAAAGAAGCGGCGAGTGAAAAGATAACAATAAAGGAATGGGAAGAGTTTTTTAAAGAACTGCTGGAAGGAGAAAGAGAAGTAGATATAGAAAATCCAGCGATGCAAACCAGACAGCACCATTAAGAACAGAAATTACACGGGAGGAGGTATAGAGACAGATAAAGAAGCTGAAGAAGAAGAAGGCACCGGGGAGGGATGGAATACAGAATGAACACTGGATGTATGGGACGAAAAGTGTGATAGCCAGATAGGTAGAAGTTATGAATGGAGTGTGGAGAGGAGAGGGATACTCGACAGGTTGGAGAGAAGACATAATCTGCTATATCCACAAAAAAGGAGATAAAAATAGAGTAGAAAACTACAGAGGAATAACTTTCCTTAACACAGAGTATAAATTGTATGCGTCAGTACTGAATGAAACTCTGAGAAAAGAGATAGAGGAAAAGAAGGCAATACCAGACAACCGAGGGGGTTTTAGAGAAGGAAGGGGAACTATGGATAATGTATACATCCTAGACCACCTAGCGAATAACAAGTTGAAAAAAAAAGGAGGGAGGTTGTATACACTATTCATAGATTTTAGAGCAGCGTTTGATAAGGTCGATAGAAAGAAAATGTGTGAGAGTATGAGAAAAAGAGGAGTAAGCGAGTGGCTGGTGAGAAAAGTAGAAGAGATCTATGTAAAAACAAAAAGCAAAGTTAGAGCAGGGGAGAAAGAAAGTGAGTGGTTTGTAACGTCAAAAGGGGTGAGACAAAGGTGTCCTCTCAGCCCCTTGTTGTTGACAACTTACATGACGGGTATGGAAGAAATGTTTAGAAAGGCGCAAGCTGGGGGATGTGTGATTGGAAGAGAAAAAGTGTGGAGTCTAGCGTTTGCAGATGATGTGGTATTAATAGCGAAAAGCGAAAAGGAGATGGGAGAAATGATGACGAACCTAAAAAAGTATGTGAGGAAAAAAAAGCTAGAAGTGAATGTAAATAAAACAAAGATGCTGGTGTTCAACAAAAAGAAGAGGAAAGAAGAAAAGAATGATTGGGAATGGGAGGGAGAGAAAATAGAGAGAGTAAAAGAGTTCAAGTATTTAGGGTATACGTTTAATGAAAGAGCTACGAACAAAGCGCATGTCAGAGAGTTGGCAAGGAAAGCAGACAAGGTAGTGGGATGTGTATGGGGAATAAAAGAGAAGAAGTGAGGAGGGGATTTTAAAAGGAGAATAATGATGTTTGAAAGCTTGGTAGAGAGCGTATTGATGTATGGGGCAGAAATTTGGGGATGGAAAGAACAAGAGGAAATAGAGAGAGTACAAGAGAAGTATTTGAGGTAAAGAGAGACAATAGAGCACATGTGGAATGAATGCAGTGAGATGAGAGAGAGAGAAAGAGTAGAAAGAAAAGAAATACTGAAAGAAAACTGAAGTGGAGATAAAGTGGATGAAAGAAGTATGGGAGAAAAGGAAAATTAAAGGACAAAGGAAGAACAGGGAGGGTAGAATAAAAAATGAAATAAAATGAATTGTAGATAAAATATTTAAGCCGGTATAGGCAACAATAAATCTTATTACTACTACTATTAAACACATTTTTAAGGATTAAGCTAATGTGAATACAATTGGGTATGAATAAAATAATTATTAATAACTTTTCGATTAAAGCTTGACAATAAAGCGTAAAATCATTATAAAAATAATAAGTAGAAAATCTTGAAGACAAGATTTTGAAGTAAAAATAAGCCAATAAGGCGCTAAATCGCTTGTATAAGTAAATAATCTCGATGAGGGCCTTATGGCATCTTGAGTTAAAGAGGGAGAACATGGGCTTAGCATCCCAGGAAAGGTGGAGGCCAGTCAGTAAGTATCAGTAAACTGAGCGGGGCGAGAGTGAGAACGTTGGTAAAAAGGTCAGAGCCGTCGGACGAGCAGTATTATAAATATTTAAACTGTTAATTGTCTAGTGAAAGGGACAGATAGCTAACGTGTTGATCTTGTTGATCATATGTTGTTTTATGGTATAATTGTGAATTCAGTGCTGACTCCCTGAATTCGGAGGAATAATGAGTAAATAGGTTAATATGGAATATCCACGGCAGAAACTATAGTTTAATACCTGTGGTACTGTCTATGTGGTAATTCATTTCAGACTGAGGTGGTACCCCCATGACGTTTGTAGACATTTACAGATTACTATCCTGGTTCTCTACTTCCTCGAACAGAGGCGAAGAGGTAGAGGGGTGGGCTAGAGCCTGTTAACCGCTATGGTTATATTCCTATCAGTGTATAAAGAGGTTGTGGATTTTCCTTTTGCTGGTATGACAGAGTAATGCGTAATGTCCTTAGGTTCTTCACTTATTATTCTTTATTTTATACCTTTTCCTATTACGCATTATTCCTGGCTATTCTATTTCGTATAACATGACTGAGGCCTGACGACACCGTCCACGTTGCTCCCAAACCAGGTACCGAAACAATGGAGACATCATTGAGAACACGATTCTAAAGAAAAGGGGTGAAGATTGAGTCAATCGAGCCTATAGAGTGGTTGTCCAAGTTCAATGAGCCTGGTGATGTCTTCCACTATCAGTTCGAGAGGAAGAGAATCCTGCGAGGGGGAGAAAAGCCCCGGTGAGCTACTTTACAGGTATTATTGACAGGTACATTATGTGTAAATATGTTTCATGTGTCGCCCAATCGATCCGTCTGACTGGTCAAGCGTTTCTCTAACAATGAATATAGAGGGGTGAGTTGAAGTAGATTGTTGATGATAATGTAGCTGTCTGTTGCTATTCTGTACACTGTTTTCGAGTGAATAATTAAGGCTACTAATCGTAGAACATAGACATCCTGACAAATTAATTATGGAGAAAGAGTTAACTGTTATTTAATTCAATTTAATTGTTAAAATTTGACAAAACGTAAGATTAGAATAAAAGAGTCTTACATGTTCTACTAACTAATCTTATTTATCTCGGTATTCACAGTTATCGCTTTGAAACCATTTTTTCGATCCAATAAAAGCGTTTTTTTGTTCTATGTTTTTCTAAATAAACCCTTCGATGAGTTTTAAAATTACGCTGATCACATCCAACTAACTTTGCTAGTAAATCAATTTTTGTTTTTTTTTCTTGGCAAATTGTTGCTATTGACACATCTCTTTTTATGATAATAGCCCTTAACAAATAAGTAGCTAAAATATTAAAACCACCTTATGTTTTATATGCATATCAATTTATATTGTTATTAATATAAAAGATAAGAATAAAAAACAAATAAACAATAAAAATAACTTTTTAAAATAATAATTTTAAAAAGTAAAGTCAATATTCAATTTTTTTATTATTCGATATTTATTATACAAAAACAATAATTTTAAACACACTAAGCTTTAGGCTACAGAAGAAATGATGTTTCAAATTACTTAAATATTCACACTGATGGCATTAGAATCTTTCCTGCAATTTACGCAGAAATAGTATATTACACTACAAGGGCAGAAAGTTGAGATTCCGGCGCGCCATGATTCCCTCGGTTCCGCCTCGGGCATTGTGGCGCGCAGTTCAGGGCTCTCAATTTTCTGCCCGTGTAGAGTATACTAGTTTTCTTCCTACTCTAGTCGACAGTACGTAGTGTCGGCTGCGATTCCACGGCAGAAAGTGTAGGACCTGAACTGCGCGCCACGATGCCCTCGGCTATTTACTCCCGTTAAAAAAAAGCGCGCGCATAGCTCTACCAGTGCATGAAAGATACACTTTCTGCCGTGGAATCGCAGCTAAAACCACGTACTTTCGACTGGAGTAGCAAGAAAATGTTATTTTTCATGTGTTTTAATGAGATATTTAGAGAAATTCCTGTTTTAATTCGCTTGGAACATGTTTTATAATTTTATAATCACTTGTAACTTTACATTGATTGCAGAGACATTTTGGATGCAGTTCTCTTGAAAAGTGCCTTATTCTGTGTGTTTTCAAATGACTTTTGAGCCTTGTTGCATATTTACATTGGTTGCATTAAAATTTTAGTTGTAGTTCGCTTGAAAGATGTTTTGTATTTATATGTTTTTTTAGGTCATGTTTATAAAAAGTTGAAAAATCACACTGATCGCATTGGAATTTTTGTTGTAAATCATTTAAAAGATGTTTTGCATTTATGTGTCTTCAGGCTTCTTTTATAATTAGTTGTAAATGGACACTGGTCGCATTGAAATTTTTGTTGTAATTCTTTTGAAAGATGCTTTGCATTTATATGTTTGTTTAGATCTCCTTTATAAAAAGTTTTATATTCACACTGATCGCATAGGAAATTTTGTTGTAAATCTTTTGAAAGATGCTTTGCATTTATATGTCTTTTTAGGTCCTTTTTATAACAAGTTAAATAATCACACTGATCGCATTGGAATTTTTGTTGTAATTCTTTTGAAAGATGTTTTGCATTTAAATGTATCTTCAGACTTCCTTTATAAAAAGTTGAATATTCACACTGATCGCATTGAAATATTCGTTGTAATTCTTTTGAAAGATGCTTTGCATTTTCATGTCTGTTTAGTTGATTTCTATAAAAAGTTTTATATTCACACTGATCGCATTGGAATTTTTGTTGTAATTCTTTTGAAAGATGTTTTGCATTTATATGATTTTTCAGATGCTGTTTTGAAAGAGTTTTAAATTCACATTGATCACATTGGAATTTTTGTTGTAATTCTCTTGAAAGATGTTTTGCATTTATATGTTTTTTTAGATCTCCTTTATAAAAAGTTGAATATTCGCATTCATCGCATTTGTATTTTTGCTGTAATTTTCTTGGACGATTAATTTTATGTTTTTTTAAACGCGCATTTTTTTCGGTCGTTTTAGAATTACCAAGCATTTTCTTTGCAATTTTTTGCAATTTTGGTGAAGAGTTCTTTCTGTCTATATGTTTCAGATAAATATGTCTTTTTAACTGGAATTTGTGTTTACTTGTATTCTTGCATTGATCACATTCAAAACAAGTAGCGAATTGGTAACGTTTATCTGTTTGGCTAGTCGTTGTAATAATACTGTTTCCATTTTCCGTATTAGTTGTTACAGATGATTTATGTTCTATAAAATTACACTTTCTTTTGTGAAAGTAGCTCCACACATACGAAAAGCTACCCACTCTGCAACGTTGACATTTTTCGAAAGAGGCTTCATCCAAAACATCTAAAAACTCACAATTGTGAATAAAATAAACAATTTTTTCATTTGTTTCAAAGTTGCATAAACGGCATCTATAAGATTCCAGTGAATCGTAACAGGTAAAAACCGAGGAAGAGCGGCAGCACTTCGAGAAAACCGACATTTTTGATAACGTCAAATTGAACTAAAACATCAAAATTTTAATATTTTTTATTTTAAAAGTAAGCCGTTAATATAACCATTCATTTGATACGTTAAAACTGCTTTTTTTAAAACTGAGATGATAGTATCACAACACTTTATTAGATGAAAATCTAACCTTATTTCTAAACTTTCATTAGTTACATTCAGCAGACAGAGCCGCAACCGTTCACGCTTATTCGCTGCTCGGTGAGCAAAAGCTGTGTCTGTTGCGTTCTACCATTGAGTAAAGGAATATATCAAGAGACGCAGCCTCTGTATGTTTGAATGTAATAGAAAATGACATCGACATAGAGATGGCGTTGATGCACGGTATCAATTTAGACACCGAGATTTCTCACTGTCTACCGAGGTATCAATAGCAATCTCGTACTTGATGTGTTCATATCGAGCAGATAGAGTTGTATGTGTTGTTGAAAGCTAATTTGGAAGTGGATATAAAAAAATAGGTTACATATGAAATGTTCGATTTTATACAGGCTAAATAAAAATCTGTATATTTTAATTAAATTTTAATAAAATTTCACCTATAACTATTTATACTCTTGTAATATTTTATTTCAATATTACATTTTTACTTTAAAAAGTAAAAAGTATTCTGTGCACAGCTTTTAGAATATTTAAACAAAAGCTTTTATTCAGAAAATCTAACTACAAATATTTCCATAAATGATTTACTTTAATAATTTTAAAAGTAGACAGCAGTCATTTGTGGAAACCTAGAAATTTAAAATTATTTCTACTTTTAAATTCAACACTTCTTAACAGAAAAAATGGAAAACGATTCTACTTATGTCGTTACAACGTCTCCGGCAAAAAAAACGTATCAAAGTCCTACCGATAATCCAGTACCTTCTACATCTGGTATTCAGAAAACGTATGCAGAAAAGCGCAGCAGTGTTGCTGGCAGTGGCGGCTCGTGATTTTTTCTCACGGGAGGGCACCGGGGGGTCTGGGGAGTCCGCGTCCCCGGAAATTTTTTGCAAAATATGCTTCCAAAATCCCAATTTTATTAGAAATTTTAAAGTGTTTAATATCAAACATTTCAAACATTAAGTACATTAATTAATTACAGAAAAAGATTAAAAAAATTTAAAATCACCATGCTATTTAATTAACTTGTTTGAAAATAAAATCCATTCGCCGTTCCTTGCAATAAGTAAAATGATTAATAACTAATTCATTGAAGTTTGGTGTCGACGTCAATAATTGTTTTTCAATGGAACACATTGCTAAGGCACATAGTCTGTTTTCCTGCATGGTATTTTTAGAAAATGTTTTTATTCTCTTCAAAGTAGAAAAACACCGTTCGCTTTCCGCTGTTGTCATGGGTATGGTGCAAATTATTTTCAATAGCTTCCCAGATTCGACAAATGTAGTTGTTAAATTATTTTCATAGAAACATTGCAGTAATGTTAGAGCACTTGAAGCAGTTCCAAAATCTGGTCTATTATACAGAACTACCAATTCATGCTTAAAAGCAATTGAATCCAAATTAAAAGTCTTCACGGCCATCTGGAATTCAGTTTCGGGGAAAGAATGTTGATATGTTGAAAATAAGTGTGGTTGAAAAAGAAGAGCTATAGATAGGTGATCACTATACAAAAATCGGTCGTCAATATTGTTAATAATAATGTCGCACACTTCTTTAGCAACCATTTTGTGTTTGTCTTCATAACGGGGTCTTTTGTTCCGTTGCCGGGAATGTTCTTCTTCTTCATCGTTATCACTATTTTCATTGTAATAATCGTAATCAGTTGAGTTCCTCACATGCTGAATCGACGATTTAAATAAAGACACACAAGACTGCATTTTAATACTGTCAATTTGACGATGTAGGAATTGGTTGTAGAGAATCTCGCAATGCGGCATGATTTTATTAAAAAAATATAACCAGTAATTGAAATCATAATCATTTAAAATGTTTTTCAAGCCTACAGCTTTCCTTATTGTTGACTGGACACTAGATTCATCATCTATGATCCGCGTCAGACATGTGATAAGATCTTTTTTATATTTGAAGACATTCACAACACATCTTGATTTAAAGTTCCATCTGGTTGGTGCAGATCGCGAAAGTCGATTTTTCACAACTTCATACAGTATAGCAGTACGCTTTGGAGATCTTGTAAAAAAAGTAGAAAAACCATCTAGATTGCAAAAGAAAACTTTCACTTGTTTGTTCTGTGAGGAAGCCCGTTCAACTATCAGATTTAACTGGTGCGCGTAACAGTGAATATAATTTGCATTTTTGTAAATTTCTTTAATTTTTGCCTAAGCACCGTTGTTTTTACCACTCATTACTGAGGCGCCATCGTAGCTTTGAGAGATTAATTTTGCCGGCGTTTGGTCCAATTTAATTTTCCGAAGTTCTTTCAATAAACATTGGCTAATGTCATCAGCAGTATGATTCTCTGGTTGCAGAAAAGACATTATTGGAATGGAAACGACATTAACTCAAAAACTATTTTGTAGAGCGAAAACAATGACCACATTTGAAAAAACCTGTGTTGTAACGTTTGATGAGATGTGTTTGAAAAGAAAATTAGATTTCAACAAAACAGAAGACATTATTGAAGGTTTTGAAGATTACGCTTTATTTGGGCGAACTGACAAAGCAGCTAATTCAGCACTCGTTTTTATGATACGAGGCATGTTTTCGAATTGGAAAATGCCCGTATGTTATTTAACATCTTGTGGACCGATGAAAGCTCCCATGTTAAAGAAAATTATTGAATATGTTTTGGAGCACTTGAAGAAGTTAACATTTCTTCAAAAATTTCTTGTTTGCGATCAGGGTTCAAATAATCGTAGTGCATATAAATTATTAGGTGTTACAAAAGAAAACCCAGTGTTAACCATTGCAGGTAAAAAGTTTTGATGGACCGCACTTGTTAAAAAGTTTAAGAAATAATCTTTCTAACGAAAAACTAATGTTTTACATTGCGGATCAACTTGTGCGTTGGAATGATATTATCGACACATATCGCATTGATAATAAAAGTAAAGTTGCACGATCTATGATCAAAATTACAGCAGTTCATCTGAATCCAACAACATTCCAAAAAATGCGAGTTAAATATGCCGCACAGATTTTTTCTAAATCTGTTGCAGCTGCAATTTTAACGGCCCAAGCAACAGGTGAATTAACAAGTTCAACTGCACTTGATACTGCAAACTTTTTAATGAGCATAAATGACATTTTTGATGCATTGAACAGTAGAGTAGTGAATGATGGCAACCCTATAAGAAGTGCCATATCAGTGTGCAATGGAAAACCCCTGAAAGTTCTTACAAGTGCACTCCAATTTTTTAAGTCTTTTAAAATTTATAGGAACGATAAACTTGCTAATAACATTCACTGTATAACCGGTTTTCAATGGACAATTAATTCAATATTAATGTTGTGGGAAGATTTGCAAAAAGACAATTGTAAATTTCTTCTTACAAATTTTCTTAACCAAGATTGCCTTAAAATCTGCTTTTCTGTAATAAGGTCCAGGGGGGGTTATAATCCTACTCCATCAATAAAACAAATGCGCATAGCTTTGCAAAATATTATTAACGTAAGGTTACCAATGGCGGTTGATTCTGCCAACTGTGAAATTGACGAGGATGTGAAAAATCTCGATATAAGTGAGGAATCTTGTGAAACACATTGTGAAGCATCAAAGGCATCTACATCTTCTGTAGTAGTTGCGGCAATTCCCGATGCTTTTGACAATTGCAAGCTTGACGAAAACATAGAAAATCGCATAAATATAAGTAACGCACAAGTAGATCCTGCTACCAATACTGTTTTCAAACAGCCTTCGAAGACAAACGTTGAATCATCAATGACATTTGAAGCATCTGCTCCCAAAATAAAAACTTTGGAGATTTGTTCAGTTGCGTACGTTGCAGGATATGTTTGTTATAAACTAATTAAAGATACCAATTGCGAAAACTGTAAGAAGGAGTATTTAAAACACGATAAAGATCCCAATCTTACTGATAATAACGAAATGCTAATTTTATTTCGAGATTATAGTGCAGAAGGAAACATTTAGTATTTACAATGACCAAAGGCATCGTTAGTTACCGTAGTTAATAACATTTTGAAGATTTTTAACCACAGTTTTAATACTCACAAAACAGAGTCTAACATTTCAAAAAAAATTAAAAGTGACATTTTGAATTTCTTGGAGACGAAAACAACTTTTTTTACATAAGAATGTACAACCGCGCCAAATAAAGAAAAATTTGTTGACATCAATATTAAAATGTAATTGTTTAGGAACTGCAAATGGGAAAGTGAAAAATGCAAACTGAAAGATTCTACGTCTTCTGAGGCAAAATCGACAGCGAATCCCAAAGCAAAACCTCATAGGAAAGTGAATATTTTGTCACAAACGTAATAATAATGAATATTTCTATTTAAGAAAATGCGATAAATTGTAAACTGTATAGTTTACAAGTGATATGTTAGAAAGATTTTGTTTATTTTGTAAAAGCTACAACTCGACCTTATTAAATGCGAAGTTAGCTGTTTTGCTGTCTGTCGATTTTTTTTTGATTTTTAATGTTGTTAATGTATTGCACCTTATGTACAATAATATGTACAAAGTATTAATTAGTAAAATAAACAATATTTTACTTTTTTATAATTCAACAAATTAAAGTGTTTAGAAATTGAGTGGAAATCTATTAATGAAGTGCAATTCAAAAGTTAGTTGTAATGTCAAGCTTGATTTTTCAAGCTATTTTTAAAATATTAGATACAGTATGTCTGAATCTGGATAAATAATGTTTTTTTTTTATTTTCATTAAATGTTACAAATTACCTATTTTTTCAAAATGTACTGAGTGATTTTTCAATTTTAAAAGAAAATATTGCTCGTCTACATACGCCATGTATGAAGTCATGAGTTTAGTATTCAAGTGTTTCAAAACAAATAAAGCGTTGTTATCGATGCAATAATCCTTGTTTCTTATCATACTTCGCACTTGTCCGCATATAATTTAACGGCGCTAGCTGTTGATACGGTTAGTTTTAAGACATGAGACGGCAGGAGAGGAAAAATGAAAAGAGATGAACGTTGTTGACATGCTGTTGAAGCAAGAGGGATATACAATTACATTTTCTGCCATATAGCTGCGTCTCTTGATATATTCCTTTACTCAATGCTAGTATACACTACACGGGCAGAAAGTTGAGAGCCCTGAACTGCGCGCCATCATGGCGCGCAGGAATCTCAACTTTCTGCCCTTGTAGTGTAATATACTATTTCTCCGTAAATTGCAGGAAAGATTCTAATGCCATCAGGGTGAATATTTAAGTAATTTGAAACATCATTTTTTCTGTAGCCTAAAGCTTAGTGTGTTTAAAATTATTGTTTTTGTATAATAAATATCGAATAATAAAAAATTTGAATATTGACTTTACTTTTTAAAATTATTATTTTAAAAAGTTTTTTTTTTTTGTTTATTTGTTTTTTATTCTTATCTTTCATATTAATAACAATATAAATTGATATGCAAATAAAACATAAGGTGGTTTTAATATTTTAGCTACTTATTTGTTAGGGGCTATTATCATAAAAAGAGATGTGTCAATAGCAACAATTTGCCAAGAAAAAAAAACAAAAATTGATTTACTAGCAAAGTTAGTTGGATGTGATCAGCGTAATTTTAAAACTCATCGAAGGGTTTATTTGGAAAAACATAGAACAAAAAAACGCTTTTATTGGATCGAAAAAATGGTTTCAAAGCGATAACTGTGAATACCGAGATAAATAAGACTAGTTAGTAGAACATGTAAGACTCTTTTATTCTAATCTTACGTTTTGTCAAATTTTAACAATTAAATTGAATTAAATAACAGTTAACTTTTTCTCCATAATTAATTTGTCAAGATGTCTATGTTCTACGATTATTAGTCTTAATTATTCACTCGAAAACAGTGTACAGAATAGCAACAGCCAGCTACATTATTATCAACAATCTACTTCAACTCACCCCTCTATATTCATTGTTAAAGAAACGCTTGAGCAGTCAGACGGATCGATTGGGCAACACATGAAACATATTTACACATAATGTACCTGTCAATAATACCTGTAAAGTAACTCACCGGGGCTTTTCTCCCCCTCGCAGGATTCTCTTCCTCTCGAACTGATAGTGGAAG
Organism: Lagria hirta; assembly: GCA_947359425.1. Lineage (NCBI taxonomy): Eukaryota > Metazoa > Arthropoda > Insecta > Coleoptera > Tenebrionidae > Lagria > Lagria hirta. Next base: position 6,261,683 of record OX375801.1, on the reverse strand, counting down.
ACATCACTAGGCTCATTGGACTTGGACAATCACTCCATGGACTCGATTGACTCAATCTTCACCCCTTTTCTTTAGCATCGTGTTCTCAATGATGTCTTCATTGTTTCGGTACCTGGTTTGGGAGCAACGTGGACGGTGTCGCTAGGCCTCAATCACATTACGCGAAATAGACTGGCCAAGAATAATACGTAATAGGAAAAGGTATAAAATAAAGATTAATATACGCATTATTTTGTCATACCAGCAAAAGGAAAATTCACAACCTCTTTCTACACTGATAGGAACATAACCATAGCGGTTAACAGGCTCCAGTCCACCCCTCTACCTCCTCGCCACTGTTCGAGGAAGTAGAGAACCAGGATAGCAATCTGTAAATGTCTACAGACGTCATGGGAGTACCACCTCAGTCTGAAATGAATTACCACATAGACCGTACCCCAGGTATTAAACTATAGTTTCTGCCGTGGATATTTCATATTAACATATTGATGTTTATCAATATAACTTTACTCATTATTCTTCCAAATTTAGGGAGTCAGCTCTGAATTCACAATTATACCACACAAAACAGCACATAATCAACAAGATCAACACGTCAACTATCTTTCTCTTTCAATAAACAATTAACAGTTTAAATATTCATAATACTGCCCGTCCGACCGCTCTGGCATTTTGATCAACGTTTTCACTCTCGCCCCGCTCAGTTTAGTGATACTGACTGGACAGGTGGAGGTCCAGGGATGCTAAGCTTATGTTCTCCCTCTTTAACTTAAGATGCCATATGGCCCTCAGCGAGATGATTTACTTATACAAGCGATTTAGCACTTTATTGACTTATTTTTATTTAAAAAATTAACTACAAATTATTATAATATCACAAACTCTCACAAACATAATCAAAGATACTATATGGCAATTGAATTACAAACTGTTTTCAACTGCAATCTATATGAGTTTAAAAACAACTTTCAAATAATCTAACAAGGCGTAAGAAAATAAAACATACTCTAATTGAATTACAAACTGAATTGAATTGTAAATTTTATAAAATTGCTGTGTTTCTATAATATTAATGTCTTTAAATGTTCACCACAAAAATTTTATGACTAACGCTGATAAAAATGGTTAGTATAAAAAGAATAAAAAAAAGTTTTATGTAATGTATGTCAGATATAAATTAATATTGATATTAATCTTTTATTTGTATTTTATTGTATTTTTTTATTATTTTGTTATGTGGGAGTAAAGTAAAAAAGCTGCTCTCGCTGCACTTCGCTTGCATCTGGCAACATCTCTTTGTTCTTTAGATATAATGTTGCTAAAAAAATAAAGGTATTATTATTATATCATTGACAAATAGATTAAACAGCAGCGGCCTTAATACCGAACCTTGGAGGACATTTGACGTTGCTAAAATTACAACTGACCTTCAAACCACTAAACTGAACTACTTAACTTTAACTAGTGAAGGTGTTCCATCTTTTGACACAAAATGGGATTGTAATAATTGATTTCAAAAAAAACACAATATCTTCCCATAGATGCTTTATTTCAACTTAAGGTTGAATTTAAACTACATATGTTTCGGCTTGTACTGATTGTATGTATTAATCAGAGGCCATCGTCCGGTTTAAGAATATTTAATACAAATATTTCAACTAGCCGACATGAAAATAGGAGATTACTATGGTATATCTCAGAGTAAACTGAAGAAATGCAGGTAGCGAAAGTGGTTGAAACTACTTGGAAGGGAGGAGGTACTTAAAGAAATTAACATTTTTTCTAAGAAAGGGTATGAAGAGGTAAGTATTTTTTAAAGAGATTACTGTGTAAGAGACAAATCAAGATATGTGGAGCTAAATATTTAATAATGATTATTTATAAAATGATTATTTTAAAAAAGATTATTTATGAAAGGTTTGATAATTTGAGTAGTGAATTCAGTTTGGTCATTTAAGATTAAATTAGGTGATGTTTTTTTCAGTTTTAAAATTTTCAATATTTCCAAATTAGCGCTTTCAAAAAAATTATTAGAGTTGTGTAGAAATTTTGAATGTGAAAATGTGTGATTTTTAGATATGACATGTTCTGCAAAAGTACTTTTGTTTTTTAATTCTTCCAAATCTATTGTGTTTTTGTTTTTGTGTTTGATTTTTAAGTATCTTAGATGTTCAGATATCCTAGTTTTAAAAGACAAATGACATCATCGACATATCTGTACCAGTAGCAAAAATTTTTTCTAAAAGGATTTTTTTGGTTGATGATGAAGTTTTCTTCCATATTATTCAAAAATATTTCGGCTGCTAAGGGTGAAAGAGGGTTGCCCATGCAATTGACAATGACCTATTGTTTCATTTGTCAATTCCCCTACTTACAAACTCAGCATTTTTATTAACAAATTCTTACACAATAATATCAATTTTTCCTTCCTCCACAGTATTAAAAATTCCTTAGAATTAATTAACCAAATTTCAACCGTCCCAATTCCTCAAAATAGTTTCCTTGTTTCATTTGATATTGTGAACCTTTTCCCCAGTGTTCCCACAAACGAGTGCCTCAACCTTTTAAAAGAACATCTATATAACTCATCATTAGACAACAAAACATGTCAGAATATTTTTGATTTAACTGAGATTTGCCTTAAACAAAACTTCTTCCAATTTAATAATACAATTTTCAAACAACTTTCTGGATTAAGCATGGGCAACCCTCTTTCACCCTTAGCAGCCGAAATATTTTTGAATAATATGGAAGAAAACTTTATCATCAACCAAAAAAATCCTTTTAGAAAAAATCTTTGCTAATGGTACAGATATGTCGATGATGTCATTTGTCTTTTTTAAGGTTCTACCGATGATCTAAATAAATTTCTCTCTTTTTTAAACTTCTTAAACAAAAACATTAAATTCACTCATGAAATAAGCATCAATAATTCCATTAATTTCTTAGATCTCAATATCAAAATACTCAACAACAAACACCATCTTTCCATCTACAGAAAAAACACAACAACAGATTCTCTAATCCCCTATAATTCTTTTCATCCTCTGTCCCAAAAGTTAGTTAGTTTTCATTTTCTCTTCAATAGACTATTGTCTTTACCTCTTAATAAAACCAACTTTAATAAAGAATTAAACATCATCAAACAATTAGCTATTAATAACTCCTACTCTCTTAACTTAATTAATAAACTTTTCCGAAAAACACAAAACAAATTCTATCTTAACAAATTCACTTCTTTAATCTCAAATCTCAATTCTCCCTCTCAACCTATTAAATATTTCACCTTACCATACATAGGTCCAACGTCTAATTCAATTTCAAAATTCTTTTTAAAATTTAATATAAAAATAGCTTTTAGCCACCTTCAAAAACTTAAAACTGTTCTTGTATCAAACAAAGATACTATTGATAAAAACTTAAAAAGCGGAGTTTATCAACTTTTTTGCTCCTGTGGCAACTCTTACATAGGCCGAACACTGCGATCTTTTAAAACTAGGATATCTGAACATCTAAGATACTTAAAAATCAAACACAAAAACAAAAACACAATAGATTTGGAAGAATTAAAAAACAAAAGTACTTTTGCAGAACATGTCATATCTAAAAAACACACATTTTCACATTCAGTATTTTTACACAACTCTAATAATTTTTTTGAAAGCGCTAATTTGGAAGCATTAGAAATTCTAAAACTGAAGAAAACATCACCTAATTTAATCTTAAATGACCAAACTGAATTCACTACTCAAATTATCAAACCTTTCATAAATAATCTTTTTTAAAATAATCATTTTTTAAATAATTATTACTAAATATTTAGCTCCACATATCTCAATTTGTCTCTTACACAGTAATCTCTTTAAAAAATACTTACCTCTTCATACCCTTTCTTAGAAAAATGTTAATTCCTTTAAGTACCTCCTCCCTTCCAAGTAGTTTCAACCACTTTTGCTACCTGCATTTCTTTAGTTTACTCTGAGATATACCATAGTAATCTCCTATTTTCATGTCGGCTAGTTAAAATATTTGTATTAAATATTCTTAAACCTGACGATGACCTCTGATTAATACATACAATCAGTACAAGCCGAAACATATGTAGTTTAAATTCAACCTTAAGTTGAAATAAAGCATCTATGGGAAGATATTGTGTTTTTTTTTAAAATTACTTAACTTTACTTTACCCCCACATAACAAAACAAAAAAATACAAATAAATGATAAAATAAATATTAATTTATATATGACATTTAAATCAATAATTTACATAAAATAGTTACATTACATGAAACAGATCATAAACATTACACAAATCATTCTTATCAGCGTTAGTTATAAATTTTCAGTGGTGAACATTTGAAGCAGTTCACTCTCAAAAAATAAGACTAAATGGAGCTTATAAAATTCTATGTCAAACCGTAGGAAAATATCTTTTCCAGCAACTTTTCCAACAGGCTTCACAACCTGTCAAAAACTTTAGGCAAATCTGTGTATAAAACATTCATTTGACCAGTCTTGTTCAAAAGAAATCCAACAGATCAGAACAGACATGTAAGTTTCAAATAAGTTTTAGTTTAATAATTACTTTAATTAGTCGTGAATCGGTTTTCTAATTCTAGAATATCTTGTTGCTTAATTTGTACTTGTGCTATACCTACTGATAGAATTCATTATTTATTAAACTAAATTAATAAATACCGGTAATTTAATTAATTTGCCTGCATAGAAAAAAAATAACATTACATGTTTACTTGTTTCAAAAAAGTTTATTTCAATAGAAGATACGTACTTTAATAATTTATTAAGCAAACAACGCAAGCACTTAGGTATAATTTAATTAAAAATGTCTATTTCTACACAGAATTACAATAGTTAGATTTCTACAATATAACAATAAATTTACAACATCAGTATATTTTTTATATTTATTTGAATTTAAATATTAAATTAAACATTTCTATTAAAAAGTTTAAGATTTCAAAAATATTCTATAACTAGACTAAAAGTAATATACTTAAGAATATTTTAAACTATCAGCTTAAATAAAAAAAACCCAAAATGATAATTGTTTTTATGTTCACATCTATCACATTGAAAAGCTTTGTAGTTCAATCAGAATGTTTTTATTTCATATGATGTATCAAATCGTGTGTCCAAAGAGTATTATACTCACACTTATTGCGATTGAAAATAGTTTGCAGAATGATTGTATTTCTTATGCTTTGTTAATTTATCTTTAGTGTTAGTTTTATACTCACATTTGTTGCAGTTAAAAAATGTTTGCAATTCAATTGGAGTATGTTTCAATTTCTTATGTTTTTCCAAATAAGATTTACGTTTAATTTTATACTCACATTCGTTGCAGTTAAAAAAAGTTTGCAGATCATTTGGAGTATGTTTTAATTCTTGTGCTTTGCTATATCATATTTATACTTATACTGTATTCAAATTCAAGAAGGAGTGCGAGTAAATAAAGTATAGGACGTGATCAGCACGTGGTTCATTGATAAAGTCTCAGATGTAGCACATGCTAGTATTTTCTTGGAATCCTGGTAGAGATCGCATTAGAATGCACAGGGGCGCATTTATCTCATTTAGGTTTTGTCAATTTCAGTTTACATTTACACAAATGGTATTATAATTGTCAAAGGTATGGTAAATAAACAAATTAATAAAATTTATACAATTTATTATTAATAATAAAAGTAACAACAATAACGGATGATTGATATAAAATTGTATATTCAAAAACCAGCAACAGAACCTTTACAAATGACAAATCAAAAACCCAAACTAATATACAATATACATTTATAATATATATATATAGACGTATAAACGTTCGTTATGAAGCCAAAAACAGCATACTTTGCATCTGGCGCTTAGCCCACCGGCTGGTTTCCAAGCCCGGAAACGGGCTTGAGAAAAATTCCATGTATAACATCAAATTTCTCAATAACGGTTTTTTATTTTTCAACCAAATTTTATCTCATACTTAGATGGGTATTGAAGACGTTCATTACGCTTTACGTCATCATTTTATCATAAAGGGTTTGTTTGTTATCAACAATAATCCAAATGAGTGCAGGGCTTCTCAATGGCTTGAAACATATCAAGATAAACGGTTGTAGATCAACCATTTTTCGTTAGTGGCCGCTGGTGACGCTGGCGTTTATAATAAAATATATATTACGCATTTTACGCTCCAAGATTGATTATTCTGGAATAATTTCCTCAGTCTTGTACACCATATTGCAACAGTGTTTTATTTAGTTTTTGTTATCTTAATGACGGAATTCCTTTGTCATTCACCTCCAACTTGATGCAAGGTCGTTTTATGTAACTCGTAGACAGTTTTAATTCATTAAATCAAATTTTTACATTTGACTGCAAATGCTTTATAATATTGAGCAAATACAAGTCTAATAGGTACTTTTTGTCAGTTTGCAGTGATATTCCAAATTTTTAGTTTTAATTCATCTCATAATATTGATACAAAATTTATTTAAAATGCTTTTTAATAGTACAATAATTATCACAGCAGCAGCGTGTCGCTAAAAAAAGTAATTAATTAACATATTTAATTCGTTATATTTAAAAATTTGCCATAAGCACACTGTAAGTAAGCAGATTGCTGAGTAAACACATAAAAGATGTGGTAAACAATAAAAAATCATAGGGTGTGGTTTATTTTGACTTACTTGAAAAATTTTAAGAATGAAATTTTGAAAAAACACTTAATATTTTGCAAAAAAAAAAGCTACGTGAAATTATGTCACATAAGTATCATCAAAGTGATTGGTAATTTAGCAAAAAATTCTAAACAAAAATAACACATCAACAAAAACAAATTTTTGAGTTTTTTTATTATTGGGATACATAAAATCAACAATATTTTTAAAAGTGCAACAAAAACACCACAACGTTCTAAATAATACAAAAATTAAAATCGGTAATGATAAGCAAAGTGAAAAACTTAAAATGTTATTAAATAATAAATAAAGTGTAAGACTCTTTTTATTCTAATCTTACGTTTTGCCAAATTTTAACAATTAAATTGAATTAAATAACAGTTAACTCTTTCTCCATAATAAATTTGTCACGATGTCTATGTTCTACGATTATTAGCCTTAATTATTAACTCAAAAACAGTGTACAGAATAGCAACAACTAGCTACATTATCATCAACAATCTACTTCAACTCACCCCTCTATATTCATTGTTAGAGAAACGCTTGAGCAGTCAGACGGATCGATTGGGCGACACATGAAACATATTTACACATAACGTACCTGTCAATAATACGTGTAAAGTAACTCACCGGGGGCTTTTCTCCCCCTAGCAGGATTCTCTTCCTCTCGAACTGATAGTGGAAGACATCACCAGGCTCATTGGACTTTGACAACCACTCCATGGACTCGATTGACTCAATCTTCACCCCCTTTTCTTCAGCATCGTGTTCTCAATGATGTCTTCATTGTTTCGGTACCTCATTATTCTTTCGAATACACAGCACTGATTTCACAATATTCACATTATTCCACCGAATTCAGGGAGTCACAACTGAATCCACATTATTCCACCGGATTCAGGGAGTCACAACTGAATCCACATTATTCCACCGAATTCAGGGAGTCACAACTGAATTCACATTATTCCACCGAATTCACGGAGTCACAACTGAATTCACATTATTCCACCGAATTCAGGGAGTCACAACTAAATTCACATTATTCCACCGAATTCAGGGAGTCACAACTGAATTCACATTATTACACAAAACACCTATGATCAACACGATCAACACATTAACTATCTTTCTCTTTCAATAAACAATTAACAATTGTTAACTGTAAATATTCATAATACTGCCCGTCCGACTGCTCTGACGCCCGGCTCAGTTTTTACTCACTGCCCTCTACCACCACCTTTCCAGGGATGCTAAGCCGATGTTCTCCCTCTTTTACTTAAAATGCCATATGGCCCTCATCAAGATGATTTAATTAAACAAGCGATTTAGCGTCTTATTGGCTTATTTTTACTTAAAAGAATAACTATAAATTATTATAAAATCAAAAACTCTCACAAAAGTTTTTATGTTTTATAAGAAAAGATTCTGTCCAATGAATAACTAATAAATAGAAAACTTTTACTCGTGATCACTGATAACTTTTCGTGCGCCTAAAAGCGACCCAAAAAATAAGCGGATAATATAAAAAAACTTATGCTAGTAATTTTATATTGAATTATTAGTAGTAACAGAAGATGAAAGGTATTTGAATATTTTTCCTTTTCTGTTAATCTTTCATGTTTATAACTAGTTTAAGAATTAAACAATTACTAGAATTTTTATTTCAATTTCAAATTACATGGTTAGCAAAAGCATAAGAATATTACAAAACTTTCAGAATTGTTTGTTTCTGCCTCTTATGGTTTATTCAAGAAATATTTACAAAGTACCTACATTTTTTCGTGTCTATAAAAAAAGAGTGAATATTTTTTTGTTTTAGATTATGAAGGAATCATACAAGCTTACGTTAGAAAATCCAACACAATTTTTAGCATAAAATCAATTTTACAAATACTGGTAGTTGAGTTTTGAGTTCAAATGATTCATTAATAACTTTTTATTTCGCAATAATTGCAACATTTTCTTGAATAAATTACTAGCGAAAGAAACAACTTTGCTTTTAATTATAAGAAAAGTCCTTTATGTTTAGTAAACGCCTTTTAATTTGTTTTCAAAAAGTTTCTAGTTTCTGCATACTTCATCTGGTGAAGAATAACATCATACCTTACGCATAGTCTCTAGCTAGATGACCTCACAGCGATAGATAAGCTTGTTTGGCGTAATTATTATTCGTAAACAATCGAGAATCATTCAACGGTGTTTTTCATTGAAGATAAGAAATACATAGTATGAGGTTTATTTATCTATGGTGGTAAATAGACTAAATAGTAGTCCTTTAATCGTGTGGACTCTAAACCAAAACTAATGTATCGTAATTATTTGCCTATCAATTCCAGAAAACATAATTTTTTAATGAAAAAAGAAAGTACTACTTTTTTCAGTTCAAGTTTGGTTATTAATTTGGTATTATCCACATGATTAGAGAGTAAACGAAGGAATGCGATGATAACATAATTGTCGTAATGATGAAAGCAATTGTCGCTAAAGATGGTGAATGGGTCTTAAATTAAAAATATTATTATTTTAATCCATAACAACATATAATACATGAATAAAAGTTTTTATAAAAGAATTAAAAGTTTCTTCTTGCTGAAGAATTCGATATTATTGTGCTACTAAAATCAATACATTATTAAAAACCTTATATAACATTATCAATACATCATCATTATCATCAAAAATCTATGTGTTTGCACAAAACAATTATTTAAAAATAAACATTTACGGCAAAAGCTGATGCTATTTTGTAAAACAGCTCAAACCACGTTTAATGTAAATACTGTATGGAGATAGCCGTAACAGCATCGAGTTAATAAATAAATCAAAGTCAATTAATTATTAACACAAAACTAAGGTACATATTGTTATCGAAGAGATCCATTAGTCTTGTTTATTTATATAAGCTTGGAATGTTGATAAGCGCACGGACACAGATGCACGGACGAGCAAGACGGTGGAGCTGACATGTAGTAGCAACAGCGCGAGGTCGAATGAAAATCTTACTTATTTTATGTTATAATCACTTATTATTATATGTATTGTGAGAGTTTACTTTTTATACATTTATTATTATAAATTATTTAAGTCAAAACGGCTTTAATATAATATTGCAAAAAGGAGGGATAGCTGAGTGGAGATTGCGCAGAGCGCTTAGCTGAGGGATGATACTATTGCCGTAAGGGCAGTAGACACTAGACAGCAGTCAGCGGGTAGTACTCGTAGGAGTGTCGAGCACGGTACTCGTGCATAGTCAAGTCAAGTCGAGAGAACGAGAGTGATAATTGTCTTTATACTCGAACGAATAACTTGTTATTGTGTGCAAATTAAGTGCGAATGTGGTGTCTTAACAATTCTGTTCCAGTAACCTAGCCAGGTGACAGATCCTACCTTCTTCTGACAATGTGGCTGGTTTGGCCATGGCAGCTAAGTTGAGTACTGAAATGACTTGCTCTAATCTTAGGAAAGAGTACATGTAAGACCTTATTACATTATATTGATTATTATGATGCATGCAGATACATCTATGTCATTATTGGCATATTTGTTTGTATTAAAGAGCATGCAGATTGTTTGTGTCACAATTGACACGGTTGTTATTGTTTATTGTTGCTCTTTGTGAAATGATTAAGAATGAAAACCTACAGCAGAGAACTTGTTCTGTTCTTGAGCCGGTCTTTACTACTACTATTATTATTTATTATTTGGCTCTCAACGCCGATTAACATAATTCCTGTTTTTCGGTTGAGATCTAGCTTCTCAGATTTCTCAAAAAGATTGGAGAGATCTTTGAGGCCGGGTTTGATGCTGCCGTCAAGGCTGGTACCTTGTCACTGAAAAAAGTTGTAGGTGGGTTCTCTATTGTGGCAATGGAAGGGTGCAGTGTTCAAATACCTTTCAATTATCCCTTTAATCTTGTTTTATTTCTCCTCGCCGGAAACACTGTAGCCAATGGCCATCTAGGTTTAATTACCCAAGGTGCAGGCATTCGCGAGAAGGCCTCTACTGACTTCTCACATTGGTACCGAAAATAATAAATAGGTTGAAGAATGGAGAAGCAGAAGGAAGCCGCCAACGTCCATCAAATCCGGTCTATATGATAGAAACAGCGAAGCCACCGTAACAGAGGATGCCCTCTACAAGGCTGGAATGGAGGAAGATGGTCCGGCGGGGACAAGCCCCCGGTGAGTTCCTTGATAAGTATTATTAACAGGTACATTATGTGTGAATGTGTTTCATGTATGGTTGATCTAATCCGTTCAATTCGTTCGAGGCGGTTTCTTAACGGCGGCCACAAAGGGGGTGAGTTGTAGTAGATCGTTGATAATGATGTAGTCTGTTAATCTTGTATTTATGCAGTATTTAAGTTGTATTCATAATCAGGAAAGAATGTGGTGAAACAATCTGACAAATATTGTATTTTAATGAAACTAGGTAATTTAATTATATATCAATCTAATTATCCCGGCGCCTTCACCATTATTCTTATGCAAATTGCGTCAAAAAAAATACCCCTTACAGTATTATTAAAAATATACACCTAACAATATTACTTAAGTACATTAAATGTTGAATTTGAAAAAAATTAGCGCTAAAAATTAAATTGTTAAAAAAAAATACAGCTGCCGTCGGAATCGAACTATGTTTTTTCAAATGTTAAACAAGCGTGCTGTCCGCTACGCTATGCTAGATTTTAGAAAATGCGCTTTTATATATCGATAAATAGTAAAGACGCATCTAAAAGTGTAATATTCTGCAATAGACTGGCCTGAAATGTCTCATTAAAAACAAAACAGTCTCCAGTCAGGCTTTCATGGTACATAATATTTTTACAAAACGATTTAATATTTTGAAGTTAGAAAGTATTTTGTATATTACTAGTTATTGACAATAAAAGTGATAACATTGATCATATTGGATCATATACATTCGAAATATTTTATAATTATAATTCTTTTAAACTTTAAAAGAATTGAAATTATAAAATAATAATTTCCGTGAAAAATTTTTCTAAATTGTAGCTTTCTAAAACATGTAGCTATAAAAAACTGTTGCATTCTAATAAATTTATATTTTTAAAAAATCTACATGTTTAAAAAAATAGGTGGAAAACTAATTATTATTTGAGAGTTCTATTTTTTTATAGACGATTATGTTGTGGAATGCAGTAATTGCAAACGTGTGGAAAGAAATGTTATAGCTTACTGATATGAATATTATGGCTTGAATCTTGTTACAGCATGTAATTAACAAATAAAGACGTATTCATTAAGTCTCTATCAGAATAGTATTCAGTTAATGTAGGTATATTTAATTTTATTGCCCCAAATTCAATTGAAAAAGAAAAGATTGCTTTCAGGCTCTAAGGGCCATTATCTAAAATAATGGCAATTATTTACTAATATGTGAAAGATTTACGGTAGATGCCGCAATATAAAGAACATGAATAATAAAATAATTTTGATATTGAATAAAATACCTATATTTAGGCGTGATCAAAATGAAAACAGAATTCTGTTATTTTATTTTGTAGCGAAACATTATTCGATATCAAATCTGCACTTGTAATTGAATATATCGTAGCTGTAGACACAATGTCTGCCATTCTTGCTTTGTTTGATCTTCATCCCACGCAGCGCATGAGAAATTTTGCTGTATTTTCTTCAATCAAGCTCAAAACATCTAGAAACAATGTGCTTATCACTCTTTCAAGCGGCAACCTTGCAATGGCTTTAAAACATGCGTAAGTTATCGACTTTAAACACACAATGGGCTTGAGACAATGTGCGAAATGATTGGGCTTCTGTAACGCGATGAGATATCAGTTGCGTGTTTAAGATTATATATGGATTGGATCGCGGATCCACTGCTGGGGGACCCTTTGCCTGAGCTATATCAACGGCGGGAATCATCCGTACTATACGTTCCTTTTCTTTTGTTTTGTTGTGATTTCATGTTCTTATTTTTATGTGTATTGTTTTGTCCACAAAGTTTTTGTAATTTTTAAGACAATAAAGCATTTTTTATCATATCTTATCTCAAAAAGATATATTCATCAATAAACTACAGGATAAAAACAAAATTCTTATTGAACATATTCAATTTATAAAAGATGTCAACAGACTTCAGGCACCCCAAGAACATTCCTCTTTACCTGCGTTTGGCTTCAACTTTAATCCTTACGGTAAAAAGGATAATGAAACCCCGTTGGTCAATAAAGAAAAGAAAAACCCGGATAAACCTCTTCCGTTGTAGTTGTCCTGAAGATGGAAGCGATAAAGTTTCCGAAAGCTTGACAAAAGTTAATAAAGAGTAGTACAAGGCGTAAATATCTAGCCCAATTATAGACCGCATCCCCAATAAACAGTTTTCCAAATATATATATATATATATATATATATATACGTATAGTACGGATGATTCCCGCCGTTGATATAGCTCAGGCAAAGGGCCCCCCAGCAATCCATATATAATCTTAAACACGCAACTGATATCTCATCGCGTTACAGAAGCCCAATCATTTCGCACATTGTCTCAAGCCCATTGTGTGTTTAAAGTCGATAACTTACGCATGTTTTAAAGCCATTGCAAGGTTGCCGCTTGAAAGAGTGATAAGCACATAGTTTCTAGATGTTTTGAGCTTGGTTGAAGAAAACACAGCAAAATTTCTCATGCGCTGCGTGGGATAAAGATCAAACAAAGCAAGAATGGCAGACATTGTGTCTACAGCTTTGATATATTCAATTACAAGTGCAGATTTGATATCGAATAATGTTTCGCTACAAAATAAAATAACAGAATTCTGTTTTAATTTTGATCACGCCTAAATATAGGTATTTTATTCAATATCAAAATTATTTTATTATTCATGTTCTTTATATTGCGGCATCTACCGTAAATCTTTCATCTATTAGTAAACGATTGCCATTATTTTAGATAATGGCCATTGGAGCCTGAAAGCAATCTTTTCTTTTTCAATTGAATTTGGGGCAATAAAATTAAATATACCTACATTAACTGAATACTATTCTGATAGAGACTTAATGAATACGTCTTTATTTGTTAATTACATGCTGTAACAAGATTCAAGCCATAATATTCATATCAGTAAGCTATAACATTTCTTTCCACACGTTTGCAATTACTGCATTCCACAACATAATCGTCTATAAAAAAATAGAACTCTCAAATAATAATTAGTTTTCCACCTATTTTTTTAAACATGTAGATTTTTTAAAAATATAAATTTATTAGAATGCAACAATTTTTTATAGCTACATGTTTTAGAAAGCTACAATTTAGAAAAATTTTTTACTTAGGTATTTTTTGTGTGTCTATAATACTTTTTTATTAAATAAGCTTTTAACCAAACCTAAATAACAACACTATGTAATATTAATAACACCAATGGCAATAATTCGCCTGTTATTATGAAGTTTTGTTTTTCATATTTATTAAACAATTAACAATTGGGTTAAATACGAGTTTCAAAGGGGTTTCTTACAAATTATCTGCTTACTCAATAATATGTCTTCAAATGCGCAGTTTTGTAGTTGCAAAAATAGTTAATCAGAAATATAAATAAATAGAATAAATTTTAATTTTTCTTGGCTACTATAAATGTTCACAATTATAAGAGCCTATAATTTAAAAATTTTCATGAAAGTACTGATTATAGTCAGTTCTTCCATCAGTCAGATACACGGAAATTATTATTTTATAATTTCAATTCTTTTAAAGTTTAAAAGAATTATAATTATAAAATATTTCGAATGTATATGATCCAATATGATCAATGTTATCACTTTTATTGTCAATAACTAGTAATATACAAAATACTTTCTAACTTCAAAACACTGAATCGTTTTGTAAAAATATTATGTACCATGAAAGCCTGACTGGAGACTGTTTTGTTTTTAATGAGACATTTCAGGCCAGTCTATTGCAGAATATTACACTTTTAGATGCATCTTTACTATTTATCGATATATAAAAGCGCAATTTCTAAAATCTAGCATAGCGTAGCGAACAGCACGCTTGTTTAACATTTGAAAAAACATAGTTCGATTCCGACGGCAGCTGTATTTTTTTTTAACAATTTAATTTTTAGCGCTAATTTTTTTCAAATTCAACATTTAATGTACTTAAGTAATATTGTTAGGTGTATATTTTTAATAATACATATAATAATAAGTGATTATAACATAAAATAAGTAAGATTTTCATTCGACCTCGCGCTGTTGCTACTACATGTCAGCTCCACCGTCTTGCTCGTCCGTGCATCTGTGTCCGTGCGCTTATCAACAATCCAAGCTTATATAAATAAACAAGACTAATGGATCTCTTCGATAACAATATGTACCTTAGTTTTGTGTTAATAATTAATTGACTTTGATTTATTTATTAACTCGATGCTGTTACAGCTTTCCCCATACAGCATTTACAATAAACGTGGTTTGAGCTGTTTGACAATATAGCATCAGCTGTTTGCCGTAAATGTTTATTTTTAAATAATTGTTTTGTGCAAACACATAGATTTTTGATGATAATGATGATGTATTGACAATGTTATATATGTAAGTTAAAATTGAATTTTATTTGATTCTTTTTCCTCTTAAATGTCCAAACCCCATGAATATGATCCCATCGTTCTAAAAATAGACCTGGAATGTGCTTATCGTGCCTTTGCCTTAACATAAACAAACCACCACCCAGTACCACCATACCGTAGACGAATGTTCGTCTAAGATTCATTTGTAATAGAGAGTTTGAAGGGTGAAAAGCGAGTGATTCTTTGTGTGTGCTTTTTGTGTTCTGTACGGTGTCCTTGGTGGTGTTTCTTTGTCTGGTAAACAATAGGGTGAGTTTTTACTCATTGAGCGAATGCCTTAATTAAATATTTGTATCGATATGATTAGTGAATTGTTATTATTTGCGTCTATTTTAATTATAATGCATGTTGATATTATTGGCCAAATTTATAATGAAAAGGGAGTTGAGTTTATAAAGATGAGGCAGGTAGTTAATGATATTAAAAGTACTTTATGATTTGGAGGGCAATTTGAGTTTGTCTGTTGTGCTCAGTAAACTATTCAATATTAAATCATGAACGGGTAGTTAAGACGCATGATGGGCTTATGCTTTGTGTTTTGGCTGGTAGTTTGGAGTGACTCGCTATCAGTCCGGGAATTATCGTTATATGACAGATAGTTGGTATAAGAGACGACCCTGGCATTTCCGGTTCTCTAGAACTCACTATTTGGGGGATAATTCCAAGAGAGAGAACACATTGCGGAGAGTGACCTATTCATGTGATGTCTGTTAAATAAAGCGAGACAAAGCATTATGAGATTGTTTTGAAAGTATTGCATGCCCATCTCTATGAACGCCGATTCTAATGACAGCAGATAAATATATATGTATAACTCTGAGAATTAATCCATAAGTTGTCGCTATATAAATGTTGAGGTTAGACGCTCACGTTTTTATTTTAATTCTAGGTAAGCATGCAGTGACGAATGAGATATCCCGGGGCAACTCAAATATTAAATTAGGTACCCTTTTAATTATTAAAAACTGTTTTTAAGTAAAATCAATTCTAGTTAAATTTAGTAAGTTAATTACAATTCTTCTTACAATTCAGAAGTGGGATTCTTCATGAATAACATCGTGAGACGTCGTGATTCGTTGTGGTGCGTTGCGATGCATCATGAGACGTCATGATGCGTCGGCGTGCGCCATGATTCGTCACGCTTCTCATATATTCATGATTCTCATGTGCTCAAATCACGTGTTCGAGTTGTCCTGGCGTACCCATATACTTGAAGCGTACATATCATTAGTTTTTTTGCTTATTTATGAATAGGGGGGAGGATCTAGTATTGGTCTAAAATGGCGGAAACTGTAAAAGTGAGTAAGCGAAAGCGAGCTCCTATTGATGAAAGTTCAGAGACTGGTAGTGGAAACGGTGGTGATTCTATTGAGCGTTTGGCAAATATAATGACGAATTTTATACAATCAACTCAACAAACTTCATCAAATGTGAGTCTCAACAAAGGCGATATAGTTCCTCCATTTGATCCTGAAAATCGTGAACAAAATGCAGAAATGTGGTTAAATAAGGTAGAAGAGTTGCGCCAAATTTTTACGTGGTCAGAAGAAGCTACAATATTTTTTGCGTTATCAAAAATGAAAGGTCTTGCGCATACTTGGTATAAAGGTCTCCAAACAATGAAATTTACATGGGACAAATGGAAAATTAAAATTCGGAAAGCTTTTCCCTCAGCTCGCGATTATTATGATCAATTAACAGTTATGATGCGGCGTAAAAAACAGTTTAATGAAAGTTATTCCAGATATTATTACGAAAAATTGACATTGTTGAATCAATGTAAAATATACGGTGCAGATGCTGTTTCGTGTTTTTTGGGCGGAATCGACGATCTTGTAGTTAAGGCAGCGGCTAAAGCAAGTAACTATCAAACTCCGGAAGAATTGTTTCAGTATCTCGGTGGTCTATCGGATGTAGAATACTCTTCTAAGGTTTTAAGACAATCAAACTTAACAAACAGTCGTGATAAGAGCAGATGTGAAACAACGGCAAATATTAGAAAGGACGTACGATGTTTTCAATGCGGACTACAAGGACATAAGAAACGCAATTGCCGCCGCAACCAAAAGTGTAGTATTTGCCATAAGATGGGGCATAAAGAAATCGACTGTTTTTATAAAGGGAAGAAGCCAGCAGAAATGAAGACTGTGTCTTGACTAGAAACTGATCAAGAAAAAGTCTCTCCTAATCCGAAATATTTTAAAGACGTTTTAATTAACAATCAGCCCTCAAAGGCATATGTAGATTTAGGTAGTTCAGTAATAATAATAAAACTTAGTGAGGTTAAGAAATTAGGTTTAAGTTTTACTACAGATAACCCAATAATGCTAAAAGGATATGGTAATGGACGATGTGTTACTTTAGGGAAAACTAGTTTTAGATTACGCATAGATAATATTGAGGCTAAAGTCGTTGCGGAAGTTGTATCAGATTCAATTCAAGAGGTACCAATTTTGATAGGACATCCCTTTACTGAGTTGCCTGGAGTGTTGGTAATGAAAGACGATAAAAAATTAGTTGTAACCGAAGGAGAAATTAATAATATTAGTGAAATATACACGATATCTACAAAAGTGACATTATGGCCAATAAAAACCACTCTCGTACCAAAAGATCATCTGGTGAATATTAAAGTAAAACCTGAAAATGTTAAATTTAATGGTGACGTATTGGTAGAAGCCAGTCTTCGATTAAAAGAGGGAAATGAATATTGTATTCCCAGAACAATATTAAGAATTCGACCTGGACATGATGCAGTTCTACCAATAATTAACCTTTCAGATGATGACTTTACACTTGGAATTAAGCATCCTGTAGTTAGAGCCTGGCCTTGTGTTCGTGAAAAACATGAAGCTGCTCAAGTTTTGCGTTTAGACTCACTGCAGTGCTCTAATTTGTCGACTAACGAGATTAATATTGGTCCTGTAAATGAACAGCAACGTAAAGCACTCTTTCAGCTACTCCACGATTACCGTGATCGATTTGCTCACAGTGCTACAGATGTAGGTTGTGCCAAATCCGCCGAAATCGAAATAGTTTTAAACGATCAAAAACCTTTTACTTATAGACCGTATCGTGTGTCGATTAGTCAACAAGACATTATCAAAAAAATGATTGGAGAATTGTTAGACAGTGGTATTATACGAGAATCCCATTCACCATACGCGTCTCCAATTTTATTGGTCAAAAAGAAAAACGGAGAAGAAAGAATGTGCATTGATTACCGAAAATTAAATTCGATGACAGTAAAAGAACAGCAACCTTTACCACGAATTGATGATCAAATAGATCGATTACATGGTAGCATATATTTCACCAGTCTAGATTTACGATCTGGTTATTACCAGATTCCGGTTGAAGAAAAGTCAAAGAAATTTACAGCATTCGTCACACCAGAAGCCCAGTATGAGTTTAATCGCATGCCATTTGGTTTAGCCAATGCACCACGAGTATTCCAACGTTTTATGAATAAAATTTTAGCTTTAACTAAAGCATTTGCCGCTGTATACTTAGATGATGTACTGATACATGCAAAAACAGTTGAAGAAAGTTTACTTCATTTGAAAGCTATATTACAAATTTTGAGAGATGAAAATTTGACGTTAAATCTGTCAAAATGTTATTTTCTGCAATCATCAGTAACATATTTGGGTTATGAGATTTCCGATGGTAAAGTTCAGCCAGGGTCAACAAAAATTAAAGCTATAAAAGAATTTCCAATACCAAAAACAGTTCATAATGTCAGGCAATTTCTAGGACTTACTGGCTATTTCAGACATTTTGTTAGGGATTATGCTATCATTGCAGAGCCCCTGACAAAATTATTGAGAAAAAGTACAGTTTGGAAATGGGACAAAGAAGAACAAGCCTCTTTTGAACAATTATGTACAATTTTAAAACAGAAACCTCTTTTAAGTATCTTTAGACCATGTGCTGAGACAGAAGTACATACAGATGCCAGCGCACTTGGGGTTGCTGGTATTTTGCTTTAAAAACAACCCGATGACAGATTACTCCAGTAGCATATTATAGCAGACAAACCAACAAAGCAGAAAGCAAGTATCATTCGTTCGAATTAGAAACATTGGCTGTGGTAGAAAGCCTTAAGAAATTTAGAGTGTATCTTATGGGAATTCAATTTACTGTCGTGACGGATTGTAACGCCTTGAAAACTTCAAGCACAAAAAAAGACATCTTACCACGCATAGCGAGGTGGTGGTTGCAGTTACAAGATTTTAATTTTACTGTACAATATCGACCAGGTGATAAAATGAAACACGTAGATGCGTTGAGCAGAAATCCATCGGTCAGTGAGATGCCACCTGAAGAGGTTCTGAGGATAGAGGCAGCGGATTGGGTCCTGTCCGGACAATTAACAGACGAAAAATTGAAGTTAATTTATGAAATTTTGCTAAAACCTCCAGAAACCGATCACGACAAATCAGTGTACAAAGATTACGCGTTGCGAGATGGAAGAATTTTCCGTATAACTGTTAAGGGGTTACTTTGGGTAGTACCTCACGGCATGAGACAACAAATAGTTAGAGTAGCACATGATGAAAAGGCGCATTTTGCCGCTGAGAAGACATTACAAAGATTAACAGAGCAATATTGGTTCCCACGGATGCGCGACTATGTACAGAAATATATAGCTTGTTGTATTCCATGCTTATATAGTAAACGTCCAAGTGGAAAAAAAGAAGGCTTTATGCATCCTATAGAGAAGGTACCTATACCTGTGTATATGATACACATTGATCATGTGGGACCTTTTCCCAAGAGTCGGCATGGAAATATACATTTGTTAGTCATCGTAGATGCGTTCACTAAATTTGTATTTTTAAAACCGGTCAAGTCTACGAAAACTAAATTTGTGATTGATTACCTCAAAGAAATTTATAGTTATTATGGGCACCCACATACTATAGTTAGCGATCAAGGAAGTGTATTCACGTCAGCCAAGTTTCGTGAATATTGTGAAAATAACAACATTAAACATGTATTGAACGCAGTAGCGACTCCACGAGCAAATGGCCAAGTCGAAAGGTTGAATAAAATTATTAATGGAGCTCTATTAGCTACTGTTTCTGAAGAAAATCAATGGGACGAAAAGATTAAAGATATTCAATTAACAATAAATACTACTATTTCCAAAACGACCGGGAAAACTCCAACAGAATTATTTTATGGTTATAAACCTAGAAGTGGAACTGATGTACCGTTACTTGATGAAATTAGACAGATACCTGAAATTCTAGAAGATTTATTCACAATGCGGTCACAGGCTGCGAAGAAAACTATTTCTGAACAACAGAAGCAAAAGTTATATTATGATAAAAAAAGAAAGAAAGCGCGACAGTATAAACAAGGTGATCTAGTGCTTATTGAAAAGCAAGGAACAGCGGAACATAGCAGTCGAAAATTAATGCTACCTTATGCTGGTCCAATGATTATTAAAACTGTTTTGCCTAATGACAGATATCTTGTCGTTGATATGCCAAACACTCATAGAACCGTTAAGTCTGCCAGGTATGAAAAAGTCATAGCTGTTGACCGAATAAAACTCTGGATTCCTATCGGAGGGGTGTCCGATCAAACTGATAGTGAAAGTGGAGAAGATGATGTTAAGTTGAGTTCAGACTCAGATTCTGAGATGTCCGAGCACCTCGAGACGAGGTGAATTGTAGGATGGCCGAATGTAAGTTAAAATTGAATTTTATTTGATTCTTTTTCCTCTTAAATGTCCAAACCCCATGAATATGATCCCATCGTTCTAAAAATAGACCTGGAATGTGCTTATCGTGCCTTTGCCTTAACATAAACAAACCACCACCCAGTACCACCATACCGTAGACGAATGTTCGTCTAAGATTCATTTGTAATAGAGAGTTTGAAGGGTGAAAAGCGAGTGATTCTTTGTGTGTGCTTTTTGTGTCCTGTACGGTGTCCTTGGTGGTGTTTCTTTGTCTGGTAAACAATAGGGTGAGTTTTTACTCATTGAGCGAATGCCTTAATTAAATATTTGTATCGATATGATTAGTGAATTGATATTATTTGCGTCTATTTTAATTATAATGCATGTTGATATTATTGGCCAAATTTATAATGAAAAGGGAGTTGAGTTTATAAAGATGAGGCAGGTAGTTAATGATATTAAAAGTACTTTATGATTTGGAGGGCAATTTGAGTTTGTCTGTTGTGCTCAGTAAACTATTCAATATTAAATCATGAACGGGTAGTTAAGACGCATGATGGGCTTATGCTTTGTGTTTTGGCTGGTAGTTTGGAGTGACTCGCTATCAGTCCGGGAATTATCGTTATATGACAGATAGTTGGTATAAGAGACGACCCTGGCATTTCCGGTTCTCTAGAACTCACTATTTGGGGGATAATTCCAAGAGAGAGAACACATTGCGGAGAGTGACCTATTCATGTGATGTCTGTTAAATAAAGCGAGACAAAGCATTATGAGATTGTTTTGAAAGTATTGCATGCCCATCTCTATGAACGCCGATTCTAATGACAGCAGATAAATATATATGTATAACTCTGAGAATTAATCCATAAGTTGTCGCTATATAAATGTTGAGGTTAGACGCTCACGTTTTTATTTTAATTCTAGGTAAGCATGCAGTGACGAATGAGATATCCCGGGGCAACTCAAATATTAAATTAGGTACCCTTTTAATTATTAAAAACTGTTTTTAAGTAAAATCAATTCTAGTTAAATTTAGTAAGTTAATTACAATTCTTCTTACATATAAAGTTTTTAATAATGTATTGATTTTAGTAGCACAATAATATCGAATTCTTAAGCAAGAAGAAACTTTTATTTCTTTTATAAAAACTTTTATTCATGTATTATATGTTGTTATGGATTAAAATAATAATATTTTTAATTTAAGACTCATTCACCATCTTTAGCGACAATTGCTTTCATCATTACGACAATTATGTTATCATCGCATTCCTTCGTTTACTCTCTAATCATGTAGATAATACCAAATTAATAACCAAACTTGAACTGAAAAAAATAGTACTTTCTTTTTTCATTAAAAAATTACGTTCTCTGGAATTGATAGGCAAATAATTACGATACATTGGTTTTGGTTTAGAGTCCACACGATTAAAGGACTACTATTTAGTCTATTTACCACCATAGATAAATAAACCTCATACTATGTATTTCTTATCTTCAACGAAAAACACCGTTGAATGATTCTCGATTGTTTACGAATAATAATTACGCCAAACAAGCTTATCTATCGCTGTGAGGTCATCTAGCTAGAGACTATGCGTAAGGTATGATGTTATTCTTCACCAGATGAAGTATGCAGAAACTAGAAACTTTTTGAAAACAAATTAAAAGGCGTTTACTAAACATAAAGGACTTTTCTTATAATTAAAAGCAAAGTTGTTTCTTTCGCTAGTAATTTATTCAAGAAAATGTTGCAATTATTGCGAAATAAAAAGTTATTAATGAATCATTTGAACTCAAAACTCAACTACCAGTATTTGTAAAATTGATTTTATGCTAAAAATTGTGTTGGATTTCCTAACGTAAGCTTGTATGATTCCTTCATAATCTAAAACAAAAAAATATTCACTCTTTTTTTATAGACACGAAAAAATGTGGGTACTTTGTAAATATTTCTTGAATAAACCATAAGAGGCAGAAACAAACAATTCTGAAAGTTTTGTAATATTCTTATGCTTTTGCTAACCATGTAATTTGAAATTGAAATAAAAATTCTAGTAATTGTTTAATTCTTAAACTAGTTATAAACATGAAAGATTAACAGAAAAGGAAAAATATTCAAATACCTTTCATCTTCTGTTACTACTAATAATTCAATATAAAATTACTAGCATAAGTTTTTTTATATTATCCGCTTATTTTTTGGGTCGCTTTTAGAAGCAAAATACAAGATAGAGCGTGACCTAAAGGCGCACAGTGATTACGAGTAAAAGTTTTCAATTTATTAAGTATTCATTGGACAGAATCTTTTCTTATAAAACATAAAAACTTTATTTTGTAACGGTTGAATTGCGGCACACGCCAAAAATTACGATAAATAAGCGCCTTCTTGCCATTTTGCGGTAAACTACTCATTGCATGACGCTAGTTTGTGCACTATCGAATTCGCTGTCATCGATTTAGTCTAGAACTGCGAAGACCCGACGCCTTTAAGACAATTTATGTCTTTTGAGTAACTGTCTTTTCTGAACACTCTGTATATAAAGTAAAGCAAGCTAACTTTTTTATTGGCCAGGGAAAAAAACCCAGGTAGTTTTTAACGGATGGGAAAAGAATAATCCGATAGTAAAGCAGAATTTACCAGATTTTAAGCAGGAAAAATACCGACTCTATATATAGGAGGGGTGATAGCGTCCATGTGGCATTTTTAAGTTCGCCACCGTACGTAGTGTTAGTGTACCCTTCTACGCCAAAGTAGTGAGTCAAATAAACCCGGTAGTGGGTATTACGTGTGTTCACGACTTTTTGACAAGAAAATTGATACGGCTTTGAAGCCACGTTTTGATAACGACTTTACCATTTTCGCAATTACGTGACGTTAGAAGGGGGCGAGTCTAGGGTCAAGAGACGACTCAATTGCGGCACTCGATCTTTTCCTCCTGTTTTCTGCTATTTACCATCGAGCTTCCGAGGAGAAAAGCACTGCAAAACAACCATCTCCAACGGAAACAGCAGATAAGGTTAGTTCAAGGTCTATGAAAGGTAGAATGAATGTGTGAATGTTAGTAAGCCTTTGAACGACACCTTTAAAGTGAAGAAAACCTTCCTTTTATTATATTTTGTTTCATTAAATTATTGCCTTTATTGTTTGTGGTAATCAGGACAACCTGTAAGGGGTGCTTGAGTTAACTACAAGGGAATTGTCTTGTCTAACTCAGACTGCATCGAGTCCTGTCAAGTTGTGTTAAAATTGTGATAAAATTTTATTTGAATTATTTAGAACTAATTAATTATTTGAACATTCTGGATTTATTTTTTTTTTTATTATATTTCATTTTGAGGCCAATATCACTTATTGCTATCAGTTAGTTTTTTTTATTTGTTGTATTTTCTTTTATTTATTCAATATATTAAGAGGGTTCGATAGCCGTCGCCATGTTAGAAAATTAATTTTTCAAATAACTTTGTTAATTTTCATTAATTGTTAATTCTGCTTTTACTGACACTAACAATTCTAAAAGATGTATTTACAAAAGTCAATAATGTTTTTTTTTGTAAATGAAAAAAAATATTTTTTTTTTAAATAGAGTGCCAGTGTTGAGGTAAAGACTTTTAATTGACTTTCGAATATTCTTATAAATATATTAAACACTTTTGATAGTAAAAATTTTGTGATTTTCCATTAAATAACATCACAAATCGAAAAACCATTTTTCTAATTTTTGAGTTGGGATGTGGTGCCACCTCGTACAAGTTGATTTAACTTTGCTTTTAATTAGGCTTGGCAACATTGTACGGCGATTCGAAAAATCGATTAATTGAGATGGTCATGGCCAGTTCGCACGTTTCGTCAAAGGCAACTTTAGGGCTCATTTTTTCAAAAAGTTTTTACATTTAAGTTTTTGCGACTGGCATTAGAAGCGCTATAGTTTTCTAAACAAGTATCCAAAAAATTTATAGTCGTAACTTACTTAAGCCGTTAATGTAATAACGCAATATATTATGTTGAGAATACCAAATTTTTTAAATTAATCCTCTAGCAGGAATAAAGTCATTTTGCAAAATTCTATTTTTAGTCCTACTGAAAAAAGCTGTGAAACATTATTTTAGATAGCCAAAATTGAATTCTGCTAAAAGACTATTACAAAACACTCGTACAAGTAAAAATGATAATTTAACAAATAAACAGAAAAATAAACGCACTTTCATAATATTTATACATTTATTGAAGTATTAACAAATTAGTAGTTACTAGTGATAGGCCAGTAGTCGAAAACCGTTCATAAATTAAGCGCGGCCCACGGCCGCTTTCTACGGAATTCTTATTAATTTTCAGTTTTTTATCGCGACTATGGCTGCGTTTGTCTTTTAATATTTTTATCAGTTTATTTAATGAGTGTTGCCATTTTTCTATTTTATAAAAACACATTTTTTTATTGAGAGTACCTTTTACAATGAGTGTGCAAAATTTTATGAAAATGGGATCGATAACTGATCAAAATAATTTATCGATGAATGAGGTGAACCTAGCCCTATTTTTTTCATTCAGGTTTTGAACAAGAAACAAGCTATTTAGTAATTGAACAACAACAAGAAATAGATTTGATTATGATGAATATTCAAATAAAAATATTATTCGTATTTTACTTGTTTCTGTTAGTATCTTGTCAGGTTTTAAAGTCTTAGTTTTCTTATAAAAGAATAGAAAATACGATTTTAATTCTCTTTATGAAACGACTAACATGGTTAACGAAACATTTGTCAAGATCTAAAAACTAATTTTTTAACGATTACCTATAAAATCGACTATTAAAAGATCACCAACAAAACTTGAATTTCCAATTTATACACTTTTTTTTTAAATAAATAAGTAGTTGACAACAGTTCCATAACTAATATTGGATAAATAATTTATTTATCAAATATTTTTAAAATATATGTTCAAGTTGTTTTTTTAAGATTTTTAAATAATTTTAATAATTTTTTAAAATTTTTTAGAATTTTCTAAGAATTTTTAAAAATTTTTAAATAATTTTTAAAGAATTTAATAGATTTAATATCTATATATATATATATATATATATATATATATATCTATAAAATTTAATAACGTTTTAAAATTACTAAAAGTGAAAATAAATTACTATAAACTAGTTAGAAAAATTATTTGAATGTTTTGAAATGTTTTAAAAATTTTTTAATAAGAAATTTAGATTATTTTTAATTAATTTCAAATTAAAAATTTCTTAACGGATTTAAAAATTGTTTTAACTTATTTAAATTACATATTTTTTAAGGTTTTTTTTAATTTTTAAAATAATTTTAAAATCTTTTCAGAATTTTTTAAAATTTTCAAAAATTTTTTAAGAATTTCTTAATAACTTTTAAAAAATTTCATTAAACTTTTTATATATAATCTTTAAAATTTATTAATACGTTTTAAAATTACTGAAAGTGAAAACAAATTACTATAAACTGGATAGAAAAAATATTTTAATGTTTTAAAATAGTTTAAATGTTTTTTAATAAGAAATAAAGATTATTTTCAATAATTTTCAATTTAAAAACTTTTAAACGCCTTTAAAGTTTATTTCAACTTTTTTAAATTAAATGTTGAGTTTTTTTTTTTAATTTTTATATTTCTAATAATTTTAATAATTTTTTAGAATTTTCAAAAAAGTTTTAAGATTTTTTATAAAATTTTTAAAAAAATTAATAGATTTTTTTATCTATAATTGTAAAATTTTTTTAAAACGTTTTAAAATTATTAAAAGTAAAAATAAATTACTGTAAACTAGTTAAAAAAAATATTTTAATGTTTTGAAATGGTTTAAAAGTTTTTTAATAAGAAATAAAGATTATTTTCATTAATTTTCAAATTTTGTTAAAGTTTTTTTTAAATTTTTAAATAGGTTTAAGAATTTTTTGAAATTTTTTAGAATTTTCAAAAATTTTCAAGCATTTTTTAATAATTTAAAAAAAATTTAATTAAACATTTTATATATAATTTTTAAAGTTTATTAATACGTTTTAAAATTACTAAAATTGAAAACAAATTACTATAAACTAGTTAGAAAAAATAATTTAATGGTTTGAAACGTTTTTTGATATGAAATAAAAATTTTTTTCAATTTAAAAATTTTTAAACGTCTTTAAAATTTGTTTCAACTTTTTTGAAATATATGCTAAGATTTTTTAAAATTTTTTAAATAATTTTAATATTTTTTCAAAATTTTTAAATAATTTTTAAAAATTTAATAGATCTTTTTATCTATAATTTTCAAGATTCATTAAAACGTTTTAAAATTATTTAAAGTGAAATTAAATTACTATAAACTATTTAGAAAAAATATTTGAATGTTTTAAAATAATGTAAAAATTTTTTAAACAGAAATTTAGATTATTTTCAATGAATTTCAATTTGATAATTTTTAAACGTCTTTAAATTGAAAATGTGCTACGGATTTTTCTGCTTTAAATAAGATTGACGTAAATAATGTAATATTATTATTTATAATAGAAATCTTCAAGGCGGTGTAAAATGCTTCTGTGTGCACTGTTGCAATTTTTTCGTCTTTCCAGAATTGCTAGAGATGCGTTAGATAGTCTATCTCACTTTGGCTCGGACATTGCGACAAAGATGCAAAACTTATTGACCACTATGGGATGTAGTTTGTGCGGAGACGTAAGACGAATGTTTGTTTACGTTTGAATTCGCGCCTTGGTATCGAGCCCTCTTAATATTATTTTAATGGAGCTTTTGATTAGCCTGCAGGTCTTGACCCCTAAAAGGCTAAAGGGAGGTTAATTTCGGCTATTGTCTGAGCTTAGGTTGAGTGGCGCCATCCACCACCTGTGTTCTTAGATTCACGCCTCTACGGCTGAACTACCGGGCAAATTTTGAACAAGGTAAAGCTAGCCGAGATTAGCCTGTCCTCGAGTTTCCCTATTTCCTTTATTCCCTTCTCTCCTTTTCCCCTTGTGTAACTTCACGGTTACATAATTGGCGCACAAACGTGGGGCCTGATTTAAAATTTCGTATCTATTAATATTTAAATTTGTTTTAACTTTCAATTATCAGTGAATTGGCAATTTGATAGTAATTTATCTTATCAATACAAATTTTATCACAATTTATTTTAGGTCGATAAAAGAAGGTTTTTTTCACTACTTTTGTTTTTTTTGTATTATTTTACACAATATTGCGAATTTGTACTCTTGGAATTATTCAGCGATAACAGGAAGGTCGAGTCGTAGTATTATTACAGTATTTGTAACATATTTTCCCTCGAATTAAATCACGTTCGTTGATATATTTTTTTTTTCTCTTCATTCTCGAGTTGTAAATTTCGTAGGATAAAACTTTTCTGCTTTTATCTACCGATAAGAAATCAAATAACCAGTTAGAGTGGGTCAAGTTCGGATTATCGAATTGTTCTTTTGTCTTATCTGTTTTAAATTATTATTAAAGATATCTGGGTCAAGCGCGTTCATTGCCCTTGTGTTTTTTTGTTAGCTTAAATTTGTTTTATTGTCTTGGAGTAGCGATCTAATTTTTTTTTACTTGTCTTCGCATGTTATAAGTCGTTTATATATTTAAGGGTTACGCTATATTTCTTTTTTATTTTAATTATTAGTACATAGTGAGTTGCGTAATATTTCGACATTATGGCTCAAAGTTTAAAGTTTGAAATAAATCGTTTGACAGCGGGCGAGCTTGTGTATGAACTCGCGATCCGTGGGGTGACTGAATCTGCGTCAGTGGACGAGATGCAAAAAACATTACGCGCTTTTAGGCGATTAGATAAATCGGTATCACCACTTAGTCTTCCAAACTACCCTTTCTCATTTGAAGACGATCATAACGCATTATTAGATCGCATTACGGAAATCGAGACTTTGTTAGCCGACTTCGACGGCGATAGGTCATCGTCTACTTGCGCTAAATTAACTAGCAAGTTAGCTCATGCGTTAGGGCGTGTAGAAAAAAGCAAACCCGTATCATCCGCCGATAGTGCAGCAAAATCGCGGCTTTTAGTAAAACTAGTCACATTGCATTCAACGGTCGAATCAAAGATTAAACGACGTGAGAAGAGTTTGGCCAATCAGACAAGTAATATACCTGATCTGGATTGTTGCAATTAGATAGTTCAGAAGAAAGCGAAGACTCTGGAGCAGAAGAAGCTAGCGCATTTCCAGCTGTGCCTATAGCAGAGTCTAGCCGTATTTATTATGGGAAGGTAAATTCATTTCCCGTTTCAAAGTGGAACCTTAAATTTTCCGGTGTCGCGAGTGAAATGTCACTTAGCGCCTTTCTCCTTAGAGTTGAGGAATTGAGAATAGCTCGTAATGTTACAAAAACTGAATTGTTTATTAGCGCAGTAGATTTATTTAGCGATAAGGCTTTGATATGGTTTAGAGCAAATCGAAAACATTTATCAGATTGGAATTCGTTGGTTCTAGAGTTACGTAAACAATTTCAACCGGTAGATTACAACGATAAGCTCTATGAAGAAATTAGGCAACGCACACAAGGCAGAAATGAGAGTATGGGAATTTATCTTGCAGTAATGGAGAATCTTTTTGACAGACTAACTATTACAATTCCAGAAAAAGTCAGACTCAAGATACTGTTGAATAACATTACTCCGTTTTACCAAGCGCAGCTAGGTCTTACTAAGATCAATACTCAACAAGAATTGCTAGAATATGGAAGGTTGATTGAGTCACGGAAAACTTCAATAGAGTCTTTTGTCCCGCCTGCCACTTGAAAGTCGCATAAATTCTTAGAGCCCGATTTATCCTATATTGAACCTGAACCCAGAAGCTCTTATCATCGTACGCAAATATACGCAAATAGCTGAGGTTACTACGCAGCATCAACCCTCTTCATTAGGCAAGAAAGATATGCCCTGTTACAATTGTCAGAAACTAGGTCATTTCAGTCGAGAATGTACGTTACCCAGAAAGCTCGTTTGTTATAATTGCGGTAAGCACGGCGTCACCGTTAACACTTGTCCACAGTGTTCAAAAAACTTGCGAAGGAGGCGGTAATTAGTCGCGGTACTGAGTCTCTGGATGATTTTAAAAATACCACCGATAAGTGGTATCTTAAAACGCGATGTCGAGTCGAGCAATATCCGGCTAAATACCCGGCGTGGAGAGTTGAGAACGGCCTCTTATATAAATTGGTGCAAAGCAAAACTGCTGAATTTAGTCAAGAAACGACCGACTGGAAACTTGTAGATCCTACTGAATTCCGGAGGAAAGTAATACAACGGCATCATGATTGGCCTACGTCAGGTCATGTAGGCATTTACAAAACTTATTGGAAATTACATAACCGGTATACATGGATGCGCATGCAAGCAGACGTAGTGCGTTACGTAAAGGGTTGTAGGACTTGCGCACAATATAAAGTTGAGCAAAAACGACCTGTTGGTCTTATGGGTAATAGACCCACGGCAACTGCCCCTTGGCAAATTATTAGCCTAGATTTTATCGGTCCATTTCCACGTTTACCGCGAGGTTATACTAACGTTTTAGTAGTCACTGATCACCACACCAAATACGTAGTTCTTTTTCCGGTTCGTAATATAACATCTAAAATCCTGGCGCAATGCATTGAAGACGGCATATTTTTAACTTACGGTACGCCTAAGATTATTGTTTGCGATAATGGCACACCTATGAAGGGGCGCGAATTTCAGAACCTTTGCAGTAATTACTGCGTAACATTGACTTATACTCCTCTATATTATCCGCAAGCCGATCCAACAGAAAGAGTGAATCGGGTGGTTAAAACCATGATTGCGCAAACCTTGAAAGAAGACCATAGGCGTTGGGCAGATAAACTGTCTGCTATCGGTTGCGCCATACGTACTTCGCGTCATGAGACCACCGGGCTTACCCTTTTCTTTGCCAACTTTGGACGAGAACATAAAATTAGAGGAGATGAGCATAATGACATAACCGCGAGAGATGAACCGGTTAATGCTGCAATGGAGACGGAAAAGCGTGTTACAGGATTTAGGGCTATGTTCCAGAAAATAGCAACTAAGGTTAGGGACGCGCACGAGCGTAATAAAAACATTTATAATCTTAGACGCAGGCCGGTTGATTACGTGGTAGGACAACAAGTTTGGAGGAAAAATAAGTCTTTGTCAAATGCCATCAAACATTATAGTGCCAAATTAGGTCCTAAATTTATAGGCCCTTTTATAGTTTCGAAAAAACGTGGTACTTGGACTTATGAATTAGCAGACGATTTAGGAAATTCGAAAGGAGTATGGCACGTGCAGAACCTTAAGCCTGTCGCGCCTGATTTTGAGCCACCGTAGACTCATGTTTTAGGTCACTTCCGTTTTAGTCTATGGTTATGTAATTAATGAATTGTTATAAAAGTAGTACTTTGGCGAAAATTTTGTGGAGTTTTGAGCATTTTGGAACTTCTAGGACTTGTGTTTTGATTGAAAGTTTTTTTGATAATAGTCCAGGAGCTTGTATAGAATCTATTCTATTTGTATAGAATTGTAGTCGATTAATTACATAATTAAACTTTTGCGGACCGTGGCTGGAGAAAGATACCTTTTGGCTTTACGGAAATTTAGATTTTTTATTTTGCCCTATTGGAGGGGTGGACGAATACTCCAATGACTCACTGTCGACGGTAAAAGACCGTCAAAAGTTCTTTCGGCGTAAACAATAACTTTTCGTTTCACGTCAAAATTTTTTTTTTCTAGTTTTGGCCAGTTAGTGGCAACAGTGTGTCTTTTGTTTATATTGTTAGGTACATTGCTCGTGTACTCTTCGGGACTTTTGTAGTTTGGTATAGTCCGAGAGGGACAGAGAATGTTGTTTTGTTATGATAGGAAAGTAGTGACGCACCGTTGTTCATTTGACTGTAGTCGACTAGAATCGCGTTGCGGAGCGGTCTGCATAGACCAACGTTTTTTTTCTTGGATGTTTATGTATTTTATTAATACAAATGTATTCGATTTTTCATTTGTTGTTGTGCTAGAAAGCATATTTGAGAACTGGTTGTTATTAACGGTGGGTAGGATTGCTTTGGGCACCCTACTGCTGTTGCTGGCAGTACCCTCGGGACCTGCTATTCGGAACGCTCGGAGAGGGTTTACGGATATCTAGGGGCCTCAACGGAGTGGGTAATGTCGGGAGCGCTCTTCCCACACGCGACGTAACAATTCAGGTTTCTCCGAGATTTTATTAGTTTGCTGATAATTGCTTGCCGGTAGGGTGGCAATGCCTGTGTCTTGTTCCTCTTTTTGTTTGAATCGTTTTTTTTTTTGTTGTTTTTTTTGTTATTTTTTTTTATTCGGTGTTCAGGCAAAACACCATGACAGGCTAGTCCTGGGACACAGGCACCCATCATGTTAGCCCAGTACGGCTTTATGTACTTCCCTTAAGGATTACTCTTGGACCCTTCAGGTCAATTTGTTACAGATCCTTCTGATCTTTTTAGTTTTTTTTTCCTCTATTTTCTTTTCCTTTTTTTTAAAATTTGCTGGTTTGAATTAGTTTCCTTTTTGATTTTGCGGTCTAAACATTAGCTTTTCCTATTCTTGGTTGCGCCACTTTCATTAAGTTCGGTTTTACTATAGGTTCGGGTTGGCTAACAAACTCTCGCGCGTCATTCCGGTAAATGGCGAGTAAAATTCTTTATAACAATTTTACTTATGTAAGGAGAGGGGTGTTGTAACGGTTGAATTGCGGCACACGCCAAAAATTACGATAAATAAGCGCCTTCTTGCCATTTTGCGGTAAACTACTCATTGCATGACGCTAGTTTGTGCACTATCGAGTTCGCTGTCATCGATTCAGTCTAGAACTGCAAAGACCCGACGCCTTTAAGACAATTTATGTCTTTCGAGTAACTGTCTTTTCTGAACACTCTGTATATAAAGTAAAGCAAGCTAACTTTTTTATTGGCCAGGGAAAAAAACCCAGGTAGTCTTTAACAGATGGGAAAAGAATAATCCGATAGTAAAGCAGAATTTACCAGATTTTAAGCGGGAAAGATACCGACTCTATATATAGGAGGGGTGATAACGTCCATGTGGCATTTTTAAGTCCGCCACCGTACGTAGTGTTAGTGTACCCTTCTACGCCAAAGTAGTGAGTCAAATAAACCCGGTAGTGGGTATTACGTGTGTTCACGACTTTTTGACAAGAAAATTGGTACGGCTTTGAAGCCACGTTTTGATAACGACTTTACCATTTTTGCGATTACGTGACGTTAGAAGGGGGCGAGTCTAGGGTCAAGAGACGACTCAATTGCGGCACTCGATCTTTTCCTCCTGTTTTCTGCTATTTACCATCGAACTTCCGAGGAGAAAAGCACTGGAAAACAACCATCTCCAACGGAAACAGCAGATAAGGTTAGTTCAAGGTCTTTGAAAGGTAGAATGAATGTGTGAATGTTAGTAAGCCTTTGAACGACACCTTTAAAGTGAAGAAAACCTTCCTTTTATTATATTTTGTTTCATCAAATTATTGCCTTTATTGTTTGTGGTAATCAGGACAACCTGTAAGAGGTGCTTGAGTTAACTACAAGGGAATTGTCTTGTCTAACTCAGACTGCATCGAGTCCTGTCAAGTTGTGTTAAAATTGTGATAAAATTTTATTTGAATTATTTAGAACTAATTAATTATTTGAACATTCTGGATTTATTTTTTTTTTTTATTATATTTCATTTTGAGGCCAATATCACTTATTGCTATCAGTTAGTTTTTTTTATTTGTTGTATTTTCTTTTATTTATTCAATATATTAATATTACTTTACTGGAGCTTTTGTTTAGCCTGCAGGTCTTGACCCCTAAAAGGCTAAAGGGAGGTTAATTTCGGCTATTGTCTGAGCTTAGGTTGAGTGGCGCCATCCACCACCTGTGTTCTTAGATTCACGCCTCTACGGCTAAACTACCGGGCAAATTTTGAACAAGGTAAAGCTAGCCGAGATTAGCCTGTCCTCGAGTTTCCCTATTTCCTTTATTCTCTTCTCTCCTTTTCCCCTTGTGTAACTTCACGGTTACAATTTATTATTTAATAACATTTTAAATTTTTCACTTTGTTTATCATTACCGATTTTAATTTTTGTATTATTTAGAACGTTGTGGTGTTTTTGTTGCACTTTTAAAAATATTGTTGATTTTATGTATCCCAATAATAAAAAAACCCAAAAATTTGTTTTTGTAGATGAGTTATTTTTGTTTAGACTTTTTTGCTATATCACCAATCACTTTGATGATACTTATGTGACATAATTTCACGTAGCTTTTTTTTTGCAAAATATTAAGTGTTTTTTAAAAATTTCATTCTTAAAATTTTTCAAGTAAGTCAAAATAAACCACACCCTATGATTTTTTATTGTTCACCACATCTTTTATGTGTTTACTCAGCAATCTGCTTACTTACAGTGTGCTTATGGCAAATTTTTAAATATAACGAATTAAATATGTTAATTAGTTACTTTTTTTTAGCGACACGCTGCCGCTGTGATAATTATTGTACTATTAAAAAGCATTTTAAATAAATTTTGTATCAATATTATGAGATGAATTAAAACTAAAAATTTGGAATATCACTGCAAACTGACAAAAAGTACCTATTAGGCTTGTATTTGCTCAATATTATAAAGCATTTGCAGTCAAATGTAAAAATTTGATTTAATGAATTAAAACTGTCTACGAGTTACATAAAACGACCTTGCATCAAGTTGGAGGTGAATGACAAAGGAATTCCGTCATTAAGATAACAAAAACTAAATAAAACACTGTTGCAATATGGTGCACAAGACTGAGGAAATTATTCCAGAATAATCAATCTTGAAGCGTAAAATGCGTAATATATATTTTATTATAAACGCCAGCGTCAACAGCGGCCACTACCGAAAAATGGTTGAACTACAACCGTTTATCTTGATATGTTTCAAGCCATTGAGAAGCCCTGCACTCATTTGGATTATTGTTGATAACAAACAAACCCTTTATGATAAAATGATGACGTAAAGCGTAATGAACGTCTTCAATACCCATCTAAGTATGAGATAAAATTTGGTTGAAAAATAAAAAACCGTTATTGAGAAATTTGATGTTATACATGGAATTTTTCTCAAGCCCGTTTCCGGGCTTGGAAACCAGCCGGTGGGCTAAGCGCCAGATGCAAAGTATGCTGTTTTTGGCTTCATAATGAACGTTTATACGTATATATATATATATATATATATATATATATATATATTTTCTTTTTTTTTTATTATCTTTTGCCTGCACTTTGTATTAAATTATTTCATAAAAACTTATGTACGTAACCTTGTTAAATGTAAATTATTGACGTGTGTAAAACAACAATTCTTAACACTAATAAATTATTATTATTATTAATAAACTCACTTTACATTCTTTGTCAGTAATAAAAAACAACCTATTCCGATTAATTTGATTGTCAACTAATAAAACAACTATCACTAACTTTCCGTTGTCCACAATAAACACTCCTATCTTGTGCAATTGATTGAATTTAGTTGCTTTATGCACTTCAAAAATAGCAACAACTTGCAATTCCAAACACACATATAGACCAGCAATAATAGCTATTTTTGTCACAAGTACATAATCTATGACTTTTTTGGACGAGTCGAGTTTATGGCCAAGCGAAGCGCGGCCATAATAAAGACAAGTCCAAAACAAGTCAGATTATGTACGAGTGGCAAACAAAGCTTTATGTTCGACTGCTTTGAAGAAATAATTGGGAAAATACGCTGACACGAAGATACAGGAGATCATCCAGATCATGTACTGAGTTTAGCTTGGGTGCCTCCAGGGTAACGGTTGCTAACAATTGTTTTTTTACTTTATATTTATACATTTATACATACATTTATACTTGACAATGACAGATGAGTCCAAAAAAATAAACAAAAGGTACTAGTCCAAAAAAGTGGTAGATTTTGGACACTAAACAATGTCAAAAACCTTATCAATATGATGCAGTCGAACATAAAATATGTTATTAATAATAATTACTATAAAAAAATATATAAAATAAAGCCATTGTGTATGTTTGACATAAAGTCTAAAGTGTTACGAGAAAAAGTTAATTTCGTAAGATTTTTCGATAGTTTTTATTTGAACCTATTTTACCCTAAAGATTATAATCGCTTTTTCTATCAAAAGAAAGTATTATTTCCATAATTAATCCATTTATTATTAAAATTTAAAAATTTGAAAAAATCAAACAATTGTGTTGGAAAGCAAATTATGGGGTCTCAACATAGCATCATCAAGGGCGATGATGAAAAAAAAATTTAAATAAACTTCTGACATAAATTTTGTTTTAATTTTTTATATTATTTATAATTTCAATACAAAAATGACTAAATTCGGTGCCGTTAGCGATCTCGAGCGTTTAAAAATAGTAAAATTGTTACCATTAGTTATCTCAAATATGAATGTTGTACCTATATCAATAAGTAAAAATCTCAAAATTTTTGCACACTTTCACAATCCATCTGATATGGGGGTAGTAATAAATTTTGAATATAGAATAAAGGCATTGCCCTCTTTTTGTTTGAAGTAACTGTGATGTCAAAGTGCTTTCTACGTCATTGCACCATCTGGCAAGATTGCATCCCTGTTTTTCTAGTCTGTACCACAGTATAGGAATATTATACAGTAGTTAAACTCGGTGTCGGCATCTTTGATCTATGGAAGCCAGCGACAAATGGTCGCCGCCATCTTGAAATGTTAGAAAATCAAGTCCGGAGTGAAAAATTTGATTGAACATATTAGGACCGAAACAACAAACTTGATTAATTTTTTTATTAAAAATAAATAAGACACATTCCTGGTAATGCAAAACTAGTCATTTTTCAAGATAATTAATTTGTTTTTATTATTTGTATTTTTAAAGTTTTGGTTGATTGATTTCAATGTATAATATATACGTATTCTAAAAAATAAATGCAAAAGATATTGTATTGGAAAACAACTACAAGGATGACTAAAGTTATGGTTTCTACTTTTTGTCATTAGTGTTTCGACTAAATGTGGCTTTGTTACAGACTCAGTAAAAAAAGTTTGAAATAAGTGTTCAAGCCTTCCAACATAATTTACAAAATTACAATCGGGCATTAGTAATCCTTCAAACAGATTTGATTTTTGATCGTAACTTTGAAGGTGACAAAAAATTGTGTTGTCGTCAACTTCTTTTAAAGATCGTGCATAATCTACACATATTTCGCCTGAGTGTTTTTTTAGACACTTCTTGCTTAAATAACCAGAAATGTACATATCAAAATCAGCTTGTAACACATCAGAATTTTGATAAGAATTCTCAATAGTTCTATTAACTTTAATAACCTCAAACACATTTTCTTTATCGTCGTCGTCGTCACATTCTTCACTTTGATCTACATCTGTTCGACACATTTGTAAAAGCAGTTCGTCAGAATCGCCTTCACAATTTTCGGTGCCAGAATAAAACAGCTTGACACATACCAATTTTTTATATGTTCGACGGAATTGAATTGGTGTAGGGTTTAAAGCAATGCCGTTTTGTTGGCAAACACTACCAAAAAAATTTTCTAAAACATCTTGATTAAGGCGACGAGTTAATAAAAATAAAAAAATAGGTTTTAGTTGTTCCCACAAAACCATTAATTGTTATTCTAAAACATTTGGGAAATTTTACGTTAACATTTTTACCTGTTGAATTAACAACAGATAATTTTTCAAACATTTCTGAACAATTTTTTAAAAAGTTTATTTGATACACTTCGCCTCTGAATAGTTTTACATTTTGTTTTCGACTATGTAAAAACGATGTATTAAGAAGATTAAATAATTTATCAATTTTTTCAACAAAATCGGCTGTTTCAGAGGCTGCGGCATCTATCGCTCCAAACCTTATACAGTGAGATTTTTGTTTTACTGAACATAACGTTATAAAACGCATGTTCAGTTTTAAAAAAACCATGTCAATATATTGTCGCTAGGTAGGCAACCAAATTAACAAATGTTTATTTTGACACTTGACTGACTTGACAGAACAGAACAGAAGGTTGTGTAATAAATTCACACATAAAAAAAAGAAAAACTTGTCTCGTCTTGACAGAAGAACGAGAAATACAGATATTATGTTATGCTGAAGAAAACCCCATTACCCCGTCGCGGATAATAGCAAACGAGTTTGGCATTTCAAAATCCTCTGTCCTTAAAACTTTCAAAAAGTATAAATACAAACCTTACAAATTTTCAATTCACCAACAGCTTTTTCCTCTTGACAAAATAAAAAGAACAGATTTTTGTGAAACAATATTTAATTTAATAAATGAAAATGAAGATATTTTACACAAGATAGTTTTTACTGATGAGTCATCCTTTTGTTTAAATGGCACGGTCAATTCACAGAATTGTTGGTTTGTATTAAACACCTCTTTCCTTTTTTTCCCTATCTTTCTTTCTAATTCCCACAGGTATTGGTCACGTACAAACGAACATTTTCAAAATTTAACACACACTCAGTATAATAGCAGAGTTAATGCTTGGACTAGAATAGTCGACGGTACCCTTATTGGTCCATTTTTTATTGATGGCAACCTAAATGCCGCCAAGTTTTTGGAACTTCTGCAAAGACACATAATGCGACGACTAATAGACTTGAATCTTGAGAACGCATGGTTTCAAATGGACGGCGCTCCACCACATTCCACGGATCCTATTACACGTTTCCTGAATGAAAACTTCCAGGATCGCTGGATTGGACGGTTTGGACCAATAGCTTGGCCACCTCGGTCACCAGATTTATCACCAAACGATTTCTTTCTTTGGGGTTATCTTCAATCTATAAAGTCTACAACAATACCGTAATAGAGAGTACAGAAGAACTAAAGAATAGAATACTCACCGCCTGCAACGAAATAAATCCAGTTTTTTTACAAAATACTGTACAAGCATTTTACAATAGTTTGGCGTATTGCTTGGAACAAGAAGGTGGTCACTTTGAACATTTATTAAACTAATTTGATTAAAAGTTTCTTTTTAAACTTGTTATTAAGAGGTAACATAACCTTCCTTATCTATAATTAAAATAAAATTTCAGAGCTCAGCTGTTCTGTCAAGTGTCAAAATAAAACATTTGTTAATTTGGTTGCCTACCTAGCGACAATGTATTGACATGGTTTTTTTAAAACTGAACATACGATTTATAACGTTATGTTCAGTAAAACAAAAATCTCACTGTATATAAACTCAACGCAATGCTGACACTTTCGCTGAGGACTTAAACTGCATATTTGGGTGTAAATGAAGATCGGTTAGACGAGGGCAACCTCTTTTTGGAAACTTTTTATCTAATTCATACATATCACAAATGTATTTCCACGAAATTATTTGTCCTTGAGCAGTGCGAAAATTATGATTAAGTAAATTGTTTCTTATTGATTTAATAAGATGAGGTGTATCAAATAAATAGATGATTTTATGACCATCAACAAAAAAATTTGGTTTTTCTGGAGTGATTTCTAGTTTTTGAGTCATTTGGATGTTAGTTGATCCCATGTCACTTATTACAGCATGTACGACAAGACCAATGCCTTTTAATTTTTGTACTAATTTAAACTAATTTACTGTAAGTGTTTGTAAAGTTTCGCTAGGGCATGTGGTATGAGAAAAAGCATAAGCAATAGGCTGGCTCCATTTATTCTTCAATCCTCTTAGCATAAAAACTAATGCTGATTTTGCAGATTTAAAGCTTTTTAATTATTTTATCAAAGCCAATTATTTTATCCAAATTAATAGCATAAAATAAATTGGCTTTGATTGCCATTTCATCGAAACAAATAACGCAGCAGCGGTCTTCCGGTTAAAAATTTCTTACTTTTGCTTCCAGAACTTTGAATAACTGCAAATTATTGATTCCTGCATCAAAATCTAAATTAGAAATTTGCTTTAGAAGAGTTACAACAGAAAGTAAAAAAAATTTTTTTCGAACTTTAGTTTTGTATAATTTTGAACCAAAAAAGTAGAGACCTAAACATTCGTGTTTAAACTTTGTAGAATACCTGCGCTCTTGAGGTTTTCTTGAGGTAAGATGTAATTGAGTGTTAATAAAATTTGCTAACTCAAGCGACTACGGCAAGTGTTTCTTAACTGCGTTTTAAAGTTCCGTTAAACTCAGTTTCTTTTTTTGTTTTGAGATAGATACAGATTGTAAATCATTGTTTTTTTTTCAAAGTTTTACAATATTATTTCTCAACGTTTTAATGATCTTACGCAGGCGAGTTTTCCGCGGGGTCGATGCCGACAAAGAATCTTCTGTCTGAGTATACCCGGGCGAAATCTGATTTGATGTATTATTTGTTGAAACCAATAAAGATTGGTCTGGACAAATTACAATATTTTCCAGAATTTGAATTTTGGGACTTTCTACGTGTGGTTCAGCCTGTGTAGAAAAATAATAAACAATTAATAGCTGACAACACAAAATTAAAAATGTACCTTCCAATTGATTAATTTTATTAGCATAATTGTGCTCATCCATTTCATTGATCGCTTTCTTATATTCTTTATTTTCATAGAGCCGTGATGGTACCGCTGCTGGTTTCAACCGGTTTTTCAGGAAATTCAAGAAATGATTGGGTGCAAAGTGTGCCGAGCAAACCTTATACGAACCTGGTATTTTTTTGCTGTTTTTCCAGCTATTCGTAACACGTGCTACATATATTGCATGCTTTCACCCAAGCATGCCAAATTATCGAATAAAGTTATTTAACTTAGCATTACTATAAAAATAACAAGCACCTAATGTAATCTACGTGAAATATTGAACTGTTTTTGTTTTTATTACTGCTAATTCTTACCTTAATGTTTCTTTTGGAAATTCGAAAAAGCTTACAGTGCTATTATATGACTTGTTGTTGCACGTTTCTATAATACATACATATCCGCCTTTAGAACGTTGCATATTGTTGGTTTAGAAACTAATTAACAGCAATTTTTCTGATATTACGAACACGCTTCCCTGTGACGCCACTGATTAAATGTTTACAGTGTGGCACGCCGCTTCATTTTCAAATGATCTAAGCCTAATTGTAACATTTCAAGATGGCGACGACTGACCGGAGTGGATGCGCAGGCTTGTCTTTTCTTTAGAGTTTAACTACTGTTATAATATTCCTATACTGTGTCTGTACTGTCAGTATGTCAGATCAGTGTCACTGCTTTCATATGTATAAGCTTATCTGTATGGTATAAGCTAACCTTTGCTGCAAGTCGCATTACATAACTCACACGTAAATAACAAAAATTAAGATAAACCGCTCCCTTTAAAAAAAAATTAATTGCTCAAATATTTAAATTTCAAAAGTAGTATTATACCTTATTCTTATAATATGATCGCAGATGCGTGGAAGATAGTAACTTAGCTTGGTTTTTCAAAAAACAATCTCATGTTTTCTCTTTGGCATAAAACGCAGTTTGTGGTTTTTATTTTTAATTTATATATCAAATTAATTTTTAATCTAATAAAAACTTAAAAGTTTGTTTTTCAAAAATTTTTATATTATTGGAAAAATAATATTGTCATTATCATTACATAACAAAGATCGTGATGATTTGTAAATCCAGTAAAATTGCTGTGTCTTCTAAACTGGAGGGTTAAACATAATAACAATATTAAGTTATATTGTCATTAAATAATCTATGGTTTTTGGTTTTGACTGGCAAGAGCCCGACACTCCGGTAACGGAAGAAACTAGTACGCGGAGTCCATAAGAAGGATTTTTATTTGGTAAAAAAGTACATAATGTGTCAATGGTTATAGACATATTCACATATATAAATATAAACAATAACAGTGTTAAAAATTTACATTCTACACTATATATTTTTTGCGAACAACATTAGGTAAAAGTGCTTTTTTTCTGAGTCAAGGACCGTCGATGTTTTTGTCATGTTAGCTCGCTTCTTTGTCGTGTACTGTATGTATACAATTTTGTTTGTTTTAATTATTTTGAGTCAGTATGTTACTGTCTAAATTTTAAGGTTAGTCTAATACAATAGTAGTTTTATTTATTTTTTAGTTTTTTTATAATATGCTCAAATTTTTAAAAATCTCTAAAGAATATTTTTTGTAGAAAAAATTTCTACATAGAGATATTAATTTAAACTTTACTTATCAGTCTTCTGCCTGTATAAATTATAATTGCACTAATACTCAAACTCACAATCGAATTGATTAAGACATTGTAATTAAATTGCCTAGTTTATTTTCAAATTATCTACAATTTCGTCTTCA
The DNA here is from genome assembly GCA_947359425.1 of Lagria hirta. NCBI lineage: Eukaryota > Metazoa > Arthropoda > Insecta > Coleoptera > Tenebrionidae > Lagria > Lagria hirta. Next base: position 6,219,369 of record OX375801.1, on the reverse strand, counting down.
CTACTCAAAACAAATTAAAAATTTCACTATTATGTTTATTTTCCCTGTTAGTTGAATTCTTTTTAAAATTTTTGTAATATCGATAAATTTGTTTTTAGCGTTGCAGCGCTAACAAAGGATAAGTCGTCTGCTCTCCGGCACTTATTTTGCAATTGTCTCATTGATATGACGTGCAGATCAATGCAAACTAGTTTTTTCCCATTTCTGTTCTCTAATTCAAACAATAATTAATAATAAAATTACAACTATTCAATTTATTTTCTTTAAAATACACTAAGCTCAAATTAGATAGAACTACTAAGATTCAGAATACAGAAAAGATGAAGTATGATAATGTTGTCAATGCAAGAATTTTTCTCCGGACGGTCTTTTAATAGGTTTGAGGCGGTTCGTTTGTAGTTATCGCTTTTGGCAGCACTAGACGGCTGGAAAAGTTGATATATTTGTAAATGCAGATTTACCGCTGTCCCCATATAGAATGGAAAAACTTATTAATATTTTATTTAAAATTTTTGACACACACTTTACAAAGAGTTAAAGTACTCGGCTTAAGTGTTATAATTTCGGTTAAAAGTTACATAATGTAATAAAGATTGTGCAAATTCTAAGGGGAAATCTAAGTTTATAATTTAGATTTCATAGAGCATTAAAATTTTTGTTGTGATTTAGTTGACAGATGGTTTTTCTTTATATGGTTATGTAAGGAACGATATTTCAATGACTTCGGGCCGTGAAAGCATTTCTTCTTCAATAAATTATGTAAGGAACGTTTATAGGTTGTTATAAATTTACAGTGATCGCATTGAAGTCTTGGTTGTAATTTACTTGAAAGATGCTTTATTCTATGTGTTTTAAAGTAACGTTTATGTAAAGTTGTATATCCACACTGATTGCATTTAAACTTTTGTTGTAACTCGCTTGTAAGATGCTTAGCGTTTTTATGTCTTTTTAAGTTTCCGTGGTCAATAATATTCACACTGATGTAAGGGGTTTACTGTATACAACTGTATACACTAATGGAAGCTGAGGGGGCTTACTGTATACACACATGAAAGTTGAGATCATACATTTTGACGATAAGCCCTGATGAGTTCATACATTTCACGATAAGAAGCCCTGACTCATCAACTGAAGAGGAAAAAGAGGACATGGGTGAACGCTACGGGAACGGGATGGACAGTAATCATTATTACGTTGTTCACAAGACATGTACATGTTAATTCTGTCTGAAATTGTTTTTAGTTTGTTTTAATTATATGTATTGTAAGACTCTTTTATTCTAATCTTACGTTTTGCCAAATTTTAACAATTAAAGTGAATTAAATAGCAGTTAACTCTTTCTCCATAATTAATTTGTCAGGATGTCTATGTTCTACGATTATTAGCCTTAATTATTCAGTCAAAAACAGTGTACAGAATAGCAACAGCCAGCTACATTATCATCAACAATCTACTTCAACTCACCCCTCTATATTCATAGTTAGAGAAACGCTTGAGCAGTCAGACGGATCGATTGGGCGACACATGAAACATATTTACACATAATGTACCTGTCAATAATACCTGTAAAGTAACTCACCGGGGGCTTTACTCCCCCTCGCAGGATTCTCTTCCTCTCGAACTGATAGTGGACGACATCACCAGGCTCATTGGACTTGGACAACCACTCTATGGACTCGATTGACTCAATCTTCACCCCTTTTCTTTAGCATCGTGTTCTCAATGATGTCTTCACTGTTTCGGTACCTGGTTTGGGAGCAACGTGGACGGTGTCGCTAGGCCTCAATCACATTACGCGAAATAGACTGGCCAAGAATAATACGTAATAGGAAAAGGTATAAAATAAAGATTAATGAGTGAAGAACCTAAGGACATTACGCATTACCCCGTCATACCAGCAAAAGGGAAATCCACAACCTTTTTATACACTGATAGGAACATAACCATAGCGGTTAACAGGCTCCAGCCCACCCCTCTACATCTTCGCCTCTGTTCGAGGAAGTAGAGAGCCAGGATAGCAATCTGTAAATGTCTACAGACGTCATGGGAGTACCACCTCAGTCTGAAATGAATTAACACATAGACCGTACCCCAGGTATTAAACTATAGTTTCTGCCGTGGATATTTCATATTACATATTGATGTTTATCAATATAACTTTACTCATTATTACTCCGAATTCAGGGAGACAGCACTGAATTCACAATTATACCACAAAACAACACATGATCAACAAGATCAACAGGTTAACTATCTTTCTCTTTCAATAAACAATTAACAGTTTAAATATCCATAATACTGCCCGTCCGACTGCTTTGACGCCCGGCTCAGTTTTTACTAACTGGCCTCTACCACCACCTTTCCAGGGATGCTAAGCCGATGTTCTCCCTCTTTTACTTAAGATGCCATATAGCCCTCATCGAGGTCATTTAATTATACAAGCGATTTAACGCCTTATTGGCTTAATTTTACTTACCAAAAATAACTATAAATTATTATAAAATCAAAAACTCTCACAGTATTGACATTTGTTTGCTTCTTTTCTTTGTTCGGCATCCTCACACTGATCACACTGAAATTTTTGTTGTAATTCACATGAAAGATGTTTTATTTTATGTACTTTCAAGCTATTTTTATAAACAGTTGTAAATACACACTGATTACATTGAAATTTTTCTTGTAATTCACTTGGAAGATGCTTTGCATTTTTATGTTTTTTTAAATTGCTTTTATCAAGTTGTAAATTCACACTGATTGCATTGCAATTTTGGTTGCATCTCAACTGTCAGATGTTTTGTTTTATGTGCTTTCATGTTTCACTTCCAAATAAATAGTTGTATATTCCCACTGATCACATTGAAATCTTTGTTGTAATTTCCATAAACAATAATGCTTTTGTTTATGTAATTTTAAACACGCTTTATCCGTAGTTTTGAAATCACAATGATCGCATTGTATTTCAGTTGATTGATTGAACAACAAACTTTTTCATTGGTTTTAAAGTTGCATGAACGGCATCTATAACATTTCATTAAATCGTAACAGGAAAAAACTGTATACGAACGGCAACACTTATAATAAACAGACATTTTTCAATCATATCTTCAAAAAAAAGTAGAACATTAATATTTTATATGTCAAAAGTAAACCGTTAGTAGAAGTGTTGGTTTCGTATGTGCAAACCGCCTAAGATGATGACTAAATGAAAATATAACCTCAAAACACTTTCATTTGAGACTACATGATAGAAGCGAAGTAGAACGCAACAGACACAGCTTTTACTCACCGAGCAGCGAATAAGCGTGAACGGTTGCCGCTCTGTTTGCTGAATGCAACCAATGAAAGTTTAGAAATGAGGTTAGATTTTCATCTAATAAAGTGTTGTGTTACCATTATCTCAGATTCATAAAGAGCAGTTTTAACGTATCAAATGAACGGTTATATTAACGGCTTACTTTTAACATAAAAAATATTAAAATATTGATGTTTTAGTCCTTTTTGACGTTATCAAAAATGTCGGTTTTCTCGAAGTGCTGCCGCTCTCCCTCGGCTTTTTCCTGTTACGATTCACTGGAATCTTATAGATGCCGTTTATGCAACTTTGAAACAAATGAAAAAATTGTTTATTTTATTCACAATTGTGAGTTTTTAGATGTTTTGGATGAAGCCTATTTCAAAAAATGTAAACGGTGCAGAGTGGGTAGCTTTTCGTATGTGTGGAGATACTTTCACAAAAGAAAGTGTAATTTTACAGAACATAAATCATCTGTAACAACTAATACGGAAAATGGAAACAATATTATTACAACGACTGGCCAAGCAGATAAACCTTACCAATTCGCTACTTGTTTTGAATGTGATCAATGCAAGTATACAAGTAAATACAAATTCCAGTTAAAAAGACATATTTATCTGAAACATATAGACAGAAAACACTTTTTACCAAAATTGCAAAAAATTACCAAGGAAATGCCTGGTAATTTTAAAACGACCGAAAAAAATGCGCGTTTAAAAAAACACAAAATTAATCGCCCAAGAAAATTACAACAAAAATTCCAATGCGATCAGTGCGAATTTGCGACTCTTTATCAAAGTAACTTAAAGAATCATATAATTGCAAAGCATCTTTCAAAAGAATTACAACAAAAATTTCAATGCGATCAGTGTGAATATAAAACTTTTTATAGAAATCATCTAAACAGACATGAAAATGCAAAGCATCTTTCAAAAGAATTACAACAAAAATTCCAATGCGATCAGTGTGATTTTTCAACTTGTTATAGAAGGTGCGTAAAAAGACATATAAACTCAAAACATCTTTCAGGCAAATTACAACAAACATTCCAATGTGTTCAGTGTGAATACAAAACTCCTTATAAACAACTTATAGAATGGCATAGAAATAGAAATCATCTTTCAAGCGAACTACAACGAAAATTTCAATGCGATCAGTGTGAATTTAAAACTCTTAGAAAAGACCTTTTGAAAAATCATATAAATGCAAAGCATCTTTCAAAAGATTTACAACAAAAATTCCAATGCGAGCAGTGTGAATTTAAAACTTTATATCGAGGAAGCCTGAAGACACATATAAATGCAAAGCATCTTTCCACAGATTTACAACAAAAATTCCAATGCGACCACTGTGCATATACAACTATTTTTAAAGGAAACCTAAAAAAACATATAAATGCAAAACATCTTTCAAGGAACGACAACTAACATTTTAATGCAATCAATGTAAATATGCAACAACGCTCAAAAGTCATTTATAAGGCACCTTTCAAATGGACTGCATCCAGAATGTGGCTGCAATCAATGTAAAGTTACAAGTACATAATTATAAAATTATAAAACATGTTCCAAGCGAATTACAACAGAAATTTTTATAAATATCTCATTGAAACACATTAAAAGAAGCACTTTCTGCGTGAATTACAGCAAAGATTCTAATGCCATCAGTGTGAATATTCAACTATTTTTAAACATCACTTCAAAACACATAAATTGAGACACCTGCCAAGTGAATTACAGCAGACTTTTCAGTGCAAACGACTATTTATTAAGGAATTATTGAAAAATATAAAAATTTAAAGCATTTTTTAAGCAAATTATAACAAATTTTAATGCGATTAATGTGAATTATTACAATTATTACTGACAAAACAAACCTAAAAAATTATAAAAACTGGAAACATCTTTTTAACAAATTTAATCAAAAATCGTAATGGTATAAGTTTCTACAAGAAGATGAAAAAGAAATTTTTAATTCAAAATTTTATGATCACTGTTACCCATAAATTTTAAAGAATTATAAACATATTCCTATAATAAATCGTCAAACAAATTTGGTATTGTATCTAATTTGTCAGTTTTCTTTTTTATGGTTAACATGAACAAAGTGGATATCTACATAAATTCTAATAGCACGATATTGATAATTATATTATGTAATTATTTCTAATTTAGGCAAAAGCTAAGTGTATTTAAAATTATTATTTTTGTATAATAAATATTGAATAATAAACAACTTGAATAAAAACTTTACTTTTTAAAATTACCCAAATCTTTTGAACAAATCTTAGTTAGGTATTTATTTTATTTTGTATATTTTCTTTTTATTCTTATCTTTAATATTAATAACAATAAGGTAGTTTCAATCTTTATTTAAGAGGATTAAAAAAAATTTGCCACAGAACAGTAAGTGCTTACCGATTTATTAAAAAAGTTTTTTGTTATACCTACTATACTATATTCTTCGGCTATTGGCAAGACGAATTGGGCGTCTTCAAAATCGCATTTTAAATACTCTCTTTCTTTTGGTTAAAGCAATGTCCTGTTTACACAGCACCAATTTATGAAAACGCGGTGTCAGCCAGTTTTGTCACTTTATCCTTATCTCACGTTTGTCTTTCAAACAAGACAAATAGATTTTAGACCGCAAAGCTTGATTTCCAAGACAACTGATGTCACATCTTTCTCTACTATTGCGAGTCTTTGGAGATTACGGTGCTTGTGTGAGATCATGTTAACCTAAACAATTTATTAACACTGACACTATTTACAGTTAAATTGGCAGCAGTTTTCTGAAAATCCACCAAAACTTGCTATATTGTATTTAAGGTTTTTACAATGCGCGCGCATCTGCCTCTACCAAAAAAATAGAGTGCATTTAAAATTTGCTCGTCAAAAATTGGTAAGCATTGTAATTTTAATCTTAAAATTACAGTTTATCTGGAATTGAGTAAGTAAGTAAGTAAGTAAGTAAGTAAGTAAGTAAGTAAGTAAGTAAGTAAGTAAGTAAGTAAGTAAGTAAGTAAGTAAGTAAGTAAGTAAGTAAGTAAGTAAGTAAGTAAGTAAGTAAGTAAGTAAGTAAGTAAGTAAGTAAGTAAGTAAGTAAGTAAGTAAGTAAGTAAGTAAGTAAGTAAGTAAGTAAGTAAGTAAGTAAGTAAGTAAGTAAGTAAGTAAGTAAGTAAGTAAGTAAGTAAGTAAGTAAGTAAGTAAGTAAGTAAGTAAGTAAGTAAGTAAGTAAGTAAGTAAGTAAGTAAGTAAGTAAGTAAGTAAGTAAGTAAGTAAGTAAGTAAGTAAGTAAGTAAGTAAGTAAGTAAGTAAGTAAGTAAGTAAGTAAGTAAGTAAGTAAGTAAGTAAGTAAGTAAGTAAGTAAGTAAGTAAGTAAGTAAGTAAGTAAGTAAGTAAGTAAGTAAGTAAGTAAGTAAGTAAGTAAGTAAGTAAGTAAGTAAGTAAGTAAGTAAGTAAGTAAGTAAGTAAGTAAGTAAGTAAGTAAGTAAGTAAGTAAGTAAGTAAGTAAGTAAGTAAGTAAGTAAGTAAGTAAGTAAGTAAGTAAGTAAGTAAGTAAGTAAGTAAGTAAGTAAGTAAGTAAGTAAGTAAGTAAGTAAGTAAGTAAGTAAGTAAGTAAGTAAGTAAGTAAGTAAGTAAGTAAGTAAGTAAGTAAGTAAGTAAGTAAGTAAGTAAGTAAGTAAGTAAGTAAGTAAGTAAGTAAGTAAGTAAGTAAGTAAGTAAGTAAGTAAGTAAGTAAGTAAGTAAGTAAGTAAGTAAGTAAGTAAGTAAGTAAGTAAGTAAGTAAGTAAGTAAGTAAGTAAGTAAGTAAGTAAGTAAGTAAGTAAGTAAGTAAGTAAGTAAGTAAGTAAGTAAGTAAGTAAGTAAGTAAGTAAGTAAGTAAGTAAGTAAGTAAGTAAGTAAGTAAGTAAGTAAGTAAGTAAGTAAGTAAGTAAGTAAGTAAGTAAGTAAGTAAGTAAGTAAGTAAGTAAGTAAGTAAGTAAGTAAGTAAGTAAGTAAGTAAGTAAGTAAGTAAGTAAGTAAGTAAGTAAGTAAGTAAGTAAGTAAGTAAGTAAGTAAGTAAGTAAGTAAGTAAGTAAGTAAGTAAGTAAGTAAGTAAGTAAGTAAGTAAGTAAGTAAGTAAGTAAGTAAGTAAGTAAGTAAGTAAGTAAGTAAGTAAGTAAGTAAGTAAGTAAGTAAGTAAGTAAGTAAGTAAGTAAGTAAGTAAGTAAGTAAGTAAGTAAGTAAGTAAGTAAGTAAGTAAGTAAGTAAGTAAGTAAGTAAGTAAGTAAGTAAGTAAGTAAGTAAGTAAGTAAGTAAGTAAGTAAGTAAGTAAGTAAGTAAGTAAGTAAGTAAGTAAGTAAGTAAGTAAGTAAGTAAGTAAGTAAGTAAGTAAGTAAGTAAGTAAGTAAGTAAGTAAGTAAGTAAGTAAGTAAGTAAGTAAGTAAGTAAGTAAGTAAGTAAGTAAGTAAGTAAGTAAGTAAGTAAGTAAGTAAGTAAGTAAGTAAGTAAGTAAGTAAGTAAGTAAGTAAGTAAGTAAGTAAGTAAGTAAGTAAGTAAGTAAGTAAGTAAGTAAGTAAGTAAGTAAGTAAGTAAGTAAGTAAGTAAGTAAGTAAGTAAGTAAGTAAGTAAGTAAGTAAGTAAGTAAGTAAGTAAGTAAGTAAGTAAGTAAGTAAGTAAGTAAGTAAGTAAGTAAGTAAGTAAGTAAGTAAGTAAGTAAGTAAGTAAGTAAGTAAGTAAGTAAGTAAGTAAGTAAGTAAGTAAGTAAGTAAGTAAGTAAGTAAGTAAGTAAGTAAGTAAGTAAGTAAGTAAGTAAGTAAGTAAGTAAGTAAGTAAGTAAGTAAGTAAGTAAGTAAGTAAGTAAGTAAGTAAGTAAGTAAGTAAGTAAGTAAGTAAGTAAGTAAGTAAGTAAGTAAGTAAGTAAGTAAGTAAGTAAGTAAGTAAGTAAGTAAGTAAGTAAGTAAGTAAGTAAGTAAGTAAGTAAGTAAGTAAGTAAGTAAGTAAGTAAGTAAGTAAGTAAGTAAGTAAGTAAGTAAGTAAGTAAGTAAGTAAGTAAGTAAGTAAGTAAGTAAGTAAGTAAGTAAGTAAGTAAGTAAGTAAGTAAGTAAGTAAGTAAGTAAGTAAGTAAGTAAGTAAGTAAGTAAGTAAGTAAGTAAGTAAGTAAGTAAGTAAGTAAGTAAGTAAGTAAGTAAGTAAGTAAGTAAGTAAGTAAGTAAGTAAGTAAGTAAGTAAGTAAGTAAGTAAGTAAGTAAGTAAGTCAGTAAGTAAGTATATTTGTGTTTCACTATGTACAGTGGCCAGCAAATTATAATTCACTAGGGCATTTTAGAAGCAACTGTTTTCATTAAAAATACCACTTGCATGGCACAGAAATTCTATGTTGATAATGGAATTTGAGTTTGTTTGTGAAGTTCTAAGTCATATAGAAGTCTATAGTTTGATAATTTGATAGTCATGAGAATGTTGAAGTGCGTACACGTACTACACAATAGTTTAATTAGCGTTGGAGCGCTATTTATATTATAATCGCTTTACAAAGTGATTTACAGTTCTTTCTACTTTTTAGAAAAGACAGTTGACTTTCAATTGTTAATTAAATGAGATTAATTTTACGAGTTCTGCAGTTTGTTGTAGCAGCTGCAATGAGTTCTAAAATTTCTAAAGGTTTTCAATGCCATTCTAATTTACTTACAGTATTGTAGTTTGATGATAAGATTCCAGTTTGTGTAAAGTTCTGACTCAATTATAAAATTCTAATTAGCATTCTAATTAGATTATAAAATCACATAACGTCTTATAAGATTTTAATGTGCTTATGAGATTCTAATTGGTCAATAGGTATTATATAGTTCTACACAAGTTGTAAAGTCGTAAAGCTTTTAAGTCAGTTACTGATCAAAGGTAATAAGTCATTTACGATTAGTTACGGATTGGTGAAAACAGCAAATTCAGTTTGTTTCTTTTAGTTTCAGTAGCCATTGTTAAATGTGAGATTATTTATTATTGATATGAAGGCGACATCGTAGTTCCTCTTGTGACAGTAAGTGGTTGGTAACTCGACCAATGATTCCAGGTATTTATATCTAAACTTTAACATAGAGGTTGTGGACTTGATTGAATATATAAATTATTATTATATAAAAAAAAATTACGTCACATATGTGAGAATGCCGAACAAAGAAAAGAAGCAAACAAATGTCAATACATATAATTAAAACAAACTAAAAACAATTTCAGACAGAATTAACATTTACATGTCTTGTGAACAACGTAATAATCATTACTGTCCGTCCCGTTTCCGTAGCGTTCACCCATGTCCTCTTTTTCCTCTTCAGTTGATGAGTCAGGGCTTCTTATAGTGGAATGTATGAACTCATCAGGGCTTATCGTCAAAATGTATGATCTTGACTTTCATGTGTGTATACAGTAAGCCCCCTCAGCTTCCATTAGTGTATACAGTTCTATACAGTAAACCCCTTACACATAATCATTGGTTTCGTTAATACTTGCAAGTAACTGAATTTCAGAATAGACAACCTTTCAACGTCAACAATGAATGAATGTAGTGAAAAACTATTCAACAACACCAAATTCAATAAAAGGCGCTTAAAATTTTAAGAAAGACTAGAGGCTTGTAATCTTCAGTTACTCGTCAGCTGTTTTTGATTTGCTTTTTGCTGTTAATTTTGCCATTGCGCTGTTACTATGCTGTCATGACTGTCTGGTCAGGTCAGATCTTTTAATAGGTTTTTTAAATTATTATATCATAATGTCTGATAGTTAATATTATCTTTGTTAAACTTATTTTGGCATAAGAAACAATCCAGGAGGTAAAAAAAAACTGTAAACCTGAAACATAAAATCTTATAATAAGTTATGTTTGCTGCACATAGATCAATATGTAAGAGCATAAGGCATAACATGCAAAATGACTAAAGTCTGCCTCAATGCTTTGCTTTTCTGTTAACTTTTTGTTTTCTCGGCAGAAATGCAATACTTTTGTGTCACTGTTTGTAATGTATTATTTTAAACCGAGGTAAATAAGTGATTTCTTGCAGACCGCGGACAATGTTTATAAACCGAGCCGCAAGCAAAGTTTGTAATTGCTCAAAGTCTGCAAATAGATTTTTTTGTATTAGGTATAGTTTGAATACTTTTATTTAATGCGGCACAACTATGTAGTGAGAAAAATTTTTTATTTGCTTTTTAATATAGCTTAAAACGTGATTTCAGTGCTTTTGTCTTTTTGATAGTTATTCTACACTACCTAAAATTTAGCCGCAACCGGAACTGAATATAGGGTGACAGAGGAGTGCTTGGAAATTGTAAAAAAATACAGAACTGGCTCAAAAATTACCCTACAATCTGAAACCGAGCTTGTCTGCTTCAGCTTGTTTTCCTTTAGTTGTTCCAACTTCAAACATAGCTGCCGTTCCAAATTTTGATAGCAATGTGACCGCGAAAACAATACTTGGTAACAATGCTGCTACCTATTTACTTTTCAAATCGCTTCAAATATATCAAATCCGAACAATGATTAAACTTTGAATTTAACATAGCCGTCTATAAACATGAAATCAGAAATTATTAAAAACTCCACTCTTCATTTGAATATCCATTATATTTATATCTGTTTATTGTTTTTGTTCAATTACTGAATATCTGTTTTGTTTAAGAGCTTAATAAAAAAAAATGAGGTTAGGTTTATCTAAAAATTATTTTTTAATGATGTAGTACAAAGCTTATTTGTTTATTTTTTAAATTATATGATCAATCTACCAAGTTGTTTTATTGAATTAGTTTTCATTCATCGATAAAATATTTTGGTAATTTTAATCTACTTAAAACGCTATCATTTTAAGCTATATTTCCAGATACAGAACCACATACTTAAAGCTTATAAAATTTACTAAAGATCTTTACTACAATCGTCGTCTGTCAAATCCTAAAAATGTATAAAAAAAGACGTGGAATATAATTAACGAATTGCGAAACAAATCACGCACATCTGTTCCTGCACACCTCAATGCAAATGAACTGAATGAATACTTTGTAATTGTTTCAAAAAAGTTATCACATGAGATAACATCTTTAGAAAACTTTTCTTCATACCTTCTATCTGCGGACATGCCTAAAAACAGCCTTTATTTGAGACCGGTTTATTACTTGGAAGTAGTTGAAACAATCAACAGTATAAAAAGCAAATCTTCTATCAGCACGGGTGGCTTATCTATCAAAATTTTTTCGGCTCTTCTTTCAATAGCCCTTCATGCTTTGTGTAGCTTGATAAATGACTCTTTTGAAAGCGGCGTTTTTCCGCAATGCCTAAAAACAGCTATAATCATTCCTTTGCATAAGGGGGGTAATGAAACTGATGTATGCAACTATAGACCGATAGCACTTCTTCCGGCACTTTCCAAAATTATAGAAAGACTGATAAAGTCACGGCTGCTGGATTTTCTCTCTAAACACCACATACTATCTTCTAGTCAGTTCGGGTTCTTAAACAAAAAAAACGCAAATGATGCGATGTTTTCACTACTAAGCAACATCTACAGCAATCTTAATAAACAATTGCATATAGCAACAGTATTTTCCGACGTAGCTAAAGCTTTTTTTAAAGCCGTAAAAAAGAACATACTTCTTTTTTACGGTATTCGAGGGGTTCCGCTTAAATGGTTTGAATCTTACCTATCACATAGATATCAAATAGTAAAAGCAAAAGAATCTTATTCAGACCGTAGGGTCACTAACATTGGAATACCTCAAGGTTCAGTTTTGGGTCCAATCCTATTTCTTTTTTTTATTAATGACATCACTAAAGTGAACATAAGTGGCAGAATCTGTTTGTTTGCTGACGATACTAGCATTACGTAGAGTGCTTTCTCTAGTCAGTCTTTACATTCGCTTATTTCGAAAGATCTTATTAAAATAAAAGCTTGGTACGATGCAAATAAACTATGTCTTAATACTCAAAAAACCGTAATACTGTCATATAAAACGTTGTTTGATCCAATTACGTTAAACAGCACCACAATCAAGGCTGTTGATTTTACTAAATTTTTAAGACTTACCATTGATTGCAAACTTAAATGGACTGAGCATATTAACTTGTTGAGAAATAAACTTTCTTCTGCATGCTTTGCAATCAAATCTGTTTACAAAAATCTTGGCCTTAATTATGCAAAATTGTCCTATTATGCTTCATTTGAATTCCATCTTGGCTACGGGTTACCTTTTTGAGAAAATTGTATTCAACAAAAGTTTGAAGTTATTTTTAAATTGCAGAAAAGAGCAATCAGATATATGTGCGGACTGAAACTAAGAACCCATTGCGAACCCTATTTTAAAAAACACAAAATTAATACTCTGGCGTCACTTTTCATTCTGGAAACTGTATGTCTGATACGAAAACATATCGACGATATTCCCAAAAAAAAACCTAGCAAGCATATGACTCGAAGCTCAAATTTGAATATCCATTTGCAAATACCTAGTACTGAATTAGTAAAAAATTCAGTATTCTATAAAAATCTACAACCACTTACCAATTTGCTTAAAGACGACACCGACTGACACTAAGTTTAGATTCATGGTTAAACAATTTTTGTTGGTAAGACCCTATTACACCATTGACGAGTTTTTAGATGATACATTTTAACTTCCTTTTAACTTTTTCTTCTTTCTTTATTTACACATATAAATTGCGATGAATATCTCTGGACGTAGTATTACTTTTGATATATATATATATATATATACAATAAGATTTTTGTTTTACTGAACATAACGTTATAAAACGCATGTTCAGTTTTAAAAAAACCATGTCAATACATTGTTGCTAGGTAGGCAACCAAATTAACAAATGTTTTATTTTGACACTTGACAGAACAGAACTGAAATTTTATTTAAAGATAAGAAAGGTTATGTTACGACTTAATAACAAGTTTAAAAAGAAACTTTTAATCAAATTAGTTTAATAAATGTTCAAAGTGACCACCTTCTTGTTCTTAGCAATACGCCGACCGATTATAAAATGCTTGTACAGTATTTTGTAAAAAACTGAATTTATTTTGATAAATAAATTTTTAATTTTTTTTTATTTATTTTGACGGGACAAGTTCTTTTTTTGTATGAATTTATTACACAACCTTTACCATTAAATTTTTTAATTATGCTGTGAATAATTCTAACAGATGGTATTGGTCTCTCGGAATAACTTACAGCAAACAGATCGCGTACTTGTCTTATGCTATTATTGCAATTGTACCAGCGTACAATGGCAATTTTTCCCTCTTTTAAATACATGCTTCACAAATGCAAAAACTTTGAAAATAATAATTTTGACATTTGTCAATGACATTAATGGCAATTGTTTATTAGAAGTAGCTTTAATACGCTTTAATTGCTTGTAATCAAGGAGTAGGGATAACTTCTTGCTAGTAATGCATTGACTCGATTTTTTTAAAACTGAATATAGGATGTTCAGTTAAACAAAAATCTTACTGTATATATATATATATATATATATATATATATATATATATTTATAGCTTTGTATGAAAGCGCTATATATATTTATATATATATATATATATATATATTTATATATATATATATATATATATATACGTAAAAAGTGTTAAAGTGGCACCATTTGTCTATACACAGTGTCAATCAGGCACCCGTATGTACGAAGAGACACCCGGTTTTGGGTGCCAGGACAATTTGAGCCTAAATTATCTCAGAATGATCAGCTCGATGAGTTTGTTTCAATGGCAAATTTTTGTATGGGTGCCACTTTGACGTTTCGTGTTCCCGATTATACAAATTAGTTCAGACATTTTCCCGCCAGAGGCGCTGCTTGACATACACGTGAATCTAATTTTATTCATTTAATAAAACTTATGCTGAAGTGACACCCATGATAATCATTGCATCTTCAAGCACCCAGAAAGAGGCAACAATGCCTAAGCGATCGATACTTAATGCTATCTATAAACTTCAGAGAAATCTCTGAGATAAAATTATTCCAAGCTTTTGAATTCTTATGGAACGAAGCATCTGTTCCAAAAGTAAATAAAAATTATGTTCTTTACTGATAACACAACAACATCTTAATAATATGTATTTCTAACATAATTTTCTAATTATTGTTAACGAATATTGCATAATAAATAATAAGCTCTTTCTTAACATTTTTTCGATAATTTTTCAGTCAATAATATGTTCTGGGTACTACTTTCGTAAATATTATGTGCATTTTTTTTGATTATAATGCTGTTTATCATTCACATAATTATGTGATTGACATAAATAGGATAAAATAAAGTTATGACAATAAATAGAGCTTTTTTTCCAAATGCATATCTCTAAAAAAAAATAATTATTTACGTAAACAGTTATGTAAAAGGCGATAATGTTTAACAAACGTGATATTACCCAAAACAAGTGCCAGCAACTTTTGCAAATTGCGCAAGCTGAAAAATATTGCGTTTTCAAAACGTGTTTGAGTAGAAGGATTTATTCTAATTCCGTAAGTAAATCGTTTTTTTCACTAATTATCTATTATTATTACATATTAGATTCTTTTTTATTATTAAATTTTAAATTAGTTTTATAACTTACTAGTTGCGAAATAAAATTACATTTCTCATAACTAGTTACATAAAATGAACTCACAGCAAAACTGGTCATTATCAATGTTTTATAACGAATTATGAAAAATGTCATAATTTGTAGTTATTATAACAGATCTAGGTAAAACAATAAACTAACTTATTCTACAGTTTCATTGTAAAATTATCAATACTATATAAAAAATTGAGTAATACAAGTTAATAAGTATGTATTCATTATAACTTATAAACTAATTTTGACAGATTTTACTTTCAACTAGTAGTTCCGAATAAAACGACTCAAATAAATTGTTTTTGTTTTAGTGAGTAATAATAAATAAGGCTCGGATTTATAAACAAAAAAAAATTAAAATAAGAGTTTAAAAAAGCCTAATAATTAGACAAAATAAGCAAAAAACTTTAAAATAAGCTTCAAAAAAGTAGAAAAAAAGTTCGTACCAATAATAATCACTGTAATAATAAAGATTGATTTTCAAAAAATGTGATACATTTCTATAAAAAATTTCTCCCCCATACAGAAATTTGAAAAATATTTTCATTAAATTGAAAAAACAACAAAAGCACCAAAAAACTTCATCTGCGGTCGCTTAAGATATTCTTAAAGCGCAAGAAACTCCTTTACACATCTACGCTCGTGATTGGAGCAAATTTAAAATTAAGCAGCAAAGATTGAATAATTTTTTGGAGACCCTGCAAAATATCTCATTATTTTTAAACTTCTGTCAGCATATGAGTAACCACTTGGGTGATGACATCATTTCACCATCAGCATTTTCGATGATAAGAAAATGGTACTGGAGAGAGGGGACGATGAGGCGTGAGAACTAACAAATTGGCATTCAGAAAAGAGTTATTGAACGAGAACAAACGAAATACAATTAGTTTTGAATAATTAATCATGCACCAATTAAATTGTATAATATTTTATTTCTCGTTTAAATAAACATTGTTCACACTTCATCTTTAGAAATCCTCCAATCTTCAACCAAAGGTTTAATTTTTTGCATGATTATTTATTTTAATATATCAGAAACGCAGACAAGTCCTTAAGCGTTCTTCTATTTTCAACTGCTAAACTTCAAATAAAGAGCACAGTAGCATAGCAAATAACAAAATAGTCTGTGAATTACCTAGAATTTCCAAACATTTGTCTGTAGAGTGAAACCTCCCTTAGTTGCACCAAAGCGTTAGTTAAGAGGTTTTTCAGATATTTTACGGTTCAGGATAATTAAAACATTGTAGAAGTAAAGAAATACTAAGAATCTACCATTTCATCTTAAGTTAAAATGAGCCTTCCGGTCTACAGAAAATCTAATTGCGGTATTAATCTTTATTGTTAATAATTGATTGATTTGGAATCTTTGGCACAATAAACTATTAACACAGTTTTACCACTTGCCAAAAAACAAAGATGACGGATGCTTTAAACAAAGATGACGGTCCTCTTTTCAGCTGCTTAATCGGTTTACTAGGAAAAATCCAACTTTCACCAAAACAGGTAAAATTAAACAAGTAATCATTCAGTTTTATTCATCTCCTGATGATGACCACATGGTGGTCGAAAGAGCTCTCGAGATCTAAAATAAACTTTTTAGCAAGTGGTAAAACTGTGTTAATAGTTTATTGTTAATGTGTGGACAATCGACGTTTAGAAAGAAGACTCGGTGCAGAGTGTAAACTTGTGTCATTTTGCCGATGCATTAAGATTTCCTTTTGCCTGTGCAAACGGAATTTTTTTTAATACCTTAAAAACTGTAATAAGCTTAAAAAAAGCACATGCAACATTGGTTTATATAAATAGTTTTGTTGAGAAACATATTATGAAAAAACAAATCAATAAATAAGGAGATTAAAAAAATTAAACAAATAAAAAACAGTTGAACTTATTCTATTTTTACTTATTATAAAACATAGGTTTAGTACGTGTAGAAAAAGCTTAGTTTTTTAACAAAGATTATTAAAATCGATCATATGATAATATTATTATCTGCGGTTACTCTCAATAATGCCTCTCTATTTGTGTCAAAAGCCCGTGACAATACCATCTTGGATTACCCTTTTTTTTTAGTTTTGACTGAGATTTTCAAATTAAAGTTTTCAATTTTATCGGCTAAACATACACTCTAGGAAATAACAATTTCAGTAGAAATTGTTAGTAGAGATTCAATAGAAATTATATCTTTTTTATATGATTTTTACTCTCCCTGTAAAAAATATTATAAGTTTGTTTGTCTTCTTTATTTGAAATTTAAGGAAATCAAGTATGTTGTTTGGTATAAATAAAAAAGCCTGTTTAACCGATTCAACGTTATACTGTTTTTTCAAAAATCGATGTAAACGTTTTTTGAAAGTTTGACACAGTTGGTTGATTGGTGTTCTGTTTTTTTTAATAATGTTAAAAAAAAGTTTTGAACTTATATAACATTCTACGGAATGTGCAAAGCATTCAACTTCTACACTGACTTACAACAGAAGTCTTTTGTTTGAGCTCATTGCAACGGCATCGTATATCGGAAAGATCTATTTTTGTGCTGTTTCAACTCTTGAAACAAATGATAATGATCACCATCAAAAGAAAGTCTTCGTCTGATAATGAACTCGACATTTTTAAAACTTAAACCAATTGTGAATAAACAGAATAAACTGGCATGCAGTTTTACGCTGATATGATCTGCGTTGATAGTGTACTCTCTTATTAATATAAGCGCCTATTTTCGGCGCTGGTTTTGCCTGCTTTCTTTGTGTGGGTACCTTTAAAAATTCATTCCGGTAAGGAATGCATCATACATAGTTGATGCTAAAGTGACACCCAATAGATGAAACCTGAAACCGATTGTGCAGTTTTAATTATTTTCTTGTGTTTGTACTTGGCAACGCTGCGGGGTGCTTATTTAACATTGTTTACCTTAAATTTTATACAGATTGGTGTCACTTTGGAGGGTATTTGTCATGGTGCCGAATTAACATATTTAATGAACAGAATTTCATACACGGTTGCCACATTGAATTTTGCTTACACGGGTGCCTCTTACTGCAAAACTTAAGTATATATATATATATATATATATATATATATATTTAAAGCTTTTTTATAATCATTGAAAGCCGTGTAGATGATAAGTTTATTCAATCTAATTTGCTCCATCACTACTAAACCAATAATTAATTGTTTTTTACAACTAAAAGAACCACTAATGCACCTTTCTGCTCAATATTTTTAATATTATTATTCATGCAATAGTTATAAATTAGATGTTTGACGCATGATGTAAGCAGTTTATATAATGTTGACAAACACGTTATAGGCCTATAATTTTTCAAAATTTTGATATCATTTTCTTTAGTCTTTAAATAGATTATACCTTCAACTAGTTTTTTTAAAAATTTGTTAAAATGATTTAAAATATATTTGTTAAAAATAGTAAATTTTTCCAAATAAGAAATTATAAATTTTATTTTTTCTTGGCATATCCAATGACATCCAATTAATTGTATTTGACAAACTTTAGTTTATTATTTCTAATGATTGTATAACGTTTTCATTTTAATGTTACGTTCTGCTACATTTTAACAATGAAATTGAAGTAAATAACAGTTGACTCCTTTTTTTAAATAAATCTATCAGAATGTCTATGCTCTACGATTATTAGCCTTGAATATTCACTTGAAAACAGTGTATAGAATAGCAACAACCAGCTACATTATCATCAACAATCTACTTCAACTCACCCCTCTATATTCATTGTTAGAGAAACGCTTGAGCAGTCAGACGGATCGATTGGGCGACACATGAAACATATTTAAACATAATGTACCTGTCAATAATAAAAACTTAATCAAAGTGAGAGAAAAAAAAACATTTGAAGGAACAATCGCAGTGGCTCAAAAACAACTGCCGATATAATTTATTCTTGGTTTTGTTGATTAATTATAAAGGAAAGAAAAATCATTTTAATAATTGCAAAAGGACCCATATTTATTGAGTTCATTTGCAATTACTATTTTTTTATAACTATATATGTACGTTTGCTTATACTAAAGGTCTCAATTTTTTACGAACTTATCGTACTTACTAGAATACTACACGTTATTTTTTTTTGTAACCTGTCATTACGCTTTGAACTATTAATTTTTTTCAGCAGTTTTAACAATGCGCTACGGTTAAAAATCATAGCTATGGTCTGTCCGTATCATAATAATTAATTATATCACATAATATATTATAGTAACAGTGGCGTAGCAAAAGAAACAATGATTTGTTTTTTTTCTTGTTATTTAATTTTGTTAATAAGTTTATTCATTTCTAAGTTTAGGATTGAGACTCACAAAAGGAATACTATCTTTGATTTAGTTGTATATCTGTATATATATATATATATATATATATATATATATATATATTTTTTTTGTGTGTTAGTGTTTAATGTCTATGGTATTCTGTATAATTTATAATTCAACTTTATGTTAAAATTTAAATATATATTTCAAGTTTAGGTTTTGTTTTCCTATATTTTTTTGTTGTTGTTTTGTTTTGCACTGCAATCATTGTTGACCAGTCAACAAACTTCTTGATAACTTTCAAGCTTGAGATTTCTTAGAGGTGGGAATAGATTGTACAAGCTTGTGGCGCTCCCTTAACACCGTATCTAGGAACCCCCCCGTCTCCACTTGGGTTACCGTGGCAACCTCAGCATTCTTTTCCAAAATTTAGTCTTGACTAAGAGTGATTGGCAAAACTTTCTTTTTTTATTGTATGTTCAGTTGTTTGTTTCTGAATAACGCTACAAAATATAAAAAAAATATTAAAAACTACACAAATCACATTATATACACAATATATTTAATAAAAAAAAATATAATTTAAAAAAAAATATTTTGCGTGTTCTTACGATTAGTATCTTAACTAAACTTAAAATTGAACTATTGTAGCCTACTCCAGCCATATTTATTTAAGCAGCAAAGTACAAAGAATCTCTCCCAATTCGGCAAGAGTGGATAACATCTCAATTTCATTCACATCTGCACTCGTGTTTATGTGTTCAACGAACTATTTTGAAAAATGTGGATTGTGGTGTCGATGCGTTGGGATTAAGTAGAAAATATGGAACGACATCCACTTTATGAACAACGGATATCGCACTGACAATATCCGTTATATTTGCTTATAATACTTAGTTTTTTAACGGCTTAAGGTCTAATGCAAAAAAAAACCCGTTGCAGAAGCAAATGAAAGCATCAAATAAAAATAGACAAAATTACCTTAAAAGCAGAATCAACCAACGAGATAAAGAAAAACAACGTTTTATTTAATCGATTGCTTCGGAAATATAAATAATAGTACATAATTTGTAAAAGTAGAATAGTTTTTATTCTATTGGCTTATTTATAAAGGAATTTTTTAAAAACTGTTTCAAGCATTGGCGGTACATTGCTTTTCCCGTCCCTCTTTTGCATACTCGTTTAGACACTCTAGTAAGAGTAGCTCTCATTCATCTATTTCTTTACGGTTCCACATTGCTTTTTCGCTACAATCATGCTCTATTTTTCTGTTCTTGATGGCCAAGCTCTTCAATTGCCATTAAGAATTTATATATTCATATAAAAAAGCCATTATGCGCTACGAACACTAATAGAACAGTTCAGAAGGTCATTTGTTAACTAAAGTATTTATTCTACTTACATTACAACTAATCTGAAAATGTGGCAAAAACACACGTGATGTCACACACCTTGCATCTATGCCTTGCATCGACGTTCCGGCTGTCAAAATATTCTCGCGTTCAAAGGTAACGAATTTGGTTTTCTAACTTATAAAAAGTTATGACGTCATATTCTTATAATGCCAATTCTCGCCAGAGAGCTACGCGTCGCTTTTCTAACCAAAATAGAAAATTTTGACATATTTCGTCGAAAAAAAGTTACAGAATTGGCCCCCAGATGTATTTTTTATAATCTTAATATTGAATCACACATATTAATTGAAGCGAGATAAAAATATTGCATGTTACACTCGTTTTACAAAACATGCTTGTGACACTTATTTATTTGACTCATGGAGCTATAATAGAATGAATTCAGGATGTAGGCAATTTGTTTTAATGCAAAGAAAGAGCATTCTAAGCGCAGAGTATATACGCTGCCACACGCTTTTTGTTTACAAGGTACGTGCCTACAAAGCTAAAGCGTGGTGCAGTATAAAAGTCTGTTATTTTTGTAAAAAATTGCAAGGACGGGGAACGTCAGATTTAAGTTTTGTTTATTATTTGGTTTGTAGGGGTCTGCTTATATCATTTTTAAATGCGAGAAAATTAGTGTTTTGTGAATCAATTTAACAAAATTTTCTAACAATTAATAACAGAGGTATAATAATAATAATAATAATAACAATATATATTTGCATTATAAATACAGAGTATTTTATACATGTCAGAGAAAAGAAATATCAATAAGAAAATAATTAACTAAAAATCTGAGAAATCGTTGACAAAAAATTCTTCAAAAGTGTAAAATGATTTGAAAATCAAATATTGTTTCAAGGAACGTGAAAAAACGATTAATGTTAAAGTTTTTATGTTGGAAAGCAGGCAATTGAAGAATTTGATGCCAAAATAATTAGTAGAATTTCTAGTGTTACAGAGTTTTAAGGTCTTAAAACTTATGTCATCAGAGCGAGTATTGTAACTGTGAAATTCGTTCAGTTTAGGATAAGTGAGAATATTTTTCTTAATATGAACAATTGTATATATACAAAGAAGGAAGAGTAAGAACGTTGTATTTACTAAAGCAGTAGCGACATTCTTCACGATATTTTAATCCAGCTATTAAACGAACTGCACGACGCTGTAATCTGAACAACCGTTGTAATACCGAACTATGTCCCCAAGTCATTATTGCATATTCAAGCCGGGAATGAATCCAGGCAAAATAGGCAATCCGAATAACCTCAGGCAAAACACTTTCAGTTAAATTTCTATGTAAAAATATATTTTTAGAAATTTTATCAGCCACAGCCTCGCCGTGCTGGTGCCAGGATAAGCTCTGATCAATGTAAATTCCTAAGTACTTAACACATGCTGGGTAATTGTTTATTACATTAGAGTGCTGCAAAGTAAATAACATGGCTGTAGTTTTGTCCTTGTTTAAGCTTAATTTATTTGACGTAAACCAATCTTCAGCTATGGAATCCGACACATTACATTTTTCAAGAACCATTTCGAGACTAGAGTCCTCAACACCTATGGTGGAATCATCAGCAAACAGTGTGACATCGCAGGTTAGCGATAAAGTACCTGGTAGGTCATTTATATAAATTAAGAACAATAGTGGTCTTAAAAAAGAGCCCTGTGGCACACCATTGGTAATGAAAAGTTCGTCCGATAAATTATTGGATAATACCACCTTTTGGGTGCGATTTGACAGATATGACATCACTATTTTTGCACTGTTGGGAAGAAAATTATAAAACAGCAATTTTCTGAATAAGATTGTATGCGGCACGCAATCGAAAGCTTTAGTTAAGTCTAAGAAAGACGCAACGTATACTCCACGATTTTCATAGCATTTGATGATGTTATTTATAACATTAAGGGCAGCATCAGTGGTGGAAAGTCCTTTCCTGAAGCCAAACTGGTATGAAGAAAACAAGTTATTTAGCTGAAAGAAATTTAAAATTTGTTCCAAAAGTAATTTTTCAAATATTTTTGAAACCACAGGCAGAAGAGAAATGGGCCTATAATTATTCGGATCTTCCAGATCGCCCTTTTCGTGAATAGGAATAACAGCGGCTAATTTTAACACATCAAGAAATACACTGTTTAGTTTGCAGTTGTTGAATAGCTTTGTTAAAGGATAAGTTAAAATATTTCTTACATATTTTATTAGTGGCACATTTAAACCGTATATATCTCTAGCTCTAGAATTTTTTAATGATTCAATGGCATCTCGAACTTGTATAAGCGACACTTCCTGAAATGAAAAATAATCACCACAGCTATGAGGATTTTTCGCCATAATTGATATTGGGTCAATAACAGTCGGTGGTAATGTGTCGATAATTTTAGTTGAAATATTGACAAAGAAATTGTTGAAATTATTACACGATATATCAGTTGTCTGCTCGGGCACTTTCGGTTTGTGTTTATTTACAAGTGACCATAAGGCTTTGGGATTATTTACATTTCGCTTCAAGAAAATTTTATGGAAATTAATTTTGGCTCTTTTTATGGCTTTATGATATTCTGATCTGTAACTAGTAAATAATTCTTTAAGTTCCACTGTTCTATGCAATTTATAAGCATTATAAAATAACATGAGAGAATCACGCATCCGTTTGAGCTCATTTGTGAACCATGAATTACTCTTAGAATGAGCAGATTTTTTTTTAACAAGTTGCTTCAGAGGACAAGCAGCCTCAAAGTTATTTATTAATAACTTAAAAAACATGTTGAATTTTAAGTTACAATCAATGTTTAAATTCACAAAATACCAGTCAATTTTGTCCACCAAATGAAAAAACGTGAGTTTACCCTCGTTTCATATTGGCCTTAAAATGACTTTTTCAACAGAATTTACTACTTTAGGATGTTTAAAGTTGACTATTATTCCCACATGATCCGACAAAGGTAAATCACATGCTTTGACATTAATAAAATTATTATCAATATTCGAGAATATATTATCTAAGCAAGAATTTCCTCTTGTAGGAAATTTCACCAATGGGTATATGCCATAACTTTTAAATAAGTCATAAATCAACATAGTGTGAGGAAGACAAGCATTAAAATTAAAGTTGAAATCACCCCCTACAATTACGGCGTCTGAAATCGACATTATTAAATAACTTAATCATAGTATCAATGAATACATTTACATCTCCGTTGGGAGAGCGATAAACATTAATTTTTACTATTAAATTTAAATTAGGAAAAAACGAACCAGCCGCCTCACAGTTCTTATCAGTGGATAGATGCTCCATTCGGTAGATACATGTTGATTTGATGCAAGGGTTTATTAGTTGAATCACTCTACCACACTTATACACCTTCCTTGCAAAATATGACCTGACTTCAAAATTTGCCATTGACAGACAATCAACTTCTGTAGAGCACAGCCAGTGTTCACATAAGAACAGACCAGACAGATTGTAGTCGGAATCTCGTAAAAAAGATTCAATGAGACCTATTTTGTTCCTTAGGCATTGAATGTTTAGGAATAATAGTACAAGTTCATTTTCATATGTCACAATAGAATATCTCTGACCTTTGTGCTTCATCTGATTGGAATACTTGACCTCTGCTGGTGCCTTCCTTCTTAGGTATAAGCTGTCAGACTCGGGTGAAGTGGGTTCCGAATAATCTGCGGTTAATTCATTTAAGACTCGTGGTTTCGCTTCTCTAAAAAAGACGCGCGTACATTAAAGTCTCGTAAACACACAGAATCTGGCCAGCAATCCACATTAAAGATGGTTTCATAACTATCAAAAGGAACACCAATACTAAATGCAGAATTACTACCTTTGGTTTCAAGTTTCTTGATAATAAATTTATCCTGATTTTCTTTGTGTTGAAGATATTCCTTAATGTCCTCAACAGTAACATCTTTTCCAGCCAAATGCCCAACATATATCCATTTTCTTCTTATCGCACCTGAGATCTTATCAGAGAAAGGTGCATTTTTACCAGTACCATACTTAGGAATAGCTTTATTACGATTCGCTTTTGTGTTGTGTTTGGAGAAAACCTCTTAGTCCGGTCAATTTAGACAAAAAAATAAGAGTGAAGTTACATAAATTCTCAATAAGCTGAAAATCGGTGAAATCGTTCAAAATATGATTATAAACAAAATCAGAAAGTTCCCCATTCCTCCCCTTTTTGCAAAAAATTTTATTCAAGGTCAAAGGGCAAAAAAATGAGTTTTTCGCGATTTTCAGCAAAACGGTAAGTTTTATCATAAAAATACCTCAAACAAAAATTGTAGATCATAAAATTATCTACAAAAAATGTATAAATACTTTTTTTCCTACGAGCCACCGTTTCTGAGATATAATGATTCAAAAAGTTGTAAAAGTTGTAATCGTCATAATATGCATGAGTACGCCACGTATATACATCTCCCGAGCTCCTAAAAAAACGACCTGCTTAGACAAGTATAGATATGCATGTTTTGTTAAAAATACCAAAAGTAAAAAACAAGTTCAATTAGCTTGTCTTCCTCCAACCTCAGTTGCTGCTCATCAACATCTTTTTCGGGTATATTACCAAGTTCAAGTGTGGCTTGGTAATCAACTAGACCCTACAGACTGGGGTTGGAAGTTGGTGAACAATGCATTAGAACCAGTCCAATCTTTACTTCCACCTGCGCCGGAAAAACTGCTGAACACAATTTTTTGCAACTGCAAAAGGGGATGCAGTGCAAAATGTGGTTGCAAAAAAGTTGGACTGTTTTGTTCTCTGGCATGTACATATTGTCAAGGCCGGTCGTGCTCTAATGTTGAATCAACAACAATGGAGGATTCATTTGATTCGGACGAGGTGACATGCGATACATCGCTTTTGACGCAATTTACATGCAACTCGAATGAAGATGAAGAACAAGAACAAGAAGAAGAAGAACAAGAAGAAGATCAAGAAGAAGAACAAGAAGAAGATCAAGAAGAAGAATTTGAAAGCTACGAATCTGATGATTAAACTCCACTATTTTGTTTTAACTTACAACGCTTTTATCTTTGCCAGTCTTTGCTGATTTTCATTATTTTGCAATAGTTTCAAATTAAACGGGATCATAACTGACCCGTGGAATAGGCCTATTGGAGAAACCACGTTAAAAAAAACGCGCTAAGTACACTACCTCATAGGTGGCGTGGAAACGTGTGCATATTATGACGATTACAACTTTTACAACTTTTTGAATCGTTATATCTCAGAAACGGTGGCTCGTAGGAAAAAAAGTATTTATACATTTTTTGTAGATAATTTTATGATCTACAATTTTTGTTTGAAGTATTTTTATGATAAAACTTACCGTTTTGCTGAAAATCGCGAAAAACTCATTTTTTCGCCCTTTGACCTTGAATAAAATTTTTTGCAAAAAGGGGAGGAATGGGGAACTTTCTGATTTTGTTTATAATCATATTTTGAACGATTTCACCGATTTTCAGCTTATTGAGGATTGATGTAACTTCGAATGTCTAAATTGACCGGACTATCTTTCCATTTTCTATTGTTTAGCTTATCATTTTCCTCAACACTAATAGGCCGTTTAGTGCTTATTTCAAAGTCTAATGCTTCTTTTCTTTCTTCCATTTTTTTTTGCTCTTCATTTCTCGAATTTTGTTGAGCTCGTAGTACTTTTTTACTATCATCACGTTTTTTTTGCTCAAGATTTTTGGCCGTTTGTTGGCTGTAATGAATTTGCGTATCTTTGTTTGCACTTTTTGTTCGATTTGATATCAATGAACTTGAAGTCGATTCTGGTATTTTTATGTTGGAGCGAGTTATCTCGTTTACAAGTAACTTTTTTACATCCAATAGCTCTGATTTGAGTGAATTAATTAAATCAGTTTGTGCCATAATTGTAGCATTTTGCATTATGATCTGATCTTGACAGTTTATCACAGCAGCCTTTAGAGACCAAATCAACGAGCTCACATTTGTTCCGACAATGCGACACTGGTTACAAAACCATAACAGTTGACTTTCTTCTTGAATTAATTTCAATTCAGCTTTTTTTAACTCGGAACATTTTGGATGTACTCTGTTTTCACATACACCCTTGCACGAAATATATTCTTCAACATTTTCGAATCGCAGTTCACAAACGTTACACACGGTTTACTTTTCGAAGACATGTCGATGAATGTCTTCGATAATTAATAAAAGCCTTAAGACAATAGTTTAATTGAAATGTAGTGTGTGGATTTAAAAAGTGTCTTTTTTTTCAAATGTAGTTAATTTTGTCAGAATTTGAATCAAAACTTTTTCGATAGTGAGTTAGAATCGGTTTCCAGATCAGAGTAGCTTATACTGGTATTCATAGTCGTATCTTAAGCTCAAGCTTAAGTCAGACTTAAGTTCGTTTCAAGCTAGAGCTTTGGCAGTTTTTAGTAAAGCGCTCGTTTGCGTCTTGCTGCAATCACAAAAGTAGTAATTTTTGTGTTGTTAGGTTTAAAATTTGGCAATTTTGACGCATGACAGTCATTTTGCGTGTTTATGTTTACTTTAAAGTGACAGGTCAAGTAATAAGTTGATACCGCAGAGGTCATATCGAAAGTGTTTTGTGTTATTTCTGCAAAAAAAGAATGGCGACGGGTGAGTACATCCCTACTGACAGAATACGTGTATAGTAACTTCATAAAATTTGCATTATAGACGAAAAGACTGCGTATACAAAAACAGCAAAACGTTTGTTGTAGTCGCGCATGGACAACCCTAATAGTGTGGAAAGTTATAAGACGGATACCGCAACAGTTCAAGAAAGGCGAACGGTCTGGAACATTAACATATTTGCCTCAAAACAGAGACCAAACTTTTGAAAGCCGGGAAAGCTGCTAAAGTAAAACCAGACAGAAGCTAACGGAGCTCAAACTGCGCGCTTTTGAGAGGGACAATGGAAGTGCAACATTAATAAATCTTACCAAACCTTTACCCACTTTTATTGCAGTATCTGTGATGTAGAAGAGTTGTCAGAGTACTTAGTAGTAAGAGCTATTTAAGAAGTGTGTAAAGATTAAGGTTATCGACTGCCTTTTTGTCTGCTATGTTTCTGCAAACAATACCCTACAATTATAATTTACACTAATAAAATTTTTTTATTTTTGTACTTATTTTTACCAGTAGGAGGTGTTACAAAATAAAATTACTTTACAATTATTTATTCTCTGTAACTTTTTTTGTTATATTGATCTGTAACATTGATTTAATTTTTCCACAAAATTTGAAATAACCTTTAGTTTTTTTTTGACTAATAAGTTCAAGTGATAACTCTCTTTCCACTAATTTTAAGGCAATCCTACATTCACTACACTATCTTTGGTAAACCTATAGCGCCGCTTAAATATAAAATTCCAATGAATTTGCAGCATCCCGCACACATCGTTTTGACATTATCACGTTGTGTTCATTGTTCAATTTGTCAAAAAACTACAAACTCGTTCATTGTTATAAACCGCACGAAATAACTTTTTTGTGTCTTGCGTCTGCAAAACATAACTTTCAACGTGTTCAAAGCGGCCTGAAACGCCGTCTTGCCAGCCTAGGCTAGAAAATGATTACTATGACATTTGCTGTCATTGTCAGACATTTATCAACGACAACTAACGGTTTGTATTGTATAATGTTACAATTATTGTATAGCCCCCCAAAGTTCCTAAGCCGTAATGTGTGCTGGAGTATCAATTTTTTCAGAAAACAGCAATTTTACTTTATAAGAACGCAAATAGGTAACTTTTGAAATGTCAAAGTAAATATTTTTTTTCAATAAAAAGGACATCTGGACTTTTTACTTAGCGTTGCGATAACATAGAAAAAACTTTTTTTAATAAAAAATTCTTTTTAGTTTTTAAAATAAAAAATCGGCAGCGGCACAAAAAATTTTGTGAATCACTCCTCCGAAAACGTTTTTGCAAGCGCTTGTAGTTTGGTGGCCTCGGCCTTCGGTCTTGGACCCCAAAAGCGCTCGCCTTGCAAAATGCCAGTTTCCGGCCTTGTGATTTAAATAACTATATTTTCAAATGTCAAAATCGGACATTAACCTGCAAATCGCAACTTGCGTCGGATTTGAGACAGGTCCTTGCTCGAGCCAAGCTTGAGATCGCGCGAAGAGTGCTTGCGCACACCAAAAATCTTCTAAGAGCGTTTACCCACACTGAAACTTGAGCTTGAGATTTGTCTGTGAATATCGATCCGGAGTTGAGCAATGCTTGAGACTGAGGTCAAGCTCAAGAAGCGACTATGAATACAGGTATTAGATTATGTCGGTTATTAGAAAAAACACGACTTTTTATTTTAAAATTCGATGTTTGACGTTTTGCTAGGCAAAATGACAGATTAACAGAAATGAAAAGTGCTTTCAGCAGACACAGCTTTTACTCACCAAGCAACGAATGAGCGTGAACCGTTGCGGTTCTGTCTGCTGAATGTAACTAATGAAAGTTTAGAAATGAGGTTAGATTTTCATCTAGTAAAGTGTTGTGATACTATCATCTCAGATTCAAAAAAAGCAGTTTTAACGTATAAAGTGAACGGTTATATTAACGGCTTACTTTTAACATAAAAAATATTGAAATATTGATGTTTTAGTCCTTTTGGATATTATTAAAAATGTCGGTTTTCTCGAAGTGCTGCCGCTCGTCCTCGGCTTTTTCCTGTTACGATTCACTGGAATCTTATAGATGCCGTTTATGCAATTTTGAAACAAATGAAAAAATTGTTTATTTTATTCACAATTGTGAGTTTTTAGATGTTTTGGATGAAGCCTGTTTCGAAAAATGTCAACGTTGCAGAGTGGGTAGCTTTTCGTATGTGTGGAGATACTTTCACAAAAGAAAGTGTAATTTTGTAAAACATAAATCATCTGTAACAACTAATACGAAAAATGGAAACAGTATTATTACAACGACTAGCCAAGCAGATAAACGTTACCAATTCGCTACTTGTTTTGAATGTGATCAATGCAAGTATACAAGTAAATACAAATTCCAGTTAAAAAGACATATTTATCTGAAACATATAGACAGAAAACACTCTTTACCAAAATTGCAAAAAATTGCCAAGGAAATGCCTGGTAATTTGAAAACGACCGAAAAAAATGCGCGCCTAAAAAAACATAAAATTAATCGCCCAAGAAAATTACAGCAAAAATACAAATGCGATGAATGCGAATATTCAACTTTTTATAAAGGAGATCTAAACAAACATTTAAATGCAAAGCATCTTTCAAGAGAATTACAACAAAAATTTCAATGCGATGAATGCGAATATTCAACTTTTTATAAAGGAGATCTAAACAAACATATAAATGCAAAGCATCTTTCAAACGAATTACAACAAAAATTTCAATGCGATCAGTGTGATTTTTCAACTTGTTATAAAAGGGTCCTAAAAAGACATATAAGCTCAAAACATCTTTCAGGCAAATTACAACAAACATTCCAATGTGTTCAGTGTAAATACAAAACTTCTTATAAACAAGATCTAAAAAGACATAGAAATAGAAAGCATCTTTCAAGCGAACTACAACGAAAATTTCAATGCGATCAGTGTGAATATGAAACCCTTAGCAAAGGTCATTTGAAAAGACATATAAATGCCAAACATCTTTCAAAAGATTTACAACAAAAATTCCAATGTGATCAGTGTGAATACACAACTCTTTGTAAATCAAATCTGAAAAGACATAAGAATACAAAGCATCTCTTAAGGGAATTACAACAAAAATTCCAATGCGATCAGTGTGAATATGAAACCCTTAGAAAAGAGCATTTGAAAAATCACATAAATGCAAAACATCTTTCAAAAGAATTACAACAAAAATTTCAATGCGATCAGTGTGAATATAAAGCCCTTTCAAATGAGCATTTGAAAAATCACATAAATGCAAAGCATCTTTCAAAAGATTTGCAACAAAAATTCCAATGCGAACAGTGTGCATATACAACTATTTATAAAGGAAACCTAAAAAAACATATAAATGCAAAACATATTTCAAGCTAACGACAACTAACATTTTAATGCAATCAATGTAAATATGCAACAACGCTCAAAAGTCATTAATAAGGCACCTTTCAAGTGAACTTCATCCAGAATTTGTCTGCAATCAATGTAAAGATACAACTAATTATAAAAAAAAATTTCAGAATTTCTAGAACTTCTAGATTGGCGTTCTCTTTAAATTTTGTTGATGTGTGTAGTAATTCATAATGGGAGAATTCGTGTTCTATTGAAATAACATGTTCTGCAAAACTACTTTTATATTTGAGATCATCTAAACAATGTTTGTATTTAGATTTATTTTTAATCAATCTGAGATGTTCAGAAATTCTAATTTTCAGAGGGCGTAAAGTTCTGAAATTCTGAAATTAAAATAGAGATCACCTGACTCTATTCTAAATGATCAAACCAATTTTTCCACACAAATTATAGAACCCTACATTAAGACTTTTAATACCTACAAAAAACAACCATAATATTTCGACTTGTCTCTTCCTTAGTTATCTATTTTATTATCCCCTATTCTCTATATTGTATTTGGTTATTTTATTATGTTTACTGTTCATTTAATTTTAAATTCATGTCTTAACTCTACACCCACTCTTAAACCACTACATCCCCACCAACCGGCTTGTCCACCCTCAACATTTATAATTTATTTTATTTTGTCTAGTGTTAGTTAAAACTTCGGTGTTAACACACCACTTAAACCTGATGATGGCTCTTATCGAAAGATAAGTAGAAAGCCGAAACATATGTAGTTTTTCAATTTTTCATTTATTGAAAAATAAAAATAAAATTATGGGAAGACTTTAAGTTTTTTACTTGTTTGAAAATATATATATATATATATATATATATTTAAATATTTAAAGCTTTTTTATAATCAATAAAAGCCGTGTAGATGATAAGTTTATTCAATCTAATTTGCTCCATCACTACTAAATCAATAATTAATTGTTTTTTACAACTAAAAGAACCACTAATGCACCTTTCTGCTCAATATTTTTAATATTATTGTTCATGCAATAGTTATAAATTAGATCTTTGACGCATGATGTAAACAGTTTATATAATGTTGACCAACACGTTATAGGCCTATAATTTTACAAAATTTTGATGTCATTTTCTTTAGTCTTTAAATAGATTATACCATCAACTAGTTTTTTTAGAAATTTATTAAAATGATTTTAAATATATTTGTTAAAAATAGTAAATTTTTCCAAATCAGAAATTGTAAATTTTATTTTTTCTTGGCCACATCCAATGACATCCAATTAATTGTATTTGACAAACTTTAGTTTATTATTTCTAATGATTGTATAACTTATTCAATTTAATCTTACGTTCTGCTAAATTTTAACAATTAAATTGAAGTAAATAACAGTTGACTCCTTTTTTTAAATAAATCTGTCAGAATGTCTATGCTCTACGATTATTAGCCTTGAATATTCACTTGAAAACAGTGTATAGAATAGCAACAACCAGCTACATTATCATCAACAATCTACTTCAACTCGCTTCTTTGTATTTAATGTTATAGAAACGCTCGAACGGCCAGACGGATCGATAGAACGACACATGAAACATATTTAAACATAATGTACCTGGCAATAATACCTGTAAAGTAACTCATCGGTAGCTTTTTTTTCCCTCGCACAATTGTCTTCCTCTCAAACTGCTAGTGAGACATCAGCAGGACCATTGGACTTTGACAAGCACTCCATGAACTTAATTGACTTAATATTTACCTCAGACAGAAATAGTGTGTAAAAAAAAAGCAATAAAATAAACATTAATAGATAAAGAGCCTAAGGACATTGCGTAATTTTCTGTCATGCTAACAAAAGAGCAATCCACAATCTCTTTATTTGCTGACAGGAACATAACCATAGCGGTTACCCTTTTGCTTCTGTTCGGAGAAGTAGAGATCCAGAATAGCAATCCGTAAATGCTTACAGACGTCATAGGAATACAACCTCAGTCTAAAATGTATTGCCACATAAGCCGCACTTTAGGTAAAAACTATAGTTTCTGTCTTGTATATTACTATTGACCATTTTAATACATATGTATCTTATAACTCATCAATAATACTTTAATCCCTATTCCTTCGAGAGTTAGCACTGAATTCATATTTCTCCTGTAATCATATCATAAAACAACACGTTATCATCAGCAGCGCTAACAGCACACGGTGTCTATATTTATAAACTATTTACACATCGCCCGACCGACCGTTCAAAGATCTTTTTTGTACTGTCCATTTCGGTGCAGGGTGCACACTCATTGGCACCGCTACTCAGTCTTTCCAGGGATGTCAAGACCAACCTCTCCCCCTCTAACTTAAAATGCTATATATTTCCCATCTAGATTATTTAATGGTACAAGCTATTTAGCGCCTTATTGGCGTATTTTACCTTAAATATAAATTTAAATTATTACAAAAATTGAAAACTTTCACACTATTTTAACTAAATTCTTTTTAATAAGAAATAATGCGGAATAAAAAAATATACTGTAAGGGGTAATTTTTTTGACGCAATTTGCATAAGAATAATGGTAAAGGCGCCGGGATAATTAAATTGATATAATTAAATTACCTAGTTTCATTAAAATACAATAATTGTCAGATTGTTTCACTACATTCTTTTTCTGATTATGAATACAACTTAAATACCGCATAAATACAAGATTAACAGACTACATTATTATCACCGATCTACTACAACTCACCCTCTTTGTAGCCGCCGTTAAGAAACCGCCTCGAACGAATAGAACGGATTAGATTACCCATACATGAAACACATTCACACATAATGTACCTGTCAATAATACTTATCAAAAAACTCATCGGGGGCTTGTCCCCGCCAGGCAATCTTCCTCTATTCCAGTCTTGTGGATGGCATCTTTTGCTACGGTGGCTTTGCTGTTTCTATCATATGGACCGGATTCGATAGACGCTGGCTGCTTCCTTCTGCTTCTCCATTCTTCAACCTATTTATTACTTGCAGTACCAATGTGAGAAGTCAATAGAGGTCTTCTCACAAGTGCCTGCACCCGGGTAATTAAACCTAAATGGCCATTGGCTACAGTGTTTCCGGCGAGGAAAAATTAAACAAGATTAAAGAATTAATTGAAAGGTATAAGAACACTGCACCCTTCTAAGAGGGCTAAAACGCCGTCTTGCCAGCCTAGGCTAGAAATTGATTACTATGACATTTGCTGTCATTGTCAGACATTTATCAACGACAACTAACGGTTTGTATTGTATAATGTCACAATTAATGTATAGCCCCCTAAAGTTCCTAAGCCGTAAAGTGTGCTGGAGTATCAATTTTTTCAGAAAACAGCAATTTCACTTTTTAAGAACGCAAATACGTGACTTTTGAAGTGTCAAAAATAATATTTTTTTTTTTAATAAACAGGACATCTGGATTTTTTACTTAGCGTTGCCATAACATGGAAAAAACTATTTTTAATGAAAAAATTTTTTTATTTTTTAAAATAAAAAATCGGCAGCAGTACAAAAAATTTTGAGAGTCACTCCTCCGAAAACGCTTTTGCAAAGACTCGTAGTTTGAGAGCCTCGGCCTTCGGCCTTGGCCTTCAAAATCGCTCGCTTTGCAAAATACCGATTTCCGGCCTTGTGATTTAAATAACTATATTTTCAAACGTCAAAATCAGATATTAACCTGCAAATCGCAATTTGCGTCGGACTTGAGACAGGTCCTTGCTTGAGCCAAGCTTGAGATCGCGCAAAAGATGCTTGCGCACACTAAAAATCATGTAAGAGCGTTTGCGCACACTAAAACTTAAGCTTGAGATTTGTCTGTGAATACCAATCTGAACTTGAGCAATGCTAGAGACTGAGGTCAAGCTTAAGAAGCGACTATGAATACAGCTATTAGATCATGTCGGTTATTAGAAAAAACACGACTTTTTATTTTAAAATTCGATGTTTGACGTTTTGCTAGGCAAAATGACAGATTAACCGAAATGAAAAGTGCTTTCAGCAGACACAGCTTTTACTCACCAAGCAACGAATGAGCGTGAACCGTTGCGGTTCTGTCTGCTGAATGTACCTAATGAAAGTTTAGAAATGAGGTTAGATTTTCATCTAGTAAAGTGTTGTGATACTATCATCTCAGGTTCAAAAAAAGCAGTTTTAACGTATTAAATAAATGGTTATATTAACGGCTTACTTTTAAAATAAAAAATATTAAAATATTGATGTTTTAGTTCAATTTGACGTTATCAAAAATGTCGGTTTTCTCAAAGTGCGGCCGCTCCTCCTCAGTTTTTTCCTGTTACGATTTACTGGAATTTTATAGATGCCGTTTATGCAACTTTGAAACAAATGAAAAAAGTGTTTATTTTATTCACAATTGTGAGTTTTTAGATGTTTTGGATGAAGCCTCTTTCGAAAAATGTCAACGGTGCAGAGTGGGTAGCTTTTCGTATGTGTGGAGATACTTTCACAAAAAAAAGTGTAATTTTATAGAACATAAATCATCTTTAACAACTAATACGGAAAATGGAAACAGTATTATTACAACTAGCCAAACAGATAAACGTTACCAATTCGCTACTTGTTTTGAATGTGATCAATGCAAGTATACAAGTAAATACAAATTCCAGTTAAAAAGACATATTTATCTGAAACATAGAGACAGAAAAAACTCTTTACCAAAATTGCAAAAAATTGCAAAGGAAATGCTTGGTGATTTTAAAACGACCGAAAAAAATGCGTTTTTAAAAAAACATAAAATTAATCGTTTTAGAAAATTACAGCAAAAATACAAATGCGATGAATGCGAATATTCAACTTTTTATAAAGAAGTTCTAAAAAAACATATAAATGCAAAGCATCTTTCAAAAGAATTACAACAAAAATTCCAATGCGATCAGTGTGATTTTTCCACTTGTTATAAACAGGACCTAAAAAATCATATAAACGCAAAACATCTTTCAGGCAAATTACAACGAACATTCCAATGTGTTCAGTGTGAATACAAAACTCCTTATAAACAAGATCTAAAAAGACATAGAAATAAAAAGCATCTTTCAAGCGAACTACAACGAAAATTTCAATGCGATCAGTGTGAATATGAAACCCTTAGAAAAGATCATTTGAAAAGTCATATAAATGCAAAGCATCTTTCAAAAGATTTACAACAAAAATTCCAATGTGTTCAGTGTGAATACAAAACTCCTTATAAACAAGATCTAAAAAGACATAGAAATAGAAAGCATCTTTCAAGCGAACTACAACGAAAATTTCAATGCGAGCATTGTGAATATACAACTTTTTATAAAGGAAACCTGAAGACACATATAAATGCGAAACATCTTTCAAGCGAACTACAACGAAAATTCCAATGCGATCAGTGTAAATATAAAGCCCTTACAAATGAGCATTTGAAAAATCATATAAATGCAAAGCATCTTTCAAAAGAATTACAACGAATATTCCACTGCAATCAGTGTGAATATAAAACTCTTAGAAAAGATCTTTTGAAAAGTCATATAAATGCAAAGCATCTTGCAAGAGATTTACAACAAAAATTTCAATGCGACCAGTGTGCATATACAACTATTTATAAAGGAAACCTGATGATACATATAAATGCAAAACATCTTTCAAGGAACGACAACTAACATTTTAATGCAACCAATGTAAATACAAAAGTCATTTGAAAACACACAGAATAAGGCACTTTTCAGGTGAACTGCATCCAAAATGTCTCTGCAATCAATGTAAAGTTACAAGTAATTATAAAACATGTTCCAAGCGAATTAAAACAGGAATTTCTCTAAATATCTCATTAAAACACATGAAAAAGAGGATTTTCTGCCTGATTTGCAGCAAAGATTCTAATGCCATCAGTGTGAATATTTAAGTAATTTGAAACATTATTTCTTCTGTAGCCTAAAGCTTAGTGTGTTTAAAATTATTGTTTTTGTATAATAAATATCGAATAATAAAAGATTTGAATATTAACTCCTTTTTTTAAATTATTTTAAAAAGTTATTTTTTTTGTTTATTTGTTTTTTATTCTTATCTCTCATATTAATAACAGTATAAATTGATATGCATATAAAAATTAAGTTGATTTTAATTTTTTAGCTATTCATTTGTTAGGGGTTATTATCATAAGAAGAGATGTGTCGATAGCAATAATTTGCCAGGAAAAAAAACAAAAATTGATTTACAAGGAAAGTTGGTTAGATGTGATCAGCGTAATTTTCAAACTCATCGAAGGGTTTGTTTGGAAAAACATAGAACAAAAAAACGCTTTTATTGGATCGAAAAAATGGTTTTAATGCGATAACTGTGAATACCGAGATAAATAAGATTATTTAGTAAAACATAATTAAAGATGGCAATTGAATTACAAACTGTTTTCAACTGCAATCTATATAAGTTTAAAACTAACTTTAAATAATCTAACAAGGCATAAAAAAATAAAACATACTCTAATTGAATTACAACAGTTATTTACCCAACGAATTCGGAAAGTGAAATTTCCCACATGAGCATCTATTGCAAATGGGGGAAATTTCTTTCCGAAAAAGTTAGGTACAATTTTTTTTGCAACAAATAACTAATTTTTTGATAACAAATTATTTAGTTTTTTACTTATTTTTTTGTCGGTAGCGTGGCCCACGCCGATTATCTAATTTTTTAAATTTGAAATAGTTTTATTGTTTTGTTGCTATAGTTTTATTGAAATAAAAGAGCATCGTTTTAAAAATTTATTCCGCCATTTTCTTTTGCGAATTTTCGTTTCAAATTTGTAAATATAAGCGACTCCGATAGCGAAATTTTAACTCCACCTGAAATTAGAGAATCTGCAAATAGAGCAGTATCAAATTTGCTTCCTGAGAAGAGCCGCTTGAGGTACGAGAGCACATACAACAAATTTTTAGATTGGTGCAAAAAAGAAAAAATTAAAAATTTCACCGAGAATTGCTTATTGGCATATTTACAACAACATCAAAGCAAGAAATCCTTTTGGTCTGTATACTCTATGCTTAAACTTTGCTTAATGGTAAAGAATAACGTAGATATTTCGAAATTTTATAAATTAATCGCGTTTTTAAAAAAAGCCACTCAACATCACAAGCCTAAGAAATCTGCTGTTCTGGATGATGCTCAGATTTCCCAATTCTTAGATGAAGCACCAGATTGCTCCTACCTGATGATGAAGGTTCACAAATCAACCAATATAATTCTAAACATTTTTATTATTGAGATTTTCAAAATTTTTTTATGTGACACTGATAATGGACATTTCAGGCGCTTTGCGGCATGAAGAACTCTGCAAAATGAACTTTTTTTACTTGCAATGTCTGTGAGTATAAAACCAGACTGGAACATAATCTTAGACAATATAAAAAAAAGACATTGGTAATTGAATTGCAACAATTTTGGCTTTGGACGAATGTGATTATAAATTAATGATGAGTATTGTGAGAGTTTTTGATTTTATAATAATTTATAGTTATTTTTTAAGTAAAAATAAGCCAATAAAGCGCTAAATCGCTTGTATAATTAAATCATCTCGATGAGGGCCATATGGCATCTTAAGTAAAAGAGGGAAAACATGGGCTTAGCATCCCTGGAAGGGTGGAGTCCAGTCAGTAAAAAATGAGCGGGAAGAGTGAGAACGTTGAGTCAGAACGGTCGGACGGGCGGTATTATGAATATTTAAACTGGTAATTGTTTATTGATAGAGAAAGATAGTTAACGTGTTGATCTTGTTGATCATATGTTGTTTTATGGTATAATTGTGAATTTAGTGCAGACTCCCTAAATTCGGAGGAATAATGAGTAAAGTTTTATTGATAAACATCAATATGTTAATATGAATATAATTGTGAATTCAGTGCAGACTCCCTGAATTCGGAGGAATAATGAGTAAAGTTTTATTGATAAACATCAATATGTTAATATGAAATATCCACGGCAGAAACTATAGTTTAACACCTGGGGTACGGTCTATGTGTTAATTCATTTCAGACTGAGGTGGTACTCCCATGACGTCTGTAGACATTTACAGATTGCTATCCTGGTTCTCTACTTCCTCGAACAGAGGCGAAGAGTTAGAGGGGTGAGCTGGAGCCTGTTAACCGCTATGGTTATGTTCCTATCAGTGTATAAAAAGGTTGTGGATTTCCCTTTTGCTGGTATGACAAAATAATGCGTATATTAATCTTTATTTTATACCTTTTCCTATTACGTATTATTCTTGTATAGTCTATTTCGCGTAATGTGATTGAGGCCTAGCGACACCGTCTACGTTGCTCCCAAACCAGGTACCGAAACAGTAAAGACATCATTGAGAACACGATGTTAAAGAAAAGGGGTGAAGATTGAGTCAATCGAGTCCATGGAGTGGTTGTCCAGTTCAAGTCCAATGAGCCTTGTGATGTCTTCCACTATCAGTTCAAGAGGAAGAGAATCCTGCGAGGGGGAGAAAAGCCCTCGGTGATTTACTTTACAGGTATTATTGACAGGTACATTATGTTTAAATATGTTTCATGTGTCGCCCAATCGATCCGTCTGACTGCTCAAGCGTTTCTCTAACAATGAATATAGAGGGGTGAGTTGAAGTAGATTGTTGATGATAATGTAGCTGGCTGTTGCTATTCTCTACACTGTTTTCGAGTGAATAATTAAAGCTAATAATTGTAGAACATAGACATCCTGACAAATTAATTATGGAGAAAGAGTTAACTGTTATTTAATTCAATTTAATTGTTAAAATTTGGCAAAACGTAAGATTAGAATAAAAGTAGTCTTACAAATTATTAAATATTTAATAATATTTAATAATTTTTAATTATTAATTAGAAAAAATTAATAAAAGTATATAATTCTAAACAGCTACTTTTTATTAACAAAGGGATAAAAAGGGGAGGGATTGAGACAAAAAATGACATGTATCAATATATAATTTTCAAAGATTTTGGTTTGCTTATTTTAAAAATAATATCTATGTTTAGGCGGAACAAAGTTCGCCGGGCCAGCTAGTCATTAATATAAATTAAGAAGAGAAGTGGCTCAAGTATGGAACCATGAGGAACTCCATGTGTAATTTTACGTGCTTTGGACATTACACCACGAATGTTCACTTTTTGAGTACGGTTGGTCAAGTCTAAGATTCAACTAATGTTATACTTTCCAAGTTAAAATTATAGTACTGTAACTTATTTAGTAAAATTTTGTGTGAGACAGTATCGAAGGCTTTACTTAAATCGAGAAACATTGCCTTATAATAGGTTTTATTTTTAAAACATTTTATTATGTTGTTAACTAGCTCAATAATAGCAAGTGTTGTAGACGAGTTCTTGCGAAAGCCGTTTTTATTATAGGCTAGTAAATTGTTCGTTTCGAAGTATTGTGAAATTTGCATTAATAGTAACTTTTCAAAAATTTTTGAAAAAACAGTTAAGAGAGATATTGGACGATAATTGCTGTTATCATTTGGATCTCCTTTTTTATATATAGGTATGACTAGAACTTGCTTGAGGTAGTCAGGGAACACATTTGCATTTATGCAATAGTTAAACAGTTTGGTAAGTGGAATAATTAATATATTTTTGACAGGTTTCAAGACCTCAACGTTTAGACCATAAACATCCTTACTCTTTAAGCTCGATAAACTATTGTAACAGTTTCTGACATCATTGAAAGATACTTCACGAAAAGAAAACACACTTTCAGTTTTTTGCATATTTGAGGACATAAAATCAATGGGATCAGAAAGACTAGGTAATATGGAATTAATTAGATCTTGAGCATTATTAACAAAAAAACTATTTAAAACATCTGGAGTTAATTGAGGAATGTTATAAGAGGCTTTGGAACGATGTTGGTTTATTATATTCCACATAGTTCTTGGATTGTTGCTGTTCTCAAGTAATAATGTATCATTTGTTTTAATTTTTGCTTGTTTGATAGCTAGGTTATATTGATATCTATAATCTTTAAGAAGCTTTTTTAACTCTAAAGTTCGGCTCATATTGTACGAGGCTTTTATGAAATTAAATGTTTCTCTCATATCTCTAAGATATGGAGTAAACCAGTTGCCTTGGCAGACTGCAGAGTTATTACTGATAATATGCTTTTCAGAAAAAGCCATGTTAAAGCAATACACTGTATTGTCTACAAACATTTTCAATTTGTTATTAGGATCTAAATCGGATTCAACGAATTCCCAGTTAACTTGACTTAAGTATTGATGGAACTTAGATTTTCCATATTCAGTTACGGGTCTTACTAGTTTATAAACTGTAGGTAAATGCTGTAGGTTCTCATCAGAAAATTTAATTTTGAACAGAAGTTTTGTGTGGTCAGATAAGCCTAATTCTAAGGGAGAGACAATAACATCGTTGTGGGTTATATTAGTAAAAATATGGTCAATAGTAGCATTTAGCCTTGTAGCAAAATTAACCAGTAGATGCATACCATAGCTCTTGAGAACATCTGTTGATGCTGTAGCAAACTGGTTGGAGGTGTCAAAATGAACATTGTAGTTACCACCGAGCAGTACCTTATATAATTGACATTTTAAACTATTTAATAACTTAACCATTATCTCAATAAATTTGTCAAAATTTCTTGAGGCGCCCGATAAATTGTAACAATGATCACGTTGTGTTTTGAAATGTGTATATCTACTAGTTCACAGTTAATTTTAGATAACAAATCACTTATCCAGGATAGACTTTTGTGTTTGATATCTGTTTGTAGAAATTGCATGACACCACCATGGATGTGCGTAGACCGTTCGAAGTACAAAGCCACTTTGTAACCAGTAAGCTGTATATTCTCTGATTCACCAGGTTTTAGCCAATGTTCACTAAAGCACAAACATTTTAAATTTAAACCTTGCAAGAAAGTATCTAATAAATTAGTTTTGTTTCTTAAACATTGTATATTAACAAAAAAAGCTCTAAAGGAAAAGCTGTCTTCTGACTGGGTTGATTGCTATATTTCATATTGTATCCCTCGCTTATATTTAATTGTTTGATTATTAAAAACGTTGCATTGTTTGTTAAAGCACGAATGGTTAGTGTCTATCTGGGTGTTAAAAAGATTGTTAATTCTCGCACAGTTTACACAGCGGGGTGAATTCTGACAAACATCTGAAACATGCGAACAATCGCCACATTTTAAACAAGCTTTTTCTTCTTTACAGTTAGCTAAGATATGATTGAATCCTCCACACTTAAAGCATTGGGAATCATGAGAAAATACACCGCCTTGCGCTCTAAAAACAAATCTCAAAACAAGTTTTTTGTTGGCTACCGACAGATTAAGTGGACTACTAAACCGAAGGGAATCATATATAAGATCCTCAAAAAGATTGCAGATTTTTTGAAGCCGCTAAATTCAGAAAGGTACACAGAACATTGTTTTCGTCATTTTGAAGTTATCATGTTGGCAAACTCTGGCGCTAATTTGGTAACAGTAAAACGCTTAAGTGAGTGGAAATTGTCGTTTATTACAGAAACGTACATTGAAGAGTCGGAAGACAGTAAGATTGCTGTATTCAAGCGTATACTTAGTTAAGCAGAAAACCACTTCAGTATCTACCTCTGTACAATTGTCGAACTAAACAATTACAGCTTTGGGTGTTCTAAAAATAGATATTACCAGTAATGTTAAGTTGTTGTTAGCCCTTTGAATTAGTTAGAATGTGTAATTAATTAGAAACATTATAACTGTCTTTGCTGTTAAACAGTTACTTTACCTTGCTGTTAAAGAGTTACTTCACCTACCTCTGTGGTTAAAGTGCTATTTTATCTACTTAAAAGAGATGATAAAAAAATTAGTTAACATCTACTATAGAAAAACAAAGTTGGTATTATTTAGTAATAAGTTTCTTCTGCAAATAACACTTATGTTTAATTCTATAATAAAAACTCATGCTTTGAATTGTTTACCCTTAATAAGCGTAATATGATATGCTACTTGCATATTATATTACGCTGTTCAATTTTTTTAGATAAGTGAACTTAAATGCTGCAACATAATCTGTATATATAAAAATAAAACCCGTTTTCCGTTGTCACGACATAGCATGAAAACGGCTTGACCGATTTGGCTGATTTTTTTTTTGTAATTTTTTAATACTCTGTACAAGGTTCTTACAAAAAAAAAATTAAAAAAAATCTTTTAGTCATTCAATTTAAAACAAAAAACTCTGTGGTGATCTATGACACCACGGACATAACCGCGCTAACAAATGTCAACGTCATGCAATTTAACTTCCCTTTCAAACATTTTGAAAGAGAAGTACGAAGGCGAAGATGTTTTAATCCCACGCATCCCTATGATACCGAACAATATGCCACTCAGTTTTAAACGTTTACAGTTTCCAGTGCGGCTTGCATTTGCAATGTCAATAAATAAATCGCAAGGCTAGTCGCTAAGTGTATGTGGCATCAACCTAGAAAATCCATGTTTTTCACATGGCCAATTATATGTCGTCTGTTCCCGTGTCGAAAAATCATCAACATTATTTATTTACGCGCCAGAACATAAAACTAAAAATATAGTTTATCAAAAAGCATTAGAATAGAGAGAAGCAGTGAAGGGTATAGAAGCTATTAGTTGCTTTCTGGAGCGCGCTTGATATTGAGCTCAGTGTTTACTTCAAAATGCCCAGTTGTTCAATAGCGATTTGTAAAAACATAAGTGAAATTATTAAACCCTACGGAATAAACACTATTATGGAAATATATATTTTGTTTTTTATTTAATAAAATTAGTAGGGAGGATATTATAGATTCCAGTTCAAATTGAATAGGTACGCATACATAAGATAGGTCAGCTATACAAAATAAAGTAGTGCATCAAATTTACGCTAAGGCGGTACGAAGTTCGCCTTGTCAGCTAGTTAAATACAAATGTTGCACCTCTTCATACGCTCTAATTATAAAAGTTTATATATCTGTTTAATACAATAGGATTAGAATAAAGAGACAAAAAAACTTTGCTGTAGTTTGCTTATAGCTGGATCAATTTTTACTGTCCCAAAAGTTAGTTGTCAACAGTGGGCGTATAGTCTAATTGTTTATGAAACATAACATATCTCTTGTATTTGGAATACAAGAGATATGTATTCCAATAACAATAAACACAACTAAGTGTTTATTGAAACGAAAAAAATAAGTGAATTTTGAGAGTATTCGGTTGTATTGACCATCTATTACCATTCCTGCGATTAACAAAAAAATAGTGGATATTAGTTGTTTGTCATAAACACTACGAAACAATTAGTCATTTTTGTAACTACTATCTAGGAAGCAAACAATTGTGTGTGTTTATTTTTGTATGCAGTTTTATGCATTTTTTAAGCTTAAAGACGTTTAGTTGTAACAGATTGTAAATTACTATTGTTTTAAATCTCACATTTAACCTTAAATATGTATATAAAATAAATTTTTTTTTAGGTCGGAGCATTTAAAATTTATTCTAAAAATGTCAAACCAAGGGTCTATAAAGCTAAATTTTATAAATAATAGACGAACAAAAATTAGGCTTAACAGACAATTACTCACTCCATCAGCCATTAAAAGTTGTAAATATTTAAATTATCAGTTTCAATTTCAAGCAATAAATACCAAATATTAAATTTTAAACAAATAACAACTATGCTCGCACGCAAAATTCAAAGTGGCTTGTAGCAGCGCCGGCATTTTATCCAAAAATCTTTTTTGTAAATTCAATTCAAATGGTTAACTTTCTTGCTTTCTCTTGATTGCTTCTTAGAATGATTACTCTCAAACCAATTTGTTCAAACTGGAATTAACTCTTTGATTGAAAATTAACTCTTATATCAAGTAAAATGTGTTGTACGAAGTTGACACATCTGTGGTACAGCTGACTTACAATTTACAAATGTTGCAAACACGAAATTCCCTAAAAGTTAAAATTAATTTTTTAAAATGTTACTATTAACTGTCAATTGACAACGTCAAACGCTATGTGACAATAATTATTATTTATGGATATTAATAAAAGTAGCCGTAGACAATCATGCGTTATAAAAAAATCAGCAACGAGCTTTCAATTTTCTATGTGAGGAGAATTTTTTAATAAATATATTTTACAGTGTTAGATGTCTGATATAAATATAAAGAATTTAATTAAAAAAAAAGTGAGTTGTTGAAAAACAATTTATAAGTAGATGTTCAGTTTTAACTAAACTCTCTTCTTTGAAAAATGGCTTAAACAGATTCCAATATTCTTACCACAGGATTTTTTGTTCTCGGTAACGACTTA
Source organism: Lagria hirta (assembly GCA_947359425.1). NCBI lineage: Eukaryota > Metazoa > Arthropoda > Insecta > Coleoptera > Tenebrionidae > Lagria > Lagria hirta. The sequence goes on along the minus strand of OX375801.1, from coordinate 6,174,448 downwards.
CTGTTTAGAGTTCCTACCAAGAGTACCAAAACAAAAATGATAATAGTGTTTTTAACCCTTGCAAATCGCATTTCTTAGACAACTGTCAAAACACACTTTTATACCTACTATTTTTTTTACGATATTGCAACATTTTTAGTAAAATTTAAACAAATTAAAAACAATTTTAGGAACACATATTTTTGTTTACTTTTAATAGCATTTACTGATTGGAACAAAAATAATTAAGAGATTTATGAAACACAGCCTTCTGTACAATAATAAAATGCCAGGGCCGCCGTTGACTAGGTTAGTAATAATAAAAATTTGTCTTAGCTTAATTGCCAATATAGACCAAAATTTTAGGTGATAAATACATTCTAGTTCCAAATTTACACATTGTCTAAATACGTCAGAACGAATGGAGGCTAATCTGTTAAAGCATAAGAATTATTTATTTAAATTAATTATTTTAAACACTGTTTCCAAATCAACAAAACAATTTGAATATATATTTTTTAGATTTATCAAACAGTTTAACACAAAACATTAATTCAAAAATATATTTAAGTAATTTTATTGTCAAAGCATACATAATATTATTCACATTTAGAAAAAAGAAAGCCCTCTCAAAAAAAGAGCACTTAATATCACAGTTTATTTTTATAGAACTTCATAAGCATACATGTCTAACCTATAAAAAAATACATATTGTCGTTTTTACTTTTTACTAAAACATATTTAAAGTTAATTAAAAACTTAAATTGATATAATGTGGTTTTCAATTGTTTACAAATATATATATTTTTTGTACGTATCGGTCATTGTCAGGTAAAAATTGCACTTTAAGTTCTATCTTAAATAAATCACAAAGCTTTTACTTTTGATACAAGGGGGCTGCCGCAACAGAAGGCAGTTGATGTGGATGTATCCAATGTTGTGGGGGCAGCGGTATGGTCGATGGCGGCGGCGGCTCAAGTCCTTTGCAATTTGCAAAATGGCTAACGCACTCCGTCTTGTGCTTTGGATCTTGAAACGGCGAAGTCTTGAATTTTTGATAAACCATTGCACAAATTATTATAGTTTTTATATAGAGACAATTTATTATATTATTATCACAGCCAAGACAGAAAATAACGTTGATTGGTAATTTGAGTCGCAATTGTCTGGCTTTCACAAAATGGACATCTGGCTTGATTTTACAACATGGACGCCAATATTGTCTAGCAGACGTTTATTAAAATAAGATTTGCTTTTCAACAAACAAACTTTACTGGAACATTTAAAAAATATCACAGTATCTCAAAAACTTAACAACTGAATTTCGATGCCAGACGTATTTTGCAACAAATAACACGCACCTTGGAACAAATGCTTCTGTTCTATTATAGATCTTGATTGAAACTGACCACTTTTTACAAATTACTTAGAGTAGGCAACCACACAATGCATAATGGACGGTGTGATCATTAACGCCATTGGTTGGTGCTTCTGCGCACTAGATTTTTTTTTGAAGTACGCATGTAACGACTGTATGTATTAAGGCAAAGACAAATGTTAATTAGATAGAAAGACCGATAGAGTAGCGACTACAATAATATATTGTTTTATTAAAATAAAAAAAAATTGATTTTTTTTTATTTTGTTTTTAATAATAAGCAAATTCTATATTAAGATTATAAAAATATAAAGAATCTACCTAATGAGTTTTTTTCTCAGGTTGGTATAACATCAGTCAATGTTGTTGGCGTCACAACTAGTAACCACACCAATCAACGGCAAAAGTCACTAAAAACGTTTACTAGGCATTCCCAATCTGTTGGCTGGTTTTTTGTTTTTCATGTCAAACAAAGTGATTCAGTGATGCAGCGGTAATTTTTTTTGTGTTTCTGTCTATTAAACATTTGGTACCTACCACATTGCCGAATTTACTAATTTACTATTTTAATTGTAGTAATTAAAATATATAATGTCTAGTACCTAAGAATAATTGTTAATATTTTTATCAAATAATTAATCAAAATGCTAAAAATAATCCAGTTACAAAAAAGTTTCAATTAAACGCTGCTACTGGCAGTTTAAAAAGGACTGACCCGATTTGAAGAAGCAGTATAAACGCTAAAAAATATCTTTTTTGTACGTTAAAATGAAGTGCACTACAATTTGTTTATAAAACTTAAAAACCTTTGTAAGCCGACTTTGAACCGACGCATTTCGGAAAACATTTTAGATTAAATACAAGAACTGAGTATTTACAAGTAGCAATTTTCTGGCAAACGCTACACAACCAAAGTTTTCACAAATCGTATGATCTCTAAAGATCTGAAAATTGGAATTTAAAGGGAGGCGTGCAACAATAATCAAAATTATTAAAGCAATGGGTTACAAATGGTTGCAAAATTTTATGTGAACAAAAAACATTTTGTTGAAGCTTAAATTACTATCAAAAACAGCAAAATTGCTGTTACTTCGGGACAGGTGCGGTTGAACATAATAATACATTTATTACCCAACAATTTGTAGAAACCAATTACAAAGTTAAAAAAAAGATTAATGTAGAGTTCATTATTTTATAAATATTTTCTTAAACATGCAAATATTTGTACCAATCGGTAAACAAGAAACAAAATAATTATGTAATAATTACGCCATTACCGTGCGCTGAACAAGTTTGGCTCTATAATGTTGCAAAACATTTTTTTATAGTTGAGACAGTTGTAATTGAAATACATCACATCTATCTCTGATTTTATTATAGTACACTGCTATTGTTCAAACGGGAAAATAGAGTAATGTGTTTGTACGAGAAGAATTTATGCAGCATTAGCGTATGCACCTTAAGTTGAGTCTATTTTGTAAATTATATCTGAAAAGATAAATCTTTTTTTTTATCAAGCAGAGGTAGCATATTGTAGAATGCACAAACAGACCGGTTTTAATAAATATATATATTTATTTTACGCGACGTACAAAAGAGATAATTCTAGAAAGCATTGAACAAAAATAAATACAGAGAAAGTGCCGTGCGTTTATAAAAAGTTTTTAGAAAAATCTTTTAATGTTAATATTGTTTTATTATAAACTAACATAGCTGCTCACTAATAATAAAAATTAAAATAAAAAACTTAAGTAATCTTAACCTGTGCCCTTCGTCTAATTCGCTGAAGATTTATAGTGTTTTGGATAGTGTCATTGTTGGGCTATTAGCCTTTGCAACAAAAGAACGACCATAACGTTATGCCATTAGGGCTACAATAAATTAACTGTTTTTATTAAAAAAATGCTCAACTATTTATTGAGTTTTGAACATTACAACAAAGCGTGTTTTTAAGAAAAAATAGAAATGATATTTGACAGATATCATTGATCAAAAAATGAGATAGAAAATAAATTATTTTTTCTAACCTGAAACATAAAAAATATATTTAAAAAAAAGTTTATGCTCTGAAGTTCAAAATTTAGATAAATTCAACAAATATGCTTTTAATTTATTTACAGACTAATAGTTTTGTCTATTAGTGTCATTATCAGGAGTAAAGTCGCTGCTGATTACTATTTACACTTTCAAAGTTAAAGAGTTTTATTTTTTTTTATTTTAATTTGCTATTATTAATTTTTAATTTATAGTTTTCTATTTATAAATTTATTTTAATAGATTGTGCGTGTTTTTCTTGCTACATTTTGAAAATTTTTTGTGAAAAAATTATGCGTTGCAACTTTGTTTTATTAGACTGTTTATCTATTTTGCTTTTTTTTTAAATTAAGTATTTATACTTTTACTCTACTTATTTTTTTTTTCAGTTTTTTAAATATTTATATTTATAAAAATTTTTTCTAGCTGGATAACCTAGTTGTTTTAAATTCTTTGTTAAATTGCTTTAGTTTTGCTTCGGTTTTTTTTTATTTTGCCTTTTTATTTTTAGAGTATTTTCAAAAAGTTGTCGAGTTTTTTAGATACATTTTCTTTTAAACAAAATAATTACTTGATTTTTTGCTTCTTTTGCAATTGACACAAAAATTTATGTGATTTATAGCAGATGTACACAATTATTTTGTCTTTCAACTAAATATTATTTTGATAAAATATTTAAGGCGATAAGGTACATTACTTTATGCACCTGTTTCTCATTAAAAAACGGTAATGAAAACGTCGCATGTAATAAATCTTTTGGTTTTGGTACTGCTGCAGAATAAGTATCTAAGTATACTTCTTTGTAATGTTAAAATTTTGTGTTATAATTGACAGTTAAATTTTTATGATGCAAAAATAACGAATTTGTCTGCTAATACATGTTCAAAAGTGAAATTTGCCACATAAGCGCTTTGTGTGTGCAATAGGAAAAAAATTATTTAAAAAAAAAGTTAGGTACAGATTTTTTTTCAACAAATAACTTGTAATTTTTTAAAAATAAATAATTTAAATTTTTAGATATTTTTTGGCTGGTAGCGTTACTCTAGCCAGTTAACTAATTTTTTAAACTTAAAATGATCTAATTGTTCAGTGGCTATGTTTTATTTAAATGAAAAAACATTGTTTTAAAAATTCGTGTTGCCATGTTCTCTAGTTTTGGCCGCAAAGTAAAAAACACCGGGGTATAGAAAAGACGTTTTTCGATGAATAGGGAACTATTGGAAATTACCTACCAATTTTTGAGCGATGAGTGAAAACACATTTTTAATCAATAATTGTTTGCAATCGAGCGTAAATATTTATAAAAAAAAAGTTATTGCTATTTTAATCTACGATGAAATTTTTGATAAAAGATGCATCTAATAGTAATTATTCTACTTAGATCAAATTAAAAAAAAATTTACAAACTTGAATAAACCAATGCAATTTAATTGAAAAAAAAGGTTATTTAGAAAAATAATCCAAAAACGCAAATTCTTTAGAATTTGCGTCTTTGATAATTTTAATAATGTTTTCAATTTGAAATCTTTTATAGATGTTTATAAAAGCACTATAGATATGTTTTTACAGGTTGGTATAGCATAGCTGTCATAATTACGTTAATTATAAATGTCTTTATAAAAAAGTTTTAATTAATTTTTATTTATTTATTGTTACTGCTACATTTTTGAAAAAAAGTAGTATTTATTTTAGACCGAAAGTATTTTAAAAAGTAGTTGAATGATTCAAATTTGGTTCAAGCGGGGTTGCAAAAATTGGTTGCTCCATGAAAAAACCTTGCTACATTTAGGATTGTTAGGCAATTTTAGATTTATTAAGGTATAGATTTCTAATTGTTGCCTCGGTTAGTTTCTAAATTTTAAGTGAATTAGATAATTCTGCTTTTTTCTATTACTTATATATATAAAAATATATATACTATATTAATATATAAATATATATATATATATATATATATATATATATATATATATATATATATATTTATATTAATATATATATATATATATATATATTAGGGTGTCCGTTATTTACCAAGTTGGCTATTTTCACTTGGGTATCGTCAAAATCGTTTCTTATTGACCTAAAAACAATTTTCAAAAAAAAAAAAAATTTTACGATGCCGTTTAACCCTGCCTAAATATCGATACTTTTTCCATTTAATTAACATGGGATTTTTGCACTTTCTAGCAAATAATTTTTATTTCACTCATTATACTCTTTAACTTACCAACAATGCTCGATTCTGCTTCTATTATGATCCCTTTGGATGAAGAAATTTTCATATTGGCGCAAAAAAATTTATCACATATCCTTTGGTAAGGTCAAAATTTATTTTTATTGATTTTTCTGGTTATTTTGCTTAAACTACTTACTTACCAAAGGTTATGTGATAAATTTTTTTGCGCCAATATGAAAATTTCTCCATCCAAAGGGATCATAATAGAAGCAGAATCGTGCATTGTTGGTAAGTTAAAGAGTATAATGAGCGAAATAAAAATTATTTGCTAGAAAGTGCAAAAATCCCATGTTAATTAAATGGAAAAAGTATCAATATTTAGGCAGGGTTGAACGGCATCGTAAAATTAATTTTTTTTTTCCAAAATTGTTTTTAGGTCAATAAGAAACGATTTTGACGATACTCAAGTGAAAATAGCCAACTTGGTAAATAACGGACACCCTAATATATATATATATATATATATATATATATATATATTAATAGTTTTGTGAGAAAATGTTAAAAACATTTAAAGCATTTCGGTCTATTGTAGAACTTGGCTTATTTGGTATAGTAGAAACTTAAAATGTTTATCCTCCAAGCAAAATTAGTGAAATTTTTTCCTTCTAATAGTTATTTAATTGATATGTTTTAAAATTTGATTAAATAGTTGAAACTTAATAATAGTTAATAGTTAAATTTCATAAAGTGATTACTCAAATCGAATCAAAAATAATGAATTGCTCTAAAAATCATTGCATGGCACAGATGTTCTCATAATTTTTCTTCAATAAGCACCACAAAATATTGCTTTAAAAATTTAAAGTTTTAATAGGTAATTTAAATTGTTTTGATTGATTTAGTTTTAATTTTTCAACAAAAAAAAAACCAAAATGCTAAAGTTTTTCTATGTTAAACTGTTTTTGGTTTTTGTTGAGATTTTTAGCTGATACATTTAAAATTTCTACAAAATATGTTGTTACGTAATGTTAAAAACAAAACATAAATAAACAAAATCATTCGTAGAAACATAAAAAATATAAAATAATTGGAGAGTAATTTGGGTTTGCCATTTTCGACTTTTTTTTTTTTTAATTTTTTTTGATTTTTTTTTCTGTGATTTTTATTGTAGTTTCGATTGATACTTAATAAATTACTACAATATAAATTGCTACGTTCAGGTGAAAACGAAACATAAAAACATTAAAATGATTCGGGAAAACCTCAGCTAAGTACGGTTATTAAAAAAACCTGTAACAAAACGCGCAGACAAAAAATGTTCTGTGAGAATATTATGCGTTTCAATTTTATTTTATTCAAATTTTTTTTATTTATATTTTTTTTTTATTAAATAAGCTATTTATAATTTATTGATTTTCTCATTTCTTTGTTAGTTTTTTAAATGTAAAACTTTTTATATTTTTTTTTCCTATTTGAATAACCTAGCTATTTGCGCTGCGATTTTGTTTTATTTGAATTTTCTTATTTATTTTGTTTCTTATCAATTTAATTATTTATAGTTTAATTTTTGTTTTTCTTCAATTTCTTATATATATATGTTTATAATATCTTTTCCTATCTGGATAAGATAGCTTGTTTCAAAGTTTTTTGTGAAATTGCATTTCTTTTGTTTTCTCCTTTTTTTTTGTTTGAATATAGATTTTCATTGCCAGAATATTTTGATAAGTTGTTTGTGTTTTTTTTTGCTTGATTTCTTTTTAAGCAAAATGAACAATAATTTATGAATAATGAATTTTGCTTTATTTTTCAATTGAAACAATAATTTATGTGATTTATAGCAAATGAACATAATTGTTTTGTTATACAACTAAATATTATTTTGACAAAATAATTAAAATGCAAGAAATATTCAAGGTAATGTACCTTATGTACCTGTAAAACCCCTTATGGTCATTCTTTCTCAGTCAAAAAACAAAAGTGAAAGCATCGCAGGTAATAATTCCTTTGCTTTGGGTATTACTGCAAAATAAGTTTTTAAGTAGATTTCTTTGTAATGTTAGAATTTTAGTGTTATGATTGACAGTTGAATAATTATTTTGACAAAATAACTCAATTTTGTATAACACATTTGTAATCCCTTTGTTATTCAGACAAATAGTTAATTTTCCAAACGAGTTGGAAAAATGGAGTTTTTCACTTTGTTCGTGGGAATGGAAGAAATTCATTTCCGAAAAAGTTTAGAACATCATTTTTTGCAACAAATAACTAGTGATTTTTTAAAAATAAACAAATTAGATTTTTATATTTTGGTTAAAAGCATTGCTCTTGCCGATTACCTGAGTTTTTAACTTTAAATTAGTTTTAATGTTTGGTTTCTATAGTTCCAATTAAATAAAATTACATTGTATTCAAAATTTTCACCGCCATTTCCCCTAGTTTCGACTGCAATGGAATATTCTCTAATTTTGCTTTAAATTATATAATATCAATTCAAATTCTCTCAAACTATATCTGTAAGCCTAGACATGTTTTGTTCATATTGGAACTTTTCAGCACGATGAAATAGATACAGATTTGTAAAAATTTGCAGTAACAATATTTGGCTTATATAAACCATGAATATAATATACCAAACATGATATAATTAAATATTGTATAAGAATTTACACATTTTGTTGAATGAATATATCAAACTGTGGAAAATTTGCCTTTTAGCTATAACTGACGATTATTGTTTAAATTTTAAAATATAATTTTTATATAATGTGTCAGCGATTGTTAAATTATGGATTATTAAATTTCACAATTTTTTATTGAAATTTTATTTACAGTTTTTGTTGCGTAAAGCGCTATTTACATTATTAAACGAATATTACATTTTGAAGACGTCTACAAACTATAATAATTAAAAACTATTTTTTTAACTTAAAAATTAACAAAAAAGAAATTATTTGAAAATTTACAACTAAGAATCACATTTCAACATCGAAATAACTGTCACTATTTTGCAAGTCTTCTCTCAAATCAGCCATGATTTGAAAGTGTTTCTAAGCTTCTTACATTTCGTACATTTCTATGTTAAAAACATCATTATCATACCACTGATCTATGTAACTAACATAAAAAGACGTTTTCAAGTTTTCACCAAATTTTGAGGTTACGGGTTGAAGCGTAATTGTTTCATTTTCTTCTAAATTTTCTATACACTTTATTTGTTCTTCTATCATGTTTTGATCAGAGAATGAAAAAGAAACTGAGTCTTCGGTTTGCTTAGGAAAAAATTAATTTTGATCTTTCATCTCGTCTTGAGCAGGAAATACAAAGCCGACTGGATTGTCGGCATGCTCAGATAGAAGTGGGTCCAAATGTTGTATGTCAGGAAGAGAATATTGAACTTCCAATAGAATGCCTAAAATACAAAACTATTTAGTCACCAATATTAATATAAAACATAAATTTTTCGTAAAAATTAGAGATAGTAAAAACTTACAGCATTCGTTTTAACTATTTTCCGTAACGGCAAATTCATCTGCGGTCATTCCATCAAAGGTACAATTTAAAGATTCTATTTTAAAGCTTTAGAGTATTGCACTTGTTTTGACTTTTTCACTCCACGTGTTGTCTTTTCAAAAACTGAGATTTAATAAACTGTTTCAAATAAAATATTTTTCTCATATATTTTTATCAAAAATTATTTTTTTTATTTAAATTATCTATTTTTATAAAAAAATAATTTAAGTTAAATAATCAGTATTTACAAGCAACACAAAATATATTGTAATTCAAATTTAAGTGATTACTTATAATATAATAGGTAAGAAACCAATACACTTATTTATAGTGTACCTTTATAATAGTTTGAAACACAAAGTAGAACAGAAGGCTCTATGCAAGCTGGTTATTTTATTTATCATTTTATAGAAATAAATAATATTGTAACATTTATTCTCGTCTGTCAAATAACAATGACAGACTGTAGTGCAAAAGGGTGTAATAAGTAGAAACAAAAATAGTGTAATTTTAAAATCCATCTTAAAAACTGCATAGAGATGATTTGTTAGCAAATTAATTTTGATAGAAATACAATTTTTAGAATTTTTTGTTTACTTAAAAAGATGTTTGAACAAAGGGTAATTATGATAGAATAATTGCAGTAAGTAATTTTATGTGATTTCACTCGTATTGCATTTAATAGAATTAAACTATTTCTTAAAATATCAAAAATTTCTATACATCATAATAAATATATTAAAATGTAAAAGATAATCTGAATAAAGCTATAAGGTTCATACCCTTAGAATTAGAAATTCTTCTTGTAAATATATCATTTATTGGTTTAATTTCTAAAAAAAAAAATTTAAGTCATCAGAATCTACAATACAATTTTTTCCACAAACTATTTCTTCTATATTGATTTTAATTTCGGATATAAAAGTGTTCTCCAGAAATCGTCTTAGAAACAACATTTTCCTGCTTATTTACGCGCAGGAAAATTGAGTTTTCCGGACTAGTACTGTAAAAACTTTACAAGACGCAAAATAAAAAAGATACCCTAGTAACTATAGTTGCCAACGAAATTGAAAAGCTTGACTTTTGTGAAATTAGGCAAAAAAAAATCTAAAATTTGTAAATTTCGTCTTTTTTTACGATTTCCGGAAAAATTTAATACAAAACACGTCAGTAAAATCTCTTTCTTGACTCGGAGCTTTAAAATACTCGGCACAAAGTGCCTCGTATTTTAATTTAGCTCCTCTTCAGTAATGTGACATTTTTCTGACTTTTATGTAAATAACTATTTTCTATAACAAATTCATAGTTTTATATATTTAGTCTTTTTAATTATAAATTGGGTTTTTTTAATGAAATTAGACGTTGCTCTGTTTTATTTTTGATTTGTTTAAGTTATGGAAGGTTTGAGTTGAATAAACTGTTTAATTTTATGAGCTTGACAAAATTTTAATCATCATTAATATTTTTTTTGTTTATTAATTAGATTAATTATATAATTTAATCAAACTAGTTTACGTAAGATTTTAACATTTTCTTCAATTAATATTATTGCTTAAATACTTGCAGTTCTTTAATGTTCGTATTCAATTTAAAAACGTTATTTTAATTTTTACTCACTAATAAATATCTCCTTTATTATCTTATTTAATTTCATGTGGATAAATTATTTTAATCAAATGCTTAATTTAACACAAAAAACTATTTCAATTAAGCTGTTTGTAATTTTAATTTTTTTATGTTTAGGGATAAGTTAAATTTGAAACTAATCACTTTCAAAATTGTAAATGAAATAATTTGAGGTCTTAAGACTTTAGAAATGTTACCTTTAAAATTGAAATCTAGAATTACCATTGCCTACAAAACCTGATAGAAAGTTTCTTATAAATAAATTTACAATTTTTTGCTTAATTTCAGCCATTCTATCAAACAAATGATTATTTTCAACTAATCATAAAGACATATTAGAACTTTATGTTTTATTTTTGAGTCTTGAGCAAGAATAAGGAGCTTCTTTGAGTTTAAAAATTTGAGTAGAATTAAGAAATCTTTTGTCGGTGATGATTAAATTTATAACGTTGTATATACTACTCATGCTTTTAATAGAATTTTTTTATGGATATAAATATTATAATTGGAGCATTTGGAAATGGGCTAGTGCTATTAATATTAGGTGCTGCTGATATAGTATTTCCTCGTATGAATAATATAAGATGTAACACTTGTATAATTAAATCATTAATTTGAAATATTTAATTTAGAAAAAAATATTAAAATTGTTGATATAAAATTATATAAAAAAAAAAATTTAAGTCATGTTATAACTTTAGAAGTGGGATCAGAATTCTTGTGCTGTAAATTAGTTAAAGTACATTAGCAATTAAAAATAAAAACATTTTTTATTTGAATCTTTATTTTTATATTAGTACACTTAATTCTGTTAATTAAAAAGAATAAATAATTCAATCAAAAATTAAGAAATTATTTATTCTAATTATTTGAATAATATTATGGAGTTTGTCAACAATCTGTTTACTGTGCTTAAATTAAATCATATGATTCAATATTAATTACTGTTTGGCGCAATTGCAATTAGCTGTTAATTTTTGTAATTTTTTTCTCTCAATGCTTTAAAGCTAAAGATGGCTAATTGTACGCAAAAACAAATCTTATATAATACCTAAAACGGAGTAGGACACCGTGAGAGAAATTGTTGACGACTTATTAATTAATGGAATAATTTGAGATTCATGTTCTAATTACTGTCCTGTATTATTAGTCATAAAAATAAATGGTAAAGCTTGGATGTGTATAGACTTCAAAACATTAAACTCAATGATTATAAAAGATTACCACCCATTACCTCGAATTGACGACCAAATTGACAGACTCTACAAGGGAGCTTATTTTACCAGTCTGGATTTAAAATCGGAGTATCATCAAATTAAAATCCACAAAAATTTTAAAAAAATACACAACATTCATAACCCCACATAGCCAGTATGAATACAATAGAGTACCTTATGGACTTCAAACGCGCCTCGAACCTTTCAGCGATTAATGAGTAAGTTATTAAAATCTGCTTCAGAGTACGCTGTAGTCTACTTTGACGATGTGGTACTTCATGCAACATCAATTGAAAAAAAAAGCTTGAAATAAGTGCAAAATGTTTCAACTATTTTTAAAGAAGAAGGGTTAGCTCATTAACTTAGCAAAATGTTCTTTTCTGATGTCAACAATAAGTTTCCTAGGTATTCAAATTAGTCAACACCAAGTTCAACCTGGGTTGAAAAAAAAAGTTTTAGCAATTGCTAGTTATCAAGCCATATTAAGTCAGCTCATCAAATTCGACAATTCTTAGGGCTAACAGCATACTTTCGACACTTTATCAGAAATTACGCGCTTATTGCACAGCCGCTGACACAGCTGACACGTAAAAATGAAGTTTTTAAATGGTATAGTCTTCAAGAAAACGATTTCTAAGAGCTGAAAACGGTTTTGACAAAACGACCGATCCTGGCTTTGTACAATCCCGATGCTGTAACAGAAATGCATACCGATGCTAGTGCAATTGGATTTGGAGGAATGCTACTCCAGAAACAACATGACAATAAACTGCATCCAGCTGCCTACTATAGTCGACAAACTAATTCCGCTGAATCGAAATACCATTCCTATGAATTAGGAACATTAGCAGTTGTAGAATCTTTAAAGAAATTTAGGTCGTACTTACAGGGAATTTATGCGTTACTTATTGTAACGCATTGAAAGCGACAAGAGAAATAATTCCCCGCATCGCTAAATAGTGGTTACAATTGTTGAAATTTACATTTGATGTAAATTATCGGCCCGGGACTCAAATGCGACACGTTGATGATTTTAACAAAAATCCCGCGTTAAAGGACACAAGTTTTCAGATATTACACATACAAGAAGCTGACTGGATACTTTCAGCTCAGTTGACTGACAAAACTATTCAGCGAATAAGAAAAACATTGCAGCGCAACCCCGTAACAGAAGATGAGAAGAAAATTTATAAAAAATACAAGATAAAAGATTATAGGTTATACCGCGTGAGCACCAAAGGTAATCAATGGGTTGATTCAAAAAAGTTACGTCATCAAATACTACAGGTAGCACATGATCAAAATGGCTATTTTGCTATATATAAAACACTGTCGCGGTTAACAGCGCATTACTGGTTTTACAAGATGCGTAACTATGTAGTGAAGTACTAGCCTGTTGTACTCCCTGCTTGTACAACAAACGTAAATCTGGGCGCAAAGAAGGTTTTCTAAACTCTATTCCAAAGACAAGTGAGCCGTTATCAACGGTTTACGTAGACCATCTAGGCACATTTCCAAGAAGTCAAAAAGGCCACGTATTTTTAATTGCTGGCGTATATGCTTTTACAAAGTTTACATTTCTCCGTGCGACCAAGACAACAAGATCCAAACACGTTCCAAAAGTAATAATTTCTGATCAAGGATCTGCTTTCACATCTAAGAATTTCAAATATTTTTGTAAACAAAATTTTATTTAGCATGTTCTAAATGCAGTTGCAACTCCTCGAGCTAATGGTCAAGTTGAACGTCTGAATCGGTCTGTACTGTCTGCGCTAATAGCTACATCAACCAACGAAAAAAACTTGGGATGAACACATCTGGTCTGTTCAGTTTGCTTTGAACAATACATTGACTTCAACAACAAAGGAAACACCTAGTAAACTTTTATTTGGGTACCAACCTCAACAGGGAAAAATAACGGACTTGGTTCTTGAGGAAGTATCTAATGTACCTATATTGATTGAAGACGTAGTAACATTTAGAGAAACAGCCAGTTCCAGCACAAAATTAGTCCACAAAAAGCAGAAACACCATTATGACCTCAGTAGAAATGCGCCAGCAAGCTATCAGGTGGGAAACCTAGTACTAGTAGGAAAAAGATCCTGTAGCTACAGGAACAAGCAAAAAGCTTCAACCACATTTTTCCGATTCTGAGAATAAGATCGATTTGATAATTATTTTTTTTAAGCAAGTTGTTTTTTATATTTTGTATTTCTATTTATATTTTTTTTATGTTGTTTGTTTTTTTTTATTTTTTAAAACTATATCACCTCGAGGTGAGGCGACAGTCAGGATGAACGAGTTGTAACACTTGTATAATTAAATCATTATTTTGAAATATTTAGTTTAAAAATAAATATTATAATTGTAATTAAGATCAAATAAAATTTAACAAAAAAAAAAAATTAAGTCATGTTATAAAGGTTTAGTTACTTCCTCCTTCTTTATCTTTATTAAACAAGAAATTTAGTAAAAAAATGTGCAGAAACAGGATAAACAGTTATTCTTCTTTATCATCAAATTTAGCTCATAGACGATCTTTAGTAGATTTAGCTATTCTTAGACTTGATTTAGCAAGTATTTCTTCAAGTCTTGGATCAGTAATAATACATTACATACCGTGACGGAAAAAGATTGTATTTCTGTCGAGAAATTAAGAAGTAGATCAAGACGCGAAGCGTCGAGGTAATCTTGATTTTGAGTATATTTGATATTGATTAATTTTGATAAATAAAATTGACATTTGACATTTTAAAATATTAAAAAAATTGAAGGTTTTTCTACAACCATAGATCATTGTTTGCGATAATATGGGTTGCGCTTCATAACGACACAGTGTATTTAAGTAGGCTTGGTTTTTTTGCCTAAGAGAAGGAAGATGTACACTCGCCAACAAATTATAATTCACTAGGGCATTTTATAAGCAACTGTTTTTACAAAAAATACCACTTGCATTTCACAACTGTGTTTGGTTGGTTGCAAATTTAAATTTTTCTTAGCTTTTGACAGCTGTCAATCATCGGATTAAGCAATAAAATCTTCATCCTACCCTGCTCTCATTATCATAGAGATTTCGTCATTTTACCGTCTTCTACGAGAAGTAGCTAAAGATTTAAAAATACATTTCTACATTTCCAAACTGGACTTTATAAAAGTTCGTCCAATTTAGGTGTAATAAACTGTATTATACAAACACCACAATTATTATTTTCAAGCAATTATGCTGAATTCAGACCAATTCAACAATTAAATTAAAAACAAAATCCACAAAGTGTGTTTAAAGCTAAATATAATACATATTAATTTGTACTTGGTGTAAGTTGGATTTCAAATAAGGCTGGCGTATTCTAATTTAGTTCTAACCAAACTACAAAACAAACTTGTAAGAGCAGATGTATCATAAAAATTTTTACAACTTCTAAAGATAAAACCTAATGTTCTAAACGCTGAGTTAACAGTTAACTCGATATGATAATTGAATGTCAGATGAGAGTCAAAATAGATTCCCAAGTCTTTGACATTATCGCATCGTTCAAGAATTACAGTATCAATTGCGTGTTGAAAGTGAATGGGATTGAACTTGCGATTAAACGATGTAACTCTGCATTTGTTTACGTCTAAAAACATACCGTTTGCTAAACACCAATTATATAAAATATTAATCTGTTTTTGTAAAACAATACAATCATTAATTTTATTTATTGAGGAATACATTTTTAAACCATTGACAAACATGATAAAGCACCTTAAATGATCACAAATACCATTAATAAAACACAAAAACAGTAGAGGACATAAGTTAGATCTTTGTGGAACACCGCTTGTTATTGAGTATGTGTCAGAACAAAATCCATTATAATAAACATATTGGTCACGTTGACTTAGGTAAGATCTTATAAGTTTAACATAATTGTCACTAAAACCTAACTTTGAGAGTTTGCTAATTAATAGATTATGATTGATCTTATCAAAAGCTTTGAAAAAGTCGGTATATATAGTATCAACTTGCCTTCGACTGTCTACATTTTCACACAAAAATTGACTAAAAACCGCTAAGTTGCTTACAGTAGATCTACTATTCATAAAGTCATGCTGAAAAACAGATATTTTATTATTTACTGCTGCGTTTATGCGACTGTAAATAATACTCTCAAAAAGTTTGGTTACATTATTTAAGATTGAAACAGGTCTATAATTTATAACGTGAGAACGATTTTGAGATTTATGTACTGGACATACTTTGGCAGTTTTCCATAAAGTGGGAAAAACTGATGTTTTTACAATTAAATTAAATATATTTAACAAAGGACATACTAAAACTGTCAAGCAGTCTTTTAAAATGAAAGAAAGAATTAGATCTGGACCTGCAGTAAAGTTATTTTTCAATTTCTTTCCCGCCCTTACAATATCCGTTTTAGTTATTGTTTCATTACTAATCTCTATCACATTGAAAATGTCAGATTTTAAATTGGAAAATTCATTATCAGGTGGTATTAAATCAGAATATACACTTTCAAAATGTTTTTTTAAACGCATTTACTATTGATGCGGGGCTATCACACACATTACCATCATATACCATGTTTCCCGGAATTCAAGAAATATTGTGCTTATTCTTTATAAAACTCCAAAAAGATTTCGGTCCTTTTTTTAGATTAGCTTGAACATTTAGCAAATATTTAGAATAGTCATCTTTTATTTTTTGTTTAACTGTTAACCTAAGCTCCTTAAATTTGTTAGTGTAAAAAGATGTTTTATTTTCACATGACAACTTACGAAATTTAGATTTTAATTTAATTAAACGTATCAATTCACTCGTATACCAAAACGGATATTTGTGACTATAATTTTTGTAAACCGGCACATTTTTATCTAAAATTTGGTAAACCTTATTATAAAAACTCCAATTACAGTGCACAAAATCATTATATAAAGAATAATAATTTGTTTTCCTAAAATTATAAGCCTTATTGTTGCTGTTTATGACAAAATTCTTATGTTTTAAAAACAAACCATCTAATTCAATTGATAAGGATGGATGATGAGCATCTGCAGGTACCAATGTTACATCTTCACGAGTGACTTTATAACTAAAATTACTTATTACTAAATCTAATTGTCTGTCGTTTTTGTTCAACACCTCACTGAACTGTGTCATGTCTAACAACGCCAGCAAGTCCTTGATGATGCAAGATTTACGGTCATCCAAATAATTACTTGAACAAAAGTTAGGACAATTAAAATCTCCATTATTGTGTCAGAATGAGAAATATCCCATTCTCTAATAGTTTCTAAAAAGTTATTCACTATTTCAAATGATAGAAATGACGGTATGTATACAACACCTAGATAGAAAGTTTTATATTCAATTGAGCATTTGACTACTAGAAAATTAATTTCTGGGAACTGGACATCGAATAAGGAAGTATCTACAACTGTAGATTTAATAGAATTGTTGATAGCCAACAAAACGCCGCCACCAGTTACCAAGTTTAGAACACTGAACTTACCATCACTTCTATAAACATTATAAATGTCAGGAAATAACTCTTGTGAGCATAATTCCGGTTTAATCTACGTCTCGCTAAGCGCAACTATATCAAACTCACATTCACTAACACTAGAATAGAAAACATCAATTTTGCTGTTAAGACTTTTGATAATAGACAGCTAGATCACAGCAGTCAAAACTCTGACCATTCTTTAATTTTGATAAATTGATAGGACGACAGTTGTTAGTTGAGATCGTTGTCAGTTTGTTGTTGTTGACAATATCACAGGAAGTTTGAGAACTTATTATTTTATCACACGTTGTATTCCTAATTTTTGAAAATTCTGATTTGTATCTTTTCCGTGAAGATACCTACTAACGGCCACACCAGTAGGCCAAAAGGAAACATTCATAATTATCCAAAAGGAAAATTCAAACATAGTGCGATTGCTGTGATACCAATTAATTATGCCTGCTTGTAAACTATGCAATGTTACATTGAAAAATTTTGACAAATGTGCTCGTTGCTTTATATGTACCAAAAAAGCACATACAAAGTGTCTGAAATTAGACGATGAAAACTTTAAAATCTTAAATCAATTTAAAAACTTCAAATATGTATGTGACGATTGTTCAGTAATGGAAGGCTGCTCGAAATTAGACCAAATCGTGGAAACCGTGAGCAAATGTGTATCTTTAATTGAGGAACAAAACACTTCTAGAAAAGCACAACAAACTATAACTTTCAACCCTGATACAGCTGATTTAAATACTAAAATAATTTCGTACGCTGAAGTGACCGCCAACACATCGTCTGTCATGTTAAAACCAAAAAATGATAATCAGCCTATATCTGTTACTAAAAAGGATCTTTCCACAAACGTTGTCTCCATAAAAACTAAAGTCAATATCACAAAAGTCAAGGCTAGTCGCAATGGAAGTGTAATCATTACCTGTGACAGTCCTGACGATATCAATAAAATTGGAAATATTGTCTCTAATAATTTACCAAATTATAGCCTCAAACAATTGTCTAGTTTGCTCCCAAGAATAAGAATTTCGCGGATTGATAGCAGTGTTGAGAAAGACGCACTCTTAAATTATGTTTTGAATCAGAACAAAACGCTCTTTCCCGCTGGCTACGTCTGTAATTTAAAGAAGTTCAGTACAATGCGCAATAATGAGGTTCTACATCAGGCTGTTATTGAAGTTGATGCACAGTCATACCATAATATTATTGCAGCAGGTAAGCTATTGGTTGGGTATGAATACTGCAAGGTATGGGATGCAGTTGACATTCGGCGTTGTTTTAAGTGCTCTGGTTTTAACCATATTTCCGAACACTGTACAAAAGATGAACCAACTTGTCCTAAATGTTGTGGTAACCACCTCCTAAAGAACTGTGAATCAATAACTCTGACTTGCTCAAATTGCTTCTCTCGGAAGGATAAATATCCTAATATTGACTGCAGTCACTCTGCTCTTGAAAGGGGTTGTGCTACATACCAATCTCATTTGGCGACCTTTAGAGCTAAAATTTTTAATGATAAATAGCAATCACAGCAAGTATCGTTTAGTTCTTACAACTTACTTAATTCCTCTGCAAGTACTCGATCTATTATCAATTCACAAACCATGCTATCATGCTACTATCAGAATGTTCGTGGACTGAATAGTAAAACACAATTGTTTTATTTGTCTTCTGTTGCTGCTTCTCACCTACATCTCCGGTTGCAGGAGAGGTAGGGGTGTGTTGCTTGCTGTTGATTCTGCGATAAATTCAACCATCTGTGATATAGTTGTCTGTGATACTATTTCTCATATTGATTTTTTATTAGTCAAAATACACTTTCACCATCGTACTCTTCACGTCCTTGTCATATACATACCTCCACAATGCGATGTTAACTCTCTGTCGGTGTTTTTCGATTTTTTAACGTCGTTACATTTTTTGTATGACTCCGATTTGCTTGTTGTAGACGATTTTAATGTTCCAGATTTTATTAAAAATGTGTCTGATTTATCTCCGTCGTCTACCTCTAATAGACTACTAAACAATTTTTTAAATTTCTATCAATTAAGACAATGCAATGACATCTTCAATATAAATGATAGACTTTTAGATCTAGTCATGGTGTCTGATTCTACTTTCTGCTCTATTTCGAGAGCCCAAGATCCATTGGTTTTGGAAGACAATCATCATCCAGCTCTGGAAGTTGATCTTATAATTTACCAACGCCAGAAAAACTTTCCCAAGCGTAAAATTTCTGAATTCAATTTTCGTAAATGCAATTTTAACCTATTATATGCAACACTATCTACTGTAGACTGGACCTTTCTTGCAAATTATTCACATGTTGATGTAGCAGTTTCAAATTTCCATCAATTACTTCATGATATTTTTCACCGCCATGTACCTCTAAAGCAGCATAAACCTGGAAATTATCCTGCTTGGTTCGATAAAAACATTATACGCACACTGAAACAAACATCCACTGCAAGAAAAAAGTATAAAAAATCAAAGTCTATACTTGACTTCGATACATTCGCCCAACTTAGAGCTCGTTTAAAATCTGATATTGATGTAGCCTATAAAAACTTCTTGCAGAAAGTTAACAAAAATCTAAAGTCTAACCCGCGTGAATTCTGGTCCTTTGTCAACTCCAAACGAAACTCTAGCCCAATTCCTACAACTATGTTCTTAAATGGCAATAAGTTAATAGATCCTTAAGATATTGTCAGTAGTTTTGCTGATCATTTTTCTCGATCTATTATGAAGACTGATGAAGTCACTATACCATCGGTGCCAATATCCAACAACATCTTGAATCTGCCGTCTGTCTCTGAACAAGAAGTTCTTCAAGCCTTGAAGAAGTTAAAGGCCACCATGACTAGAATACCTGACCAGATTCCAGCTTTCTTAATTAGCGAATGTGCTTCCGTATTTGTGAAACCCCTTACACTTATATTCAACCTAATCTTAAAACGTTGTGATTTTCCTTGTCAATGGAAGACTTCCAAAATATGTCCCGTCTATAAGAAAGGTGTAAAGTCGGATATCACAAATTATAGACCCATATCGATTATTTCTAATTTTGCAAAAGTTTTTGAATATTTATATGTTGTACAACATATTTAGTTTTCATGTTTCCTCAGTTCTATCTTTGGTACAACACGGGTTTGTTTAAGATCGCTCACCTGAGTCAAACCTATGCACGATTACACAGTTTCTTAGTACTGCTCTTAATGAGAAATTGCAAGTTGATGTTGTTTACACGGACTTTTCAAGCGCTTTCGACAAGGTTGATCACAGTCTGCTGTTGAGAAAGTTGAAACGTTTTGGTTTATCAGTTAACCTTGTTTCGCTGTTGGATTCGTATTTAGTCGATCGTTATCTATATGTGTATGACAATGGATATACATCAAAGCAATTTAGACAGGAAGCTGGAGTTTCGCAGGGTTCCGTTTTGGGGACCTTTGCTCTTTAATATCTTTATTAACAACCTTGTTGAGGTCATAAATTTATCCTGTCTTCTATTCGCAGATGATATGAAAATCTACTCTGTAATTAATTCCATAGAAGACGCATTTATACTTCAACAATGTGTTGACTCGATTGTGAAATGGTGTACTGAGAACAATCTACTATTGAATCACTCAAAATGTAATGTTGTGAGTTATACAAAGAAAAAAGAACTCCTTTCTTTTGACTATAACATCAATGGTGCTGTTATTTCACGAGTGGATTCTGTTCGGGATCTCGGCATTATTTTCGATAAGAAGCTCTCTTTTGTTCCCTATGTGCAATCTGTTATAAACTCCGCCATCAAATCCCTGGGATTTGTGTTGCGCAATGGGAGAGAATTTTGTGACGTTGAAACGTTAAAACTACTATACATCACTTATGTGCGATCTCGTTTAGAGTATTCCTCAGTTGTTTGGTCTCCCACATATAATATTCATATTTCAGCGCTGGAGAGAGTGCAACGGAAGTTTCTGAAAAGTGCAGTATTTATGTTGGACAAAGTGTATCCCACTCGAGGTTATCCAGAAGAACTTCTTTTAGAACGATTTAATATGTCTTCCTTATCTACTAGACGTACTGAGCACTCCGTAATATTTTTGCATAAACTTTGGCAGGGAAGGTAGAATTGTCCATCCTTACTATCCGAAATATGCCTTAAAGTCAACAGACCTGGTGCTCGTTCGAAAAACACATTCTTCATTCCAACGAAACGAACTACAACCGGTACTGCGTCACCTATATATCAGATGCTAAAAAATTACGAAGCAGTTGAGTCAGCACTAAACATATTTCGCTGCACCATCCCAAATATAAAACGTCACTACAGTAATAAAAACCCATTTTGAATAAGAATGCAATAATATAACAGTTGCATCTAAGGGTTTAAAATATATGCTATGGTTCATACATATCTTTTATCTTTGATACAATTTTTCCTATTTGAACTATAATTAAAATAATATTTAGATTATATTACTTTTCTTTCTTTTTCTTTATTTTTCTTCTCCTAACAAGCTGACCTGTAATTGGGTTTTCTGTTGGTCAGCTGTATGCAATAATAATAATAATAATAATAATAATAATCTTGTCCAACAACAGAAAATTAGCGGACAATTTAAACGAGCTGTAAATTAACGGATGCTTTGAATTTAGTTTGAGCAATGTAAAATCATTCATTGTATCATTCACGTTTGGTATTTTACTAAATTGAGTCTTAATATAGTTTCTAACTCTATCTTCAACAACCTTAGGATTAACACGAATAATAAAAACATGACATTTTCGAGTTTTTATCACCGCAGTAAAACCATCTGTTTTATTTTCATTATTTGCACTTATCGCACTATTGTTAACATTGACGTCAGATGTTATAGATCCAGAACCTATTACAAAAGATCTTCTTCTCAATTGTTTAGAGCTTATTTGTTCAGTATCCTTCTTATTATCTATCATTAAAGAACTTTGAATTTTAGACTTATTTGAATAATGCTTTATGGAAACATTACTGTCGTTCCCTTTAATAAAAGTACCGTTAGGATCAGTACCTTCATTTAGTTTTGTACCCTCCATGGCAATATTGGGTACTGATAAATCGTCTTTTGGAGCCGAAACTACCTGTTTCGGTGTTTTACCCTTAATCCGCTTGGGTGATTGCGGTGACTTTCTCGCAGATGTGGCCGTTGCATTGTTTGAGATTAGTACATTGCTCTTACGAAAATTATTATTTATGCAACTATTTGTTGATGCATTGTCTAACATCCTGATTAAGTCAATATTGCTTTCACACAGGTGACATAATTATTGTTTAAGACCCTTGACTTCAGCTTCAACTGCTTCAAGAGAAGCTTGAAAGTTGGTAGTTTCGGCGCTTGATTCCAGCAAATAGGTTTTGTCATATAATAAGCGATTACATTGACGCATCTCAACCACCAAACTCATCAAACTTTTAAAAGATTCTTTTGAAAACTTTAATGACTTGATGTTTTCATTGATATTTGGAGGAGAATTGAGCAATACATTTCCGGAAACATTGTTAGAATCTGTGAGTTTATTTTCATTCACACCACACTTTACACATATCCAGTCTTTTTTCAAATGCAAGCCTCTAGCATTGACTTTAACACATTTAGGGTAAAATTGAAATTTACACTTACTACACCTCAGTATTGCTTTTCTTTCGGAAAAACCCACAGAACACAGAGCACAATCAGACACGTCTACACTCATCGACATCTTCGATAATATGATGTTTTCTTCATCAATGGATTCTCTAAAAGTTTTGTGGCGGTTGGATAATACCAGATTTAGTAGGGAACACGTTGTAGAATCAGGGAAGAGCGGTCGCATCACCACTAGATTTTGGAGGTGGATGACGTCACATGGTCCAGGACAAATCATTTAAGTTTCTCCCCCTCGTTTTACTGCAGAAGCTTTTGTTAATTTACTAGAAACCCAATGTCTTTCAGAAGTTATTAGCCGTTTTCCTTAGGTCAGCCGCGAGTTAATTGTTTTTGTGCAAGATATCTCGCCTATTCATTCGGCAATGGTTTGAAAACCGTTCAGAGTTTGTAGTTCTTCCATAGCCAACCAAATCCCCTTATTTGAACCCTATAGAAAATCTATGAGGTTTAATGACAGAAGATTGGAAAGACATTGGATTTTATGGAGTTCGTGAAAGAAACGTTTATCAAGTGGGTCAAGAAAATGATGGTTACTACACCAAGTATTAAAAATTAGGGTTATAAGTATATAATTTTATATTTGGCTGATTTTTTGGTCATATATTATTGTATATTTTATTCATAAATGTTAGAAATATTTTTTCTATATAATCACAGCCTACTTCCCGCTAATTTTATTACTATTTATTAATAAAATATATAAAAAATTTTTTTTTGATTTTTTGAATTTTTTTGGTAATCTAAAGACGCATCTCTTGCACCAGCTAGACGATCCATTCTAAGTTATAGTCTCAAACATTTTCTAACTTACTTCTATTTAACACAAACAGATTATTAAATCTTTGCACAGTTTCAACAAAATAACGTAAAATAACGTTTTCAAAAAAATAACATCTGTACGAGTAACATAGAACCGTACAAATTAACAACATTAGTTCGAAAAAACCTTTAATAATAAATTTGCTAGAAAAATTCTAACAATATGACATGCACATAATAATGATGCTCTCTGTATTTTTTATATAATTTTCAATTTTTTAATAATAATTGTTAATAATTTCTCAATTTTTATAATTTCTTCTTTAGCTCAAAAGATGGTTCAAAACACTATCATAAACGAGATTAGGGTCAAAATGATTAATTATTATTTAATTTAATCAGCTTTTAATTGAAAAAAACCATTAAAATCGATTTGCCCTATCAAAAATTCTATGTAAATAACTATTATACAAATTAGATTAATTTCCATATACGTAATTTTCAGCTAAATTAGTTGAAAACTGAAGGAGAAAAGTTTACAACGTCTTGGATGCTGCAAAACAACCCTCAAAACCCGAGTTTAATGTTTAGAGCCCTAAGAATTAAAATAAAAGATTTATGACCCTAGATTGATTGGCAGATTGATTTGGGGTCGTTTGGCGCTTTCCACCTTACAGAACTGCGACCAATTTTGATAATATTGTTCTAGAACCCTACTTTATTTTTCCTAGAAATTCTAGGCTTGTTTTGACTTCGGCAGGCGTTTAGTCTCGCACTGTACAGAGTCTACAGTTCTCACCGGGGACCGGGTTTTGAACCGGGGACCTCTCGATCTGCAGTCGAATGCTCTACCACTGAGCTATATCCCCTTTATGACCCTATAGTCCCTATAAACCGTTAGAGTTATAAATCATTATCGTTGAAAAGTCATCTCAAAATTCATGTTGTCCACCCATAATTTACACCTAGCAGCATCATTTGGAAATCTGAAAAAAAATAAATTTGCAAATATATTGTTGGTTATTGTGTATGAACCATGACCTAACATCACATGGGTATTATGGGTGTGTAAAATGTAAATGCATCAACATGAAAAAAGCCACATATTACTCACAGAAATAGAAAAATTTATTATCTCCCAAAGTACCCCTTTTCTCTACGTCTATGGAATAATAGCGGTTGAAACTCACTTATTCTCATTTCATAAGCAAATTACGAATGAAAAGTATATGCTATTGCAGACATAAAATTATTGATATGATCAGTACACTAAGCCCAACATTTATTGTAAGTAATAATAAAAAAATTATTAAAAATAAATAAAGTGCAAAGTACCATGTTATCTTACTTACCTGTGAAATAAAACTCCGGCTTCTTTTTTATCGTTATGACTTCCACAACGGTAAGCTGCACATATTACCATGTTTAAAAAATAGCAATCGTTCGTTAAAATTTACACAATAAAATAAAACACGTAAAAATGGCTTTTGGTGCAAACACAATGTTTGGTACCAAACCAATTGCTGTCATTGTTGCGTCATAAAAACAATAAGATTGTTAACAACAAAGTGTTTGTAATAGTACAGGATACGTAAAACAATTAATAAAGAATGTTAAAAAAAATAGTCCCGTATGCAACTGTCATTTATTTTTTGCACTCATTGCTTACAGATAATAATAATAATAATAAAATCGGTGTTTTCCGATCGTTTCCAATAAAATAAAAACAATTGTTCTGCACCTGTTTTTTACTTTGCTGCCGCATCTATGATCAAATGTTTGAAACAAATATATTTCATAACATTAAAAAAAAAATCTATCTTTACGAAAAATCATTTACTCCATTATGCAGCACTTTTTTAAGCCAGCTTGCAAACATAGTGCTCAAGTCAAAACGGTTATTTTCCAAAGTCGTCAGGTAAATAACTTTCACCTGCTTTTGCCATTTTTGCATGTTGATTTTAAGACTGTGACGTCAGAATGAAGTAGTTCTAATATAATTGTGTAGAGAAATGAATGGTGGGATAAAGAATGCTACCAGCTAAAGAAAAAAGCTACAAAAGCGCTAAGGGAATTCAAAAGAAAGCAAGTAAATAGAAGAGTCTTCTTAGAAGCAAAAAGAAAATATAGAAAAAGATGTATAGAAAAAAAGAGAGAGAAAAGAGAAGAAGAAGATAAAGAAATAAAAGCTATTAAAACAGAAAGAGAGGTGTGGAAGTACATAAACAGAGAAAGATTAAGAAAAGAAGCGGCGAGTGAAGAGATAACAATAAAGGAATGGGAAGAGTTTTTCAAAGATCTTCTGGAAGGAGAAAGAGAAGTAGATATAGAAGACCCAGCGATGCAAACGAACCAGGCAGCACCATTAGGAACAGAAATTACAAGGGAGGAGGTAGAGAGACAGATAAAGAAGCTGAAGAAGAAGAAGGCACCGGGGAGGAATGGAATACAGAATGAACACTGGATGTATGGGACGAAAGGTGTGATAGACAGATTGGTAGAGGTTATGAATGGAGTGTGGAGAGGAGAGGGATTCCCGACAGGTTGGAGAGAAGGCATAATCTGCCCTATCCACAAAAAAGGAGACAAAAATAGAGTAGAAAACTACAGAGGAATAACTCTTCTTAACACAGGGTATAAATTGTATGCGTCAGTACTGAATGAAAGGCTGAGAAAAGAGATAGAGGAAAAGAAGGTAATACCAGACAACCAAGCGGGATTTAGAGAAGGAAGGGGAACTATGGATAATGTATACATCCTGGACCACATAGCGAATAACGAGATGAAAAAAAAGGGAGGAAGGCTGTATACACTTTTCATAGATTTTAGAGCAGCGTTTGATAAGGTCGATAGAAAGAAAATGTGTGAGAATATGAGAAAAAGAGGAGTAAACGAGTGGCTGGTGAGAAAGGTAGAAGAGATCTATGTAAAAACAAAAAGCAAAGTTAGAGCAGGGGAGAAAGAGAGTGAGTGGTTTGAAACGTCAAAAGGGGTGAGACAAGGGTGTCCTCTCAGCCCCTTGTTGTTTACAACCTACATGGCGGATATGGAAGAAATGTTTAGAAAGGCGCAAGCTGGTGGATGTGTGATTGGAAGAGAAAAAGTGTGGAGTCTAGCGTTTGCAGATGATGTGGTATTAATAGCAAAAAGCGAAAGGGAGATGGGAGAAATGATGACAAACCTAAAAAAGTATGTGAGGAAAAAAAAGCTAGAAGTGAATGTAAATAAAACAAAGATGCTGGTGTTCAACAAAAAGAAGAGGAAAGAAGAAAAGAATGATTGGGAATGGGAGGGAGAGAAAATAGAGAGAGTAAAAGAGTTCAAGTATTTAGGGTATACGTTTAATGAAAGAGCTACGAACAAAGCGCATGTCAGAGAGTTGACAAGGAAAGCAAACAAGATAGTGGGATGTGTATGGGGAATAGGAGAGAGGAAGTGGGGAGGGGAGTTTAAAAGGAGAATAATGATGTTTGAGAGCTTGGTGGAGAGCGTATTGATGTATGGGGCAGAAATTTGGGGGTAGAAAGAACAAGAGGAAATAGAGAGAGTACAAGTGAAGTATTTGAGGTGGGTCCTTGGGGTGGACAGAGAAACCCCTGGGTATATAGTAAGAGAAGAATGTAAGAGAAACAAGCTGAGAGTGAAAGCGGGGAAAAGAGCGACTAAGTTTGAGGATAGGATGAATGGAAGGCAAGAATGTAGAATATTGAACGAATGTTGGAGAGAAAAGAAAAAAAATTTGGAGATAAACGAAAGAGAAAAATATTACAGAAGAAATGGGTATGCAAGTAAAGAAGTGGAAAAATTAAGAACAGAAGGCAAGTGGATGAACGCAGAAACGAGCGAAAGAGACAGGGATGTAGATAAGCAAGAAAGAAGAGGAAAAATCAAAGAGTCCAGGTACAACAGGAATTATGAGAAATGTATGACAGAGGAGATTCCGGTGTACCTGGGAAGAGAAAGTGCGAAAGAGAGGAAAATAATGGCGAGGTTCAGGTGCGGAAATGAGGAGAGAGAGAATAGGTATTGGATGGAAAAGGAAGAGAGACTGTGCAGAATCTGCTATGAGGAAAGAGAGACAATAGAGCACATGTGGAATGAATGCAGTGATATGAGGGAGAGAGAAAGAGCAGGAAAAAGAGAAATATTGAAAGAAAATGGAGCGGAGATAAAGTGGATGAAGGAAGTATGGGAGAGAAGGAAAAGGAGGACAAAGGAAGAACAGGGGGGTAGAATAGAAAATTAAATAAAGTGTAGATAGAGTATGTAAGCCGGTATAGGCAACAATAAAGCTTATTATATATATAATATAATTGTGTCACTTGTCAATTTGTAGACTGACAATTGACAACTGACATGGTGATATGCTATAGCGAAAAATACGCAGCCATTTGTATTTTTTTGCAAATAAATTAATAAAAATTTTGCAAAAGTGTGTATTGTTGCAATTGATAACAAATTTAGTTGTATTTGTGATATACGCTATTTGGGGTTTTGGCAAGACCAAAATTGCAGCAATGGGAAAAAATTTGGGAAACACCGATGTGTGACCTTCGGAGACCGATTTTTGTGATGCAAAAATAACATTACAAAAAATGTTGACAACAAGAATTCTCATTGCCACTTAAAGGTGCTTTAAGCAAAATGAACCAAAATTCCACATTCTGCACGTTACTATTTGATGAGATGTCGATAGAACTCCACTTGCAGTATAATTTGCACATTGAGAGTTTTATAGATCTTTGACACGAAAGATCTACCTAAAGATAGCTACTCATGTTCAAGTAATAAGTATAATAAATCGAAAAGTTTTAAAACTTATGTAGTTTATGTGTTTGTATGCCTACGAGACATTTTTAAAAATTGGAACAAACTATTTGCATATCACTTGTTAAATGGTTAAATGAAAACCTTTACGCTAAAAACCATTACTGTTAATGTAATATGAAACGTAAACGCAGCTTGGTTAACGGCTGTATCATCCGTATGCGATCAAGGAACAAATAAATTAGATGCACTTGTTTGTGATACACAGAAAAGTGTAGAACCACAGGATTATGTGTTTGAAGTAGATGGGTAACATATTACGAATTTAGCGCACTGCGGAAGTTGACCGAATTTTACGGTAATGAAAGTTAAAAAAATTAAAGTGTCAATTGCTGTTCAAGTTTTAGAGTCATTATGTAGCATTGAGCTTAAAGTTTCTTCTTAAAACCAGTAAGTAAAAAGCAACGGTTTTTTATGTTGTACACTTGTGTTATTGATTTACTTTTTTAGACGTCGTTGAACAACAAACTTGAAGCATTGTAGAAATTATACAATTAATGAATAAAGTGTCAATGGATCTGCTAGGCGCAACGTTATGGAGAATTGTACAGACAAAACTGTATGCCAGCTTCTAAGAATTGGGAACTCACTCTTAAAGATTTTAAACTTTTAAGTGCCTAACTGCACAACGATGGATTCACTTACCTCAAACCACGCAGTTTAACTCAAGATCCCCTAGAAACATTTTTTGGATAAATATGGCATCACACAAATTTTACCACAAATGACTCGGATATGTTTTACAAGGTTCCGAATACAGTCGTTCTGATGCGAGATAAAGCGACCCTTAGTAAACAGTGCAAATGCAACACGTTTTTTTTTCTGTTTTATTGCATAATTCTAGCATTTACATCTACCCCGTTAGCACTTTGTAAAGATTGTATGTTGCAATGATATCTTGCTTTTCTGTATCGGTTTTTATAGTTTTTTCACGTGCCCATTACATTTGTGACGCTATGCTATTTTTAGTAATAATTATTTTTTTTATAACATTATTTTTTTGGTTTTTTATAAAATTGTAGCATACATCTGTGCCGTCAATACTATGTATAAATTGTATGTTTATAGTTTTTTACTTATGTTTTTGTTATTTAATTTACTTTTACCATTTATATCTTTATAGGGTTGTACTTAACATTTTGATTATGTACTTTTAGCATTTATATTTGTGCCTGATTAATACTTTATTTTTATGGTTTTTTTTATTCAGCATTTCTGTAACTTTATCTGTATGACTATAATTTTATTCGATTTTGTAAACACTTCTTTACTTTAGATTTAACCCCCCGACATTTACAAATAAATGTCGAGAGCGTAGTGAGTCATTGCTGTCATAGGTTATTGTTTACAAAAATAAACTCTATGCATTAGCATTATATTGTTTTGTGTATTGTATTATTGTTAATGGTATGTTAACATCTAGCTAACGCACTACTTTTAATTGTACTTGTGTCAATATATATAAATTTTTTTGATAAAGAAATTTTTCCTTTCAATATTCAAAAACAAGCGGTAAATGAAATTTACCGCGGAATGGCTCCGAAGCAAGCGGAACCAAAATGCAGGTGGCGCCACTAAAATGTTACCGGCCGTTACCATTACCGATTACATTCTATCAAAGATAGGGTATTGAATGAGGTTATCAAATGAACGCCTATATTAACGGCTTCCTTTTAATATAACATTTTTAAAAAAATTAGTGTTTTAGTTCAATTTGACGTTATCAAAAATGTCGGTTTTCTCGAAGTGCTGCCGCTCTTCCTCGGCTTTTTCCTGTTACGATTCACTGGAACCTTATAGATGCCGTTTATGCAACTTTGAAACAAATGAAAAAAGTGTTTATTTTATTCACCATTGTGAGATTTTAGATGTTTTGGATGAAGCCTCTTTCGAAAAATGTCAACGTTGCAGAGTGGGTAGCTTTTCGTATGTGTGGAGATACTTTCACAAAAGAAAGTGTAATTTTATAGAACATAAATCATCTGTTACGGATCAGATTGTTGAACATAATCAACTAATACGGAAAATGGAAACAGTATTGTTACAACGACTAGCCAAGCAGATAAACCTTACCAATTCGTTACTTGTTTTGAATGTGATCAATGCAAGTATACAAGTAAATACAAATTCCAGTTAAAAAGACATATTTATCTGAAACATAAGCCCAATGAAATTAAGGAATGGTTTAAATGTGATCGATGTTTGTTTAAAATTATTTATAAACCATATTTTACAAAGCATCAAAAATTAAAACATTCTCCATTAACATTTCAATGTGAATTATGTGGGTTTAAAACTATGTTTCAAAGGGTTTTACAAAAACATATAAACAGAACGCATTCTTTACCAAAATTGCAAAAAATTGCAAAGGAAATGCTTGGTAATTTTAAAATGACCGAAAAAAATGCGCGTTTAAAAAAACTTAAAATTAATCTTCCAAGAAAATTACAGCAAAAATACAAATGCGGTGAATGCGAATATTCAACTTTTTATAAAAGAGATCTAAACAAACATATTATAAATGCAAAGCATCTTTCAAAAGATTTACAACAAAAATTCCAATGTGATAAGTGTGAATACACAACTCTTTGTAAATCAAATCTGAAAACACATAAGAATACAAAGCATCTTTCAAGGGAATTACAACCAAAATTCCAATGCGAGCAGTGTGAATATACAACTTTTTATAAAGGAAGCCTGAAGACACATATAAATGCGAAACATCTCTCAAGCAAATTACGAACGAAATTCCAATGCGATCAGTGTGAATTTAAAACTCTTAGAAAAGACGTTTCAAAAAATCATATAAATGCAAAGCATCTTTCAAAAGAATTACAACAAAAATTCCAATGCGAGCAGTGTAAATATAAAGCCCTCACAAATGAGCATTTGGAAAATCATATAAATGCAAAGCATCTTTCAAAAGAATTACAACGAATATTCCAATGCGATCAGTGTGAATTTAAAACTCTTAGAAAAGAGCTTTTGAAAAATCATATAAATGCAAAGCATCTTTCAAAAGATTTACAACAAAAATTCGAATGCGATCAGTGTGAATATAAAACGTTTTATAAACATCATCTAAACAGACATGAAAATGAAAAGCATCTTTCAAAAGAATTACAACGAATAGTTCAATGCGATCAGTGTGAATATAAAACTTTTAGAATAGAGTATTTGAAAAATCATGTAAATGAAAAGCATCTTTCAGAAGATTTGCAACAAAAATTCCAATGCGATCAGTGTGAATATAAAACTTTTCATAGAAGTAATCTAAACAGACATGAAAATGCAAAGCATCTTTCAAAAGATTTACAACAAAAATTCCAATGTGATCAGTGTGAATACACAACTCTTGGTAAATCAAATCTGAAAACACATAAGAATACAAAGCATCTCTCAAGTCAATTACAACAAAAATTCCAATGCGAGCAGTGTGAATATAAAACTTTTTATAAAAATAATCTAAACAGACATGAAAATGCAAAACATCTTTCAAGCAAATTACAACTAAAATTTCAATGCTATCAGTGTGATTATTTATCTTTTTATAAACAGGACCTAAAAAGACATATAAATGCAAAGCATCTTTCAAAAGATTTGCAACAAAAATTCCAATGCGAGCAGTGTGAAAAAAACTTTATATCAAGGAACCTTGAAGAAACATATAAATGCAAAACATCTTTCAAGCAAATTACAACAAAAATTCTAATGTGATACACAACTCTTTATAAAGAACTTATAAATCCACATAAAAATGCAAAGCATCTTTTCAGAGAATTACAACAAAAATTTGTTCAGTGTGAATATAAATCTTTTTATAAAAGAAACGTGAAGAAACATATAAATGCAAAACATTTTTCAAGCGAACTACAACTCAAATTTTAATGCAATCAATGCATTAAAATTAATATGGAACTATAAAATTAAATGATGAATAAATCTATTGTAGATTCTGATGACTTAAAATATTTTTGATTTAGAAATTAGAGGGATAAATGAAATTATATTAATTTTGAACCCTATCTATATTGAAAATCAAGAATAAGAATAAAAGTCATTCAAAAACACACAGAATAAGGCACCTTTCAAGCGAACTGCATCCAAAATGTCTCCGCGATCAATGTGAAGATACAAGTAATCATAAAGTTATGAAACATGTTCTAAGCAAATTACAACAGAAATTTTTATAAATATCTCATTGAAACACATGAAAAGAAGCACTTTTTGCGTGAATTTCAACAAAGATTCTAATGCCATCAGTGTGATTATTCAACTATTTTTGAACATCACTTAAGTATTTTAAGAAAATTATAACAAGTTTCAATGTGATTAGTGTAAATGTACAATAAATTATAACAATAAGACTTGTTTTTTTATACATAATGAATAATTGTTCATATCTCATTAATGTTAGAATAGAATATAAATACCCGGAGTTAAACGCTGTCACCAATCACTTACTACAATAATGACTCCAGAAGATCATAGAATAGGTGAGATTTTACCACAGGAATCCTAAAATGTTAAAACAACACCTGAATTTGCTATTTCAAACCATCCGTTAATTAACAATTAATTTAATCAAGCGCTTTGTTAAAATATTTATAGACAAACATTTATAAGTTAACTATTATAGACTAAGAGCTTACTTAATTATATATTACTACTGCTCCTTAAATTGAATTTACATTTTCTGTAATATATTTTAATTTCTTCAATTATTAAACGTCTAAATTCAAACTATTTGATAAAGATTTTTTTTATAAATTATAAATTACTGCCAATGCAAATTTTTATATTCCACAGCAATAATAATTAATAAATTTCACTTAACATTATGCATCATATTAAATCTTTCAATTATTTCTATTAAACTTCTAAATTCAAATTATTTTTAATGAATGATAATAATTGATCAATTAATTTGTGCAAGTACACTATTTCATATAGTATAACAATAATAATAATATGGCAACTAAAATATCATAAACATTTTAGTACTGATCAGACAATAATTAACAACATTCACGTAACGTGTTTTAATAAACTCACAGGATGCCTAATTTCACTACCATGGGAGGACCGGCAAGCCCAACAATAGCAAACTTTGTCATGCAGTACATTCTTGAAAAAGTATCTCAACTGCTCCCGTTTGAGGTGAAATATATGAGATTGTATGTTGATGACATGTTCATGGCAGTTCCCAACGGAGAAGTGGAACATATTCTTAATTATTTTAATGGCATAGATGATAAAATTCAGTTTACAATGGAGAAAGAAATAAATGGCTGTCTTCCTTTTTTAGATGTATTAGTGATAAGAGAGACGGATGGGACTCTAAAAACAAACTGGTACACAAAACCTACGAGCTCGGGTAGATTACTCAATTTTCTCTCAAACCCTCCGATGTCTCAGAAAAAATCTGTTACATTAGGCTTATTACATCAAGCCATCAACCTCAGTCATGAAAGTTTTTATATTAAGAATATAGAAAGAGTAAAATAGTTACTTAAAAATAATAATTACCCACCGGAATTTGTCAACAAGTGCATAGAAAGGTTTAAAGAGAACCAGAAAAAAGTCAGAGTTTCTGAGAACAAATATTTCTTCAAATTTCCTTTCATCAAATCATTATCGCCACATATTTCGAGAGCGTTTATTGGCACAGAATGGAAACCAGCTAGCTACAACATAAAAACAATTGGTAACTTATACACAAAGTTGAAAGATAAAGTTGATGAGAGAGTTATGTCCGAATTGATCTATGCTGTCCCCTGTGAGTGTGGAAAAAAGTACGTAGGTCAGACAAAACAGTGGCTAAAATCCAGGACCAACCAACATCGACTGGATTGTAGACCAGTGAACATCATAAAAAGTGAACAGACGGCTCTAGCGCGTCACCACTTCAACACGGGACATAACTTCGACTTCAGTAAAATATCCATCTTCGACAGAGAAGATAATTACCGAAAAAGATGTGTCAGCGAAATGATACACATATATTTAAATAATACAGTAAATTTAAAAAACAGACACCAATAATCTGAGCTGTTTATATAATGGTCTGCTGGATAACTATAAGAAGTGCCATAAGAATAGATACACTTGATTGATATAGAATTGTAAGCAGTTATCCCACAAATGTAATTTTCAGATACTATGGTTTATATCTTTTGTTTTTTGGTTTTTTGTTTATTGTCTTTTGTTTTTGTGTGTTTTATTAGCTTAAATCGAGAATTCCATGTGTGACTCTTACATTGTAACATAAAATCCTACCATAGAGGGAGCTAGTTAGTGACTGGCTGCTGGTAGTTGTGCACACACCTAACAGCAGGGGGGTGAAGCCAAGATAGCGGAATTGGAAACGAAAAAAGTATGTGGGCCACTATATTGACGTGCGGCAAGGGGAAAGAAAAGTAGCCAATCAGAAATATAGATTTGAATTCAGCGCCAAAAGTAGTATTGTTTGTCACGCCCTTCACTTTCGATTCACAACGTTTTTTGTTGTTGTTGCATTTAGAGGTTATGTTGTTATACTTGTATTCATGAAATTATATCAATTTTTTATGTTAATTGATAAAGCAAAATGAAAAATGGAATTAAAATTATAAATAAAATTGGTAAGCTCAGTTATTCCATGTAATATGCGTTTTAATAAGATTTTGTTTGTAGATTCCAATTGTGGGAGAATATTATTTATAGAATAGATGGGGGCTCAGAGAAAAGATTTGATCAGTTTGTGAGGATCACTTTGATGAATCTGATTTTGTCAACAAGAGAAAGAAACGTTAAAATTTTGGTGCAGCTTTAGTGCAACTTTTTATGGAGGATTCGGCTTTTGAGACTGAAAACTCTTCAGTTTAAAGCGACGGAAAATAACTGTACTTTTAATTAACATTATAAGGGAGTAGTATCCCAGTTGGAGGCAAGAGAAAAAGACTCGTTGAATTTTAGAAGGAAATCGTAGGTGATTGGAATTAAACTTTTATTATATTTCCACGTATGTAGTGCATTTCAATTCAATTGGCATAAGAAGTGGCTGTGGGAATTCAAATTTTTGTTGGGGATTAATATGGACATTTGTTTAAATCATAAAAATCACTGTTTGGTAGTGATAGATTAGTGACAAAGCGAGTTACATTTTATGTGTTTTTCAGTACTTTTCACAGTACTTAAAACTAGAGTAACTGTATTTGTTTACTTTTAGTTGTTTTTGTTAAATAATTGTCTGTTTTGTTTGTATTTTAAGTTTGATTGCAATTTATTTCATTTTAATTTCAGAAGGTCATTTAAAATAATTAAAATTTATTAATTTTTTTTGTTTGTTTTATATGACTATATTGTCAAATGGTTGTCTAATTGTTTATTTATTTTTGAACTTTGTTTAAGTTGTGTAATTAAGTAGTTTAAATAGTTTTAATAAATAATATATCAAAATGTAAAATGTCTTAGTTTTGGTTTATTTAAATAAATCATATTATTTTGGTTGTTGTGAAATCAAATTAGAATTGTTTGATTTAACTTTATAATTAAAACATGTGTTTTAATTATGAAGTTAAGTTAAACACTTCTATTTTGATCTCACAACACAAATTCAATGGGAAAAAAGGCGACAAAATAAGTGGCGGGTACATTTAAATTTGCCCGCCACTAATTTAGTTTGCCACAAAATCGCTGTAAGCGCTGGCTGTCGTTTTCGTTGCCAACCATTAGCATAGAATGTTTCATTTCTTATAATGAGTGTTCTGTGCCTAACAGCATTAGTCCAGTGACTAACAAAGCAAACTTGAGGTTAGAACACACATAACCAAATCGTTTAACTCTGTAGTTGATTTTAAGTGTCTCACTCGTTATTATTTATCTTTTAAATTTGAATAATTCTTCAGATAATGATTAATTTCTTTGACGATTATTATAACCCAAATTCATGATTATTGACAAAATGAATAATATTAAGTGGACGATGCCAAGATGTTTGCGTTACGGTATGAATTGTTTATTTATATACGAATAATTTACACTCATGCATGCAGAATTGTTGGAGTTGTCCAATTAACTTTGTTTATTTTACATATTCTAGACTGCCTGAAGAAGTGCTAAAATAAAGCACGAAACGTCGCAAGAAGTAATCAAATTTTCTTGGTGTTTTATTTCATGATCCTATAACCTCTTATCGAAATTATCAAAAATTGCTTTTACTGTTTATAAAATAATAGACCATAGCATAATGCAAATATTAAGATTGATGAAGTTATTATTCTTTAGATTTGTTTCTACTTTAAGTAAACATTTTTGTTGCAATTCAATTATTAACTAGTGTAATTAAGTATCCAAACAATTGCCAATAATCACATAAATTTAAACAAAACATAATTTGACAATAATAAAATTATTTAAGGAATTGACTATAATTTGGCACTAGTTCATTTATTTATATTATTTGCAAAAACGGTTACTTTATCTAAATTATCAATAAGGATTACTTATTTCATATTTAAAATACAAGCTCATTTTATATTCACAATATAAAACGACTGCTATAAATTAACAAATTGAGTGAATAACGACTCACAAGGATTCGTTCTTTTATATTTAAAATACAAATTCATTCTATGTTCAAAATTTGAAACGATTTGTCAGAAATAAACAAATTCAGTGAATTAGGACTCACCCAAATTTAATTGTTGCACTTACGGCACCACAATAATTATTCACAACACTGGCACGTCAAATTATACAGAAAAATGATCTAATTTGCTGTAGTCACAAGTTTTATAAATTGCGTAGCAGAGGTAATCGGGGGTGATTTCTAACCGTCTTGTTTCTGCTTTTTGTCATCTTCGGCGTGCCTATTTTTTTCCTCTTTGGCGTATCTGCTTTGTCTCATCGTTAGGATCTTAGGTACTGTGCTAATCTTATCTTTCAAGTATTGGCCCTTTATGGTGCCTATGAATTTATTTGTCTGGTGTCGTGTGAACCTTTATCTTAAAGACATTTACATGTTAAAATATTCAAATTTGGTTCTGCAAGTTTTTTTTCTTTATTTTATCTAATCCCTATAACAATTATAATATTTATTTCTATACTAAATATTTCAAATTAATGATTGAATTATACTAGTGTTACACATATAAATACAAATCATCTTTCAAGGAACAACAACTAACATTTTAATGCAATCAATGTAGATATGCAACAACGCTCAAAAGTCATTAATAAGGCACCTTTCAAATGAACTTGTTATATAGTCAACATAGACTTATGTAAGACTGGTTGTCTATACAACACACGTTCACATTTTTGTACAGAACGTTAAATAAAGCTAGTTTATACTCAACCTTGTTACTGGATTAACCACTAACCTACACAGCTCTCAAAAAGATAAAACATGGCGCAGTCGAAAAAGATGCAATAAAATATTAGTGGAAATTAATAAATTAATTAAATAAATAGTGAAGATAAATAAGTTAATTAAATAAATAGTGTCAAAAATGGAGAGGTCCATTCAGCCAATGAATTTCGAAGGAAATTTATCCGAAAATTGGAGAACATGGCGGAAAAGGTTTGAAATTTATTCAGTCGCCTCTGAATTAATAGAAAAACCAGAAAATATTCAGTGTGCCAGGCTACTACACCTAATGGGAGACCAAGGTATAAATATATCAGAAACATTCTTATATGGAGATGATGAGGAAAACAAAATCGAAATATTGACAAGATTATTTTGTCCCAAGAAAAAACCTGCTCTACGAAAGGCATAAATTTTTTACATATCGCCAAACTGTCGAAACGACAGAGCAGTTCGCTACAGAATTGAAAAAACGTGCGTTACAGTGTGAATTCGACAAAATGGAGGACGCTAAAAGTGAATTAATTAAATCTATACTTGTGATGGGAATAAAAGATGAAGCAACAAGAGAAAAACTACTTGAGAAGGATGGATTAACATTGGAAAAAGCAATTGAATGCTGCATAGTAACGGAAAATTCGAGGAAACAACTCAAAGAAATGTCTGTCATTCCAGAAATGGGTCATGTGGGCACAATTAGAAAGCAGATTTAAGGTCGAAGCAACGAGGGTGCAAAATGGAAAAGGACGGATCAAGGTCACTGGAGAACATCTAAACCCATGGATTCGAGGCAAGAACAGAGGAAATACCAACCCAAAGAGAATATCCAGGTAATAAATAACTGCACCAGATGTGGAAAAAATCATCTGATAAATAAATGTCCTGCTTATGGGAAAACATGTTCGCGATGTAGTAAATTAAATCATTTTGCAAATTTTTGTAAAAATTTTAAAATAAGAACAGTAGTTCTAGAATCACGGAATGACAATTTTAAAAATGATAATCTTACAATAGACAATGTTCAAAATGAAAATGAAAATTCATGTACAATGTCAATTTTAACAAAAGTAGGTAATAAAAATTTTAATGTAAATTATAAAGTCGATAGCGGTGCTTGTGCCAACTTAATATCGCTTAATCAATTAAATAAAATGAACTTTGACACAAATCATATTTATAAAACAAATGATAATTTAGTAACGTACTCAAGACAAAAAATTCCAATTATAGGAAAGTGTAAATTAATAATTAAATTTAAAAATAAATCATATCTAACAGAATTTTATGTAAATCAAGAACCAAGAGAAGCTCTATTAGGTCTAAAAACTATAACAGCATTGAAAATAATTACTATTAATAAAGAAATCAGTTCAGTAGACAAAAACGTGGAAGGATATAAAAACATAATTAATAAAAATTTGGATTTATTTCAAGGAATTGGAAGGATTGGTAAACCTTATCATATTGAGACTGAAGAGGATGTAAAGCCGATAAAAATGCCGGTTAGACTAGTTCCTTTTGCATTAGAAAACAAATTTAAAGAATGTCTAAATTCAATGGAACAATTGAAAATAATTAAACGTGTACGCGGTTGTTCAGATTGGTTAAACTCGTTTGTT
Source organism: Lagria hirta (assembly GCA_947359425.1). Taxonomy (NCBI): domain Eukaryota; kingdom Metazoa; phylum Arthropoda; class Insecta; order Coleoptera; family Tenebrionidae; genus Lagria; species Lagria hirta. The sequence continues at coordinate 6,134,768 of OX375801.1, read as the reverse complement.
TTAGTGCAGAAAGCTGACAACTCGTTACGTATTTGTTTAGATCCACAAGGTTTAAATAAAGTAATAAAAAATCACACATATAAATTACCGAATATAGATGAAATAACGTCAAAATTATCAAATTCAAAAGTTTATTCAACTTTAGATGCGGCAAGTGGCTTTTGGAACATTCCACTTGACGAATCATCAAGTAAATTGTGTACATTTGGCACTCCTTTTGGGAGATATCAATTTCTTAGAATGCCTTTTGGTATCAAAATAGCAAGTGAAGTGTTTCAAGAACATTTTAAAGAAATTTTTGAAATTCCAGGCGTTGAAATTTACATCGATGACATTTTAATTCATGCTCCAACAAAAGAGCAGCATGACAAAACTTTAAATAGAGTGCTTAGCTTAGCAAGAAAACATAATGTAAAATTCAATTTAGAAAAATGTAAATTTGGCTTACAGGAGGTAAATTACCTAGGTCATAAAATTTCGAACAATGGCTTAACTATTGATGATAGAAAAATCGAGGCCATCAGAGATATGCCAAGTCCCAAAAATAAAAAAAACATTCAGCGTTTTTTAGGTTTTGTAACATATGTCGGGAAATTTGTAAAAAATCTCTCAGAGAAAACTCATCCTTTGAGAGAATTATTGAAAATAAATAATGCGTTTGTATGGGAAGAACATCATGAGAAATCTTTTAATGAAATAAAGAATGAGATATGTAAAGATATTACATTACGCTTCTTTAATCCAAATGAACAAGTAATTGTATCGGTAGATGCATCTAAATATGGGTTAGGCGCGGTTTTAATTCAAAATAACTTACCATGCGCATATGCATCACGCGCAATGACAAATACTCAGCAGCAATACGCTCAAATTGAGAAAGAGCTGCTAGCAATTTGCTTCGGGGTTAAAAAATTTCATCAATTTGTTTACGGACGAAATTTTATAATAGAAACGGATCATCAACCATTGGTAACAATTGTTAAAAAACCCTTACATGATTGTCCCGCAAGATTGCAACGAATGTTGTTATCTCTACAAAGATACAACTTCACCCTAACGTACAAACCAGGTAAACAGTTAATTATTGCAGACACTTTGTCTAGAGCGTTTATCAACAAAGAATTTCACAACAATTTAAATTTAGAAGGACAAGTATGCATGGTAGAATCTAAAGTAGTATTCAACAACAACTCACTTAATGAACTGATAGCAGCAACAAAAAATGATGAAGAGTTAAAACAAATTTCAATATTTTGTAAAAATGGATGGCCAACCTCAATTAATAAAGTGAATTCAAACATAAAACCATATTATAAATTAAAGGCGGAAATTACACATGGTACAAATGAGTTATTATACATGGCGCAACGCATAATAATTCCAAATAATTTGAGAAACAAAATATTAAATCACATACACACAGGTCATTTTGGTATCACAAAATGTATTCAAAAAGCAAAAAATTATGTATACTGGCCAAATATAGTAAATAACATTGAATATTTAGTCAGTAGGTGCGCAATTTGTAACAAATACCAAAACTCAAATAAGAAAGAGCCAATGCAACCTCACGATGTAAAAAAACAGCCTTGGCAAAAACTAAGTATAGATATATTTCAATTTATAGATCAATATTATTTATTAGTTGTTGACTATTATTCAAAATATCCAGAAGTCGTTAACTTAAATAAAAACCTAACCTCAAAAAACATTATTGAAAATTTGAAACAAATATTTGCAAGACACGGTATTCCTCAAATTGTTGTGTCTGATAGTGGAACAAATTTAATTAGTGATGAATATCAAAAATTTGCAAAAGAGTGGAATTTTCAAATTATAGCGGCATCACCACATCACCAACAATCAAACGGCATGGCGGAACGTACGATTCAAACAATAAAAAAGTTAATAAAAAAATGTTCCGAAAATAACGAAGACGTAAATCTTGCCTTACTCGCGTATCGTAACACACCGGTATTAGACATGTACACTCCTGCTCAGATCTTAATGTCGAGAAGGTTAAGAGACCACATGCCAATTATTGAAAAAAACTTAAATTCACAAACAATAAACCAAAAAGCTTACAATGCTAAACTAAATGAAAAAATTGAAAACAGTAAAATATATTATAATTCAAAAGGTGTCAAAAAGCTAAGCGATATTGAGATAGGATCAAGTGTCTGGTATCAAGACAAACCAAAAAGTACTTGGAAACAAGGAAAAGTAGTTGAAAAAATTAGATTTAGGACCTATAAGGTTGAAAAAGAGGATGGAAGGCAAATAACGAGAAATCGGATATTTATAAAACCAAATTATTCTTTAATTTCAAATGCAAATGCTGATCCAAAATCTGAATCAACCTATGTTTATGATCCTGATGTCGGATCAAATAATAATTCCAAAAATGTAATAAGTGACAAATCCCAAAGTGATAGTGCATTAAACGAAAAGGACGGCCCCCAAACTGACAATGCTTTAAACAAAAGTGACGCATCCCAAAGTGAAAGTGTTTTAAATGAAAGTGACGTACAGCCAAGTAAGAAAGATGCAGTGAAAGAAAAGACAGAAATGAATGCTAAGAATAAAACTGATCAAAATTATACAACTCGATATGGTCGTCAAGTTAAGAACAAATATCTTACTGACTTTGTCAAATAAACGACCTAATTTTGTCAAATAATTAACATTGTTAAATATATCTTAAAACGGGAGATGTTATATAGTCAACATAGACTTATGTAAGACTGGTTGTCTATACAACACACGTTCACATTTTTGTACAGAACGTTAAATAAAGCTAGTTTATACTCAACCTTGTTACTGGATTAACCACTAACCTACACAGCTCTCAAAAAGATAAAACAGAACTGCATCCAGAATGTGTCTGCAATCAATGTAAAGATACAAGTAATTATAAAATTATAAAACATGTTCGAAGCGAATTAAAACAGAAAGTTTTATGAAACACATGAAAAGAAGCACTTTCTGCGTGAATTACAGCAACGATTCTAATGCCATCAGTGTGATTATTCAACTATTTTTAAACATCACTTCAAAACACATAAATTGAGACACCTGCCAAGTGAATTACAGCAGACTTTTCAGTGCGAACAACTATTTATTAAAGAATTCTTGAAAAATATAAAAATTTAAAGCATTTTTTTAACAAATTATAACAAATTTTAATGCGATTAATGTGAATATACAATTATCACTGACAAAACAAACCTGAAAAATCATAAAAATAGGAAACATCTTTTTAACAAATTGTATCAATAATTGTAATGCTATAAGTTTTTTTAATGCTTTAGAGATTTGTAATTCAAAATTATCATGATCACTGTTACGTATAAATTTTAAAGGATTATAAACATATTTCAATAATAATTCGTCAAACAAATTTGGTATTGTATCTAATATGTATTATTTAATTTTATTATATGTGTAAGACTTTTTTATTCTAATCTTGCGTTTTGCTAAACTTTAACAATTAAATTGAATTAAATAACAGTTAACTCCTCTTTTATAATAAATTTATCAAGATCTCTATGTTCTACGATTATTAGCCTTGAATATCACTTAAAAACCGTGTATAGAATAGCAACAGCCAGCTACATTATCATCAACAATCTACTTCAACTCACCTCTCTATAATCATTGTTAGAAAAACGCTTGAGCAGTCAATAATGTACCTGTCAATAATACCTGTAAAGTGACTCACTGTGGCTTTTTCCCCTCGCAGAAATTCCTTCCTCTCAAACTGCTAGTAAGAGACATCACCAGGTTCATTAGACTTTGACAAGCACTCCATAGACTCGATTGACTCAATCTTTACCTCAGACAGCAATAGTGCGTAAAAAGAAAAGAAATAGAATAATCATTAATAAATGAAAAACCTAAGGACATAGCGCAATATTCTGTCATGCCAGCAAAATAAAAATCTACTACCTTTTTATCCGCTGACAGGAACATAACCATAGCGGTTAACGAGCTCCAACCCACCTCTTTACCTCTTCGTCTCTGTTCCAGAAAGTAGAGAGCCAGGATAGCAATCTGTAAATGCCTACAGACATCATGGAAGTGCAACCTTAGTCTATAATGTAATGCCACATAGACCGTACTCCAGGTACAAACTGTAGTTTCGGCCGTGTATATTAATATTAACCGTTTTAATACATATTTATCTCATAACTTATCAATAATACTTTAATCCTTATTTCTTCGAAAGTCAGCACTGAATTAATATTTCTCCTGTAATCATATCATAAAACAACACGTTTTCATTAGCAGCGACAACAGCACACTTTGTCTATATTTACAAACTATTCACACATCGCCCGACCGACCGTTCAAAGATCTTTTTTTTACTGTCTATCTCGGTTCAGGGTGCACACTCACTGGCACTTTCCGGGGATGCCAAGACCAACCTCTTCCTAACTTAAAATGCTATATAGCTCTCATCAAGATTATTTAATGGTACAAGCTATTTAGCGCCTTATTTGTGTATTTTACTTTAAATATAGATATAAATTATTAGAAAAATTAAAAACTTTCACACCATTTCGACTAAATTCTTCTTTTAAATAAGAAATACTGCGAAATAAAAAATATATACTCATCAAAAAAAAAAGAATCAAGCAAGGAATGATTTAAATAGAGTATTTTACCTGTCAAAACCATAAACAATCTAATGAGCATCCGAGACGTCAAAAAACTGGTCTGTCTAAATTAACATATTTTTATGTTGTATAAGAAGTTTCTTTCTAAGTTTGAAAAAATGCAGACATTTATTTGTTACTCTTTTCTTTCGTTTTATAAATGTGAACTTTCTCATTTGTAGTAAATTGACAAAATCTGTCATAATAAATAAAATAATTATATTGATGACAGATCTTGTCAATTAATTTAAAAAAAAAACTTCTTTTAATATTTTTAAAATTGTCTGCACAATGTTAAACGCGTGATAATGGTCTGCCATTGTTATTTTCAATTAATAATAATAATATATTTTCAAATATCAAAACGGCAGACGTCGTCAAATGCATTTCCAAATAGCCAAAAATCGGTACCTGTCTTACTTGCGCACTCGCCGCGTCCACCACTTTGGGCTTAGTAAGTCCCTATCTCATGTACGGTAGGTATAGGGGCCTCAATGTACAAAAACTCAGGTCTGGTCAAATACATACAGATATCCGTTTACTGGCTCTTAGCCTAATGTGGATAAATATAAAACTGCTGAAAATTTTTTTAAAAACACGATTAAATTCAACAGCAGTGTATTTAATTTTTGCACAGTTGATTTAAAGTGTTAATCCGCACAAAACATATTTGAGACTAAAAATCTCAGTTCTGAAGTTATTACATATTAAATATTCTAATATTTACTATTTTGTTATAAAAAAATAAGAACGGATCAATATGACAGCTTTTGTCTGAAAAAGTCACTAATTCAAACGTCAAATATTCTTAAATAAAATTAATGTCTATCATAATTATCCATGTTGCAGTTCAGCGAGTTATGATATTCTTTCATCGCTTATTTTTAAAATAATCCAGATAATTGTTCCTGCTACAAAGACATGTTTAATACTTATATGAAGTCAAAAATTAAACATTTTTACAAAAAATGTTAAACATTATATTTAACTGACAAGAATATCATAACTTTCCTGACAAGCCACGCCTATACAGAATATCATGGCATTCTAGCAAACTTTATTCTTAATTAAAAAATATTTTCACTGCTTTGTATTATACAATAAACATAGTTAGTGAAATAATGAGTCAAATTGCTTTTTGTATCTCTAAATTAGTCAACCCCCAAAACGTTTAAACGGAGTGGGTATTGATTAAATCAAAACACAATTTTTGGAAACGATGCAAGATTGGAATTGTTAATTAGAAAGATTATTGGAAATACTCGGCGAAAGGTTAATATGGGCACGTTTTTTTTTTGCTTTTTCCGCATCGATCATTAACCTTCTGTGATTTAAAAATGGTTAATCCAATTTAGTAAGGTGCGTCAGTTATAGGGGCAAATAATGGTCTACGTAGATAATATTACTAATTGAAATAATAATACATATTTTATACAAAATTTTTATTTTCATTTCTAAATATAGTTTTTTATACAATACTTTTTAAGTTATTTTACTTTAAAAGCATTTTCTATAAAACTAAGAGTTTTAAACTAGAGAAATATAAAAATAAAAGGTAAAAACAAAGAGAAAAATGAAGGAACTGATATAAAAAAAAAAGAAAAAATTAGAGCGGAACAGTAGGAGATGAAGACGATATATAGCAGAGGCATGAGACAGCTAAAATAAAGAGAGAAAAAACAAAACAAAGGTGAAGAATTTATAAATCTATTAATGGGAGGCGATTACAATGCAAGATTAGACAAAAATAGAAAAAAAATTAGAGAGAAGAAAAAAATAATTGTAAAAGAACAGAAAAAAAGAAGAACAGATAAGGAAAAAGATTAATAAATAAGCTAGAAGAAAATAGATGACTAGCTATTATGTGCTTGGGTCTATAAAATAAGATTTATGATAAGTTTTATAATCAGTATAATGTATCTAAAGAAATCACTGGTTAGGTAATTCAAACATGACTTTTGTATTTATAATTTTTCAATTTTCGTTCAATTTTATTAATAATAGATTTCATTAATTATAAAATTTTTCAATTTACAATGCTCTTGTCGCATTGTCAAGCCTTTTGTTGTTTAATTAAAATATGGTTGTTTATCATAAATCGTATAAAATCGCTTTTTAAAAAAAATATATACTCAACAATCAAGTATTACAATCACACAGTTGAAAAGTCAAAATTGTTGCAATTTATTTAGAGTATGTTTTTTTTTCTTATATATATATATATATATATGCGGGTACTTCTACGACTAGTGTCGTTTCCCGCTCTTCGACTTCCACAATTGCCGGTTCCACCAGTCTTCATCTCTAAAGTTCCTCTCACGCATAGCTTCTTGTACATCATCCCGCCATGTTCTTACTGGTCTTCCTCTTCTCCTTCTTTCTCTTGGGACCCAGTCCCATATTTTCTTGGGTATCCTTAAGTCATCCATTCTCTGAAGATGGCCGTACCATAGTAATCGCTTGGATTCTATTGTATCTAGAATTGTTCCATCTACTTCCATTTCTTCTCTTATCTGCGCATTTCTTACGTGCTCTAGACGGGAAGTTCGGTTGCTACGCCTCCAATAATCCATTTCGAGTGCAAGTAGTCTATCTTTGTTTCTCTTTGTCAGTTCCCACGTCTCCGACCCGTAGGTACAGACAGATTCAAAGATTGCGTTATACATCAGATGTTTTGTTCTTCGTGATATTCTATCGCTCCAAAGAAAAGAGTTTAGTTGCCTTATTATTCTTTTGCCTTGTCCGATCTTATTAGATATATCATCATTACTTTTACCATTTGAGGAAAGAGTTACTCCAAGGTATTTAAATTTGGTGCAGTGTTTTATTGTTGTGCCCATACCGATATCTAGATCACTGTGATCGTCGTTTCCTACAGACATGTATTCGGTTTTTTTCATGTTAATAATCAATCCAAACTCTTCAAATTTTTTCTTGGGTGCTCTTAACATGTAGCTAGCATCATCTCGGTCTCCTGTTATAAGAACCTGATCGTCTGCGAAAAAGAGTGTATAGAGCATAAAATCGTCAATTGGCAGACCCATTCCCATTTTTTTTTCTTATGCTTTCTTAAATTATATTTACATCTGCTTTTAAACTCACATTCATTACAATTAAAAACCTCTTGCAATTCAATTTGTGTATGTCTTTTTTTCTTATGTCTTTTCATATTATGGGTTTTATACTCACACTTACTGCAATTGAAACTCGTTTTGAAACTCAATTGGAGTATGTTTCATTATCTAATGTCGCCTTATATCGGGTGTCCCAGAAGTTGCGCACCCCATTGTAGGGATCGAAAGAGAAAAATATTCTAAGACGATTTAGAATGCAATTTAACTGGAGTATGTTTCAATTTTTTATGCTCTCTCAAATGAGATTTATGCTTAGTTTTAAACTCACACAGATTTTTTTAATGACCGAAAATGCTTTTCGTAAGTTGTACCGTATGCAAGGTTAAAGGTGAAAAAAAAACACTTGTACTTTAGTACTTTACATCTTTTATAATTTGTAGTTTTTGACGACTTTGCACCTGCTCGCACAAGGTTCATACTAAAGGGTTTGTGGGATTGATGTACCTGTTCCTGTTTTCGATGCCAATTAGTACAAAAAAACTCCATTAAAAGTGTGTATTGTCGAAAAATAAGTAAACAAATGTAAAACCACTTTCTTTAATTGTTAAATAAAAAAACCTAATAATAAACAAAGACTAAAATCACTAACTCGAAGAAACATACTACTATTACTTAACTCAAAGAAAAAATTGAATTTTCTTGTGGCTTTTATGAATTATTAATTAATGCAGCCGCTTGCTGCTACAACTTATTTGCTTTGTCGGTCTTCAGAAGATTTGGTTTCTTGTCAAAATGAGTCGGTTTTCCAGCCGAGAAACAAAATCTGTTAGATTTAGATTCGTAGGACTCAGGTTTCAGGTACAGGCAGTACCCAACCAAACCGAGGGTTTTTACTTTGACTTCATGTTCCTGCATAAATTAACAATTGGCGGATAAAGTAAAAGTGCAATTCTATCCGAGAGGTAGAAAAAAATAACAAAGAAGGTACCGAAAATTTCCAAGAGCGGCAGACAAATGTGCCCCACGTGTTGAAAAAACTCTTTTATTTTCCAAAGTCCGATTATTAGAACAGCAAAATGTATGGTTACATTATAACAGTTTTGACGTATATTTGAAAGACGATAGTTACATTTGAACTTGCCAGCCACTGTGGCAAGCGACTGCGCTTTAGTGGAGTAGTTAAGTTCTGACTTACAGAATACGAAATCTAGTTGGAGTGATCACGAGAGTTATAAAATTTTTGTCGCAGCTACCGTGATTATGATAACCACTGCCTTAACCACGTTTTTACAGAATCGCTATGATTGTTTCGTTTCTTGTGGGTTGTATGTATGTATTAGTACTAGTTCTTGGTTGTTGGTTAATGAAACTATAAACGTCTGTGACACTGCTAATACTTGTTTGTAAATTAATAGAACCAAAAATCTTATTTGCTGTGGCTGTTTTATTTTTTCTGGATTCATCTATGTAGCTCTCGGCTACGGTTGTTGATTTCCATCCTCCGTGCCGCTTTAGAGCAGTGATGTCGCCGCCAAAATCAACCAGTAGTGTTGCGGACAAACGCCGGAAACAATGGCCCGTGTATAATCCGCTATCTAATAATTTCAGATATATGGCAATGTCTTTCCTCATAGCCCCAAATTTATTAATTCCAATTTTTTGAGAAAAGTACTTACCCTTCTAAAATTTCAAAAACAGTGCTGTTAGTAAAATATGTGACGGACGAAGATCCATATATTTCTTACAAATATGATAAAAATCTCCTGTTTCTCCTGCAAATCGTCTGCTTATCTTTGTTTTAGTGTTAGGTACAGTGACCATAAAAAACGATCCAAGGTCTTGAATATCTGCAACCTGCATGGAGTTCAATTCAGCAACGCGGCAAGCTCCCATAATGCCCATTATTAAAGCAACCTAAATAATTAGATTATTTAGTAAAAAATATGATTACTTACACTGAAACATACCTTTGTTGCTAGAAAGTTATCATTTGGGGCTTTTTGTATGAATTTTGTTAATTTGTTCTAGTTTTCGCTTTTGTAGGTGTGTAGTTCTCAGATTTAAGTTTCAGGAATGCTCGTAGTTTTACGAAACTTTCGATATTTACCCCATTATTGATACTTAAAGTACTTCTGAGCATGGAGTAAAATGTACATAATAAGAAAACTTTATATTTACCGGACCATTCCCGGAAGTACGCTATGAGAACATTTTGCAAAAAAGAGTTTACGTTATTTTTAATACGCCATTATATTAAAATCTTGAAGGCCGTATGGTACTTTTGGCAAGATTTTTCAGGGAGAAGATTAAGGGTTGTTATTCTAGCTGCTTCTTTTACGTGTGATAGTGTACCGATTTCCGATTTGCTTCAGGCACTCATTTTGTTCAGTACTAATGCACGATGTCAAATTTTTTAATTTATTTGACATTTGTTTAAAACAAAACAAGATAGGTATTATGATTCCGTATGGTTGCTACAAAAATACGATAGTTTGTGAGTTATTATAACTTACGCTTGTAACTCACGCATCGTAGTGATCTATACAATTATTCCTCAAAAATCATTGAGTAAAGACTATATAATCCAATAAGTAGATAAAATTATTTCATCTGCCATACAATTACTCACACCCACAAAATGTTTATTAAGTTCGAGAGACAGTTCAGGTTGCTGAGTTGAATTAAAAAAACGATTATCAGTAGTCGTATTCTTTGAGATAGTAGGCGTAGAAGTTGTGGCACAATCAGGCACTTTATAAATTGTCTCTCACAATTGACAAAGATTATGACGACATTCAATAGCTTTATTAAGATAAAAAATTTCTTTAACAATACGGATTGCAGTTTTCAAAATGTTTCTGTATTTAAGTTAAAAAGCTGTTTACGTACTTTAATAGTTAATTTTTCTCTTACACGTATTAATCTGACAATGCCAGAAGTTATTCATGGCTTGATTTTAGTAAACTTTGACACACACTTTGGTTTATTTAGATCATAACTATTATTAAATGTGTTTAATAATTTAGTATAAAACAGATCAAAAGCTACCTCTGCATCCATCTCCTTAAAAACTAATGCCCATAATGCACTTTCAAATTTCATCATAAAACATTGTTTATTAAATTTTTTAATTATGTTATTTTTCTTTAAGATAGAATTATCAGTGACTTCATGGACATGAATTTCATTAGGCAACAAAAAATCTATCTCATAGCTACATCATGCTCAGTAGTACAACATATCAGAATGGCAGTTTCAAAGGTAAAATGTACATTTTTTGAAAACAAATAATCCAAACAAAATTGTCTGGTTAGAGTTCATCTCATACACCCACAGAGCCACTTAACAAAACCATTTTTATGCATCATATTTTAACATCAATGCCCTATAAAAGTCGAGTTCTTCTCCAGAATGTCAATGTCAATTTTTCCAAGTACTATATGATTTTTGTACCATGCCTCCCGGAGAAAAGCCTCCGTGCTTTCAAGAAACCTAATGACTTTTGTGTCATTCGGGGATCTATACACTGCAGTGCAATACAACTCCGGCTTACACATAACAAAACAAAAAAAAACAATAAAATGCAAATAAATGATTATTATAAATATTAATTTATATCTGACATTTAAATCAATAATTTACATAAAATAGTCACATTACATAAAACTTATAACCATTTTTATCAGCGTTGTTTATAAAAATTCAGTGATGAACATTTGAAGCAGTTTACTTTAAAACAAATAAGAGTAAAAGGAGCTTATAAACTTCTATGTCAGACCGTAGGAAAATATCTTTTCTAGCAACTTTCCATTGTGAAGCCTGTCAAAAACTTTAGGCAAATCTGTGTATAAAACATTCATTTGACCAGTCTTGTCCAAAAGAAATCCAACAGATCAGAACGAACATGTAGATAAGTTTCAAATAAGTTTTAGTTTAATCATTACTTTAATCAGTCGTTAATCGGTGTTCTAATTTTAGAATATTTTGTACTTGTGCTATACTGATAGAATTCATTATTTATATAACTGAGTTATTAAATGTTGTTAATTTAATTAATTTGTTTAATTCACACGTTTAGTCTCCCTAAAAAAGTTGTAGATGGATCTCGTTGCAGATTGACCGCCCTGCTAGTTCAATCAGAGTTGTTACAGTATCTGCCTGCATAAAAAAAATAACATTACATGTTTACTTGTTTCAAAAAAGTTTATTTCAATAGAAGATACGTACTTTAATAATTTATTAAGCAAACAACGCAAGCATTTAAGTATAATTTAATTAAAAATGTCTATTTCTACACAGAATTACAATAGTTAGATTTCTACAATATAACAATAAATTTACATCACAATATTTTTTATATTTATTTGAATTTAACTATTAAATTAAACAATTCTATTAAAAAGTTTCAGATTTCAAAAATATTTTATAACTAGACTGAAAGTAATATACTTAAGAATATTTTAAACTATCAGTTTAAATAAAAAAAAACCAAAATAATAATCGTTTTTTTTTTCACATCTATCGCATTGAAACGCTTTGTAGTTCAATCAGAATGTTTGTGTTCCATATGATGTATCAAATCGTGTGTCCAAAGAGTATTATACTCACACTTATTGCGATTGAAAATAGTTTGCAGAATGATTGTATTTCTTATGCTTTGTTAATTTATCTTTAGTGTTAGTTTTATACTCACATTCGTTGCAATTGAAAAAAGTTTGCAATTCAGGTAAAGTATGTTTTATATTCTTATGTTTTTTTAGATCAGATTCAAATCTGGTTTTATACTCACACTCATCGCATTTGAAAATAATTTGCAATTCAATTGGAGTATGATTGCTTCTCTTATGCTTTATTACATTTTCTTTGAAGATATTTTTATACTCACATTCGTTGCAGTTAAAAAAAGTTTGCAATTCAATTGAAGTATGTTTCAGTTTCTTATGTTTTTCCAAATAAGATTTACGCTTAATTTTATACTCACATTGGTTGCAGTTAAAAAAAGTTTGCAGATCATTTGGAGTATGTTTTAATTTCTTGTGCTTTGCTATATCATATTTATACTTAGTTTTAAACTCACACTCATCGCAATTAAAAATCGTTTGCAACTCAATGGGAAGATGTCTTCTCCTTATATGTTTGATTAAGTAACGTCTAACATTAGTTTTATACTCACAATCATCGCAATTGAAAACAGTTGGCATTTCAAATAGAGTATGAATGCTTTTCTTATGCTTTGCTACGTTTTCCTTAACGATACTTTTATTGCTATTAAAACACGTCAGATTGCATTTAAATTTACTTTTAAAGTCACATTTATTGCAATTAAAAATTGTTTGCAACTCAATTGGAAGATGCTTTCTCTTCATATGTTTGAATAAGTAACGTCGAACGCTAGTTTTATAATCACAGTCATTGCAGGTAAAGTTAGGTTGCAACTGAATTGCACTATGTCGGCTTTCATAATGTTTTGTTAAATTACTTTTAAATTTAGATTTGTATTCACAATCATCACACTGGAACCATTTTTCTAATTTGACTGAAGCACGTTTTCTTTGTATTTTTTTAGCACTGCACCGGTAAGTTTGAAAGTTACACTCATCACATTCAACCAGTTTGTTCAGCAAATAGTTTTTTGTTTTATTTACTGGCGAGTTATTGTTATTGACACAATTTTTTTTATGACAAAAACGCCAAAGAAATGAGTGACTACCCACTTTACATTGCCTGCATCGTTTAAAAACTGGCCGCAAATTGCCATAACCTCCAAATCCGCACTCATGATTAGATAAAAAAACTTTCTCATTTCTAGTAAAATTGCAAAATTCACATTTATAAAGCGAAAGAGGAGAACAACAATTAAATTTTTGCAAACACCCCCACATTCTTAAAATCTTTTACTCTTATCTAGCAAAAAAATACTCTGACAGATTTTTCTTTTTTGACAGCTTTGCTTCTACGCCGACAATAAAATGGCAAGTGACAGATATTTGACAAATTTAGAAATTAGATTTTTGCTAGTTTTCTAAATGATTTGGCCCAGTAAAAAGCACAACTATTCGCTAAAATGCATTTAGTAAACATTTATTAATGAAATAAATTGTATTGCAATTTTTGAAAGTTTCCATCGAATGCTTAATATTTTATTAAAAATAATTTTTAGACCTTTGCATCTCTTGTATCAAAACGTAGCAGCTGTCACATAATAAAAGTCGGCGACACAAAAAAAACCTATGCACTGATACGCAATGCATATAATTTTTTTATTGACGTATATAAAAATTACAATAATTTTAATTTAAATTTATTTCAATCAATTTTCAAGCAGTTTTTATGTTGACAACGCAATTTAAAATTAGTTGTTAGAAATAGCTTGTAGGCTACGACAATGTGATTACGGTCGTAGACATTTTGGAAAATTTTTGTTGACGCAAAATACATATTTTTCACAGCTAAAATTATTTGTAATTTTTTAAAATTTATATGGAATAGTTTTTGGTACTCATACGGCGATTCTTACTAAACTTCCTACATGAAAACAATTATTTATAAACTAAAAATAAAACAATTAAAAAGTTTTACTAACTACTTTTAGAATTGTTAATCGTATTCTGCCAGCTCTGTTTAAACATTTTGCTCTATTTACACACATTTAAATGCTATTTTTTTGAGGATTGTTGAAGAAACCCATTTCAAATTTAAATTGAAATAAATTTGGCGCGCTAAACAAAACATTAAATTGTAGATGGCGCCACCTAATTTCAGCATTTCCCTATAGATAAATAACATAGATTGTTTTTATTTAAATCTTTGGTTTACAAAATGTAGCTGACCCACGTTGTTGTCAATGAGTCGATTATTGTTAGAAGTTTCATTTATATTAATGATGCTCAAGTATTTAAAGTATAAAATGTTAGTTCCGAAAAAGCTAGGGATTTTGTTGACGGCTTTGGTTAGATTGGCAATCCTGGAAAACGGCTAGGAGAAGGAGAAGATAGCGGGAAGAGTTTCTTAAGTATTGAAACGTGGAAAGATATAGACGTGACTACCGAGAAATGATATTCTGAGTTGTCGGCCATTATTAATTGTAAGTATGCTAATTGTACATGTTATTTGTTTAAAGAAATGATTATTCATGTATTCGGTGTAAGTCGCGTTGGGTCATAATATATTCAATGTCAGTTGCGTTCGCGAAATAAGCCGAACTGTGTTGTCGTTAGAACGGCATTGTAGCTGCAAATATCTTACTCATCTAGGGCTTTAAGTATATGGGGGCGCAGGAAACGGGTTTTAATAATGGTTGCAAAAATCGGAACGTAAATATTACGAATTCAAATAGGGTCGTTGTCAAATTAGAGAAAGGGCCGGTGTTGAGTACCCGGAGTTTGTTTAGTTAATATGTAAATCAGCCTACATGTTAAAATCCTTGTCTATGTAATAATGGTCGCTCCCGACAATGTCTGTTGTTCTATCAATATAATCTTGAAATCAAAATAACTATAAGTGTCTTTGTGCATAATCTAGAGCAAGTCCAAAATTACGCTCGTACCCAGTGCTTTACTCATTTCCTTGTGTATATCAATTAAAGACACTTAATTCTATCTATCTAGTGAGTACCGATTGCATAACAATCGCAGTACTTTTCTGTTCATGTAGTATTCTGATGCTACCAAAATGTCTACCATTCATTGTTCATAATATATCTTCCTATTATGTCCGGTTTGTGGAGAGGTGGATGGAGGTAGGCTTTCCCATTTCTTCCTATTCCTTCCCCATGGTTGTTTCGGTTAGTAGGGACAAATCCATCTTTAAACAAAGGACGCCGATAGTTCAATCTCAGGACGCCATGTTAGAAAGTGCTTCAAGGCCAACCCAGACACTCCTGAAGGACGCCATGACACCAAATAAGATTTTCTTTCAGTGAGAATCGTAGCTGCTGTTCCTGTCTTGGAGAGAGCCCTGGAAGTGACGCTGGAGGAACTAGCCCTGCTGTTCTAGGATACGATGCCCAGGTGAAACTGACTGCCAGGTCACACAAATGTCTTGTTTAGTAATCTGTTTACCGTATTCATTGGAACTAATAGCATTGTTTGTTAAATTATTTAAGTAAATGGCGCTTACTTAGCAACACTCATTCAATCGAGGGGAATACTTTTAAGCCGCAGGCTATAACATATACTAACCGGTCTGAGAATTCTAGCTATTGCTAGGGAGGAAATGCAAACTCAATTGTAGCTAATTTAAATAGATTGTCGCTTAATCTCGCTTAAGTGAATTATGTGAGCTGTGCTTAGGCACAAATGGGCACCGCTCATTAGTTTCGGGAACCCGGGTAGGGATATTTGACTAGGACTGTCGTAGGCGCGAATAGGGATTCAGACCGTTCTTCGGTTTGAATGTACTTCTTCAGTTGGTCTTACCCAGGATTAACTGAAGAATTCTCGTGTCTGTTCCAGGGATTTAGGCTAGCTAGGGAGCGAGATCAGTTTGACACTATCTCGGTGATCAAGCGGCCGTTCACTGGGGAGTGGACCGTTGTTTGGAATTTAATTAATCGAATGGTTAATCAAAGAGTAGGGCTTAATAAAATTCATCGTGCATTTCTGAGTAGACGGTGGACATAACTTGATCTTTTTAGGGACATCCTCCTTCATCTCATTATTATAAAGCTAGCTTTGCATCACGTGATGCCCCCTGTGTTTTCTCGACTTCGTAAGAGTGTGAAAGCCTCTTGCGAGAGGGACACAGGTTTGTTATTTAACATGTATTTAGCTGGTCATGTATAGTAGAGTTCACAGACTTACTGTGTTTAGCCAGAACGCCTTGAAAGTAATAATAATAAGGAGAATCTCCGCCTCTCAGTGCTCGCGACATTGTTGCAGCTAGTAAGTTGTTATTTGCAAACAATTGCCCGTCATTTCGTTGCAGTAGAATCTGACAACCACAATGCCATTCAGTTCTTATATGTGTATCATTGTTTTATTTTGATGTTTGTGTCATGTTGCTGTTTTATGTGTTTGTCTCATTTGATTGCCTATGTTGATTATCTTGTTTTATGTATTTATGTGTATGCTGATGTATTTCATTTATTTATCATGTACCATTGCAGTAATACCATTGTGAGTGACCTTGGTCTCTCCAATATGAATCTCATGTGTGTAAATTTCATTGAATTTTGTTGGTTCTGTATTCATTATTTCTGTGTCGGATTGTATAATCTGTTTGTTTGTATTTTATTGAAATTTGTAGAATATAATTGTAGATGAAATATCTGTTTTATTGGTTCCAATAGTACTGCAAGCGAGCTCACATTCCATTTAGAATCAAGGTTATTTCAAAATCACGACGATAAAAAAAAACACAACGTAGGGATCCGTCAATTTAAATTTCGTCTGTCACTTTAAAATTTCAACTGTCAAACTAGACGTCACTTGCCAAACTAAATGTCACTTATCAATTAAAAGGCGCAAAAAATTCAAATATAGGTAAAGGAATCATTACATTGTTTTTAACGTTATATAAAATAGTTATAGAAAAATCGAAGCACTGCCAACAAAAATGTGATTACTGTATGTTTTTTTTTAAAACTTCAATTACACAAATTACATAAGTATAAAAAGTAAATTAGCTTTATATTGTACAGATTAAACAAAAACTGCAGCTGCAACGTTTTTGCAAGGCTTGTCACAGTTGTGACAACATTGTAAAAAAAATGTAAAACCCTTGTTACCATTGTGGTGTAGCAGTGTTACGCGCTAAGGCCCAGTTGTACAAACGTGAGTTAACTCTTGGTTCAGCTGAACCAGGTTTAAGAATTGATCCTCGAATCAAGTAAGGCCCAGTTGTACGAACGCGAGTTAAACCAGAGTCAAACCTTGAACCTGGTTCAAGCCAAAATTTGAGTTGTACACGCTCGCTTTGAGGATCAACCACGAGTTAACTACGAGTAAACTCGAGGATCACCAACCCACCGATTTCGATGGCTTAAACCTCGAGTCAAGAAATTGTAGGCAACTCCTGTCACAACTTGTCTGTATCTAACCTAACTTTTTGTTTCCTATCAACGCGAAAATAATTATAATAGCGATTTTGTAAAAGTGATTTTTGGGTTAAAACATAATAATAAAACATGAACAATTGGAATCTCGCCGAATTGACTGATGATGAAGACTTTGTAGAGCTTATCCTACTACAGCTATTTTTAATGGTTTTTTTTTGAAGGAATAACAGTCTTTAGGTGTTGGTACATTTGGGAGTAGTATTGTATGAAAAATGTGTGATAAATCACATGTGTTTTTGTGAGATTTGAAGCTGTCAGTTTTGTGGACTTGTAGGAAAAAATGAATTCAACTTATGAATGTGTTTTTTTTGTTAAATGAAGACTTTCTGAACTTGTAATTTCTTTCAAAAAAAAGTAAAATTTTCGGCTCGTGATCAACCGAGCGAACCCTTCGGGACGCTTGACCACGAGCCGAAAATTTTACTTTTTTTTGAAAGAAATTACAAGTTCGGGAAGGACATTAACAACATACATAATAGAAAAAACATATCTTCCCTTAACATTCGACAAAAAAAACTTAAACATACATTCCCTTAGCATTAAAGGAAAAAACTATAATTAAACATACATTCCCTTAACATTAAAGGAAAAAAACATAATTAAACATACATTCCCCTTACATTCTCCCTTGACTTTACAGAAAAAACATACATTCTCTTAACATTCGACAAAAAAAACATAATTAAACATATATTCCCCTAACATTTAAGAAAAAAAACATAATTAAACATACATTCCCCTAACATTCTTACATTTTTCTCCCTAATTAAACATACACTCTCTTAACATTTTTCCTCCCTTACTGAACATACATTCCCTTAACATTCTAGAGAAAAATCATAACTAAACATACCTTGACATTTTTTCTCCCTTAAAATTTCAGAAAAAAACATAACTAAACATACACTCTCTTAACATTCCAGAAAAAAACATTACTAAACAGACATTCTAGAAAAAAACAATAATTAAACATACATTTCCTTAACATTCTCTATATTAAATATCATTACACTTATAATAAAATTCAAATGAAAAATTTATGGCGTTTGACGTTGAAATTTGACAGTTAACAGTTACTTTTTTGAAATTTAGTTACTTTAAGGGATTTTCGTGTTACCAACTCTATTGAATCGCGAGTCAGCTGAACCAGCGATAGCACGACTTCGTACAACACATTTTACTTGATTCGAGGATCAATTCTTGAACCTGGTTCAGCTGAACCAAGAGTTAACTCACGTTCGTACAACTGGGCCTAAAATGTGTTGTACAAAGTCGTAGTATCGCTGGTTTAGCTGACTCGCGACTCAGTAGGGTTGGTAACACGAAAATCCCTTAAAGTAACTAAATTTCAAAAAAGTAACTGTTAACTGTCAAATTTCAACGTCAAACGCCAAACGCCATAAATTTTTCATTTGAATTTTAATATAAGTGTAGTGCAGACGTGTTTAGGTATTATTTAAAATTATTCAAAACCACGTGCGTATTATTTAAAAATGGAACGACGAGCCAACAATTTTTCTTCCTCAGAGGAAAATATATTAGTAAATTTAGCGTTAAAACACAAGAACACGCTTGAATGTAAAAAGTCTGGTGTCGATATAAATAATTTAAAAAAAAAACGTGGATGGTTATCGAAAAGGAATTCAATAGCCAAAGCGGGGATACGCATAGATCAGCAAATGTTCTAATGAACAAATATAAAAATTTAAAAAAACGGTCAAAAAAAAAGTTGGCTGACGAAAAAGCATATATTTATGGAACTGGGGGTGGCCCAGCTGACGATCCCCTTGATGTGACTGAGGTAGATATTGCCTTCAAGGAAATACTAGGTTCTCAATTAACGGGAACCGTTAGTATTTATGACGATGATGCTGTAATGGAAGGTAAATACTAGTTTTTTTTATTTATTTATTAAATTGCTAATAATATCTCAATTGACAGAATCTAACACTGAGGACAGAAAGCTAATATTGCCCTTAAGTTCGGAAGAAGAAGAATCTCCGCTAACTCCATCTATATCAGCACCCACTCCCCAGTCCCTACAACAAACTCAATCGGGAATGTGCAAAGAAAACGAAAAAGTCGTAGAAGGTAAGCTTTAAAAAGGTACAACTGTACAACGACCAACTAACTTTTTTTTCATTGTAGCACAATCTCCACACAACGATTGGAGGAACTACACTCCTCAACTTTTGAAATCCCAAACGGCGGCACCTCTCCAAACCCATACGAGAGGGCCGAAAAATAAAATTACCAAAGAGTTGACCTCGTGGGTGGACTCAAAGCGGGATTCAAACCGACTTCGGAACAAGTTGATGATGGAGGAACATCACTTGAAAATGGCTTTTATGAAAGAAAAGCATGAACAAGAAATGAAGTTTGCAGCAGAAGAGCATGTGTTAAAAATCAAGTTCCAATAGCCTTTCTTCCAATTCGGGGTCTACATGAGGATGTTCTTCACAATTTCTGCAACAAATATTGTAAAGTACAGCGGTTGCTACAATTATGGCTACTATGCTCTCTGTTTTTAACCGTATTCCTAAGGCTAATACAGGAAAACGGCGTTTCCACACCCCAAAACATCTTTCAATCGCATTCCTTGTTCGAATTTGCGATTCGTTGAACAATTGTTCCGCTTGTGTTACAGGGTTTCTCAGTGGTGTTATCAGATAGGATTTTATTCCATACCCACTGTCTCCTACAAGGAAATTTTTACCAAATTCTCTCCTTTCAAACCTGCGGCGAAGCACGCTCATGTTAAAAATTGTAGAGTCGTGCGTGGACCCGGGCTATCTAGCGACAATATTTGTTATTTCCAGCTGTCTATTACACACACATTGTACGTTGATTGAAAAATAACCTTTTCTATTTCTATAGCTTTCGGCATTATTTCCACCTGGCGATTGTATTTTTACATGCGTACAGTCTACAGCCCCTACGCATTTAAGAACATTTGCGATTTTATAGAAATCGCAGCATGTTTTAGTTAAAGCTGCTTCATCATTTGGAAATTTTACATAATTGGGTCTCAAACGAGCAATAGCTGCTGAGATTTTATGAATTGTTCGGCTTGCCGTAGATTTATGAACATGTAAAAAGTCTCCAACAGCTATAAGCATGGAACCGGAAGCATAGAAACGCAATGTTAATAGCAATTTTTCGGCTGGAGACAATGCATGATTTATGAAAAAGAGACATCTTATATGAATTATGTTGCTTTATAACATGTTATTTATACGAACCTATCGCTAGCAGATTTTATTTTATTCTGTATTTCTATTAAAATATGTTCTGCTGTGGTTTTAGAAACTCGAAATCTGATAAAAAATTCTGTATTGCTCCATTTTGTCCAATGGTTACTTCGAGGTCGTATCACTCGAGGAATTCTTCGCAATCCTACATGTACTTCTTGGATAAGCTCTACAAAGTCTTCATCATCAGTCAATTTGGCGAGATTCCAATTGTTCATGTTTTATTATTATGTTTTAACCCAAAAATCACTTTTACAAAATCGCTATTATAATTATTTTCGCGTTGACAGGAAACAAAAAGTTAGGTTAGATACGTCTCCTGTCACAAGTTGTGACAATTTCTTGACTCGAGGCTTAACCCACCGATTTCGGTGGATTGGTGATCCTCGAGTTTACTCGTAGTTAACTCGTGGTTGATCCTCAAAGCGAGCGTGTACAACTCAAATTTTGGCTTGAACCAGGTTCAAGGTTGACTCTGGTTTAACTCGCGTTCGTACAACTGGGCCTTTAAAAAACTTTTATACTATACAACCTTGCTTACATCAGTCATTTAATGTCAATGACAATCTGTAATCCTATTCTTAAATGTTAAACATTTGATTATTTATAAGAGTCTTACAGCTGCCGTTTTTGCAATTACAAAGTGTATAATATTAACATGAGTCAAATTTGGCTGTGCTTTTCTGGCATTAGATCTTAGATCGATTCGTACTAGAATTAGGTAAAATAACTACTCAGCCTGCATTTCTTAAAAACACAAATTAATCGAATATTTCTATTCTTCATTTTCTTGCCTTATTCCATTTCTAAATTAACATTGATTAATTGTTATAACTAATCATTATTACCGATCTGCTAAGCTGGTATTACACGTATTTATTTCACATTTGAGCATAGTGCCGTGCACAAATGCCGGGCCTTAGGTAACTGTTCCATTTTTTAAATATGATCTAATTATTTAATCTAAAAAAAAACGGCAAATTTTCAAACAGGATAAAAAAAAACAATTCTTATTTTTTACAGTCCTTTTGGTCCTAGCGTAGTTCACATGTCGAGTTACTGTGCTTATTATTACTCTTACTTTTCTGTCCTGAAGCCACCTAGTGCAAAACTTCAAAAATTTTATCAAACATTTTGACACGTTCTTTTCCGAAAGATGTCAATATTTTAATATTTTAATATGTCAATATTTTATTCGGGCCGTGAAAACCTTTCTTTTTCAAGGTTTTTGATATTTAATTTTCAAAAAATCAAACGTGTAACATTATTAAACTATAAACAACGCCGCTTTTGCTTAATGGCACTTAAAATCTGTCTCGTTATTGACGGCATGCCCAAGGATGGGCAAGATTTGAGCATAGTCTCACCACGTTTTTACCAAAAAAAAAAGACTGACACAATTGAAAATTGCTCATTGAGCGGCAACTGTACATGAACGGTTCCTGCTTTGTCTGCTGAATTAGACTATTAGAAAATGTTTAAATGGTGATTATATTGTAGTACAGTGCCTAGAAACTTGACATTAAATTGTAGGTTTAAAATATAACAATAATTGCATTTAGCAATCAAAGCCAGAAATGTGCGAAAATTGTGTCTGTCGAAAACTTTTTTTATTTTAATCTTCGTATAATGCATAAAAGGTTATATCTCTGAGTATTTCATGTCTGTCTGTCTCAACACATAATTTTAATTATTTGTTAGTACAAATATGGCCTTAATGCTCACAATACACATCTTATTAAAAAGTTAAAACCAACTCACCCACAATGTGCGTTGTCCGATGCGTACATATATAGTATGAGCGGCGTCTTCGGAATTTGCAGAAAACATTACTCTTTCATGAGATACTCAAAGATATAACCTTTTATGCATTATACAAATATTAAAATAATTCACACTCTCTATGCGTTATTGGATTACATTCTAAAACAATTTAGGAGCATACACACTTAAAAAAAAAATTATGCACCCTTTAACTCTAAATAAAACAATAACACTTAATGTATTTTAATAAACAACAATAATGCTAGGTTACATTTTTAAAAGATTAGAAAAAACAAACTTTCCACCCACCTTTAAGTTTTTACTTTTATTGTTACTTTTGAAAAAAATGGTAAAATAATTTGTCCAAAAATTAAAAATTTAATAATTTTTTTTCATTACGTACATAAATAAAAACCATCTCACGAGTATTTTAGCTAACCTGACGTAAGTTTTCAGAAAACGAAATTTATCTATCATAAATTGTAACGTTTAAAACCATCTACTTGCAGATTTCGGAGTTGATGAAAAGACTTTATTGTATAATCGGTACTTTTTAAAACCAAAATTAACTAATTTAAAAAAAAATGTAATTTATTTAACAGAACCTAATCATATTTTTAAGCTTGGCTACTGTTGCAGTAGTCCTTGATATGGATGGTGGTGGCACTTCTGCAGTTTCATTAGACCCAAAAAAATCTTTAATTGCAGCAAAAAGCACTTCACAATCGTTGTTTTTACAATTAAAACCAGGACTACAGTAGAACTCCAATTATCCGAACTCCGACGATCCGAATCGCCAATTATCCGAATCACAAGTCTTGACTTGACTTGTCTTAACTTGCCGTTGTGCCTACACTGACTTCCCCCCGCGTGTGTAGGCACAACGGCAAGTTAAGACAAGTTCCGGCGCATTGCAGTCACGGCGCACCTGTCATTTCTATGCCTGTCATTGTTTGTTTTGATTAGCCAGTGTGCTATTGACCTTGCTACGGCTTACTTTTGTTTGTGCGTGTACATGATTTTTATTACTAAACTGTACATAAGTACATACATTTTATTTACATATGTATATGTATTTAAAACATGTGAAAATTTCATGTTTCTTTCATTTAATTCAATAAAAAAATAGTGCAATATCAAAACGTAGCTTTTATTCTCTCCAATGGCAATTTTTTTTTAAAAAATCCGATTATCCGAATATTTGATTATCCGAATGGGTCCCGGTCCCCATTAATTCGGATAATTGGAGTTTTACTGTATATAGACAGAGGGTGAAATTTCCTGACAAAGTTTTAAAAATCTGCGCAAATATTGTTGGAGTTAGATTTTTATACAAAGTTCCATGCCTCCCAAAAAGTTTTCAGGAGAGTTTTGATTTAAATGTCGTCTTAATAAATACTCATAGTCTTCGTCTTGTAAATATTTTCATATACTTATAAAGTTCTTGATTGTAAATATGCAGTTATTGAGACATTGTTTTTGACCCCAGGTTTTTACGTAACATTGTGGAAAGAAGTGGTATAGCCTCCACTTCCCAAAATTTTAGGTGATCGCTGATATGGCTGCTTCCGCATCTGAGGGTCTTCCCTTAAGTTCGGTAGATCTGATTCTCATTCACAGAATCAAAAAGCTTGTCAAGAAAAAGCAAAAGCTTGGAAGTGATCCAAGCTTTCTGGGAGACTCCATCTTCCAGTGTTTTAAAGGTGTCTGTAAAAGTTCAAAAAGTTATTAAAAAAAGCACGCAGAGTTACCAATATTTTCTGCCACATTTAAAACTTGATGCAAATCGTTGGCTAAATACTTAGATAGCACACTTTACCTTCATTTTTTTGTTTCATTCACATATATATGTTTATCAGTTAAATGAGGTAACGCCCGAAGACCTTGTATCATATTTACCCCATTGTCAAGTTTGTAAAGTCAAACAATATGCTCCCACTTTGCCACTTTCTTGGTACTGTCTTTTTCAAAACACAATTTTTTTGTTAAAAAGTTGCTCCCTGAATCCTCCAACAAATACGGCGGTTCAAAAATCAAAAATATTTTAATATTCTGGATTTCAAAAAGTTCTCCACGATATTCACATCCACTTCTGGCAAATTTCTCTTTTGTGTTCCGAATCAAAGTGTTTAACACCTTTACATTTGTAGTCGCTTGATCACCGACACAGTGAGTAGTGGCTTCAAACCTATCTGAATTAATTTTTCAATAATTTGCTCCACGTTCCTCTTAAATTAGTGCTTTTTTGCACCACTTTCGTAAGAAAATGTGTAGCATACCGGTTGCTTAAATTTTTTTTTAGGTTTCTTACTATGAACACTAGCACATAATCAGCAATCTCATTAGATCTTTGATTTTTTTAGATATCGCCAAATCCATTATGTATGCAACCCTTACTTTTGTTTAAAGAAAGGTTTGGCATTATAGACAATTCGTCCCACATCAGTCTGACAATTTTTTTACAAAACTTCCATTTTGCACATGCATTTTTTAGTGCCTCAAAGATATTATCATTAAAACCAGGTTCACAGTAGATTTCTTTTAGAAAATGATTTAGCGTCCCTTCAAAAGACAATGTAAATTTTATCAATAAAAACCGATAAGATTTAGGGCTCTGCTTATATAAGGATAAAACAAAAATCTTTTTATCAGATGTAAAGCGAAATAATTTATATTTTCAGAAGAAAAAAATATAAATATAAATTTAAATAATGTATCACGTTTTAAGACTTTCTTCATTGGCGAATGCTCAGAAAATGATTCTTGCAAGTTTGAGGTTCCAGATCTAACCGGTACTTAATCATTTGTTTCTGGTTCTAGTGCACATGGCTTGGCTGTTGGTGAGAGTCCCTCATTGCTTTCATTTGACAAAGTTTGTTCATTTGATTCTGCTGCAAGATAATCACATAGCCTGTAGGGGTTGTTTTAACATATTATCCAATCAAAATGTGTTATTGGTCACTATACAGAAAAAGCATTTGAAGTTTATGAAACTTACTTGAGGCTGGTGGTAAATAAAGGGATGGTACAGCATTTAAATGTAGCCTATTGGTACCAGAGAAAAGGTGTTACTGCTCAAAATGTCGTTGACAAACTTTTTTTTCATAGAGTTCCTGTGAGCTCAAATTTTCAAATGCTGGATTCTATATTAATCAACGCCACTCATCTAAAGTTAAAAATGTATGATTATGAAGTATCTTACCAAACATAAAAATGACAGACGTCTATAATGTTAATGTCTTTACTAATATTGCCACAATTTACACTTTTAAAGCACAAATCCGCAAAAATTACAAATAAAACTGTCACACAAAATGACATCTATAATTCTATGGCAACAGATGAGGACTATCTATGAAGACTATATGAATGTTACAAAAATATGAAATAAAAAAATATTAAAAACTACACTAATCACATTATATACAAAATAAATTTAATAAAGAAAAATATAATATAAAAAAATATTCTGCGACATCTTACGATTAGTATCTTAACTAAATTTAAAATTGAACTATTGTAGCCTACTCCATCGATATTTATTTAAGCAATAAAGTACAAAGAATCTCTCCCAATTCGGCAAGAGTGGATAACATCTCAACTTTATTCACATCTACATTCGTGTTGATGTGTTAAACGAACTATTTTGAAAAATGTGGATTGTGGTGTCGATGCGTTAGGATTAAGTAGAAAATATGGAACGACATCCACTTTATGAACAACGGATATCGCACTGACAATATCGCCGTTATATTTGCTTATATTACTTGGTTTTTTAACGGCTTAAGGTCTAATGCAAAAAAAACCCGTTGCAGAAACAAATGAAAGCATCAAATAGAAATAGACAAAATTACCTTAAAAACAGAATCAACCGACGAGAAAAAAAACAACGTTTTATTTAAACAATGGCTTTAAAAATATAAATAATAACAGTACATAATTTGTAAAAGTAAAATAGTTTTTTTCTATTGGCTTATTTATAAAGGAATCTTTTAAAAACTGTTTCAAGCATTGGCGGTACTATGCTTTTCCTGTCCCTCTTTTGCATACTTGCTTAGACACTCTAGTAAGAGTACCTCTTATTCACCTATTTCTATACAGTCCCACATTGCTTTTTCGCTACAATCACGCCCTATTTTTCTGTTCTTGATGGCCAAGCTCTTCAATTGCCACTAAGTATTCATATATTCATATAAAAAAGGCATTATGCGCTACGAACACTAATAGAACAGTTAAGAAAGTCATTTATTCTACTTACATTACAACTAATCTGAAAATGTGGTAAAAACACACGTGATGTCACACACCTTGCATCAACGTTCCGGCTGTCAAAATATTCTCATAGAATTCACTTTTCCTGCGTTCAAAGGTAACGAATTTGATTTTCTAACTTGTGAAAAGTTATGACGTCATATGCTCATAATGCCAATTCTCCCCAGAGAGCTACGCGTCGCTTTTCTAACCAAAATAGAAAATTTTGACATATTTTGTTGAAAAAAGATACAGAATTGGCCCCCAGATGTATTTTTTATAATCTTAATATTGAATCATACATATTAATAAAAGCAAAATCAAAATATTGCATGTTACACTCGTTTTACAAAACATGTTTGTGACACTTATTTATTTGACCCATGAAGCTATAATAGAATAAAGTCAAAATGTAGGCATTTTGTTTTAATGCGAAAAAAGAGCATTCTAAGCGCAGAGTATATACGTTGCCACACGCTTTTTGTTTACAAGGTACGTGCCTACAAAGCTAAAGCATGGTGCAATATAAAAGTTCGTTGTTTTTGTAAAAAATTGCAAGGGCGGACAACGTCGGATTGAAGTTTTGTTTACTATTTGGTTTGTGGGGGTCTGCTTAAATTATTTTCAATTGTAGGAAAACTAATGTTTTGTGAATAAGCTTAACAAAATTTTCTAGCA
Source organism: Lagria hirta (assembly GCA_947359425.1). Lineage (NCBI taxonomy): Eukaryota > Metazoa > Arthropoda > Insecta > Coleoptera > Tenebrionidae > Lagria > Lagria hirta. The sequence continues at coordinate 6,107,035 of OX375801.1, read as the reverse complement.
AATAATAATAGAGGTGTTAATAAAAACCTTAAGACAATGGTTCGATTGGAATGTGGTGTGTAGATTTAAAAAGTGTCTATATAAAAATATGTTACTGTTCAAGGCCGATCATTGTTGTATTTACATCAACAGGAGTGTGGAAGTTTATATTTTGTCACAGCTTTATGAATTTTTTTCTGACAAAGTCTATAAGGCTAATAAGTGTCTTTCATTATTACATGCATCAATTGCAAAATAAATATTTATATAGCAATATTGTTAATTTATACACAACCGCTAAAAAACGTATTAGATTATAGATAACATCCAACTTAAAGCATCGTAAACAACAAAGAACTAATTCCAGAACTTGTAACAGTCATCCATTTCATACAAATTAAAGATTCATTAAAACTACATTCATTATACATGTAGTTTTAATCATATTTCGCTTTTTTTAAATATTTGCGCCGCTACTGCTTTTCTATTCTAAGTGTCAGCTCCTACAAACCTCTAAAGCACTCCGCTTCTCGTACTATTGCATTACAACAAACAAAAATTGTAGTGAGGAATCCTGACTCTATTCTATTATAGCTTTATGATTTGACCCATGCGTGCCACAAACAAATGTCTTGGGCAACTCGTATAACAATATACTTTTTGGATATCAAATATCTCTGACGTCACATTTTATTTTTTTATTAAAACCGCCAGGTGACTACGTGTTTTTTTTTCTTTCAAATGTAGTTAATTTTGACAATATTTGAATCGAGATTTTTCGATAGTGAGCTAGAATCGGCCCCCAGATTAGAGTAGCTTATACCGGTATTTACAGTCGTATCTTAAGCTCAAGCTTAAGTCAGACTTAAGTTCGTTTTAAGCTAGAGCTTTGTCAGTTCTTGGAAAAGCGCTCGCTTGCGTCTTGCTGCAGTCACAAAAGTAGTAAACTTTGTGTTGTTAGGTTTAAAATTTTGACAATTTTGACGCATGACAGTCATTTTGCGTGTTTATGTTTACTTTAAAGTAACAGGTCAAGTAATAACTCGATACCGCAGAGGTCATATCGAAAGTGTTTTGTGTTATTTCTGCGACGGGTGAGTACATCCCTACTGACAGAATACGTCCATGGTAACTTCATAATATTTGCATTATAGACGAAAAGACTGCGTATACAAAAACAACAAAACGTTTGTTGTAGTTGCGCATGGACAACCCCAATAGTGTGGAAAGTTATAAGACGGATGCCGCAACAGTTCAAGAAAAGCAAACAGTCTGGACCATTATCATATTTGCCTCAAAACAAAGACCGGACTTCTGAAAGCAGTGAAAGCTGCTAAAGTAAGACCAGACAGAAGCTAACGAAGCTCAAACTGCGCGCTTTTAAGAGGGACAATGTAAGTGCAACATCAATAAATCTTACCAAACCTTTACCCGTTTTTATTGCAGTAACTGTGATGTAGAAGAGTGTAACAATCTTAGGTTTGAAAGATTAGATACGTTCAGTAATATAATAATAAGTTTATTAAACAAACTGAATGAATACTTAGACAAGTTGACACAAACATGTGTCCTACACAGAGACTCGATATAGACAAGACAGTTGCAAGGCTTGTTCGTCTGACAACTGACAATTTGACATTTACGGCACACAGAGCTAACGTTGCCAGATAGATACAACAGGCGCTGTTGTCACATATCTATTTATTGCGAAGTCCAACAAAGAGTTGTCAGAGTACTCAGTAGTAAGAGCTATTCAAGAAGTGTGTAAAGATTAAGGTTGTCAACTGCCTTTTTGTCTGCTATGTTTCTGTAAACAATACCTTACAATTATAATGTACACTAACAAAAAATTTACATTTTTGTACTTATTTTTACTAGTAGGAGTTGTTACAAAATACAATTATTTATTATCTGTAACTTTTTTGTTATATTGATCTGTAACATCGATTTAATTTTTTCACAAAATTTGAAAAAACCTTTAGTTTTTTTTGACTAATAAGTGTAAGTAATAACTGTCTTTCTACTAATTTTAAGGCAATCCTACATTCACTACACTGTCTTTGGTAAACCTATAGCGCCGCTTAAATATAAAATTCCAATAAACTTTTAGCATCCCGCACACATCGTTTTGGCATTATCGCGTTGTTTTTATTGTCTAATTTGTCAAAAAATTACAAACTCGTTCATTGTTATAAACCGCGCCAAATAACTTTATTTTCAAACGTCAAAACTGAACATTAACCTGCAAATCGCGACTTGCGTCGGACTTGAGACAGGTCCTTGCTTGAGCCGAGCTTGAGATCGCGCAAAGAGTGCTTGCGCACACCAAAAATCATGTAGGAGCGTTGGCGCACACTGAAACTTGAGCTTGAGATTTGTCTGTGAATACCGATCCGGACTTGAGCAATGCTTGAGACTGAGGTCAAGCTCAAGAAGCGACTATGAATACAGGTATTAGATTATGTCGGTTATTAGAAAAAAACACGATTTTTTATTTCAAAATTCGATGTTTGACGTTTTGTTAGGCAAAATGGCAGATTAACAGAAATGAAAAGTGCTTTCAGCAGACACAGCTTTTACTCACCAAGCAACGAATGAGCGTGAACCGTTGCGGTTCTGTCTGCTGAATGTAACTAATGAAAGTATAGAAATGAGGTTAGATTTTCTTCTAATAAAGTGTTGTGATACTATCATCTCAGATTCAAAAAAAGCAGTTTTAACGTATCAAATGAACGCTTATATTAACGGCTTACTCTTAACATAAAAAATATTAAAATATTGGTGTTCTAGTTCTTTTTGAAGTTATCAAAAATGTCGGTTTTTTCTAAGTGTTGCCGTTTGTCTACGGTTTTTTCCTGTTACGATTCGCTGGAATCTTATAGATGCCGTTTATGCAACTTTGAAACAAATGAAAAAATTGTTTATTTTATTCACAATTGTGAGTTTTTAGATGTTTTGGATGAAGCCTCTTTCGAAAAATGTCAACGTTGCAGAGTGGGTAGCTTTTCGTATGTGTGGAGATACTTTCACAAAAGAAAGTGTAATTTTACAGAACATAAATCATCTGTAACATCTAATACGGAAAATGGAAACAGTATTACTACAACGACTAGCCAAACAAATAAACCTAAACAATTTGCTACTTGTTTTGAATGTGATCAATGCAAGTATACAAGTAAACATAGATTTCAGTTAAAAAGACATATTTATCTGAAACATAAGGAATGGTTTAAATGTGGTCGATGTTTGTTTAAAACCATTTATAAACCATATTTTACAAAGCATCAAAAATTAAAACATTCTCCATTAACATTTCAATGTGAATTATGTGAGTTTAAAACTATGTTTAATGGGGTTTTTCAAAAACATATTACCAGAACGCATTTTTTACCAAAATTGCAAAAAATTGCAAAAGAAATGCTTTGTGATTTTGAAACCACAAAAAAAAATACTCGCCTAAAAAAACATAAATTTAATCTTTCAAAAAAATTACAGCAAAAATACAAATGCGATAAATGCGAATATTCAACTTTTTATAAAGGAGATCTAAACCAACATATAAATGCAAAGCATTTTTCAAAAGAATTACAAAAAAAATTTCAATGCGAGCAGTGTGAATATAAAACTTTTTATAAAGGAAACCTGAAGACACATATAAATGCGAAACATCTCTCAAGCGAACAAAAGAAATTCCAATGCGATCAGTGTGAATTTAAAACTCTTAGAAAAGACCTTTTGAAAAATCATATAAATGCAAAGCATCTTTCAAAAGAATTACAACGAAAATTCCAATGCGATCAGTGTGATTTTTCCACTTGTTATAAACAGGACCTAAAAAATCATATAAACGCAAAACATCTTTCAGGCAAATTACAACAAACATTCCAATGTGTTCAGTGTGAATACAAAACTCCTCATAAACAACTTATAAAATTGCATAGAAATAGAAGGCATTTTTCAAGCGAACTACAACGAAAATTTCAATGCGATCAGTGTGAATTCACAACTTTTTATAAACAAAACTTAAAACATCATATGAATGCAAAGCATCTTTCAAAAGAATTACAACAAAACTTACAATGCAATCAGTGTGCATATACAACTTTTTATAAAGGAAGCCTGAAGATACATATAAATGCAAAACATCTTTCAAGAGAATTACAACAAAAATTCCAATGTGATCAGTGTGAATATGAAACCCTTAGAAAAGAGCATTTGAAAAATCACATAAATGCAAAGCATCTTTCAAGCGAACTACAACGAAAATTTCAATGCGATCAGTGTGAATATGAAACCCTTAGAAAAGAGCGTTTGAAAAATCATATAAATGCAAAGCATTTTTCAAAAGATTTACAACAAAAATTCCAATGTGATCAGTGTGAATACACAACTCTTTGTAAATCAAATCTGAAAAGACATAAGAATACAAAGCATCTCTCAAGAGAATTACAACAAAAATTCCAATGCAAGCAGTGTGAATATAAAACTTTATATCAAGGAAGCCTGAAGACACATATAAATGCAAAGCATTTTTCAAAAGAATTACAACAAAAGTTCCAATGCGATCAGTGTGAATATAAAACTTTTTATAGAAATCAACTAAACAGACATGAAAATGCAAAGCATCTTTCAAAAGAATTACAACGAATATTCCAATGCGATCAGTGTGAATATAAAACTCTTAGAAAAGACCTTTTGAAAAAACATATAAATGCAAAACATCTTTCAAGCGAACTACAACTAAAATTTTAATGCAATCAATCTAAATATGCAACAAGGCTCAAAAGTTATTTGAAAACACACAGAATAAGGCCCTTTTCAAGTGAACTGCATCCAAAATGTCTCTGCAATCAATGTAAAGTTACAAGTAATTATAAAATATGTTCCAAACGAATTAAAACAGGAATTTCTCTAAATATCTCATTAAAACACATGAAAAATAACATTTTCTGCATAAATTGCAGCAAAGATTTTAATGCCATCAGTGTGAATATTTAAGTAATTTGAAACATCATTTGTTCTGTAGCCTAAAGCTTAGTGTGTTTAAAATTATGGTTTTTGTATAATAAATATCGAATAATAAAAAATTCATATATTAACTTTGTTACGGGGAATTTTTAAAAAAACACTGAATTTAAAATGACTATTGTTATTTTAAAGCGGCAGCGGGAGCGACAGTCAACATGACGTCAACAGACAAAGATGGAACTACAGCAAACAAGGTCAAACTTCTAATAGCGATAATAAAATAAAAAAAAATTGTAAACACTGTGGTAAAATACACGGAGGCAACTGTAAGTACTCTAATTATTCCTGTAATATTTGTCATAAGATAGGGCACTTATCTAAAGTATACCATTCAGCAGAAAGTCATTATGTAGAACTAGAGCCGGAATTGTATACGATCACACAACATGTAAATCACATTTGTAATCCTTTTATAGTTAAGGTAGAAATAAATAACAAGATGTACCGAATGGAATTAGACAGCGGTGCAGCTATGAGCTTTATAAGCGAGACAACTTAGAATGATAATTTTTATGATATACCGTTGTTGAAAAATTCATTAAATTTTAAAAGTTATACGGGACATTCGATAAGTCCTTTGGGTTACATTAAAGTAAATGTGACGTATAAAAATTGCACAAAGCATGTAAAGTTTTATGTAGTTAAAAATGGAGGATCTCCATTATTAGGCAGGTGTAAGGGATGAATTGATAGTTGGATGACCGTATGAATGAACAAATGAACTATTGCGAAAGAACGGATGCTTCCTTAGCAATTAAGCATTTTATAATTATTGTGCGGTGCATTTGCGTCAATGCAATGACGCAAATGACACCTTAATATAAGGCGACGCATGTAGCGTCCGGGGTAGTCGAAGAGTCGGAGATGTAGTAGTAGTATAGGCATAGATTAATTCCACCAATAAATCATCTTCATTGGAACCAGTATGTGTTTCCCTTCAACGAACCGATTACATTGTTACATGGCGATCCTGCGAAAAGAAACCTGAAGAAATCTTGCGAAAAGAAACCTGAAGAAACCCTGCGAAAAGAGACCTAAAGAAACCCTGCGAAAAGAAACCCTGCGAAAAGAAACCCTGCGAAAAGCAAGCTGAAAATAAAATTGCGAAAAGTAAAGAAGTCTCCAAATAATTCTAGAAAACCTTGTAAGAATCTGCATAACTACAATCCAAAGTCATGGGAGGCAACAATGCATTGAAGCTCGACCAGTCCAAAGAAGAAATTATCATTGCCGCGAACCCTAGGGAACAATCCTCGTTTGGCTTAAAATCTATCTTGTGTCTGGTAATAATACTGTTACAATTATTAGAATTTATCATATATTTTTACGAGAAAAGGCAAAGAGAGTGGAGAAGATGGTTAGCTAGAGCAGCAACCCTATCCAACATAAGGAACCAAGTAAGCCAAGAAGACGTTTAAATTGTGAGTGAAGCATAAGTGTAGGTGAGGACAAAAAGCAGAGCAGTGAAGTGCAAAATAAAAATGGTAGTGTTAATTAATAGTGACAACAAATGGACAAACTACAGAAACTTCACGAAGACGTACGACAGTTTCACACAAATTTACGGAAAGACAACGAAGACAGAAGAAACAATAAAGAACTTTTAACCCCTGCTGATACAGTAAAAATTATCGCTGATATAGTTACAAAAGAATTAAGGGCGAGTGAATTTATATTACATAATAGATTAAAGGTCCATAATAATAGTGCAAAAGTTGAATGTCCGAGTAGTAAAACTAAAGCTAACATAACAATAATGGAGAAATTTGATCTCCGTGTAGCCAGTTCTTTAATTCCGCGAATGAATCACACTGAAGACGTCACATTAGAAATGATTGACGCCATAGATATGTACAATTCGGTTTTAGATGACCAAGGTAAGATTTTGTTGGTAAATTTCGTATTAAAAACGCGACTTACAAACGCGGCAAAACTACGTTTAAACACGACATATGCTAATCCAATGGCACTCCTCGAAGATATAAAAAGACATCTACTTAAGAAACAATCTCAAATTACGCTTTCTACGCAATTAACAACAGCAAAACAAGGTTGTCGATCAATAGACTCTTACGGTCGGTATATTGAAGATTTAATGCTAAAATTAACTTTAGAACAGAGTAAAGGCGATCAAGCGAAAATTCAAATTTTTAAAGAAACAAACGAAACCTTAGGAATACATTGTTTTTGTAAAGGTTTAGAAAATCGAGACATAAAAACTATAGTACAAAGTAGAAATTGCAGTAAATTAAGCGACGCGATTCAAGCTGCCTTGGAAATACAAAGTCAGCAAAACGAAGCAAATATAATGTACGGAAGGAAACACCGAAAAAATACATTCTTTGCACCAAATTCGCGAAATAAAAGATACACACAAGGCAGGTATCAAACGAACTCATTTCAAAATGTAAATAAACAAAATCAAGGTTATAGACCCGGAACAAACTACGACAGTTTCAGATATCAACATAGAAATATAGGTCAAGATCGAGAATACAATACTCAGCAATCAAGGAATGCGCGACAAGCTAAATATACTAATAGAGAAAATGTCTCATCACCATTTTTTTGTGACCTACAGAGGAATTCAAAATAAGCTTGAAAAACAAATTTTCTCATTAGATAAGGGATTATATTTTCTAAATTTAAAATATTCAGGAGATATTAAAAGATTTCTTGTAGACTCTGGTGCGGAAATAAGCATAATTTTCAAAAATATACTTAACCAAAGCGAAGTAATAGAGGATAATAAGATTAAAATAAACGGTATATCTGGATACAGAGAATCTATTGGAGAAACAAATCTTAAATTAGAAGCGGGTACAGGAGATGTATTTCAACATAAATTTATGGTTATGGATCAATTTGACGAAAACTTTAGGGGCGTATTAGGTTCAAATTTCATGTGGAAATTTAAAGCTATTTTAAATTTTGAAACTCAGCAAATATCGTTGAAAATAGGAAAAAAAAGAACAACATTAAAAATGTTATCATTTATGGATGAGATAATAAGTATACCAAAAAGATGTGAAGTAATTAGATATATAAAAGTTGATTGGGAACACGAAGCTGTTATAATACCAAAAGAGATATGCGATGGAGTATTTGTAGGTAGTGCAATCGTACAACCAAAGTCAAACCTAATTCCTATACGAGTGTTAAATACAACAAATAAAGAAGTGACTTTAAAAAATTATAAATCAGAAGTGGAACTACTAAGAAATTACCATATAATGCAGCAGACAAAAATGGAGAAAACTAATATGGTAGAAAGAGTAGATAAATTATTTAGTATTTTGAATTTAGAACACTTAAATAAAGACGAAAAATATTCAATGCAACGAATTTGTGCAAAGTACAACGATATATTTCGACTTGAAGGAGACAAACTTCCAGTAACAAACATCTATAAAGAACACTTAAGATTAAAAGATAAAACGCAACCAATTTATATTAAACCTTATAGGATGCCGTAGTCGCAACGAGATGAATTAGACAATGAGGTTCAAAAAATGTTACAAAATGGAACCATAGAAGAAAGTAGAAGCAAATGGTCATCCCCAATATTGTTAGTACCAAAAAAAGTGGGAAAAGACGGAATAAAAAGGCACAGATTAGTGATTGACTACAGACAACTAAACAAACAGCTAGAAGATGATAAATTCCCATTACCAAATATTACAGATATCTTAGACTCCTTGGGAGGAGCAATGTATTTTACACATCTAGATATTTCAGAAGGTTTTTATCAAATAAGCTTAGACGAACAAAGTAGGAAGTACACAGCATTCTCGACGCACAAAAGACAATTCCAAATGACAAGACTCTCAATGGGATTAAAGATAAGTCCAAATTCATTTTCAAGAGCAATGACGTTAGCTTTGTCTGGACTAAATTACAATGCATATTTTATTTATTTAGATGACATTATTGTTTTTAGTAGAACATTAGAAGAACATACACAAAAATTAGTGAAAGTATTCGACAGATTACGAGATGTTAATTTGAAATTAAATCCAGGAAAATGCGAATTTCTAAAAAAGGAAGTAGCTTATTTAGGTCATATCATATCAGATAAAGGAGTAATGCCTGACCCCGACAAGTTGAATGTAGTGAAAACTTATCCAACACCTATGAATGCAGAAGAGGTAAAGAGATTTGTGGCATTTGCCAACTACTACCGATAGTACGTAAATAATTTTGCAAAAATTGTATATCCATTAAATAAACTTACAAGAAAAAACGTAACTTTTCAATGGTCAAAAGAATGTGAAGATGCTTTTCAAACATTAAAATACGAACTAACACACTATCCGATATTACAATACCCAGATTTTTCAGAAAATAGTAAATTTATTTTGAAAACAGACGCCTCAGGCTTTGCAATCGGAGTCGTATTGTCAAACAAAGATGATAAACCAATAGCATATGCGAGTCGAACACTGAATAAAGGAGAAGTCAATCACCCAACGATAGAAAAAGAATTATTGGCCATAGAATGGGGAATTAAACATTTCAGACCGTACCTATATGGCAAAAAATTTAAAGTTTATACAGATCATCGACCCTTAATATATTTATTCGGTATGAATAATCCATCTAGCAGATTAACAAAATTTAAGTTGATATTACAAGAATATGATTTTGAAATAGAATACATTAAAGGGAAGGATAACGTAGTAGAGTTGGATTGCTGTAAGAAAGAGACCGGTGATTAATTGTCATTGAATGCGCAGTGGTTTGTTTACGTTCGGTTGCTAAGTAACGGCCGGATTTCATCGCATTCATTGGCGTAGGTATAAAGCTCGCGCATCTAACGATGATTCACCGGTCGCTTTCTTACGGCAATCCAACTTTAGCAGACGCTTTATCACGAATAAAACTGACATCTGACGAATTAAAAAACATAGAATCTGAAGTAACTGAAACGATGTATGTTATGACCAGAAGCAAAAGTAATAAAAAAGAGCAGGTTTCTGCTCAAGTAATCAACAACGAAAAGATTGGCCATCCAGGAGTTGTAGAGGTCTTAGAGCAACCTGCAGAAAGTCATTTATTGAAGATTATAGAATATAATGAATTTACAAGTATAGCCATGCAAAATAAAATAGAAGTAATAGGAGACTTTATGGTCGATAATAATTGCATTTTATGGAAGACACCTCGATCGGCGTTATCATTAATAGAATCGTTGAGAGATCTTCAGAGAATATGCAAAATAAAAAATATTACAGAAATATTAATAATGAAAGATGACTTAATGCGTGCAAAGTGGGCGAAGAACCCGTGCCGTCAATAGTCCATAATAGGAAAAAGTTATTCCTAACAATCGAAGAAGCATGGGAAATTCTATTTACAAATATAAATGAAATGAAAAAGTTAGGATTAAAAATATCTATATTAAGAAACGTGAAATATATTAAAGATGAAGATAAAAGACAACTAATAATGAACGATTTTCACATTTTGAAAACAGGAGGGCATACAGGCATCAATCGGATGTATAACAATGTAAAGAAATACTATTATTGGGAAAATATGGAAAAAGATATAAAGAATTTTATACAAATATGTAACGATTGTCCGAGACATAAACATTCTCAACAACAACATGAACCAATGGTTATCACTTCGACAGCTAAGTGCATTTGAGAAAATTTATTTAGATTTGGTTGGACCATTACCAAAAGATGAAAACGGCAACGAATATATTTTGACGATCCAGTGCGATCTTAGCAAATTTGTTGAAACATACCCATTACAGAATAAAGAATCCATAACAGTAGCGAAATCTTTTGTTACGAATTTTATATTGCGTTACGGAATACCACCCACAGTAGTAACTGATCTCGGGAAAGAATTTGTATCTACATTATTCAAAGACACATGTAAAGGACTCGGTATTACACAATTAAACTCTACAGCATATCATCACCAAACGTTAGAAAGCTTAGAAAACAGTCACAAAAGCCTTGGTGCATATTTGCGCATGTGTATAGCGAAAAATTTAGGAGCATGGAGCGATTGGTTACCTTTTTGGAACTTTTCTTTTAACAACACAGTCCACACATCTACAAAACATACACCATACGAATTAGTTTTCGGAAAATGCGTAAACTTACCATCAAATCTTAGCGAACATGTCGAACCTTTATACAACTTTGATATTTATCCTATCGAATTAAAGTACCGGTTACAACAAAGTTGGTTGAGTGCTAGAGAGAATTTGTTGCGAACAAAGAGTAATCGAGTAAATAGATTAAATGTAAATAGTAAAAATTATCAATATAACATAGGAGATAAGGTATTATTAAAAAACAAAGGAGGACACAAAATGGACGCTTTATATAGCGGACCTTACATTGTAATTGATATAAAAACTCCTCCAAATATAGTTATTAGAGTAGGCAATAAAGACATGTTAGTACATAAGGATAGAATTAAGAAATTTTTTAGTTAAACAAAAAAAAAATGTATAGCTTTTAGTAATATAAATTTTTTTTTTCTACATCGCCGGGAAGGTGTAAGGGTATATAGACGCATAAGGGATGAATTGATAGTTGGATGACCGTATGAATGAACGAATGAACTATTGCGAAAGAACGGATGCTTCCTTAGCAATTAAGCAGTTTATAAATTATTGTGCGGTGCATTTGCGTCAATGCAATGACGCAATCACGCAATGACGCAACGAACCAATTACATTATTACACAGGGATTGGTTAGAATCTTTCAACATCGGATTTAATTCAATTAAGGTTAATAATAGTGTAAGCGAGCTTACTAATAAATTTCCAAAGGTTTTCAGTGGCAGGTTGGGCCTGTATAAGCATTCGAAAATTGCGTTAGACTTGAAAGATGGTACAAAACCAATATTTTCCAAAACCAGAGCGATACCATTGGCTTTCAGAGAATTGGTCGACAAGGAACTGGATCGCATGTTGAACGATGGAGCTTTGAGTCCAACCGAATCAAGCGAGTGGGGCACACCGTTGGTGCCAGTATTAAAAAATGACAGAACGGTAAGACTATGTGGTGATTACAAAACAACAGTCAACAAATGCTTAGTGGAAGTAAACTACCCATTGCCGAGAGTAGAAGAACTTTTTGCTAAATTGCACGGTGGTCAACAATTTACGAAGATTGACTTAAATCAAGCTTATACGCAATTTGAGCTTGATGATGAAGCATAAAAATTACTCACATGGAGCACCCATTGTGGATTATTTACAATGAACCGGATGCCTTTTGGAATAGCACCAGCTAGTGCTAAATTTCAAAAATATATTGAACAATATTCATGGGGATAGAAATTGTTGTGAATTTCTTAGATGATATATTAGTCACAGGGCCAAACAGGTAAGAGCACATGAAAACGCTAGAAGTCGTTTTGACGAAATTGAATGATGCTGGATTGACAGTAAAGAAGTAAAAGTGCAGATTTTTCCAGGATGAAGTGGAATACATGGGTCACATTATTGATAAGAATGGATTAAGTAAAACTAAAGAAAAAATAAATGCCATCATTGAAGCGCCTCAGCCCAGAAATATACAGCAGGTACGTTCTTTCTGTGGAATGGTCAATTATTATTCGAGATTTATACCGAATCTCGCCATGAAGCTAAAACCAATTTTTTGACAAAAGAAAATACTTTTAAATGGACAAAAGAATGCGAAAGAGCTTTTAACGAAATCAAAGAAGTCTTAGCTTCAGACAATTGTTTAGTTCATTTTGACCCCAAGTTACCAATAGTTATGACGACCGATGCTTCCAATGAGGGAATAGCCGCAGTTTTAAGTCACGTAATAGATGGAAATGAAAAGATGATAGCATGCGTATCAAGGACTTTAATGCCAGCAGAGAAGAATTACGCAACAATTCAAAAAGAAGCGTTAGCTATTTATTATGGCACAATAAAATTTTATCAATATTTATGGGGACAAAAATGGATTTTGAAGACCGATCACAAACCTCTTGTAGCGTTATTTGGAGAGAACAACGGCATCCCTATAATGTCAGCAAATCGATTGCAAAGATGGGCTACGTTTTTATCAGGTTTCAATTATAAAATTGAGTACATTACAGGCAAATCTAACCCTGTAGCGGATTGTTTTTCGAGAGTGCCGAGAAAAATAAAAACAATCTCAAGCGAGTTCAAAAACGAAGGGAATTACTTGAATTTTGCAGCGACAAGCAAGGAGTTGCCAATCAACTTAGATGACATCAAAGAAGCCACAGCTAAGGATAAAGAAATTAAAAGAGTAATAGAAAAGATCAGAACAGATTGGAACACTGAAAGTGAAGACAGCTTTAAACCGTATTTTAATAGGAAAAACGAACTAAGAGTGGAAAATGAATCTTTAATGTGGGGTTTCAGAGTGGTCATACCCATAGAATTACAAAGGAACATGCTAGATGAGCTGCATTCAACCCATTTTGGCATGACGCGTATGAAAGCGCAAGCAAGATCCTTATTATGGTGGCCAACATTAGACAAAGATATCGAAAATCTATGTAAAAGTTGTCTACCATGTTCACAGACCAGACAAGATCCACCTAAATCTATGAGTTTGTGGCCGAAGACAAAGGAATTTTTTGAAAGGGTGCACATTGACTATCTTGGACCGATAAAGGGTAAAACGTATCTAGTGTTGACAGATGCGTACTCAAAATGGCCAGAGGTGTACCAGGTAAATTCGATGAGACCGGAAGAACTTGAAGAAAAGTTGAGAGATACATTTTCAAGATTTGGTTTACCAAAAACACTAGTATCAGACAATGGAAAGTCATTAGTATCAAAAAAGTTTGAGACATTTCTACTCAAAAATGGGATCAAGCACATTACCACACCACCTTTTCATCCACAAAGCAATGGAGCAGCAGAAAATTCCGTGAAAACCTTTAAGAATAAAATGAAAGCGTTATTATTGGATCCTAAAAATACAAAAGAGAGTGTTAATACACTGATATCAAGATTTTTAATCGCATATAGAAGTACGGAGCATGCTACAACAAAAGAAACACCGGCAAAACTATTGTTAGGGAGAAATCTAAGAACAAGATTAGCAATATTGAAAGAAATGCCGACAACCGAAGAGGAAATAGATAAAATTCAAACAAACAAATTTCTGGTAGGGGAAGTAGTTATGGTTCGAGACTACACAAGAATTAACAAGAAAGAGTGGGTGCAAGCCGAAATCATAAAGAAAATGGGAAATAAAATGTACATTTGCAAAATCCCAAATGGTCAGCGTTAGACATGAAGACATGAGAATCAGCTTTTGAAGACAAACATCAAAGTAGAAAGCGAGAAGGTCGCAATCAAAACAAAACTATCTAAAGTAGGTTATGCACAGTCGTTGGAGTCTAACGTCACGTCGATTGCTTGTACACAGCCCAATTCTGTAGTTCCAGACGATAATAGTTTAAGTAATAGTAGACCTCAGCGATATAAGAAACCTGTGTCTAGATATGGTTTCGAATAGCTTACTTACAAAAGCAATATATAATTTTAAGTTCAGTGGTGCGATTCTTCAGTTAGATCCGTATACGAAACTGTTTGACTATCGAATAGTTGCGAACGAAAACGATGAAAGTGTATTCTTGACTAGGCGGATTCAGTTTCGCATACGGCAATTTGGTCGTCTACGAATTACTGTTCGACCGGCTGGTCGCATGGTAAATTCGTACAAGTTTGGGTCATTTTAGGTAAATTTGTGCATTTTGACAACAAAATGACAAGTGTCATTTGGGTAAAACCCAAATATTTGAATTTGAAATTTTGCTCTTCGTTTCTTGTTGATTTAAATTTAAAGTTTTTTATTAAATTATTAATTATACAAGTCTAAAAAAGCAAAACCAAAAATTTGAGATTGATGAAAATTCTAATCAAGTTTATTAGAAGCATGCCATAATTGTTATTTCACTTCTTTAACGTTGTTTATCATAGTATTATTTTACATTTTATTTTTTTATATTTTTCATGAAAAAAGCCATTTGTTACTATCTGGTAGACAAGCTGCTACCAATTTACCGCCCAGAAAAATTGTATTAAACATTCATCTGGAACAAAAACATTAATATTTGAATTTAAGATTTGATTGATAGTAGGTACTATTTATTGACAATAAATTTGCAAAGAAAAAACATTGAATATTAACTTTAAACTTTTGACAAATAACTTTTGTCTACACACTTTTGTTACGACCGTATTGAGTTTTGTGCATTAAATTTTGAAAGTCTGAACTAATCTTCAACTAATACTTAAAAAAAAAAATATGAGAAAAAATGATATATAAGAATAGATAAATACAGACAAACCAATAATTTTACAAACTTATTTTACCAAAACGAGTAAATATGGTTTGAAATATTCACACTTTATTTATATTGTTTTTTATTGTCCTGATCTGACCTGACCTGCCGTCAGGTCAACTTTTTTAGCATTTCCTAAACTATTTAAACTATTTCCTAATAATACCTTCCAAAGCTGCTGAGCACGTTGCTTTGGAAAGTTTTGCGTAATCTTTCCAATTTGAAGATCGGGGTGCTTCTTCGTAAACTCCACCATCATTTCCTTCTGAGCGGAGAAAATATTTCCACATCTTTTTCTTCACGTAATTGCTATTTTGTCCCTTTATAATTTTTATTTCAATGACTCGCGGCTTTTATTTAAAAATGGGGACAAATTGGAAAATAGATTACAAAATACTGTTGGTGCATTTAGGATTATTTGGGGTTGGTATGTTGGTAGCACTGAATTTTCTACAACGTTGCCAAGTTTTGATCGAAACAAAAATTTGCTTCGATAGACATTTTGCGATCCGTCCGAAACTTACCGTTTGAATCAATCCGTCCGAACAAACTTTCGAACGAACTCAAGAATTGCACCCCAGATAATTTTATTTTATATTTTGGATATGTTTATATTTAAGTGTGAGGGTGTTATGTTGGTTATATAAACAAACTTATTACGCGTGTCAGAGACAAACGCATACGTACCGGAACGATAATGAGTGTTCTGTGCGGTAGATCATGTAATACCATGAGAAGAAGAGCAGTTAATTTTAAGTGAAATAAACCTAATGTATAATTAGAAGACCGTGTGTTATTTCCCTACCAAAAGGTCCTTCCAAGATACAACAACTATTTAATAACAAAACGAAAACATAAAAAAATCGGTTTATGAAGAAATATAGTGAATAAGCTAGTAAGACTGTAAGTCTAAGCGTAAGTAGGTAAGGAAGAGAGTAGGTGACCCTCCTCTTATGGATTTTGATATATATAAATTGACTTATGTTCAAAGTTTGTAGCTTCGGCACATTGATTAAATATCAATCTTTCTTAAATATTTGGCTCAGATTAATAGAACAAAAGTTCCTTAATGATAGAAGATTATCTCAATTGAATAGATACGGCCTTTGAATAAAGTATTTGCATGTAAAGATGAAAATATTCCTACGATTAATAACAAATAATCAAACAAACAGTGTTTTCTTAATTATGACTAATACTAATAGTATAACATCCCATATGACACAGGTGAACATAACAACTTTACTTTTTAAAATTATTATTTGTTAGGGGTTATTATCATAAAAAGAGATGTGTCAATAGCAATAATTTGCCAGGAAAAAAAAACCAAAATTGATTTACTAGGAAAGTTGGTTGGATGTGATCAGCGTAACTTTCAAACTCATCGAAGGGCTTATTTGGAAAAACATAGAACAAAAAAACGCTTTTATTGAATCGAAAAAATGGTTTCAATGCGATAACTGTGAATACCGAAATAAATAAGATTATTTAGTAAAACATAATCAAAGATACCATATGGCAATGAATTACGAACTGTTTTCAACTGCAGTCTATATGAGTTCAAAACTAACTTTTAAATAATCTAACAAGGCATAAGAAAATAAAACATACTCTAATTGAATTACAATAGTTATTTACCTAACGAATTTGGAAAGTGAAATTTCCTACATGAGTGCTTTGTTTTGCAATCTTTTGCGAATAGGGGAACATTCTTTCCGAAAAAGTTAGGTACAATTTTTTATGCAACGAATAACTAATTTTTTAATAATAAATAACTAATTTTTTGATAATAAATGATTTAGTTTTTTACTTATTTTTTGGTTGGTAGCGTTGCCCACGCCGATAATCTGATTTTTTAAATTTGAAATAGTTTTATTGTTTTGTTGCTATAGTTTTATTGAAATAAAAGAGCATCGTGTTAAAAATTTATTCCGCCATTTTCTTCTGCGAATTTTCGTTTCAAATTTGTATATATGAGCGACTCCGATAGAGAAATTTTAACTCCACCTGAAATTAGAGAATCTGCAAATAGAGCAGTATCAAATTTGCTTCCTGAGAGACGCCGCTTGAGGTACGAGAGCACGGTAAAGAATAACGTAGATATTTCAAAATTTTATAAACTAATCGCGTTTTTAAAAAAAGCCACTCAACATCACAAGCCTAAGAAATCTGCTGTTCTGGATGCTGCTCAGATTTCCCAATTCTT
The DNA here is from genome assembly GCA_947359425.1 of Lagria hirta. Classification (NCBI taxonomy): domain Eukaryota; kingdom Metazoa; phylum Arthropoda; class Insecta; order Coleoptera; family Tenebrionidae; genus Lagria; species Lagria hirta. The sequence continues at coordinate 6,089,507 of OX375801.1, read as the reverse complement.
AGATGAAGCACCAGATTGCTCCTACCTGATGATGAAGGTTCACAAATAAACCGATATAATTCTAAACATTTTTATTATTGAGATTTTCAATTTTTTTTTAGGTGGCACTGACAATGAGCATTTCAGGCGCTTTGCGGCGTAAAGAACTCTGCAAAATAAAGCCTGCTGATATTGTGTTTCAAAATGATGTCATAGTAGTGACCATTCTTGAAACTAAAACTGGGATTCCTAGATCATTTGCCATCTCTTACCCCCAGTGGATCGACAAACAAACAAAAATATAGTAGTGTAAAAAAAATTAATGACTATAATGGAAAGTGTATAAACGCTTCTGTGAGAATAAATAGCATTGAAAAAATACCAATGAAAATTGCTCAATTTGGATTAGTATTTATTGGTCACAGCTTTCCCAGAAGCTGAGCAACCTTGTTGGCAAATCGTGGTAAAGGCTTAGTGGGAATCAAACAACCTGAGGGATGGAAATCATCTACAGTTTGTGAGTCATATATTCAGAATTCTCTACGCAACAAAATCGAAATATCGAAAATGATTCAACCAGCCCAGCCTCCACACTTGTCAACAAGGAAGCCCTCAAAATCTACAGCCGCACCCATACATCCACAACACTTGTCAACAGAGATACCATCCAAAATTTCTACTATCACTCCGCAGCACATTAAACAAATTCCAGGAGTGGAGATTAAAGAATGTAGTAACTGCACTGTGAATGTGCGAATCTTTAATAATTGCACTTTTTCATCCTCTTCGCCTGAAAACCAACAATAATTTTGGAACGTTGTGTTATTAATCAATTACTTACTATTTTCAATCGTTTTCTTACTTATTTGGCAATAAATCTTTTGTGTTGATTATTTACGTGTGTGATCAGAAACAGCCATTTTGTAGAATGGTTGTGTGACAATTGACAGTTTGACGTGACGTCTCTGGATTTCAATACAAACCTGACAAAGTCATTTCCCCTAGTTTCGCTTGCAAAGTAAAAAACACCGCGGTGTGGAAAAATTGTTTTTACATGCATTGGGAACGAACGAAAACTTCTGATTTTTGAGCGATGAGGGCAAAAACATTTTATAAATGCAATAAGTATGAGTATAAAGCCAGGTGAAAATCTAAGTTTACAAAAACTTTAAACATACTCCACTTGAGTTGCGACAAAGCTCGACATACTCCAATTGAATTACAAAGTATTTTTATTTGCAATGAGTGTGAGTTTAAAACCAAGTATAATCAAAGTTTAATAGCACATAACGAAGCTCGACCTACTCTAATTGAATTACAAACATTTTTTAACTGCAATAAGTGTGAATATAAAAATATCTTGAAAGAATATGTAACAAAACATAGATATAAGAAGACAACATACTCTAATTAAATTACAAACTATGTTTACTTGCAATGTATGTGAGTATAAAACCAGACTGAAACATAATCTTAGACAACTTAAAAAAAACATTTTGTAATTGAATTGCAACAATTTTATCTTTGAACAAATGTGATTATAAATTAATGTTTAGTATAATTAAAAAAAAAACGATTTTATACGATCTATGAAAAACAACCATACTTTAAATTAACAAAAAAAAGACTTTACAATGCGACAATTTAAGAACGAAAACTAAAAAATTATAAATACAGAAGGCATGTTTGAATTACCTAATCAGTGATTTCTGCAAATACAATAGACTGATTATAAGACTTCCATAAATCTTATTTTACTAATCAAAACAAATAATAGTTATTTATATATTAAAGACATAATCTTAATCATGCTTGTGGTAAATATAACGTCTTATTTTTACAAGAAACTTTATGACTGGTGGTGTAAGAAAAATATCAGCAGCTGCGAAGAAACAATGGCTGTGGCTTACTTATCTCAAATAGTAAGGTACAATCATATGTATTCTAATAATTAATAACAATTTTGTTACATATATTATTACACATAACAATTTTGTTGTTGTTGATAGTCAAAGATCTTGAGATTTTGGAAGTTTACTCCTTAAGAATCGATTTGCATATAATAAGGGGCCGGTATAAGAAAAATGTGAGGAGTAAAATCTATCGTGAATGACCTCGTTACGTTTTTGGTGCGCATCCTATGTCGCGCAACTTTCTAATTTGGTTGAAATGAATACATTCAAACACATTCTTCATTGGGAGACATATGTGCTGCGAGATGTGCTTTGCCTAACGGTAATCACAATGATGCGGTATTTTCAAGATTCGTGAACCACGTATCTACGAACGTCCATGTGTCTTATTTTAGTTATCATAAACCACTTGTCACTGTTCGTAATTAATGGATACATTAACAAATTAATAATGCAGACAATGTTGATTTACTTAATATTTTTAAAAAAATGATAATAGTCTGATAATAATAATTACATAATTTATCAACATTTCTAATGATATATTAATGCACATCTAAAATGGACTATTGTAAACAGTTTAATGTAAAATATTTCGTCGCTTAGTTATAATAAATGTATATGAAATGAATAAATATTTATTTATATATGTATATTATTTTCATTAATTTGTTAATTTATCCTTTCATCTTTTTTAAGTTAAATAAACTCTTTTTGCGTCTGGTTAGACTATCGAACTTAAGGAGTAAACTCCAGTCGTGCGTCGGAGCTGACACACACAATTTTTTTTTGACTAATAAGTGTAAGTAATAACTGTCTTTCCACTAATTTTAATGCAATCCTACATTCACTACACTGTCTTTGGTAAACCTATAGCGCCGCTTAAATATAAAATTGTTTTGGCATTATCACGTTGTTTTTATTCTCCAATTTGTCAATTTGTATAAACTGTGCAAAATAATTTTATTTTTAAAATCAAACATTAACCTGCAAATTGCGATTTGCGTCGGACTTGAGACAGGTCTTTGCTTGAGCCGAGCTTGAGATCGCACAAAGAATGCTTGCGCACACTAAAAATCATGTAAGAGCGTTTGCGCACACTAAAACTTGAGTTTGAGAATTGTCTGTGAATACCAATCCGGACTTGAGCAATGCTTGAGACTGAGGTCAAGCTTAAGAAGCGACCATGAATACAGCTATTAGATCATGTCGGTTATTAGAAAAAAACACAACTTTTTATTTTAAAATTCGATGTTTAACGTTTTGCTAGGCAAAATGACAGATTAACCGAAATGAAAAGTGCTTTCAGCAGACACAGCTTTTACTCACCAAGCAACGAATGAGCGTGAACCGTTGCGGTTCTGTCTGCTGAATGTAACTAATGAAAGTTTAGAAATGAGGTTAGATCATAGATAACATATAGCTACACTGTAGAAGCATGAGTAATATTGCCCAATCAGAACATCCCAAACCAATTAAGCCAAAAGCAACAAAGTTGTCAAGCAATATGTCACTTTTGACAATAACAACAAACCTACTCTATGCACGTAGACAAACCACAGAAGAAAAAAAATGAACTACTTAATTGATGACGTATGAAGTCAATGTTTTTACAAACAAAAGTTATGTTGCGTCATAAAAACAATCAGATTGTTAACAACAAAGTGTTTGTAACAGTGCAAGATACGTAAAACAATTAGTAAAGAATGTTAAAAAAGCTAACCTCGTATGCAACTTTTATTTCTTTTTTGCACTCATCGCAATGAAAGATCGGTGTTTTCCGATTGTTTCTAATAAAATAATACGATTGTCCCGCACTTTTGTTTATACTTTGTTGCCGAATATATGGTAGAAGGTTTGAAACAAATATTGTGTATATAATCAAAAAAAAAATTGTAACTAACTTTTTCGGAAAAAAACAGCTTTTATGCGCACTAATGCAGAACTCTTGTCAGCCGTTTTGCAAACAAAATGCTCATGTCGAATCGGTTATTTTCAAAAGTCGTTAGGTAAATAACTTTTACCTGCTTTTGCCATTTTTGCATGTTGATTTTAAGACTGTGACGTCAGAATCAAGTAGTCCTAATATAATTGTGTCACTTGTCAATTTGTAGACTGACAATTGACAACTGACATGGTGATATGCTATAGCGGAAAATACGCAGTCATTTGTATTTATTTGCAAATAAATTAATAAAAATTTTGCAAAAGTGTGTATTGTAGCAATTGATAACAAATTTAGTTGTATTTGTTATATACGCTATTTGGGGTTTTGGCAAGACCAAAATTGCAGCGATGAGAAATAATTTTAGAGACGCTGATGTGTGACCTTCGGAGACCAATTTTTGTGATGGAAGAATAACATTACAAAAAATGTTGACAACAAGAATTCTCCTTACCACTTCAAGGTGCTGTAAACAAAATGAACAAAAATTCCACATTCTGCACGTTACTATTTGATGAGATGTCGATAGAACTCCACTTGCAGTATAATTTGCACATTGAGAGTTTTATAGATCTTTGACACGAAAGATCTACCTAAAGATAGCTACTCATGTTCAAGTAATAAGTATAATAAATCGAAAAGTTTCAAAACTTATGTAGTTTATGTGTTTGTATGCCTACGAGACACTTTTAAAAATTGGAACCAACTACTTGCATATTACTTGTTAAATGGTTAAATGAAAGCCTTTACGCTAAAAACCATTACTGTTAATGTAATATGAAACGTAAACGCAGCTTGGTTAACGGCTGTATCATCCGTATGCGATCAAGGAACAAATAAATTAGATGCACTTGTTTGTGATACACAGAAAAGTGTGAAACCACAGGATTATGTGTTTGAAGTAGATGGGCACCATATTACGAATTTAGCGCACTGCGTAAGTTGATCGAATTTCACGGTAATGAAAGTTGAAAAAATTAAAGTGTCAATTGCTGTTCAAGTGTTAGAGTCATTCTGTCTGATAAGTACTTTATTTTTATGGCTTTTTTACTTAGCATATCTGTATGGCTATATTAAATTTTGTTCGTTTTTGTAAACACTTTTTTGATTTAGATTTAACCCCCTGACATTTACAAATAAATGTCGAATCGTAGTGAATCATTGCTGTTATGGGCTATTGATTACAAAAACGAACTCTATTATAGCATTATATTGTTTTGTGTATTGTATTATTGTTAATGGTGTGTTAACATCTAGCTAACGCATTGTACTTTTGTATATATGTATATATTTTTGATAAACAATTTTTTCTTTCAATATTAAAAAAGAAGTAGTAAACGATTGAGACCGAATACGACCGAATGGTTTCGAAGCACTTTAAACCGATTTTAAGGTGGCGCCACTAGAATGTTACCGGCCGTTACCATTACAGATTACATTCTATCGAAGATAGGATTTTGTATGGGTTAGATTTTCATCTAATAAAGTGTTGTGCGTAGTAAATCTCAGATTCAAAAAAAGCAGTTTTAACGTATCAAATGAATGGTTATAATAACGGCTTACTTTTAAAATAAAAAATATTAAAGTTTTGATGTTTTAGTTCAATTTGACGTTATCAAAAATGTCGGTTTTCTCGAAGTGCTGCCGCTCTTTTTTGGCTTTTTCCTGTTACGATTCACTGGAATCTTATAGATGCCGTTCATGCAACTTTGAAACAAATGAAAAAAGTGTTTATTTTATTCACAATTGCGAGTTTTTAGATGTTTTGGATGAAGCCTCTTTCGAAAAATGTCAACGTTGCAGAGTGGGTAGCTTTTCGTATGTGTGGAGATACTTTCACAAAAGAAAGTGTAATTTTATAGAACATAAATCATCTGTAACAACTAATACGGAAAATGGAAACCGTATTATTACAACGACTATCCAAACAAATAAACGTTACCAATTCGCTACTTGTTTTGAATGTGATCAATGCAAGTATACAAGTAAATACAAATTCCAGTTAAAAAGACATATTTATCTGAAACATATAGACAGAAAGCACTCTTCACCAAAATTGCAAAAAATTGCAAAAGAAATGCTTGGTAAAACGACCGAAAAAAATGAGCGCTTAAAAAAACGTAAAATTAATCGTCCAAGCAAACATATAAATGCAAAGCATTTTTCAAAAGATTTACAACAAAAATTTCAATGCAATCAGTGTGAATATAAAACTTTTTATAAAGGAAGCCTGAAGATCCATATAAATTCAAAGCATTTTTTAAAAGATTTACAACAAAAATTCCAATGCGATCAGTGTAAATATAAAGCCCTTACCAATGAGCATTTGAAAAATCATATAAATGCAAAGCATCTTTCAAAAGATTTACAACAAAAATTTCAATGCGATCAATGTGAATATGAAACTTTTTATAAAGGAAACCTAAAGATACATAGAAATTCAAAGCATTTTTCAAAAGATTTACAACAAAAATTCCAATGCGATCAGTGTAAATATAAAGCCCTTACAAATGAGCATTTGAAAAATCATATAAATGCAAAGCATCTTTCAAAAGATTTACAACAAAAATTCCAATGCGATCAGTGTGAATATAAAACTTTTTATAAAGGAAACCTAAAGATACATATAAATTCAAAGCATTTTACAAAAGATTTACAACAAAAATTTCAATGCGATCAGTGTAAATATAAAGCCCTTACAAATGAGCATTTGAAAAATCATATAAATGCAAAGCATCTTTCAAAAGATTTACAACAAAAATTCCAATGCGATCAGTGTGAATATAAAACTTTTTATAAAGGAAACCTAAAGATACATATAAATTCAAAGCATTTTTCAAAAAATTTACAACAAAAATTCCAATGCGATCAGTGTAAATATAAAGCCCTTACAAATGAGCATTTGAAAAATCATATAAATGCAAAGCATCTTTCAAAAGATTTACAACAAAAATTTCAATGCGATCAATGTGAATATGAAACTTTTTATAAAGGAAACCTAAAGATACATAGAAATTCAAAGCATCTTTCAAAAGATTTACAACAAAAATTCCAATGCGAACAGTGAGAATATACAACTTTTTATAAAGGAAACCTGACGACACATATAAATGCAAAACATCTTTCAAGCGAACGACAACTAACATTTTAATGCAATCTATGTAAATATGCAACAACGCTCAAAAGTCATTAATAAGACACCTTTCAAGTGAACTGCATCCAGAATGTGTCTGCAATCAATGTAAAGATACAAGTAATTATAAAATTATAAAACATGTTTCAAGCGAATTACAACAGAAATTTTTATAAATATTTCATTGAAACACATGAAAAGAAGCACTTTCTGCGTAAATTGCAGCCAAGATTCTAATGCCTTCAGTGTGAATATTCAACTATTTTTAAACATCATTTCTTCTGGAGCCTAAAGCTTAGTGTGTTTAAAATTATTGTTTTTGTATAATAAATATCGAATAATATAAAATTTGAATACTAACTTTACTTTTTAAACTTATTATTTTAAAAAGTAATTTTTTTTGTTTATTTGTTTTTTATTCTTATCTTTCATATTAACAATAAAATAAAAAATTATATGTATATAAAACATAAGGGGATTGTAATATTTAGCTACTTATCTGTTAGGGGCTATTATCATAAAAAGAGATGTGTCAATAGCAATAATTTGCCAGGAAAAAAAAACCAAAATTGATTTACTAGGAAAGTTGGTTGGATGTGATCAGCGTAATTTTAAAACTCATCGAAGGGCTTATTTGGAAAAACATAGAACAAAAAACGCTTTTATTGGATCGGAATAATGGTTTCAAAGCGATAACTGTGGATACCGAAATAAATAAGATTATTTATTAAAACATGTAAGACTCTTTTATCGTAAGAATCTTACGTTTTGCCAAATTTTAACACTTAAATTGAATTAAATAACAGTTAACTTTTTCTCTATAATAAATTTGTCAGGATGTCTATGTTTTTCGATTATTACACTTAAGGCTCCTGTGCAGTGAAAAGAATTTTCAGATTTGGATTGGTCCCGCAACCCAACTTACACAGTTTTATGACATAGCCAGTGACTGACACGTAATAAACCAATATCTACATAATCATAATATAGTTGAGTCGAACTTGTTGATTTACAACACTACCTGATGTTTGAAATTTAAGATAACTTCTCCGAGATGTTTTGGTAGAATCGTTTAGATAATTTAGACGAGTATAATTCGGTAAAAATAGAAAAAAATTATTTATTGTAAATTGTGCTAATTATATTTTTTTGAAAATATATAAGACTATGATGATAATTATTATTTACAATAAACATTGATTAGATTCTGTTGAAATCTACATATAAACTAGAACTTTATAAATTACATCTACTTATACAGAGTGGTTTTTAAAAAAACTAAGCTAAAAAAATGCCAGGCTCTGCAGTATTTTTATTTACACCTCGATTTTAAAAATTTACAACAAAATATTTAAAAAAATTATAGATTGTCATGTCTTTGCCATGAAAACTAATATCGTTTAAAATAAATAAATATATATATATAATATAATACCATCTAAATAATGTTGTCAGCCGTAGATATCCCTAATAGGCAAATTGCGCTTTAATCTAGAATCTAACAGTTCAGGTAAGAATGATAACATATAAAAATTTTGCAGCTTGTCAAACATAAAATTTTTCCAAAAATTTCTATCGCGAGAAATTATTTCGCAGTGATAATCTTTCTGGGTGTATATAAAAAAATAACAAAATTCTCTATTAGTAACTTCCAGCTGTCCCTGAATTTGGAACATATAATTATCTTTTGGCTTTAACTTAATTTCATTGTTATCGTCTATTATGCAATACGAATTTTTTTTTGATATAATTGCTTCGCGCACTGTCATATCTTTAGAAGCATACGGACATTTAATTTCTAATATAGCATCTTCATCAACAAGACCATCTGGTGAAGCACCTAAAAATTTATAGTCCGGATGAATAAAAATACCACAAGAATTGACATCAAACTGGTATGTCTGTTCAAATAAATCTCGTGCATGGATTTCATTAGATATTCCATATTCTAATGACTTGCAACCGACTTTTGGGCAAGAATATAGTAATGATTTAACAAGATTGGCGGTTGATGTAATCGGACGCATTTTACATATTCGGCCAAAATTGCTGGCGGTTAGACGAAAGTATTTTTGTTTAAACCACTCAGGATTTGAACTTTGTCCGCGTGTAATTTCTTCAACAGTTTGAAAATTTACCTTATTAAGATTTTCTAAATACAAAGAAGTTAAAATATTTAACTCCTCAGAATTTTTATCTGGTAATATATCGTCTGACTTGCCGTAATCATCATCTGCTTCTATTACCTCAAGCTTCCTTTTATTTTTTGTCTTTTTTGAAATTTTTTTGATGAAACAAAATTGTTCAGTGTATTTTCTGCAAAGTTTGTTTTTATTTAATTTTTCCTGAACTTTTTAAAAAAATGGTCGTTTATTATTAAAATTAGAAAGTGCCGCAAAACATCGTGTTTCATATGATTTTCCCAGTGAAAAATTTATTCGTTTGCCCCCCACTAGTTTGTTCACTATGCTATTATAACATTCGGCGAAATTTGTATCGACATCATGCAATAAACTAGAAGCATGGCTAGCTACTCGATTGACGTAATTTTCAAAGTCTGAAAAAATCGTACTTTCTTTAAATATATTATATAGGTTCTTTTCCCCAGGCTTCTGGCCTTTGCAAAAATATTTATATCGGTTATTTTCATCTTTGCAGTTATCATGACAACCTAATATGTGCTTAGGACTGTTTAAAATATCCTCTTTTAAATTATTTATTTCCACATAAGTAGGAAACGTTTCTGTCCGCCTATGTTTAACAGCACTTACTATAGCAGTTCTAAAACGTAAAATACTATTTCGTATAAATAATTTTAGCACATTTTCAACCCTTGAGCTGTTAGATAATTCACGAATTTTATTGCAATAATTGCGAAGAATGTGATTCCTACATTCAATTTTTTCTACAAAATAGTTTGGTCCATATGGTTTAGAATCCCTAATTTTTTTATAAACGCTGCTATCACCGCCTTCAATTATTTTATTATATTTTAAGCCATGCGTTTTCAAAGAACACAAAAATTCATCCACAATGATTTGTGATTCCATAGAGGTTGATGTTTTTTTCCAATTTTTACTGCAGTTATGGGTAGGGATGTCTCTTTTGGCAACTACATGTTTTTGACAAACACGACAAAACTTGTTTTTGACACCTACATATAAAATTTGTTTGGTTCGAGCTCCTATAATACAAGCAACTCCAGATAACGCATTATAATTGGATTTGTATGACCGTTTCGACCATGCCCCATCGACAATTACCGCTATTTCTGGAGTCCCATCTTCGTCAACTTCACCTGCTTCTCTCGCCAAGTCCGCTTCTTTCCGACCTGCCTCTGCCATGTCCTCAAAAGCAGTTTCTTGAATGATGTTGCTCAGCACTTCTTCTTTGTTTTTAAATGTGTGCGATGACATCATAGGTATATCTATAGAAGCAAACATTTCCTTCACTTGACTGTACCCAGCTCGCTCCCACTGCAATTGCACCACATACCGCCGCGTCATTTGCATCTACATTTTCTATATTCTGTGTCGAAATTGAGCCCACAAAGCCACAGAATCCACATTTAACGGAAAAAGTACTATTGAGTCCACTTCTTTTCTCTGAGACGAGCTCAAAATTATTAAAATCACATTGAAAGGGCTCATGTCTAAGAGCTTTCAAACTGTTAAAAAAATGAACAATATCTACAATCCTAGATCCACTTATGTTTTCCGGTGTTATATTTTTGGATGAATTTTCACTTTCGACCGTGAGTTCTGGAAAACTCTCAGTATTTTCAGAGATGAACGCAAAATTTTCAGGAACTTGAGCTTGTTCTTCTGCCCACTTTTCTATTCTAAAATTAAAAAAAAAGTCATAGGTCAGGTCAGGTCCTGATAGATAGAAACTGATAGAAGTTCTAGTTCTGATTAATTTAATAACCATGCACTTAATAAAGTTAAAAATGTGAAAATACCTTTTACTTCGTAGTTTTTGCTTCATGCGGTATGAAAACTTTGTGCTTCGACGCCTTCCTCCAGACGGTAACGATCTTTTTCCATGAACTCCCATTTTCACAAATAACAAAAAGCACTTTTTCACACACCAGCAAAAACTTATTTAAAAAATTTAAATTTATTTATTATTTAACATCAATTATAATATAATTATAATTGAACTATTTTATCTTATATTGAAAAACGAATAAAATGAGCTACTCGTTGTATATGTGCCTCTCACCTTGTTAAGATTCAACTAAATTCAAAATTCACTTCGGTCAGAATATTAGCAGGTAAACACTGTGTAGTGAGGGTGTCTTTTAATCTCATACCACCATAAATTAAAAATTAGCTACCGGCACTTCAAGCAGAGAGATGTCGTAAATCTTCTCACGTTTAGACGAATTTTTGTGTCTAGCGAACAAAATGAATATTTTGTTTTCTTAATTAAATCAAAAAATAAGACAAAATAAAAAAAAATAAAAAGGGAGCGAGATAGATATTTATATCATTGCTTAGATGCAACAAAAATAAATATGCTACAGTAAATGCTTTCGAAGAAAAGTTGAGTCAAAAGTTTTGACATATTAATTATTTCCCTTACATCTAGCAATTTTTTTAAAAATCTGATAGCAAGGCGCGGTAGATTATTGTATTTTAGATAAGATGAAAATGCGGAATTTTCTTCAAATTTTAATTAAACCGAAATAACTTGCATCAAAAATCAGTCATTTTCATGTCCCAGCGCATAGGAGTGCTGAAGAGCCTTAATTATTCACTCGAAAACAGTGTACAGAATAGCAACAGCCGGCTACATTATCATCAACAATCTTCTTCAATTCACCCCTCTATATTCATAGTTAGAGAAACGCTTGAGCAGTCAGACGGATCGATTGGGCGACACATGAAACATATTTACACATAATGTACCTGTCAATCATACATGTAAAGTAACTCACCGGGGGCTTTTCTCCCCCTTGCAGGATTCTCTTCCTCTCGAACTCATAGTGGAAGACATTACTAGGCTCATTGGATTTTGACAACCACTTCATGGACTCGATTGACTCAATCTTCACCCTTTTTCTTTAGCATCGTGTTCTCAATGATGTCTTTATTGTTTCGGTACTTGGTTCGGGAGCAACGTAGACGGTGTCGCAAAGCCTCAATCACATTACGCGAAATAGACTGGCCAGGAATAATACGTAATAGGAAAAGGTATAAATTAAAGATTAATAAGTGAAGAACCTAAGGACATTACGCATTACTCCGTCATACCAGCAAAAGGAAAATCCACAACTTTGTTATACACGGATAGGGACATAACCATAGGGGTTAACAGGCTCCAGCCCACCCCTCTACCTCTTCGCCACTGTTCGAGGAAGTAGAGAACCAGGATAGAAATCTGTAAATGTCTACAGACGTCACGGGAGTACCACCTCAGTCTGAAATGTATTACCACATAGACCGGTCCTCAGGTATTAAACTATAGTTTCTGCCGTGGATATTTCATATTAACATATTGATGTTTATCAATAAAACTTTACTCATTATTCCTCCGAATTCAGGGAGTCAGCACTGAATGCAGATTATTCCTCCAAATTCAGGGAGTCAGCACTGAATTCACATTATTCCTCCGAATTCAGGGAGTCTGCACTGAATTCACAATTATACCACAAAACAACACATGATCAACAAGATCAACACGTTAACTATCTTTCTCTATCAATAAACCATTAACCTTCTTACTTTCAACCCTTTGAAAAAAACAATTAACAGTTTAAATATTTATAATACCGCTCGTCCGACCGCTCTGACTTTTTGATCAACGATTTAGCACCTTATTGGCTTATTTTTATTTAAAAAAATAACTACAAATTATTATAAAATCAAAAACTCTCACAAACATAATCAAAGATACCATATGGCAATTGAATTACAAACTGTTTTCAACTGCAATCTATATAAGTTTAAAACTAACTTTTAAATAATCTAACAAGGCATAAGAAAATAAAACATACTCTAATTGAATTACAAACATGTTTTAAATGCAATGAGTATGAGTATAAAACTAGGTAAAAATCTAAGTTTACAAAAATTTTAAACATACTCCACTTGAGTTGCGAGCATTTTTTAACTACAATGACTGTGAGTATAAAAATATCTTGAAAGAATTTGTAACAAAACATATAAGAAGACAACTATCTCTAATTAAATTACAAACTATTTTTACTTCCAATGAATGTGAGTAAAACACCAGACTGGAACATAATCTTAGACAACATAAAAAAAACATTCTGTAATTGAATTGCAGCAATTTTGACTTTGAACGAATGTGATTATAAATTAATGTTGAGTATAATTAAAAAAAAACGATTTTATAAGATCTATAAAAACAAACATACTTTAAATTAACAAAAAAAGGCTTTACAAATTTAAGAACAAAAACTGTAAAATTATGAATACAGAAGGCATGTTTGAATTACCTAACCAGTGATTTCTGCAAATACAATAGACTGATTTTAAAACTTACCAAAAATCTTATTTTACTAACTAAAACAAATAATAGTTATTTATATATTAAAGACATAATCTTAATCATGCTTGTGGTACATATAACGTCTTGTTTTTACAAGAAACTTTATGACTGGTGGTGTAAGAAAAATATCAGCAGCTGCGAAGAAACAATGGCTGTGGCTTACTTATCTCAAATGGTAAGGTACAATCAAATCTATTCTAATTATTATTAACAATTTTGTTACATATATTATTACACATAACAATGTTGTTGCTGTTGATAGTCAAAGATCTTGAGATTTTTTTTGTTTATTGAGTTTATATAAACTAATTCTGTAGGTGATGACAGAACGATGGGTCCGTTTATTGCGTTTTTTTGTACAATAAATATATTGCCCTACGACCTACATACGTCAAAATCAACAGTTTGTTTCTGCCTTATTAGTGTAGGAAATGCTCTTCTCAGTCAGTGTTGAAAAAACAATTTAGAAAAAATACTCCGAATGATTGCTAAATCACTAAAACTACCGGATGCAAGCCAATTTACAAAACATGCTGTCGTAGAAGTGCTTAAAAAAGCTTAAAGCAATTAAGTGGATTACAATCAAATAAAATACCCAAGTCAAAATATTGAAATCTGTTGAGAATTCTTTACAGAACAGAATCAAAAATGCTTCAATAAACATACCTGGAGCAAATGGACGACGTGTTAGCTTTGGACTTGGTTCAAGTGACATTACTATTTTAAATCTAAGCAATTGCATATTCAGTTTTAAAAAAATGTAACAATTAGAAATATTCATTAATTTATTAAAAATGTAGCTATTAAAATGTTTTTATTATTTATTTATATTTAGGCAACTTTATTGATGACGCCTCCTCCGATGCACTGCGAAACGTCAACAATTTTATTAAGCCTTTCGACACGGTCTGTTCCAAAAGATGTCAATATTTTAATGAATTCGGGTCATGGAAGCTTTTGTTCTTCGACTGTAATGCCGGTATTCATAGTCGTATCTCAAGCTCCGTCTCAAGCAAGAACCTCGACAATGCTCCGGAAAACGTGCGTCTTGCGAAAGTCAGAAAAGTAGTAATTTTTGTGTGGTTAGGTTTAAAAGTTTACATTTTGACGCATGACAGTCATTCTCCGTGTTTATATAAAGTGACAGCTCAAAGAATAACTTGATGCCGCAGGGGTTATATCGAAAGTGTTTTGTGTTGTTTTTGCAAAAAATAAGAATGACGACGGGTGAGTACATGTCTACTGACAGAATACGTGTTTGGTAACTTCATAAAATGTGCATTATAGACGAAAAAGCTGCGTATACACAAAAAGCAAAACCCTTGCTGTAGTCTCGCATGGACAATTCCAATAATGTAAAAAGTAATACGACGGATGCAGCAATAGTGAACGATTTGGACCATTATTACATTCTCCTCAAAACACGAAAGCTGCAAAAGTGAGACCAAACAGAAGCTAGCTCACACTGCGCGACAATGTAAGTGCAACATTAATATAAATCTTACCAACTTTTACCCACTATTATTGCAGGAAATTCGATACAGAAAAGTTATCAGAGTAGTGAGTAGTAGGAGCTATTCAAGAAGTGTGTAAAGATGAAAGTTTTCGGCTGCCGTTTTGTCTTCTATGCTTTTGCAAACAATACTTAAAATGTAAACTAATAAAAATTTAACTTTTTTTCTACTTATTTTTACCAGTAGAAAGTGTTACAAAATAAAAATACTACTCAATTAATAAATATCTGTGACTTTTATTATTATTCAATGCTTTCATTTTTGCACAAAATGTGGCAAGTCGTTTAATCTTTTGTGTGTTTCGACCCTCAAAATTCTCTGAAAGAATAGATACATTTCCAGATGTGCCAACTCAATACACTTGACCCTACAAATTTAGCAGTGGTTGAGTTTAGTGCTGTTCTAATTATTAGTTAATTCTTAGTGTTTTATGTCGCCAATTGCTCACAATCATCTACCCGCTTAAACACATCCAACAAATTAATATCTAAAAGTAAAGTTGTCTTATTACTGAGTTTTTCAATTATCGCATCAGTTAAAAGAGTTGATTTATTGTTTAACTAAAGAAATTTAATGAAAGATTTGCATTAATCTCATAAACAGAATCATCTGATTATCTCGATAAATCAACTTTTCAGAATTAATCTTACAGTAACGTAGATCTAATTATGGTTTATCGTCACAATATATTTTATTAATATTGCACTTCTTGCTTGAGATGGATTCAAGCTTGAACTTAAGCTTGAGCTTGAGATACGACTATGAATACCGGCATTAATGTATTCGACTGGATCCCCTGAATGTGCCTTAGCCAAGAGATGGTATCACAATTGTGATTGTCACGAAGCAGTTGTGGGTTTGCAGGCTGATAAAAGATGAAGCGGTTAATAAAGTTTACATAATTCTGACACAACTAAAAGTTAGTGAATTTTTGAAATTAGGATAGTGTTATTTGCTAAAATAATTAAAAATCATTAACACTGGTGACAAGACATTTATTTACCAACAATTATTTATTCCAAAATAAAATTGATTTTTAACCTAATTTTTGTATTTTTTTCAGTTGTGTATGACAAATGTCAATAAGTTAACAGCAAAGCATTGCGCCGTTGGTTGTCGACTAAAATCGTAAATATTCGTGTTTGTTTAATCACTATAGACTCGTGTGCAACATACGATAAATAACGGGTTTTTATAAATAATTCTAAGAACGCAATTGTCGTAGGAAGTGTGCCGTCTCTTTCACTTTGAGTACTTTTAATACATAGATCGTTCAAAGACACGTATCAAGCGCACGACAAACCCAATACGGGTGTGCATAGTTGGTTGCTTAAGAACGAAATGCTTTTCGTATTTTGAAAATTATATTGAGAAATACAATATCAAAAACATAATAAAAGTAGATAAATTTATGGTGGTTGAACATCACAAAAATTGTTGAAAAAGTTCACCATTTTGTTCAAAACACATGTTCACTCGCTTTTTCATATTTTCAAACATGTTCTGTTACATCTTTTGAATGTTTTGACAACATTGTTGGATTTTATGCTGCAACTCTACCAAGTTGTCTATTTGAGGTTGAAAAACCTTATCTTTTAAATATCCAAATATAGAAAAGTTTAGTGGCGTTAGATCTGAGAAACGTTGTAGAAAACACTCACTCTCTGTTATTGAATGTTCTATTGCTATAATAAGCCATTATAATATAAGTCTCTTTTTCAACAGAATAAACCATTTTCAGTCTTCGCTTCTTAGCACAACTTGAGTTTGGATTAACGCAAATTATTGTGTTTTACAACTTAAAAACGGTAAAACAATAAAACTAACGGACAGGTGATAAATCACATTAATGACAAGCGAGAATTGTTAAACTAAAAATATAGGTATCATTTCAACAAGGCGGTATTTTTAAAATTTACAGTCAACTGCGCTCATAGAATCATTAATAGAAACCCTGTATAAAGCAGCATATCTTATGATAGTATATTGTGTTTAAGTTAGCAATAAAATTAAGTTCTTTTATAGAATAACTTTTTAATATTTTTTTATAATCAAATTGAAATAAAAAACAAAATAGTGTAAGACTTTTTTATTCTAATCTTGCGTTCTGCCAAATTTTATCAATTAAATTGAATTAAATAACAGTTAAATCTTTCTCCATAATAAATTTGTCAGGATGTCTATGTTCTACGATTATTAGCCTTAATTATTCACTTGAAAACAATGTACAGAATAGCAACAGCCAGCCACATTATCATCAACAATCTACTTCAACTCACCTCTCTATATTCATTGTTAGATAAACGCTTGAGCAGTCAGACGGATCGATTGGGCGACACATGAAACATATTTACACATAATGTACCTGTCAATAATACCTGTAAAGTAACTCACCGGGGGCTTTTCTCCCCCTCGCAGGATTCTCTTCCTCTCGAACTGATAGTGGAAGACATCACCAGGCTCATTGGACTTGGACAACCACTCTATGGACACGATTGACTCAATCTTCACCCCTTTTTTTTAGCATCGTGTTCTCAATGTTGTCTTCATTGTTTCGGTACCTGGTTTAGAAGCAACGTGGACGGTGTTGCTAGGTCTCAATCACATTACGCGAAATAGACTGGCCAAGAATAATACGTAATAGAAAAAGGTATAAATTAAAGATTAATAAGTGAAGAACCTAAGGACATTACGCATTACTCCGTCATACCAGCAAAAGGAAAATCTACAACCTCTTTATACACTAATAGGAACATAACCATAGCGGTTAACAGGCTCCAGCCCACCCCTCTACCTCTTCGCCTCTGTTCGAGGAAGTAGAGAACCAGGATAGCAATCTGTAAATGTCTACAGACGTCATGGGGGTACCATCTCAGTCTGAAATGAATTTCCACATAGAACTTACCCCAGGTATTAAACTATAGTTTCTGCTGTGGATATTTTATATTAACATATTGATGTTTATCAATACAACTTTACTCATTATTCCTTCGAATTCAGAGAGTCTGCACTGAATTCACAATTATACCACAAAACAACACATGATCAACAAGATTAACTAACTATCTTTTTCTTTCACTAAAAAATTAACAGTCTAAATATTCATAATACTGCCCGTCCGACCGCTCTGACCTTTTTATCAATGTTCTCACTCTCGCCCCGCTCAGTTTACTGATACTCACTGACTGGCCTCCACCTTTCCTGGGATGCTAAGCCCATGTTCTCCCTCTTTAACTCAAGATGCCATAAGGCCCTCATCGAGATTATTTACTTATACAAGTGATTTAGCGCCTTAGCGTCTTCAAGATTTTCTACTTATTATTTTTATAATGATTTTACGCTTTATTGTCAAGCTTTAATCTAAAAGTTATTAATAATTATTTTATTTGAACCCAATTGTATTCACATTAACGTAATCCTTAAAAATGTGTTTAATAGTAGTAGTAATAAGATTTATTGTTGCCTATACCGGCTTAAATATTCTATCTACATTTCATTTTATTTCATTCTCTATTCTACCCTCCCTGTTCTTTCTTTGTCCTTCAATTTTCATTTTCTCCCATACTTCTTTTATCCACTTTACCTCCACTCCGTTTTCTTTCAGTATTTCTTTTCTTTCTACTCTTTCTCTCTCTCTCATCTTACTGCATTCATTCCACATGTGCTCTATTGTCTCTCTTTCCTCATAACAGATTCTGCACAGTCTCTCTTCCTTTCCCATCCAATACTTATTCTCTATCTCTTCATTTCCGCACCTGAACCTTGCCATTATTTTCCTCTCTTTCGCACTTTCTCTTCCCAGGTACACTGGGATCTCTTTTGTCATACATTTCTTATAATTCCTGTTGTACCTGAATTCTTTAATTTTTTCTCTTCTTTCTTGCTTGTCTACATCCCTGTCTCTTTCACTCGTTTCTGCGTTCATCCACTTGCCTTCTGTTCTTAATCTTTCCACTTCTTTACTTGCATACCCATTTCTTCTGGAATATTTTTCTCTCTCGTTTATCTCTAAATTTTTTTTGTTTTTTCTCCAACATTTGTTCAATATTCTACATTCTTGCCTTCCATTCATTCTATCCTCAAACTTAGTCGCTCTTTTCCCCGCTTTCACTCTCAGCTTGTTTCTCTTGCATTCTTCTCTTACTATATACCCAAGGGTTTCTCTGTACATCCCTAGGATCCACCTCAAATATTTCTCTTGTACTCTCTCTATTTCTTCTTGTTCTTTCCACCCCCAAATCTTTGCCCCATACATCAATACGCTCTCTACCAAGCTCTCAAACATCATTATTCTCCTTTTAAAATCCCCTCCCCACTTCCTCTCTTCTATTCCCCATACACATCCCACTATCTTGTTTGCTTTCCTTGCCAACTCTCTGACAAAGCGTTTTGTTCGTAGCTCTTTCATTAAACGTATACCCTAAATACTTGAACTCTTTTACTCTCTCTATTTTCTCTCCCTCCCATTCCCAATCATTTTCTTCTTTCTTCTTCTTTTTGTTGAACACCAGCATCTTTGTTTTATTCACGTTCACTTCTAGCTTATTTTTTCCTCACATACTTTTTTGGGTTCGTCATCATTTCCCCATCTTCCTTTCGCTTTTTGCTGTTAATACCACATCATCTGCAAACGCTAGACATTACACTTTTTCTCTTCCAATCACACATCCCCCAGCTTGCGCTTTTCTAAACATTTCTTCCATATCCGCCATGTAGGTTGTAAACAACAAGGGGCTGAGAGGACACTCTTGTCTCACCCCTTTTGACGTTACAAACCACTCACTCTCTGTCTCCCCTGCTCTAACTTTGCTTTTTGTTTTTACATAGATCTCTTCTACCTTTCTCACCAGCCACTCGCTTACTCCTCTTTTTCTCATACTCTCACACATTTTCTCTCTATCGACCTTATCAAACGCTGCTCTAAAATCTATAAATAGTGTATACAGCCCCCCTCCCTTTTTTTTTATCTCGTTATTTGCTAGGTGGTCTAGGATGTATACATTATCTATAGTTCCCCTTCCTTCTCTAAATCCCGCTTGGTTGTCTGGTATTGCCTTATTTTTCTCTTTCTCTTTTCTCAGCCTTTCATTCAGTACTGACGCATACAATTTATACTCTGTTTTAAAAAGAGTTATTCCTCTGTAGTTTCCTACTCTATTTTTATCTCCTTTTTTTGTGGATATGGCAGATTATGCCTTCTCTCCAACCTGTCGGGAAACCCTCTCCTCTCCACACTCCATTCATACATAACCTCTACCAATCTGTCTATCACACCTTTCGTCCCATACATCTAGTGTTCATTCTGTATTTCATCCCTCCCCGGTGCCTTCTCCTTCTTCAGCTTCTTTATCTGTCTCTCTACTTCCTCCTGTGTAATTTCTGTTCCTAATGGTGCTATCTGGTCCGTTTGCATCGCTGGGTCTTCTATATCTATTTCTTTTTTTCCTTCCAGCAATTCTTTGAAAAACTCTTCCCATTCCTTTATTGTTATCTTTTCATTTGCCGTTTCTTTTCTTAATCTTTCTCTGTTTATGTACTTCCACACCTCTCTTTCTGTTTTAATAGTTTTTATTTCTATATCTTCTTTTTCTATTTTCTATACATCTTTTTCTATATTTTGTTTTTGCTTCTAAAAAGACTCTTCTATTTACTTGCTTTCTTTTGAATTCCTTAGCGCTTTTGTGGCTTTTTTCTTTAGCTGGTAGCATTCTTTATCCCACCATTAATTTTTCTTTTTTGCTTTTTTTCTTTTACTGCTTACTTCTGTTGTTGTCGATGCCATTTCTAGTATTTCTTTTAATTCCACTTCCATCTTCTCTATCTCTTGCTCTTCGAATTTGACGTTTTTCAGCTTTTTCCTGTATTCTTTCACGCCTTGCTCGTTCCACACTTTAATTATTACCTTCTTCTGCTCTACTTTTGTCTTCTTTTTTTCTTCTGTTTGGCTATTTCTGCCTTCTAGGCTTATTTCTATTGGAAGGTGGTCTGACTCTATTCTGTTTCCTATTTTAAAGTTCTCTACTTTTTCCCACGCCTCCTCATTTGTTATTCTGTAGTCTATCACCGACTTCCCCCTACTGTCTACATACGTCTACTCTCCTTCTTCATCCCCTTGTTTATTACCATTCAGTATCTCCCATCCTTTTTCTTCTAACCATTCCATCAACTTTTTTCTCTCCACATTTTCTCTTTTGTCTTTGGTTTTCCTTTTCCCATCTCCTTTTTTTTCCTCCTAATTTCTCGCTCCTCTTTTTACAATTCTCCCGTTAAAATCTCCTCCCATAAGTATGCATTCTTCTGTGTTTTCTTTCACTGTTTCAACTATGTTTTTTATTGTCTTTTTCATCTCTCTGCTGTATATCGTCATTATTTTCCACCATCGTTTGTCTATTTTGATATTTCTCTCCATGAGTCCCTCTATTTATTTTTTCTTCTGGTTTGTTTTTTTTATTTTTTTTCTCACTCCCGTGACTATCCCTCCTGCTGCCCTCCTTTTTTTTTCTTTCTTTGCCCCTTGACACTCCCAATTAAATTCTGCTGGTAACCTTCTCTTAATTTTTTTCCAGCTTTTTTCTTCTATCCATGTTTCTACTAAACCTACTATGTCAAAAAGTTTTACATAATCCCAGAAATTGTCTTCTTTTTTTGACTAATCCCGCTACATTCCAAAATAGTATCTTTTTTTTACCGTTGCTTATATCTTTATTTGTTTCATTAGTCTTCTCAGTTTCCATTGTACATTTGCCTGTGTCTTCTTTATTGTTTCTTTTAATTCTCCCTTTTCCCCCTAAAAAACCTGCAATTTCAGGTCTTTCTTATTCCATTTGGATGTTTTTCCCTCCACAAACATCTGTCCATATCTAACCAATGCTTTTATTCCCTGTCCTCTCTTTTCTTTTGCGATTTCTCTTAATTTTTTCTGGACCTCTCTCTCTCCCTCTTTGTTAAATCATCATCTATGTAAATGTTCTTAGTTGTTTCTTTTTTTCTTAACTCTATTTTATTTTTCATAATTCTTTTCTTCGCTTCCCAGTCTTGGAGTTCTACTAGTATTTTTCCCTTCCCAATATTGTGCCACTCTTTTATTACCGTTTTTACCACTTTTTTCATTTCTTTTTCAATGTCTTCTCTCCCTTCTCTTCCTCCGTCAATTCCACTTATTATTATGTTGTTTTTCCTATTTTTCTTATCTGTTATTTCTGTTTTTTTTTCTAAAGTTTCTATCCTCTCTAGCATTGTACCCTTTTCTTCCTCCCATTTCTTTTCTTTCTTTTTAAACTCATTTTTTATCTTTTCTATTTCCTTTCTAACTTCTCTGCTCTCTTGCCTTAACAATTTGATCACTTCTATCAGTTGGTCTAATTTTTTTATCACTAGGTCCAACTCTGTCATTTCTGCCTCTCCTCTGTTTTTTCTTTCTTTTGAAGATCTTAGTACTTTTTTGCTAATCGCAAAAACTTCTGTTTCCTCTAGCTTTTCTTCTTCTTCTTTCCCTCTTCTTTTCTTTTTTCCTCTTTCTTTTTCCTTTGCCCTTGCGCTTTTTCTCTTAAACTATGCGACCTCTGCCTCGAAGGCCTATTTGTTCAATCCTACCGGAACACACTCAGCACTCACTAATAAATTCTATAAACTAATTTCTATGGTAAATTGTTTCCTGGCAGAGAATAATTGGCTCTTGGAAGCGAGGCTATTACCTTCCATAAGAAGTGACTCTGACCTCCCGTGAGGAGACCAGTATAGCTCTCCGAAACGAGGCTAGCAGGCCCGATAAGCGCTATCAGTAGACTGATAAAAAACGGATAAGGATTATAAACATCCAGAAAATTAATGAGAATTCTCTCTATAACTAGAAAAGCTGATGTAGATGTGGAGAATTAATGAACCATTGTTCGAGCTTATTGAAAAACCAACAGTTTGATGCTAGTTTTAATACGAAAAAACAATGCCTTTACGGTATAAACAGCCAAAAATGTGTTTAATATTTATTTATCAAATATAAGAGTAGCAATTTTTTATAATTTTTTTTTCTACTGTTCAATTACAACTATAATAATACTTGTTACCCCCTAAATAAATAGCCATACTGTATCGAAAACAGATAAAAATTAACCCTATTTGAGTTTGTCTACGTCAACAGTCAACTGTCTCCTCTTCCAATTTTATTTGTTCTAAGTTCTATCTGTCGTCACCAATCCTTGTATTTGTACAAATGTTCTGGTTTCATTTTTTTTTCTTTCTTTATTTTATTTTTGTGTTTTTTCTTAATTTTTGAGATCTTAATAATCGTTGATAAGGTATACTTTTTTTTTTGTTATTTATAATCTTTGATGTAATTTAGCAATTGCTTTTGCTTCTTATAGTTTTTCTTGAATTGTGTGCACACGTTATCTGTTGCTAACTTCATCCAATTAATTCTCATGTTTATCTTCTTTCTTTCTTCTTTTGTTGTTTTTTCTTTTTTTTAGTCAATAGTCAAAGTTATCAAAGTTATAAGTCATGAATACCCTTAGTTGTTTCTGACGTATATTTACTTTTAAGTTGTTAATTATTACTTAACCGATGTAATTTTATATAGGACTAACTATTTGAAATAGGACTAACATTTAAACGTTTCTAACTACATAATTTACCCTTTTCTTTTTCAATCAACTTCTAATTAAAACTAGCGGCGTCTGAATAAATCAAAAATTAAGCTTTAGCATGTTAACCAATCACATCAATTTAGTTTTGATTGTTTTTTTTTTCATCTACACTTGATAATATAATTTAAATAATTTAAAATAATAATTGATTTTAAAGAACAAGTTGCCTATTTACTGTCTACTAATTGTTTGAAGAAAAATAATTGAAAGTAAGACTCTTAAACTAACAATCACTGCTATAGTTTCATTCATCGCTGATAATTTTAGAGTGTTAAACTTTAAAATTTGTTAATAATTTCTAATTACTAATACTCAAAACTAACTTCTATTAAATTTTGATTTTGTTTTAACTTTGTTGTGTCAGCGATTATTATTTTTTTTTCTAATGTAATTTTAAATTAATTTTACATAGTTTAATTTTAATTTAAATATTCAATCTTCTTAATTTCTCAATTTTATTTACCACTAATTTCTTATTGCTTGTTTGTAATTATGAATTCAAATCAAAACTGATTGTAAAACAAATAAATTACTTATCATGAATTAAAATAGGTTGTACTGTATTCAATATTATAATTATTTCTTTAATTTAAAGTTGACTAATGATTTGTTTTTTGGGAGAGCCCCTGTTGTCCTAAGTATTTGAAATACTGAGTAACTTGCTTGAACACTATATATTCAACATTGTGCAACTTTCTAATCAAATCATGATTATATTTTAGATGTCATTTGCAAAAGCATTGTTGTCAGATCTTGAAAGCGTAAATTTTTTGTGATAGCTATAAGTTTAGTTAGGTACCAGTTTACCAAAAACAAGTGCTAAAGCCTATAATAAGTCTAAACGCTAATTTTGTGTGCAACTGTCATCGGTTTTTACGACTACGGTACTGCGCTAATTTGAAAACATCAGTTATTCACTTCGTGGACCTATTGAATGAAATGGTTCAAAAATCGTATTCTACATTTGACAGATTGATGACATAATTTAGGAAATACTTCTATTATTTTATTTAAATTCTTCTTAATAGGAACTATTGAAGAATGAGAATATAGCCTCACCAAATAAAAGAAAAGATTTAGGTAAGCGGGAAATGCTTTAAACCGAGCAATCTAATGCGCATGCGGGACGTCAAAAAAGTAATGTGACATTGGTCTTGTCTAAATTAACATAATTTTAGCTTAATAAGAAGTTGATTCCTAAGTTTTAGAAAATGCAGAAATTTATTTGTTACTCTTCTCTTCCATTTTATAAATGTAAACTTTGCAGTTTTACTACAAACGAGAAAGTTTACAAAGGTTATCACAAGTGCGGATTTGGAGGTTATGACAGATTTAGGGCAGTTTCTAAACGTTGCAGACAGTGTAAAATGGGTAGTTACTCGTTTCTGTGGCGTTATTCTCATAAGAAAAACTGTGTGATCAGCAGTACCTCACTAGTGAAAAAAACAAAAAACTTTTTATTTAAAAAATTAGTTGAATGTGATGAATTTAACTTTCAAACTCACCGAAGCAATAGCTTAAAAATACATAATATAGAAAACAAGTCTTCTATTGACTCCGAAAAATGGTTTCAATGTGATTACTGTGTTTTTAGAACTCGATTTAAAAGCAATTTATTAACACATAATAAAAGACACCATGTTGCAATTGAATTGCAAGCTATCTTTAATTGCAATGAGTGTGAGTTCAAAACGAGATTTAAATCGTATCTAGCCGAACATAAAAAAATAAGACATACGCAAATTGAACTGCAAACATTTTTTAGCTGCAATGAGTGTGAGTATAAAACTAATATAAAACGTTATTTAATGGCGCATATGAAATCTCAGCATGCTCCGATTGAATTGCAAACTATTTTCTATTGTTATGAGTGTGAATTTACAACTAAGTTTAAACGTTCATTAATAGCACATGAACGGGCTCAACATACTCCTATTGAATTGCAAACCATTTTTAACTGCAATGAGTGTGATTTTAAAACCAGGTTTAAATCTTATTTGACAAAGCATAAGAATTTCAAACATACTCCAATTGAATTGCAAACTATTTTTAATTGCATCCAATGTGAGTATAAAAGCAAGGTTAAATGTGAATTAAAAAAGCATGAGAAAAGAAAACATACTCCAATTAAATTGCAAACTATTTTTAATTGCAACAATTGTGAGTATACAACTATCTTCAAATCTTATCTAACGCAGCATATGAAAAAGAAACATAACTGAATAAAAGGGAAAATCTATTTCTATATAATATTCTATGACAAATACATTTGTGAAAAAAATAGTTTTGTGTGTGGTTTAATGTATGCTTAGTATAAGAAAATATGTAAATTTTTTGTATTTGAAAATAATTTTTTTTTAAAAAAATGTGTAGAGTTCTTATGCTACAATGTGAAGTTTTCTGTAAATTTTATATAGTATAGTATTATACGAATGAAAAAGAACATCTAATGACAGCACAATGACAGAATTGTTAGTGTTAAGTGATTCAAATGATTCAAAAACTGATCACTCGTAACTGACGGTTACAGGATCATTGTTTTCCTTGGAATTGACAACGCCATCTATTTCATCTGGTGTTGTCAAATAAAGCAACTTTGTTAAATTTCGCAGGATTTTTGGTACATAAAAAAAAGATATTGTATAGCATTATACGAATTGTAAAAAACATTCGATTGTCGCCCGCATAGGTAGGAAACACAAGTGCTCCAAAAAAATTAGTGCGACAAAAGTTCTTCTACAACCAATTCAACATGCTACTTTTTCTACTTTAGTTATTAAATAAATATTTTAAAAGCGTATTTATGTATAATAGGTAAGGAGTTTTAACTTAACTTATTTTTATCTGCAGTTGTGTAGTGAGAATAATAACCTGTTTTTTACTCTAACGAACATGGGTGCAAACCTCAAGACCGCAGATGTTTATATTATTATTAATTAGCTTACTAAAAAAAAGTTGCAACAAAGCATTTATTGTGTAACTGTTATTGGTGTAATACTAAAGTAGAAAAGAGCCATCAAACAAAGTTACATCTGACTCTTCAGTTTCTTGATTTTATTCTAGTCTGTTTTTATAATTTTGAGCCTCAATGTGAAACTTCGAGCCGAAAGCTCAATCTATGTGAACAAAAGATGAACGTTACAAATTTTGATAAAAACAAATAAACAAAAAGCGTTCTTTCTCTTAGGCTAAAAAGTCTAACAAAAACCTTATTAATTAATCAAAAACAATTATAAAAAAATTATAACAAGAGTTAAATTACTAACAAGTTACAATTTTTAAAAAGATTAAATTTTTTATAATACTAGTTATAAATGTAAACAATGTGTGGTACAAAAATAAACTTTTTTTACCTAAGTGCCAAAATAAATCACGTGATTCTCGTATGAAATTTTATCTGACAGCTGACAGCTTTTCAACTGTTACTAGCTTACTGTCACAAACGATCTCAAAAGTAGATAGATAGATAGATAAAATGCTTTATTGTCTTAAAAATTACAAAATTTTTAAGAACAAAGCAATACACATAAAAATAAGAACATGAAATCACAACAAAACAAAAGGAAAGGAACCAATAACATTACAAATTATTGAAAGTCGACAAAAGGTAAATATAAAAAACAAGGAGAAACAACAAATATAAAAAACAAAAACAAAGATATATATCAAAAATCTACGACGTTCAGAGATATTCATCGCAATTCATATGTGTAAATAAAAAACAGTTAAAAGGAAGTTAAAATGTATCATCTAAAAATGGTCAATGGTGTAATAGGGTCTTACCAACAAAAATTGTTTAACCATGAATCTAAACTTAGTGTCAGTCGGTGTCGTCTTTAAGCAAATTGTTAAGTGGTTGTAGATTTTTATAGCTTTATAGATTACTGAATTTTTTACTAATTCAGTACTAGGTATTTGCAAATGGATATTCAAATTTGAGCTTCGAGTCATATGCTTGCTAGGTTTTTTTTGGGAATATCGTCGATATGTTTTCGTATCAGACATACAGTTTCCAGAATGAAAAGTGACGCCAGAGTATTAATTTTGTGTTTTTTAAAATAGGGTTTGCAATGGGTTCTTAGTTTCAGTCCGCACATATATCTGATTGCTCTTTTCTGCAATTTAAAGATAATTTCAAATTTTTGTTGAATACAATTTCTCCAAAAAGATAACCCGTAGCCAAGATAGGATTCAAATAAAGCATAATAGGACAACTTTGCATTATTAAGGCCAAGATTTTTGTAAACAGATTTGATTGCAAAGCATGCAGAAGAAAGTTTATTTCTCAACAAGTTAATATGCTCAGTCCATTTAAGTTTGCAATCAATGGTAAGTCCTAAAAATTTAGTAGAATCAACAGCCTTGATTGTGGTGCTGTTTAACGTAATTGCTAATGTAATAAATATGATGGATATTCAAATGAAAAGAAAAATTTTTAATAATTTCTGATTTCATGTTTATAGATGGCTATGTTAAATTCAAAGTTTAATCATTGTTCGGATTAGATATACTTGAAGCGATTTAAAAAGTAAATAGGTAGCAGCATTGTTACCAAGTATTGTTTTTGCGGTCACATTACTATCAAAATTTGGAACGGCAGCTATGTTTGAAGTTGGAACAACTAAAGGAAAACAAGCTGAAGAAGACAAGCTCGGTTTCAGGTTGTAGAGTAATTTTTGAGCTAGCTCTGTATTTTTTTTAACTTTCCAAGCACCCCTCTGTCCCCCTATATCCAGTTCCGGTCGCGGCTAAATTTTAGGTAGTGTAGAATAACTATCAAAAAGAAAAAAGCACTGAAATCACGTTTTAAGCTATATTAAAAAGCAAATAAAAAACTTTTCTCACTGCAAAGTTGTGCCGCATGAAAAAAAAGTATTCAAACTATACCTAATACAAAAAAATCTTTTTGCAGACTTTGAGCAATTACAAACTTTGCTTGCGGCTCGGTTTATAAACATTGTCCGCGATCTGCAAGAAACCACTTATTTACCTCGGTTTAAAATAATACATTACAAACAGTGACACAAAAGTATTGCATTTCTGCCGAGAAATAAAAAAGTTAACCGAAACGCAAAGCATTGAGGTAGACTTTAGTCATTTTGCATATTATGCCCTATGCTGTTACATATTGATCTATGTGCAGCAAACATAACTTACCATCAGATTTTATGTTTCAGGTTTACAGTTTTTCTTTACCTCCTGGATTGTTTCTTATGCCAAAATAAGTTTAACAAAGATAATATTAACTATCAGACATTATGATATATTAATTCAAAAAACCTATTAAAAGATCTGACCTGACCAGACAGTCATGACAGCATAGTAACAGCGCAATGGCAAAATTAACAGCAAAAAGCAAATCAAAAACAGCTGACGAGTAACTGAAGATTACAAGCCTCTACTTTTTCTTGAAATTTTAAGCGCCATTTATTGAATTTGGTGTTGTTGAATAGTTTTTCACTACATTCATTCATTGTTGACGTTGAAAGGTTGTCTATTCTGAAATTAAAGTACTTGCAAGTATTAACGATACCAATGATTATGTGACGTAATTTTTTTTTATATAATAATGATTTATATGTTTAATCAAGTTCACAACCTCTATGCTAAAGTTTAGATATAAATACCTAGAGTCATTCGTCGAGTTACCAACCACTTACTGTCACAAGAGGAACTACGAGGCCGCCTTCATATCAATAATAAATATCTCACATTTAACAATGGTTACTGAAACTAAAAGAAACAAACTGAATTTGCTGTTTGCACCAATCCGTAACTAATCGTCAATGACTTATTACCTTTGATCAGTAACTGACTTAAAAGCTTTACAACTTTACAACTAGTGTAGAACTATATAATAAAATCAATTCCTATTAGACCAGAGTCGATAATTTTTAAAACCAAAAAAAATGTTAGTAGGATGAAACCCATTAGAAAAGGAAGGAAATATTATAAAAATAAAAGGAAAAATAATTTACGGGCGATCTGAGGTCGGGAAGAGGATGGGGGTGAGTTTTTAAGGGTAAAAAGCGTCCCAAAGGGACGGTTGATCACGTAAGCCAAAAATTTAACTTTTTTTGGAAAGAAATTGCAAGTTCGGGAAGGACATTGACAACAAACATAGGAAAAACTGTAATTAAACATACATTCCTTAATAAACATTCAACAAAAAAAGTGTAATTAAACATATATTCCTCTAACATTCAACACAAAAAAAACATAATTAAACATACATTCCCTTAACATTCTTTCATTGTTTTCCCTTAACATTCCTGGAAAAAAACATAATTAAACATACACTCCCCTAACATTAAAGAACAAAACCTAATTTATAATAATTAAAAAAAAACTTTCGAATTCAAGTTTTTTTGAATTTTTGCATTTTCTGAGAAGATTTACTGTAGTAACATATATTTTTTTTTCACCATCGGAAAGTAGAGATTTCAACGAACAGAAACCATACCAATTTTTTGAAAAAAGCTGATATTTTGACGGGTGAATTTTCGATTGAAAATAAGGGTGTTTTTTCGATATTAATTCAAAATAAGGTGAAAAAATAAATATTTTTAATCAAATAAATTACAGCGTATTTGGGACATAAAAAGGTTATTTTCACCAAATGTCGTTAAAAAAAAAATTTTTTGTAAAAGATAAAAATAAAAAATTAAAAACTTGGTTTTTTAAATTTTTCACATAAATTTTGAAGTTATGTAAAAAAAGTTTAAATACAAAAGTCTTAGATCTTTTTATTACCTACAACTTTGCCATTTGACTTTTTTTGATAGGACTTTTAATTTTGCCGGAAATTAAAAAAAACCGTTTTTTACCCTTAAAAACTTACCCCCATCCCCTTCCCAACCTCAAATCGCCCGTAAATTATTTTTCCTTTTATTGTTATAATATTTTCTTCCTTTTCTAATGAGTTTCATTCTACTATTATTTTTTTTCACTTTTTATTATTTTTAAAGGCTTCTACCCTGGTCTACATTGCAATTAGAATCTCATAAGCACATGAAAATCTTATAAGTAGTTATGTGATTTTATAATCAAACTATAATGCTGTATGTAAATTAGAATGGCACCAGTTTACAAACAAACTGAAATTCTATAATCCAATTGGAATTTCTTAATAAATTGGCATTTACTGAATTACTTTGAATTTTACAAACAGTTCAAGATTCTATTGATAAACTTAATTTTAGAACTCATTGCAGCTGCTACAACAAACTGCAGAACTCGTGGAATTAATCTCAGTTAATTCACAATTAACAGTCAACTGTCTTTTCTAAAAAGTAGAAAAAACTGTAAATCACTTTGTAAAGCGATCATAATATAAATAGCGCTCCAACGCTAATTAAACTATTGTGTAGTCTCATGACTAGAGCGCGGATTTAAAAGCGTTTATTTTTAGAGAATAAGCGCTTATAATAAGCCTTTAAACTACAAAAAAAGTTTAAACAAAAGCCAAAATAAGCCCTCAAAAAAGCTAAATAAAAAAAAACGATAAAATAATATCACAAACGCTATTGGCAAAATAAAGTAGACTAAATAAAAACACAGTTTAGTTTAAATAAACGTTAAATGTATTGTTTTAAATAAAATTATTAATACATAATTAATTAAAAATATTATAAAAACAATTTATGATAATGTATTTCACCAAATTTTCCGGTGAAAATGATTGTCTCCGGTCTGTTAAAATATTCTTGTAAATAGAGAAACTTCTCTCAACGTTTACCGACCTTATTGGTGCATATTTGAATACATTAGCTGGAATAGCAAAATTATCAACCGATTCTCCTTTTAATAATTTTGCCGTATTGACAAGTGTTTGAAACCCTTCATTTCTCAAAAGAACATCCTCTAGTTTTTTATTAACTACTTCTCCAATTTGTCCAAGCACATCCTGAGTATGCTGAATAAAATCGTCTACAACTTTTACTGATTCCAACAGCGGTGGATTTTTCTTTTCTAAATTTTGGATAGATTTACTTACATACCAATAATTTGCTTTCAGGAATTCTAAATTTTGCAGTAAAACGTCATTTTTCAAAACTTGTTGACACTCTTGAATTGATATTGCAGCAGTTTCAGGTAACTCACACATAAATTCATATATATGGTCTGCGTAATACAAGGCAGCTTGTAACCAGGTGCCCCATCTAGTGAGAAAAGGTTCTGGTGGTAAAGGAACATTTGGCCACTGGTCTTTAAAAGTTTGAATTCGAAGAGGTGCTTTCAGAAAAAAATTTTTTCCGTTTTTAATTAGGAGATTAACAAGCGGAAATTGAAGCTTTATTGTCTCGGCTATTTGAGCTAATCCATGTGCAAGACATGTACAGTAAATCATATTTTTGTAGAAAACTTTCAAAACACTGGCCGCTTTGACCATGTAGGCTGCTGCATCTTGTATTTTTTCATTAAGAACGCGATCTGGTAGGAATAACGTAGTTAAACTTTTTTGCACAAATCTAGCTGTTGTTAAATGATTTGTTTTTTGTAATTCTTTGCAAGAAATCAGGAAAGGTCCAACAGTTTTTTCATTATTTAAAACACCGACAAGTAAATTAGCCATATATCGCCCACAGCTGTCCGTGGTTTCATCTACGCTAATCCAAATATGATTGTTGCTTATGTTTTCCTTTATTTGTTCAAACACATTTGTATAAACTTGATCCAAGTAATTCTACCTCAATGAACTCTCGCTGGGAATATTTCTCTTGCAATATTTTTCAAAAAAATGTCTGTACTGTACATTTTCTAATTTCTTTAGAGAAATATTAGCCGCGACCATTGCACCGCAAAGATCAAAAGCAAATGTTTTCTGATCATCAATTTTTGTTGCAAATGCCACTGATTCTGTAAGCGTTTGCTGCTTATTTCCACATTTATTTTTTTTATGAATAGCAGTTTGAATATGTTGGATTACGTTACATTTCTTTTCAGCGGAAATCTGTAAACGACGTTTTATTAGCTCCTATTAATTCTATTAATCTCAAAAATTAATTTCGACTTACCGTTTTTACCGTAACCCCTTATCTTTAACTTTTAGCATTTTAATCATATGCTTTGCACCTAACCGCCTTTTGCCAGTGCGAAAAGAAACTATGTTAAAGAATAAAGATTCATGTCCGTCGCCGCAAGGACGTGTTGAATTGTAAACAACACCTGTGTGCTAAAAATAAAAGCCGCTGACGCGCTCTTTTCTTATCGGCTGTGTCTGTTTATATAGAAATTTCCTCCCTATTTGAAATACATTAAAAATAAGCCAAAATAAGTACCAAAATGTGAAAAAAAGCGTTAAGTAAGCATTTAAGCCAAGAATATGAAAAATAAGCAAAATAAAAGTAATGTCAAACGATTGCATTTTTTGTGAAACGTGTAAATCCAAAAGCTTTTGGAACTGCTTATGTTTTAAACACATAAGCAAAATGCTTTAAATCCGCGCTCTACTCATGACTATCAAATTATCAAACTATAGACTTTTATATGACTTAGAACTTTACAAACAAGCTCAAATTCTATTATCAACATAGAATTTCTGTGCCATGCAAGTCGTATTTTTAATAAAAACAGTTGCTTATAAAATGCCCTAGTGAATTATAATTTGCTGGCCACTGTACATAGTGAAACAAAAATATACTTACTTACTTATTTACTCAATTCCAGATAAATTGTAATTTTAAGATTAAAATTACAATTTTTACTAATTTTTGACAAGCAAATTTTAACTACACTCTATTTTTTTGGCAGAGGCAAATGCGCGCGTATTGAAAAAACCTTACATACAATATAGCAACTTTTGGTGGATTTTCCAAAAACTGCTGCCAATTTAACTGTAAATAGTGTCTGTCAGTGTCAATAAATTCTTTAGGTTTACATAACCTCACACAAGCACCGGAATCTCCAAAGACTCGCAATAGTAGAGAAAGATGTGACATCAGTTGTCTTGGAAATCAAGCTTTGCGGTCTAAACGACACAGGATTTGCACGCCGTTAAGGAAAAGTCTTGTTTGAAAGACAAACGTGAGATTAGGATAAAGTGACAAATCTGGCTGACACCGCGTTTTCATAAATTTGTGCTGTGTAAACGGGACATTGCTTTAACCAAAAGAGAGTATTTAAAATGCGATTTTGAAGATGCCCAATTCGTCTTGCCAATAGTCGAAGAATATAGTATAGTAGGT
Source organism: Lagria hirta (assembly GCA_947359425.1). NCBI lineage: Eukaryota > Metazoa > Arthropoda > Insecta > Coleoptera > Tenebrionidae > Lagria > Lagria hirta. The sequence continues at coordinate 6,055,675 of OX375801.1, read as the reverse complement.
ATCACAAAAAACTTTTTTAATAAATCGGTAAGCACTTACTGTTCTGTGGCAAATTTTTCTTAAACCTCTTAAATAAAGATTAAAACCACCTTATTGTTATTAATATTAAAGATAAGAATAAAAAGAAAATAAACAAAAAAAAAAATAACTAAAATTTGTTTAAAAGATTCGGGTAATTTTAAAAAGTAAAGTTTTTATTCAAGTTTTTTATTATTCAATATTTATTATACAAAAATAATAATTTTAAATACACTAAGCTTTTGCCTAGATTAGAAATAGTTACATAATATAATTATCAATATCGAGCTATCATTTATGTAGCTATCCACTTTGTTCATGTTAACCATAAAAAAGAAAACAGACATATTAGATACAATACCAAATTTGTTTGACAAATTATTATTGAAATATGTTTATAATCCTTTAAAATTTATGGGTAACAGTGATCATGATAATTTTGAATTACAAATCTCTAAAGCATTAAAAAAAACTTATAGCATTACAATTTTTGATACAATTTGTTAAAAAGATGTTTCCTATTTTTATGATTTTTTAGGTTTGTTTTGCCAGTAATAATTGTATATTCACATTAGTCGCATTGAAATATGTTATAATTTGCTTAAAAAATGCTTTAAATTTTTATATTTTTCAAGAATGCCTTAATAAATAGTTGTTCGCACTGAAAAGTCTGCTGTAATTCACTTGGCAGGTGTCTCAATTTATGTGTTTTGAAGTGATGTTTAAAAATAGTTGAATATTCACACTAATGGCATTAGAATCTTTGCTGTAATTCACGCAGAAAGTGCTTCTTTTCATGTGTTTCAATGAGATATTTATAAAAATTTCTGTTGTAATTCGCTTGGAACATGTTTTATAATTTTATAATTACTTGTATCTTTACATTGATTGCAGACAAATTCTGGATGCAGTTGAAAAATCACACTGATCGCATTGGAATTTTTGTTGTAATTCTTTTGAAAGATGCTTTGCATTTATATGTTTTTTCAAATGGTCTTTTCTAGGAGTTTTATATTCACACTGAACACATTGGAATGTATGTTGTAATTTGCCTGAAAGATGTTTTGAGTTTATATGTCTTTTTAGGACCCTTTTATAACAAGTTGAAAAATCACACTGATCGCATTGGAATTTTTGTTGTAATTCTTTTGAAAAATGCTTAGCATTTATATGTTTCATCAGGTTTCCTCTATCAATAGTTGTATATGCACACTGGTCGCATTGAAATTTTTGTTGTAATTCTCTTGAAAGATGTTTTGAGTTTATATGTCTTTTTAGGTCCCTTTTATAACAAGTGGAAAAATCACACTGATCACATTGGAATTTTTGTTGTAAATCTTTTGAAAGATGCTTTGCATTTATATGTGTCTTCAGGTTTCCTTTAAAAATTGTTGTATATGCACACTGGTCGCATTGGAATTTTTGTTGTAATTCTTTTGAAAGATGCTTTGCATTTATATGTTTGTTTAGATCTCCTTTATGAAAAGTTGAATATTCGCATTCATCGCATTTGTATTTTTGCTGTAATTTTCTTGGGCGATTAATTTTATGTTTTTTTAAACGCGCATTTTTTTCGGTCGTTCTAAAATTACCAGGCATTTCCTTGGCAATTTTTTGGAATTTTGGTAAAGAGTGTTTTCTGTCTATATGTTTCCGATAAATATGTCTTTTTAACTGGAATTTGTATTTACTTGTATACTTGCATTGATCACATTCAAAACAAGTAGCGAATTGGTAACGTTTATCTGTTTGGCTAGTCGTTGTAATAATACTGTTTCCATTTTCCATATTAGTTGTTACAGATGATTTATGTTCTATAAAAATACACTTTCTTTTGTGAAAGTATCTCCACACATACGAAAAGCTACCCACTCTGCAACGTTGACATTTTATGAAAGAGGCTTCATCCAAAACATCTACAAACTCACAATTGTGAATAAAATAAACAATTTTTTCATTTGTTTCAAAGTTGCATAAACGGCATCTATAAGATTCCAGTGAATCGTAACAGGAAAAAACCGATGAAGAGCGGCAGCACTTCGAGAAAACCGACATTTTTGATAACGTCAAAAAGGACTAAAACATCAATATTTAAATATTTTTTATGTTAAAAGTAAGCCGTTAATATAACCGTTCATTTGATACGTTAAAACTGCTCTTTATGAATCTGAGATAATGGTAGCACAACACTTTATTAGATGAAAATCTAACCTCATTTCTAAACTTTCATTGGTTGCATTCAGCAGACAGAGCGGCAACCGTTCACGCTTATTCGCTGCTCGGTGAGTAAAAGCTGTGTCTGCTGCGTTCTACTTCGCTTCTATCATGTAGTCTCAAATGAAAGTGTTTTTGAGGTTATATTTTCATTTAGTCATCATCTTAGGCGGTTTGCACATACGAAACCATCACTTCTACTAACGGTTTACTTTTGACATATAAAATATTAATGTTCTACTTTTTTTTGAAGATATTAAAAATGTCTGTTTATTATAAGTGTTGCCGTTCGTCTACAGTTTTTTCCTGTTACGATTTAATGAAATCTTATAGATGCCGTTCATGCAACTTTAAAACCAATGAAAAAGTTTGTTGTTTTGTTTAGAGGATTTGGGTAAGGTCAGTTTTAAACAATGTCAACGATGGAGATACTTTCACAGAAAAAAGTGTAATTTTGAAGATTATCAATCAACTGAAATACAATGGAAATTATTGTTTATGGAAATTACAACAAAGATTTCAATGTGATCAGTGTGAATATACAACTATTTGGGAGTGAAACATGAAAGCACATAAAATAAAACATCTGTCAGTTGAGATGCAACCAAAATTGCAATGCAATCAGTGTGAATTTACAACTCTTGATAAAAGCAATTTAAAAAAACATAAAAATGCAAAGCATCTTCCAAGTGAATTACAAGAAAAATTTCAATGTAATCAGTGTGTATTTACAACTGTTTATAAAAATAGCTTGAAAGTACATAAAATAAAACATCTTTCATGTGAATTACAACAAAAATTTCAGTGTGATCAGTGTGAGGATGTCGAACAAAGAAAAGAAGCAAACAAATGTCAATACATATAATTAAAACAAACTAAAAACAATTTCAGACAGAATTAACATGTACATGTTTTGTGAACAACGTAATAATCATTACTCTCCGTCCCGTTCCCGTAGCGTTCACCCATGTCCTCTTTTTTCTCTTCAGTTGATGAGTCAGGGCTTCTTATCGTGGAATGTATGAACTCATCAGGGTTTATCGTCAAAATGTATGATCTCGACTTTCATGTGTGTATACAGTAAGCCCCCTCAGCTTCCATTAGTGTATACAGTTGTATACAGTAAACCCCTTACATCAGTGTGAATATTATTGACCACGGAAACTTAAAAAAACATAAAAACGCTAGGCATCTTACAAGCGAGTTACAACAAAAGTTTAAATGCGATCAGTGTGGATATACAACTTTACATAAACGTTACTTTAAAACACATAGAATAAAGCATCTTTCAAGTAAATTACAACCAAGACTTCAATGCGATCACTGTAAATTTATAACAACCTATAAACGTTCCTTACATAATTTATTGAAGAAGAAATGCTTTCACGGCCCGAAGTCATTGAAATATCGTTCTTTACATAACCATATAAAGAAAAACCATCTGTCAACTAAATCACAACAAAAATTTTGATGCTCTATGAAATCTAAATTATAAACTTAGATTTCCCCTTAGAATTTGCACAATCTTTATTACATTATGTAACTTTTAACCGAAATTATAACACTTAAGCCGAGTACTTTAACCCTTTGTAAAGTGTGTGTCAAAAATTTTAAATAAAAAATTAATAAGTTTTTTCATTCTATATGGGGACAGCCGTAAATTTGCATTTACAAATATATCAACTTTTCCAGCCGTCTAGTGGTGCCAAAAGCGATAACTACGAACAAACCGCTTCAAGCCTATTAAAAGACAGTCTGGTAATAAGTCTTGATAATCTAAGTAGTTCTATCTAATTTGAGCTTAGTGTATTTTAAAGAAAATGAATTGAATAGTTGCAATTTTATAATTAATTATTATTTGAATTAGGGAACAGAAATGGGAAAAAACTAGTTTGCATTGATCTGCACGTCCGATCAATGAGACAATTGCAAAATAAGTGCCGGAGAGCAGACGACTTATCCTTTGTTAGCGCTGCAACGCTAAAAACAAATTTATCGATATTACAAAAATTTTAAAAATAATTCAACTAACAGGGAAAATAAACATACTAGTGAAATTTTTAATTTGTTTTGAGTAGTGAAGACGAGTTTGTAGATAATTTGAAAATAAACTAGGCAATTTAATTACAATGTCTTAATTAATTCAATTATGAGTTTGAGTATTAGTGCAATTATAATTTATACAAGCAGAAGACTGATAAGTTAAGTTTAAATTAATATCTCTATGTAGAAATTTTTTCTACAAAAAATGTTCTATAGAGATTTTTAAAAATTTGAATATATTATAAAAAAACTAAAAAATCAATAAAACTATTTGTATTAGACTAGCCTTAAAGTTTAGACAGTAACATACTGACTCAAAATAATTAAAACAAACAAAATTGTATACATACAGTACACAACAAAGAAGCAAGGTAGCATCACAAAAACATCGACTGGCCTTGACTCAGAAAAAAAGCACTTTCACCTAATGTTGTTCGCAAAAAATATATAGTGTAGAATGTAAATTTTTAACACTGTTATTGTTTATATTTATATATGTGAATATGTCTATAACCATTGACACATTATGTAATTTTTTTACCAAATAAAAATCCTTCTTATGGACTCCGCGTACTAGTTTCTTCCCTTACCGGAGTGTCGGGCTCTTGCCAGTCAAAACCAAAAACCATAGATTATTTAATGACAATATAACTTAATATTGTTATTATGTTTAACTCTCCAGTTTAGAAGACACAGCAATTTTACTAGATTTACAAATCATCACGATCTTTGTTATGTATCGATAATGACAATATTATTTTTCCAATAATATAAAAATTTTTGAAAAACAAACTTTTAAGTTTTTATTAGATTAAAAATTAATTTGATATATGAATTAAAAATTAAAACCACAAACTGCGTTTTATGCCAAAGAGAAAACATGAGATTGTTTTTTAAAAAACCAAGCTAAAATTACTATCTTTTACGCATCTGCGATCATATTATAAGAATAAGGTATAATATTACTTTTGAAATTTAAATATTTGAGCAATTCATTTTTTTTTCAAAGGGGGCGGTTTATCTTAATTTTTGTTATTTACGTGTGAGTTATGTATTGCGACTTGCAGCAGAGGTTAGCTTATACCATACAGATAAGCTTATACATATGAAAGCAGTGACACTGATCTGACATACTGACAGTACAGACACAGTATAGGAATATTATACAGCCTGCGCATCCACTCCGGTCAGACGTCGCCATCTTGAAATGTTACAATTAGGTTTGGATCATTTGAAAATGCAGCGGCGTGCAACACTGTAAACATTTAATCAGTGGCGTCACAACGTAGCATGTTCGTAATATCAGAAAAATTGCTGCTAATTAGTTTTTAAACCAACAATATGCAACGTTCTAAAGGCGGACATGTATGTATTATAGAAACGTGCAACAACAAGTCATATAATAGCACTGTAAGCTTTTTCGGATTTCCAAAAGAAACATTAAGGTAAGAATTAGCAGTAAAAAAAACAAAAACAGTTCAATATTTTACGTAGATTACATTAGGTGCTTGTTATTTTTATAGTAATGCTAAGTTAAATAACTTTATTCGATAATTTGGCATGCTTGGGTGAAAGCATGCAATGTAGCACGTGTTACGAATAGCTGGAAAAATAGCAAAAAAATACCAGGTTCGTATAAGGTTTGCTCGGCACACTTTGCACCCAATCATTTCTTGAATTTCTTAAAAAACCGGTTGAAACCAGCAGCGGTACCATCACGGTTCTATGAAAATAAAGAATATAAGAAAGCGATTAATGAAATGGATGAGCACAATTCGACGTGCGAATTCAATAACATCGTAACTCTGAAATCGTAACTTTACAGGACAGGCGAAACAAAATTTTCATAAAGTTCAAGACTTAATTGCTTTCAAACTATGGATCATACAATAATAATTTTTTGGCTTTGTTTATTGTTTAGCATGTACTTGAATACTATTGATGCAAAATAAAATTAGAAACCGCAGAAGCAAATTTTAAGCAGAGTTACGATTAAAAAATCCTAGCTTGTTAGTGCAATAGCATTGTAAATCATGTTGCGATATTAAGTTTCATGATAAGTAAGTGCGTTTATATCGTAACTTCTCTTAATGTAATACATACGTGCTTCTATATTTTACTATATTATATTATATTTTATTATATTATCAATAAAAACATTTTTTTTTTAATTTTTATTATAGACTAGCTGACCCGGCGAACTTCGTACCGCCTTAGCGTAAATTTGATGCACTACTTTATTTTGTATAGCTGACCTATCTTATGTATGCGTACCTATTCAATTTGAACTGGAATCTATAATATCCTCTATATAAAAATGAATACCTATTTTCCTGGTCTCGTCATACCTGAGAAGGACTTTACTAATTTAATTAAATAAAAAACAAATTATATATTTTCATAATAGTGTTTATTCGTAGGGTTCAATAATTTCACTTATATTTTTACAAATCGCTATTGAACAACTGAGCATTTTGAAGTAAGCACTAAGCTCAACATCACGCGCGCTCTAGAAAGCAACTAATAGCCTCTATACCCTTCACTGCTTGTCTCTATTCTAATGCTTTTTGATAAACTATATTTTTAGTTTTATGTTCTGGCGCGTAAATAAATACTGTTGATGGTTTTCCGACACGGGATCAGGCGACATATAATTGGCCATGTAAAAAACATGGATTTTCTAGGTTGATGCCACGTACACTTAGCGACTGCCCTTGCGATTTATTTATTGACATTGCAAATGCAAGCCGCACTAGAAACTGTAAACGTTTAAAACTGAATGGCATATCGTTCGGTATCAAAGGGATGCGTGGGATTAAAACATCTTCGCCTTCGTGCTTCCCTTTCAAAATGTTTGAAAAGGAAGTTAAATTGAATGAAGTAAAATCGCAATGCCAATCGAGTCTACAGAACAAAATGTAATAGAGAAAAAACGGCTAATTAGGCGCGAAATCAATAATTTTCTACCATTCGCTAGAAAATCACACCACATTAAACCCGCGAAAACCAGGGTCAGTGGTAACAAATGCGGCTGCAATTACATCGTAACTTGTTGCATAGCTGTTTTATAAAATCCCAACTTGAGTTACGATGTTACTGCATTATTTGCTAAGATCTGTAATAATAACGTAGCTTGAGTTACGATCGTATTTCAAAACATCTAGAAAAGTTACGGTTATACTGCATGCACTAAGATTAGTTACGATTAAATTGTTTACCTAAAATTAGTTACGACGTTTTGATTTTTTGGATTAATATTTTTATTTTTGGAAATTTTTTTTTTTTAAATTGTGCTATCAAAAGAGCCAAGTCTAGCAAATGCAATGATATATAAATCTCAAAATCGAAAAAAATTGAGTTACGATGCTATTGAATTCGCACGTCGAATTATGCTAATAAAATTAATCAATTGGAAGGTACATTTTTAATTTTGTGTTGTCAGCTATTAATTGTTTATTATTTTTCCACACAGGCTGAACCACACGTAGAAAGTCCCAAAATTCAAATTCTGGAAAATATTGTAATTTGTCCAGACCAATCTTTATTGATTTCAACAAATAATACATCAAATCAGATTTCGCCCGGGTATACTCAGACAGAAGATTCTTTGTCGGCATCGACCCTGCGGAAAACTCGCCTGCGTAAGACCATTAAAACGTTGAGAAATAATATTGTAAAACTTCGAAAAAAAAACAATGATTTACAATCTGTATCTTCTCAAAACAAAAAAAGAAACTGAGTTTAACGGAACTTCAAACCGCAGTTAAGGAACACTTGCCGCAGTCGCTTGAGTTAGCAAATTTTATTAACACTCAATTACATCTTAGTCTTACCTCAAAAAAACCTCAAGAGCGCAGGTATTCTACAAAGTTTAAACACAAATGTTTAGGTCTCTACTTTTCTAGTTCAAAATTATACAAAACTAAACATCGAAAAAAATTTTTTTTTTCTTCTGTTGTAACTCTTCTAAAACAAATTTCTAATTTAGATTTAGATGCAGGAATCAATAATTTGCAGTTATTTAAAGTTCTGGAAGCAAAAGTAAGAAATTTTTACCCGGAAGACCGCTGCTGCGTTATTTGTTTCGATGAAATGGCAATCAAAGCCAATTTATTTTATGTTATCAATTTGGATAAAATAATTGGCTTTGAAGACAATGGGGATTTAAAAAGCTTTAAATCTGCAAAATCAGCATTATTTTTTATGCTAAGAGGATTGAAGAATAAATGGAGCCAGCCTATTTCTTATGTTTTTTCTCATACCACATGCCTTAGCGAAACTTTACAAACACTGTTGTTTAAAATAGTACAAAATAGTACAAAAATTAAAAGGCATTGGTCTTGTCGTACATGCTGTAATAAGTGACATGGGATCAACTAACATCCAAATGACTCAAAAACTAGAAATCACTCCAGAAAAACCATATTTTTTTGTTGATGGTCATAAAATTATCTATTTATTTGATACACCTCATCTTATTAAATCAATAAGAAACAATTTACTTTATCATAATTTTCGCACTGCTCAAGGACAAATAATTTCGTGGAAATACATTTGTGATATATATGAATTAGATAAAAAGTTTCCAAAAAGAGGTTGCCCTCGTCTAACCGATGTTCATTTACACCCAAACAATTTTGAAAAAATGAAGGTGAAATATGCAGTTCAAGTCCTCAGCGAAAGTGTCAGCATTGCGTTGAATTTATATATAAGGTTTGGAGCGATAGATGCCGCAGCCTATGAAACAGCCAATTTTGTTGAAAAAATTGATAAATTATCTGATCTTCTTAATACATCGTTTTTACATAGTCGAAAACCAAATGTAAAACCATTCAGAGGCGAAGAGTATCAAATAAACTTTTTAAAAAATTGTTCAGAAATGTTTGAAAAATTATCTGTTGTTAATTCAACAGGTAAAAATGTTAACGTAAAATTTCCCAAATGTTTTAGAATAACAATTAATGGTTTTGTGGGAACAAATAAAACCTAATTTTTTATTTTTATTATCTCGTCGCCTTAATCAAGATGTTTTAGAAAATTTGTTTGGTAGTGTTCGCCAACAAAACGGCATTGCTTTAAACCCTACACCAATTCAATTCCGTCGAACATTTAAAAAACTGGTAAGTGTCAAGTTGTTTTATTCTGGCACCAGTAGTTGACAAGTGGGGGAGCAAATGCTCCCCCCACCACTTTTACGTCACATGACCTTGGACTTTGGAATGTCCTTGACCTTGAACCTTGGAACGACCATGGAACACCTGTTTTGTACATTTGCTCTTCGACTACTTGGTTCTCCTCCCACCACATTCCTTTCCCCCCACCACTTTTTTCGAAAATTGTGATAGCCACTTTGGAGCATTCACTCATTAAGCGCGAGCAAAGCTAGACGTGCTTAAATAAAAAAATTGTAAATTTTGCAATACCAAGAATCAAACAATAATCGACTAATAATGGACTAATAATCAATCAATAATCAATAATCAATAATCGATAATCAATAATCAATAATCAATAATCGATAATCAATAATCAATAATCGATAATCAATAATCAATAATCAATAATCAATAATCAATAATCAATAATCGATAATCAATTAATAAGTAATCAACTTTAATTCTTTGAATTGGAAATACATTAATAAGATGGCTGCTTGGAACACCTGCCACATGACCGTGAGCCTTAACACCTGTTGTCTTAATCTTGGAATATTTGCATTGACCGTTTGCGCATGTGCTTCTCACTTGCCTTAGTTAATCGCACAGCTCCACTTGGATATTTGTCTCCAAATGATGATTAACCATCGTCACCTTGATAGGATGTGTTTGTAAAATTTATTGCGCAAGCGTCACATATAATGGCTACCATAAATCAATCATTAAGCGAGAGCTATCAGTTAAAAAAATGTAAATTGTGCGATACCAATAATCAAACACTAATCAATCAATAAGTAATCAATAACCAATCAACGACCGTGAGCGTTAACACCTGTTGTCTTGATCTTGGAATATTTGCAATAATTGTTTGCGCATGCGCTTCCCACTAGCCTTAGTTAATCACGCAGCTCCAATTGGAATTTTTTTCTCCGTCGATGATTAATCATGAATTTTTTCTGCAAGATATGATGTGTTCTTGATTGCGCAAGCGTCACATATAATGGCGATCATAAAACAATAGCGAGCTAGACTTTTTTCAGGTAAAATAGTAAATTATGCGATACCTACCAATAATCAATCAATAGCTAATCAATAATCAATCAACGACCGTGAGCGTTAACACCTGTTGTCTTGATCTTGGAATATTTGCCATGACCGTTTGCGCATGCGCTTCCCACAAGCCTTAGTTAATTGCGCAGCTTCACTTGAAATTTTTCCTCCGTCGATGATTAACCATGAATTTTTTCTTTGAGATATGTGTTCTTGAAATTGATTGCGCAAGCGTCACATATAATGGCGAGCGACCAGAGAGCTAAGCTAGACTTTATCAGGTAAAAATGTAAATTGTGCGATACCTACCAATAATCAAACAATAATCAATCAACATGACTACTTTAATAAAATTCTTGGAAATTAATATGAGTACTGTAAATTTAGAAATTTGAAAAATAGATATGTTTGTATAATATATTAAGCTGGGTTCTCAATAGAAAAATATGATAATGACGTCACTATCAAAGTTGACTCATAAAATTTAAATGAGAATTCTGTATCAAGAAACAACGATAGAAAAATTATTAAACCCATGATATGCTAACCTATGCTATAATGCGTAGGTTAGGACTAGGAATAACTGATTAGGACTTAAATGCTCTTTAAGGCCTTACAAGTTACAATTATACAGTAATTATTATGAACTCCTATTCAAAGATAAAAACTGTTTATAAATAAAAGTTGTATTATTTGCAATATGTAGAAAAAGAAGAATATTTACTCTAAAGGATACCTGTTAAAAGTGATAGTATATGTACTGGATTAGATCTCAGGGTTAACTTTAAAACATCTTAAATGTTTAAAATCTCGATTTGCTAACTTTAGATCTTACTATTTTTTCTTTTTTTACTAATTCACAATATAGAAAATAAAAGCTGTATTCAAAAAGTAAATTTTATTATGCATTATTTCTTTGGCTATCAAGTCAAAGTCAGGAAACCCATACAGCTTCTTATAAGCATACACTATTAACAGTGAGTACAAAAACCAAAACTTTGATTTTTGACTCTCTCTACTTTTTGTTTTTTACGGCTTTTAAAAAAAAATTCATAATGTACCTATTTGTTAATTCAAAAAAAAAGGGTTTTAAGTCCAACTAGAGTTTTGTACAAAAATAAATCTTTTTTGTTATTTGTAAGTGATTATAAATTTGTTTATACCATATTTACAAAATATTGTATCGATTTCAATTATCTGATGGTGAACTTTATAAGCAGATATGCTCCAACATGCTAATAAAAAAGTAGAGTACACAGACATTGATCCAAAACATATACGGCTGGCGCATTTTACGTCTTTACAGCAGCCCAGCTTGTTTATCTTACAGCGACCACATTACTTATAACCGTATGTTTACTGCTCAACACGTTTACGTATCGGCTTTAGATACGTGATCAGTCGAACAGGGCAAAACTGCGTAGTTGAATACTGTTTACGTATATCTAACAGTCTATTGCTTGTTTGGACAGCTCTTCAAGCGGAAAAAACAATCGCCTTAGGGTGGTCTTGTACCGATTGAATAGTATAGCGATGTATAAAGATTAAACCTTTTCTAAAAAGCAACTCAAATAATAGTCGCAGCAACAAAAAGTAAATTAAGAGAGGCAGAACAACAAAGATAAGCGTCATAAGTTTTGAAAATAAACTAGATTTGTTATGTTTTATGCTTAATTCATTTTGTAATCAATGTTTGAAAAGTTTCGTTGATGTTGAACACTTGTTGATCCCCGTAATACTTAGTGGTATCAGATACCTATGACATATATTTATTTTATATATTTTAATTTTTATTGCTTAAAAAAATAGAGTTTAATGAAAAAACTCCATTAGCAATATTATTAAAATAGATTTTTTTATAAGCAGTGTTTATATACTCATTACAAGATAAGTATCAACTAATATTATAAAATTTACTTTATATTAATATTATCAGTTTTTTTTTTGTAAAAAACTAGTAAACAAAGCAATAAAGAAACGATATTTACTCTTGTGCAACTTGAAGTAAATAACATGTAAAAACTATGTTAAAAGTGTTGCTTCCAATAATATGTAAACTGAACAAAGTTACGTTGTGTGCTTCTAAATTTATATTCAATAGCCTTATTAACTTATAATCAGAAACCCCTTAAAAAAGGTGCAAACGGCTGCGTCAGTCTTAAGTGTTTTACGTAAATTCAACTGAGTTTAAACATAACTGATACGAGCGGTTTTATACTTTGCATTATACCAATAATTCTAACTGCTTCTTTGATTACATTTTTTATAAAACTGTATTTATTGTTTGTTTTAAAATTATTAAGTGTGTTACTACTGATATGACTGTGATTATAACTAGTTTTTAACGGCGTTAAACTTCGACACCACAGAAGTGGACTGAGCTCTTGTTGGTCGTCTTCGAAAATTCTTCGCTATATTGGCTTAGAAGTTAATGGTAAAACTGAAAATAAAATTATAATACCTAAAAAAATTCATTAATTTTCACAAATAAACCATGAGCATCAAAAAATTATTTGTTTTCTAGAAATACGTAGATAATATTAGTAGGGTCAAGCGCAGTATTTCCAATTTCTATCACCATAACCGCTACGTGAATTTATTTCTTGTTGGTCGTCTTTGTGAATTCTTGGTTATATTGGCTTAGAAGGTAATAATTGTAGGTAGAACTGTAAACATGATTAAAATACCTAAAACAAAGTTTTTTCATTAATTTTCACAAATAAACCATTAGCATCAAACATTATTTGTTTTTTACAGATAGATTTGACAAGAGTTAACCAGCTTATATGCAGTACTTAATTTTTTTTTTGATAATAACATAGACTGCAAAGCGATTAAATCTTGCTTGAGCGTAGTTTTAATCAAGGTAAAAGAGAGAGAGAGAGAGATGAAAGATATAAATCACCATAAATTTTTCTATTGCGATAACAAAATAAAAACAAATTTAAACGGACAATATAAATAATGCAAGTTAGTAAATTGTTACATATTGAAAATTATTGAATAGTATACTTCATTTCAGTATACAGCAAAAATTTTAGTTTTATACATTTAAAACATTATAAGAAAAAATTATTCGTGAGAATATATTGTTTTGGTAAATATGTTTGCCTAATGTTAGGTATGTATTTAATAGTTTTAGATCAAATATATCAATGACTTATTGGTGTTTTATGTTTTGAAATTTAGTATGTTAACAATTATTACATATGCAAAATAATAATTTTAGACTTAAAATCTTTTTTTTTACTTTAGTACTTTAGACCAAGATGTAAACTAAGAAAAGCGTTTTATAATAAAAATTAAGTTATTATTTAAACCTGTGTGCACAATAAATGATTGATTTTAAAGTTGTTTATACACACAAAAATATTTACTTATAGAGTCTAAAAACATATGTAAATTATAGGCTCTAAAATGAAAACCACTTTATTGAACATATTAATGAGTAATGAGCAACTACTTGATAAAACTATTAATGTAAGATCATTTTTCAAATATTATTTTCGTTTATTTATACTTTCAACGAAGTAGATGCTAATTTAATGCTACTTATTTAATTGTTAGATTTAAAAAGTTTTATTAATGAAACAAAAAGTAGTCAAATTAATATTATTTGCACGTGTAAAAAACTTATATTATTTCTAAGAGAAGCGCTTGAGAGACTTGTTCAGGTACAAACCTATACCTAATTCAGATTCTATCGTTAAATAATATTATTACAATCAATATTACTATCAATAATATAGATTTGCAATAAAGTTATTTAAAATAAACAACAAAACTTTTTTTTAAATTTTTGATCTTTTAACAAAAATCGGTAGACAATACTAAATTTGAACATATTTAACCAAATTTGACCATTCCAGCTACTTTACAGTAAATATGGTACAAACTACGAGTCATTTTATCAACAACACTTTATTATCGTATTTGTAAAAACATTAAAAAGTACACCATTTGCAAGATCTAACTACTGAAAAATCATTACGCTTTTAATATAATAAGAAATTGTACGGCATGATGTAGATTGTTGACGATGATTTGATTGATTGATTTAGAATAGGGTATCGTCTGCACTGCGACCTATTGGTCTATTGTGCTCCCCTTTCTCGAGCTGTTCGAGGAGTGGCTCGGTTTATAGCTCCCCATCTAGTTCCAAAGCTGTAATAAATTCCAGCAGCTGCGATGGCTTCAAAGACAATATGTCTCTATTCAGTATGTATTCCTGCCCTAGATGTTCTTTACGTTGGGTTCTAATGGCGACGCATTCTGTTACTAGGTGTTCCGGAGTTTCCTCCTCTTCCATGCAAAATCTGCATTCGTCATTATCTTCTAGGCCAAGTCTCATCAGGTGCTTTCCTAGACGGCAATGACCGGTAAGGAAACCTGTGAGGATGCGAAGCCTATTTTTAGTGAGGTTCATGTAAGCTTTGGACCTTACATGGTCGAAGTTTCCAAGAAATTTCTTAGAGTGTCTCAAACCAGGAAGATTTAGCCAGCGTTCTGATCTGTCCTTCTCTTCCTTCATTTTGAACCTTTTCTTGTAGGTATGTTTCCCTAAGCCGCAGAATGGTTCTGGCCCTACAAAAGGGGTTAATGCGCCCTCTCTTGCTAGCTTATCAGCTTTCTCGTTTCCCTCTATTCCCGAGTGTCCGGGTATCCAAACAAGAAAAACTTTGTTATTCTTGCCTAGTTCATTCAATTTGGCTCGGCATTCCCATGTCATTTTAGAACTGGTGACATAGGAGCTTAATGCTCTTATCGCTGCTTGACTATCAGTGTGAATTGCAATTTCACATTTTTGATAGTTTCTTTCTAAATTAAATTCTGCACATCGTCTGATTGCGTGTATTTCCGCCTGGAAGATGTTTGGGTAGGTTCCCATTGATTCTGAGTATTTGGTTCTAGGACCGACTACTCCTACTCCCGTGCCCTTGTTTGTCACGGAGCCGTCCGTATACCATTTAATAGTATTTCTTTTAAACTCACTGGTGGTGGGTTCTTTCCCCCAATCATCCCTGTTGCTTAATCTTACCATAAAGTTTCTTTCAAAGATGTGTCTTCTTACTATTTCGTCACTTGGAAGGTTTGGAAATGAAATGCACTCTGTCAGAGATGTCAAAGCTCTCTGACATTTGATTTTTTCATATTCGGTACCCTCCCTTGTGAGTCTGAGAATAGCTTCCCTCGCTGTTCTAGCTATTACTAGATGTAGAGGTGTCAGGTCTGTAATAACCTCTAGTGCCGCAGTAGGGCACGTTCTCATAGCTCCTGTGATACACAAACATGCTAGTCTTTGAACCTTGTCAAGGGTTCTCCTTGTGGTTGCTTGTTCTGCCTTAGAGTGCCAGGCTATTGCCCCATAGGTCATGATAGGTCTAATAATCATGGTATACATCCATCGCAGTATATTCGGGTTGCACCCCCATGTTTTACCTGCTAGACTTCTGCAGACCATAAGCGCTTTAATGGCTTTACTGGTAGTTTTTTCTACGTGATTTTTCCATAGAAGTTTACTATCGAGGTGTATTCCTAAATATTTAACTCCAGACTGTTCTTTGATGATCTCTCCTTTCAAGAAGAGGGGTTTCATCCCCTGGAGTTTTCTTTTCCGAGTGAATGTTACAATCGCGGTTTTTGATGAGTTAATACTCAACCCCACTGATTCGCACCACTGTTCGGTAATTCTGAGACCCTTCTGTATTATTTCACATAGAGTGCTTTCAAATTTGCCTCTGGCCACTATGACAATATCATCGGCATAAGCTATGCAGTCTATTCCTGATTCTGTCAATCTATTTAATAGTTCATCAACTATCAAAGTCCACATCAGAGGAGAGGTTACCCCTCCCTGAGGTGTACCTCGAGTAGTTTTGACGGTGATGACTTTATTACCCGTTGGTATCTCAGCTGTTCTTGTGGTCAACATTTCCCACATCCATCTGACGAGAGTTTTTTCAACCCCTCTTTTCTCCAGCGCGATCTTGACAGATGCATGTGAGGCGTTGTCAAACGCGCCTGAAATGTCAAGAAAAGCACACATTGCTGTTTCTTTATTATTTAGAGATCTCTGAATGTTGTCTGTGAGCTGGTACAAGGCAGTTTCTGTTGATCTGCCCGCCCTGTACGCGTGTTGACAGTTATGTAGTGGCTTGTTTCCCAGAGTCTCTATTCTAATATAGTTATCTAATACTTTTTCCATTGTCTTTAACAGGAACGATGTGAGACTGATAGGTCGAAAAGATTTGGGATCAGTCCCATCCTTTTTCCCTATTTTTGGTATGAAGGTTACTTTTGCCCTTCGCCAGATGTTGGGTATTTGTCCCCGTGCTAGACTACTTCGTGAAATTCTAAGTAGGTGTGGCATAATTTCTCCTAGTCCTTTTTGTAGTAAGGCTGGATGTATTCCATCTACCCCCGGTGACTTGTACGGCTCAAAGGTGTTAATAGCCCATTCAAGCCGTTGTTTAGTAAATATACTGTTAGCAATGTCCCAGTCCTCTCTGCAAGGATTTCTGCTGTGATTGGATGTTGCTACAATTTCTGCGTCTGTAGGAATCGGTTCATTATCTGGAAAGTGTACCTCTAAGAGTAGGGCGGCACGCCCCTCTTCCCCTTCCGTATAGGTCCCGTCAGACTTTCTTAGTGCCATTGTTGGGTTAGTTCCCCCTTTGGCCATTACTTTATGTATTCTGGCAGCTGACGGAGTGGAAGTGATGTTTTCACAAAAAGTTTGAAAATGTAACTTTTTGGCCTTCCTTATCTCCTTGTTGTATTGAGTTAGCTTGCTGGTGTAGCCCTGCCAGTCCTTATTTTTCTTAGCTTTGTTAAAAAGCTTGCGGACTTCAGATCTTAAATTTGACAAGTTTTTGTTCCACCAGGAAGCTTCTTTGCTTGTTTTGCATTTTGTTAAAGGGCAGCTAGAGTTGTATGCCTCTATGATTGCCCCTGTGATGTGAGTCACTTCCTTCTCTAGATCCCATTTGTGACGGTTTGTCCCCCCTGTGTCGATCTGTTCTAGATTTCTTCTCAGATTGGTTTTATATACATCCCAATCCGTTTTCCTAGGATTACGCGTTAGTAGCTTGGAAGGGTTAAGTCCCTCCAAGTGAAATTCGATTATCCTGTGATCTGACAATGACGGTTCGCTTGTCACTCTCCAGTTTTTAATATTGTTCTTAGCACTCGCGCTACTAATTGTTATATCTAGTACTTCCTCCCTTGATTTTGTAACAAATGTTGGTGTAGTCCCAACATTTAAAATTTCAAGGTTGGTTGAAACTATGAAATCCAATAAGTACTCACCTCTTTTGTTGGTGTTGGTGCTTCCCCAGATTACATTGTGCGCGTTGGCGTCACATCCTATAATAATAGGAAGACGTTTTTTGTTACAGTATCTTATCAACTCCTGCACTTCCGCTGGTGGTGTCATAGGCCCATCTCCAGCAAAGTATGCGGATGCGACTACAAAGTCTCGGTTGAAGCCCTTATCATTTAAATGAATTATGATTGGTGTTAAGTCCCGAGTCATGAATTCTGAAACACATGTGTAATTAATATTATTTCTTATGAGAATACAGACACGGGGTGCTTCCTGTCTGTGGTCATATATTACCTTTGAGTTTGGACATGACAGACCTTGGATCTGTCCTGCTTTGTTAATCCAAGGCTCTTGAATCAACACTAATCCCAGTTGTTGTTTTAAAAATAGCCTTGCAATTACCGCGGAAGCTCCCTTCGCGTGGTGCAAGTTTACCTGGGCGATTCTACTGCCGTTTGGAACGAATAGTGACAAACAAATATGAGGGGTGTTAGCAAACAAGTTAGTCTTGTTTACTGTCCCCCTCGTCCTTGCCTGTTATCGCTTCTCCGCTTGTCTTCTGAGACGTTCCAGAAGACTCGTCGTGGACCTCAAGTAAGTCGAGGTGCATGCCTTCAACTTCCTCTTGGTCTTTCTCTGTCCGTTGGGAAGTAGTGGGTGTCTCTACTTCCATTGCCTCCGGTTTGGGTTTTTGCTGCCCCTTTTTGAGTCCTGAGACGGGAATTTGCCCAAATCTATAATTGATTGCGCATCCTCCCGCCTTCATAATCTCACATGATTTGGGGTCAATCCCAATGGTGAGAACTTGGCCATGTCCCTCTGGTTTGGAGTTTATGACCTTCCACCCCGGCGTTGGAAGCTCCGGGTTTTGAACTTTAACCAGTTTGAGGATTTTCTCAACCGGCATTTCTTTGCTTCTTGGAAAGAAGATTGAAATGGTATGCGGTTTAGGGATGTCATCTCCCTTTCGCGCATCCAGTTCCGGACCCTTCCAAGTTTTCAGCTGCGGTGCTGTTCGAGCCAGCCATTCCGCAGTCTGTGCGGTTTTGCAGTCTACCAGCATTAATCCCGATCGGAAATGAATCCCGGTATACTGCAGTCCGCTTTCCGAACTCTCTACCATTTCTTCTACTAGAGCTTCCTCTAGAGAAGATAGTTGGCTGGCATCTAACATTACCTCAGGGTATGCCTTTGGTAAAATTGCCATTCTAAAGGTCTTTGCCGCAGAGGCGTAACTAGTGACTTGCCCAGTTGTGACCACTGCTGGCTTAGACCTCTTCGACTTTGGCTGTGGAGGGGGAGTGATATGTTCAGCTCCCCTCTTTCCATTACCTTTTTGTTGGAGAGGTGGATTTTTTGCCCTCTCCTCTTTTTCTTGGAGTACCTGCTTTCTGGCGTCCTCAGGTGCACTGCCCTGATGCAGAAGACGCAGGTACTTCCTAACTCCTGCCCCACTAAGTCCATGCCTTAGTGGATCATCCTTTCCTCCAGGTTGCCCTAGTTGAGGAAGAGGAAACGGTAGCCGAGCTGGTTTTTTGCGCCCAGCCTGGCTTGCTCTACTTGTTTGCCCTCCGGCACCTTGAGGTTTTATTGTGGAGGAAGAAACTCCACTTGGCCCTCCGGTGTTTGAGGTGATGTTTTTTTTTATTATTTTTTCTTTTAAAGATTTTACTTTTTCCATGGTAGATCCCACGAGTAGCTAGGAAATTAAGGTCCACCCCTGCAGAGCCTGCATGCAGGGGTAAGGGGTGTATACAATGGGGTTCCCCCTGGTGCCCCAAGGTTGGTCCAGTGGCAGCTAGTCCTCTATCTAACTACGCATCCTTCGGCCTGGCACCCCACCTTGGATTTAGGTTTTTCATAAGGTTGTCTCCTCTTGGTCCGGGCGGTAAAGCCAAGACCCCCCACTTGCCTATTGGCCCGCGAGACATGACCACAGTCAGCCAAGAGCTATGGGTATATCAGAAAGGTGCAAGCCCTTTCTGGCATCGTTATTCCTAGTGCAATCCCTTAGCCACGACACTACAGCTGGGATAGGGGAAGTTGGTCCGCGGCGGGCGTTTTAATGGGCTACGAGTTGTGATTTTCGCACAACGAGCTCATGTATGTTCGCCTGCAAACCTCCGCTTCATTTGCAATCATCAGCCAGAGGCCCCCTCCTATCCGCCACCTGGAGACGCGCCGGGTTGGTACTTCATTCCGGCCCGGATTGTTGACGATAAAAAAGTTAAGAAATGTTTCTTTAGAACTTCAGACTAATGAAATGAAATGTGTAACTATCTTTGTCTTTTTGTACATTTTTTTTAAAGAAGCTTTTAATTTGATAAATTTACCGTTTCAAGTCGCTTTAGTATTGCTGCTCTACCGTTTAATAATTGCTACAGAGTTTTTACCAGCGGTCTGCACAAAAATTCAACGATTACAATAATATAAAGACCGTAACGAAAAAAAATAGATTTATACCACAAATTTACAAATATTTTTTACGTAAACACAATAAATCTATTCAGAGCAACAGCAATAATAATGTGTTTCTTAAAACAAATGTAAAATGTTCAATAAAATATCCTATATTGATCTACAAGAAAAAAAACGGGCACTTTTTCAATTGTCTAAAACTGTGGAAACATGAGCTGTAGAAGTATTATCAAGCTCATTTTGTGTTAAAGTATTATTTTTTATACAGAATTAACTTTCACAATAAATTATTCTTAATACAATGTAGTTTCTGACATACACCATCTTTATGATTTTAAAGTATCTTACGTGGAGATTTTTAATTGATATTTTACAATGCTCAAATATACTAAAGTTAAATATTAAATACTAAATGTCTTATAAGAGATCTTAACTAGCTATTAAAAGCACCATTCTTTTTCTTAAATGCATATATGTATGTAAGAAAGCACTGTATATCGCTTAACGTAATCTAAAACCACTGTTTCATAATGTGTCAACTGCATAAAATGTGTTGGTTTCTTGTAAAGTCAGTTGTGTTTTAAAGCGAAATTTTGTTTTCTTAACATAAATATTGCAAAAAATAACTAGTTTTCTAATTTTTTTATAAGATGTTAAAAATAGTGCAATAAGTTTTTTATGTGAAGGTTTGGTTGTGATCACTGTCACACCCAATAACTCATGGAAGAAATTAAATGCTTGAATTTTTGTATAATGCATAAAAAGTTGTATCTCTGAGCATCTCATAAAAGTGTAATGTATCTTGTAACTCTTGAGGACAGCACTATTTTGTTCTTATTGAAAATTCGTCAGTACAAGCCATTGCAAAACCAAGTACACTTTTATAAGCTCGATCTTTACTGTATCTACGTTTCTAACAACGGGCGTAATAGGTGAATTAGTTGGAACCTTTCATGCATTATGATGTGTATCGCAAGCATTAAGGGCATTTTAGGACTCAATCAGATCTATCTTAATCAGGTGGTATTATGTTTTAAAAAAATGAGTTGATGTAGATTTATGATAATATTCACACAAATTAAAGCTTAATACCTTAAAAACTTTAATACTACAAAAGCATCAATAAAATATCTGTTTAACCGTTGTTGGTTCAGTTTTATTTATATTACTAAACTAAACTTATAAATTAACCTAATAAAGTTCTTTATCTATCTTTATCTTATCTATGTCTATATATGAAACCACGGCTCAGAAACTTGACTGTTTTTATCTTTCAAAGAAAGATGGTATTCGAAATTACAGCTTAGCTTAAAAAATAACTAACTTATGTCGTAAAAAAGCTACAAAACTTAATAGAAATTTTACATTGTATTTTAAACACTGTATCAAAAACAGAATAACATAAATTAATGAAACGTGATAATAGTATATTTCTTTATTAGGCGGAGAAGTCATACTTTTTGTGCTGAATCTGTATTAGTTTCAGTGTGACGGACGAACGTAGTGAGTCCGGCATGAAACTACTACAGATGAAGCACAAAAAGTATGACTTCGCCGACGTATAAAGAACGCTATTTTTTCTTCAAACGTAAAGAACAACAATATAATAATTACAACGCTTTATTTTAATTTGTTAGTTTCAAAAAGAGTGCTTTGAATTTAAACTGAAGTTTCCTTGACAACGCTCCAAACAACAGCGAAAAAATTTCACATTTTGCACGTTTTAACAATAATTGGTAAGTAATTATTGTTTTATTTGATTTTTACACTTAAATTTTGTTTAATTTTTTAGTCCGCTATGTTTGAAAGTAGTGACCAAACGAAGGCAATTAGTGAAATCGCAAAGGCAGCTCAGAAGGCAACAGAAAACCTCGTTCCACGAAAGTCCAAAAAACTTTATGAACTAGCATACAAGAAATTTACTAATTGGTGCGCTAAGAGTAATGTGATGGATTACTCAGAAGATGTGTTGCTGGCGTACTTCTTGCATTTATCAGTAGATATGAAAATGAAGAGTTTGACTTTGTGGTCACAATATTCGATGTTACGAACCATGCTAAGTATCAAAGATGGTGCAGACTTGGCCAAGTACTTGAAGCTTCGTGCTTATTTAAAACAGCAAAATAAAGGCTACATTCCGAAGAAAGCTGATGTCTTCACAAAAATACAATTTGAGGAGTTTCTAGAGAATGCACCCAACGAACAATATTTAGCAATTAAGGTATTTTGCAATAATATATATATATATTATAAACATTGTTATTATAAATTATGTTTTACAGACTGTTTTCTTGTTTGGAGTAGCAGGGGCGGGCCGATGCGACGAACTTGTGAATATGAGAGTTGAGGACGTCGAAGACCTAGGCTCGTTGATACATGTGAAGATTCCCTTTAATAAAACAGAGAAACCACGGTCTTTTGCTATTGTCGGAGAACGTAATATTAACATATACAGGAAATATGTTAATTTGAGACCAAAAGACATGAAGGAGGATCGTCTTTTTGTGAAATTTCATAACGGGAAATGCTATAAGTCAGTTATGGGCATTCATAAAATTGGAAGCGTAGCAAAAGATGTAGCTTTATTTTTGAAGTTGCCAAATTGGAAATTATTTACTGGACACTCTTTAAGGCGAACGTCAGCCACAATATTTGTAGATTCTGGGGGAGATATCACCGGTCTGAAACGTCTAGGCGGATGGAAGAGCACATCGTGTGCCGAAGGTTATATTGCAGACTCCATCAGCAACAAAAATGAAACCGCTGGAAAAATTTTGATCGCTGGCACCTCTTCGCCACTAGTTTTACCTTCAGAGTCCGTCGCAAGCAATGTTTCAGCAACTAGCGTTCACGTTTCTTGTGATTCGGGGTCATCAGTTGCATCAAACGGTTCTCATTTAAAAAATGTTAGTAATTGCACATTTAATTTTTACTATGGTGGCAAATAATTAAGTTGTTTTTTTATAATTCGTTAATAAATTCATGATATTAATTTAATGTTTAGTTATTTATTTACAGGAAAATAACAAAAACGCAAAAAAATTTGTAGCGGCAGATAAAGTACTTTTTCTGCCGCCGGCGGAGAAGTGAAACTTAAACTATGGCAACCTAATTCAAAAATGACGTACTTCTCTGACGTTTGAAGAAAAAAGTTATATTGTTAGAAATCTGTTCACTTTTTTTTTGCTGTTGCAATACATTTTAGCGTAAAACCTCAAATATAATATTAATAATTGTTTTTTTTAACTTAAGTAGGTAAAAATTTTAAATAAACAGATATGGGAAATCATACATTTAGACCGCACAAACATCAATTATGTTAAAATATTTACAAAAACCCTGTTTTTCCCATCTAAATCTTATTTTTTAATCGTCAACAAGTGCCAGTTCTAAATTAATAAAAAATACACTCAAAACAACATATGCTTAAGTATTCTTTAGAAGACAATACAAATTATATAAAATGGCACTTAATGGTTGAGTATACTTATTAATTAATTGATTAATCAGATTTTAATAAATAAAAAACTTATTTGTAGTCAAATAAAAAAAATTATACTTACAATCAATTAAATAAATTAGGTAGTCGTAGGATTATAGCCAATTTAAACCATCCAGGCATAAATCTAAAATAAATAAAAATGTAAAATATGAAAACTAAAGTTCCTATTGTGCTGCATGTTTAATATTATACGTATACCACAAAAATGTATACAAAAAATTGAAGTAATGTATATAAGTGGTAATAAAAATAGTACCTATACTATACGATTTTTTTAGAAAATTATATTAAAACTAATGTTTACCTGCCAAACAAATCAAATAAAACTTTAATTTAGGATTTTTTTGTATTTTCTTAACGAAAAAATTAATTTGATTAATCAATATAAAAAAATTACTAGTATAGATATATACTTAACTTTGAAGGATCCAGCAAAAACTATTAATCTCTTTTTGGACTAGTAAAAATATTAATATTGCTAAATGGTTTAAATTATTGCATTTAATGATTTTCATCTTTATTTCTGGTGTATCCTAGTCTATAACAAACAAAAAAACAATTAGTATTCAATAACTAATAATGCAACTTACCTTTTAATTAGCTGATATTAAACCAATGTTTAGTTGACAAGAAAAATTTTAAAATGGCAGCTGTCCTCCCAGTCTCTTTGTTCTGTATTACGCTGATGCAGCAATTTTTTTCAAATCAAGTTCCTTGCACCAGTTCTTTATCAATTGCATTATTTAGCGATAATTACGGAAAAAAGAGGCTTAAGGTACCCAGGTTTGCTTCACCAAATTTGTTTCGGGTTTCTCTACACAAAATTAAATTATTTTACAGTATTCGGTAGCGACTGCTGTTCAAAATATAAATTATATTTTGAACAGCAGTCGCTACCGAATACTGTAAAATAATTTAATTTTGTGTAGAGAAACCCGAAACAAATTTGGTGAAGCAAACCTGGGTACCTTAAGCCTCTTTTTTCCGTAATTATCGCTAAATAATGCAATTGATAAAGAACTGGTGCAAGGAACTTGATGTGAAAAAAATTGCTGCATCAGCGTAATACAGAACAAAGAAACTGGGAGGACAGCTGCCATTTTAAAATTTTTCTTGTCAACTAAACATTGGTTTAATATCAGCTAATTAAAAGGTAAGTTGCATTATTAGTTATTGAATACTAATTGTTTTTTTGTTTGTTATAGACTAGGATACACCAGAAATAAAGATGAAAATCATTAAATGCAATAATTTAAACCATTTAGCAATATTAATATTTTTACTAGTCCAAAAAGAGATTAATAGTTTTTGCTGGATCCTTCAAAGTTAAGTATATATCTATACTAGTAATTTTTTTATATTGATTAATCAAATTAATTTTTTCGTTAAGAAAATACAAAAAAATCCTAAATTAAAGTTTTATTTGATTTGTTTGGCAGGTAAACATTAGTTTTAATATAATTTTCTAAAAAAATCGTATAGTATAGGTACTATTTTTATTACCACTTATATACATTACTTCAATTTTTTGTATACATTTTTGTGGTATACGTATAATATTAAACATGCAGCACAATAGGAACTTTAGTTTTCATATTTTACATTTTTATTTATTTTAGATTTATGCCTGGATGGTTTAAATTGGCTATAATCCTACGACTACCTAATTTATTTAATTGATTGTAAGTATAATTTTTTTTATTTGACTACAAATAAGTTTTTTATTTATTAAAATCTGATTAATCAATTAATTAATAAGTATACTCAACCATTAAGTGCCATTTTATATAATTTGTATTGTCTTCTAAAGAATACTTAAGCATATGTTGTTTTGAGTGTATTTTTTATTAATTTAGAACTGGCACTTGTTGACGATTAAAAAATAAGATTTAGATGGGAAAAACAGGGTTTTTGTAAATATTTTAACATAATTGATGTTTGTGCGGTCTAAATGTATGATTTCCCATATCTGTTTATTTAAAATTTTTACCTACTTAAGTTAAAAAAAACAATTATTAATATTATATTTGAGGTTTTACGCTAAAATGTATTGCAACAGCAAAAAAAAAGTGAACAGATTTCTAACAATATAACTTTTTTCTTCAAACGTCAGAGAAGTACGTCATTTTTGAATTAGGTTGCCATAGTTTAAGTTTCACTTCTCCGCCGGCGGCAGAAAAAGTACTTTTTCTGCCGCTACAAATTTTTTTGCGTTTTTGTTATTTTCCTGTAAATAAATAACTAAACATTAAATTAATATCATGAATTTATTAACGAATTATAAAAAAACAACTTAATTATTTGCCACCATAGTAAAAATTAAATGTGCAATTACTAACATTTTTTAAATGAGAACCGTTTGATGCAACTGATGACCCCGAATCACAAGAAACGTGAACGCTAGTTGCTGAAACATTGCTTGCGACGGACTCTGAAGGTAAAACTAGTGGCGAAGAGGTGCCAGCGATCAAAATTTTTCCAGCGGTTTCATTTTTGTTGCTGATGGAGTCTGCAATATAACCTTCGGCACACGATGTGCTCTTCCATCCGCCTAGACGTTTCAGACCGGTGATATCTCCCCCAGAATCTACAAATATTGTGGCTGACGTTCGCCTTAAAGAGTGTCCAGTAAATAATTTCCAATTTGGCAACTTCAAAAATAAAGCTACATCTTTTGCTACGCTTCCAATTTTATGAATGCCCATAACTGACTTATAGCATTTCCCGTTATGAAATTTCACAAAAAGACGATCCTCCTTCATGTCTTTTGGTCTCAAATTAACATATTTCCTGTATATGTTAATATTACGTTCTCCGACAATAGCAAAAGACCGTGGTTTCTCTGTTTTATTAAAGGGAATCTTCACATGTATCAACGAGCCTAGGTCTTCGACGTCCTCAACTCTCATATTCACAAGTTCGTCGCATCGGCCCGCCCCTGCTACTCCAAACAAGAAAACAGTCTGTAAAACATAATTTATAATAACAATGTTTATAATATATATATATATTATTGCAAAATACCTTAATTGCTAAATATTGTTCGTTGGGTGCATTCTCTAGAAACTCCTCAAATTGTATTTTTGTGAAGACATCAGCTTTCTTCGGAATGTAGCCTTTATTTTGCTGTTTTAAATAAGCACGAAGCTTCAAGTACTTGGCCAAGTCTGCACCATCTTTGATACTTAGCATGGTTCGTAACATCGAATATTGTGACCACAAAGTCGAACTCTTCATTTTCATATCTACTGATAAATGCAAGAAGTACGCCAGCAACACATCTTCTGAGTAATCCATCACATTACTCTTAGCGCACCAATTAGTAAATTTCTTGTATGCTAGTTCATAAAGTTTTTTGGACTTTCGTGGAACGAGGTTTTCTGTTGCCTTCTGAGCTGCCTTTGCGATTTCACTAATTGCCTTCGTTTGGTCACTACTTTCAAACATAGCGGACTAAAAAATTAAACAATATTTAAGTGTAAAAATCAAATAAAACAATAATTACTTACCAATTATTGTTAAAACGTGCAAAATGTGAAATTTTTTCGCTGTTGTTTGGAGCGTTGTCAAGGAAACTTCAGTTTAAATTCAAAGCACTCTTTTTGAAACTAACAAATTAAAATAAAGCGTTGTAATTATTATATTGTTGTTCTTTACGTTTGAAGAAAAAATAGCGTTCTTTATACGTCGGCGAAGTCATACTTTTTGTGCTTCATCTGTAGTAGTTTCATGCCGGACTCACTACGTTCGTCCGTCACACTGAAACTAATACAGATTCAGCACAAAAAGTATGACTTCTCCGCCTAATAAAGAAATATACTATTATCACGTTTCATTAATTTATGTTATTCTGTTTTTGATACAGTGTTTAAAATACAATGTAAAATTTCTATTAAGTTTTGTAGCTTTTTTACGACATAAGTTAGTTATTTTTTAAGTTAAGCTGTAATTTCGAATACCATCTTTCTTTGAAAGATAAAAACAGTCAAGTTTCTGAGCCGTGGTTTCATATATAGACATAGATAAGATAAAGATAGATAAAGAACTTTATTAGGTTAATTTATAAGTTTAGTTTAGTAATATAAATAAAACTGAACCAACAACGGTTAAACAGATATTTTATTGATGCTTTTGTAGTATTAAAGTTTTTAAGGTATTAAGCTTTAATTTGTGTGAATATTATCATAAATCTACATCAACTCATTTTTTTAAAACATAATACCACCTGATTAAGATAGATCTGATTGAGTCCTAAAATGCCCTTAATGCTTGCGATACACATCATAATGCATGAAAGGTTCCAACTAATTCACCTATTACGCCCGTTGTTAGAAACGTAGATACAGTAAAGATCGAGCTTATAAAAGTGTACTTGGTTTTGCAATGGCTTGTACTGACGAATTTTCAATAAGAACAAAATAGTGCTGTCCTCAAGAGTTACAAGATACATTACACTTTTATGAGATGCTCAGAGATACAACTTTTTATGCATTATACAAAAATTCAAGCATTTAATTTCTTCCATGAGTTATTGGGTGTGACAGTGATCACAACCAAACCTTCACATAAAAAACTTATTGCACTATTTTTAACATCTTATAAAAAAATTAGAAAACTAGTTATTTTTTGCAATATTTATGTTAAGAAAACAAAATTTCGCTTTAAAACACAACTGACTTTACAAGAAACCAACACATTTTATGCAGTTGACACATTATGAAACAGTGGTTTTAGATTACGTTAAGCGATATACAGTGCTTTCTTACATACATATATGCATTTAAGAAAAAGAATGGTGCTTTTAATAGCTAGTTAAGATCTCTTATAAGACATTTAGTATTTAATATTTAACTTTAGTATATTTGAGCATTGTAAAATATCAATTAAAAATCTCCACGTAAGATACTTTAAAATCATAAAGATGGTGTATGTCAGAAACTACATTGTATTAAGAATAATTTATTGTGAAAGTTAATTCTGTATAAAAAATAATACTTTAACACAAAATGAGCTTGATAATACTTCTACAGCTCATGTTTCCACAGTTTTAGACAATTGAAAAAGTGCCCGTTTTTTTTCTTGTAGATCAATATAGGATATTTTATTGAACATTTTACATTTGTTTTAAGAAACACATTATTATTGCTGTTGCTCTGAATAGATTTATTGTGTTTACGTAAAAAATATTTGTAAATTTGTGGTATAAATCTATTTTTTTTCGTTACGGTCTTTATATTATTGTAATCGTTGAATTTTTGTGCAGACCGCTGGTAAAAACTCTGTAGCAATTATTAAACGGTAGAGCAGCAATACTAAAGCGACTTGAAACGGTAAATTTATCAAATTAAAAGCTTCTTTAAAAAAAATGTACAAAAAGACAAAGATAGTTACACATTTCATTTCATTAGTCTGAAGTTCTAAAGAAACATTTCTTAACTTTTTTATCGTCAACAATCTACATCATGCCGTACAATTTCTTATTATATTAAAAGCGTAATGATTTTTCAGTAGTTAGATCTTGCAAATGGTGTACTTTTTAATGTTTTTACAAATACGATAATAAAGTGTTGTTGATAAAATGACTCGTAGTTTGTACCATATTTACTGTAAAGTAGCTGGAATGGTCAAATTTGGTTAAATATGTTCAAATTTAGTATTGTCTACCGATTTTTGTTAAAAGATCAAAAATTTAAAAAAAAGTTTTGTTGTTTATTTTAAATAACTTTATTGCAAATCTATATTATTGATAGTAATATTGATTGTAATAATATTATTTAACGATAGAATCTGAATTAGGTATAGGTTTGTACCTGAACAAGTCTCTCAAGCGCTTCTCTTAGAAATAATATAAGTTTTTTACACGTGCAAATAATATTAATTTGACTACTTTTTGTTTCATTAATAAAACTTTTTAAATCTAACAATTAAATAAGTAGCATTAAATTAGCATCTACTTCGTTGAAAGTATAAATAAACGAAAATAATATTTGAAAAATGATCTTACATTAATAGTTTTATCAAGTAGTTGCTCATTACTCATTAATATGTTCAATAAAGTGGTTTTCATTTTAGAGCCTATAATTTACATATGTTTTTAGACTCTATAAGTAAATATTTTTGTGTGTATAAACAACTTTAAAATCAATCATTTATTGTGCACACAGGTTTAAATAATAACTTAATTTTTATTATAAAACGCTTTTCTTAGTTTACATCTTGGTCTAAAGTACTAAAGTAAAAAAAAAGATTTTAAGTCTAAAATTATTATTTTGCATATGTAATAATTGTTAACATACTAAATTTCAAAACATAAAACACCAATAAGTCATTGATATATTTGATCTAAAACTATTAAATACATACCTAACATTAGGCAAACATATTTACCAAAACAATATATTCTCACGAATAATTTTTTCTTATAATGTTTTAAATGTATAAAACTAAAATTTTTGCTGTATACTGAAATGAAGTATACTATTCAATAATTTTCAATATGTAACAATTTACTAACTTGCATTATTTATATTGTCCGTTTAAATTTGTTTTTATTTTGTTATCGCAATAGAAAAATTTATGGTGATTTATATCTTTCATCTCTCTCTCTCTCTCTTTTACCTAGATTAAAACTACGCTCAAGCAAGATTTAATCGCTTTGCAGTCTATGTTATTATCAAAAAAAAAATTAAGTACTGCATATAAGCTGGTTAACTCTTGTCAAATCTATCTGTAAAAAACAAATAATGTTTGATGCTAATGGTTTATTTGTGAAAATTAATGAAAAAACTTTGTTTTAGGTATTTTAATCATGTTTACAGTTCTACCTACAATTATTACCTTCTAAGCCAATATAACCAAGAATTCACAAAGACGACCAACAAGAAATAAATTCACGTAGCGGTTATGGTGATAGAAATTGGAAATACTGCGCTTGACCCTACTAATATTATCTACGTATTTCTAGAAAACAAATAATTTTTTGATGCTCATGGTTTATTTGTGAAAATTAATGAATTTTTTTAGGTATTATAATTTTATTTTCAGTTTTACCATTAACTTCTAAGCCAATATAGCGAAGAATTTTCGAAGACGACCAACAAGAGCTCAGTCCACTTCTGTGGTGTCGAAGTTTAACGCCGTTAAAAACTAGTTATAATCACAGTCATATCAGTAGTAACACACTTAATAATTTTAAAACAAACAATAAATACAGTTTTATAAAAAATGTAATCAAAGAAGCAGTTAGAATTATTGGTATAATGCAAAGTATAAAACCGCTCGTATCAGTTATGTTTAAACTCAGTTGAATTTACGTAAAACACTTAAGACTGACGCAGCCGTTTGCACCTTTTTTAAGGGGTTTCTGATTATAAGTTAATAAGGGGATCTTCACGGTGGATAAAATGCTTGGAAACATGGGATACGTTTTATGAGCTTAGTTTTTACGCAAATCAAATGAAATTTTGAATATAAAAGTTTTAATGTCTTCTCACTGGATTGCTTGATTTCGATTTTTGAAATTGTTATCAGAAAGTGATAAAAAATCGTAAAAATTGGTAACTCGAAAATCTAAATCAACGGTTGTATTCAAAATGTAGTTTTAAAGGTAAAATTAAGATATACGTTTTTCAAAATTTTTGTAAATAAGGGAGTGATTTGCGGATAATAGTTGAAAATTTTAGCTGGTGAGGTGTGTCGTTTGAATGTATCTGACTCCTCCTCCAAGAGCTTTATTATCGACGTCACATTAAGAGAAATCACGGATATGGTTTCAACTTATCTGTCAGGGTGTTAAGAACCACTTGTCTCGAATTACTATACGAGGATACGATGATTGTTTTTATGTTTCAGACCTAACGTTAGGCTAGATAAAGCGATCACCGCTTTTGTATTTGTGCTTTTCATAAAAGTAAATTATTATACATATTATTAATTGATAATATGCATTTTATTAAATTGTGTATCGCAATGAAAATTTTGATTTAAATTTATAATAAATATAATCATAAACAAAATAATAGGTGATATTTAAATAAACATTAATCGTTTAAAGAATATCAACACAAATAAAAAATAAAATTGGCAATAAATATATTATGAAGGAAATAGCCGGGCTGGTATAGCCATAGCCTCAGAAGGTATAGTTTAGCTAAACATTTAGTACGATTACAATTTTGCCTGCTTACATACTTTGCAACCCCTATTTGCATCAAACTGGTAGCCGACAAATGCGTTTGTAGTTCTTGTCAACATGGACCGTAATGAAAATTTTAGCCGGACTAAATTTCACCGTCAAGTTGAAAAAACTGTAGTCGTTACGTAATTTGTTAAAAATAGTATCAAAACTAATAATTCAAGTTAATAATGATAGTAACAGTGATTCTGATATTTATGCAGATGATTAAATAAAAATTACTAATGTTTTAATATTCTACATAATTTTTATATTATTCAATAATAAATAAATCTTTGGCTAGAGAATTAAATGTAATTTTATTGTTATATTCAGTAACATGCAGGCGAAGAAAATAGAAGCAACCTGAATACAGTCCTGGCAGTATCTTTAAGATTCTGCACAGGCAAAACCCTGCGCTAAACCCTCATAAAAATTAGTGAAGATTACGTAGCAATAAAACCATATTTGCACAAAATGTTTAGACAAACTATACTATATAATAAAAGCAAAAAGATACCCATTGTTGAAGCACGTTCAGTTTTTTCCCACGAAACTAGCCCAAAACCCTTACTTCTTAGAAAGGTAAAATTAAAAGAAAATTCCAGAACCTTCTTTTTTTTTGGAGAGGGAAAAAAATAATAACATAAATCCTAATATATGGACCGAATTGCGAATTCATTTTTCATTTGGTTTAACTTAGTGAAGAGAATAAGTGTTCGAGTGCAGTTTTAAAAATAAACAACAAAGTGCAATCCTGGAAATCAAGCGTGAGTATTATTGTTTGTTATAACTTTATACTGGTTGTGATGAGTTACTAGTTGAATATGTAGTTCCAATAATTATCAATATAAGTCAGTTAATAAAATTAATTAAAATCTTAAATAGCTCCAAACACAGAAAAGTGAATTTTCAATTATTATACTATATTGAAATTATTTAATTAAAATAAAATATATTCTCAAAGTTATTAAATTACGAAGTAAAATATCATTAATTAATGTGTATATGAGGGTTTCCTTATTCATGTCAGCTGACAATACATGTAGTATTGTCAGTTGATTTAGTTATTAAGTAATTAATAATTCAGTCATCAATAAATAAGTATATCACAGTTTAAATTTTGCAATTAACATAATTTATTTCTACATTAATAGTTCTGATAAAGCATTGGTCAATCTAAAGAATGCTCTAGTTATCTTTTGTAAGTTTAACTCAATGCACATAATAAATAATAATTTAATTAAGAAGCAAGATCTCACAGTAGTGTCAAGACTATATTTATAGTAAATAATTGAAAAAATCAATCAGATCACTTTAAGTCTTGAAAATTACTTCAAAATTTGATTTTAATTATCAAGATTAATGTTAATACAGTTCAAACTAATTTTGTATACTAGAATTGATACAAACAGACTTTGTTAATATTAATCAGTTAATATTCAAAATATCGATTATTTTACTTCAGTCACTAAAGTACTTATTAGTTATATTCAAAAATTAGATTGTTAACGTTAATAAACGTTTTATAAAATAATTTTAAAGCCTACAAACAAAACGTGTATGTTGTTGCCTTGGGCTGATACAGCAGGCTAAGTTTCTTAAAAAAAATTTAAATTTAATTTATTTGCACCCTCCATAAACCCAATTTCAACAAAAACACGTTGGTTCGATAAACTTTTTTCATGTCTATAATAGTTCTTTCTAGATTTACTTGTTGGTACTGAATAAATATCAAAGATGCCACAAAAACGAAAACACACAGAAAGTGCTAGAAAGCGTTATAAAAGGTAATATAAGTCAATCGTTATTATAGTAAATAAAAATGCAACTAATCATGGTAATTTATAACTTCTGCGCATATAAACGTAGGGAATTATAGCTATATAAAGAAAAATAATGTGTAATTTATTTCCAATAAAAACAAAAAAGCTGCATCGAATTGATTATAGTATCTGTCCGAAATTATAATGTGTATTGTGACATGTGTATTATTTCTCAAAAAACTTTGATTTCAGTTAATTAACTGAATATTGAATATTGAATAATTATTGAGAAATAATTACTTACTGGTCTATTCATTCTAAAAAAATTAATATGATAACTTAAATGAAGCTTTATTATTTTATTTGTACTAACGTAGTATCTTGAAAACTAAATTTATTTTACCACATTTTTGTTTTACTTTTAAACATTATATATTGTCAGCTATAATTTCTCACGTATATGCGTCTAAGTTATCAGTCCGTGTTTAAATATTTAGGTATTAAACAAAGCCATAGCTTTGGATGGAAACCTGTAAATAAAAAATTGCATTTTATTTTGGCAAAACTTGGCACATTAGTTTAATTTTTCTTGTTGATGAAAAGTTTCACAGTTCAAGGTTATATTTTTAGATGTTTTTACTTTTAGACAAATGTTAGAAAAGCAAAAAAAAACAAATTAAACTGTTTTTCTATAAATACATAGACAACTTTGCATTTGCAGGTTTCCAAAATAAACGATCGTACTCTAATATGTATATATTAGAAAAACATTATCACAACCTATTAACAGAAGTACATTATTAATATGTACTTAATTTGTTCACATTGCTCAAAGTAATAAAGTATTGATTAAATGACTTTAAAAAAGGTTATCCGAATTGGGTGCTAAAGCTCGCACAAAACCTACCACCACAATAACTCTTCTCAACCCACAAGAAACGGATTTGTCTGTGCCTGAACCTGAAACTACATATTTGAGGGAAAATTTGACGTAATATTATTTATGAAACACGTGTCAATGTAAATTTAATGTAAATTGTTTGTAGGGTAGAAAATGCTCAAACTGTTCTTGAGTCTATTCCAGGTGAACAGTCTAACATGGCCAGGTTTATTGTATTTTCATAAAAAAAAACAGCTGAGAACAATAATTTTAATTGTAGGCCGTCAACCTCTGCAGAAATTGATAGTGTCATATATGAAACAGTTCCACCCAAAACGGAAAATGTCGAATCTGTCCTAGAAGGCAGAAGACTTGTTGACATACAACATTTTTTCAACAGCATAAAAAATCTCAACGATCACAAGCCATTTGACTGTCATTTTTCACATATGTACTTTATGCGAGAGATTAAAAAAGGATTATGCAGTGTATTCGTTTTTAAATGTAGTATGTGTAATATAGAAAAACGCGTGTCGACCGAACGTGTACTGGAAAAAAATGAAACGGCTATGGATGCAAACGCTGCAGCAGTTTTTGCGGCTATATCGACTGGATGCGGATATGCACAACTGAACCAACAACATGCGCTTTGTAATATTCCTTCATTGACGACACGGCAGTACTCTAAGTACAACGAATTAGTTTCGCAAAGTATTTTAGACTCTTCGTGGGTTGCAATGGAAGAAGCTGGAAAAGAAGAACTTGGTTTAGCACGCGAAATCGGCGATGTAGATGCGGATAATAACGGACTCATAACTGTGATAGCTGATGGGGCTTGGTCCAAGAGATCGTACAAAGTTAACTACGATGCACCTTCAGGAACCGTAAGTTACAAAAATATACTTCCATCATTAGCAGTATCAGTAATTTGTTATATATTTTAGGCATGCATAGTTGGCGCTAAAACTGGGAAGTTGTTGTTTGTTGCTTCCAGAAATAAATATTGTGCAATTTGTGCTAGAGCGACTAGTAAAAATGTAAACGCTCAAGATCATGTCTGTTACAAAAACTGGAACGGATCTTCAACTGGAATGGAATCTGACATAATTCTAGAGGGCTTTAAAGCCAGTGTTGGAATGCATAAGTTGAAATATGTGAAGTTGGTTGGTGATGGAGATAGTAGTGTTTATAAGAAATTATGCACCGAAAGACCTTATGGTGGTAATTGTAACATACAAAAAGTAGAATGCACTAACCACCTCCTGCGAAACTATTGTACTAGACTTCGTGAAATATGCACAAGAAGAAAGAGCAGCTCAAACCAAGTAATTCCTTTAAAGTTAAGGGCAGTGGTAAAAGCTAACATTCATAGATTGAGAATTGGAATAAAAAAAGCCTTATTACATCGCCGTAAAGAAGCAGTATCGATTGAAAGTCAGCTTATTCACTTAAAATCAGATATTTCTAATTGCCCTCATCACGTGTTTGGTAATCATGAAAACTGTGGTACATATTTTTGTAAAGGCAGCAAAGAAGCGGAAGTAAACTATGTACCAGATTTTCAAAACTGCGGTCTTATGAATGATCTATTGGCTTGTGGAAACAGACTACAGCAAACTGCACCCAGTTTACTATTGAATATGAATAACAACGCTGCGGAATGCTATAATTCGGTAGTCGCAAAAGTTGTTGGTGGCAAACGAATAAATTTTAGTTTGAAAAACAGCTATGAGGTAAGATGTCGAATTGCAGCGCTCCAATTTAACGAGCACGAAAATTATATATCCACGATCTATAAAACAATGACAACGACAAGCCCGGGAAAATACACAAAGCTGTACATTGACAAAACTAGACGGAAAAGATTGTATAATTTAAAAAGAAAACAACTTTTTTCTACAAAGATTAAACCAAGAAATACATTTTCTAGTGCAGATGCTGATTATGGAGCAGTCGGCGAATTAAGCCCTACCACTCTAGAAAGTAGAAAAGAAGAACTGTTATCTCTCATTGCTACTTCTAATATCCGGGAATTAGAAATTAAAACTAGAGGACAGTCCAGCAATCCTTTGTGGAAAATGGAGCGCATGTACAGGCTTACTGCTTCTAACTTTGGGGCAGTATGTAAATTACGAAAATCTACCGATCCGAAGAAACTTGCCAAAAGAATTGTGAATTCAAATTTTACAGGATCTGCTGCAACGCGCTGGGGTATCGATCATGAACCTATTGCCAAAGCCAAATTTATAGAATATTATAAGATCGAAGAAGCAATTACCGAATCCGGCCTCTTTGTTGATGCGGACTTTCCACATCTAGGAGCCAGTCCAGACGGATTACTTTCGGGGGGAGATATTATAGAAATTAAATGCCCGTATTCAAGTCGGCAGTTAACTCCAGAAGAAGGAGTTTTCCAAAAAAAAATTAAATGTTTAGAAGCATGTGCAGATGGAATCTATCGCCTTAAAAAAACTGATAACTATTACAACCAAGTACAAGGTCAATTAGCGCTCAGTGGAGCTAAATTTTGCTACTTTGTTGTGTGGACGCCTTTAGGAATTATTGTCGATAAAGTAAGATATTGCATAATTAACACAATTATGTTATAATATACTATTATTTTTTGTTGCAGATAGCATATGACAAAGACTTTTGGA
The DNA here is from genome assembly GCA_947359425.1 of Lagria hirta. Lineage (NCBI taxonomy): Eukaryota > Metazoa > Arthropoda > Insecta > Coleoptera > Tenebrionidae > Lagria > Lagria hirta. The sequence continues at coordinate 6,018,474 of OX375801.1, read as the reverse complement.
ACGCAATGTTGCCAAAACTTAATGAATTTTATTATAACGTAATGATACCAGAAATTTTAAAACATAATTAATATAGGAGAAACCTGCTATTAGTATCTCCTCGAAAAGAGTGCCAGCGGTCAGTTAGTAGAGTTCACCCAAGCAAACATGAGCTCAGAAGAAGCGTGATCTGCCCTGAGGTCGCTTTAAGTTTCATGTACACACCGCACCGATTGGTTAATTTAAATTTACTCCTGACTTTGCTAATTCAGTTTGCATATTTTCCGTAGCTCATGTTTACTTGAGCGAGCTGTAGAGGTGTTACTAAACTGGTTAGGTGAGAACAGGCGTCACCGAACAGTGTCGGCACTTCTTTTGAGCGTAAATAATAATATTTGATATAAATATACATTAGATTAGAGTTTATTCCGAAACGCACGGTATATATTTTAATTTGTTCAATATGTGCGTTTTATGTGCTTTAGTTGAACATGTTTTACACATGTTTAAACATGTTAAACATGTTGCAAATGCTTCTGATATCATATGAAAAAATTGAAAAGATTTTTCGTGTTTAGAGTTTTATAAAGCTTTTATATTTTCATCTTTTGCCACACAGTTCTTACACGGGATATCAAGTAGCGCTTATCGGCTTTTCTAGTTTATAAAGTTATCAGCAGCCGATGCTTAACTTAAAAGATCATATTACAGTCCACGTGGACTTGAGGATATGTGTCATTCTTGTTTATCCAATCAGATGCAGTTCAAAGCGATAAATCAACATTGAACATTTTATGAACACACCCCCGAAAAATCACAGTTTCAAGTTCATTTCTAGCGTGAGGATCCCCATAAGGCTATTGAATATAAATTTAGAAGCACACAACGTAACTTTGTTCAGTTTACATATTATTGGAAGCAACACTTTTAACATAGTTTTTACATGTTATTTACTTCAAGTTGCACAAGAGTAAATATCGTTTCTTTATTGCTTTGTTTACTAGTTTTTTACAAAAAAAAAACTGATAATATTAATATAAAGTAAATTTTATAATATTAGTTGATACTTATCTTGTAATGAGTATATAAACACTGCTTATAAAAAAATCTATTTTAATAATATTGCTAATGGAGTTTTTTCATTAAACTCTATTTTTTTAAGCAATAAAAATTAAAATATATAAAATAAATATATGTCATAGGTATCTGATACCACTAAGTATTACGGGGATCAACAAGTGTTCAACATCAACGAAACTTTTCAAACATTGATTACAAAATGAATTAAGCATAAAACATAACAAATCTAGTTTATTTTCAAAACTTATGGCGCTTATCTTTGTTGTTCTGCCTCTCTTAATTTACTTTTTGTTGCTGCGACTATTATTTGAGTTGCTTTTTAGAAAAGGTTTAATCTTTATACATCGCTATACTATTCAATCGGTACAAGACCACCCTAAGGCGATTGTTTTTTCCGCTTGAAGAGCTGTCCAAACAAGCAATAGACTGTTAGATATACGTAAACAGTATTCAACTACGCAGTTTTGCCCTGTTCGACTGATCACGTATCTAAAGCCGATACGTAAACGTGTTGAGCAGTAAACATACGGTTATAAGTAATGTGGTCGCTGTAAGATAAACAAGCTGGGCTGCTGTAAAGACGTAAAATGCGCCAGCCGTATATGTTTTGGATCAATGTCTGTGTACTCTACTTTTTTATTAGCATGTTGGAGCATATCTGCTTATAAAGTTCACCATCAGATAATTGAAATCGATACAATATTTTGTAAATATGGTATAAACAAATTTATAATCACTTACAAATAACAAAAAAGATTTATTTTTGTACAAAACTCTAGTTGGACTTAAAACCCTTTTTTTTTGAATTAACAAATAGGTACATTATGAATTTTTTTTTAAAAGCCGTAAAAAACAAAAAGTAGAGAGAGTCAAAAATCAAAGTTTTGGTTTTTGTACTCACTGTTAATAGTGTATGCTTATAAGAAGCTGTATGGGTTTCCTGACTTTGACTTGATAGCCAAAGAAATAATGCATAATAAAATTTACTTTTTGAATACAGCTTTTATTTTCTATATTGTGAATTAGTAAAAAAAGAAAAAATAGTAAGATCTAAAGTTAGCAAATCGAGATTTTAAACATTTAAGATGTTTTAAAGTTAACCCTGAGATCTAATCCAGTACATATACTATCACTTTTAACAGGTATCCTTTAGAGTAAATATTCTTCTTTTTCTACATATTGCAAATAATACAACTTTTATTTATAAACAGTTTTTATCTTTGAATAGGAGTTCATAATAATTACTGTATAATTGTAACTTGTAAGGCCTTGAAGAGCATTTAAGTCCTAATCAGTTATTCCTAGTCCTAACCTACGCATTATAGCATAGGTTAGCATATCATGGGTTTAATAATTTTTCTATCGTTGTTTCTTGATACAGAATTCTCATTTAAATTTTATGAGTCAACTTTGATAGTGACGTCATTATCATATTTTTCTATTGAGAACCCAGCTTAATATATTATACAAACATATCTATTTTTCAAATTTCTAAATTTACAGTACTCATATTAATTTCCAAGAATTTTATTAAAGTAGTCATGTTGATTGATTATTGTTTGATTATTGGTAGGTATCGCACAATTTACATTTTTACCTGATAAAGTCTAGCTTAGCTCTCTGGTCGCTCGCCATTATATGTGACGCTTGCGCAATCAATTTCAAGAACACATATCTCAAAGAAAAAATTCATGGTTAATCATCGACGGAGGAAAAATTTCAAGTGAAGCTGCGCAATTAACTAAGGCTTGTGGGAAGCGCATGCGCAAACGGTCATGGCAAATATTCCAAGATCAAGACAACAGGTGTTAACGCTCACGGTCGTTGATTGATTATTGATTAGCTATTGATTGATTATTGGTAGGTATCGCATAATTTACTATTTTACCTGAAAAAAGTCTAGCTCGCTATTGTTTTATGATCGCCATTATATGTGACGCTTGCGCAATCAAGAACACATCATATCTTGCAGAAAAAATTCATGATTAATCATCGACGGAGAAAAAAATTCCAATTGGAGCTGCGTGATTAACTAAGGCTAGTGGGAAGCGCATGCGCAAACAATTATTGCAAATATTCCAAGATCAAGACAACAGGTGTTAACGCTCACGGTCGTTGATTGGTTATTGATTACTTATTGATTGATTAGTGTTTGATTATTGGTATCGCACAATTTACATTTTTTTAACTGATAGCTCTCGCTTAATGATTGATTTATGGTAGCCATTATATGTGACGCTTGCGCAATAAATTTTACAAACACATCCTATCAAGGTGACGATGGTTAATCATTATTTGGAGACAAATATCCAAGTGGAGCTGTGCGATTAACTAAGGCAAGTGAGAAGCACATGCGCAAACGGTCAATGCAAATATTCCAAGATTAAGACAACAGGTGTTAAGGCTCACGGTCATGTGGCAGGTGTTCCAAGCAGCCATCTTATTAATGTATTTCCAATTCAAAGAATTAAAGTTGATTACTTATTAATTGATTATCGATTATTGATTATTGATTATTGATTATTGATTATTGATTATCGATTATTGATTATTGATTATCGATTATTGATTATTGATTATTGATTATCGATTATTGATTATTGATTATTGATTGATTATTAGTCCATTATTAGTCGATTATTGTTTGATTCTTGGTATTGCAAAATTTACAATTTTTTTATTTAAGCACGTCTAGCTTTGCTCGCGCTTAATGAGTGAATGCTCCAAAGTGGCTATCACAATTTTCGAAAAAAGTGGTGGGGGGAAAGGAATGTGGTGGGGGGAGAACCAAGTAGTCGAAGAGCAAATGTACAAAACAGGTGTTCCATGGTCGTTCCAAGGTTCAAGGTCAAGGACATTCCAAAGTCCAAGGTCATGTGACGTAAAAGTGGGGGGGGGAGCATTTGCTCCCCCACTTGTCAACTACTGGCACCGAAAATTGTGAAGGCGATTCTGACAAACTGCTTTTACAAATGTGTCGAACAGATGTTGATCAAAGTGAAGAATGTGACAACGACGACGATAAAGAAAATGTGTTTGAGGTTAATAAAGTTAACAGAACTATTGAGAATTCATATGTTTATCATATGTTTCTGGTAGACAATTACAGGTTAGAGTTAATGGACATGTATCTAGTTGCTACGAGGTATTTTCTGGTGTGCCACAAGAATCACATCTGAGCCCAATACTCTTCAGCATCTTTGTGAATGACATCGGTGACTCCTTCACATATGAGTACCTTTTATATGCAGACGATCTCAAGCTCTTCACGAGTATATCTTCGGTTGAGGATACTCGCTTACTTCAAGATGACATCAATAAACTAAGTGATTGGTGCACGGTGAATAAACTTAGCCTAAACGTTAATAAATGCTTAGTTATGGTATACTTCAGAAGCAGCATGTGTATACAACCAAATTATTTACTCAATGGAGAACATCTCACTGTAGAAACTGAAGTCAAAGACCTTGGTGTTCTGTTTGATAACAAGCTTTACTTCTCTAGTCACATTGAAAAAATCACTTGCCAGGCATTTAAAGTATTGGGATACATTTATAGATCAGGGAGAGAATTCACCAATGAATATACGCTACTTAGACTTTATTTGACCTTGATTCGCCCAATTCTTGAATACTGTTTAATCATCTGGTCTCCACGGTATGCTATTCACATAAATAGGATTTAAACAGTTCAATCTAAACTCTTTTATTAACTACGAAATTTTGTCAAATATAGTGACAGTACCTTAAGTGTTTCGGAGTTTGAATTAAAATATAAGATCCCTAGCCTTAAAATGAGAAGACAATTTGCCGACCTACTTTTTGCATACAAAGTCATTAATGGTTTAACTGATTTACCTGAAATACTAGAGCAATTTCATTTTATTTGTTCAAGAACTGGACTCAGGTTAACTCGCATTCTAAATACAATTAGTTTTACTAAACAGTATGTACATTCTGGCCCTCTAAGCGGAATTGCGAACCTGGTCAATAAAAACTGTTCCAGCTTAAATATTTATAGAGAGTCTCTGTCCTCCATTAAATGTTTTTTGAGAAGATCATTGTTGGATGATATGTGATGAGTGTAAAATAAATAAGATTTAAATAGATGTTGTTTATCTATAAGATATTGTAACTTAAGATGTATAAAGCCGATTGGCGTTAAAATAAAATAAAAATAATAATATGACCCAGCAGATATGGGCAGTCTAAATGTTATATGTTGTCCATCAAGGGCACCTATACAAAGGAGAAATTGCCACAAGGAATCAAATTCGTTAGCAATTTTCTTCCATTCTTCCAAAATCCTGGGTGTCTAAAAACTTCCATGTTCCAGTTCTTTTAATACTGTGTAATTGAAAGCTTACTTTTAAGTGAAGTGGTTTTATCTTTGAAACAATTACTTTGCAAACATGTGGTATAAACCGACTGATTGTAGTTTCATGATTCATGTATTCTAGTAGCATGCATCAGTGACCTAAATGTTTCTCCTGTGGCTAAAAACCGCACAGTTTTTTCCAGTCTAAAATTAATGAAGAATATTAAATTGACAGCTTCTCCATTGTGTCTGAGGTCGGGTCAGGTTAGGTCAGTATCGGTTCATATTGCTTACTTGCTTCTGGCCGAAATACATTGCCTCATATTTGTGTCTTGCTTTTTTTATGTCGTTTTCAATTAGTGATAATAAATTATTAAATTGACTGTTACTCAGTCAAAGATAGTTTGTGTAGGCAGGAAGATCCTCAACTAATAATACCCTATTTAACATGTGCAACATACCCTTGCCCTGATCGCGTTGTTGCAACCATTTTCGGCATCATTTTTTATCTCTTTTGCTCCTTGGTCGTAACAGCAAATGTGACATAATTATCACAGACGTTGCCGCAAGCCCTGACATTAATAAAAGATTAGAATTTTTGCTGTTCATTTTCTTACCCCAACGTTTTTTCAATATAAACAAACTTTTATTGACAAGTGACAGGTGCGCTGTATTTTAGTGCGCACTTTTTGTCGAATTTTCGACAATTAATAGAACAAGTTTTATTAAATTTGCCAGCAAAACATTTTATTACAAAATTTGCTATTACGAAATACGTCTGACACGGTACCAAATTTCATACATAAAATTTGTAATCGAAATTTCTTACAAAATTTCGCATCGTGTCAGACGGCTTTAAGGTTGTGATACTATTGTCTCAAATGCAAAAAAAAATGTTTTAGGTTATCCATAGATGACCTATAGCTACGCTATAGAACTATAAGAAATATTGCCCAATCAGAGCATCCCCCACCAGCGGAACCAAAAACAACAAAATTGACAAGCGATATGTCAGTTCTGACAATTGACAACACACTTATTCTATGCACGAACACAAACCACAAAAAAAATAGGCTACTTAAGTGATGACGTATAAGGTCATTGTTTTCACATACAAAAGTTATGTTGCGTCATAAAAGCAATAAGATTGTTAACAACAAAGTGTTTGTAATAGTACAGAATACGTAAAACAATTAGTAAAGAATGTTAAAAAAACTAGTCTCGTATGCAACTGTCATTTCTCTTTGCACTCATTGCTTACAGATAATAATAATAATAATAAGATCGGTGTTTTCCGATCGTTTCCAATGAAATAAAAACAATTGTTCTTCACCTGTTTTTTACTTTGCTGCCGCATCTATGGTCAAATGTTTGAAACATATATATTTCATAGCATTCAAAAAAAAAAAGTTCTATCTTTGCGGAAAAACCTTTACTCCATTATGCAGCACTTCTTTAAACCTTTCTTCTTTTTCCAAACAAAGTGCTCAAGTCAAAACGGTTATTTTCCAAAATCGTTAGGTAAATAACTTTCACCTGCTTTTGCCATTTTTGCATGTTGATTATAAGACTGTGACGTCAGAATGAAGTAGTTCTAATATAATTGTGTTACTTGTCAATTTGTAGACTGACAATTGACAACTGACATAGTGATCTGCTATAGCGAAAAATACGCAGCCATTTGTATTTTTTTGCAAATAAATTAATAAAAATTTTGCAAAAGTGTGTATTGACGCAATTGACAACAAATTTAGTTGTATTTGTGATATACGCTATTTGGGGTTTTGGCAACACCAAAATTGCAGCGATGGGAAAAAATTTGAGAAACACCGATGTGTGACCGGAGACCAATTTTTGTGATGCAAAAATAACATTACAAAAAATGTTGACAACAAGAATTCCCATTGCCACTTAAAAGTGCTATAAGCAAAATGAACAAAAATACCACATTCTGCACGTTACTATTTGATGAGATGTCGATAGAACTCCATTTGCAGTATAATCTGCACATTGAGAGTTTTATAGATCTTCGACACGAAAGATCTATCTAAAGATAGCTAATCATGCTCTGGTAATAAGTATAAGAAATCGAAAAGTTTCAAAACTTATGTAGTTTATGTGTTTGTAGGCCTGCGAGACATTTTTAAAAACTGGAACCAACTACTTGCATATTACTTGTTAAATGGTGCGATAAAAGCCCTTTCGCTAAAAACAATTACTGTTAATGTAATATGAAACGTAAACGCAGCTTGGTTAACGGCTGTATCATCCGTATGCGATCAAGGAACAATTAAATTAGATGCACCTGTTTGTGATTTACAGAAAAGTGTGGAACCACAGGATTATGTGTTTGAAGTACATGGGCAACATATTACGAATTTAGCGCACTGCGGAAGTTGACCGAATTTTACGGTAATAAAAGTTAAAAAAATTTAAGTGTCAATTGCTGTTCAAGTGTTAGAGTCATTATGTAGCATCGAGCTTAAAGTTTTTTCTTAAAGCCAGTAAGTAAAAAGCAACGGTTTTTTATGTTGTGCACTTGTGTTATTGATTTACCTTTTAGATTTAGACGTCGTTGAAAAACAAGCTTGAGGCACTGTAGAATTTATACAATTAATGAATAAAGTGCCTCACTGCACAACGATGGATTCACTTACCTCAAACCACGCAGTTTAAATCAAGATCCCCTAGAAACATTTTTTGGATAAATATGGCATCACACAAATTTTACCACAAATGACTCGTATTTGTTTTACAGGGTTCTGAATACAGTCGTTCTGATGCGAGATAAAGCGACCCTTAGTAAACAGTGCAAATGCAACACGTAACGCTTAACACTATATATTTTTTCTGTTTTATTGCATAATTCTAGCATTTACATCTACGCCGTTAGTACTTTGTAAAGATTGTATTTTGCAATGATATCTTGCTTTTCTGTATCGGTTTTTATAGTTTTTTCACGTGCCCATTACATTTGTGACGCTATGCTATTTTTAGTAAAAATTATTTTTTTTATAACACTATTTTTTTTGTTTTTCATAAAATTGTAGCATACATCTGTGCCGCTGATACTATGTATAAATTGTATGTTTATAGTTTTTTACTTATGTTTTTGTTATTTAATTTACTTTTACTATTTATATCTTTATAGGGTTTTACTTAACATTTTGATTATGTACTTTTAGCATTTATATTTGTGCCTGATAACTACTTTATTTTTATGGCTTTTTTTATTCAGCATTTCTGTAACTTTATCTATATGGCTATAATTTTATTCGATTTTGTAAACACTTCTTTACTTTAGATTTAACCCCCCGACATTTACAATAAAATGTCAAGAGCGTAGTGAGTCATTGCTGTCATAGGCTATTGTTTACAAAAATGAACTCTATGATAGCATTATATTGTTTTGTGTATTGTATTATTGTTAATGGTATGTTAACATCTAGCTAACGCACTACTTTTAATTGTACTTGTGTTAATATATATAAATTTTTTTGATAAACAAATTTTTCTTTTCAATATTCAAAAACAAGGGGTAAATGAAATTTACTGCGGAATGGTTCCAAAGCAAGCGGAACCGAAATGCAGGTGGCGGCACTAGAATGTTACCGGCCGTTACCATTACCAATTACATTCTAAGATAGGGTATTGAATGAGGTTATCAAATGAACGCCTATATTAACGGCTTCCTTTTAATATAAAATTTTTAAAAATATTAGTGTTTTAGTTCAATTTGACGTTATCAAAAATGTCGGTTTTCTCAAAGTGCTGCCGCTCTTCCTCGGTTTTTTCCTGTTACGATTCACTGGAATCTTATAGATGCCGTTTATGCAACTTTGAAACAAATGAAAAAATTGTTTATTTTATTCACAATTGTGAGTTTTTAGATGTTTTGGATGAAGCCTGTTTCAAAAAATGTAGACGGTGCAGAGTCGGTAGCTTTTCGTATGTGTGGAGATACTTTCACAAAAGAAAGTGTAATTTTATAGAACATAAATCATCTGTAACAACTAATACGGATAATGGAAACAGTATTATTACAACGACTAGCCAAACAATCAAACCTAAACAAATTGCTACTTGTTTTGAATGTGATCAATGTAAATATACAAGTAAACATAGATTCCAGTTAAAAAGACATATTTATCTGAAACATAAGCCCAATGAAATTAAGGAATGGTTTAAATGTGATCGATGTTTGTTTAAAACCATTTATAAACCATATTTTACAAAGCATCAAAAATTAAATCATTCTCCATTAACATTTCAATGTGAATTATGTGGGTTTAAAACTATGTTTAAAGGGGTTTTACAAAAACATATAAACAGCACGCATTCTTTACCAAAATTGGAAAAAATTGCAAAAGAAATGCTTTGTGATTTTGAAACCACCGAAAAAAATGCGCGTTTAAAGAAACATAAAATTATTCTTCCAAGAAAATTACAGCAAAAATACAAATGCGATGAATGCGAATATTCAACTTTTTATAAAGGAGAGTTAAAAAAACATATAAATGCAAAGCATCTTTCAGAAGAATTACAACAAAAATTCCAATGCGATCAGTGTGAATATACAACTTTTTATAAAGGAAACCTGAAGATACATAAAAATGCAAAACATCTTTCAAGCAAATTACAACGAGAATTCCAATGCGATCAGTGTGAATATAAAACTTTTCATAGAAATAATCTAAACAGACATGAAAATGCAAAGCATCTTTCAAAAGATTTACAACAAAAATTCCAATGCGATCAGTGTGAATATAAAACTTTTAGAAACGAGTATTTGAAAAATCATATAAATGCAAAGCATTTTTCAAAAGATTTACAACAAAAATTCCAATGCGAGCAGTGTGAATATACAACTTTTTATAAAGGAAACCTGAAGATACATAAAAATGCAAAACATCTTTCAAGCAAATTACAACGAAAATTCCAATGCGATCGGTGTGAATATAAAACTTTTAGAAAAGAGTATTTGAAAAATCATATAAATGCAAAGCATTTTTCAAAAGATTTACAACAAAAATTCCAATGCGAGCAGTGTGAATATACAACTTTTTATAAAGGAAACCTGAAGATACATAAAAATGCAAAACATCTTTCAAGCAAATTACAACAAAAATTCCAATGCGATTGGTGTGAATATAAAACTCTTAGAAAAGAGCGTTTGAAAAATCATACAAATGCAAAGCATCTTTCAAAAGATTTACAACAAAAATTCCAATGCGAGCAGTGTGAATATACAACTTTTTATAAAGGAAACCTGAAGATACATAAAAATGCAAAACATCTTTCAAGCAAATTACAACGAAAATTCCAATGCGATCGGTGTGAATATAAAACTCTTAGAAAAGCGCGTTTGAAAAATCATATAAATGCAAAGCATCTTTTGAAAGATTTACAACAAAAATTCGAATGCGACCAGTGTTCATATACAACTATTTATAAAGGAAACCTGACGACACATATAAATTCAAAACATCTTTCAAGCGAACGACAACTAACATTTTAATGCAATCAATGTAAATATGCAACAACGCTCAAAAGTCATTAATAAAGCACCTTCCAAGTGAACTACATCCAGAATGTGGCTGCAATCAATGTAAAGTTACAAGTAATTATAAAATTATAAAACATGTTCCAAGCTAATTACAACAGAAATTTTTATGAAACACATGAAAAGAAGCACTTTTTGCGTGAATTACAGCAAAGATTCTAATGCCATCAGTGTGAATATTCAACTATTTTTGAACATCACTTAAGTATCTTAAGAAAATTATAACAAGTTTCAATGTGATTAGTGTAAATGTACAATAAATTATAACTATAAGACTTATTTTTTTTTACATAATGAATAATTGTTCATATCTCACCAATGTTAGAATAGAGTATAAATACCCGGAGTTAAACTCTGTCACCAATCACTTACTACAATAATGGATCCAGAAGATCATAGAATAGGTGAGACTTTACCATACACTTACAGGAATCCTAAAATGTTAAAACAACACCAATTTGCTATTTGAAACCATTCGTTAAGTAACAATTAATTTAGGTAATTGTGCGCTTTGTTCAAGTATTTATAGACAAACATTTATAGGTTAACTATTATAGACTAAGAGTTTACTTAATTATATATTACTACTGCTCCTTAAATTGAATTTACATATTCTGTAATAAAATTTTATTTCTTCAATTATTAAACGTTTAAATTCAAACTATTTGATAAACATTCTTTTTTTTTATAAATTATAAATTACTGCCAATACAAATTTTAATATGCCACAGCAATAATAATAATAATATGGTAGTTAAAATGTCATAAACATTTTAGACCTAATCAGACAATAATTAATAATTTCACGTAACATTATGCATATTAAATCCTTCAATTATTCTTATTAAACTTCTAAATTCAAATTCTATAAATTCAAATTATTTTTAATAAATGACTGATTAATTAATTTCTGCAAGTACACTATTTCATATGGCAAGTTTTTATTTTATTTTACTTAATCTATATTATAAGATAAAAGATAAAAGAAAAAAGAGAAAGAAAGAAAGAGAGAGAAACGGTGAGAGAGAAGGGGGAAATATGTTAATAGCAAAATAATGCTTTTCTTTTAAATAAAGTTATTTTGAATCTTACCGTTTCTGCTAGAGGAACTAATAGAATTGTCTGGATGGCTAATTGCACTTTCAAACGCTAATCCTAAAACGTAAAAATAGCGTTTGAGTTTTCAATCACACATAAATCAATAGGAGTAGGCAGTTTGCTTATTAACACATAATGATAATTAGCGGTACTTATCTTGTTATAATATAGAAATAATATTCAGATAATTGTATTAGTCTTTTATATTAGACTTTTATATTAGACTTTTATATTAGACTTTTTTATTAGACTTTTATATTAGACTTTTTTATTAGACTTTTATATTAGACTTTTATATTAGACTGCAGTCTTTATATTATGATTTATTATTCTGAGCACTGTTTTTAAGGTAATGGATCGGACGGCGGCAATCAGAAACAATTAATCCTAAGACTAATTGGCCATTATAGTAACGCAAGAGTAGCTATGTACGTTGGAAAAGCTAGCTTACAAAATGTGCATAAAACACCACCGCCAATGTAGATGTAATCTAATAATGAGGCTACGATCATTATTAGATTACTAATAATTATAACAGCACTAAACTCAACCACTGCTAAATTTGGGATGCCTTTTGGCTTGTAAAGTCAAGTGTATTGAGTTGGCACATCTGGAAATGTATCTATTCCTTTAGAAGGTTTTGAGGGTCAAAACACACAAAAGATGATCTAAAAATAGATTTTTCTTATGATTTGCTTGGGTCAAAGTGACCTAAATATGCAGGCTTTTACACTATGACAATTATAATATCTATTTTTGAGCTAAATATTTAAAATTAATGAATTAAATATACAAGTGTTACACTTTTATAATTTACTGGTTGTACCTTTTGCGTTTAAGGGGGCTATTATATAAAAAAAACACAAGAGTATGAAAACAAAAAAATCAATTCTATATACGAATGTAACAAGTATATTTATTTAATAAAATTACACCTACAAAAAAAAAGTTATTTGAATCACAAGGCCGGAAACAAGCATTTTGCGGCGAGTGATTTTGGGGGTCAAAGCCGAAGACCGAGGCTCCCAAAACTACGAGCTCTTGCAAAAGCGTTTTCAGAGGTGTGATTCACAAAATTTTTTGTGCCACTGCCGATTTTTTATTTTAAAAAATAAAAAGAATTTTTTTCCATGTTATGGCAACGCTAAGTAAAAAATTCAAATGTCTTGTTTATTAAAAAAAAAAATATTGGCTTTGACATTTCAAAAGTTACTTATTTGTATTCTTAAAAAGTAAAATTGCTGTTTTCTGAAAAAAACGATACTCCAACACACATTACGGCTTAGGAACTTTGGGGGGCTATACATTAATTGTAACATTATACAAACCGTTAGTTGTCGCTGATAAATGTCTGACAATGACAGCAAATGTCATAGTAATTATTTTCTAGTCTAGGCTGGCAAGACGGCGTTGCGGGCCGCTCAGGACACGTTGAAAGTTATGTTTTGCAGGCGCAAGGCACAAAAAATATTTAAATAAATAATATTTTGGTTGTTGTGAAATCAAATTAGAATTGTTTGATTTACCTTTATAATTAAAACTTATCAACACTTACCATTAACATTAATATAAGTTAAACACTTCTATTTGTATCTCACAACACCAATTCAATAAAAAAAAACGCGTCTAAATTAGTAACGGGTACATTTAAATTTGCCCGTCACTAACTTAGTTTGCCACAAAACCGCTGTAAGCGCTGGCTGTCATTTTCGTTGCCTACCATAAGCATAGAATGTTCTATTTCTTATAATGCCGGTATTCAGTGTGAGTAATAGGTCATGACCTGACCTGACCTGACCTGACCTGACAATGAGTGTGAGTACAAAACAAAGTATAAATACGATATAGCAGAGCACAAAAAATAAAACTTACTCCTAATTGATTGCAAACAATTTTCCACGCAGTGGAGTGTGAGTATAAAACTAAGCGCATATCTTATTTGACACCACGGCATAAGAAATTAAAACATACTCCAAATGAATTGCAAACAACTTTTGACTGCGCTGAGTGTGAGTATAGAACTAGGGTAAAAAGAAATCTAGCTCTTTATCGAAATAGAAGACATACACTAATTGAAAGGCAAACAATTATTGTTGATTGCAACGAATGGGGCTATAGAATTAACACTAAAATAAATTAACAAAGCATAAAAAAATTAACATACTTTAATTAAAAAGAAAACTAATCTCAATTTTAATAACGGTGCCTACTAGTGCACGCTATCAAAATTAAAAACTGATCGGTTTGATATTAGGTCAAAGTAGCTATCAACGTCGATTTATATTGCATTTTTTCTCAGATGATAATCTTTCTATAAAGTATGTAGATTAGTAAGTAGATTAATTTTATTAATCAATAGCAGATTGTAGACAAAACTTTCCACTTATTTTAAAACAGCGCGGTCTTTAGATAATGATATTACAGCTATTTCAGAAACTTAGCTTACAGATACTTACAGATGCGTAAAAGACAATGGTTACAGAATGTAAATAGCCACGATAGAATTTTCAATGTTGTTGTATTACCAAGAAGAAGCGGAGTAATGATCTTAATGCGTAAGAAAATTACAACTTTTAATTTATATAGAATCACTTACATAATTACAATAAAATTACTTATATAAAATAACTATTTTGTAAAAAATAATTTTAAATTCTATGTAACATAACTATATTACATAAAATTTATAACGATTTTAAATAGATAACAGATCCAACCGCGTCAGTTACAAACTTTGAGTGGTGAACATTTAAGGATATTTTTCTTTAATTTTTATTTTAAAAAATTATTATTTTATCAATATAGAGACACAGTATTTTTGTAAATACTTACAAAAAACTCTACATTGTAGCAAACAACTTTTACACATTTTTTGAAAATGTTTAATAACTTTAATATTACATACAATTTAAAGGCTTTCTAATATTAAGTCTACAGGACTTTATATATAACAATTTTTTAACCAAATTCTTATAATTGAAATATTTGTTTAAAAATTATCTTCAATAGATGGTGTTTTTTGTTCTCTTTTGAAACCGTAATTATTCTTTTTTTTTTTTTTAGAATAAAAGATTAAATAAATAAACTGTAGCAAAATTACTTGAATAAGTTTTAGGTATATTTTACTTTTTGACTAGTCACTACGCGTATTTAATATAAACAGTTAAACACACAAATTTTTTTGACGTAATTATATTTAACAATATTTGCAATTTGATACAAAACTATTTTTAGATATTATCTAAAACATCCAACCAAATTTTCCCAAACTGTTGTTGTCTTGGCAAAATACAACTTTTCTGTTTCTTTACTGCTTTTTTGTATATTTTTTTTGTATTTTAATTAGTATAAAAAAGTTTATAGTAAGTTTATAACCTCTTTATTTTTATCAAAGGAAACTTAGGAAATTAGTTAGGAAATTTAAACATGTTTTTTGTTCAAATATTTTTTAAATTTTGTTTTGAAATTAAATCTTTCGTTTAGATTATTGTTATAAAAAGGAGAAATAAAGGCACCAATTATGGATACTTGTCTGTACTTTTAATTCAATGGTCAGTTCAGAACTAATTTTACATAGAAATTCTTACGCATCATCACTCCCTCATATCTCCTTTTTCTTTACATTTATAAAGCGAGGGAAAAGAGGATCAAATTGATGTCGATAAATAGCTTTACTTTTCTAGAAACTTATGCCGGTATTCATAGTCTTATCTCAAGTTCAAGCTTAAGTCCGTCTCAGCTTGGACTCAAGCAAGGACTCCGACAATGCTCGGGAAAGCGCTTGCATGCGTTTTGAAATAGATTTATTGCTGATTCCATCTCAAGCAAGAACTTCGGCAATGCTCGCGAAATCTGATATTCATATCTTGAGCTTGAGATCGACCTCAAGTCCGGATCGGTATTCATAGACAAATCTCAAGATTTAAATATCAAAATAAGGTGTAAATAAGGGCGCTTTTTGCTTGATGAGCAAGCGCACTGGGGTCGGACTTGAGCAAGGCCTCGACTTGTCTCAAGTCCGACACAAGACGCCATTCGCAGATTATGTCATCGTTTGACGTTGGAAAATACTGAACAGTATTATGTGTTGCATTTTATAACAACGAACATGGACAAGTTGGACGAGATATGTGCGAGGAGCTGCGAACCCATTGGAATTTTTTTCCAACTTTGAATTTAAGCGTCGCTACAGCTTCACAAAAGACAGTGTAGTGAATGTAAGATTGCTTGCAAATTAGTGAAAAGACAATTATTACTTACACAAAATAAAAGGGCTTGCCACATTTTGTGCAAAAATGAAAGCATTGTTTTAATAATAATAAAAGTCACAAATATTTATTAACTGTGCAGTGTTTTTTTTTGTAACACCTTCTACTGGTAGATATAAGTACAAAAAAGTAAAATTGTTATTAGTTTACATTTTATAAGTGTAAGGTATTGTTTGCAGAAGCATAGTACCCAAAACGGCAGCCGAAAACTTTCATCTTTACACACTTCTTTAATAGCTCCTACTACTAACTACTCTGATAACTTTTCTGCATCACATTTCCTGCAATAAAAGTGGGTAAAGGTTTAGTAAGATTTATATTAATGTTGCACTTACATTGTCCCTCTCAATTATTGGGGTTGTCTATGCGAGACTACAAGGGTTTTGCTGTTTTTGTATACGCAGCTTTTTTGTCTATAATGCACATTTTATGAAGTTACCATACACGTATTCTGTCAGTAGACATGTACTCACCCGACAACACAAAACACTTTTGAAATGACCTCTGCGGCATTGAGTTCTTACTCGACCTGTCACTTTAAAGTAAATACAAACACGCAGAATGACGTTCATGCGTCACAATTGTCAAACCTAACAACACAAAAATTACTACTTTTGTGCGTACTGGATGACGCAGGCAAACGCTTTTCTCCGAGCATTGCCGAAGTTCTTGCTTGAGACGGACTCAAGCTTGAGCTTGAGATACGACTATGAATACCGGCATTAGATACACACCTTTTACTTTTATTTAGCAAAAATTAATAAGTAAAGAAATTTTTAGTCAAATCACTTGTCAAACAGTTTTAATGTTGGCAACGCATTTGAAAATTATTTATTAGAGAAGTGGTTCTCTACGATTTTTACTGTAATCTGTGATGAACGTAGAGTCATAGAGCATAGAAAACCTTGATCTTCGATACTCTCTATAGAATATAATTTGCAGAGGGATTCTGATTGATATCGGAATATCTCAACTGTCGAGACGACGTTTAACAAAGATTTTTATTTTGCGATTTTGATTCAAAATCGGATAGCATGTCGACTACGATGAGACTACGGCCGTAGACGATTCTAGAGCATGCGTAGTTGCGTACTCCACTATTATTATTCGTTGACATTTGCTCAACCTAATTTTGTTAATTGTTTTTTTTTGCTACTTTTAATTATTAGAATTAAATTTTTTTTATTTGTTTACACAGTAATTCTTTACATTTACATTTTTACCTCTCTTATTATCTTTTAATTGTTTCTTAAATTAATTATTCTTATGCCCCGTTTTACAAAACGTTGTTAAATTTTAACATTGTGTTAAATATTTTAACACAATGTTAAAATTGATTTGGGTTTCATAAAACGTTGTTTCTAATGTCAATGTCAAATTTAGCACAAGTTAAGCTAACACGTTGTTAAATCCGTTGTTAACAGAAAAATCGGTTTCACAAACCATTGTTAAGATTTAACAAGTTGTTAAATCTCTTGATAAACTAATTAGAGCTCTGTATTATTTGTTTTTTTTATTAGTACTAGTTTGTAAGTAATTAATATTCTAGGTAACAGGTTTTTATAGTTTGTTACTGACTACATAATTTTGTATTTTTATTCTCTCATTTAATCTGCTATTTTTAAAACAATAATTTTCTATTATTTTTATTAAGAGAAATTGAGAATTTAGTTGAATGATGGTATACCATTTTTTACATAATTAAAATATAAAGCCTAATTTGAATAGACTATTTTTGGAAGAAATTTTCCTAATCTCTATTGACCAGCACAGAACAAGCAGATAGAATGTGTTCAAACGATTAAAATTCTAACAATGTCATTATTTAATTGATCCTTAATTATAAATCTACGATAATTATTAGTTAGAAAAACTTTATTCTCAATAGCAAATACAAAATCTCAAATCTATCAAATGTGTGATTTTTTTTTTAATTTAAAATAAAAGCTAGGTATTTATTTATCATTTAATAATCTTTTAGTTCAATTTCTTAAGAAATCTACTGTGTATATAATGTTTCTGCTACAAGATAATATCATTTAATAAACAAATTTGTTTGTACTTAATCTGTGATAATTTAAAATTAATAATTTTATGTAAAATGATTTTACTGATATTATTTTATCAATTTAATTCAACAAAAAGTAAAGAAAAATAATTAGTAAGCTGACGTGTAATAATAGATATTTATGCATTAAGGGAGATATGAATGTTTTTTCTCCGAGGTTGACGTGTTACAGACCAAGGGCCGGAGGCCCGCGGTCTGTAAGTCTACCGAGGGTGAAAAACAGAATATCTCCCGTAGTGCATTAAATATTTTATTTTTTAGCAACATTATATTCTTTATTTTCAACATAAAACGTAAAAAAAACATTCAAAATTTGAAAAAAATGTGGATATCAAAGGTGGTTTGACTGTGCCGTTGCTACGATAGTTGCTACAGTTACATAAATTTGTTTTTCAATCGAAAAAAAAAAATGTCTGGAAGCAGCAGCGTTATTCCTCACACTGTGATTATAAAAGCGGAAAAAGCCAGTGAGGTATTGGTTCCGAAGAAGTCTGAACATTTGTACATCAAAGAATATGACCGATTTCATGTATGGATGGTGAAAAATGGGGTTACGGATATAAATGGAACTGTAATGTTAGCATATTTTCAAGACTTGGTATGCTTTAATCTGGTTGTTGTAAAAAGTTGCTTACATTTGTGTTTTCTTACAGTCACAATCATTTAGTCCAAATACGCTCTGGACCAAATTTTCGATGGTTAAATGTATGCTGCAGTTGAGAGATCAGGTTGATATTTCAAAATACCAGGAGTTGGAAGTGTTTATAAAACGGAAAAACAAAGGATATGAACCGAAAAAATTGAAAAACCAAGATCGTTGGCTGCTGAAAAAGCTACAAACTCATTCAAAAGCAACCAGTTTAGTGGAAAGTTTGAAAATTGTACCTTCTATTTGACTCGTGAACAGGCGCAGGAAATTGAGGAAGAAAAAAGTATCAAAAATCCCTAGGGAGTTATGACTATCTTTTCATGTATTGTATCTATGTTGAAAATAAAGAATATGATGTTACTAAAAAATAAATATAATTTAATAAATTATTCCAAGTTTATTATTTTATCGAAAAGCCTTGATATTTTTATATTATTCTATAATTAATTACATGTTGATAATTATCTTTTAAAAAATCAAAAATTGTCAATCATAATTAAATATAATGATTGATAATTATTTTTTTCCTTTCTCAAAAGAGTTTTTCCTAACAAATATAAAGTAAGAAGAGCAATTTATACCTTCATTATTACAGAATGAGTGTGTTAAATTGGTTGTGTCTTATTTTATATTTTCTTGTTGCTTTATATGTTATAAATATTTTATGGAAACGAAGAAGATTATACTATATATCATGTAAATTGCCAGGTCCTTTTGCATTGCCAATTATAGGAAATTCACATCTATTTGCTTTTTGTGACCCGAATAGTAAGTATTTAACAAGCACAAAAATTTATGTATAAACCAAACTGCTAATTTTTTTTTTTTGAAGTTTTATTGAAAACACTTTTAAATTTGTTTTATCGATTGCCACCACGGTTTCGAATCTGGTTAGGTTCATCTTTAGTTATTGTAGATTCTTGTTCGGCTGATTTAGAAATAATCTTAAAATTGCTTGGATCGATCTAAAATGCTACATGAAGCTACCTATGAGTATTTTGGAGATGGATTATTAACAGGACGATGTAATTTGTTTTTTTTAATGTTTTTTTTTCTAACACGTATTATAGATAAAGTATGGAAAAAACAAAGAAAATATATAAATCCATCTTTTAGTTCAAAATATTTAGATAGATTTGTGCAAACTTTCAGCGAAAATTTTTATAATTTTTCCCAAGAAATTAGTCGCTGGTCTTCTGAAAAAAATTGTGATTTGTTTCCAGAATTATTTAGGTGTAACATTGAAACTGCTCTTAGTAAGTATACAATTATTCCTTGAACACTGTTTTAAAACATTAATTTTTTAGAAACTTTGTGTAATTTAGATTCATCATCATCAGAAATGGTTGGAAAATATATGAAAACAATAATTTTGCTAGAAGAAAACTTGGTAAAATCTTCTACAAGCCTTAATTATTTGATGACGTTTTTTTTAAATCACGGGTTTATGTCTAAAGAAACGACAAATATAGCCTTCAAAGCTTCATCATACTTAAAAACGGTAAGCTAAACGTTCAACATTGAAACAAATAAATCGTTGAATATCAAAATATTAGGCGATAACTTAGATCTTTTAAGCACTATACACAAATACTTCAGTTTTTAGTTTGAAACCAGAAAAAAGTTGCTTAAAAAAATTCTAGCTTTATGACTACAGGTGTTTTTTAAAGATGGCGTTTAAATATTACTCACAACCTGTAATCTACGAACGTTGAAGTTTAGTTAAAAGCTAAAGACTAATTAACACAACACTATATACTTTTTTGCACCTATTGGTCTAGGTTCAGAGGTTTCCGATCACTCCCAATGCATCAAAAAACAATTTTTTTGCATCGTGGTGTTTTTTACTTTGCAATCAAAACTAGGCAAAAATAGAACCACAGCAATCAAACAATGAGATCAGTTTAAATTGAAAAAATCAGATAATTCAAATAAACCAAAAAATAAGTAAAAAACTAAGTTATTTATTTGTTTATGACCACGTCAAGTTTTTAATAGTAAAAAGCCCAAAGCAGCCAAGTAGGTGCTGGTTCAATTAACTTTAAACTTTAGTTGTAAAAACAAAAAATAATCAGCAAAACTCTTTGTGGTTATGACTGACCTTTAGTTGAAAACTTCTTTTTCTTTCCATAGGATCGATCGCAGGTTTCCAGAAAGGCACAGTCTTGTTATGCACACAAAAAAATTGATGGGATGATTGAGCCGGTGCACACTTGAAACACGATCGGACAAGCCAACGTTTCGAAAGGAATCGCTTATCAAGAGTTTCTTCTGCTTTTGATCAAACAAAAAACTACAAAGGCGCGAGTAGTTAACAAGTGGGGGAGCAAATGCCTCCCCACCACTTTACGTCACGAGACATTGACCTTGAGTTTTAAGGTCAAGGCTAAATGCGTCACTTGGCTTTGACAGCCCAAGGTCAAAGTCAAATGCACCACTTGGCCTAGGCAGTCCAAGCTCAACGTCGGCTACGCTACTTGGTTTTGGCAGTCTAAGGTAGTAGATATAGAATGAGGGTGCAGTGGCTCCCCCCACCACTTTTACGTCATATGACCTTGGACTTTGGAATGTCCTTGACCATGAACATTGGAACGACCATGGAACACCTGTTTTGTACATTTGCTCTCCCACTACTTTGTTCTCCCCCCACCACATTTCTTTCCCCCCACCACTTTTTTCGAAAATTGTGATAGCCACTTTGGAGCATTCACACATTAAGCGCGAGCAAAGCTAGACGTGCTTAAATAAAAAAATGTAAATTTTGCAATACCAAGAATCAAACAATAATCGACTAATAATGAACTAATAATCAATCAATAATCAATAATCAATAATCAATAATCAATAATCAATAATCAATAATCAATAATCAATAATCAATAATCAATAATCAATAATCAATAATCAATAATCAATAATCAATAATCGATAATCGATAATCAATCGATAATCAATTAATAAGTAATCAACTTCAATTCTTTGAATTGGAAATACATTAATAAGATGGCTGCTTGGAACACCTGCCACATGACCGTGAGCGTTAACACCTGTTGTCTTGATCTTGGAATATTTGCATTGATCGTTTGCGCATGCGCTTCTCACTTGCCTTAGTTAATCGCACAGCTCCACTTGCATATTTGTCTCCAAATGATGATTAACCATCGTCACCTTGATATGATGTGTTTGTAAAATTTATTGCGCAAGCGTCACATATAATGACTACCATAAATCAATCATTAAGCGACAGCTATCAGTTAAAAAAATGTAAATTGTGCGATACCAATAATCAAACACTAATCAATCAATAAGTAATCAATAACCAATCAACGACGTGAGCGTTAACACCTGTTGTCTTGATCTTGGAATATTTGCAATAATTGTGTGCGCATGCGCTTCCCACTAGCCTTAGTTAATCACGCAGCTCCAATTGGAATTTTTTTCTCCGTCGATGATTAATCATGAATTTTTTCTGCAAGATATGATGTGTTCTTGATTGCGCAAGCGTCACATATAATGGCTACCATAAATCAATCATTAAGCGAGAGCTAAGCTAGACTTTTTTCAGGTAAAATAGTAAATTATGTGATACCTACCAATCAATAGCTAATCAATAATCAATCAACGACCGTGAGCGTTAACACCTGTTGTCTTGATCTTGGAATATTTGCCATGACCGTTGGCGCATGCGCTTCCCACAAGCTTTAGTTAATTGCGCAGCTTCACTTGAAATTTTTCCTCCGTCGATGATTAACCATGAATTTTTTCTTTGAGATATGTGTTCTTGAAATTGATTCCGCAAGCGTCACATATAATGGCGAGCGACCAGAGAGCTAAGCTAGACTTTATCAGGTAAAAATGTAAATTGTGCGATACCTACCAATAATCAATCAACATGACTACTTTAATAAAATTCTTGGAAATTAATATGAGTACTGTAAATTTAGAAAAATAGAGATGTTTGTATAATATATTAAGCTGGGCTCTCAATAGAAAAATATGATAATGACGTCACTATCAAAGTTGACTCATAAAATATAAATGGATGCTCCGCTTATACAGAGTTTTACTATTTAATTTTTTTGCTTATTGGTAAACCGTGTAGTTTAGAAGTGAAAACAAAAGGATTATTAATAAAATGTTTTTTTCTTATTAGTATTTATTTATTTGTATAGTGTACATGTTTCGTTTGGTATACAGCTTTTATATGGCGTGCAAATTGACAAGCAATGCATTCAGAAGCAGCTATCTCTGTTTCTCCGCCACAGTTTATACAAGTATAATTCACAGGAATGGGCATTTTTTATTTGCAAGTTTTTAGTTGTTTTACAATGAAGAGTTTGATGGACAATACAGTTAAAAAATAATGGTTGTCATTTTTATATAAGATTTTGTACAAAACCTATATAATTATAATATATAAGTACAATTTACAAACATTTATTCTATTACTTAAACAGTAAGTAAATAAACAAAGTGGTTGCATATAAGAAACTAATCCACATCAAAATAAACTGATTATATTCAGTAATCTTTTGAGTGAATACAGCATTATGAAATATAGATTGATTTAATAAGGCAAACGCACAATCCGGTGAAAATTTTAAATGTTCCTGCTGTACTATATCGGTGGATTTCCAGTGTCCTAAGTGAAGCTTGCAGCAAAAGCAGATAACTGTATCGAAGGAATTTGTGTAAAAAAATCCAGATTTTGACAAATCAATCGCGGTAGGTGAAGAGAGTTTCCACGTCTTAAACGATAAAAGCCTTTGATCAAAACACGAGTAATTGTTTTTCAAAATAGGGATTCCAGTTGAATCGTCGAGGCTCATTATGTAGATTAAATCTTTCACTCTATGTTTCCAGACAGTTTGCTCTCAAAAATGATTGGTAATTTTACTACTAATTCCACAAAAACATACGAAATTTTATTCTCGAAAGAGTTTCTTTCAACGGTTATTTTATCACCAAACCGAAGAATTAGCTTTTGTTTTAAGGAAATTTTATTATTATTAATTTTAAGAGTTATCCCCTTATTAGGATTAAGTAAAATGTTTTCTACAATTCCTTCTATATATGGAAAAATATATATAGTATCTCCCGTGGGAAGTGTAAACTCTAAACTTTGTTCAATTATGTTACCGTATAACTGTATAGTTTGGAATTAGTATAGATCGCTTAAAAAGTTTTCAAATAATCGATGAAAATTATGAGTTTCTGTATGATTGAAGAATTTATCAAGTGACATTATGAACAGAAACACGACTAAACAGTTTTTGATCGAGGTGGAGTTTATATAGAGATCCTTCAAGGTTATTTTTTAAACTTGTTTACACATGTACAGCTTGGCCTTGAGTTTATGTTTAAATCAACTTATTTAAAACAATGATGCTCATGCGCAGATACGTGAAAAAAAGTATAAAATAAGACAAGGTTTGACAATTTTGATTAGTATATTTGTACATTATGTCTTGCCCCTTTGTGCTTAAGAGTAACATTCCCATTATGTTGAGTGAACAAGTTTTTTTTCTAAACAAGTCAAAATCTAAATATTTAACTGTTGGTTTTAATACCGATATTTTGTTTTCTCCAACAATTCGCTTTGCTGCAACCCGAAGTTATCAAGTTGTGGATATGTCCCGTGAAGACTTTATTGCCTTTTTGGAGTTAGAACAGTGGATTACCAACATTTGCGAAAATTGGTCAACAATTACTCCAAATGATAACCGATCAGAGATCAAGCAATGTGGAAAATAAAAATGACGTTAAGACAAAACCAGTTCTACAAATCTTTAAATCGCAAGATACTGTAATGTTCCTTGGTCAAGAATCCTTGAAAAGTGTATTTTTCCTAGCACAGCTAATTTTAACTAAACTACAATTACTTGAAGAAAATCAGTTTAGAGAATTCTATGAATCAATTTTAAGAAGATCATGTAAAAGACAAGGTAATGTGCTGGAGAATATAAAGGAGCTGCTCAAAATTATGAAACCAGATGAAAACACTTGCGCACTAAAACAGTTGGTGCTTCTTGAACCTGATGTGGTACAAAAAGATATGGAAACATGTCGAATATTTTTCTAAAAAATAAAATGTCTGTTAGGTTTAACTCTAGTGTAGAAGTTCATGTTATGCATGTTTGGAGTTTTGCATATCAACAATCACGCATGGGTCAATGGGAAATGATTGCAAGAGACTCTGCTAGATTTCATAGAAGAATTGAAGCCACTGGTTTAAAAATTTCAAAAGTGTTAGAAATTAGGCACAGAGAGACTATATATAATAAATAATAATAGATTTAAAAAACAAATGCTAAAATAAATTTTAATAAAACAAATAATTTGCTAATTTGTCTTTTACTATAAAATATACTCTACAAGTTTGTAAGATTTTTAAATTCAATCCAAGAGTTGTGTTTTTTGTCCATATTTAACCATTTAACATACACTTGATTTCCTTTCCGTCTTAAAATTTTCTCAACTAAATAAGCGTCATTGTGTTTTACTTTTTGAAGTTCAAACTCATAGAAACCGCCTTTAATTATTTCTCCAAGGTAATCTTGAATAATATAAGTGCGAGGATTGGTCATTTGTACTTTTACAATAGAAAATATTTCATTACTCCATGATGGTGTGTAACCTTTTTTGAACACACTGCGGTGCTTACTCACTCGGACCTTATCTCCAATTTTAAATTTTGGTTTTTTGACATCAATAACTTTTAGATGGGTATTGGCTTTCTGTAATATCAATTTTTCATTCTGCTCATCAACATCACATGGTTTATATCCAGTTGTCCTATGTTTTGTGTTATTGTACTTAAAAATTATTTTAGGTAAAATATTTAACCACTTATAATTTCCTTGCATACTAAATTCTTTGTACATCAAATTTTTTATTGTTCGATTGACTCGTTCAACGACACTAGCTTTCAGATTAGAATATGAACTATAATGATTTATTTTATGCTTTTTCATGAGTGCTTCAAACTCTTTGTTATAAAACTCTTTACCAAAATCTGTTTGCAAATTTTGGGGGGTATGCTTTATTTGACTTAAAAATTGTTTGAATGTGCGCACTACTTCCCCTGCACTTTTATTTTTAATTGGATAGCTCCAGACGTATTTTGAAAATACATTTATTATCATTAAAATATATTTAAATCCTTTATTAACTTTAGAATATGGAATCATTTCAACTAAATCACACTGATATAAATCATTTAGACCTTTGACAATTACACGACGTCTTGGATAATTAACTCTAGCAGGTTTATGTAATTCATTGACTATATCTCTTTTAAACGACTCTTTCATAATTACAATTTAATAATTTTTGACCTTTTTAACTCGTTAATAATATAATTAATATCGTTCTCATTGTTTGTATTTCCTGCTAATTTTGATGCAACCAACGTTTGAACGCGCTGAATTAGTGTGTTTGGGTCTTTATATGGAACAAATTGCACTTTTTTGTTAGTTAAAATTAGCGTACGTAAAGATTTTCCAATTTTTGAGATAGAGCTCAAATTTCCTCGTTTTACGCTAGGTAAACTTCCTGTTCGTGGACGTTGTTGAAAAAACGGTGCAGGTTTTTGAAAGTCTTTTATAATATTTTTATATTTGACGCCTATATTACCAGCAATTTGGAAGTTGGGGTTATACTGTTTTCTGTTCGCGGCTGTTCGCTCTACAATATCACGGTATTGTGTGAGATCTGATTCACTATATCCTTTAGGATCTTTTTTAAACAGTAACTCAAATAAACCTGGTGTACCTTTGTAAAGTAATTTTTTAATATACAAATCATTGCCTTTAAAATCAATTTCCGAATTTCCAATAAAAAATTTGGCAGTTTTTACATCATGTCGCACACCATACTGAGTGTCATAAGACCCATCAACGTCCTTTATAAGTCCTTCAATATATTGATGAGGAAGGCCAGACCACTGATCCAAATAGTCTTGGAATCCTACTGTTTGACTTAGATTTTCTTCATCTATTGGATTTGTTGTTATATTACTAGTGTCATCATGTACAGCTTTTGTTTCGACGTCTGGTGTGAATTCAAATGTTTCCATAGGTGGAAAAATTACAGAATTATGTTGTGGAGTCATAATGGGCTTTCTACTTAGTGCGGTCTTATGACCTTTAATATTTGGAGTTGATGAAATATGTTCAAGCACTTCATTTTTTATATGCGGCTCTTGTTTAATTCTTTTATTTTGTTTTAATTCAGTTATCAGTTTGTGGATAGGTTCAGAAAAAGATTGTAATTTTTTTTTAAATTGAAGCTGGGAAGTTTCTAAATCAGTTTGCAAACCACGCAACTTGCTTCTCACATTTTTTCTAGCTTTCTCTAGTTGTAGAGATAAATCACGACGTTTATCCATGTTGAATGATTAAAGCTAAATGCAATGTTTATCACTGCTTATGGTATAATAAAACTGTCAAAGTCTTTGCGATATCGACCATTAGTTATTTCAGAATCTTTATCAACCACTAAAAAACCATAAGAATCTTTCCAACAGTGTGTACATATGTTTTGAAACTTTTCAAATGACATATCCACATTTACGTGATCATTAAAAATATGTTTGAGGTTTGTAACATCTTGTGGAAAAATTATAATAAAATTAGTATTATCACGAATAAGTTGCTTTGGTACGGCTGAATAGGTTTGAGCTAAATAAAAGCAATCGATATAATAATGTCTTCCAAAACAAAAGTAATCACGTATTATGCTTTGATTATCACATATGACATCATCAAAAATTATGATTGAAAGTGGTTTAGCTTGTTGTGGTGTTAAAACATCTTTACTATCTTCAAACTCTATATAAGAGACTTCTTTTATAGGCTCCAGAACTGTTTTTAAAAAATTATATTTCGGTTGATCCAATGTTTTGGAATATAAATAAATATTCGAAAAACGTAAGCCGTTCTCATGAAGTAATAAACTTAGTAAAGCATTAGTTTTTCCAGACCCGGAGCTTCCAATCACTAGTCCTCGCTTTACTGTAGAACCAAAAAAAGAATTGTGTTTTTTAAAGGAATTAGTAACGCTACAAAAGTCATGATTTATAACGTGTAATGAATCTTTTTGTTTTACAATCTTCATGCTTTGTACAAATTGAAAGTACTAACTAAATATTCTACATAAAATCTAACATTATATACTATACTATAAAAATACTCATTTATTCACAATATTAGATATTTTTCAAAAGTTCAAACAACATGTCAAAATTTTTTTGACGTTCAATATCATAATGCCCCCATGCAAAAGTTTTATTAGAACCTTGTACTACGTACCGTTTATCATCAACTGCTGACAATGCAACTTTATGACGCAATTCGGTGTATATGTCGTGCAAATAAGATTTAAAGATTGACATACTACAATAGACTGATACATTATTAAGTATAACATTTTGATAATCTGCAATTTGTAGTGTAGTTTGTACAACGTGTTTACTTACACCTTTAGCTTTTTTATCAGTGTGGTCGTTCAAGTCAATACAATATGCTTTGGCACCAGTACCGTAAAATGCTTTAAGTGAAGCACCTGCATATTCGTCCTTCATTTTACCAACAACTGAAACATTTGGCTGTATTCCATGACTATTAAATTTTGAATAATTGGAAAAATCAAATCTATCATTATGTTGTTTTATATCTTCATAAATATTTTCAGTAAAGACTTCTAATATTAGAGAATCAGTATCCATGTATAAAAGAGAAATATTATTCCGATATTTAGGTTTAAGAAAATCGTAAAAAAATTCATACATGACAGTTTTTGCTAACTCTAAAATGCAAAAACCTACATAAACCGGTTTGTCATACGTTACAAAAACGTTATTCATTTCAATTGCTATCAAGTTTTCCGAAAAAATTGCAAAATTTTTAAAATTTGGTTTGGCAAGCCAGGTTTCTGCACCAAATTTACGAGTTTCTTTTGACCAATAAGTTGCAATTTTAATGCTAATATATTTATCAACATTCTCCATAGTTTTACCAAACACGCTGTTATTGTATAATTTTCGCAGATCTTTTTCAGATTTGGTTTTAGCTTCCGCGCGGTATTTTGAATTTAGGTCGATATATTTTTCAAGCCAAGGAGATTGTTTAAAAGTTAATATTCTATGAATTTTTTTTAATATTAATCCATGTTTTAAGCATTGCTGTAAAGTGATGTAATGTATGATATAATTTGATTTATTATTTAAATTTGGTATTAATTTTGGCAATTTTCCACTTGGTGGTACAATATTTTCTGGACAAAAAGGTAAATCGTTATGGTAATCATGTAGTTCTTTTGGATAATCTAAATCTACTTCAAGTACATACCCGTCTTCTGAAGTATGAGATATTTCAAAAATTTTAAAAGTAGTTATTTCTTTTTCATTCAACCATCTAAATTTACCAGTGGGTAAATATTGTTTCATTGCCCATCCGTATAAATTAGTAGCATCCAAATATAAAATATAAGATAAGGGATCTTTTGAATTATAATTATCTATCAAGGGGTTGTTTGCTTTACAAATTCGCTTAACACACGTACTAACACCACCTCGAATACCTTTTTTGAAAAAATGAATCATATCTATATCTGTTAAAAGTTCTAGTTCAACCTGTGTATATTTTAACATAGCATCCCAACTAAGCGATGGTATAGTAAGATATTGTGCAGGATCTAAACCATACGCGTTTAAAGAAGCTTCTCGAAAGTTTTCAAAAATATCGCAAAGTAATAAAACATCTGATTTTAAATAAATATCTGAATAATCACCTAACGTCTTACATTCAAAAGTTGACCACACTAATTGAGCGCGCTTGTATGACTCATCAGAAATATGTTCATTTTTAATTTTATCGAAAAAATCTTTTTTTTTTGGTAATTGCTGTAAATCTAGTTTATCCCAATCGTCTACAAATGAATACGGAAACACACCTTTTTGTCTAATTGAGCAAAATTGTTCGTCAAGTGGAAAATATTTATTGATTTCATTACATTGATATGCTTCTAAAGTATCAGCTAAAGTCTCTAAAAAAGATGACAAAAATCGATACGAATCTATAAAACGTAATTTGAACTTTTTTTTCACTGTTTGCCCGTTTTTATTTTTGTATTCGCCAACATCAAGGATTTTAGTTAGCGCAATATACTTTTCTTTAGTTTTTCCAATAACTTCAATATTTTCGTGATGTAGAGCTAACTGCTTTACAAATAAGTGCATGTCGTAATTTGTTAAATTATGGAAAAAAATTGGAAAAAAATTTGGAACTTTAAAATTTGAATTACATGCGTTATGGCTTGAGCCACGGAAAAAGCCGGTTGTATGCGAATGCTCTCGAACTTTAACATCGGTTTCAGTAAATTCTTTTTCACAAATGTGGCAAAATTTATCAAAATAAAATTTAGCTTCCTCTTCAGGTGAAAGAGGTCTCATTGGTTTTATAGGCTCTAAATATTTATGATACAATTCTATTGCATCAGTTTCTAACGATGTTAAAAATTCTTGAACACAATTTTTACCTCTAAAAGTTTTAAAAAAAGATAAGTCATCGTTAAAAGCACATTTTATATAGTATGCGCATGAGTAAGGTTCGTGCAAATGTGTTTTTACATGAAAACTTTCTGTATTTGATTTAGAATTTGGTTGACAAGTAGCTAAAGGCATAAGTAAACACTCAAAATCAGCATATGCAACAAATGGAAGTTTATATTTTTTTTGATAATTTTCAAATTGTAAAATATTTGATGGGATTAATTTACCGAATTTAGTTGTTCTCATCTCTGTGCTAGGTATTTTTACAGCTACTGTAGTACAATCGTTTTCACAATGTCGTTCCAATATATCTTTAGTAGTAAAATATTGCAAACAACCATCACAAAAATGTTTTTTTCTTTTATGATTTGAAACTTGACTTGATACTAATCTCGATAAATCTTTAATAACACAATAATGCTGATTGCCAGATTCATCATCAATCAATAATAAATTAATATGAACATTTTGTTTGCATTTTGAAAAATATAGCGGGCCAACTATTTCATATCGTTTTTTGTTATTATGAAAAACAAGTTCTAAACCGTAAACATTGACCGAGATATTATTATTTTTTTCAAAAATTGCAATACTTTCTAATTTAACTGGAAAAACTATATCAGAAAAATTACACACTTGCGTAAAATCAGGATATGACAGTGGACTGTTTTTGGGACCATTTGGCTTGATTAGTGCTGCCACAATACTCCAACCAAAACACTTGTTGTCATTATTTTGAACATTTATAATGGCTTGTTTTCTGCTGATGCATTCTGGTAGTTTTATGTATGACGATGCTCGAAGAGGACTGTACTTATTTATATTTATTTCTAAATATAAAATATGTTTCAAAGCCCACCCTAAAAAATTTAAACTGTAATAAATGTACATATGAAAAAATTTCTTACCAGAATCTTTTTCAGCAAATATTTCCATTTTATGCTGAATTTCCTCTTTAAATGTTAACAAAATCTCATCTAGAGATGAACCAGGTGTGATTATTTTGTTAGCTGTTTGAAACGATTTGATGTCCGTCAAGTTTTTTGATTCAATTGTGTATAAACCATGTAATTCCATATTAACTTTGAGTGTGATCATTTTGTTTAATTCTTTTTGGAGTAAGTCTAAAATTTTTTCTTTTTCATTTTCAAAAAACTCCGAAATATTCACATACTCTTCTTCGGGAATCAAACGATAGGTCGCAATTCGTTTTTCGAATGCTGTAGCAACAGTAAAAATATTTGCAGCCAGCGGTGTAACACAGTTATTTTTATGGTGCCGACTTGATTGATGACTTTTTAACTGTTGGCGATTAATAAAACAATCACATAAATCGCACTTGACTAAATCTGCAAAAGAATTATCAATATAGATTAATTTTATAATAATTTAAAAATTTCACCATTCGATTCTGATAGTTTTTGTTTTTTGTTTGGAATACATGAGTTGGTCATGTGTCGATTTTTATTATACACTGTGGAGAACTGTTTACAACACCAATCGCAAGTAAAATTGTTCTGAAATAAAAAATATTTCAAATTACGTCATAACTAATCTGCTTTATTTACATCTTAGATCATTTAAAAAATATAACTTACGTTTGGCACTGGATGACTGGACATTATTACACTAAAAAATGGCAAAAAAATAAAACTGCACCGTTAAAACACAAGTGAAAAACAATAATTGCTGGATCACTAACACAATGGAAGTGATTGCCACGTATCAAATTTTCTTTTTTATCTGAAAAACGGAGTAGGCGCAATGGTCATGTGCAATGTACCTATGCGCATGACCTTCTTATAGTTTTCAAGGCTTCGTTATCACACAGCTGCAGCTGACACCTGTTGCAACAAATTCTTAACAGGTCAAGACCTCTTATTTATTGTCAAGGTTTTCTTGCAGAATAAAATTTATAAACTCTTCATTATCGTCAACAATCTACATCAATCAAACTTTATAACTTATTTTTCTATTTTGATAATAAATAATTAATTTTTTAACTAGAGTTGTTAGGATCTATATAGGAAGACTCATATTATGTTAAAATGTAATTTTATTTCTACTTGATTACATGTCAAATTTTGGAACACATTTACATTATTGCTGTTAGATGTAGTACTAGACTTTAGTACGCAAACAATATAAAATACGTTTACTTATCTCTAACCTTAACTTGAATAATTTATTTTCCAATTTTCCAAACAGCTTCTAAAACTTTTACAGTTCTTAAACTACAACGGCAACGCTCTGAAGAATGAAATAAACAACTAGGTGTATCTAGTTTTAATGATGGACTTTCAGGTAGTTCAATAATATTTTTATTTAAAATTTTTCCTAAATAAAAAGCTTTTTCTCTTCCTTTAACATAAATTTTTTTGACATCATAAGTACAACTTTTCAATATATCTTCAAACTTTTCACATTCAATTTCGCCTTTATTCCACTTTATACAATGATGATTTTTCATCAACCAATTGGCTTGTGCCTGATATTTTGTAGGTAACTCTTCGAACGGAAATGGTGGTTTAAACACAAAATGTGCAATTTTTTTATTTTTGATTACAGCTAATTCTTTAACAATATATTGTTGATGATCTATTTTAAATAACTGTATATCTACAACCGCATTCATTATTACATTTGTTTTATGGCTTGTGTTTGGAGATTATATGTGAAAATACGATCGCTAATTATAATAGCATGAGCGGTTGTATTATTTGGAATTATAGAATGTGTTTAGACTCGCGGTTGGTTTACCGTAAGCGATTGTTGTTACGTGCAAGACTTGCAATAAGTTTTGCACCAAAAAATATATTCAAGATTTAAGTGAACAAGTATTTTATTTTATGCGACTGTTCGCTGGAAGAATTCTAAAGTAAGTGATCTTACAATAACTTTACAATATTTACAATATTTAAGAGTGGGAATCGAGAAATAGGAAGAGGAAAATTGGCAACGAATGGCAAGTAGGTCAGATGACCAGAGGGAGGAGTAATTAACAAG
Organism: Lagria hirta; assembly: GCA_947359425.1. Lineage (NCBI taxonomy): Eukaryota > Metazoa > Arthropoda > Insecta > Coleoptera > Tenebrionidae > Lagria > Lagria hirta. The sequence continues at coordinate 5,984,895 of OX375801.1, read as the reverse complement.
TTTTTTTTGGGAAGGGTAGGCGGCGAAAGAGGCCAGGTGGAAGGTCTGACGTTATTGGGTCCAAAGACATACCTGAGGACAATAAATTAAGCTAACGGTTGGGCTGAGCCATAATGGCAATCTTTACCAAGAATATCCAACTGTACAATAATTTATGGTTATAAAGGGATAAGCCGAAATACCCATCTCCTCAGCTGCAACTAATTTAATATTTTCTAACATATAATATCTTAATGACCGGAAAAAACCCAGCTTACTTGCCGACAAACTAATATAATTTTTAAGCCTAAGACTACAATAAACAGATAAACTTGAGTGCAATAAAATTTAAGTGCTTTTAAGAAGCATGAATTTAAATTATAATTTTAAACAAATGAATTTAACTCTAAAGTCTAGACAAAAATAATTATTTTAAAATATAATAAAAATATAAATTTAAAAATATATAAAATTATAAATGCGACTGAACAGAATGTGTATCGAAGTCTATTCTTAATACTACGGCTTGTGTTTGAAAACCGAGTTTTTGATAAGAACAGTCGACGATTATCAAAGGAAAGTTAGATTTAAACTGAGCTGGTGTTATTGAACACTCAGTTTTATCATGATAATAGTAAGTTTTTTGAAACTGTGTAAACATTTCATATAATGTAGCAAATTGATTGTTATTGAAAGATATATTTAGGTTTTCATATGGATAACGTTTGTTGTTTAAAAATACGCGTATATTGGCGAAATCACAGTGATCAAATTTACTCATATCTTTTTTTAAATCTCCTTCTCTATTAGTTTGAAAACCAAGTATAATATAACGTGGCGATTCAAGTTTTGTAGAACTTTTCACAGACCAAATATGTTTTGTGGTATTTGGTAACGACGGATAACTATGTAATTGCCAACTACGAAAGGATAAAATAACATCTTTTCCTTTTTCAATTTTTTTTGTAAGTTCGACTTCTTCTCTCAAACCAGGACCGATATGTGGTACTCTCCAAACAATTTTATCTATCGCTACTTTTGGTTTTTCATTCTCGTCCACTACGCTTAAAGCATTGTTGTCCGAATTACTGCGAATCAATATCAATTCTTGAGCAATATTAACCATCACTTCTGTATAATCTTCGGCAAAACCCAATAACATCTTAAGAGAAATGCAAACGTTAAATTTTCCATTTTCCACTACAGTGCCTTCTCCATTCATAAACCACCCGGCGTTCTGATATCGGATACTTTCACTATGATTAAAAGATGCTAGTGCTTTCATTGTACTTGTTATTCTTGGTTTTGTATTAATATCTATTGTTTGTCCATTTACTTCATATCTTATTTCACTAAATAAAAATGTCACACCGTTATTAACAAACTGTGCTTGGGATGCAGTTATGTTATCGTCTTCAACAATCCGCCCTTGTATAAACAAATAGCTATCACTAGGTCTAGTACATAGGTCTTCAGGTAAACGAATTCTTATTTCATCATTATTTTCATATCGCGATGTATAAACTTCATGACTATAAAATCTATAGCTAACAATAGACTCATCTATTGATGGTTTTTCAGCAAGCTCAAACATTTTTATATAATTTAAAACCTAATGACTCAAGAAATTTTTTATTTTCAGCAGTTATCCGCTTCACGTTTCTTGTCTTACTAAAGCGATTTATACACACTTTACTTAATTTATTTGTTTTTTTATTGAAGTTAAGACCCATCTCTTTTCACATGTAAACCTACAGTGACGGTTTCGTTTTCGAAATTGATCAAGTTTTCATTTTGATCCACTATTTTAAGAGTTATATTTCGAATGGCGTCTACACTAATAGGTAAATAAATTATATGATCTGGAGCTTCTACAATTTTAAATCCAGGAGGTACATTTGGAAAAAATTGATGGATGATGTGAGCTGGTCTATCATTTCGAAAACTATTAACAGCGATATTGCATTCAACACATATCGAGTTTATCTTCATTATATTAACAATCCAGTCTGATTCATTAACAACATTTTTTTTTAAGATTTTTTTACTAAATCCTAATATTGGTCCAATTGTATTTGGTTTTTCAAAATCAATTTCTTGTGTCGCTTTTATCTCAGTGTGTGAAGTATTTCTATTTGAGCTAATTATTAAAAAATCATGTTTAAAGTATTTTTGTACTTTTTTTTGTAAGTATTCATTTATATCTACTAGTTGGTAACATCCTGTAGGTATCGTAAATTCTTTTTTTCCAAAATAAAATTTATTACACCCTTCTTCTATGTTTGGTATAGAATTATATACTTCAAAACTCGTCAAACCCATCACATATTTTTTATCACTTATATCAATAGGCGGATCATAATCACTTGAAAGAACGGATAAATTTCCTGTTAGAACAAACAACATTTTCCTTAGAAAGAATGTTTTCAACTGTTGTTATTTTTCAATTGTAAACATATAAAAACATTAAACAAAGATGACCACAATTAAATGTGTCAAAGTTTTGAAATGTTTCTAAATTATAGAATATATATATATATATATATATTCTCAGTAACGCAGTTGAGATATATATACGCAATATATCTCAACTGCGTTAAACAATGGCTGCCAAGTAGACGTTATTTACACGGATATAAGCAAGGCGTTTGATTTAATAAACCACAAACTTCTTTGCTCTAAACTATCAAGAATGGGTTTTATTGACAACCTTGTATCTTTGTTGAAAAGCTACCTTTTCAATAGAAAATTTTATGTGGAATGTTTTGGAACTGTTTTCAAACTATTTGGCATTCCTTCGGGTGTACCGCAGGGATCGGTATTGGGCCCCCTGCTGTTTAATCTGTTTATCAATGACATAGCTAATAGTTTCAAATCATTTTCTTTACTGTACGCCGACGACCTTAAAATTTTTAGATCAGTCAAATGTGAGTCGGAATGTCTGAACCTTCAAAATGATTTGGAACTCTTATTGTACTGGTGTAACAGCAACGGTTTGAAGTTAAACCTATCTAAATGCAACGTGTTATCATTCTCATTGAAAAAGAAACCTATTCTGTTTGACTATAGAATTGAATTACACGTTTTAACTCGTTCAAAATCATTTAAGGATCTTGGTGTAATATTTGATTCGCATCTAAGTTTTGTAGAACATATTAGGAAAGTATGCTCCGAAGCAATGAGAGCATTAGGTTTTGTCATCAGGACATCAAGAGATTTTTCTAGCATAACTGTCTTCAAAACTCTTTATAATTGCTTCGTCAGATCTAGATTAGAGTATGCATCTATTGTTTGGACTCCTATATACCGTTGCCATGTAAATGCCCTTGAGCATGTTCAGCGAAGATTTCTTAAATTTTTAGTCTATCGAACAGACGGTTTCTATCCGATGATCGGCATTGATCAGTCCATACTCTTACAAAGATTTGATCTAGTCTCGTTGCGGAACAGAACAAAATTGGCTATGATCAAATTGTTTATCAATATAATACATAATAAGGTTCAATGTCCTGTAATACTTGAACAAATAAGCTTCAACTGCCACAGGTATTCTTCAAGGAGTCAAAGATTGCTGTATCTTCCCCCGGCAAGAATAAACATTCTTGCACATTCTCCAATGTACAAGCTAGCTAACGTTTTAAACTCAACACCTTCCGAGTTTGACTTTTTTAATCTTAAAACATTGCATCTGCGAAGTTTGGCATTGGAGTATGTGAGTATATCGCCAAATGACTGGAATACTTAATACGCGGATTTAGTGAATAATGTGTTATTCTTGTCTTTTTCGTTTGTTTTTTTTTTCTTTTCTTTGTTTTTCTGTTTATTGTTAGGTGTTCAATATATTCTTTTTTTCTTTAGTTTTTATATTTTCATTAAAGCATACTTTTTAATTGGACGTATGTCTGTCGAGTATGTTCAAAGTTTGCCTCAGAGCCGAATCCACTCAGGATCGGTTAAATGTTTCCTCTGTACACTTGTGTCCTATGAGGAAGTGCGCTGGGGCAGTAATTCGAGGTAATATTATATTGAATTTGGCTGTTTATATTATCACTCTTAAAATATGTGATTTATTTAAGTAGTGGTTTTAAGTCACCCATACTATCAAAATAAATTATTTTTTTTTCTTTTTTTATATACGCAGTCCAATGTGTACCAGGGCCAAATTTATTATCCATATTTATTATACCACATTCATTTTTTCTAATTTTTTTTGGTGTGGCATTTCTCATATACACACCTCGAAAGTCTTGAATTATTAGTTTCTTAACATATTTAATTAGATCGGTATTAAATAACGCACGCTTAGGTAGTGCTATTGGTAGTTTTTTTGATACCATTGACTTGGTCCAATAAATAAGCCCTTGCCTTTTCTTTTCTTTCGTCTAGACCGTTTTTTTCAAAACCCTTTTCCTTTAGCGGAAAGTTCCATCGCTTTGTTATGTCGTTGCGTCTCTTCTAATAATTTCTTATCTGCTTGCGCTTTATTTACAGCGGTTGCAATTCCAGCTACATCTCCACCTAAACCTCCTAACATCCCTAATAATGGAAGCAGTAGCGGTAAAAATCCTCCACGCTTTGGAGCTTTCAATATTCGTTTTTTCCTTAATTTTTTTTTTGCAGTCTCATTTCTAACTTTGTTTTTGCTTTCATCAATGGGATGACTATTGCTGCTGCGGTTTTTTCTCCGAGTGGTGTATGTTTTGCTTTTAACCGTTCTTTTGCTTTTGTTATCAATAATTCGTCTGCTTTGTGACGTTTGTCTATCTCTTTATCTTTAGAATATGCTATGTCGTGTTCCTTACAAGCTGAATCTAGCAGATTTATTTCACTATCTCCTCGTTCTAATCTTTTTTCTAACTTTGTACCAGGACCACAAAATTGATATCCAAGTAAATGCAATTCTACAGGTAGTTTATTAATTAAATTATTAATAAATCCAGTACCTTTCTTGCAGGTGTTTGCACTAGAACTAAATTTTTTTTTTGGTGTCTGTCTTTTTATATTTTCATTTCTACATACAAACAGAACTACCTACAAACTAACTTATGATTTAATTTACGCTTTCCTTATATACTTTTTTTAAGGCTGCTCTAACTATTCTCATTTAACAATATTTGGCTGTCATAATTATTTTTAAAAATTTATCATCTACCTTTATATTTAAGCATACGGCTTGACACATTTACTATTACTTGATACTCTATTCTCATTTATATTTTATGAGTCAACTTTGATAGTGACGTCATTATCATATTGTTCTATTGAAAGCCCAGCTTCAAAATTCACAGTAGTCATGTTGATTGATTATTGTTTGATTATTGGTAGGTATCGCACAATTTACATTTTTACCTGAAAAAGTTTAGCTTAGCTCTCGCTATTGTTTTATGGTCGCCATTATATGTGACGCTTGCGCAATCAATTTTAAGAACACATCATATCTCGTAGAAAAAAATTTATGGTTAATCATCGACGGAGGAAAAATTCCAAATGGAGCTGCGCGATTAGCTAAGGCTAGTGAAAAGCGCATGCGCAAACGATCATGGCAAATATTCTAAGATCAAGACAACAGATGTTAACGCTCACGGTCGTTGATTGATTATTGATTAGCTATTGATTGATTATTGGTATGGTACAATTTACATTTTTTTTAACTGATAGCTCTCGCTATTGTTGTATGGTCGCCATTATATGTGACGCTTGTGCAATAAATTTTACGAACACATTATATCAAGGTGACGATGGTTAATCATCATTGGAGACAAATATCCAAGTAAAGCTGTGCGATTAACTAAGGCAAGTGAGAAGCGCATGCGCAAACGGTCATAGCAAATATTCCAAGATCAAGACAACAGGTGTTAACGCTCACGGTCATGTGGCAGGTGTTCCAAGCAGTCATCTTATTAATGTATTTCCAATTCAAAGTATTATATCAAATTAAAGTTGATTACTTATTGATTGATTATCGATTATCAATTATTGATTATTGATCAATGATTATTGATTATTGATTATTGATTATTAATTATTGATTATTAATTATTGATTATTGATTATTGATTGATTATTGGTCGATTATTGTTTGATTTTTGGAATTGCAAAATTTACATTTTTTATTTAAACACGTCTAGCTTTGCTCGCGCTTAATGAGTGAATGCTCCAAAGTGGCTATCACAATTTTTAGAAAAAGTGGTGGGGGGAAAGGAATGTGGTGAAGGGAGAACAAAGTAGTGGGAGAGCAAATGTGCACAGCAGGTGTTCCATGGTCATTCCAAAGTTCAAGGTCAAGGACATTCTAAAGTCCAAGGTCAAATGACGTAAAAGTTAGGGGGGGGGCATTTGTACTCCCATTCGATGGTAGTTTTCTAATTACAGCACTAGAGCGCATTATGCGGCATAATGCTCAACGTTGAATGTTCCAACTACAGCAACGCTTCGCACAATCGAGCACTCTCAAAAGTACTGTTCTCGGGTGATATTCGCAATCAATACCAACCCAGTGACAGAAAATTGACAAGTGTTTTTTCTTTAAGTTGGCCTCGATCGAAATTTTGTTTATATGTTATCGTTTGTTATTATTTATTGTTGAAAAATTTGTAAAACTTTCGTTTCGTCGTAGATTTCTGAAATAATCAAAGTTATTTTAAACTACTAAAAAAATAAATATAAATATGGATGAAGGTATAAATAATTACTTTTTTTTTATATTCCACCTTAAAATATGAATACAATTTTATTTTAAAATTCAGATCTGTAAACAAGTTTATTTTACAGGATTATACTTTTGTAAACATTGCAATGGCTTGATTGAATCTTTCAATGAAGCAGGCAATCACCCATGATTTCATGGCAAAGAACATATTTATAAAGATGAAGAAGACGACACATTCTTATTTGTTTCCAATTACGAAAATAAAAATTAAGAAAACCATTATGGTCAAATGCTTAACGACGAAGAGTCTGAAGTTCTTAATTTGATACTATCAGGTACAAATAGTTGTTAATGAAATAAAAGTTAATGTTTAACAATAAATAAAATGGCTTTCACTAAAAAATTACAATTTTTCAACAGTTACGAAATAAATAATGTCTATGTTCTAAATAACTTTTCAATGTTTGAAAATTTTGAATTCTCTTAAAAAGAAATTAAAAATATTATCAACTGATTAGAACTAATGCCCGTATTCATAGTCGTAGCTTGCTTGAGACGGACTCAAGCAAGGTCTCCGGTAATCTTCGGAAAAGCGTTGGTATGCGTTTGGAAATCGATTTATCGCTGATTCCGTCTCTTCGGCAATGCTCGTGTATTCAAATCTTGACGCTGAGATCGGTCTCGAGCAAGCTGCATTTCATAGACAAATCTTGAGATGTAAATATCAAATTACGGTGTTAATAAGGGCGAGTTTTGGTTTATGAGCACGCGCAGTGGGTCCGTCTCAAGTCGGACTCAAGCAAGGGTACTACTTGTCTTGAGACGTCATTTGCAGGTTATGTCATTGTTTGACGTTTGAAAATACAGAAAATAGGGTTATTTGTCATATGTCATAACAATGAATATTGACATGGTGGATGAGTTTGTGGAAATGTTCGACTTATTAGACAATGAAAATAATATGAGAGTGCCAAAACGCTATGTGCGGGATGCTGCAAATCCATTGGAATTTTTTCCCACTTTTGAATTTAGGCGACGCTACCGATTTCCCAAAGACAGTGTAGTGAATGTGTTATTGCCCTCTTATTACCATCTCACCATACAGTTAATACATTCGATAAACAGACATTAATATCTACGCTGTTAGGCGCCAAATTACACCGCATTTCTTTGTTTCTTATACATAAACAATTAAAATACGTAACTTTGTGTAAACAACTATTTTATTGTGAATAAAGACATATGAATAAAGCAATGTCGTGCTAAAAGAACTCTTCATGTAATATTTCGATCGCAACTGCTAACTTTCCACATTAAGACCCATGTTCAAGTCATTACTTCATTTTGGAGCAGGTTGCGAAATCACAATTTCCCCTTATTACCATAAACAAAGTATCTCATAGGAATAGTTGAAATAAATAGCGCAAAAAGTGGACGCTGTATAACAATAAATGTTGAAGTTGAAATCGCAATAAAAAAAATACCTATTAATTATTAGATATGTTTTTCTTTTTAATTGTTGTGGTAACCTCTCTAGAGGCGCTTTTTATGGAACCTCGCCGGTACGTCTTCATGCGTATCACAATCTCTGAAAATAAAGATAACGGTTAAAATGTTGAATGTTTTATTATTACTGTTGCACTCACATTGTCCCTCTCGAAGACTCGCAGTTGGTACTCCGCTAATCTCTCCTTTGCCTCCCGGGTCCGGCGCGCATTTCTTTGCTTTCCAATTAAAGCCCCATGCGAATTAAATTCGTTGGCAATGCGCTCCCACAACGCTTGCCGTTGTTGGACTGTTGCGGCGTCTGTCTTCTTACTCTCCACAAGAGTTTGTGGGTTTCACGAGGGACGCCAACAACAGTTTTTCATTTTCGGTGAATTTATCTCCTACAATGCCACTTTATATAGTTATGAACATAGATCATTAATTATATGCGTACTTACCACTTGCCATTGTGTAAACACTTTTGCAACACGCTGCTATTTGTTTTGGAAGCGTCGCACTGTCGCTGTAGTCTGTCGTCTGTCAAACTGCCAACATGCTTGCAAACCTTACCAAACCAAAATCACTGAACGCACACGAGCATTACCGGAGACTGGGCTTCGAAAAGCCGAACAGAGTTCAACGCTTTCATTCCCGAACATTATAACGAAGTCCAATCTTGCGATGGAATCAGCTAAACACGCATGCAAACGGTTTTCCGAACATTGCCGAAGACTGTGCTCCAAGTCCGTCTCCAAATATTTTCCAAGGTCGATCTTGAGCTACCACTATGAATACGAGCATAAGAGTTTTATTTGTATATTATAGGTGATACTGACTACATTGAAAGTGATGATGACTTAAGTCAGTCTGCAAATTTTACAACAGAGAGTTATCCTAAGAAAAGTAAGAATTTAATTAATTTTTTTATTTCTCTTAATAATAGTTTATAGACTGTACATTTGATTTTGAAGTTTTAATCAAATTATAATTGTCTGTTGTGTTTCTTAATATCTCGGATAAGAGATAAGAGATTTTTATATTTTAAATAACTTTTCAATGTTTGAAAATGTTCTTTCTTAGCAAGAAATTAAAAATATTATCAACTGATTAGAACTAATAGTTTTCTTTGTAGGTAACGCTGGATACATTTTTTTTTTTTTTTTTTTCAATTAATCAAATTTATTTTCCCAAGTAGAAGTACAAATTCGATGAACATAAATACAAATTAATCTTTATACAATAAATACTTAAATATAAATTTGCATGTTGTCACATACATATATTTAATTGTTATTTATTTAATTTATGAGTTGCCTAAACAAAATCTGCCTGTGTGCAATCTCACATATCATTAAAATATTCCAACTAGCAAATTTATACAAATACAAAAATATAAAAAGAAATAAAAATTAAAAAAAAATAAAATAACGTACAATTTCAAATATTCCGAGAAGTGCAAGGTGTTAATTTTGAGATAGAAGCTATTTAAACTATAGAGAGATACAAAGAAAAAACAAGTGAGGGAGAGCACAAACCTAAAGAAGAAAGATAATCAAGCAAGGTAATAAAATTAAAAATTATTGTATTTACTATTTAAAAATTTCACAAAATACGTCGAGACTTTCTTTTACAAAAGATTTTAGATTTTTTCTAATTTTTTTAACAGGTGTTGTCTTATCAGTTTTCATTAATTGTTTTATTTTAAGAGGTAAGTAATTAAACAGTTTTGGACCAAAATAAAACACAAAACGTTGTGTGTGAGTTTTTGTACAAAAGGGAGGAACAATCGACTGGTCTTTTTTGGTCCTTGTGCAATAGCTATGACCGACTTCACAGAAAGATGAAGGATTTTTGAATACCCATAGGAGACACTGATATGCAAATAGTTGCCTAATACTGAAGACATTTGATTCACTGAATAGCCATGTTGAAGAAAAGCGACGATTTTTATTTAAAATAATTTTTAAAATATATTTTTGTGTTATATTTAAGCTGTTTAAGGCATTTTCATACACACCACCCCATATTACAATACAATAATTAACAATTGATTCTACTAGTGAATTATAAATAATAAAAACATTTTTTGTATTTAATATATCCCGTAAACTGTAGAATTTGTAAAATAGTCTTCTAAGTCTTTTATTTAAGTAATTAACATGAACCTTCCACTTAAGATGACAGTCAACCATAATCCCAAGATATTTCACATTATTTGCTCTCTTAATAAATGGACAATTACAACGTTGATTATTTTTACAAATAGTGTCATGAATAATAAGTTTATCTTGGTCAGGTTGGCCAACCTACGTGATGGAAATACTTAAAAATTTAGTTTTTTCCAAATTGAGACTCAGGAGATTAAACGTTAACCAATTTTGAATAATTTTGATGGAGTTCGACACATTATAGTAAACATCTTTCGGACATCATTTTGGGATTCCTTTGTTAGCAGTCGGTGCGAACGGTTGTGGTCACGGTGCAAAATCTAATTGCGAAACATTGCAAATTGTAACGATAAGTGCCAAGTGAGGGATTTTTGCCCGTGACCTACTTAGATTACTTAGATTAGTGCTGAGTGTGTTCCGGGGGCATTGAACAATTAGGCCTCCGAGGGGTTGACCCGGGCTTCAGAAGCGTAAACAATCTGTGACGAGAGAGGCGAATGCACAAAGCAAGGCAGAGGTCGCTCAGTTGGGGAGAAGGAGCGCAAGGGCAAAGGAAAGAGGAAGAGGAAAAAAAGAAAAGGAAAAGGAAAGAAGAAGAAGAGAAGCTAGAAGAAACAGAAGTCTTCGCAATTAGTAAAAAAGTAATAAGGTCCCCAAAAGAAAGGAAAAACATAGAAGAGGCAGAAATGAAAGACTTGGACCTAGTGGTAAGGAAATTAGACCAATTAATAAAAGAGGTCAAAAGGTTAAGGCAAGAGAACAGAGAAGTTAGAAAGGAAATAGAAGAAATAAAAGATGAGTTTAAAAAGAAAGAGAAGAAATGGGAGGAAGAAAAGGGTACAATGCTAGAGAGGATAGAAACTTTAGAAAAACAAACAGAGCTAACAGATAAGAAAAATAGGAAAAACAACATAATAATAAGTGGAATTGACGGAGGAAAAGAAGGAAAAGAAGACATTGAAAAAGAAATGAAAAAAGTGGTAAAAACGGGAATAAAAGAGTGGCACAAAATTGGGAAGGGAAAAGTACTAGTAGAACTCCAAGACTGGGAAGCGAAGAAAAGAATTATGGAAAATAAAAAGAGTTAAGAAAAGAAGAAACAACTAAGAATATTTACATAGATGATGATTTAACAAAGAGGGAGAGAGAGGTCCAGAAAAAATTAAGAGAAATCGCAAAAGAAAAGAGAGGACAGGGAATAAAAGCAACGGTGGGATATGGAAAAATATTTATGGAGGGAAAAACATTCAAATGGAATGAGAAAGACCTGAAACTGCAGGTTTTTTAGGGAGAAAAGGGGGAGTTAAAAGAAACAAGGAAGAAGACACGGGCAAATGTACAATGGAAACTGAGAAGACTAATGAAACAAATAAAGATATAAGCAACGGGAAGAAAAAGATACTATTTTGGAATGTAGCGGGATTAGCAAAAAAAAGAAGACAATTTCTGGGATTATGTGAAACTTTTTGACGTAGTAGGTTTAGTAGAAACATGGATAGAAGAAAAAAGCTGGGAAAAAATAAAGGGAAGGCTACCACCAGAATTTAATTGGGAGTGTCAAGGGGCAAAGAGAGAAAAAAAGAAAGGAAGGGCAGCAGGAGGGATAGTCACGGGAGTAAGAAAGGGAATAAGAGAAAAAAACCAGGAAAAAAAAGAAATAGAGGGACTCATGGAGAGAAATATCGAAATAGACAAACGATGGTGGAAAATAATGACGATATACAGCAGAGAGATGAAAAAGACAATAAAAAACATAGATGAAACAGTGAAAGAAAACACAGAAGAATGCATACTTATGGGAGGAGATTTTAACGGAAGAATTGGGGAAAGAGGAGCGAGAAATTGGGAGGAAGAAAAAGGAGATGGGAAAAGGAAAACCAAAGACACAAAAGAAAATATGGAGGGGAAAAAGTTGATGGAATGGCTAGAAGAAAAGGGATGGGAGGTACTGAATGGTAATAAACAAGGGGATGAAGAAGGGGAGTGGACGTATGTAGATAGTAGGGGGGAGTCGGTGATAGACTACGGAATAACAAATGAGGAGGCGTGGGGAAAAGTAGAGAACTTTAAAATAGGAGACAGAATAGAGTCAGACCACCTTCCAATAGAAATAAGCCTAGAAGGAAGAAATAGCCAAACAGAGGAAAAAAAGAAGACAAAAGTAGAGCAGAAGAAGGTAATAATTAAAGTGTGGAACGAGCAAGGCGTGAAAGAATACAGGAAAAAGCTGAAAAACGTCAAATTCGAAGGGCAAGAGACAGAGAAGATGGAAGTGGAATTAAAAGAAATACTAGAAAAGGCAACGACTACAACAGAAGTAAGCAGAAAAAGGAAAAAAGCAGAAAAGAGAAATGAATGGTGGGATAAAGAATGCTACCAGCTAAAGAAAAAAGCTACAAAAGCGCTAAGGGAATTCAAAAGAAAGCAAGTAAATAGAAGAGTCTTCTTAGAAGCAAAAAGAAAATATAAAAAAAGATGTATAGAAAAAAAGAGAGAGAAAAGAGAAGAAGAAGATAAAGAAATAAAAGCTATTAAAACAGAAAGAGAGGTGTGGAAGTACATAAACAGAGAAAGATTAAGAAAAGAAGCGGCGAGTGAAGAGATAACAATAAAGGAATGGGAAGAGTTTTTCAAAGATCTTCTGGAAGGAGAAAGAGAAGTAGATATAGAAGACCCAGCGATGCAAACGAACCAGGCAGCACCATTAGGAACAGAAATTACAAGGGAGGAGGTAGAGAGACAGATAAAGAAGCTGAAGAAGAAGAAGGCACCGGGGAGGGATGGAATACAGAATAAACACTGGATGAATGGGACGAAAGGTGTGATAGACAGATTGGTAGAGGTTATGAATGGAGTGTGGAGAGGAGAGGGATTCCCGACAGGTTGGAGAGAAGGCATAATCTGCCCTATCCACAAGAAAGGAGACAAAAATAGAGTAGAAAACTACAGAGGAATAACTCTTCTTAACACAGGGTATAAATTGTATGCGTCAGTACTGAATGAAAGGCTGAGAAAAGAGATAGAGGAAAAGAAGGCAATACCAGACAACCAAGCGGGATTTAGAGAAGGAAGGGGAACTATGGATAATGTATACATCCTGGACCACATAGCGAATAACGAGATGAAAAAAAAGGGAGGAAGGCTGTATACACTTTTCATAGATTTTAGAGCAGCGTTTGATAAGGTTGATAGAAAGAAAATGTGTGAGAATATGAGAAAAAGAGGAGTAAACGAGTGGCTGGTGAGAAAGGTAGAAGAGATCTATGTAAAAACAAAAAGCAAAGTTAGAGCAGGGGAGAAAGAGAGTGAGTGGTTTGAAACGTCAAAAGGGGTGAGACAAGGGTGTCCTCTCAGCCCCTTGTTGTTTACAACCTACATGGCGGATATGGAAGAAATGTTTAGAAAGGCGCAAGCTGGTGGATGTGTGATTGGAAGAGAAAAAGTGTGGAGTCTAGCGTTTGCAGATGATGTGGTATTAATAGCAAAAAGCGAAAGGGAGATGGGAGAAATGATGACAAACCTAAAAAAGTATGTGAGGAAAAAAAAGCTAGAAGTGAATGTAAATAAAACAAAGATGCTGGTATTCAACAGAAAAAAGAGGAAAGAAGAAAAGAATGATTGGGAATGGGAGGGAGAGAAAATAGAGAGAGTAAAAGAGTTCAAGTATTTAGGGTATACGTTTAATGAAAGAGCTACGAACAAAGCGCATGTCAGAGAGTTGGCAAGGAAAGCAAACAAGATAGTGGGATGTGTATGGGGAATAGGAGAGAGGAAGTGGGGAGGGGATTTTAAAAGGAAAATAATGATGTTTGAGAGCTTGGTGGAGAGCGTATTGATGTATGGGGCAGAAATTTGGGGGTGGAAAGAACAAGAGGAAATAGAGAGAGTACAAGTGAAGTATTTGAGGTGGGTCCTTGGGGTGGACAGAGAAACCCCTGGGTATATAGTAAGAGAAGAATGTAAGAGAAACAAGCTGAGAGTGAAAGCGGGGAAAAGAGCGACTAAGTTTGAGGATAGGATGAATGGAAGGCAAGAATGTAGAATATTGAACGAATGTTGGAGAGAAAAGAAAAAAAATTTGGAGATAAACGAAAGAGAAAAATATTACAGAAGAAATGGGTATGCAAGTAAAGAAGTGGAAAGATTAAGAACAGAAGGCAAGTGGATGAACGCAGAAACGAGCGAAAGAGACAGGGATGTAGATAAGCAAGAAAGAAGAGAAAAAATCAAAGAGTCCAGGTACAACAGGAATTATGAGAAATGTATGACAGAGGAGATTCCGGTGTACTTGGGAAGAGAAAGTGCGAAAGAGAGGAAAATAATGGCGAGGTTCAGGTGCGGAAATGAGGAGAGAGAGAATAGGTATTGGATGGAAAAGGAAGAGAGACTGTGCAGAATCTGCTATGAGGAAAGAGAGACAATAGAGCACATGTGGAATGAATGCAGTGATATGAGGGAGAGAGAAAGAGCAGAAAGAAGAGAAATATTGAAAGAAAATGGAGCGGAGATAAAGTGGATGAAAGAAGTATGGGAGAGAAGGAAAAGGAGGACAAAGGAAGAACAGGGGGGTAGAATAGAAAATGGAATAAAGTGTAGATAGAGTATGTAAGCCGGTATAGGCAACAATAAAGCTTATTATATATATATATATAGTAAACATCTTTCCAAGAGCTACCTACAAAGAGAAGAGCAGTGTCATCAGCGTAAGCAATTATATTAGCTTCTGTTTGAAGTTTTAAAAGATTATTAATATATATTAAGAACATAATAGGCCCAATAACTGTTCCTTGGGGTACGCTCCTGGTAACAGTCATATAGTCACTATATGTATCATTTATTTTAACGCACTGTAGCCTGTCTGTTAGATAGTTCCTGAATAATTCTAGGGATAAGCCTCGTACTCCTATTTTTTCTAATTTAAACAATAAGATTTCATGATCTATTGAATCAAATGCCTTGCGTAAGTCCAGAAACACCGTTAAACATTTTTTATTAGAATCTAATGCATTTACAATGCCTTCAGTTAACTTGCAAATGGCGTTTTTGGCAGAAATATTTTTTCTAAACCCATACTGATTATCTGATAATACTTTATGTGTCGTTAAATGATTTACCAATCTGGTTTTCAAACAATACTCAAAAAGTTTTGAAAAATTATTAATGACTATGTTTCGGAAATTAAATAATTCTAGATAGATTAGTAATTCGTTAAAATTTCCTTTCAAACTTCTTACGTTAAAATGTATAATATTTATTAATCTCTCACTTACCACTTTTTCTAAACCATCACTAACCTTTGAAAATACTTTAGTTTTAATTTCTTCTATCTCCTCATACTCCTCTCCAAAAATCAGCATATATTTATTTATTATTTATTTTTTTTTTTTTCTTTTTTTCTTTTTTTTTACTTAAATTTAAAGAATTTATACAGGTACAAACACCAATTCAAAAAAGAAATACAAATACAAATCGCCCCAAAAGAGAAAAATATAGGTCTATACAACAGCATTCTGTGAAGATGTAGGTAATTACTATTCTAAAGGTCTGATATCATCAATAGAATTTAATTTTATCGTTTTTCCTTCATAACTTGCAAAAATAAACCCATTGCGTGGCCATACATTTTTGAATCCTAATTTTGTCTGTGCTTCTTTCAACAGGTTTCTCCTAACACTGACCAAATCTTCCGTCAAAAATAATTTTTGACCCTTAAAAGTTTTAGTGTTTTTTAAAAGAAACTGTTTCAGTTCATATTTGTTAAATTTTATTATAACAGGTCTAGGTTTGTCTTTCTTCGGTTTGGGATTACCAATCCTATAACATGATAATATATCCTCTTCTTTTATATTAAGGGTATTTTTGTTATTTAGCGTTTTAATTACGTAACCAAGTAAATGTTCTTGCTCTTTCTCTTTTTCAGATAAGCCGTATACGCAGACATTATTTGCCTTTTCTTTTTGCTGCAACTTGATAATGTTATCTTCTAATAAATACATTTTAGCTTCAAGGGTTTTTATTCTGCACTCAACATTCTGCAGTTTTTCTTGTATCTTATCTGAAACCTTATCTACGATCCTTTCGATGAATTGTTCGTCTTCAAGTAATTCACTGATTGTCTCTTTAATAATTAATTTTATGTCTTTATCACTACGTAACTTTGCCATTTTTTAAATTGCCAACACTAGACACGTTATACTATTACACAGTTGACTTTGTAATTAAATATTTTAGTTTTCGAAGTAATTTTTTTAAAATTCTTTCACGGAGCGATCTGAACGCGTGTTATTCGTTGTACGACATTCTACCGAACCACATTGAAAGTGATGATGACTTAAGTCAGCCTGCAAATTTTAAAACAGAGAAAAATCCTAAGAAAAGTAAGAATTTAATTAATTTTTTAATTTTTCTTAACAATAGATTTTGAAATTGTAATTGAATTATAATTGTCTGTTGTGTTTCTTAATATTTTAGATGCTGTGTGGACAAAGTAATCCACGATGGCAATGCTTAGCTTATACGAAGCAAATGTACAGATGCTTATGGATGTCGGCAAGAAATCAAGTGTGTGGAAGAAAATATCAGAAGGCTTAAAAGACTTGTGTATACAGGTAAAAATACTTAATATTATTAATGCTAAAGGTGCATTAAACTATTGATAGTGTGATGATTACAAATGTTCATTATAAGCATTAATTTACGGTTCTACAGGTAACAGCAGATCAGGTTAAATGGAAATTTAATTGCTTATATAACCAATATAAGAAGTGTATCGACAACAACAATAAGAGTGGAAGAGCTCATATGACTTTTGAATATTATGAGCAATTCGAAGAAATTTTTCATAAAGAAAAAAACGTTTCCACTCCACGTACACTTTCTTCTTCGATACTTACGACTGATGAAAAAAAACGAAAGCTTGACTTAACCGGAGCAAACAACACTAGTAAGAGTAAAAAATTTAAAATAGATAATCCACATAGCGAAAAGAATCTACCACTAGTTGATGTGTCTCAAAAACTGAAAACAACTTCGGTTGCAGACGCTAAAAAAACTGCAAGAAATCAGCAACGAATTCAAAGTATGGAAATTTTAGAAAAAATTCAAGAAAATCAAAAGGCAAGAGATGAAAAAATTACAAAATATTTAAAAATGAAAGAGAAAGAAATAGAGTTAAAGAAAAAAGCAATCGATGTTCGTGAAACTGAAATGCAAGTTAAAAGATATGTTGCGAGTGAGAAACTTAAGTTTAATGAAAAGAAGCACAAAGACTGGTTAAATATAGAAAAATTAAAATGTGAGCTTCTAAAAAAAATTTAAAAAATCGTACTGATAGCGGAGAGTCTGATTGAAGTACCAAAAGTTAATGTTTAAGAGTTCGTTGTACCTAAAAAGTTTATTTTAACATGCCAAAATTAATATTTTAAGATCTATGATTAAGATTTTGTTGTACTTAAAAGTTTATAATAACATGCAAAAACAAATAAAATAACATGTTTTTAAGTATTTTTTATTTTTAATTTCTGTATTTTATTAAGTACTATCATAACTACATAATTGTGAGATTTTTTAAATTTGATTATTAACAGTTAATTACTTATTTAATAAATGTCAATTTTTTATCGTTTCAATTGATTCTTACAATCTAATTTTTACAATTCAATTTACAAGTGGTATCGAAAAGTGTAGATATATTTTATTTTGAACTTATGCAACTTGTGCATCTGGAAACAATTCTCTGAATAATGTCATTCTACGATCTCTATCATTATTATTATTTTGATATTGTTCTTCATCATGTTCCTCTAAATTTATCCCTATATGTATATTATTATCTTCAAAGATATCAAAATTATCATGTTCATCGATACAATAATTGTGCAAAATACATGCAGCTGTAACAACCTCGGATACAAATGATAAATCTCTGTATTCAGTAAAGAATTTAATTCGTCGAAAACGGCTTTTTAATAGTCCAAAAGCTTTTTCAACTTACATTCGGGAAGATGAATGCAAATAATTAAATTCTCTTTGTTGAGGAGTTAAGTGACCATTATCTCAAAATGGTGGAACAAGCCATGATAGCGATGGATATGCAGAATCTCCAATTAAAAATGTATTATTTGGAAATACATTTTCTTTATTATTGTGAGATTCTTCATATAAAAGTGATCTTCGAAAAACTCGAGCATTATGTAAAGATCCTGGCTCACCACAATAAATATTAGTAAACTTCATATTAGAATCAACTACTGCTTGAAGATTTATAGAGAAATATTTTTTTCGATTACAATAATCTACTGCATTTTCAGAAGGCTTTACAATCCTTATATGTGTACAATCGATTGCTCCTAAGATATTTGACAAATTTTTTTTTGCGAAAAAACCTTCACATGTATTGATTACTGCACGATTAGTCTGAGGCCACTTGATAACATCATCTAATTTCGTTAGAATCCAAGTTATGACACGGCGAATGACTCGGAATGTTGATGAAATTGAAATATCAACTAAATTTGATATAGTCCGCAATGGTTCAGTATTTACAATAAACCACAAAAATATTAAAAAGCTTATTTCCGCGCTGATGGGTTTCATTCCAAAGGTATTCTTGGGAATAAAAGTCGATGTTTCAAGTTCATCTACAAAAAAAAGTTTCAGTAATATATTGTATTGTATAAATATTCAAAGCTCAAAAATATGAATTCTTAAAATACGAACTTGTTAGATGATATGCAGTAGTTCGCGATAATCGAAAATTTTCTTTAAATTCAGCATCCGTCCAAGCTTTTACTACATTGAGATAATTTTCTACTCTTTGCTTTCGACAACCTGTCATCAGATATTCAATTAATGGCTCAAATAACTCATCTGTTTCATTATCATATATATTTTCAATAAATATATCACTCGATAATAAACTAATTGATTGATTTAAACTCGGAGCACTCGATAAATCATCGTCATCACTATCATCTGGATAAGATGATTCAATTAAAAAGTATATAATTTTTTTAGAACTCATTTAAAAAAATTACTTAAAACGTAAAAAAATGTTAATGAAATAATCAAAATCCAAATTACTTAACATAACCGTAAATAGTTTTCAACTAATTATTATTGTTTACCACATTATTTATACATTAATGAGATTGCTAACTCTACGAATATTTTTTTTTCAACACTGAACTTAGCGCACTCTGCTGATGCATTCTAGAACTAATTCATGTTCCAATTAAGCTTCAGCATAATTCGGCATTGTGCGCCACTGAGTCGCACTATGCTCTGTAATTGGAAAACTACCTATACCTACTCCCGAGATTTGACGTTTTGCTAGGCAAAATGACAGATTGACAGAAATAAAAAGTGCTTTCAGCAGACATAGCTTTACTCACCGAACAGCGAATAAGTGTGAACGGTTGCCGCTCTGTCTGCTGAATGTAACTAATGAAAGTTTAGAAATGAGGTTAGATTTTCATCTAATAAAGTGTTGTGTTACTATTATCTCAGATTTATAAAGAGCAGTTTTAACGTATCAAATGAACGGTTATATTAACGGCTTACTTTTAACATAAAAAATATTAAAATATTGATGTTTTAGTCCTTTTTGACGTTATCAAAAATGTCGGTTTTCTCGAAGTGCTGCCGCTCTTCCTCGGCTTTTTCCTGTTACGATTCACTGGAATCTTATAGATGCCGTTTATGCAATTTTGAAACAAATGAAAAAATTGTTTATTTTATTCACAATTGTGAGTTTTTAGATGTTTTGGATGAAGCCTCTTTCGAAAAATGTCAACGTTGCAGAGTGGGTAGCTTTTCGTATGTGTGGAGATACTTTCACAAAAGAAAGTGTAATTTTATAGAACATAAATCATCTGTAACAACCAATACGGAAAATGGAAACAGTATTATTACAACGACTAGCCAAGCGGATAAACCTTACCAATTCGCTACTTGTTTTGAATGTGATCAATGCAAGTATACAAGTAAATACAAATTCCAGTTAAAAAGACATATTTATCTGAAACATATAGACAGAAAGCACTCTTTACTAAAATTGCAAAAAATTGCAAACGAAATGCTTGGTGATTTTAAAACGACCGAAAAAAATGCGCATTTAAAAAAACATAAAATTAATCGCCCAAGAAAATTACAGCAAAAATACAAATGCGATGAATGCGAATATTCAACTTTTTATAAAGGAGATCTAAACAAACATATAAATGCAAAGCATCTTTCAAAAGAATTACAACAAAAATTCCAATGCGATCAGTGTGATTTTTCAACTTGTTATAGAAGGTGCCTAAAAAGACATATAAACTCAAAACATCTTTCAGGCAAATTACAACAAACATTTCAATGTGTTCAGTGTGAATACAAAACTTCTTATAAACAAGATCTAAAAAGACATAGAAATAGAAAGCATCTCTCAAGGGAATTACAACAAAAATTCCAATGCGAGCAGTGTGAATATACAACTTTTTATAGAAATCATCTAAACAGACATAAAAATGCAAAACATCTTTCAAAAGATTTACAACAAAAATTCCAATGCGAGCAGTGTGAATATACAACTTTTTATAAACGAAGCCTGAAGACACATATAAATGGAAAGCATCTTCCAAAAGATTTACAACAAAAATTCCAATGTGATCAGTGTGAATACACAACTCTTTGTAAATTAAATCTGAAAACACATAAGAATAGAAAGCATCTCTCAAGGGAATTACAACAAAAATTCCAATGCGATCAGTGTAATTATTTAACTTGTTATAAAAAGGACCTAAAAAGACATATAAATGCAAAGCATCTTTCAAAAGATTTACAACAAAAATTCCAATGCGAGCAGTGTGCATATACAACTATTTATAAAGGAAACCTAAAAAAACATATAAATGCAAAACATCTTTCAAGGAACGACAACTAACATTTTTATGCAATCAATGTAAATATGCAACAACGCTCAAAAGTCATTAATAAGGCACCTTTCAAGTGAACTGCATCCAGAATTTGTCTGCAATCAATGTAAAGATACAAGTAATTATAAAATTATAAAACATGTTCCAAGCGAATTACAACAGAAATTTTTATGAAACACATGAAAAGAAGCACTTTCTGCGTGAATTACAGCAAAGATTCTAATGCCATCAGTGTGAATATTCAACTATTTTTAAACATCACTTCAAAACACATAAATTGAGACACCTGCCAAGTGAATTACAGCAGACTTTTCAGTGCGAACAACTATTTATTAAGGAATTCTTGAAAAATATAAAAATTTAAAGCATTTTTTAAGCATATTATAACATATTTCAATGCGATTAATGTGAATTATTACAATTATTACTGACAAAACAAACCCAAAAAGTCATAAAAATAGGAAACATCTTTTTAACAAATTTAATTAAAAATTGTAATGCTATAAGTTTCTACAAGAATATGAAAAAGAGATTTTTAATTCAAAATTTCTACTATCAAAAATTATCATGATCACTGTTACTCATAAATTTTAAAGAATTATAAACATATTCCAATAATAATTCGTCAAACAAATTTGGTATTGTATCTAATATGTCAGTTTTCTTTTTTATGGTTAACATGAACAAAGTGGATATCTACATAAATTTTAATAGCACGATATTGATAATTATATTATGTAATTATTTCTAATCTAGGCAAAAGCTTAGTGTATTTAAAATTATCATTTTTGTATAATAAATATTCAATAATAAACAACTTGAATAAAAACTTTACTTTTTAAAATTACCCAAATCTTTTGAACAAATCTTAGTTAAGTATTTATTTTTTTTTGTTTATTTTCTTTTTATTCTTATCTTTAATATTAATAACAATAAGGTGGTCTTAATCTTTATTTAGGAGGATTAAGAAAAACTTGCCACAAAACAATAAGTGCTTACCGATTTATTAAAGAAGTTTTTTGTGATATCTACTATACTATATTCTTCGGCTATTGGCAAGACGAATTGGGCATCTTCAAAATCGCATTTTAAATACTCTCTTTCTTTTGGTTAAAGCAATGTCCCGTTTACACAGCACAAATTTATGAAAACGCGGTGTCAGCCAGATTTGTCAATTTATCCTAATCTCACGTTTGTCTTTCAAACAAGACTTTTCCTTAACGGCGTGCAAATTCTGTGTCGTTTAGACCGCAAAACTTGATTTCCAAGACAACTGATGTCACATCTTTCTGTACTATTGCGAGTCTTCAGCAAGGGGATTCTGAAATTCTTGCCGATAGCTAGCGAGTGGAAGGTTGCTCGAAGGTGCAACTCGAAAGAAGAACTCGCATCGTTTTTTGATATTCTAGTTGGCTAGCGTCGTAGCCGATCATAGCAAAATTAGTCGGCGGTAATCGGCAGCAGTCGGTGCCAACATCTCCATTTGATCATTGTGATCTTCTACACAACGTCTTTCTCGTTCAAATTTTGTTCGTATTATAGTTTTTTCTTTTACTAATTTCTTTAATCTATTCAAACAATATGCTGCCCATGGTAGATCATTTTTGAGGCGCCGTCAAAAAAAAAATTTGAGAGAAATTAAAATAGTTGATTATACACCGAGGGAGTCAAGTGGATGAAAAACGCAATAACTCCTAAGGTTTATATAATTAAAATAAAGTACTAACAATTAGTATGTAAGCCATTTGATACTCGTTTACAAACAATGTCTCTTCAATACAAAATTTAAATATTCTAGATTTACTAAAAGTCACAGAGACATTGATAATCGTAAGATGCTTTGCTGTAATTTTATTACAGCAACTTTTCTTGTATAAATGCAAATAAAATATCTATTTTACTCGTGTTAAAGCAGACGCAATTTAGTACGCACTGCATTTAATTCGGTTTTGTATAATTAATTATGGTTTCGCAATTAGAGAACAATTATATTAAAATATTTTAATATAATAAAATGATAATTTATTTGTTGCATAAATTTAAGCAATTTGAATGATTAATAATTAATTAAAATAATAATTAATCATATTGAAGTCGGCTTTTTCTACATTTTTTATTCTTTTAATTATTAATCATTAGTTTTTAGTCTGAAATGTGAATTATGAAAAATCAACAATCTAGAATAATAATTTTTTATTGCAATTACATTTTATATTCTTAACGCTCTCATTTATCTCCTTCAATCTAATATCTATGATATCCCGAAGGCTTTTTAGCACTGATACAGTTTCAGCGTAAAGCTAGACTGGATCTTCGTCCCTCTTCATTTTGTCGCAAAATCTTCTGCAAAAGGTCTTCAACGGAAAAAATATTCCACTTTTGCTTCGCAGATGTTTTATGATCTTCGTTGGCGCCAAAGCTCCCGCGATATTTTTAAACCGGTAGAAAGAGATAAACTACCAAATCGAGAGCGATAGAGACATTCTACACCTAACTCGATAGCTACTTCGGTCCCGTCTGTAAGTGACGTTTCCAGTCGAAAGCACGTGACCTGCGAGACAAAATTCTGACGAGACGAAGGCAATGAGAATCGCTCAATCTCGGAAAAATGGCGTACTCGATACTATCGAGCGAGTCGAAACCATTCAGAATCCGGTTGCAGAGATTCCGGTGCTTGTGTGAGGTTATGTTAACCTAAACAACTTATTGACACTGACACTCACAGAACACTCATTATAAGAAATGAAACATTCTATGCTAATGGTTGGCAACGAAAACATAGATTTAATACACTAGATATAGCTATGCTTGGTAAACATACTTCGGTTCTTAAAAAACATATCAACGAAATTGGTACATCTTTTCATTTCTTTCTATATTTAATAAAACACATCTCCCATCTTTTTATCACATTTGTCGTATGTCGCACACGTTTTTATAGTGATTAAACAAAGACGAATACGCACGATTTTAGTCGACGATCGTTGCTGTCAATTTATTTGACATATACAATATTTGAATATTTAAATTCAAAATGAGACCCTGTATTGTTTGTTCTATTCCTTATAATCCTTTCACAAGCGAAAAAATATCTTTTCATCGGTGTGTATGCTTAAATTCGTTTTTCAATTATTATATATTAAAGAAAATAAAAGTTGAGGTTAAAATCTTAACAAATAAAATTACTTACAAATTATTAAATATTTTTCTTGACAATAGTTGTTATGTCTGATTTTTCAGAGATTGAACATGTTTTATTTACAAATTACTGTGATTTTTTGTAAAATTTGACACGAGGACAATGATAAATGTCAAAATAATTCAATTAATCGTCAAATTAAACGTCAAATACTAAATGTGATTTTGCGTCCACTGCTTTGCTATTGGTAGGAACCTCTCTAAAGGATAGCGCTATTGAATACTAATGCAGTTGAGAGTGAGGGCAATAGACGGTACGTCTTGACAGACTATCCCAGTGCATGGCTGTATTTTGTTATAGTAAATCTATGAACGAAGCATAGATTTAATACACTAGATATAGCTATGCTTGATAAACATACTTCGGTTCTTAAAAAACATATCAACGAAATTGGTACATCTCTCCATTTCTTTCTATATTTAATGAAACACATTTTTCATCCTTTTCATCATATTTGTTGTATGTCGCACACGAGTCTATAGTGATTAAACAGACACGAATTTCTACGATTTTAGTCGACAATCAACGATGCAATGCTTTGCTGTCAACTTATTGACATTTGTCATACACAATCTAATAAAATACGAAAATTAGGTTAAAAATCAATTTTATTTTGGAATGAATAATTATTTATAAATAAAGGTTTTTTCATCAGTGCTAATGATTCTTAATTATTTTATCAAAAAACTCTATTTCAATTTCAAAATTCCACCAACTTTTAGTTGTGTCAGACCCATGTAAACTTTATTATCCGCTTCATCTTTTATCAGCTTACAAACCCACAACTGCATCGTGACAATCACAATAATAAAAATAAAAAACTTCTCTCCCATGAATTTGTAAAATTGAAGTTAGGCTTTAA
This sequence comes from Lagria hirta, assembly GCA_947359425.1. Classification (NCBI taxonomy): domain Eukaryota; kingdom Metazoa; phylum Arthropoda; class Insecta; order Coleoptera; family Tenebrionidae; genus Lagria; species Lagria hirta. The sequence goes on along the minus strand of OX375801.1, from coordinate 5,959,634 downwards.
GAAAATAGAGAAACATTAGAAAGCTGGAAGAAAATAAAAGTTGAGGTTGAAATCTCAATAAATAAAATTACCTTCAAATTATTAAATATTTTTCTTGACAATAGATATTTTCAATTTTTAAGTGACTGAACTAAGTTTTCTGTTCAAATTATGTGATAAGAAAAATTTGAATAGAAACGTCAAAATAATTCTAGTGTCATGCTGACGTAGCGTACTCTGCGTCTACTGATTTCTGCTTTGCTATTTGTAGGAACCTCTCTAAAGGATAGCGCTATTGAATACTAATGCAGTTGAGAGTGAGGGCAAAATAGATGGTACGTCTTGGCGGACTATCGCAGTGCATGGCTGTATCTTGTTATAATAAATCTATGGAACGAAGACGACAGCCAGCGCTTACAGCGATTTTGTGGCAAACTAAATTAGTGGCGGGCAAATTTAAATGTACCCGCCACTTATTTTGTCAACTTTTTCCCATTGAATTGATGTTGTGACATCAAAATAGAAGTGTTTAACTTAACTTCATAATTAAAACACATGTTTTAATTATAAAGTTAAATCAAACAATTCTAATTTGATTTCACAACAACCAAAATATGATTTATTTAAATAAACCAAAATTTAAGACATTTTACATTTTGATATATTATTTATTAAAACTATTTAAACTACTTAATTACACAACTTAAACAAAGTTCAAAAATAAATAAACAATTAGACAACCATTTGCCAATATAGTCATATAAAGCAAACAAATAAAATTAATAAATTTTATTTTTTAGTGACATGATATTGTTGATTTTCGTTATGGATACGATATATGAAACGTATCTCATATCTCCCTTGGGACTTTGTGAAGTTTTTCACCCTCAAACACATGGTTACCATGCATTTGCAGCAATTATACATTCATGCATTCTCGGATGTTGTTATTTTTCATATAATTTTATTAAGAAAGCAGTAATGAAATGCTAAAAAATAAAATATTTAATGCACTACGGGAGATATTCTGTTTTTCACCCTCGGTAGACTTACAGACCGCGGGCCTCCGGCCCTTGGTCTGTAACACGTCAACCTCGGAGAAAAAACATTCATATCTCCCTTAATGCATAAATATCTATTAATTATTTTAAATGACCTTCTGAAATTAAATAAATTGCAATCAAACTTAAAATACAAACAAAACAGACAAATTATTTAACAAAAACAACTAAAAGAAAACAGATACAGGTACTCTTCCTCATTTTATTAGCAAAAAGAAAACCATATTCGTATAAATACGTTTCAAATGTGAAAAGTACTTAAAAACACATAAAATGTAACTTGATTTGTCACTAATCTATCACTACCAAACAGTGATTTTTATGATTTAAACAAATGTCCATATTAATCCCCAACAAAAATTTGAATTCCTACAACCACTTCTTATGCTAATTGAATTGATATGAACTACATACGTAGAAATATAAATGTTCAATCCCACCTACGATGTTCTTCTAAAATTTAACGAGTCTTTTTTCTCTTGCCTCCAATTGAGATACTACCCCCTTATAATGTTAATAAAAAGTACAGTTATTTTCTTTCGCTTTAAACTGAAGAGAGAATTTAACCGTTTCTTTCTCTTGTTGACAAAATCAAATTCATCAAAGTGATCCTCACAAACTGATCAAATCTTTTCTCTGAACGTCCATCTATTCTATAAATAATATTCTCCCACAATTGAAATCTACAAACAAAATCTTGTTAAAACGCATATTACATGGAATAACTAAGCTTACCTATTTTATTTATAATTTTAATTCTATTTTCCATTTTGCTTTATCAATTAACATAAAAAATTGATATAATTTCATAAAAACAAGTATAACAACATAACCTCTAAATGCAACAACAACAAAAAACGTTGTGATTGTGAATCGAAAGTGAAGGGCGTGACAAACAATACTACTTTTGGCGCTGAATTCAAATGCATATTTCTGATTGGCTACTTTTCTTTCCCCTTGCCGCACGTCAATATAATGGCCCACATACTTTTTTTGTTTCCAATTCCGCTATCTTGGCTTCACCCCCCTGCTGACACTATTGACAGTTAAATTGGCAGCAGTTTTCTGAAAATCCACCAAAACTTGCTATATTGTATTTAAGGTTTTTTCAATGAGCGCGCATCCGCCTCTTCCAAAAAAATAGAGTGTAGTTAAAATTTGCTTGCCAAAAATTGGTAAAAATTGTAATTTTAATCTTAAAATTACAATGAAAAATTGTAATTTTAATATTAAATTTACAATTTAGCTGGAATTGAGTAAGTAAGTAATTATATTTGTGTTCCACTATGTACAGTGGCCAGCAAATTATAATTCACTAAGGCATTTTATAAGCAACTGTTTTTACTAAAAATACCACTTGCATGGCACAGAAATTCTATGTTGATAATAGAATTTGAGTTTGTTTGTGAAGTTCTAAGTCATATAAAAGTCTATAGTTTGATAATTTGATAGTCATAAAAATGTTGAAATGCGTACACGTACTACACAAATGTTTAATTAGCGTTGGAGCGCTATTTATATTATAATCGCTTTACAAAGTGATTTACAGTTCTTTCTACTTTTTAGAAAAAACAGTTGACTTTCAATTGTTAATTAAATGAGATTAAATCCACGAGTTCTGCAATTTGTTGTGACAGCTGCAATGAGTTCTAAAATTGAGTTTATCAATAGAATTTTAAATTTTTTGTAAAATTTAAAGTCATCCATTAAATGTCAATTTATTAAGAAACTTCAATTGGATTATAGAATTTCAGTTTGTTTGTAAACTGGTGCCATTCTAATTTACATACAGCATTCTAGTTTGATTATAGGATTTCAGTTTGTGTAAAGTTCTGACTCAATCATTAGAAGTACAATTTACTTACAGCATTCTAATTAAATTATAAAATCACATAATTTCTTATAGGATTTTCATGTGCTTATAAGATTCTAATTGGTCAATAAGAATTGATTTTATTATATAGTTCTACACAAGTTGTAAAGTCGTAAAGTTTTTAAGTCAGTTACTGATCAAAGGTAATAATAAGTCATTTACGATTAGTTACGGATTGGTGAAAACAGCAAATTCAGTTTGTTTCTTTTAGTTTCAGTAACCATTGTTAAATGTGAGATTATTTATTATTGATATGAAGGCGACGTCGTAGTTCCTCTTGTGACAGTAAGTGGTTGGTAACTCGACGAATGACTCCAGGTATTTATATCTAAACTTTAACATAGAGGTTGTGGACTTGATTAAATATATAAATCATTGCTATATATATATATAAAAAAATTACTTTACACAATCTTTGGTTTCGTTATATATATGTCGAAAAAAATCAGCCAAATATAAAATTATATATTTATAAACCCAATTTTTAATACTTGTTGTAATAATCATCATTTTCTTGATATTCAGTTAACCTACGCGGCATACTTCCAACCAAACGTTGACAAATATTTGGTGTAACATGCCTCCAAAGTTCTCTAACATGAGTGGTTAATTGATAAACGTTTCTTTCACGAACTCCATAAAATCTAATGTCTTTTCAATCTTTTGTCATGAAACCTCATAGATTTTCAATAGGATTTAAATCAGAGGATTGGGCTGGCCATGAAAGAACTACAAATTCTGGACGTTTTTCAAATCATTGCCGAACCACTCTTGCCGAATGAATAGGCGAGTTATCTTGCACAAAAACAATTGGCTCACGGCCGACTCAAAGAAAACGGTTAATCACTTCTGGAAGACGTTGAGTTTCTAGTAAATTAACAATAGCTTTTGCCGTAAAACAAAGGGGCAAAACTTGAATAATTTGTTCTAAACCATGAGACGTCATCTACCCCCAAAATCCAGTGGTGATGCGACCGCTTTTCCCTGATTCTACAACGTGTTATCTACTATATCTGGTATTATCCAACCGCCACAAAACTTTTAGAGAATCTATTGATGAAGAAAACGTCTTTTTATCAGAGAAAATAACGTTATCCCATCTTCTTTCTAAATTATTAGCGCAAAAATCTACTTTCCGTTGAGCATGCACTTTTGAAAGACCAAATTTGCGATAGCTTCAAATTTGTTAAGCCAATTATAAATATTTTTATTCTGTAAATATTTTTGTTAATATTGTCGCTATTTCGTTATAATTTACTTACAGATGTGTTTAAGTTTCGTGAAACATCTGCAACTGACATACCTACCGGCTTCTTTCATTCCTAAAAAAATAACATTGCACATTAGGAACGTGAAAAAAATTCTGTCAATACGTTAACTCTAACATCAATTTTTTTGACTTAGTGGGAAATAACACACTGTCTTCTAATTATACATTAGGTTTATTTCACTTAAAACTAACTGCTCTTCTTCTCATGGTACTACATGGTCTGCCTCATTTCCTCCCTCTCACTGTCGTTCTGGTGCGCATGCGTTTGTCTCTGACACGCGTAATAAGTTTGTTTATATAACCAACATAACAGTTAGTTATCTGTACGAGTAACATGGAACCGCACAAATTAACAGCATTAGTTCAAAAAAACCATCAATAATAAATTTGCTAGAAAAATTCTAACAATATGATAGGCACATAATAATGATTCTCTCTGTATTTTTAATACATTTCTCAATTTTTTAATAATAATTGTTAATAATTTCTCAATTTTTATAATATTTTTTTAGCTTACAAGATTGTTCAAAACACTATCATAAACGAAATTGAGGTCAAAATGATTAATTATTATTTAATTTTATTATATGATTCAAATAACTTTTTGTTAAATTTGATTAAAATAATTAAATAAATAAACTACTGTTTAAATATGTTAAAAGCATTTTTTTTGTTCCTTACTGATTTTTATAATTAATTGTAAGGGTCAAGAATATATGACAAAAGAAAGCATTAAAAAGAATATCTAAAAAACTACTATTCAGGTCCTGACCAAGTTGATATGGGACTACATCAGCTTTTAATTGAGAAAAAACCATTAAAATCGATTTACCCAGTCAAAAATTCTATGTAAATAACTATTATACAAGTTACATAAATTTTTATATACGTAATTTTCAGCTAAATTTGTTGAAAACTGAAAGAGAACAGTTTACAAAAGGTCTTGGATGGTGCAAAACAAGCGTTAAAACTTGAGTTTAATGTTTAAATCCGTAAGAATTAAAAAAAAAGATTTATGAGACCCTATAGTCCCTATAAACCTTTAGAGTTATAAGTCATTATCGGTGAGAAGTCATCTCAAAGCACGATGCAACTAACCAAACACAACTGTGCCATGCAAGTGGTATTTTTAGTAACAACAGTTGGTTATAAAATGCCCTAGTGAATTATAATTTGCTGGGCACTGAAGAACAAAGAAGAAAATTTACAAATTTTGACAATGCAACTTAAGATAGTAATTAGTAACTAGACAATAGACTGTGCTTTGTTAAAAAGATCTTCAAAAGAGTAAACTGGATTTTCTAAAAGAAACTGTTTAATGCGGCTTTTTAGCTTTGCTGGAAGTAATGCTTTAATATTTGGTTAAAATGTTGAAAAAACAGACGCCGTATTATCCTGTTGCTTTGCGCAATGGATTAATTCGAAAACAGTGCGGTATAATATTGGACCTATTTCTGGTAATGTGTTGATGGTTGCTTGTGGTATATGTGGATTCATTATCTTTAAGATACATAACACTCAATAAGAAGTTTAAGCTTGGCATTGTTAAGATTTTCAATTCTAGAAATTTATGTTTGCAGTCTGCACGAAACGGAAGACCAGTCAAGACCCAAATATATAATCTTTGCCAAAGTAGGCAGTTCTAAGAACGAGAATTAATACTGAGGTTTTAAGCTGTCTCAAGATGGAAACTGATTCTGATAGAGTTTTACATAGATCGGTGCAGTGCAGCAGGTAAGACCCGTGACTTGTTGCACGCCTAAACACTTTACAGGTTAAAGCAGTCACTTGTTTGCCCAAAACCTATTTTCTAGAGTTTTATAATTTGATTGGGATAATAAGATTTATTTATCAAAGATGGTGTTTTTATCCAAGCTGTTTTAATTAGTTTAACAAATTTGAGAAATAGGAAAAGGTAGTAAAAAATAACCAACAAGACAGAAGCTTCTTAATTGTTAAAACGTGGAAAAATATAAACCAAAAAAACGATGTTTTAAAGTTTTCGTATTTATTAATAATTGTAAGTCTACTCTTATTGTTTCTTTTGTTGGTTTGGAGAAAATTAATTTGGATTATTAAATATCAGACGTTTTTGCGAATTACCCCAGACGTATGTATGGCTATTACAGCATGGTATCTGCAAATTTTCTGCTAATCTACGGTTTTGATTTTGTGGAAGCGCAAGAAACGGGTTTTTTCTATGATTGCTTAAATCATAAAATAATGTACTGCGGTGTACTAATACTATGTATTGCGGTAATTAAATATTCTAAACTAAAAGCTACTCGTCAAATGCGAGATAGGGGGAACTAATACTAAAGTCCAGGCACCGGTTTTTGTCTAATTGTAAAGCTTCCGAAGTAATCTATATTTTTTAACGAAGTGTTATAAGTGTTATCTACTTAATATTCTTTACGATTGTGAATTTGAAGTTAGTTTAAAGGAGATCAAATAATCCCACGTGTTAAAACCCTTTTCATGTGATTATGTTCTCGACAATTGATGTTGTCCTATAACTGGCATCTTGAAATCAAAAGAACTATGTTTTGCAAATAAATTAATTGTGAAAGAATGTTTACAGATAACATTCAAAATGTTTTTGGACTAATCTATAGGAATTCCTAAATTACGCTCAGACTATTTGCTTTTTCCATCTTCTTATATATATATATATATAAATTAAAGACACTTATTAACTCTATCTATACGAGATAGCGGGTACCAATTGCGTGACAATATCAGTACTTTTCCGTTTATGTTGACTTTGTATGCTACTAACAAATCTTCTTTTAGCTGTTCTAAATATGTTTCTAATTTTGTGTCCGGCTGTGGAGAAGCGGAAGAAGTAGGCTTTTCATTTCTTTCTTTTTGGGTCTTCTTGGTGCTTGCGGGCAGTTCTTCAAGTTATCTTTAAACAAATAATTCAGATATTCTAATTAAACCAAACAATATACCGAGAAGAAGAAATCATTAAATGTAATAACACCCTTTTTTAACAGTGAAAACTCGTAAATGCTGTTCCAGGTTTTGAAAAAAGTCTCTCCTTCCAAATGACGCTGTTGAAACAAGCCTTTGAATATTTTGGTATTTGACGCTCCAGGTGAAGCTGCCATTGCAAGAGCGCACTATTGCCGTTGCTTTATTAATCTGTTTGCTGGTTTTATTTGAACTAATTGCATTGTTTGTTTATTTTTTTTTAATAATAATAATAATAATAATAATGGTTTATTGTTCAACAGAATATATCTAGTTACAGAACAATGTACAAATATCACATATAACATACCAATACAAACAGAAGGAATAATAATATTACCTACAATACATAAAGTCAGTCAACTAAAGTAAATAATTACATGTTTCTTAAATGTTTTAAAAGAATCAAAGCAGATATCAACTCTGCATAAGATTTTGTTAAAATTAGAGCACATTTTAAATACAGATGATTTTTTTGATAAATCGGATCTACATGTTGGAGTTTGCAAACACAGGATTTGTCTTATACCCGATCGAGGAATTCTAAACCTAATCAGAGATAATAAGTAGGCACAATCAATTTTATAAGCTATAAGCTTATACAAGAACAGCAGCAAAGAGACATTCCGTCTAGAATCTAGAAGTTGTAGCTCAAGAATATTAAGCAAAAGATTGTAACAAAAACCTTGGGAAGGATAACTTCCATACATCTTATACCATAAAAACTTAAAAAACTTTCTTTGAACATTTTCAAGCATCAATTTGTAACATTGGTAAAAAAGGCTCTATACTAATGATGTGTAATCTAATTTTGATAAAACAAAAACCGAATATAATGTTTTAAGAGCTAAAATATTATTAAAACACTCTGTCTGCCAAATAATAAAACCTAGAGAAACAGTTGCAGCTTTAGCCACCGTAGAAACATGGTGGCTGAAACTGGTATCAAAATATACACCCAAGTCCTTTATGACATCGCATTTATCTAAGATTATGTTATTGATCGCATAATCAAAGTTAATCGAGTTTATCTTACGTGTATAGCTTACAACTTTACATTTTGATACATTAAGAGACAACCGATTGATAGAACACCAAGACGCAAGATCATTGAGAGCAGATTGAAATTTGAAGCAGTCCTCAAAGCTTCTGAAATTATTGTAAATTTTTATGTCGTCAGCAAATAAAAAAGATGAGCATCTTTTAATTGATAGCGTATCATTAATAAATAGCAGAAACAATAATGAACCGAAGTTAGAACCCTGTGGTACACCGGAAGACACTTGATATTCTAACGACTTATGTCCTTTGTAGTAAACATACTGCAGTTGCTTAAGAAGGTACGAGCGAATAAAGAGACACAACCTATCACTAAAACCAAATGAAAGTAATTTGCGCAATAAGATACCGTGATCAATCTGATTGAAAGCCCTTGAAAAATCTGTGTAATTTGTGTCAACCTGAGCTCGCTCATTTAAGACATCAGAAACATATTGGGAAAAACATTTTAAGTTTGTAACCGTTGACCGATGATGCATAAAACCATGTTGAAATGGAGAAATAAAGTTATTCACATGATAATAATATTGAGAATATATGACCTTCACAAAAACTTTGACAAAATTTGAAAGAATCGATATTGGTCGATAATTAATAATCAATGCTTTATTACCCGATTTGTATGTAGGACATACTTTAGTTTTTTCTATACTTTAGGAAACGAAGCTGAAGTAAGACTTACATTAAAAATTAACAAAAGAGATTCAAGTAGTACATTACAGCAGTCTTTAACAAAAAAAAAGGTATTTGATCAGGACCAGCCGTATTACTATTTTTTAATGATTTCATTGCACGTAGCACAGTAGTTTCATCGATATTTACAATGTTTAGCAACGGTAGAGAAGAATCAAGATGAGTCATGGCTAAGCTGCTATCAATAAAAGTTGATTTGGAAAATAAAGCAAAGGTGTCAACTATATCTTGAGGATTTTTATAAGAAATTTCATTATAAAAAACTTTTCATGGTATGCGCGATTTGCTTTTTTTGCTGCGTACAAAAGGCCAGAATTTTTTGGATTGTTACAAACTAAGTTTTGAGTTTTGGTTAAAGATGTAGAATAAGCAAGAGAAATATCTTTTTTAAGCAACGAACGAATTTTTTTAAACTCAAGAGCATCGGAATTTTTACCATATGTTTTATATTTATTCAAGATTCATACTTTTAACCTAATGTTCTGAATGATAGAACTTGTGAACCATGGTGGATAATGTTTCTTTACCTTTCTGTAAAGAGGAACATACCTGTCAAATGCTGAGTATAAAATGTCGTAGAATTTATCACACATTGAATTGACATTATTTATACTTTTTAATT